>JAFJYJ010000027.1:5927067-7351635 GCA_019022615.1 Acacia melanoxylon
AAATTTTTTGTCGATAATGGGAGTGCTGTGGACATTATCGTGTGGGACGCATTCAAACGGATGCGGTTTGACCCAGAAGATTTGAAGCCATGTAGAACGACCGTGACCGGGTTCAATGGTCAGGATACATGCCCTAAGGGGTACATCAACTTGAAGTTGACTTTGGCAATGAAGATGCGTTTAAGTATGAGCGTGTCAAATTCATAGTAACCGACTTTCCTTCCCCGTACAATATCATCTTGGGACGGCCTATGATTCACAACTGGGATATGCTAGTATCCACAAAGCACCAACATCTGAAATTGGTCAATAGAAGGAACCAAATTGTAACAGTCAAAGGCGACCAGAAAGATTCTCGGCAATGTTACTTTAACACGGTCAAAGTCAGTAAGGCCGACCTAGCATCTCGGAAAGGAAGGAGCAAGGTGTCCAAGGAGGAGGAAAAAGGAAAGTCGGTCAACCTCGTTGAATTGGATTTGCGTGAGGAGGAGAAGATTCAGAAAACGGAGCCAGACGGTGAGCTAGAGGACCTCGTTCTGGGAACTGAGCCCGGTCAAGTCACTAAGATCGGTAGGATGCTGGACCCCGAGCTTCGGGCAGAACTGGAGGAGTGCTTGAGAAGTAACAAAGATGTTTTTGCCTGGTGACCGTCCGAGATCCCTGGGGTGGACCCCGGTGTGTGTTGTCACAAGCTGGCCATTTGTCCTGGGTCAACCCCTATATCTCAAAAGAAGCGAAAAATTGGCGAGGACAGGCGAAAGGCCTTGGCTGCGCATGTTGAAGAATTGCTGGAAGCCGGCTTTGTGCGCGAGGTACAATATACAACCTGGCCATCAAATGTCGTGATGGTGAAAAAACCTAACGGCAAATGGCGGGTATGCGTCGACTAAAAGGACCTAAACAAGGTGTGTCCCAAGGACTCCTTTCCCATGTCGAATATAGACCAACTGGTTGATAACTTATCTGGATTCAATTTACTCTCCTTCATGGACGCATACTCAAGTTATAATCAGATCGCTATGCATACAGAGGATCAAGAGAAAAATGCGTTCATTACGGAGAAGGCCAATTACTGCTATAATGTCATACCTTTTGGGTTGAAGAATGCAGGGGCCACATATCAGAGAATGATGAATCGAGTGTTCGAAGATCAGTTGGGAAAGAATGTGGAGGTCTATATAGATGACATGATTGTTAAATCTGTATCAGTGACAAACCATGTACAAGACATGCAGCAAACATTTGACAAATTAAGAGAATACCGGATTCGCCTTAACCCGGCCAAGTGTGCTTTTGGTGTTCCAGCAGGAAAGTTTTTAGGCTTTTTGCTTACACATAGAGGCATCGAGGTTCATCCGGATAAGTGTCAAGCCGTTTTAGACATGCAAGCGCCAAGAAATAAGAAGGAAGTCCCCGTTTAGGCTGACTTATGGCTGCGAGGCAATGATCCCGGTCGAGATAGGGGAACCCTCATGGAGGAGAATCAAGGCTCTACATGAGGAAGGCGAGAATAGTCGGGAAATTGCAATGGAGCTGGATCTAATTGATGAGGTCAGGGTTACGGCCCATTGCCGAGAGTTGGCTGCGAAGCAACTAATTGCTAACCGATATAACAAGAGGGTCAGACCCCGGATGTTCAACAAGGAAGATCTCGTTCTACGGCGAGCCGACATAGGCAATAAGAATGCCGGCCAGGGTAAATTAGCCGCGAATTGGGAAGGCCTATACTGGATAACAAAAAACCTTGGTAAGGGTGCCTACAAACTGGAGACATTGAAGAAAAAAGCCGTAAAGCGGACATGGAACGTGGACAAACTTAAGGTGTACTACAGCTGAAGAACCAAGTCCCGCCAGGACATAGCAGGGGGTTGAGTTATGTAAAGTTTTTATTTCAGGCAATTCCCATGGGAAGATATGTACCAAAGGTATTAATGCCTGCTTTATTAAAGCTAATGAATCTTAGGTCCAGGGACCTATTTTCAGGAAACTCAAGTCCATACCACTGCTATCATTAAACATGTAGGAATATGAGGTATTTGAAACTCATTTCCAAAAATCATGTCCGAATTAAACATGTAGGAATTTGAGGTATTTGAAACTCATTTCCAAAAATCATGTCCGAATTAAACATGTAGGAATTTGAGGTATTTGAAACCCATTTCCAAAAATCGTGTCCAAATTAAACATGTAGGAATTTGAGGTATTTACACCCATTTCCAAAAATCATGCCCAAAATAAAACATGTATGAACCCTGAGGTAAATAAACCCGTGATTCAAAAATCATGTTCTCATTAAAAGCGTATAGATTGATGGTTGGCGAATCACTTCTCATCAACCACGTCCGCGAAAGGCATGAATGAACTCATGGTAAAGAAACCAGTTTTCTGAAACCATGCCTGCATTAAAACATGTAGGAGTCCGCGGTAAATAAACCCGTCTCCAAAGATCATGTTCAAAATAAGCATGAATGAATGAATCCATGGTGACCACTCCGGTTTTCAAAATTTATGTGGAGGTTACAGCGCGTATGAATCCATGGTGAAGAAACCAGTTTTCGAAAATCGTGACCGAGATAAAAACATGTAGAAATCCATGATAAATAAACCCGATTTCGAAAATCATGTCCGAGGGAAAACATGCATTAACCCGAGGTAAACAAACCCGTGTTAAAAATCATGCCCTCATCAAACGTGTATGGATTCATTGTAAACATACCAGTTTCTACGAACACGTCTAAGAAAGGCATACTTAAATTCATGGTCAATTAACCAGTTTTCTGAAGTCGCGCCTACTCTAAGAATGTGATTGAATTTATGGTGTTCACACCAATTTTCAGACATCATGTTCGAAATATGCATGAATTAATCCATGGTGTCGCCACCAGTTTTCGAAATTAATGCGAAGGTTAGATCACATATGAACCTGAAAAAGCATGAAACGTGTACAAACTTGCTTATGCAATGCGAAGAGCCAATTGGCTTAACAGAACATGAAAATTACTAAAGCTAAGCAGTTATATTTGGCGAAAAGTCATTTAATTGTACAGGAATTTCAAGCCGGGATACAACCACGGCAGCAAAAAGTAAGGCCTAAAAAAGAAAGGACCTTGAAACAAATATTCATTCCTAAAGTTGGGCACAAGCCTAAGAGGTAGAAGGAGGAGCTTGTTCTTCTTCATCTTCATCCACACCGGGAGGGATCAGTTTTCCTTTCTTGCCAACATAGGCCAAGTGGCTCAACCCGGACGTGTTAAGAGCGATATCAGGGTTAAGAGTGCCAATCTGCGCCACGACATTATTAAAGGACTCTATGGCCGCATCGGCATATTCAATAAGTTGCGTTCTGGCCTGAGTCAGCAGAGCTTTAAAATGGTCTGCATCAGACTGCGCCTTCTCTACGGCCATCGTGTCGTGGGAATGGAGATCCTCCAGACGATGGATATCCAGCTCGGCCTTGGCTAGCTTCTCCTCAGTCTTAGACATATCGGTCTTAAAGGCCGGCAGTTCTTCCTGCATTGTCCCTTCCTTGGCTTTGGAGGACCACAACTCCTCCTGTTGTTTGTCTCTCTCGGCCTGTAAGGATTGGAAATCCTCCTGCAACTTGGTGTGTGCTGCTGTAAGGGCCTGCAGTTCATCCCGGGCTTGATCCCTATCCTCGGTGATCTTAGTCACCTCCGCGTTTTGCTTCAGGGCCGAAAGTTCTTGCTTCATGACCTCGGTCTCTTTCTTTAGCTGAAATAGCTGGGCGTTGGCTAAACCATACTTCACTTTGAGGAGAGCATAAGGCCAGAGCAAGGAGATGGCTTTGTAGCCATGCAATTCCATCTTGGAAATCTTTTTCTTGGCAGCTTCGGTTAATCCGGTGGCGTCGTGAAAATGGGCAGGAGGGCGGGTGATATCCAGCACTTCTTGTGTCAGCCCTTTCTCCCAAAGGACGCCTTCAGGAAGATCGTTGACACTGATATGGCCCACTGACAAAGACGGGGTCGAGGTTATTGGCACTGGAGAAGATTCAGAAGGAGCAGCCGAGCCATCTATGGCTGGCACAGCGGGTGACTCCACGTTCGGAGCAGCTTGCTCCACCATGGCTGGTTCTGCCACGGTTTGCTTACCTTTGGATTTCTTGGAGGCAGCAGCATCCTCATTTCCTGAAGGATTTTTTGGCGCAGAGCGTTTCCGGGAGGCGGTCTCTTTGGAAGGACCTTGGAGGTCCGCGGCAATGGCGGGTCCACCCAAGGCCGGAGCGTCTGGATTCACCCCGTCACTCCCAAAGCACGCTCCAAACAAATTCAGGAATTTAGGTCTCCCTATGGCTTGAGCTGTGAAAATAATACAAGAAGGTCAATGCAAATCAGTCAAAAGAAAAGATTGTACGATGTGTAGGTTAATGTATATGCGCTTAATTTCATACTCGTCGACGAACGTCGCCTAATCAAAGGGGTGGAAATGTAAGTAGCTGGATCCATAGGATCCTTCAAGGAACCAGCAAGTTTCACGAGTCTCATCTGGGCTCTTTCCTCGGCATCAGAAAAACTTTTAGGGCACGAAATATAATCTTCAGGCTTAAGAGTATGGTGACGTGTGGACCAGTATAAGGGAAATCTTTCCTCGGTCTCCCCAGTTTCGGTCCTCTACAAAAACCATGGTGCTTGACCGAGATTTGCTTAAACTTTAATGAAGGCTAATTTGAAGTTTTTCCACGACTCCATAAAGGGTTTGAAGAGCCGGCGGTCGCGGATGCTTCGAAGTGTCGCCCAATTGAACCACTTCGTGGTACTTCTAGCAAGGACATTTGTCTCCAAAGGAGAGAAAAAAGACATAAACACGGGAACTGTGCAAGCAAGGGCTTTTTCTTCACAAAGACTCTCAAAGGCAACGGCAAATGCCCAGCCGTTGGGATGAAGTTGGGAGGGGGTGAGGTGTAGATGGTTCAAAAGTTGGATTTGAAAGTCGGTGAAGGGAAATCTCACGCCAAAAAGGGTAATGACATCCCGGTAAAGGAAAAAGAAATGAGGATCATTGTTGTGTTTGTGGCAAGAGTCCACGGATTCACCCTTCAGGGACAGTCAGACAGTATAACCCTCCCCGTCCCCGATCCTTAAGTGCGGCAGATCATGTGCGGTCAGGGTACTTTTGATCGACGTAACGCAAATGTTAACAGCAGGATTTGACCCGGTTGGAACTTGGGAGGAGGCACACGTGCTGGACTCGTCAGTCGTGGACGAGACAGGTTGGTGTGAGGATGAAGCCATCTATACCTAAAAATCAAATAAAGAGGTAAAGATCAAAGAATGATATATACCTGGGGCAATAGAACTATCTCGGTGAAAGCCTAAAGATGCTTGATCGAGAGGAGTAAAGCCAGAAAAAGCCGAAGTATCTGGAGGAATAAGGTTACATCGGCATCTATCTAACAACAAGTCGGCATCCCTGTCGCGTCCTTGCTGAGCTAAGTCAATGCTTTTGTAACAGCACTCGTCACATGGTGTCGGACCCCGGGTTGACAATCCTGGGATAAGAAGCTTTTCCTTCAAACCCGGGTTTGAAGTTTCTGAATAAGATGGTGGAGGAGAGACAGATAACTCAGGAGAAGAAACCAAAAAAGGTTCAATGCCTTCCTTATGTCTGCCTCTGCTTACATGGGAATGGTGGGATTTAGTCTTTCTAGTTTTGCTTTTGGCGGAGGATAATTCCCAGAATGAGAGTGTCGTGGACCTAGGAAGGTCATTGAGGTGAGGCTCTGGTTGATTGAGGGGCGAAGGGTCTTTGGGTTTAAAAGCATACTGTAAGGTACGGGCCATTCTGGACACCTAGAAAAGGCAGCAGATGCTAAGAGCCCACCCAAAAAACCCAGAAACTCATCAAAAACCCAGAAACACATTCAGAACACCCGTAAAGTGCCACCCAGAGAATTACCAAAGCAGTTCGTACCAGTTATTAGAATCATGCAAGAGTAAGCAAATAAGAAAGTAGTGACATTACCTGTTGAAATTCGAAGATTTGCAAAAAGGCCGCTGGAGTAGAAAAGCACTTCGAAAGGGAGGCGTATTTTCTGAGAGTAACGATAGGCGTGAGTGTAAAGTGGTACAGTGAAGGAGCGAAGGGAAATATATAGACGTTGCGGATTTGAAAGGTCAGGGGTCGCGACGTAATTACTAAAACCTGGAAGGACGCTGACGCTTCAAATGAAATGACGTACGCATTTAATGCGCGCAAAAACCAAAGGCGGCAGTAGTGGCCAATCCATAAGGGCGACGGATGGGCACTAGAGGCGTGTCAAGACGCGTGGCTAATAGGTCTAGCCTTATCGAAAATCGTTTGAAATTCAACCCAGCTCAGGGTCAACCCGTACTAGAGGGCGGTTTATTTTAATTCAGTCTGGATTGGAAGGTGGTTTAGTCAAGTTCAACCCATACTGGAGGGCGGTTTATTTTAATTCAACCCGGATTGGAGGGCGGTTTGCTTTTAGCCTGAGCTCGGATTGGCCGGTATGTCCATAAGAGATAGACTGGTTTTAGTTCAATATGCATGTAAATGAGCAAAGGACAAGGCTGAAAGATACATCAGTGAGATGCAGAATGATAAAATGAGAGAACAACACGGGACATACAATATTTTCCATTAAAAAATGAATCGTTTACATAACATTCTTACAGGAAAATAAACTGAGTTCTTGACTCTAATAGGGGGATACAAAGTCAAATTACAACTGAATCCGGTTTGACTACTTCCTAATAGGATCTTCTCAAGTTGTCACAAAGGCGGGACACCTGAAATCCTCGGTTGAAATCCACGAGTTCGTGTGAACTCCCTGCTGCATATTCGGTGAAGATCCCTATCAGCCACGATGAACCCTAAGGTGTGGAACAAGTTTCACTCCAGAAGGGCCATCGGGTGGTGAAGACCCTTGAGTCAAGGATCGCCAAAACAAAGATCTTCACCAGTAACCAACGGAACTTGATTGAGATCCCAGATTGAAATTGTGCTAGGCGGATGAAGACTGGAAAATATATCTGGACTCCCAGATGCCCGTTGGGGGATGTGGATGAAGACTGGCAAACATATTTGAAGACAGCCGCTGGTGAAGGTTACTGGCGGCGCTACGATCGGTGCTTGTCTTTTCTTTTTAACCCTTCGCCCACTCATTCTGAACAGCTTTAAAGGGAAAGACAAAGGCCAGGAGCCTATTTTCCCTGACATCTGCAATTCGTCGCAGAAGTTTGAAACTAAACAGAAAGGCAGAAGGATCGGAAGTTTGAAAAATGTGGAATGGGGCAAATAGGGTGAAGAAACAAGAGCTTATATAGGCATTTTGGTAATGGAAACGTTAGGGGTAATCAATGCCTCTTTAATTCTGATGTTTAAGATGCCAGGGGCAATTAATACATTCTCAATGGAGAATGTAACTGTCAGGAGTAATCAATTCCCCTTTTATGGGAAAGCGCAAACGCCAGCGTTAATCAATGCCTTCCAAGTGGGAAAGTGCAATAATGACTGGATCGAAAGAGGCGCGAACATTAAATGTGCATGAGGATCAAGAAAGATTGATGCGAAAAGGCGGCGATTGCATATCCCAAGGTGGGTAGGTGAACAGCTGCCCATATCTTTATATAATCATACCTACATGTACGACCAGCCTTTTATAAAGAACCCAGATTGGGGGCGACTCATGGAAGGAACTCGTAAATCCGGTTAAGGCCGACAGTCAGAAACAACAAAGTCAATCTCGATTATCATAAAAGCAAAGAGACGACTGCGGAAAAGCCAACCCGCCATGTAAAACCAACCCGTCATTCAGAAAGTGAAGAGAGTTGGCAAGATGGCAGGAGCTCATAGGTCGGTTATGACCGAATTCATAACGACGGTTCTTAACCAAAGATCACCCGTCAGAACAAGTTGCGGTTGTTATAAAGGTTGAAGAGATGCTTGAAATCGGGCCCGTCATTTATGATAGAGAGCGATAAAGCAAGGCGAGCAAGGAAAGAATCCCGGAGGATTCTTTTAAAACTTGAACTCGGATAAACGAAGACCGAGTTAGTTAATACGCTAATCTCGGCACATCAGAAACCTGAAATACCGAGCTTGGGGGCAACTGTTATGGACTCATATATTGGGCCAGTCAGTTACTCGGCCCAACAAGAGGGCTTGCAGTAAAACACCCATTTAGTCAGGTAAATGGTTCACCACTACTCCATCGTGTCTGTTATGCAGGACCGTACAGGTAGTAGAGCAGGTGTCTGCAGAACGTGGGAGGCGCATGATGGCTTATGGATAGATGCATTTGCATGGGAGTGAAACCCTAGGTAATCCCTATAAATAGGAGATTACCCACCAGGTGCACTCTGGATACTCTCTATTCCATTATTTATCATTCAGTCACACTGTGCACACACCTCACCCTCAGGCGAATTGCCACCTCCGTGTAGCACTGTGGTTTGAGTTCACTCGTTGATATCTCCTCCATAGATATCATCGAATTGAAGCCTTCTCTTTGGTGCTTAACTCTTGAGCATCCTGGAAAGGCCATTGATCCAATATTAACAATCCCTAGCTCATTGAAGCTAGACATCTGTGTTCTATAGCAGAACAAAATCCTTCCTTTGAGGTTCCATCATCCCCCCCCCAAAAAAAAAAAAAAGCGAGGAAAACAATGATAATGCTATAATGATTTTTATGATTTTATTCCTCTTATGATTATTTTAGGGTAAGTGAACTAGATTTTCAATTACCAAAACAAGCAAAAGGATAAAGCTTCATTTTTTTCTTGGGGTAATGGTGAAGTTTCAATTTTCACTTCCATTGTTCCTTTTATTTAGTGGTTGGAAAACAAATTAAGGAGGCCAAAGATTGTTGATTAATAATGAGAAGGTAGGTCTAGCTCAACTCCACTACATCTATATATTGCAATAAACTTAGGGAAAAACACTTTTCATGTTGTAGGAGAAGTGTATTCTCATGTCACTCACACATGAAATGGTGGGACACACACACACACACACACACATATATAGGTCCCACCATTTCATGTGTGTGTAGAAATTTTCTTCTTCTCATGCAATATGAGAAGTTTAAACCCCATAAACGTAATATATGATGGTTTCCAAGCAAAAGGAAAACGTAGGTCAAGAGTTGGACC
Organism: Acacia melanoxylon; assembly: GCA_019022615.1. Classification (NCBI taxonomy): domain Eukaryota; kingdom Viridiplantae; phylum Streptophyta; class Magnoliopsida; order Fabales; family Fabaceae; genus Acacia; species Acacia melanoxylon. The sequence goes on from JAFJYJ010000027.1 coordinate 5,936,204, forward strand.
GATCCAGTCTAATCTTCTTGTGTTCTTTGCTCTTCTCTCTGTCTCTGTTTTAAGTGTTCTTGAACAATTAGCGAAAAGAATTTTATAATCACCTATTCAGCCCTCCTCTAGGTGATATTCCCATCTTCAACCTTCCCTCATGTCATCTTCTCCCATCTCTCAAAATCTTTCCATCTCTTCCTTTCCCTCCTTCAATCTTCCCTATACCAAACAAGCCCTAACCTGTGCTAGAACAGTGTTGGTTTCCAGCACTTTTAGATGATTCTGAGGAAGCAGGAGAAGAGTTAAATAAATATTTTATGAGAGGTAAATAGGTTCGAAAGCTTCATTGTTTATAGAGAAAACATTTTAGTGAGATCTTATCTTCTCACATTTAAAAAAAGATTGGTAGGTCTGAGAACTTGAGTTCTCAGGTAGATTGGACACTAAAAGTATAATAAACAAGAGAACTTGCTTATCTTCCATTTTCTTCCCAGCTTACCAAACGGGCCCTTAGAGCAAGTGGGGTGGGTCTGTCTCTGTCATTTTCGTCGTTCCCATCACCCATTTATGAATTATTATTATGGTTAGATAATTTTTCTATTTAGCGTTTGTGACTTTGTGGCCTGTGTGTTTTCCAGATCAGGCAAAGCAAGAGGATTCAGTTCCCTTACTTTAAAATCCCTTTTCTTTCTTATCATTGTTTGCATATCAATAACAGCATATGAGGTAATAGATTAATAAAAGGAAAGGTATGTGATTCTCTCTTTCACTGCTGCTTCGTCTCTTTTGGGTTCTTTTTTTTTTTTTTTTGTTATTTCCTCTTCAGATTCTTTCTTCCCTTTCTTTCTTTTCTTCCTTCTTATATATATACTTAGGTTTATTTTATTCTATTTCTCTCTAGTATACATAAAAAATTTCCCCCCTTTCTGGTATAAAATCTTTCTTGATTTAACTAGCCCCTTCTGGTTTCTAGCGTAGTTTTTGATAAACACCATCCAATTTCTCAGCTGTTTAACTAAATTAGTAAGAAGAATCTGATCTATTTTGCATTCTTCTGAACTTATAGCTTGACTGATCTCTGAAGTGGGATTTATTAAAATTTTCAATAATCCTAACCCGTTTGTGGGGTGTGTGTGTGTGTGTGTATATATATAAAGATTGAAAAAACACAGAAGGTTAGATTAATTAATTAATTAGCACAATCACATATAATTCTTTGTTTTTTCAATCTTTATATATATATATATATATATATATATATATATTCTGGGTGTTGAAGATTTTGAAAATTATCAAAGATGGTGGGAGGGAAGACACAGATGAAGCTATAGAGAACGCAACTAGCAGGCAAGTGACATTCTCAAAGAGATGTAATGGACTCTTAAAGAAAGCTTTTGAGCTCTCAGTTCTGTGTGATGCTGAGGTTGCTCTTATCATCTTCTCCAGAGGCAAGCTTTATGAATTTGCAAGCTCCAGGTATTATTATATATATTATTCATCTTCTTCTTCAGTTTCACTATACCCTTACTTTACTTTTCTCCAATACCCAATATTGTTTGTTTTGTTTGGATACATTTAAGTACGATATAATGTCGTACAGTCATTATTACACCAAGTTACGGATGAAAAAAAACATTGAGTTAAGATTCTAGTTTTAGTTTTAAATTTGGATCAACACATCATTATATGGCTTATCATCTATGTATTCTCTAAAATCTGTTTATTTGTGATATGAAATTACTCTCTTTTGGTCTTCGAGTTCTTTTTTAATATCATCATATGTACAGTTAATTAACTTTTATTGACAGTAGCGAGCATCTAGGATATTATCACCCTATGGCAAATTTTGTTCAAGAAGTGTAAAATATGTAGTATATATTTGAATACTGTAAGGTCACCAGTGGTCTTAATTCAACAAGAGTACACATGTTTTTCATATTCCAATGCAATTGCATTAACTCTAAATATAATAATCAATCGAAATTATTCAAAACATCAAACATTGATGTGGAAAATAAGTTAAAAATTTATCCTCAAACTTCTAAATTCACCTCATTTTTTTATTTTTGGACCTGAAAAATATTCCCAGCCAATTTAATCCTCCGTTTTCCCCAAGTTGGAATGTAAAAAAGTTGCAAAACCTTCAATTCTCACACATGCAATTCCAAGTGAAAACTTTTAAAAGCCTCTTTTCACGAGTCACAAATATCCAAAACCTTGATAATCACTGACATTTGATCTTTTTAGAGTCTGTCTTTCTAGAGTCGCCAAAAAGACGCCGTTGAAAGTGGCCGCCAAAAGTCTTTTGTTTCTAGTGTTGGTTGTGATAAACTGATAATACTCAAAACACTTGATGGCAACTACTCAATATACCTTAATGCAAGGGTGAGAAACTGCATCTTTGAACTCAATACATCCTATAAGCGGAAAGGATCAATCATGGCAATATAATCTAGATAAATTTCAAGGTCGATCTAATGTGAGTTTTTGGTGGAATGTTAACATTTCCAATTAAAATCTAATTGGGAAATAAAACATTGGGATCAGGGCTTACCTTATTGTTAGGCTAATGTTTAGGCTAATTTGTCTTATCATCTTGTCACCGTCTTAGTTAAGTTGCCATCTTTAAACTAAACATGATATATCTCTAGTCTAAGCTAATCACATGCTCCTCTTTTAGCTCTAGATTATAATTTCAACATAATAATCAATCAAAGTCGTCTCCAAATACCCTATAAAACTATACAATTCAATCAGGAATTTAATTAATACTAAATAGGGGATAATGGAAGAAATACTGATTAAATTGGCGGTTTGATGAAACAGCTGAACAAATCAAAACAAGTTTAGCAAAAACAAACCTAAAAAACAATGAAATTCATTTGGGAAGAGCTGAGCAATCAATCACATACCGTTTCCTAAGATTAATCTTCCTCATCCACAATATTAATGGAGTTTAATTCAGCTTTATTTTTCTGGCTTTTCCTCATATCACCTTCCAAGGGTTAGACTTGAAATTAAACTACAAATTAACCGAAATCTCACTTAACCCATAAACTAACAACCATTCCCAGATTGACAACTCATTTAAATGTGATTGTGAATTTGTTTGTGTAATTGAATGTGTGTTATTTTTAAATTGAATTATGCTTGTCAATAATAAGGATGAATGAAATACTTAAGCGTTAAGTTCATGCATTGGGATATCAAATTATGGGGGTCATTTAGCCTACGATAGAGTTGGTTGGATGCCAAACCGCTACATAAGGAGTCTTGTAATAGAAAACTCTCCCCTCTTCTCTTAAAATCTTACTTCACATGATGTCCTTTGGATAATGATAAGTACTATTCATACAATTATTATTTTAATCCATTGTCTCAAATATCAATCTCCGTAAGTATACTGGTCGCAACAAGCAATACAAAGCAAGTATTGCTTTCACAAGTATTGGGTTCCAAAACAAGTAACACAAATATCAATTTCAAACCAGAGTGGAAGAAGAAAATGCAGAATAAACGTACACTAGAATTAGATATAAGTGCTACATAAAATAAAGAATTAGATATCAGTGGTTATTTTAATATAAAAATATTGTTGCTTAACTCAGTTCATAGTATGTGCAAATACACACTCTTACTTGGTTTTAGTTGAGTGTAGTACTAGTCTAGGATCCATCTAAGCATCTCTCAATATCAAAGAGATTTCTAAAATAATTTTGCTACAAGCAAAACTATCCATTCAAGATTGCAAGCTTCAAGTACCAACACATTTTCCCTATCACTAGTTCAACTAAGAAACCCAAATTAATAGCCATTAACCAATACTTGTCAGCACATAATGAAACAACCACATATGCCAGTAAAATAAAATTAAAACGTAGAAAACATACAGTACTAATCCACAAATAAAGCTACAACGATCCTACTAAAACAATTCAGTCACTCATGATCTGATTCACCACAAAATAATTCATGAATTTTCAATGAAGTCTTTAACAAAGTTCCGAACCCTTTCTTCATAGTCCCCTGACGAAAGCATTTGTTCATTTTACTGTTGTCTTTGTGCCACATTGAAGAATATTTCCCTCTTAATTACAATTCTAGCTTTATGTCACCTTTATAAAGCTACTATGACATAAAACATCATCATTAAAGTTCAAATAACATGAATTACGCCAAAATAAGCTTCTTCTCAATTAATTGACGACGTTATTTACTTGCAAAGCATATTTTCTTACATTTGATGAATAAATGATGCAATAGCCCAACATACGATAAAATTTATTGAAATGAGGCACAATTGTACGAATTTCCATATGTAAACAAAATGCTAATAGATATACCACTAGGATAAGCATTATTCAAATAAATCTGATCCTTTTTCTATCTTCGTGTATGACTTTTACGAGAGACAGATTGAGAAAAATGTGATAGAAGAGGTAGACAAACAAGAGAGATTGGGAGATTGAGGGTGAACTTAAAAATTGGTTTGCTGGTATGTTATCTCATTTTCTTTGGAGAAAATAAAACTATGTTATTAAGTATTGCATCCCATCTTATATCTTATATATAAGAGAACCTTTTTAGAATGACATGTTCCTATAATAAGATATACTAATAGCTTGTATGAAATTTTTAGAATCATTTTTTATTTTTTCCCTCACTAATTATTGGTTTGTCTCACTGCAATAATTATCTCAATCTTTCTCTCTCTTCCTAAGTAAGCGTTTTTAAGAAATAAATTGTATTTTTTACCTATTTATTATCTTTAACCAATTTTAAACATTTTGTAACCTATCAGTTATTTTTATCTTATAAAAAGAATAAGAACTTCTTATTATCTTTTAGTTTTGATTGTTTCCTGCGCTAAATCGGCTTTTGCAGAGGTTGGGGGGGTGTCTTTGTCGATGGTGGTGGAGTTATTGTGTACCTTGGCTAATTTGGGATTATGATTATTAATCACTGGAAATGGTTTCTTCTTTTTATGTCTCTTTTATTTCATTTAATTATTTAATTTAACTAATAATTGAGTCTTTTGAATTTTAATTTTCGCGTATCAGTTTACACTAGAACGCATTTGCCTAAAACAAAAATTATTTGATGAATTGTCTTGTAAATATTTGTGATCCATGGTGCAGGAGTAAGGGGATATCTTTTGTTTCCATTGATCTAAACAAGCCTTTGTCTTGACAAGGTCCCTTTGACATTGTTTTGCATAAGGTGTGATTTCCTTCAAAATTATACCAGTACTACCTTATAATTTGTAAATGTTTTTATCCTGGGCCCTTTTGTTTACTAGATGGATTATAGTTTTTTGCCTTATCTTGCTCCTGATAGAATGTTCTATATTATAAAATAAACTATTTCTGTTTCTGTATTGTCCATCTGTCCTATGTAGTCTGACTGGCTTTGTGTTCTTTTCAGCTGTCAGGGAAGAAGTGGCGTGAAATAATCCATCCACCATTCCACTTCAACCATTTATGGGACTGGGTGCCAGATATTCTAAGTGTGGAATTGGCATCTAAAGCCATTGAAGAGCTACATAATGAACAATTTAAGGTAATGCAATATCATCACAGCTAATTCTTCCTTGTCAAGGGAAAGCATAGTGCAACTTATGCATTTCTAACATTGCAGATGCATAATGTGAAAAATGATCAGTTTTCTTGTTGTCTCCTGACATTGTCAACTATGAATCTTCTCCAGGGTAAAAAGATAAAATGTTCATCGTCCCAAAGCAAGCACCGACTTTTCATTGGCAATGTTCTGAGAAGCTGGGGAGATGAGGATCTGAGGAAGGTTGTAGTTGAGATTGGGCCCGGAGTTACAACTGTGGAACTAGTCAAGGTATAGCATACCTTGCTGCTTTGCTTCTCCGTTATATAATTTGAGTAAGATCCTTCAATTGAAGGTTTCATTCACAACGAATCAAAATATTTCTTTTCTAAAATTATTCCAAGATCACATTCACTGATTTACGGACAAGCACATGCACAGTTAATGGCACATAGTGGCAGTATTTAGTTTATATTGTTTGGATGCCAATTCTTCATTCACTACAAAAAAATCGTGATTTGCGACAGATTTTTTCTGTCGTAAAACAGGGAGTTTTCCATCGTAAAACTAATTTGCGACGGATTTAGTCCGTCGTAAAAATCTTGTCGCAATTGCGACGGAAAATGAAAATTCCGTCGCAAATTTGCGACGGAATCATAATTCCGTCGAAAATCCCATGGTATTTGCGACGGATTTCGTTTCCATCGCAAATCTATTTGAAATCTGTCGCAAAATGTATTTTTTTTAAAAAATAAAATAAAAAAATAAAAAATCATTAAAAAAATATATAAATCATTTTAAAATATATAAAAATTCATAATCATTTCATCAATATATTATTTACATTTTATTTCAAAATCATCATTTTTTAAACTTTAACTAACATCTACAAAATCATATCATCAATATATTATTTAATTATTAACACAGATATTAGTCAATATTAGGAGTAATTAGTTTTAATACATATAAAAAAATAGGAGTAATCAAGTTTTAATACATATAAAAAGATTTGTAGCATTATATAGTCAATATTATATAACTTTTTTAGAGTTACGTGATTTATTAGTTTTTTTTAACATTGAATTTATTGGTAACTACGATCACATTAATAGATTTTGTGTTCGTACAATTACTAAAACCAATAATCTAAGATAACATGCGAGCTTTGCTAAGACTTGGTTTATATGCCCCCCCCCCAAAAAAAGCACAGAAAAATTCATCTACTTTCATAAAATCTACTATCATTTTTTAAACTTTAATTAACATCTACATAATCATATCATCAGTATTATACCAAAGAATCTCAATCAAGTGTATAAACCACATCAAACATGCCCGAATACAAAGCAACTATCTAAAAATGTTGAAAGTGCTTATAAAATAATCAAATAAAGAAACATAAAGATTCATATCTTGACAGCATAGGGTCAAAAATTAAACCAGAAATTAAAAAAAAAAACAACTCCACTACATATAATCAAAGTATTATACCAAAGAATCTCAATCAAGTGTATAAACTACAGCAAACATGTCCATTAGCAACTATCTAACAATATATGATAAAAAAACTGGAAAAAAATAAAATCAAACTTACCTGGCAAACTGGCGACGGCAGAGACCGGAAGGGGCGGCGACAGGGGCATTGGTGGAGACCGAGGGCGGCGGCGGCGGCACAGCGATAGGAGGTGGAGGACGGAAGGTGAAGAGGGAAAACGAAGAGCTAGGGAGGGAGGAATCGTGAAAGTGAAGGAGGAAGATGGGGTTGGGAAATTATGAATGAGTTTGCGACGGAAAAACAATTTCATTGCAAAACCCAAACGGGGTTTTGCGACGGAAATCCAATTTCATTGCAAACATTACTATTTTGTAAGTACTTCAACGTTGCTTAAATCAAATTTCGTCGCAAATACCCCTAAATTTGCGACGTAAAAAATTCCATCGCTAATCAGCTGCTTAGGCTCTGCTTGAAAATGATTGTTTGGTTTTTCTTGTTTTGCTTTCACATTATATGAGCAGGTGAGGGAAGTATATGTCAAGAACTTAACAGGCCATAGGCTAGGCCAGGCCTGTACACAGGCCAGGTTTAGGCCGAAAAATAGGCCTGAAACAGGCCACAGGCCAGGCTCAGGCCACTTTGCTGCATAACAGGCCAGGCCTGTTAAGGGTAAGGCTTGGCCTGTTTCCACTCCTAAATTAAGAAGGAATAATTTAGAGCCATTAATCCTAACCTGAACTTGTTATGACCAGTCACAGGTTCCAAAATATAGCTTGATACCTTCACTGAGTTAGACACCGATCCGCAGTCAAATCATACCTGACTTGGCTTGCATTTGAACAGCCGTACATAACACATATCATTCCTTCTCTTCTGTTTTTCGTACATCTTTTAAGTCTATGCTTCGATTCTTTGAAAGTTTTAGAAAACAGTTACCTTTTGGAAAAATACATAGCACCTATGAGGTTGATCTATAGATTGGAGACTGACTATTCTGTATGTAAAAAATTATTCTCCCCTACAATCACTGTCTCCCAGGTATTTCAATTGCCATTAATATTTTTAAATATGAACCAATATTCCAATAAGTAAATCAATGGAGATATTGGTGGTTGATAACTTATTATTCTTCTTGTTCTGAATGTAAGACCTAGTTTGAAACTAGGTCCTCCGTTCAGTTAGAACCAGAGTCCAGAGGTAGTAGTTTGGTTGTACTACCTCTTATGCTATTTATAAGAGCCTTTTAATCAAATCATAGTGATTATGTGGTTAAACTTGGTTGTTGTTCATGATTTTTTTTTTTTAAAAAAAAAAAATTGTCCTTTATTTGAGTTTTTATTTTTCCCTTATGACTAATGTGGCAAAAGCCCAAAGTGAAGTATTCTTCTTCCAAGTAAGAAAGAGAGGGTTCTAATTACGAAGGGCATATTTCAAAAAGATTGATAAATTCTTCATGGATCATTGGTATCCTCTTGTCGTAACATTATGACTGGGATGCCAGTGGAGATCAATCTCTTGATAAAGCCTAGCTAATTGCATTCAATCATGAACACAAGCGCACAAGTTAAAAACTTGTAACGAAAATTCAATTTCATTCATCATATAAATAGGCAAAGAATAATCCTAACGTAAGTAAGACTTTTTGAAATCAATAATAAAATCCTAACTGAGCTAGTTGAGCACAAAAGGTCCACTTAATTGACACCTAACTAAAAAACGAAAATATATAATAAACTGGAAAACAAATGACTCAATATGATATTTAAACAATATCCTTTTTTGAAAGTAAGATAAGCTACACTAGATTTATAATTCAAGATCTTTCAAATATTCTAATAATCCTTTGGTCCTATTTATTGAGAAGACAGAGGAGGTTTTTTTTTTCCTATTTATAAGTCACATCATTAAATTTTTCATCTGAATGTACCATATATGCTCTTCATTTGCTATGTTGACTTTGTTTTCTTTGGTATATTGTATATTAAATAAAGGTAGAGTTGAAAACAAGTTAAGTTTAAGGTAGGACTAATAAGTTTTATGGCCAGGACTCGTGTGTCACGTGCATACCATTATTCCACCGCATCATGCTATTAGTATTTGATATAATATATAAATAAAATCAATATAGTATGATGATGAAGATATAATCAATATTTTCAAGGAATGAAGAATCGAAGAATGCTTTATTTTCTTTCTGATGTAAAATTAGTTGACTCTTGATTATTAATTTTCTATGTTAAGTTGAAGTTTTCTTTTCTTTTATTGTTTATATTCTTTTATTTTTAAATGCGTTTAAAACTTTCCTTTAATTGTGCACCCATAAACCTAAAATCCTAGGTCCGCCATTGGATGTAAGTGACTTATAAATAGGATTAGAAAAGTACTCTATAGTAGGATCATAATTGATATGTATTCATCCGTATATATCACAATAACAACACCTTTTTCATATTATTTTTGGGCATATATAATGTTGTTGAAACAAACTAGATGCATTTCTCCATGTATTATATAGATTCAAAGGAATGAGCAGACTGATCATGGTTAATGAGTAAAGTGGCTTACTGTAAACTTTATATAATGTATTGATTAATATCAAGTATTGCTTCAATTTCACAGCATGCAGGCAACAATTGAACATTACCACAATCGTAACATAGATGCTCAAACAGCCACCAGATTTGTGGAACAAAATATGCAGGTTATTATTATTTCATTCTATTCGTTATCATTTTAGTCGTATATATTTTTTGTTATTCTGTTTTTTTTTTTTTTTTCCTTTTCATTATGCACTTAGTCAAAATGTAACTCCAAGTTTCAAGATTAACCATAGGCAATTCAAAGTAAAAGCTTAAATTTTGGCTGTTCATACTTCATATATGCCTAACATTTCCACTAAATTAGACCTCAAACGACTCTCATGTTATTGGGTCTTTTCAACTTTGTAACTTGGCAAGTTAATGCCTAAGTAAGAAAAAGAGGGAGAAGGAAATCAAATATCTTGAGATAAATGGTGCATGAATGTACAAAAGCATGTCTTAAACTACTTCTAAGTATATCAATTGAAGTAACTCATAAATAACTCTTAACTCATTAAGCGATTAACTAATGAGATGGATTAAATGCAAACTAAATTTGATCATTTGTGACACTGATAGATAGAACTGATGCAATATAGGATAAGAAATAGTTATTGTTTAAATATTATATTTCTAGGATATTTGAATTTATCTAGTATTTTATTATTTTAAGACCTTAATTAGGGTTTGTTATTATCATTGTTAGAATTTTAGTTTTATTATTCCTCTAAGTAGTTTCAGGGTTTCATTTTCACGCAGACCTTGGATTATTGAATTTTACATACATGTATTTCTCTCTAGGCTTTTCTTTCCTCTCCCCCCCTTTTAATTTCTTCTCCTCCCCTTTCCCTTCTATTCTGCTTCTCCAGTCTTTAATATAAGACATATTTTGAAAGTTGATCCTGGTCCTTAATATAAGACGAAGTTTTTATATTTGTCAATCTTTTTCTAATTTACCCTTATTGATGCTCCTTCAACAATAATGGAGGGGGAGAGGGAAGGAGGGAATTGAAGAATGCGACTAGGGTATTTTAGAAAATATATGTTATATTAACTAACTTCCTTAATCTAATCAAATTATGTAAAATATGTCTTATATTAAGGATTTGAGGAGTACATGAATAACCCTATCAGTGAATTGATCGAACCGTCTCTGCAAGTCTATGTATTGCCAACTCATGCTACCTAATTGCTCCGTCCAATCAAGAAACCCTATTTAGAGGCCACTTCATTAAAGAGTATCAAACATAAGAGAGATCTTTCAGGGCATTTTAGTTCATTGAACATCGGAAAGAAGTATATTAATGAAACTGACACAACATCTTGATGACACATCTAGTTAATGTGTGACTTTTTCCCACACGAACGCACATTTGACTTCCAACATATACACATCATTCAAATAAAAGAGAGTATTCATACACTAATCCAGGGCCACAATCATCATAAAAGAATAAAAGAAACTAGCCAAATATAATTAGTTTATTCCAGCACAATTACGCAAGGCAATCTGATGCAATTGTTGTAGAAATCTAAGATAACAGAGGGAAGAACAGAAAATGAGAAGGGTAGGGAAGAGAAACAAGAGGGAGAGAGACATATTCAAAACAAGTGTTGCTGCACTGTTCATTCCATCATACACAATCTGAATATTACAATAGGCATAGGCTCCCTTATATAGGTACTGCCTTACACCTGATCAGTTTAGTTCACCGCATCAATTGTCTAGTAGGAACGGTAATAAGGTAATAACAGATGCTATATCCTATCTTATCCTATTACTATTTTACCCTTCTATTATGGCCTCATAGTATTAGTAATTGTGCCACGTCACTGGCCTTATAGGATTAATTGTGCCAATTAAATCCCCAATCTAACCTAACCTAATTCCCAAATTATCTCCCCAATCAAACCTAACCTAATTCCCAAATTATCTAACCTAATTATATTCATAATCTACATAACAATGCCCCCCTTAAGAACCCTTGTCCTCAAAAGTTAGCAAGGACAAAGCTGGGGAATTGTTGTTGGAACTGATACAGCAACACCCAAGTTGCTTCTTCTTCAGGTAACTGCCTCCATTTGACCAAAACTTCAGTAACTATGCGCCCCCTTCGTCTGCCAACTCGCTTCTGCAGAATCTGTTCTGGTTCCTTCATAACCGGAGGTTCTGGCCAGTCAAGTGGCGGATGGCGAGGCTTCACTGCTGGGTCAGGGCACAACTTAAGTAAAGAAATATGGAACATGTCATGTATTCTGGTGTCTTCTGGCGAATCTAGCTTATACACTACTGGACCTATCTTTTGCTTAATTCGGTAAGGCCCAAAGAACCTAGGATCAAGTGTTTGGTTACTCCTAGAGGCAATTGAGATCTGTCTATAAGGCTGAAGTTTGAGAAAAACCCATTGGCCTTGCTAGAATTCTCTATCAGTCCTGTGGGAATTAGCCCGCTGCTTCATTATGTTGATGGCCCGGCTCAAATGGTGTTTAGCCACCAGTAAACCACCTTCACGAGCAACAAAGGACCTGTCAACAACATCCACCACTGCTGTACGAGGCAAATATGGACTGTACAAGGTTGGTTTCTATCCATATAACAATTCATGAGGTGTTACCTTAGTTGATGTGTGGTAAGTAGTGTTGTACCACCATTTTGCAAGAGGTAACCACTTAGACCATTCCTTAGGAAATTCCCAACACATGCACCACAAGTAGGTTTCCAAACATTGATTTAGAACCTCTATTTGCCCATTCGTTTGTGGGTGATAGGAAGAAGACAACTTTTGGTCAATTTTCAAGATTTTCAAAAATTCTTGCCAAAAGTTGCTAACGAAAATAGGGTCTTGGTCTGAAATGATCTCCATAGGTGCCTTATGTAGCTTGTAAACCCCATCTAAAAACTGTTTAGCCAAGGTGGAAGCTGAAAATGGATGAGCTCAAGCCACAAAGTGCCCACACTTGCTTAGGCGATCAACCACCACCCATATTGTATCCTTACCATTAGATTTGGGAAGCCCTTCAATAAAATTCATAGATATGCTTTCCCAAACCTTATTAGGAACAAGTAAAGGTTGAAGCAATCCCAGATAAGCCGCCGTCTCATACTTGCAATGTGCACACACATCACTATGCTTGATGTAGTCCTTGATCTTGTCAAACATATGCTTCCACCAAAACAGTGCCTTTACCCTTTGATATGTAGCATGTATACCTGAATGTCCTCATACATAGGAAGAATGGAGCCATTCTAGGATTTATTTTTTTTGGCTCACCATAGGTGAGTTTTCTACTACCAGCCGAGTTCCCTTACGTAATAAGTCATCATACCAAGAAAATTTACCTTCCACACTACTTCCTTGTTGAAGGCGCTGCACAAGAGCTTGAATTTAAGAGTCATCCTCCCAACTCTTTTTAATTTCCAGCAACAATTCCTTTGAACAAGTGGAGAGTGTAAGCTGAAAAAGTTGCATTTTAGGCATCCGAGAGAGAGCATCAGCCACGTTATTATTAGCCCCCTTTTTTGTAATGAATTTCGTAGTCATACCGCATTAATTTGTAGATCCAATACATTTGGAAGGATGTCTTCAACTTCTGGTCCAACAAGTACTTCAGGCTTTGTTGGTTAATCCTGATCACAAAATGTCTGCCCTCTAAGTATTGGTGCCAATGTTCAACACCTTAGACCACCGCAAGTAGTTCCTTTTCATAGATAGAGAGACTATGGTGCCTTGGAGCCAAACCCTTGTTAAAATATGCCAATGGCTAACCCCCTTGCATCAGAACAACGCCTATTCCAGTAGAGCAGGCATCGGTTTCTACCACAAATGGCTTGGAAAAATCAGGTAATGCCAATACCGGTGCTGAACTCAAAGTTTGCTGCAATTTCTAAAAGCTTTTGCAGCCTCTTGAGACCACTTGAATTGATCTTTGCGTAGTAGATTCGTTAAAGGTCTTGCCAACATGCCATAACCCCTAATAAATTTCCTTTAATACTCGGCTAGACCAAGGAAAGAGCGGAATTATTTTACCATTGATGGTTCAGGCCATTCAACGATTGTTTGAATCTTTTGAGGATCGGTAGACACAACCCCATTCTGTATAATATGGCTTAGATACTCCACCCTTGTAGCAGCAAACGTACACTTGGATTCTTTAATAAAAAACTGATGTTGTTTGAGTGTTTCCAGCACTAATTGTGGGTGCTCTAGGTGTAATGTCATGCTGAAGCTATATACTAGGATGTCATCAAAAAATACTAACACAAATCTGCTCAATTGGTCTCGAAAGATGCTGTTCATTGCTCCATGAAACATTGCTGGTGTATTGGTAAGGCCAAATGGCATGACCAGCCACTCATAATGTCCTGAATGCGTTCTAAAAGCTGTTTTGTAAGTGTCTTCAGTTTCCATTCTAATTTGGTGATACCCAGCTCGAAGATCTAATTTAGTGAACTATCTAGCACTCTTTAACTCATCTAATAACTCATCAACCAGAGGAATTGGATACTTGTTATTTACTGTGAGTTTGTTTAACTCTCGATAGTCTATGAACATACGCCAAGTACCATCTTTTTTCTTGATTCGTACGATAGGCGAAGCAAAGGGAGAATAGCTCTCTTGTATGACCCCAAATTCTGAGAGACCCTTTACCTGTTTTCAATTCCGTTCTTCTATATTGCCGGATAGCGGTAAGGCCAAAGATTGACTAGATCAACCCCCTCCTTAAGCACAATAAGATGGTTATGGTTCTGCTGAAGAGGTGGGAGTGAGTTGGGTTCATTGAAAACAGTCCCAAATTCCCTCAATAATTTCTTAACACAACCAGAAGCTTCCTCATTACCATTAGTAAGGGTATATGCAGAAGTATTAGGACCTTCTAGAGAGTCTAAAAGGAAGAGCTGACTACCTTCAGCCATGGAGTCATTGATCCAGTTAACTACCTTGTAGTTGGAGGGGTTGGCGTCAAGGTGCACATTAGAGCCTTTATACCAAAACATCATAGATAAATCGTCATAATTCCAAGAGGCATGGTGAACTACCTCTTGCAGCCAATGTAAACCCAAAACAATGTCATACGTCTTGATTTCCATAATTCTTAAATCGAAAACAAAGTCATGACCCTGCATTTTCCATTTAAAACCCTTCCACACACCAGAAAGCTTCAATTTTGCACCCCTTGCCACTTCTACTTCACCCTTAGCAGTCGGTGTTTCCTTCCAACCAAGCTTACAAGCAAGCTCATAATCCAAGTAATCGTGTGAAGCTCCATGACAGAACCATATTTTTATATGATTTTTTTATAATAAAATTAGGATTCTTAATGCATTTTCTGTGATTTTATTGCATGATTAAACACTAATTTGAATTAGGGACATTTGTATTGAATTAAGTGAAATCAGGGGCAAAATGATCACAATTTGTTAATTATTCATACAAATTATTCTTGGACTTTTGATACTACATTGTGTTTAATCTTGCATTGTAGGGTTTAAGAAGAAAATAGAGATTTTTGAGAATCAGAATTAATGTCAGAGAAGGACCTGAATTAATGTCATAGAAGGACCTCAATTAACGTCAGAGAAGGACCTTAAATTGATAAATGTCAGAGAAGGACCAATGGGTGAAACACTGTGTTTTGATTTATTAGGTCTTCTTCTTCATTCAAAAGCTGAGACGCGAGCTGGGGGAAAAAGGATTGAGAATTGCGCCGCGAAGGAGAACCTCCAATTTTCATGTCCTTCCTTCTGGGTCCTTCGTCTTTTATCCTTGATCATCACCTTCATCAACCTTGATTCCTCCACCTTCCTCCATCATCACTGACACCCACCTCCGTACTCCGCCATTAACCACGTCGGCCGTCAGTCAGGAGCACCGCAGAGACTGTGAGAACGAGAACTTCGTCCACTCATTCATCATCTTCCATTCACCTTCATTACCTTCCACCGTCACAACAACCTCCGTTGTTCTCCGCCACAATGTCGATTTCCTCCGCCACTCCCTCTGTCTTCACCATTGTGTTAATCAACTCTGCCTTCACCACCAACTGAGAGAGTCGAACCCTATTTCAGACCACCAATACCTTCGGTCCTTCTCTGTTATCACCTTAATTTTGTTCTCTGGAGCTTTTTAGAGATGTAGTGCCGCGAGTTCCAGAGTTCAGAGCGTTGTTTGTTCTTTCTATGAGTTTTTTGGTGAAGCTTTGAGTTTTCCGGTGAGCAATTTCTAGATTCCGACAAAGCTCGTTTTCACGGCTGGATTGCTTTCAAATTGTATTAGATTTTATCCCATATCTATGTGTGGCTAAAACTTTTGCTTCTTGGTGATGAAGGCTTGTGGCTTGAGCATTTGTGCTTGAATAGGGGAGTTCTTTGATTCAATCTTTTGCTTAGATTATATATTGATTTCCTTGTTCAGGATTATTATTATGTAGTTGTGAGACTTGGATTGTTGTTATGTGTTCATGTGGATTGATTATTGTAGTTTTAATTGGATGATGTATCTTGATGTTCATATTTCCATATTTCTTTAGATGCTTGATGAAATTATGCTTGTTGTCATGTTTGTGATTGGTAATCATGGTTGATATTAGCTCTTGAATGGTTCGTTAGAACATTATAATTGAGAAGAACAATTTGCATCATCCAAATTTTAATTACACATTAAGTGGATTTTAACAATATCTGATCGAACCGTATTTTTATATGATTTTTTATAATTAAATTGGAATTCTTAATGCATTTTTTTTATAATTATTGAGCTTAAAATGTGTTTCTTATGATAAATTGAGATTAAGAGTAAATACATTAAATTAGGGCTAAAAATGGCAAAATTGTCAAAAAAAATGTAATTACTCTTAATCATTGATTTTTCCGAGAATATTTCATGATAGATTAATTATTTTGGATGGTAGATGTTTAAAAAGATTAAATCAAATTTGAAAATTGAAATTTGGACTCAAGTTGTAAAACTTCCAATTTGGTCCCTCGAAAACTTTTTTAAATTTTCAATTTGGTCCGCAAAGAATGAAACACAACGTTTTGACCAGGATTAATTAGGTCACCAGAGCTGAAGGAAATTGGGGAGCTGGGGGGAATTAAAAAAAAAAGAAGGGAACCCGACAGATTGAATAAATACAGGAGCGCCGCGAACAGACCTGGGGGGCTGCACCTTCAGACCAGCGACCTTGGATCCTCGACCTTGTCCCTTTTGACGTCGCCGGCGACTTCTCACTCTTCAACCTCCGTCGCCGGCGACCACTCTTTCTTCCTCAACCTCCACCAACTCCGGCGACCACCACCAGCAGCAGTGTCACGAGTTTCAGCACCAAAAACATAGCGACCTTCTTCGACCTACTTCATTCAAGCATTCGGACCTGGGAGCATCATCGACCTTGACGCTGCCAGACCTTGACGCCAAACCTTCATGCATTTGGGTCTCCACCTTCACCTTCCTCACCCACCATCATCACCGAATTCACCAAACCGAAACCGAGAAAAGAGGAACCCATTTGTGAGCTTAGGGGGAGCCCGAGAACCATCAGACCTTGGGTTGGGATCGACCTCCCTTCTCTATTTCTTCCCTCACCTTCATTCACCCTTCCATCGATCCTTCTTCCCTCTCCACAACCTTCTTCCATTCCCTCTTCTCTATTTCAACCAATCAATTTCCATGGGGTTTAAGTTCTGTGGTTCTGAGTTGGTGTTCTAATGGCTATATATAGCTAATTCCTCAATTCTTGGTGGTGGAGATGTGGTCTTAAGCTCATTTGACTACATTAGGGGAGTTTTTCTATCTTTCTATTAGTCTGGATTTATATATTTAGGTTGCCTAGTTTTAGGAATTATTGTGTATAAATCTGGAACTTAGATTAATGTTTATTGTCTCTGTTGGATTGATAATTGTGATTGAGATTGGATTTTGCAATGTGAAGATTATATTTGTTTTGATTTCTTGTGGTTGCAATGAGGTTATATTAATTAGCGTGTTATTGTCTAGTTAATATGATTGATTTGTGCCCTTTGAGGGACTGTTATGTACTCAATTTCAAGAAGACTCATGTTACATTATCCCAATTTTAATTGCACATCAAGTGGTTTTTAACAATTTCTCAAGAGGTAGTGGTTAGCTATATTTGTAGGAGCTGCTATTAATTGAGAATATTGGACTCAAGTGTTATTTTGAGGTTGATTTTAAGACTTGATGAATTTTAACTCCCATAATCTTTTATGAGCAGGGATAGTGATTTCTTCGTTACCAAGAACGTTCATTACTCATATTTTTCATTTCAATTCCATTTCATTTAATTCTCTCATTCACCAATTTTATAAAAATACCAAAAATAATAGTTTAGCATTTAATTTAATTACAATCTTATTTTAGTTTATCAATTGAAAAATCCAAAATCAATTTCCCCCTTGTTTTAATTGTATTTGCATGACATTTAGATTACTTAGGATTCAATAAAAGGCTCCTCGAGAGAGAGAACGATCTTAGGTTTGCCTATACGCAAACTTTGATTATTTTTGATTGTGGACCCCAAGGCTAAAGACAAAATGGGCCTCATCAAATGGCGCCGTTGCCGGGGAGCTAAGTAATTGGCTCCCTAGGTAATCTAATTGTCAAATTCATTTTTGACAAGGGTTTCTCGTGTGAATCTTGTTAGTTTTGCATTTTGCATTTTTCAGTGCATATATTTTTGGATTTTTGCATTTAGGTAACTTGCATAGCATTCATCGCATTGTTATAACTTGGTAGCTTCTGTGTGGTGTGTTTGCATTAAATTTGATATGTTGTTGAGCTTAATTGTTTAAATTCACCATGTCTCCAAGTTAATTCTTAGCATACTTTCATTTTTTTTTAAACATTTCTTTTTCTTTTGCATTTGCATTTGTAATTTCTTAGATTCCTTTTCTTAGTTTTTTTTTATAGGTTATAGTTTGATAGTGATTTTGTGATTCATTTGGGAATTTATTATATCGAACTTTCATGGCTTGGTTTAATGGTAATCAAGATTCACTCTCTCAATCTCACTCTTTTGTAGGAGATTCAACTAGAAGGGAAGAGTCTATCTCTCAAAGCATTGGTTCCATTCTACAAACAATACGGGCTATTCAAGCTAACATGGGAATTCAAGATGAGAATCCAATTGGTCAAGAATGTTATGGTCCATTCCACCACCCATATCATGAACCTTATCACCAACCTCCATTTCAACCAAATCACTCACCACACCTACCCTATAGATCATACCATGAGCCTTTTCCACCACCATACAACCCATATTATGAGCCTTCTCATAATCCTCCACCATACAACCCATATTATGAGCCTTCTCATAATCCTCCACCATACAACCGCATGCCATACCATGAACCTCCTCCTTCATTTCATCCCACTTCTCAACCATTTCATCCATCTCATGAATTCCTAAACCCATTTGAGCTACCTTCTGGACCTCATTCTCAACCAGGTGTGCCAAACAGAAAACCTACCATTCGTGAAGTCCTTAGAAAATTGCTTGCACAAAAGTCGTCAAATGCCACTTCACAAGTGGAAGTTCCCAAACCTACCATTCGTGAAGTCCTTAGAAAATGGCAAAATAAAGTGACTCAGACTGTAGATGAGGAGCGGTCATACAAGACCAACTTTGACCATCAAATGGACTCTACAATGAGACGAATGGAATATCAAGAGACAGAGAATGAGAGAATGGAAAAGGAAATTGAACGTCTCACTCAGCAATCACAAGTTTTGAAGACTAATTTCCAAGAAAATCATCTTCCCATGTTCACACAAGCACCATAAGTGAAGCAAGTACAAAAGAGCATTGAAGAGTCTTTTCTACCATTTGGTAATGATCCTATCCTAATAGAAGTAGACTCTCATACTACTTTAACTAATGAAGCTGATAAGGATATATTTTATGATTAAATAAGTATAGATTTCGAGATATATTAGATTGAATTTATTAATATTATACCTATTTAATTATCTTTTATATATTTATCTATCTTTTAATTAAATATAGGATAAAAGAATATTATAAAGAAAATCTATTGATATCCTATTTAATTGTGTAGGGGATATTATGTGAAGAAAGAGATAAAAAGGAATTAAATAATATATATATATATATATAAAAGAGAAAAACCAACGTGACCCCACACGAATTGCAATTACCAGGGGATATATATTTAATCTGTTGAAAGGATGTGGTTGAGATATATGATATATATCTAATGGGAAAGAGATCTGATTCGGATTACCAACACGCAAGAGATCCAAGCAATATATATTAGATGCAGGAGACACAATTCGGACGGGACATTCAGACGCAAAAGATAGACGCAGCAGCGCAAAGCAATTCAAGAAAGGACGAGGAGCGAACAGCAATTCCGACGAAGCAAAAGGACGAGACGCACGGAACGAGAAGGAGAATTGGAGAATCAGGGAGGAGCATATGAGACTGAGGGATTCTTTAAGAGTCTTGATTTCTCCTTTCTTTTCCTTTCCTGTCTAAAATCTGAATATTATTTTACTTTTATGGATTTTATTATAGCCATGCTAGGCTAGTTTTCTTTAGTAGTTAGGGCGAAGATGAACCCGATGTTAATTTGAGTATTTGTTTGAATTCTCTATTGAATGTTATTTACCATGATTGAATGAATTATATTTACTTAAAGCCTTCTTAAAAGACTGATCACCTTTTAGATTGTCCATAGGTTAGTGCATGACAATAGAGATGTTGGTGCACTTAACTAGAACATTTAATTCATCATAAAATTGCATGACCTAGACATAGGCTTACAAATTTATGTGATCTTATAATTCCGGTTTATATAATCTTTCTAAATAATACTAAGACATTAGGTTATTTTCAAAGATAAAGACTAAGGTAGCATCAAGACATTGGGACTTAGTATAATTTTAGAGAATTGATCGTCGTTATGGGAATAATGAGTCAATTAGGGATTTAATTCGAATACTTAGAGGAACATAGGGGAATTCTATGCCCTAGCTACGTTTTTCTCTATTAATCATCTTTTCTAAAACGTTCTTGAAATTCTTGAAATTCTTGATTCTTATTTTTTATTTAATTATTTAAAACCTTTTTAGTTACAATTCACCCCTATTACTCTATTTCACCCAACTAAAGATGAAATAACTAATTAGTGGCTGTAATACTATTCCTCGTGGGACGATCTCTTTCTCACATACTTTATTACTTGTAACGATCGGTGCACTTGCCGAAGTCGCTACCAAGTTTTTGGCGCCGTTGCCGGGGAGTAGTTTTATTTCAACACTAAGAGTAGTTATTGAAACTCTAGATTGGATTTCTTTTTCTTTTGTTATTTAACTCTGTTTATGCGAGGTACCATAGACAGGAATTCGTTGCAGTTTGATCCTGAAATTGAAAAGACAGCAAGGAGAAACTGGAAACTTGCTCAACAGAGTAAAGGAAAGGCTAGTAACTCTAGTACTGGGACTGAACCAGTTATAATGGCAGAAAATGGTGCAGATCCTCCTCCTCCTCCAAAAAAGACCATGGGCGATTATATGACGCTTAATCCGCCGGGCAAAGCAACTAGCATTGTCAATCCATTTGTGAATGCAAATAATTTTGAAATCAAGCCATCCCTCATAGGCTTGGTTCAACAACGCTCTTTTAGTGGGAGTGATTTAGAGGATCCTAATCAAAGCATATTGAGACTTTTCTCGATTTGTGATACCATCAAGATGAATGGGGTTTCTGAAGGGGCTATTCGTGTGAGACTGTTTCCTTTCTCTTTGACGGGGAAAGCAGGAGCTTGGCTTCTTTCTTGTCCTAATGGAAGTCTCTCCACTTGGGACATTATTACCACAAAGTTCCTAGAGAAATTTTTCCTTCTTCTAAGTATACAAAGTCATTGTCGACATCCGTTGCTTTACTCAAGGCAATGGGGAATCATATTGCCAAGCTTGGGAAAGATTCAAGGAGTTGCTTAGGAAGTGCCCACAACATGAGCTGCAAGACTATGATCAGGTGAGAATATTCCTCAATGGGATGCTTCCGTCCTCTAGGATGATGATTAATGCTGCAGCAGGTGGTACGCTAAAAAATAAAACTCCAGAGGAAGCATTGGAGTTGTTTGAGGCTATGGGGTCCCTTGAGAATGAAACTGTTACTCCACAGCCAAAGAGGGGAATTCTTCATCTAGATTCTTACAATACAATTTTGGCCCACAATGAGAACATCTCCCAACAAAACAAGGTGATCCAACAACAGTTAGCTACCATCACTAAACAACTTGCCTCTTCTCAGGTCTCATCCATCACTTCTCAACCTCCTTTACTTTGTGATTTTTGCAAAGGGGAACACGCTAATGGAGATTGTGAAGCTAGTAGTACTGGAGAAACAGCTGAGGTTAACTACATGAATAATCCTCCTAGGAATCAGTTTAATCCGTATAGCAACACGTACAATCCTGGCTGGAAATCTCGCCCAAACTTTTCCTATAAACCCCAAGCAGCACCTTAGCAATTCCACCAAACCACCACCACCACCACTGATCTGGAAAAGGCTTTGACACAGTTGAATCTTACCACTACTGAATACATACGGGGATCGAAGCTTTCCGAGAATGAAACAAAGTCTCGCTCTCAAGAATCGGGGCTTCGATCCGGAATTTGGAGAATCGATTGGTCGGTTATCAAAGCAAATAGCGAGAGAGAAGCCAAGGGTCCTTCCCTAGTGATACAGAGGTCAATCCAAAGGAGCATTGTAAGGCCATAACTACAAGGAGTGGTATAGTGGTTCAGCCAGTTGAGAAATCTGTTCCGGTGAAGGAAAAATCTGAAAAAGGGGTGGAAGAACATGAAAGGGCTTTAGAAAAAGAGGAGGAAAAGGCTGAGAATAATGATGTGCAGCAGGTTCCAAAGGAGATAGCTACAAAGAAGTCTCCTACTCCTTCTTATGCAAAACCTCCTTACCCCCAAAGGTTGAAGCAGCAGATTCAGAAGCAACAGTATGCCAGGTTCTTTGATATTTTAAAGAAACTACAGATTAACATTCCTTTTGCAGAAGCTCTTGAACATATGCCTAATTATGCAAAGTTCATGAAAGATTTGCTTTCCAAGAAGCATAAGTTGCAAGAGGTCGAAACAGTGGCATTGACTCAGCAGTGTAGTGCCATTATTCAAACAAAGTTGCCACCAAAGCTTAAAGATCCGGGCAGCTTTAGCATTCCTTGTGCAATAGGGAACGTCAATATGGGCAGAGCACTTTGTGATCTGGGAGCTAGTATAAATTTAATGCCCTTATCTGTTTCAAAAGCTCTCGGCATTAAAGAGATGAAGCCTACTATGATGTCGTTACAGTTGGCGGATAGGTCCATTAAGAAGCCAGAAGGTGTCATTGAGGACGTGCTTGTGAAAGTGGACAAATTCATCTTCCTAGGTGGATTTTGTGGTTCTTAACATGGAGGAAGATCTGAACTTCCTTTGCTTTTGGGAAGACCCTTCTTGGCTACTGCTAGAGCGGTAATTGATGTAGCTGAAGGAAAAATGGAGTTCCAAATGAATGATGAGAAAGTCACTTACAATGTGTTTCAATCCATGAAATACCCAGGTGATAATAGTGATCGCTTTAATTGATGTAGTTGATGAGGCCATTCATGAAAATCTTCGCAAGAAGGTTCGGATGAGTCTATGGAGGATGATCTTGCTCGATTGTTGCAAGTGGAAGAAGAGGTTTCTGCAGATGAGAATTCTGATTTACAGGTTGAGGAGCTGAAGAAGAATGATTATGATGCACCACCTGTTACTCCTAAGGTGGAACTAAAGGAGCTCCCTTCTAATCTAAAATATGCTTTTCTAGGGAAGGATGACACTTATCCCATAATTATTAGTGTTGAGTTGTCACCTACCGACGAAGAGAAGTTGCTAAAAGTTTTGACTACCCACAAGACCGCAATAGGGTGGTCTATATCTCGATTTAAAGGGGATTAGTCCTTCATTTTGCACTCATAAAATTCTTATGGAGGACGATGTGAAACCAAGAAGGCAGCCCCCGGAGAGGAGACTTAACCCGACTATGAAGGAAGTAGTGAGAAAGGAGGTGATGAAACTGTTAGATGCAGGTATGATTTATCCTATCTCTGATTCAAAGTGGGTTAGTCCAGTACATGTAGTACCGAAGAAGGGTGGAATCACTGTAGTGCAAAATGAGAATAATGAATTGATACCTACTAGAACCGTTACGGGAATTTGGAGAATGTGTGTGGATTATAGGAGGTTGAATGATGCCACTCGCAAGGACCACTTTCCTTTGACATTCATGGATCAGATGCTTGAGAGGCTTGCAGGTCACTCTTATTACTTTTTCTTAGATGGTTATTCCGGTTACAATCAAATAGCAGTGGCTCCAGAGGATCAAGAGAAGACAGCTTTCACTTGTCCCTTTGGGATTTTTGCTTATAGACGGATACCCTTCGGTCTTTGCAATGCCCCAGCTACTTTTCAGAGGTGTATGTTGTCTATATTCTCTGACATGACTGAGAGATTTATTGAGGTATTTATGGATGATTTCTATGTTTTTGGCACTTCTTATGATACTTGCTTGGCGAATTTGTCTTGTGTGCTCCAAAGATGTCAAGATAGTAACTTGGTACTCAATTGGGAAAAATGTCATTTTATGGTAAAAAAATGGAATAGTCTTGGGTCATAGAATATCGGATAAGGGGATAGAAGTGGATAGAGCCAAAATTATGATCATCAAAGACTTACCCCCTCCCACCAATGTACGTAGTGTTCGCAGTTTTCTTGGTCATGCAGGTTTTTACCGAAGGTTTATCAAGGATTTTTCCAAGATAGCCAAACCACTTAGTCAGTTGTTGGTCAAAGATGAAGATTTTAACTTCAACAAAGAGTGTCTAGTGGCATTTACCTTGTTGAAAGAAAGATTAACAACTGCACCTATTCCGACAAAGACCCGATTGGGATCTACCGTTTGAGCGATGTGTGATGCCGGTGACTACGCCATAGGGGCTGTTTTGGGGCAAAGGAAGAATAATTTGTTACATGTTATATATTATGCAAGTAAAGTTCTGAATGAGGCACAACTGAACTATGCAACAACTGAGAAGGAGATGCTTGCAATTATTTATGCATTAGATAAGTTTAGACAGTATTTGATTGGTTCCAAGGTGATTATTTTTACGGATCACGCTCTAAAATACCTCTTGACTAAGCAAGACGCTAAGCCAAGGCTTCTCCGTTGGATGCTGCTACTCCAAGAGTTTGATATTAAAATCAGAGACAAGAAAGGAGTGGAGAATGTGGTAGCCGATCACTTATCTAGGATACAGGATAAGGAGTTACAGGATGATTCAGAGATGGAGATTCGGGATGAATTCCCAGATGAGTATGTCTTGGCAATCAGCAATGTACCTTGGTTCGCTGATATTGCTAATTATAAGGCAATTGGGATGATACCAGAGGGACTAACATGGCAGCAGAGGAAGAAGTTCATGCATGATGTTCGGCGGTATATCTGGGATGAGCCTTTCTTGTTTTTCAGGTGTGCAGATGGAGTGCTCCGGCGCTGTATCCCAGAGGCGGACACTCATAAAGTCCTCTCGGCATTGTCACGGTTCAGATTATGGTGGACATTTTTTGGAGAACGCACCTTTGCTAAAGTATTACAAAGTGGTTTTTATTGGCCTATTTGTACAAGGATGCTAGGAAGTTTGTGGAGCGTTGTGATCGTTGCCAAAGAAGCGGGAATATCTCTAGGAGACATGAGATGCCCCTTAACAACATTCTTGTTATCGAGATATTTGATGTGTGGGGGATTGATTTTATGGGGCCATTCCCAAGTTCTTTTAACAACAAGTACATTCTTGTAGCTGTGGACTATGTCTCAAAGTGGGTAGAGGCAATTGCTCTTCCCACTAATGAAGCTAAGGTGGTGGTATCTTTTCTCAAAAAGAATATATTCAACAGGTTTGGGGTACCTAGGGCCATTATCAAGTGATGAGGAACCCACTTTTGTAACCGACAGTTTCAATCAGTGCTTAGCAAATATGGTGTCACTCATCGTGTCACTACTCCATATCACCCACAAACTAGTGGGCAAGTGGAGATGTCTAACAGGGAATTGAAGCAAATTCTAGAGAAGACTGTTGGGAAGTCAAGGAAGGATTGGTCTAAGAAGCTTGATGATGCTTTGTGGGCGTACCGAACGGCATTCAAAACTCCTATTGGCATGTCACCGTTTCAGCTACTATATGGTAAGTCTTGCCACCTTCCAGTGGAGCTTGAGCATAAGGCGCTTTGGGCAACTAAGTTGCTGAATTTTGATGCTAAATCTGGCGATGAAAAAAGGTTACTTCGGTTGAACGAGCTTGATGAATTCAGAATTTTTGCATATGAGAGTGCTAGCCTCTACAAGGAAAGAACCAAGAGATGGCATGACAGGAGGATTATTCCTAAAGAGTTTCATCCGGGACAGCAAGTACTACTTTATAATTCTCGTTTGAAACTGTTTCCAGGGAAATTGAAGTCTAGATGGTCAGGACCTTTTGTAGTCAAAGAAGTCACACCTTTTGGTGCAATTGCCATTGCACCAATAGGTTCGAGATGAAGCTTTTAAGGTGAATGGGCAGAGATTAAAGCCTTACCATGGTGGAGACATTGACAGAGGAAGAACCTCTGTGGCATTGGAAGTTGAGAATTAAGCTGACTTAGTCAGGCTGAAGACTATAAACCAAGCGCTTCTTGGGAGGCAACCCAAGGGTTCTGCTTTCATTATTTATTATTATTGTGTTTTTCTTTTTCTTTTCTTTTAGTTTTATTCAGGTTTGAAGATAATCACTCCTCTTGTAGCTGCAAAGTCTGGCTTGTGCACTCTTTCCTCTTTTAAAATTTGAAACATCATGGATGGTACCGGAAGAAGCACTCCACATCAAAATTAGAAGCCTAAACCGGGGAGTACTAGTTTCTTTCCTCTTTATATTTTAGCAACATTGAGGATAATGTTTGATTTAAGTGTGGGGGAGGGATATAATTTCTTTCTTTAGTGATGCTTGTCCTTATTTTATTATTTTTTAAGAATTTAATATTTGAGATTTTTGCATTGTTTAGGATTGACCTTAACATTGAGCTTTCCCCATCTTAGAAAATTTTATCAAGTAAAAAAAAACAAAAAACAAATAAATAAATAGAAAATAATGTTTCAATTACACCTCTAAGCCTTGAATTTTTGTAGCAATCTTGAGATGAACTATGAGAATAGAGATTAGTTTGTAATATGATCAACAGATTATTAGTTTATGAATATTTTGCCACATGATTTCTTTAGGAGATGAGATGATGACTTTCATTAGCTAAGTAAAAATTTTTGTTTAGGGAGTTGACTAAAAAAAAAAGAAGAAGAAGAAGAAGAAACACAACTCCAATGACTTCTCTAGACCGCACTTAGCTTAGGTGCTGCATCACCCATGTGCATGGTCGCGTCAAACGGTAAAATCCAAGAGGGTTATGAGTTGGGCTAAAAGCCTCTTGAGGTGCCTGTTGGAGTAACTGAGCAACCGGGCCTACATCACCCATGTGTAGGGTCGCGTCAAAAAGGGACCTACAACGGCTTAAGAAAAAAAAAATGATGAAAAAAAAAGAGAAAAAAAAGAGCTATGTTTTACCTGAGGATCCCTAAAAAATAAAAAGCTTGGTTTAGTGGGGGAATTTGAATTTTTTTGGAGAAATTGAGTAGCGTAATATTCTTTTACTAATCTTATTGTTGAATTTATTGCGTGCCGATCCTTTGATCATGGGACGTTAAGAGATTATTACAAGTGTTTAAGGCTATTGGCTTAGTGATCTATTCTTATAAAACATTAACTTAAATAAAACTTGATGATATGATCTAAGTGTGGTGGTAAACTCTCTTTGTTTAGGAATTTCATGAGTGATATTCTTTTCAAATAATGAATTCTATTTCTTTTGCTTGAGGACAAGCAAATGTTTAAGTTTGGGGGAGTTTGATAAGGATATATTTTATGATTAAATAAGTATAGATTCTGAGATATATTAGATTGAATTTATTAATATTATACCTATTTAATTATCTTTTATATATTTATCTATCTTTTAATTAAATATAGGATAAAAGAATATTATAACAGAAAATCTATTGATATCCTATTTAATTGTGTAGGGGATATTATGTGAAGAAAGATATAAAAAGGAATTAAATAATATATATATATATATATATATATATATAAAGAGAAAAACCAACGTGACCCCACACGAATTGCAATTACCAGGGGATATATATTTAACTGTTGAAAGGATGTGGTTGAGATATATGATATATATCTAATGGGAAAGAGATCTGATTCGGATTACCAACACGCAAGAGATCCAAGCAATATACATTAGATGCAGGAGACACAATTCGGACGGGACATTCAGACGCAAAAGATAGACGCAGCAGCGCAGAGCAATTCAAGAAAGGACGAGGAGCGAACAGCAATTCCGACGAAGCAAAAGGACGAGACGCACGGAACGAGAAGGAGAATTGGAGAATCGGGGGGATGAGCATATGAGACGAGGGATTCTTTAAGAGTCTTGATTTCTCCTTTCTTTTCCTTTCCGTCTAAAATCTGAATATTATTTTACTTTTATGGATTTTATTATAGCCATGCTAGGCTAGTTTTCTTTAGTAGTTAGGGCGAAGATGAACCCGATGTTAATTTGAGTATTTGTTTGAATTCTCTATTGAATGTTATTTACCATGATTGAATGAATTATATTTACTTAAAGCCTTCTTAAAAGACTGATCACCTTTTAGATTGTCCATAGGTTAGTGCATGACAATAGAGATGTTGGTGCACTTAACTAGAACATTTAATTCATCATAAAATTGCATGACCTAGACATAGGCTTACAAATTTATGTGATCTTATAATTCCGGTTTATATAATCTTTCTAAATAATACTAAGACATTAGGTTATTTTCAAAGATAAAGACTAAGGTAGCATCAAGACATTGGGACTTAGTATAATTTTAGAGAATTGATCGTCGAGTTATGGGAATAATAAGTCAATTAGGGATTTAATTCGAATACTTAGAGGAACATAGGGGAATTCTATGCACTAGCTGCGTTTTTTTCTATTAATCATCTTTTCTAAAACGTTCTTGAAATTCTTGAAATTCTTGATTCTTATTTTTTATTTAATTATTTAAAACCTTTTTAGTTACAATTCACCCCTATTACTCTATTTCACCCAACTAAAGCTGAAATAACTAATTAGTGGCTGTAATACTATTCCTCGTGGGATGATCTCTTTCTCACATACTTTATTACTTGTAACGATCGGTGCACTTGCCGAAGTCGCTACCAAAGCAATTCATGATTTGAGCGATAATGAGGTGGATGAGGAAATTATTGTTGAATCCCCTCAAATGTTTGAAAATGTAATTGCTCAAGCCATTAGCTCTAGTAGTAGTGATTCAATTGTACTTGTTGATGAATGTGCTCTTACTTCTTTGTGTGATGTTTCAACTGTTGAAAATGTTTCTCTTCATAGTACTAGGGATGATTGTGACAAATTGAATGAAATATTTTCATGTTCTTGTCCGGAATATCAAATATATGTAGACTGTTATCATGAAAAAAGCCACTTACTTGTTGAGTTTCAAAATAAAGCATTTAATGAAGTGGTTGATTATACCATTGATCATAATACATCCCCTTGTACTATTGATGATAGTAAGCATGACAATTGTGAACATGTTGAATCTTGCATGGATGACAATGTGGTTGATTTGAGTGAAAAAGATCATAGCCTAGAATGCCAAATGCATGAAATACCCATTGGATCATTTCCTTGTAGCCTTGTTGGTGACAAAGATTCTAAAATTTTGATTGATAAAATTTTGCATGTTGGTGAATCTTTCCAACAAGTGCTTTCTTGTGACTTACCACCTGACTTAGAAAAGAAAAATAATTGTTTTGAATCTTTAAAAGCTCCAGGTGGTGATGATTTGAAAAATTCTCTCCCTTCTTCCACTCTTTTGCCTTCCACCTCTTGTGATTGTAATGATGATGTGGTGTGCCCCAACACTAAGTTGGACTCCGCACCTTCCATTTTGCAAACACGAGAATTTTCAAAATATAACTCTTTGTTTGACTCCTACTGATGGGAGTAGCATTGATTTTCTTGGATGTGATAGTTACTTGGAGAGTTTGATTCCTAAAATATCTTTAGTTCACTTGAAATCTCTCCATGTTTCTATTTTTGGATGGGATACTGCTGGTTGCTTGTCTACTTTACAGGCACATTCTTGGAAAGGTCCTCGATGGAACCAACATCCACCATACATTCTTGGACCTCTTCCAATTGATTCTGAACCACCTCCACCAAGGAAATTCAATGCGGGAGAAGATGTTTTGAAAGACAAATGCATGATTCTCATCATGGATGAGAACTTCTCCTTCAAACGACTCAAGATTCTCTAATAAAGGTTGTCTCTTTCCTCACTTATTTTCTTCCTAATTCCTTTGATTATTTGAGCTTAATTGTTGTGTGAGGAAGATAAGTGTGGGGGAGGGACACAATCCAATAGAAAAGGTAGAAATAATTTAGTTTAGTAAGCAGAATAAGAACCCCTATGTATGCTTTGCATTTTCTTAGCCACTACCCTACTTAATTACCATTGTGCCTTGAATTTCAACTTGTTTATCATTCTTTTTAGAGAGATTTTTCTACATTGAGGACAATGTGTTGATTAAGTGTGGGGGAGGGAAATACATTTTGAGTCCCAATTAATTGGTTGTCTTTAAATGAGAAAATGCCTAAAACTAGAAATTTTCAAAAAAAAAAAGTAGAATGACTTGCTTTAATGCATGTCCTAAGTGGTAAAAGGTCGCATTTGCCATTTTGGAAGTGTATAATTTGTGGGAAATTCTTTGAGCTTTCATGAGATCTAGTATTTTGGCAACTTTTTTAAAAAAAACCATGTTTTGCTTTTCAAGTGAATGGTAAGAGAATGAACCCACATTTAGATTTTTGCTTACTCCTTATTTTGAAAAAGAAAGTTTCTACATCATTAGTGCTTTTAAAACTTGAGCATGATTATAATTGATTGTAATGTTTTGATTAGTTGTGTTTGAAAGGTTGGCACTTGGAATTGTTAAGTAGATGTTTTGTGGTTAGTTCACTATGCAATTGATTGTGTTAGAGTGAGCATTGGAGAAAAACCTTGTTGGAAGATTATTTGAGCTTTAAAGTTTTTCATGTGTGCATGTTTACTTAGTTTTTTCACCTTCTAGAACTTGTTTCAACTCTTGTTCGAAACGGTGTTTGCATTAGTGTTATGAAAATGAAAGAGGCATTAAATTCTAAACCATTTTCACCCAAACACAAACCTCATTTCATTTACCCTTTGCTAACCCCCTTTTGAGCCAATCATATGTTGTATGCAAGTCATTTATTCATAGTGTTTATAGTATTCTAAAAATTAAAAGTGAATTGCCAATAAAAAAGTTGAACAATGTATATATAGAAATGCCTTGTATACGGAAAAAAAAAAAAGCAAGTGTTTTGTAGATAAAATGAAAAAAAAAAAGAAAAAAAAATAAAGGTATTGAAAAAACAAATATAGAAAAGTATTTGTATTGAAAAGAAAAAAAAAAGGAAATATGAAGAAGGCATTTGTTCATGCACTTACAAAAGAGTTGGCAAAAGTTTGTAAAGGTATTTAGATGCTATGAACTTGGTTATTAACTTTGACTTGCATGTCAACTATTCATTTTTAAAATTAATTCATTCCATTTAGCATTCATCCAACATTACAAGCCCTTAAAGTCCTATTGATTCATTTCATTAATTGCTATTAGTAGTGGAGATTTTAGAGTTGTTACAAGCCTATGGTAAGGTGTTGATTAAGTGAGCTAGAGTGAAATTACTCCAATGAGGTGAGATGAGTGACCACTAATACCTTGAGAGTTCTCTTGTGCTTCATTCTAATATTTTGGGTTGTGTAGAAAGTTAATTTCTTTACATCGCTTGATTATCATTGGTGTTGGCTTGAGGAATTTGATTAATTAATCCATTGCTTTCTAATTATGAAATTGCTCATCTTTCAAATGCATTAGTGATTTGAACTTGGAATTTTGTACTCAGTTGCCTTTGTTCAGGAGTACAAAGGTCTAAGTGTGGGGGAATTGATCGAACCGTATTTTTATATGATTTTTTATAATTAAATTGGGATTCTTAATGCAATTTTTTTTTTTATAATTATTGAGCTTAAAATGTGTTTCTTATGATAAATTGAGATTAAAAGTAAATACATTAAATTAGGGCTAAAAAGGGCAAAATTGTCAAAAAAAAATGTAATTACTCTTAATCATTGATTTTTCTGAGAATATTTCATGATAGATTAATTATTTTGGATGGTAGATGTTTAAAAAGATTAAATCAAATTTGAAAATTGAAATTTGGACTCAAGTTGTAAAACTTTCAATTTGGTCCCTGTGCAAAACTTTTTTTAAATTTTCAATTTGGTCCCTGCAGCAATGAAACACAACGTTTTGACCAGGATTAATTAGGTCACCAGAGCTGAAGGAAATTGGGGAGCTGGGGGGAATAAAAAAAAAGGGAACCCGACAAATTGAATAAATACAGGAGCGCCGCGAACGGACACGGGGGCTGCACCTTCGCCCGGACCCGCGACCTTGGATCCTCGACCTTGTCCCTTTTGACGTCGCCGACGACTTCTCACTCTTCAACCTCCGTCGCCGGCGACCACTCTTTCTTCCTCAACCTCCACCAACTCCGGCGACCACCACCAGCAGCAGTGTCGCGAGTTTCAGCACCAAAAACACAGCGACCTTCTTCGACCTACTTCATTCACGCATTTAGACCTGGGAGCTTCATCGACCTTGACGCTGCCAAACCTTCACGCATTTGGGTCTCCACCTTCACCTTCCTCACCCACCATCATCACCGAATTCACCAAACTGAACCAGAAAAGAGGAACCAGCGCTGTGAGCTTAGGGGGAGCCCGAGAACCATCAGACCTTGGGTTGGGATCGACCTCCCTTCTCTATTTCTTCCCTCACCTTCATTCACCCTTCCATCGATCCTTCTTCCCTCTCCACAACCTTCTTCCATTCCCTCTTCTCTATTTCAACCAATCAATTTCCATGGGGTTTAAGTTCTGTGGTTCTGAGTTGGTGTTCTAATGGCTATATATAGCTAATTCCTCAATTCTTGGTGGTGGAGATGTGGTCTTAAGCTCATTTGACTACATTAGGGGAGTTTTTCTATCTTTCTATTAGTCGGATTTATATATTTAGGTTGCCTAGTTTTAGGAATTATTGTGTATAAATGCGGAACTCGATTAATGTTTATTGTCTCTGTTGGATTGATAATTGTGATTGAGATTGGATTTTGCAATGTGAAGATTATATTTGTTTTGATTTCTTGTGGTTGCAATGAGGTTATATTAATTAGCGTGTTATTGTCTAGTTAATATGATTGATTTGTGCCCTTTGAGGGACTGTTATGTACTCAATTTCAAGAAGACTCATGTTACATTATCCCAATTTTAATTGCACATCAAGTGGTTTTTAACAATTTCTCAAGAGGTAGTGGTTAGCTATGTTTGTAGGAGCTGCTATTAATTGAGAATATTGGACTCAAGTGTTATTTTGAGGTTGATTTTAAGACTTGATGAATTTTAACTCCCATAATTTTTTTTGAGCAGGGATAGTGATTTCTTCGTTACCAAGAACGTTCAATACTCATATTTTTCATTTCAATTCCATTTCATTTAATTCTCTCATTCACCAATTTTATAAAAATACCAAAAATAATGTTAGTTCTCAATGTGTTTTGATGATTAATAACAATTGTAAACATGAGAGAATGATTTTTATCAAAGATTGGTAGAGCATGTTGATTCCAATTGAAAAACATTCTGTCAGCTCCAAACTCGAGCTTGGGTCTCCAAACTCGAGCTTGCCCCTTACAGAAAGCAAACCAAGCTATTTTGCATTTTCTAAACTTGAGCTTGGTCCATAAACTTGAGCTTGAAGGTTTTCAAAAGTTTACTCATATTCCGAGTAAGCTCGAGCTTGCACCGTAAGCTTGAGCTTACGAAGGTTTGAGGATTTTATCAAGTTACTCAAATTGCAAACTCAAGCTTATTAGTTTTAAGCTCAAGCTTGCCTCTTCCAGAGACTTTTCTCACTAAGTTTACAAATATGTAAACTCGAGCTTGCGCGATTACAAGCTCGAGCTTACCTCTGGCGTAATCCTTTAAACTTGAGCTTATCATTTTACCGTAGAGTTTGTGAGTTTACAAAAGTTGTAAACTCGAGCTTGGCATACCAAGCTCGAGCTTGCACCAGAGAAAGTTTTCAAGTTTTTCCTTCAAAGAGTAAACTCAAGTTTAAGGTTGTAAACTCAAGCTTGCGTCGACCAAAATCTTTCAAAGTTTTTAAAACCATTGCCAAACTCGAGCTTGCCCTTGCAAGCTCAAGCTGGAAGTCGGGTCGACGAGAGCAATGTCATATTTTGAGCTTAGCAAACTCAAGTTTACACCTCTAAGCTCAAGCTTGCATTTTGTGAACTAAAAATATTTTTGACATGAATAGTGCCAAACTCGAGCTTACTCACTAATAAGCTCAAGCTTGCGTTTTTTCCATTTTGGCTCTCAAAATGATTTCAAACATGTTTCCCCGACAAATGCTAAACTCGAGCTTACACACTTACAAGCTCGAGCTTGAGGCTTCCAGAGGCAAAACTCAAGTTTTAAATGAAGACCAAACTCGAGCTTGGTATAGTAAACTCGAGCTTGGAACTTCGAAACAGGATGAACGCATCCGGGTGTATTTTGTTCAGTTTGATTTATGCTTTAGCTTGATTCCGCGAATTGGTTGTATATGATTTATATGATTCATATCAATATTTCCTAACCAAATTTAACCAGTTTGCTTATGAGATTTTAAGAGATCTAGGTTTGTTTTAAAGAAGACTTTAAGACAACAACTTGTGCAACTTGCAATATAATATTGTATCTCTCATCCAAAGCAATGGTTTACAACCTGGAAAGTAGGACAACCATTCTCCAAGAAAGAAAGATAGCCTCCAAACAGCTGGACAACATTATACAACTACCTCCACTAAACATAACAAAGCATGGGAACACATTCTTGAGGAGCCAAATTTCAAATATTCAAATCTGCAACAACCATATTCAAACAGATTTGTTCACAACAACTAGATTCATGGAGACACACTCACAACAGCTATATTTTCGAATTAGATCAAGTCTCAACGGATCTACAACGTTCACAAGCTTCAATCCAGTATAAATACATGAAGATTTGAAGTCTGAAAGTAGAGAAGACATACACAGAAAACGCATACAAAGATCTCAGTCTTTTACTACTTATATTTCTCATTTTGTATCTTTGATACAGTGTGCTTCAGTGCTTATCTTTATTCACTCTTTGAGAGAGTTCATTTCTGTAAATCATTCTTTGTAAGAATCTCAAAGTTGTGGGACTTTGAGGTTGGGTTATCAGATTACAACTTGTAAGGGGGAGTGTATCCTAGAGAGAGGATAACTTTCGAGTACGAGTGTGTATCGATTTGAGTGATAGTAGAAAAACCCGGAGAGTCCGGGACTGGACGTAGGTCAAGAGTTAAGACCGAACCAGTATAAATCTTCGTGTCAAGCTCTTCTTCTCTAACTCCATTTACCTTGGTTAAGCCTCTGTTGTGTGGGTGATCTGAAAAGAATTTTTAAAATCCCCAATTCACCCCCCCTCTTGGTGATTTCCTTCACTTTCAAATAATAGTTTAGCATTTAATTTAATTACAATCTTATTTTATTTTATCAATTGAAAAATCCAAAACCAATTTCCCCCTTGTTTTAATTGCATTTGCATGACATTTAGATTACTTAGGATTCAATAAAAGGCTCCTCGAGAGAGAGAACGATCATAGGTTTGCCTATACGCAATCCTTGATTATTTTTGATTGTAGACCCCAAGGCTAAAGACAAAATGGGCCTCATCAATATCTCAAGAGGTAGTAGTTAACTATGTTTGTAGGAGCTACTATTAATTGAGAATATTGGACTCAAGTGTTATCTTGAGGTTTTTTTTCAGACTTAATGAAATTTGAACTCCCAAATATATATTAGCAAGGATAGCCACCTTCTTCATTACCAAGAGCATCCATTATTAATCCCTTTTAATCCAAAGCATTCTTCACTATTTTCCAAAAATACCAAAAAGAATAGAAATAGTTTCTTTATATTTTTATGAATTTTATTTAGAGAAAACCAATTACAAAACCCCTTTCTTAACCATGTTTTTAGCACTTAGTTTAACATAGGAATTCAAAATAAATTGGCTCATTGATAAGAGAATGATCCCGAGTTGTTTGCACTATATTACATTTTAATTCGTGGTTAATTGTGATTTGACCCTGAGGCGACTAAGGTTTTTGTCAAATGACTCCATTATCAATTAATACCTGCACTTGTCGTCTGCTTACATAGCCTTGAATTCACATAGATATGACCCCAACACTCTCTTGCATTGCGTGGAGTAAAATCTGGAGACACTCATCAGTTTCAGCCACATACTCATCAGGAGAAGTGTCATCAGTGAAAGGTAGGAATATCACTTAGAGGGGGGTGAATAGGTGATCTCAAAAACTTTTTGCGGATTGCACACGAGCGTAGGTAAGACAGAAACAGAGAAGAAAGATAGACACAATGCAATTTATACTGGTTCGGTCTAACACTTCGACCTACGTCCAATCCCCAAATCCTTTGGGTATTTCACTAATCACAAATGGTTACAATTACACACTCTATACTCGAGATGATCCTAATTCATTAGGACTCACTCCCCTTTACAAGTTGTAATAGTACACCCACACTTAAGGTTCCACAACCTTAAGATTTGACAACTAAACAGATAATCAAATGATGTTTAAACTCCTCACGAGTAGATATTTGATAAACACTAAAGTACAAAAAATCCGAAGATATTAATGAAACAGATGAAAAAGCAAATTGCAATAAGTTCGAATTAAATGCGCAGCATTTTTGGTAGGTGTAGAATTGAATGCTTTTGGCTTTTATAGATGATTGCAATTAATGACCGTTGAAGAGAGATTAATGAGCCGTTGAGAGTAATAGATATATATGTTGCTCTGTCTCTTCGTAATCTTCCGACGTTGGTCAATATACTCCGTTGACATTCTTTGTTCGATTTGTCTGTTGAGACTTAGGTAGAATATTGACTGGAAATGGCCGGAGTGCTTTACGGTTGTTCAGAAGCTTAGTTTCCACTTTCATGCTTCGTCTCTGGGTCGTCAATTAATGCATCTGACACAAATTTGCTTTTTGTAAATTTGATGATTAAAACATGTTAATCATATCTGAAAATCACTAGCAAACTGATTAAACTTGGTTAGAAGAAGTATAAATCAAGAACATGAAGTACCCAAGCTATAATCAATGATCTGTAGTTTACGGGAATGGAGATTTCAAATACTGATATTGATTCTCAAGAATTGTTCATATCATTCTCGAGAACTAGTCAAAGAAAGATATTTCCAGAGATTATGTCTCGATGATACTCGAGAATCACATTATGGGTTCTCGAGAATGCTTTGTTTAGAAAGCCTTTGAGTTTATTAGTGATTGATCATTCTCGAGAATCTATTTTCTCATACTCGAGAATCCCATATCATTTTAACACTTTACAAAATGTTCTTCGTTAATTCTCAAGAATCAATTTCCAATTCTTGAGAACCATTCTCGAGAATTGCTTATTCATTCTCGAGAATCACATTCAAGAAACCCTGCCACTGTGATTCTGTCTAAGACATTCTCGAGAATTACTTCTTCATTCTTGAGAATCATTCTCGAGAATCCATTATCAGTTCTCGAGAATCATTTGCACAGAGAGCTTGCGATGGCTAACTTGAATACCATTCTCGAGAATCGTTGAACCATTCTCGAGAATTGTTTCCTGAATCCTTAACCCGAACTGGTTAGTATACTGGTCATTCTCAAGAGTCATTGATACATTCTCGAGAATCAATTTCAAACTTGTTACACCTGATTCAAGACTTTCAAAACTTAAATCTTTGTTATCATCAAAACATTGGGAGCTAACAATCAGGGCCTATAGGAGATGTAGCTACTGCCTCTGTTTCATCCGGGCTGATCTCAATGAACTGAATCTGCATTCTCTGCCGTTGTGGACATGTGTGGTCACGGGAGAACGGTTTCCAACAGTAAAAGCAAAGATTCTTGGCCCTCAATTCATCCAAATCATCCCTATTGAAGACGGAGGCCTGCTGCACCGTAGACTGCCCTATTCTCACTGTAGATACAGTCGAAGCCCCTGTGTTGGTTGATCTACCCCAGGTCCCATTGGTTCTGGTTTGCCAATTGAGTTGGAGCTATTGGCCTGCTGTTTTGCTGTGGAAACAGGGTTCTTCGAATTCTTCCATTGCGTCTGATTGTTGGAGGCTTCACTGAAATTTCACTGAGGCCAAGCTTTATTACTTTCAGCATTGTATTCATAAATTTTTGGCAATACCTCTAGCTTCAATCAGTGTTTGAGGGCGTTGAAGCCGTACTTGACGAGCACATTCACTACGGAGCCCCTTTATGTATGTTTGAACAACATGGTCTTCCCGGAGTCACAATTTGCAGCGAAGAACATCAAATTCATAATTATAATCATCAAGAAACCATGTTTGATAGAGTTTTTTGAAATCACCCATTGGTGATTCGAATGGCGATCCAAATTGTGTGCGCAAAGCATGCTCATATTCAATCCATGATATTGGGTGACCCTCTTCTTCCTCCATATAGGCTTGATGCCAAATGTAACCCTTCTCATTAAGATTAACGCTGGCTAATTTGACCTTCCAATTATTGGGTGTCCCATCTAAATCAAAATAGCGCTCACAATTATAACTCCATCCTAGGATATCTTGCCGCTGAAATCTTGGGAAGTCAAGTTTCGTTAACCGGGTCGGAGGAGTGTATTCATCTCGAGGTCGATGGTAGCCACGACGTTCATGGTGGCTATGATCCTCATCATGCTTATTCTCTGCTTGCTGGTCTCGGTTATGGCCCCCTGTGAAGGCAGCCACTCGGTCATTAAGTGCTTGCCACTGCTAGCAGGTTTGCAAGTCCGAGGATTGCTTCCTCTATTGCATGTACACATATTTCCATGGTGGTAGTAGATGCTTGTGATCGAGTCTCCACCATTCAAAATGAAGAACAGTCGAGTTTGGCAGAGAAAACACAATGCCCAGATTTTTTTTTTTTAAAATTTAGATGACGACCAGAACCTGGTGAAACAATCCCAAGCCTTTTGAACCAATACCTAGATACTAGTTGTAACATCCCATTTTCAAAAGCAGTATATATATTTTTTTCATCAGAGTAGAGCATCGGAGCGATTGAGTAACTGATACATATATTCAAAATGTCGTAAGTCTGGCTGATTACAAAAGCGGTACAACGACCGAGAGTTTTTAAAGTGAATAACAACAAAAGTGTCTCCCCGGCAACAGCCATGCCATGTCAACAGAAGAGATCTTCAGCCGGATCTCTATGCGGCCTGCTTGCCTTTCTCCTCGGTCCTTGGTCCTCCTGAACCTGACGCTATGTTAAGAGCTGAGGTCCAATGCATACGGACCCCAGGTAACGGTTAACCTCATATTTACATATACAAGTATATCGGCATAACAAATGAACCATTCCTACATGTATCGCTCCCAGCGAATGCAGACATACCGCTCTCATAAGACACACCGCTCCCGAATACGGATATATCGCTCCAGCCGCATACGGACATATCGCTCCCAAGCGCATGCAAATGTTCGTTATCCTCTAACATCACCATGCATTCAAATAACATACCACCAACACATATACAACACACATATCACATATACGAATACAATAAATATCGAGTTAGTGTTATAAAGACGCGAACGTACCTTCGTTGACGGAAAACGGTACTTTTTGACAGCGGGTGAAAAAGCGGTACAACAGCGGTCCGATTATCTTAGATATCCTATAAGGATAACATTTATCAACTTCTAGCACTATAACAGGCATTTTAGGTACAAATTACCATTTTGCCCCTGATTGGCCCTATCGGCGGAATTTCGCCAGAGCTTCGCTGTTTTGACTCTAATCTTCCAAAATTTTGCCATACTTATTTTCCCATTTCGAAATATATATCATATCTACCCAAAAATATGATATCTATAATATATTGGAAGACTAAAGCTAAAAACAACATTTCTATTATAGCTACTTAAAGAACTACTGAAACTAAAGACTAGGGACCGAAAAACTTACTCCGGCTTGGCAAGAACTTCCAAGAGCTTTTCCTTCTCTCTAACTTCTCTCTAGGTTTCGAAGTTGTGGTGTGGGAAATGAGAAGAGGAGAGGTTCCTATTTATAGGAAAATGGAGGGACAAGGTTGGAATTAAGGGATTTGTTTCGAATGAATCTTGCACCGTTGGATCGCATTTTTGAGGACAAAACAATCTTGGCCTTACACCTAGTTGGGCTGCCCTACTTGCCCATTTATGACATCATCTTTGATGATGTCATATGCTGACTTACCGTTCCACTCGATCGGTGCTCGAATCGCGTAATTTTGCCGAATCGCGAAATCTTTGTCGGTGTAGTTTGAAGTACTTTTCTTCCTCGGTAGGAATATATACTTTAATGAAATTTATGATCCCATTAAGGGTATTCCGTTATCTGCTGAAGATTTTAGGCTGACGCTTCGGTTACGGAATCAAATTCGGAAACACTAGTTTGTAGAGGCGTAAATTCACCGGTTTGTAATATGATATGATCTAAGTGACCTTATTCCTGGTTTCCAAAACTCGCTTGTTTTCTCTAAGTCACTTTTAGCACTATCTCGTCATTTCCTAATTACCCTAAGACTCTAATTACGCCGTTGGTTTTAAACGATTTTCGAGACCGCTCAATCCGAGATGGATTTTCATTTGGTTTATAAAAAGTCTTTGTTGTTTATGACTTCAATCCTATATCGGAGGTAGGATTTAAGTTCTAGTTGTTCTCACTTCTCCCGTTGGCTCTATACCGATTATATTATTATTTTATTCAAAATGCCTTCACATTTATTTATTTTTCTAAGCATAAAATATTTTATTAATATTTTAATATTTTTATTTTTTATTTATTTAATAATTT
This sequence comes from Acacia melanoxylon, assembly GCA_019022615.1. Taxonomy (NCBI): domain Eukaryota; kingdom Viridiplantae; phylum Streptophyta; class Magnoliopsida; order Fabales; family Fabaceae; genus Acacia; species Acacia melanoxylon. The sequence goes on from JAFJYJ010000027.1 coordinate 5,977,094, forward strand.
CGAATTTCTCCAATTAAAAATAATTATTTAAATTATTTTTAATTCATTTACTTTATACCTTAATTATCCCATTAATTACCAGATTAGCCACTCACTAATTTTTGATAATTTTCTTAATTAGGATAAATCATTATCTCACAACTATTTTACTTACATTGGTATTTTATATCCCATGTAAAATATTAAAAATCATGGGGTCACTTATGATCCCAAAATAATACTTAATTTTACCTCATTATTTTTCAAGGGAAATTATCCCAAAAATTCTTAAAATTAGAGACAACATACTTTCTAATTTTTTATAAATATTTTACTACCTCTTGGGATTTATCATAATATTTTTAGGCCATTTAATGCTCTAAAAATACATTTTAGCTCTTTATCTCTCCTAATTTCCATAGTAATTACCTTAGAAAATAAGATAATTATTACTTATTATTTGAAACCACATGTTCACCTATTTTCATAGGTATTATCTATCGAAATATAATATTCCAGATAAATAATTATCCGGGTATTACACTAGTGATGGCAGAAACCGAGCGTTGATGACCACATAAGCAGTCAAATACACAAGAAGTCAGAATCCAGACGAGTAGAACCAGAAACCAGAAATCTGATGACGCAAAATCATATGAGAACCAAAACCGTCGACGTTGGCAAGAATGACGAACCCAAAACCAGAGGATAACCATAATGACGAGTTCAAGTGAAGACTGAGAATTTATAATCCGTCAATTACCCAGAAGCATTATTGACGCTTGCCAAACTCAAAAGCAGAAATCTTCGCACGTTTTGAAAAGGAAACTAGAATCAAGCAACGACGCAAGCGAACTCAGCGAACCTGAACCCAGAATTATTTCCGAAGCGTTACAACCAAAAGAAAGATTGGAATCAGCTGATCACACAATTAGAACCAAGAATTATTGCCGACGCACATAGTGTCATGCTAAATCCCAGAATTTGCTGCCGTCCGACATTCAGAATGTTGAAGCTGCCAAAAGAAAATAACCAGTGTTGAAGTCTTGACCTTCTTGGGCTTCTTTGACTGTCTTTTTGAGTTTCTGGATTGGTTTTTGGATAACAGGTGTGAACCGTGAGAGGAAAAGAAGGTTCAGGCTTGATTATTCAAGATTGATCAGAATTGCACAGGAGCATGCCGAGGATGACAACTCTAATACCACTGATGCAATTGTTGTAGAAATCTAAGATAACAGAGGGAAGAACAGAAATTGAGAGGGGTAAGGAAGAGAAACAAGAGGGAGAGAGATAAATTCGAAACAAGTGCTGCTACACTGTTCATTCCATCATACACAATCTGAATATTACAAAAGGCATAGGCTTCCTTATATAGGTACTGCCTTACACCTGATCAGTTTAGTTCACCACATCAATTGTGTAGTAGCAACGGTAATAAGGTAATAACAGATGCTATATCCTACCCTATCCTATTACTATTCTACCCTTCTATTATGCCCTCATAGTATTAGTAATTGTGCCACGTCACTAGCCTCATAGGATTAATTGTGCCAATTAAATCCCCAATCTAACCTAACCTAATTCCCAAATTATCTCCCCAATCTAACCTAACCAAATTCCCAAATTATCTAACCTAATTATATTCATAATCTACATAACACAATCCAATGGAGGGCTCCAGTTTTTTTTCTAACATCTATGCTTTATTTCACCTTTTTACTAAACTATCATATGAATATGATTGAAACACATCACATGGAGAAACATTCATTTCTTATTTTGTTCCTTCAAACATGTAGGCCCCGTAGTAGCTGGTCTCTTATCAGCTCATTTAAAGTTACAGGACTGATTTATATATGTTTTGATTGAAATGCTCCTTCAAGTTTATTCACTGTTCTTAACCTGAATTGACTGGTATTCATATGTATGGGTGTTTTTTTCAACCGTTCCGCCTCTTGACTGATTCTTTCTATTTTGTTGGTCTGTGTTCCTATCAAATGAATCGGTTTAGTGATCAATTAATTTATAGTTTTCTAGTTTGATTAGAATGTAGTTTTTGGCATAGCACATTGCAACTAAAAGAACAAAAAAAAAAAAGACCTTTACATTCTTGATAGCTTTCCTTTCCACAAAATAGAAATTTGCGCTCTTAGTGTTAGAGCTTCATATTCACTTTCTACAATCTCATCATGTTCCATGAGAAGTGGAAACAAATCCAGTTAATGATTATGATATTATTACTACCGTCCACAAAGAAAGTCATTTATACGTTTATTTTAGCTACATAAATTTAGAACAAACTGTTTAAATTTGAAGGATTATATAGATGCAGAGGGAATAAGAACATATGTAATATTATTATAAATCCTTAAGTAAAAGAGAGTACAAACAAACCTATAGACAAACTTAACTTAAAGATTACCCTAGAATCTAATTTAATCTAATCAAATCACAAATAAATCACAATAATTTAGATATGATCTTAAGATATAATATCCTAAGATATAATATTCATATCTAATTCTAAGATATAATAATATCAAATAATCAAATCAAACATAGTAATAATTAACCAAATAAGCTAAAATAAAATATCTTGAAGCAATATCCAACACTCCCGTGCTTCAAAGCTGCACCAAACCTGTCTTCTTTAGAAGAAATCCCTCTACACTCCCCCTTGCTTCAAATGGTGCGAAACCTGTCTTTTTTTCTGAGACTTGAAAAATAATATTCAAAATCTGTCATGCCTCTTTAGAAGTCGCTGAAAATGTGGTTTTAGAGAAAAATTATGGAGTAGGAGGGAAAAAAAGCTTTTGCATCTCTCTTCCTATTTTCCCTCAAGCGTTGCTGATCAGTAAATGAGTCTCGAAACTATCCTCAACCAACATACTTTTTTCACCTCTTTGCCTTGTCAAATATCTGCTTCCTTCTGCCCAAAATTTTTGCACCAATGGCATTGAATAGAACTTCTATATTAAACTATCCTCAATCAACATGCTTTGTTCATGAAATTGACCGCAGCCTCTGCTATTATCACGGCCTTTTTTTTGGAGTCTCCCTCTTTATTGTTTGCGATAACAGTGAACAGAGTTTCACAAGTGGAAAAACTCCCATACTTTAAAACAAAACTCTACCCAGAAAGGGAGAGAGGAAAGAAAAGCAGTGACGCTGCGGTGGTCACTATTTGAGAAAGACGTTCCAGTGGTCTCTCTCGCTCGCACAGATATCACGTGATGCTGTCATTCAGACATTCACTGTCGTGCAAATTGATATCCCTTACTCCTCATGGTGCGCAGGGACGCTGTGTGCAAATTGATATCGCTCATCACTCCTCTCACTGTTGGGATGGTTCTGATAAGATTATTTATTCCAATTTCCTTTTTTTTTTTTTTTAGGTTTGTACTTAAGTCTTAGAGGCCCTTTTTTTTTTTTTTTTTTTTGGTCTGGACTTGTATTCATTTTTTAATCTCAAATGCCTCTTATTTTTTGTCTGGACTTGTACTCATTTTTTAGTTTTAGAGGCTTCTTATTTTTTGTTTGGGCTTGTACTTCTTCTTTATTCTTAGAGGCCTCTTATTTTCTTCCTTGGGTTTGTACTCCTTTCTGAGTCTGAGAGACCCCTTATTTTTTGCTTGGCCTTGTACTCTCTTTTTACGCTCAAAGGCTCTTCTTGTGTAGCGGAAGACGCCTTAAAAGAATTTTTTTTCCTGGACTTGTACTCTTTTTTGAGTCTCAAATGCCCTAAATTTTCCTAGACTTATACCCCTTTTTAAGTCTCAAAGACCTCTTATTTTTTTTGCTGGGGCTTTACTCCTTTTTGAAACTCAGGGCCCTTTTTGCGAAGACGCCCTAAAAGAATCTCGCACAACATGCTCTTCAGGATCAATATCCAACCCTCCCCCTGCTTCAAAGCTGCACCAAACCTGTCTTCTTCAGAAGAAATCACTCAACAAAAACTACTACACTCTTATATACTACCTTCTACTAACATGAAAAATCTTCCCTGATTGACGTAGAAAGTCCTGCTTGCTATAGTAATAATGAAAGCGGCCTAAAATTCTACTAACACTCTTAAACACTAAGAGCTCCATTTTTTTGACGGCTGGTAAGCGCCAATTATAGACAAATGAAAAGGACGAGGCCATCAAAGAAGGAATAATGAAAGCTTAACATGGTGTTTGATGGTTTGGCAAAAAAATAAAAATTTGAACCATTGGAATGCTAAAGCTGGTCCTCTTAGAAAGTAAAACCTGTTCAACCAAATATATTCTCTTCTCATTTACTGTAGCAAAACAGGCATTCTCTTTAAACGAACAAGAGATGGTGAAAAGTTATCTCACATCTAGGACAAACCCGAAAAAGACGTGGCTGCTTAAAATGAAATTAGACGAAGCATAAATATGCATATAAGCTTATCAAGATTACTATAAAAATTAGGCGAAATTACCTAAAACTTCTCCAAACTTTTAAATCATACACAAATAACCCACTTAACCCTTAAAGGTTAAAAATAAACTTTCCTGAGCTTCCACATCGACACAATTCACAAATAACCCTCAACTAATCAATTACATAATTGTAATTTGGGTTAAGTATCAATTTTGTCCTTGAAGTACGCGTCCAGGAACAATTTTGCCCCTGAAATTTTTGGTGTAGCAATGTTGCCCCCGAAGTATAAAAACGTAGCAAAGTTGCCCCTCCGTTAACTTCCCTAACAATCAACGTTAGGGTTGTTAACGGAGGGGCAACATTGCTACTTTTTTATACTTCGAGGGCAAAATTGCTCCAAAAAAACGTAGCAATGTTGCTCCTGAAGTATAAAAACGTAGCAATGTTGCCCCTCCGTTAACAACCCTAATGGTCAACTAACGTTTAGTTAACCATTAGGGTTGTTAACGGGAGGGGCAACATTGCTACGTTTTTATACTTCAGGGACAACATTGCTATGCCAAAAACTTCAGGGGCAAAATTGCTCCTAGGCGCGTACTTCAGGGGCAAAATTGATACTTAACCCTTGTAATTTTCGATTTTTAGTTTTTATTAACTATTGTGTTTATAATAGCTGGACTGTTACAAAATTAGTTGTTGCCAAAAGCAAAATATGTTGCAGAGACTTGCGAATCTGATGTTTGAAAGAAATCGTGATTGCAGCATCTAAAGCAAGAAACAGAAACTATGATGAAGAAGATTGAGCAGCTTAAATTTTCAAAACGGTTTAAGTCCTACTTTTGAACTTCTATATATAAATTCCATGTAAAATTGTATTCATATAAAAGCAATTTTTTTTTTTTTTTTTTTTTTTTTTTTTTGCTTTTGTAATTTCAATCTCTTAGGAAGCTCTTGGGAGAAGATTCTGGCTCATGCTCCGTAAAAGAACTAGAAGAGATTGAACAGCAATTGGAAAGCAGTGCGAGAAAAATTCGTGAGAGGAAGGTTAGCTTTTAATTATATGGCTATATAATAGGGGTTTACACTTCTCATGTTGCATGAAAAGAAGAAGATTCCTACACACACCTGAAATGGTGGGACCCACCTCTTTTATATATATATATAAAAAAATCAAGCCTGGAAATGGTGGGACCCACATCTTTTTGTATCTATGACATGAGGATATACTTCTCCTACAACATGAGAAGTGTATTTCCCATATAATATTTACTCCAAAAGTTTCAGAACTTGATTTTTGCCTAAAGCTGATCTTCTGCTTTTCAGAGTCAAGTTTATAACGAACAAATGGAGCAACTAAAAGAAAAGGTAAGATGTGTCTATATGAAGGTGGTCTAATACTTGAAATGTGATTTCTCATGGAAAAAAAAAATCTGATAATAAACTGTGTAGAAGGAAATATGAATAATTTCGTTTGGTCCTAAGTTAATAGAATTTTTGATGAAATATGCTTCCTCAGGTCTTAAAATATAAGATCCAATCAAGAGGTTTGCTCTCATCCTAAATGTAAGACCTTAGCCTATCTTGTCACTCAAATTTATACTCCCTCAAGTTTTAAATTTAATACCTAATTAAGAGGTTTGTTTTGATCATACATGCAAAACCTTAGTCCACTTTATCTCCTAAATTTAGATTTTCCCCCTCAAACTATAATACCCCAATCAGCCACTCACTATTGTTAATGAAGGTGTTCTACGGTGCATGCTCCATTTCATTCATTTTCAGTCAAGCATAGTGGCTAAGTAGGAAGTATATATATATATATATGTATTATGATCTTTATCTCTATTATCACAAAGACATACGTATACATTCCATCTCCTTAACAAAGTAATGAAAGGATGACTCAAATACCACATATCTCCCATATTTTATTTATTTCTTCATGGTGCACAAGTTAGGCCAACCCATTACACATTTGGAAATCAGATTCAGCACCTACGTAGAAGTGCACTTACTCATTATTCTATGTACCACTTTGAACTAGTCTTAGCCTATAAATAGAGAATGTTTTCTCTTCATTCTTCACACAATCAGCTCCAAGCAGCTGAGTATTGAGTAGTAAGAGTGAGAGTGAGAGTGGTGAAAGTTGAGGAGCAAGGTGAAGGAGTAAGAACTTCAAGAGGTAAGTTCTTGAGCTCTAGTTTTTAGATGTTGGTAGAATTTTAGTTTAATCTATGAATTTGTAAAATAATTTTATCTACATGATATTAAGGTTAATATGGTTTTTAAAATGAAAAATAGATAAAGAACAAGGTAGAAAATGAATCTTGTATTCAAAAGATCAAATTTGCAAAAGTTGAGAAAATTCCCAGATTTCAGTGTTTATGGAGTCTGTCATATTGTAGGAATTACTGTATATATTAAATGACGTCCTACAATTATGAAAAATTAAAGGGGTAAAGTAGACATGTATATCTTTCCATTGATATAAATTTTGTAAAGTTTTGAGGTCTGTACAAAAAGAAAATAATTCTTGAAGTTGGGTCACGTTTTGGAAGTTAAACTGTAACAACGTTTGAAAACAGAAAAACTGGGAATGAATCATATATTTCGACTAAAAGCCGTTATTTTTATTTAAAATTAGACATGTCAATGGTCATGGGAAATGTTACGGAACCTCATTTCAATTTTTGTAGAATTAATTATGATTTTACGAATTTTCTAACAAAACTGCCCAGAAAATACAGCAATAGCGTTTTTAAAGGAATGTAAGGGTAAAATTGGAATAATGAATCTATCATGGGTAAAAAGATCATTAGTGGCTAGAATATCTCTTAGAATATTATTTATAAGGGAATAATGCGGTAATACTATTATAGGCTATCCAAGAAAACGTACCGACAGACAGACATACCGCTATCCGCACGGACTAAGGTACGGACGCGTATTGTAACATTAACTCTGATGCTTCTTGTATACTTATATGTGATAGATTATTTCATAGGGTCATGGACAATACTTTTTCTTGGAACATGCACCGTGACTAAGACTTGGTCTTAGATCACCACCTATACATTCAGCTTATTACGGATTATAGTCTTGATAATACCGTTGAGTTTTCCTAGCGCTGAGGACACGAGAGATCGTCGTGGCACTGGCCATGGTTAGTGCAAACGTGGGTGACTTTACATGTGCTGTGTGCTATGTATTGTTGTTATGTTAACCTTACATCTGCTGTGTGCTTATGTGTTGGTTATTGCTTTGAAATGTCATAAATATCTGTCATACATGTATTGTTTACTTGAGCATGAGGTTAACCGTTACCTGAGGTCCGATGGGCATTGGACCTCAGCTTTTAACATAGCTTCAGGGTCTGAAGGACCGAGGACTGATGACAAGGGTAAGCAGCACGCATGAAGACCCGATTGGAGATTTTCATTTTGGGATGTGTATTTTCAATAATGGAATAATTGTAACGTTATTATAACCAGTCAGATACACCATGGTTAACATTTTTAATACTTATCAGTTACTCACTTATTTGCTCCGATGCTCTACTCTGATAAAAATATGTTTTTCCGCTTTTGAAAAATGGGGTGTTACACAAACTATCCCTATGATTGCATATATTAAAAGGGTTTAAATCAATGGGGAGATTAGAATGGGTATTTTAGGAAAACCAATTCATACTTTATATAAATAATTAACTTCGCTGATTTCTTTAATCCATGTGTTAGTTATGTCGTGTTTATTTTTTAGGACCGAAAGGACTAATTTTTTTTTTCAAACTATAAATATTGTCCTATAGTATTAAAAAATGTTTCCATCTAGTTTTCCAATGCAAATAATTTAAGGAGATATTTTAAGAAAATCAACATGTGTGCTTTTACAAAAATAAATAATTTAACTAGTTTTTAAATCTTTGTAAATTAGTTATTTAGCTCTAACGCCTAGTAGTAAAGGGAGTAGCAGATATGCAATTGTAAAGGTTCATTCTGCAAATATGAATCCCACATGTTGAATTGGAGATAGTAAAGCCATTGCATGTACATACACTGCAAGTAATCTAAAATTTCCTCTCACTTGAACCATATTTGCCAGTCACAAAAAAAATGATTAAATTTGAAGGTAAATGATAAGTAAAAAAAGTTACTAATGATAGGTATACTTTTCAGCATGACACTCACATCTCACATTTGATCTCCTGAATCCCTCTGCAAGCCATATCATTTAGGTTTTCTTATTAATTTACAGTTTAAACATTTAAAGATTTCCCAACAAGAGAAACATGCTAACTAATTAGCTTGTTTTTGTACAAACCAGGGAAAAACCCTAGCGGTAGAAAATGCAAGGCTGTCGGAGAAGGTGATGCTGTGGTTCATTTTATCTGAGAAATCATTCTTTTTTTACTTGTTTTTTTTTATGGAAATAAAAACCTACAAAAATTCTGGTAAGATTATTTCATATTTCAGGAATTAGGAATGAAAAAACAGATTTATTATTACACTGTGCAGTAGCAAAGCAAGCAAGAGAGAAAAATGATGGTGAAAATGCAGCCTCCTTAGAAAATAGTCCAACTTCAAAAGTAGAAACTGATGGTTAATTTTGTCTATTACATAACTTTCATGCAAAGGTTCATGAGGTTGAAAACAAAAATTTTGTTTAATCGTTGCGGAAACCCGTAACTCCTTACGGTTCTCATGAATTATTAACCTTAACTCATTACATTAATTAGTTAATAACTATTAATCCGTAACTCTTTACGGCACCAATAATAATTCATAACAATTTATAATATTCATGAACTTTGGGATTACTCGTTAAAACAACTATTGGGGATTAGGATAACTTGACAACACAACCATTAGAGATTAGGATTACCTTAGATCACTTGAAGACCTCAATCTTGTTGATGTCCTCTAACGTTGATCCACACGGCTACCCCCCGATTGCAACGAGAACTCCTTCTCTTGAAACCTCCCACTCCTTGAATGCTTGCTAGGCGAAGACAAGGTTGATGTTTGGTTTCCTTGGGTTTTACTCTTTTCAAGAAGGTGTTGGTTTCTTGGAATTAGGTTATGGATAGGATGAACAAGGTTGGAACCTTATCCTTTTATGGATGGGGGCCTTTTCCTCTCTAAACCTTTGGGAAAGACCGAAATTTAGAGAGCATATGGATCATCGAGAAAGGTCCATCCCTCCCCTTTTTATAGCCTTGATGGGCCAAAAATTCCTAGTCCTAATTGGCTTAGGAATTTTCAGCTTATGCACTAAGAAAAGAGGTTTTAGGTAATAAGTTCACTACTTGTTAACCAAGTCACATTAAATTCATATCTTGATTGATTGATTGAATTTAATATGATAAATCATATTCATATCTTGATTGTTGGATTGCATTTAAGATGATGGATCACATTTATTTCCTTTTCTTTCTTCAAAAAACGTGCATAAAAAGGGCACAAAACAAATCAGCACTTTATAAGAGTCTAACCCTAATTTAAGTGCTCATAAAAAAGGCCCAATCCAAACTTAAATTGGAAAATCCAAATCATAATGAATTAAATTCATATCTTGAATATTGAATAACAATTTAAGATGATGAATCACATTCATCTCTTAAACTAAAATTCAAAAAATCATTTTAAAGCAATCCTCATTTATTGGATCTTTATATATATCTTTATATATATATATATATATATATATATTAGATAATTCAAAATTATCTTTTATAACCTAACCTTTTGAATTAAAATTCAAATCTCCTCATTGGACTTGGAGTCCCACTTCAACCCAATTACACATTTACTCTTGATAAAGCCCAATAACAATTATTGTCCCAAGTTTGCTAACTTTAAACAATCGGGAATAACCTTTGTGTGTGACCAATTAGGCCCAATTAGTCACTGACATAAATAAACTTGGACCAATTAAAAACCCCTTTAATGAGCCTAATTTATTTAATGACCTCATAAGACACTAGCAATGCTCTGCGGTCCTAGAACTAATTGAGTTGATCAAGTGATCTACCTTTCATATTTGGATACCGTGCAGGCATTATCCCTCACATCGTCATTCACATTTAGTCGAGAGCAAAGATAGAGTATCATCTCTCTTAATTGACTAAATGTAGCTATTTCACAGAACTAGGAATCTTCTTATATTTGCTCAATAACAGATCATGACTGTTCATGATCACTTGCTGTGCGCATAGACTCCTGAGTTAATTAGAAGCTATCCAAGCTCTACCGGTCTTGTGAATGACTAATCCCTTGTAGGGGACTGTGAGTCCTCTCAGCATGTCCATCTATACTCATATATTCGAGTTACACCCAAGAGTACACTGTTCTCCCCATTTTCAGGTGGATAGAGTTGTACAGTCAAAGTATAATCCTAGGACATAGTGTTCGATGACATCCTTAAGTCCAAGACGATCCACACTACCAAACGATGAGAGACTTTACATATCCAATGATACTCTCTACAATGAATCTTTGTGGAGTCTCTCGGCGGGTCAGTTCGGTGCTATCTTTTCTCCAACAGATCCACCCACGACATCAGCTAAGACATCTCCATACCTGTATTCCATGAGGTCCCTACCTTGTATTTCTATACAAGTAGATGATGTCCTACTAGTCTTATTGAGATCATCAATGCCCTTTCTTGGTGATTCAAGACTAGGAACAAGTTTTAGGTAATAGATATACAGTGTTCTTGAGTCCTCATGATCATGATCTCTATCATTGATCCTCAATATAAACACATATTCTATTCCTAGGGCTTTTATCTTCAAACACATATTTACTTTAAAATAAAGGTGAGATATAAATATGATAAAGATAAAATATGCTCATTTATTAATAATGAAATACTACAATGTAGAAAAAGGTGCTGATCTGTCTCTATAGATTGTCTCTAGGACACCTAAATACTAACATAAACTGCCTTGTTCATTGGATTACTAGAAACAAGAGGCATCACTCTTCCCATTCATGTGCTCTGATTGAAGATTATAATCAAGTTAAATTCCATGTCTATGTCATGATTTGCAAATATATATGAAATAAGAATAAGGCCTGTCTGTTTCGATAAGATGCCTATCTGTTTCATTGAAATTAATAACGATGGTCTGTGTCGATAAGAGACATTAACTGGTTAGTATTGCATAGTTCAAACTACTACATCATTAATGCCCTCGTTTAGTGGTTTGGCTGTCTGAACCTTATTAATCAGTAGAAACTGTTGTTTGTGCTGATAAATTTCTTAGAAAACTAATTTGCAAGTCTATGTAATTTCACCTCATTTTCAATGAAGTCCTTGCAGTTTTTTCTTTTTTTATTATTAGGTCCTTGTAGTTTCTTTGATTATAGGTGTTGGTAATGATTCTTGTACTAAAAAATTGTTAATTTATAAGAGAAGCGATGTTAGTAGTTGATTATGTAGCTCTCATTTAACAAATGCCAGAATTAATTTTGCCATGTAGATTTAAATAAAATTAAAGTCAAACAGCGACAGATTATATATAGATGTAAGGAAGTAGTTATGAGCATAGTACTTTTTTAATGTTGATAATAAATATACTTTATTTAATGAGTTTATTATTAAAATAGATCTCAATGTTTGGTATTTTGTGGCAATTTACATGTCAGTCAGCAATAGCATACACTGATACACATCAACAGTAATTAATGGATTATGAACATAGAGATTAATGCCTGTAACTGAGGAAATTGCCAAAACCAGATAAAAAGAAAAAGAAAGAAGAGTCTAATTGAAAATCATATGAAACTGTAAAAACTTGTGAATAACTTTTTCCTCAATTTTAACATATGCATAAATGAACTGATTGAATGGCTATATCCTCTTTCGTGCATTGTGCATTGGGCTTCTTCCTTTCAATTTAGCTATGCTGGAGATGGATCCTCTAAAAGTATATTAGGATGAACTGGCAGAGCCAAAAATTTTAATTTTAATAACGGGGGACGAAAATAAAAAATATTATATCATCTTAAAATATAATACAGACTTAATATACAAAAAATTGAAATAAATCTACATAGAAATTAAGATCACTTCACTTGACTTTTACTCTACGTATTTTCATATTATTAAACTCATCAATAAATGAATTCATGATAAAACTAAAAATAATTTCTTTTTTAATGCATGTAATCAAAAAATCATTAAGAAGTTGGTCTTCTATTATATTTCGAATCATGTTCTTGATTATCTTCATAACAGAGAAAAATCTTTCAGTAGTTGCTATAGAAACTGGAAGAGTGAGTACAAACTTCCTCCTTAATGAAAAAAGATAGGTTACACAAAGTATGAACTAAACAAGAAAGAGTAAGTGCAAAAAAAGAGAAGAAGTCTTAATATGGAGCAAAAGGACTAATCTGGAAAGTCCACCGTCCACTGTGTTTAAGGATTGGCAGTTTCCTTGCTGGCATATGAAGCATCAATCAATCTGGCCTAACATATAGTTAGAAAAGTCAAGTCCCCTACAATATATATTTTTTCCAAGTCCCTTACTATTCCATCAAAAAACTAACGTTGACTGTGAAAAAAATGATATTGACTGTTAACATTTTAATGGAAATGTGCAACATTGCTACGTTTTGAAATTTCCAAAGTAACATTGAGACAAGAAAAACTTCTAGGGCAACATTGCTCATGGACGTATACTTCCGGGGCGGATTTACTATTTAACCCTCCAAATATATCAAAATATATATCAAATCTATTTAAAATGGGAAATCATCATACCCCCACACTTGCATCTAATCTTATCCTCAAGATTGTAAATTGTAAAACAACCAAATTCAAGAAAACTATGGAAGCAAGATTTTGAAGTAAACAGTAAAAAAAATGGAATTAATTCAAACTTTCAAGAATCAAGTCTTCATAGAACCTTTTTCCACCTTCCAAAAAAGTGTAAGTAGCAAGGTATTTAATTTGACAAAGATAAATCATAATAGAATGTGCCTCATAAGTTAAGTGTTTACACTCATCTCTCAATATATCCAAGGGCTTGTGTTTCACTCAATTCCACCTATTGCAACCCATCTATCAAAGGCTCGTTACTCATCTCAATCTCCACTAAATTATCCCATTACATATACAGATTAAATAGAGTTTGAGAATAGATAAATACTTTAGCTAGTGCCAAGCAATGCAATGAAATATATGAAGAATGAAAGGATATTTAATCTTTTTACTCTTATTTTTTCTTTTTTTCCTTCTTTTTATATCTTGAACTATTGTGTTGTGGGTTCCCTTTTTACGCAATCCCATACATTGGTAATGCAATATCCATTACTCAGTTACTCCAACATGCACTTTAAGAGACTTTCAACCCAACTCATAACCCTCTTTGACTTAACTGTGAATGCGAATACCAACATCATTGATTAAATGCCTACAGTTGCTAACTCAAGTTAAGAGATAGCATAGTTATTGTTTTGTTTTGATTTCTTCTCTCTTTTTATTTCAATCCCTTCAATTATTATTATTATTTTAAATTTAACTTAGCTTTAAAACCAAATGCATAAATCATCTTTACATACGAAAAGACGAAAAGGCAATTTTTCACTTCAAAAAGATTCAACTTAATGGGTCATCAATGTTCAACCCACCTTCATGTCCCAAGGGACCTGGACCTGGAGCTCGATCTTAACAGAGAAAAGGAAGGAGGGAAACGAAACCATCGTCTTCTTCATTCACCACCGTCAACCATAGTGTCCTACCTACCACTGCCGGAGTTGTGCATCACCTTCACCTGATCTGGTCGACATGGAACATAGAGAGGAAACAAGAGACGCGAGCTTCACCACACCATCGATTTCCTCTGTCTTTCATTCCCTCCGTTGAACCAACACCACTACCGTCACTCCATCTCGCTTCACAGTTGCCGAAATCACGCCTCCACGTCGGTAGTCCTTTTCTTCTCCATTCCAGATTCGCCCTCTTCTTCAACACATTACTACGAAAATTGGATATGACTACCCTAAAAGACGTCCTTATTAAAAAATTGGAAGCAAAAAAATGAATGCGGTGGCATTCTTGTAATTATTTAGAAGGAAGTTGAGCCTTGGGCGTCCCAAATTATAGTTTAGGACTCCTAACATTGTTTCAGGACGCCTACAAGTTTTTATTGGTGTCCTAAAATATTTTTAGGACGCCTAAAATCTGGGAATATTGTTTGGCGCCACGAGAATTATGAGAATTTTTTGTTTGGCGCCACAATTAGAATCGACACGCACACACACTCCTCCTCTCAGTCCCGATAGAAACGCACACTCCTCCTCTCACCCGATAGAAATCCTTTCAGTTCCCTCCCTCTCTGCCGCGCCTCCGTCTCCGCCACGACATGCCGAGCCTCCTTTTCCTTCATGTTCGCCGAGCCGCACCTCCGCTCCTCCGTCTCCACCGCGTACAGTTAACCTGACTCGAACCTAGCTAGCTCTCGCACACTCCTCCTCTCAATCCCGAAAGAAATCCTTTCATTTCCCTCCCTCTCCATCGCGCCTCCATCTCCGCTGCGCCATGCCAAGCGTCCTTCTCTGTCTTCGCCGAAACCCAAACCCAAGTCCAAGCCGTTTCACTGTCTCCTTTATCTTCGGCAATTGAGACCAACTTTTCACTCTCTCAGGTAATACTCTGGTTAGAATCTCCCTCTTTTTCTGATCCTTTTTCATGATTTGCTGAATGATTTGCGTACAGTTAATTTTATGCTGAATGATTTGCTCTGTGCCTCTTTTCATTAGAAATTTCTAGCTCTATTTTCTTTAATCAATGTATGATTGCAGGTATAATTGTTCAGTTAATGTTATAGGATTTGTTTATTATGGGTTGCAAGTAATTGGTCTGATCAACTACTTCATCACCGGAAAATACTTATTGCAGCATCGTCTAAGGAGTTTCTTCAATTTTTCCATGGATTAGGTAAGATAGTCCTCTCTTTTTGAGTTCTGTTTTTTTTGTTGCTAAAAGTAAACCCTATTTGATTTCGGTATCAGCAATGCATAATCTGTAGTATTGATTGGTGGCACTGAGCCTTTGGGACTTAGAGGGTTTTTCTTGATATATATATTCAGATTAAATTGGATATTTTTTTGGAATTATTATAGTATTTGGTGCTTTAAATTAATGGCTTTTAAGGATTCCTGCTCATTATTTTACTCTTCTTTTTGTCTTTGATTCAGTAGATCTTCTACCTGAAATGAAATCCACTTCATATGAATCATATTCTTACCTGTGGGACTAACTTATTTTATTGGTAGTTTGCAATGTCAGAATTAAACGAAATTCCTTAATATGCACACACTAGATAGCCAAAGTGACTCCAGTTCTGCTACATTGGAGATTGTGAAAGAAGCTCGTCATCAGGTACATTTAGTTGTCTTAACACTTGAGCTACCTGTTGTAAAAGTCAACAAGGTTAATCAGAAAGCAGCTTTTCTTCCAAGAGATCTTTAGGATCAATGTATATTACTTCTTAAATTCAGTCATGTCTACTAGGAGATGGTGAATGAAATACTAAGTTAATTAATTTCCTGATGAGCAACATGCTAATGTAGGTGGCCTTGTTCTTTTCCCTTGCTTAACAAACTTTGCATGCTGGGCCATGTTGCCACTACTTGCTCACCAGGCTAATTTAAGTATTGTTTCCATTTTAAGTATAACTATTATCTAATTTTAATGAACCATTTTGTGATACCAATTCATCAGTTGTGATGAGCGATTAGCTCAAATGATAGTTATCCTGTTGGTTTCTGCTCCTTTATCAGTTGTGGATCTAGAACGGATCTTGTGAGATTTGGGTCAACTATTTATTTGCTATTTGTTCTTTGTTATTCTCATTTCTTTCATGTTCCAAAGAGGATATTTTTGCACCTTAAATGATCATATACTTGAATTGTCTTTGACACAAGGACGCACAAGTGGTATTCTAGCAGGTAATGTTGAGTCCCACTATGTTGCAAGGAAAAGAGATGGAATCATGAAAAAAAATGTTTAAAATGTGAAACAATTTTGATCTCACAATGTATAAGACTTGGTATGTGGTGGCTAGATGTCATCTAACCTTTTCTGTTTTCGTCTTAATGTGATTGTAGGTTAATTTAACTTTATCAACATCTAAAAATCATATTGTTGTTGGAATTTGATTCTTTTATTTTCATCATGATTATCAACATCCCGTACACTTAACTTATATTAGATATCAGCTTACAAGTAATATGCTACGTTGTTTATCTTGAGGGAATTTTAGTTGCTTTTGAATGTTTTGTTTGCCTATGAAAAGATTCCTTATAGGCAAGCATATTACTTTAACATTCGATATGATTTGATTTATCCAAGTATCCTGCAGATTTGTTTTCATTACAAAGTGTAATTCAGTTTCGTTAAACATGTTGGAATTTCTTTCCCAAAATAACATGATTTTGGAGTATTGACTTGTACACCCACACACATGCACCACATACCCACTTTAGTAGACTTGTTACTTCAATAATAGACTTATTACTTCCTCACCATGCCATATCCATGCTTTCTTCTCATGATTTTGTAATGGTAGTTTCATTGCTATTAATCAAGTTGGAATTGGAGGTTGTGGTCCTAAATATAGAACTTGAATAAGCTATGTTTTTTTAAAAAATTAATTTTGGCTGATGTAATCATATTTTTATTGCATCAGGCCATTATAATATGATAATTGATATTGATAATTCAGATATAGGCGAGAAGAGATTAAAGGAGAATCTTCTTTATCTTTTTTTTTCTACCTGCTGAGAAAATCTTGGTCAAAGGTTTCAAGCAAATTGTTGCGCTCTCAAATTAGGCCAGTTGCTTTCATTTTATTCACACACACATATATTTTCCTTATATGATACCTTCTTTCAAAGTGAGAACAACACTTTTGTCTTATGGCTTCATGGTTTACCATTATTGATTTAAGTGTTTTTAATCTTGTCCTTGAATTTTTTTTGTCTTTCCTTTATTATTAGTCATCTGAACTACATGAACTTGATTAAAAAAGTGATGGCTTCATGGTTTTCCATTACCATTACCATTGAAGTATATGCGTGTTAGTAGGAATAATTCTAATGTTCTCTTAGTTGATGAACTTGTTGGATTTAATAGCTGATATTATTCTGAATTGCCTTAGTTAGTAAGTTTTGTTGAAATTGTTTGTTATTGAAATTTTGGGATGTCTTACTTTTAAGGGGAAATGCTTCTGAATTTTTTTTAAAAGATTGAGAAAAAAAACATGTTGTTCTTGAAATTGTTATAAACCTAAGTGTTGTTGGGAATGTCGTAGGTGGTAATAAAATAGGTCCTAGTTGGATGAATGCGTTGAGAACTAGTGAAGAATATGAGAATGGGGTGGAAGAATTTATTGAATTTGCTAGAAGGAATGTGGCTACAAAAAATAGGATGTATTTTTATCCATGTGTTAATTGTTTAAATGGGAGTCGACGAGATATTGCTGATATAAGGGATCACCTACTTTGTGATGGAATAAACCTTCGATATACAACATGGATATGGCATGGTGATGAAGTAACTACCAATGCGTCCCACGAAAATGAAGTTGAGGTAGATGATGATGGAATGGAGA
This sequence comes from Acacia melanoxylon, assembly GCA_019022615.1. Classification (NCBI taxonomy): domain Eukaryota; kingdom Viridiplantae; phylum Streptophyta; class Magnoliopsida; order Fabales; family Fabaceae; genus Acacia; species Acacia melanoxylon. Next base: position 5,995,083 of record JAFJYJ010000027.1, read on the forward strand.
GAATGATTCATGATGTTGAGGTAGAATCTTTTGCACAATCGCGTGAATATGATAGCATGCGGAGTGATGTAGAGACACCTTTGTTCCCTGGGTGTACTAAGTATACACAGTTGACTAGGACCTTACATTTGGTCAACTTAAAGACAACTTGTGGGTGGACCGATAGTAGTTTCACGTCGCTGCTTGAATTGTTGTGTGATATGTTGCCAGATGATAATGTACTTCCAAATCGTATGTATAAGGCCAAGAAAATCTTGTCTACGATGGGTATGGAGTATAAAAAGATACATAGTTGCCCTAATGACTGCATATTGTACGGAAATGAGTATGAAGGCCTTAGTAATTGTCTGAAGTGTAAAACTTCACGATACAAAGTGAAGAAAGGTGGTGGCTCTGGAGATCAGACAACAAAAAGGCAACCTTTGAAGGCATTGTGGTATCTTCCAATAATACCGCGGTTTAAGCGTCTGTTTACTAGTGAAGCAACGTCGAAGAAGTTGAGATGGCATTCTGATGAGAGAATATCTGATGGAAAATATCTTCAGCACTCGGATGACTCTCCGCAATAGACGAAATGTTCCCTCAATTTGGCAGTGAGCCAAGAAACCTTCGGCTGGGGCTTTTTCAGATGGCTTCAATCCGTATGGAACTCTTAGTAGCACCCATAGTGCATGACCGGTTCTCCTTGTAATATACAACTTACCTCCCTGGCTATATATGAAGCGCAAGTATGTGATGCTTTCTATGATGATTTTTGGACCAAAACAGCCCGGGAACAATATCGATGTGTACTTGGCACCTTTGGTTGAGGATTTGAAGAAGTTGTGGGAGGAAACCGTAGATGTGTTTGATGCATATAAGAAGGAGTCCTTCAAGTTGCGTGCAATGATTTTTACCACAATAAACGACTTTCCTACATACAGAAATTTGTTAGGGTACAGTGTGAAGGGGCATAAAGCCTGTCCAATATGTGAAGCAGACACAAACTTTTATCAACTAAAGAACGGAAAAAAATGGTCTACCTTGGTCACAGTTTCTTCATCGGTTCCACCCATATCGTAGGTTAAGAAAATGTTTTAACGGCTTACCAGAGCATAGAACAGCTCCAAAGGCATTAACCAGAGAGGAAGTTTATAGTCGGGTGAAACATATCAATGTCATATTGGGTAAGCAGCAAAGGATTGTGGGTGAGAAGAATATATGGAAGAAGAGATCATTTTTCTTTGATATTCCATATTGGCGTAGTCTTGATGTGAGACACAGTCTTAATGTGATGCATTTGGAGAAAAACGTTTGCAATAGCCTTGTCAGTACTCTTTTGCACATACCAGGGAAGACTAATGATGAAATTAGTGCGAGACTAGACCTGGTAGATATGGGAATAAGAGAATGGTTGCATCCACAAATAAGAGAAGATGGTAAGAGGGCTTACATGGAGCCAGCAGCTCATACACTATCAAAAGCGGAGAAAAAAAGTTTGTGTGGGTGTTTATATGACATTAATGTTCCATAAGGATATTCTTCTAATTTGAGAAGGTGTGTTTCAATAGACGATTTGAAGTTAGTGGGAATGAAGTCCCATGATTATCATGTGTTGATGTAACAACTATTACCAGTAGCTATTAGAGGCATTATGAAAGATGAAGTGCGAACCACTATAACAAAATTGAGTATTTTCTTTAATGCTATCTGTAACAAAGTCATTAACATTGAAAAGTTGGATGAATTGGAAAATGAGGGTTATATTATTTTGTCCCAACTAGAGATGCATTTTCCTCTTGCATTTTTTGATATAATAGTGTATCTGATAGTGCACTTGCTAAGGGAGGTAAGGCTCTGCGGTCCAGTTTACCTAAGGTGGATGTACCCTTTCGAGCAATACATGAAGATCTTAAAAGGGTATTCTAAAAATCCTTATCGACCGGAAGCCTCAATAGTTGAGAGATATGTAGTTGAAGAGGCTATGGACTTTTGCAAAGATTATCTATCAGGGGCGATGATACAATCTCAACATGACAAGGGGATAAGAGAGCGAACTCGTGGAATCAAACTGAAGAATATGCCTCGTGAAGAGGTGTTGCAAGCACACTTGTACATCTTGAATAATATGGAAGAAGTTCAACCATACATTGATGAACACAGAAAGAGTTTGAAGAATATGAATCTAAGGAAGAATGACATGCAGATAGCTAATGAGAAAAAGAAGACATTCATAAAGTGGTTCGAGGAGAACGTATTGCATGAGAACGGTGTGTCGGATACAATTGAGTGGTTCACCTGGGGGCCTTCTTTTCAGGTCATCACTTGGAGCAGTTATGATATAAACGGGTATTCTTTCTACACAAAAGACCAAGATGACGAGAAGTTCTCGTGCAAAATAGTGGGGTGATGGTTGAAGTTTGAATCCATGCACTTTTCGAGTTCGAAAGACAAAAACCCGGTATTAGTATCAATGGCCTATTATGGAGTTATTGAAGAAATATGAGAGATGACCTACAACAAGTTCAAAGTTGCTTTATTGAAATGTAAGTGGGTTAGCAATAATGTTGTTGTAATAGATCCATAATTTGGATTTGTCTCAGTTGATCTTCAAAGAGTTGGTCATAGAGATGAGCCATTCATTCTAGCAAGCCAGGCGAAACAAGTGTTTTATGTTACAAACCCTGCAAATAAAAAAATGTCCATTGTACTTCAAAGTAAAAAATAGAAGTATGGTGAAGAATCCTTCAACCTTGACGATACACCCCCCCTTCACAACAAATCCACCTACAACACGTGAAGTAGAATTGGTAGATGATGAAGAATATGCTGCAAGAAATGATCATTGTGAAGGAATATGGGAAACCATATAAAGTAAGATCTTAAGTTATGAAATAGTTAAGATCTTAAGTTATCAAATAGTACTATGTTATTTTTGTGGTGGTTTAACATGTTAGTTCATTTTATTAATTTGTTTACTATTTAATAACCTATCTAACATTGATTTGTCTTTGATGAACATGAATATGTCCAGCTTTGACGAGTCAGCAAGTGATAGAGTTGAACCTGTTGTGAGAAGGGGTAGAGGTAGCACAAAGATGGGTACGCTAGTGGCACGTCGTGAAGGTCAAAAAAAGAGGCCGCATGTAGACTTCGATGCCAATATGAATGCAATTGGTCAAGAGGAAGACAATTTCATTAGATATTTAGGCTATTTGGCTTGAAGCAAAGTTCACATTGTATACTCTAGTTGGAAGTTGGTTTCTCAGAAAACGAAGGATTTGATTTGGGCACAAATTTTGGTATCTCACTTTCGATAATCTGCATTTGTATCATTAGTCTTATTACTTGAAATGTAATTATCTTCTCTTTTACCTTGCAGCAAACGTACGATGTCCCTAACAATATGGCGATGAACAAGCATTGGATGTGGGAAGTTCGTCTACGTTGGAAAGATTTTAAGAACAACCTCACTAGAAAGTATATTCGAGGGGAAAAGAGAAATGAGGATCCATGTAAGAACTATTCTTACATTTCTCCAGAGGACTGGAGGGAGTTTGTGGCGTCACGACAAAATCCTGAATTTCTTGTAAAATTTCTTTCATATCTTATCTTTTATTTGAATCTACTTGACATCGTAAGCTCAGTTTTATTTGTTTTCATGTCACAGGAAATAAGTCAAGCCAATAAAGAGAGGCAAGCGGGAAATAAGTATCCGCATTTCATGTCTCGAGGTGGGTATAAAAAGCTTGAACGGAGGATGATGAAAGAAAAGTTAGAGAGAATGAAGGAAGCTGCCCAATCCAATCGTTCCATTATTGTCAAGGTCCCTGATCGTCCTCCTCGTCACAAAAAATGGAAAGCTGCGAGAATGAAGGGTGACAAATACATAAATGCAGATGTTGCTGAGGTTGCCTCAAAGATTGTAAGTAGTTAAATTAGAAGTATTAAATAGCCTCAGTTGTTTTATATTATAAGAGTTTAGTTATTATTTATGAAAAATTTTATGATACAGGATGCACTTGAGGAGCAAAAGTAGCCAAGGTTCATTTACGCCAGGTACACGGATGGACATTTTGTCAACGGCGATTGGAAAGCCAGATTACCTTGATCATGTTCGAGGGGAGACAAGGGGAGTCAGTGCCGCAAAATATTTTGGACGACGTTTTCGTTGTTCGCATGATGATGACAACCCTAGTCCTCAGCTTGTAGCCAAAATTCGAGCCTCCCTCCTAGACGATATCATGAAACAAGTACGTGGTGAAGTAAGATCTATGATACAAGAGAAGAAAAATACGGAACGTACAACCCACGAATCCCCGGCCTTCCCCAGCAGCAAAGAAAGTTTTAACCCTCCGGATGTACTTCTTGGTGAACCTTCTCTTCCTCCACAGGGAGGATTATCTTGCAATCTATATTTGGATGTCTCACGCCGCCGTATTGTTGCCGATGCTCTTGTTTACACAGAACAAACCACCCACCATAATAAGGAAATTCCAAAAGATCAATGTAGGGTGACTGTGAAATGTGTTCGAGAGGAGGAAGAAAATACAGGCATACCAATTGATGAGGAGGAGGTTCCCACGCTAACCAAGGCCATAGGATCGTTCATCCTTTGGCCGAATCATCTTATTCAGATGGCGACGACACCTCCAATGGTAGGAAATACATTACTAGAACTTGATTTTCATTGGTAACCCAATAATAATCTGTTTTCTATGTTTTCATAAAATGAACAAGTTGGGAGCAGATTTCCCTTCTTAGTACAACTGCGAGAGCTGTACAGGGACATTAGTTATATCTCCTTGTAGATGCGTGCGGGCATTGTCGGCGCAGAAAATTCATATCCCTTAACAATTGACAAGAAAGATCTGCAATAGTTTATGCATTTGGAGTGTTTAGATATAGTATTTCTTCAACTTGCAATCATGTAAGTTTTTTTCCCCTTTAATTATTGCATTGATTTTTTTTGTTTTATATATTCAACAACATTTATCATTTTATTTCGATCATAGTGTCTACCACAACATATGCGTCGAGAACGGCCAAACGGAATCATATGGATTCTTATATCCTGCAAACACGACGAAGAATCGTAATAAGTTAGCCAAAAGGACGCTTTATGTTGCAGACACAATAGGCGAGGTTGAATTGCCTTCTTATCTAGCCCCAATAATTGAAAAGTACATATTTTAGTTTTTTCTATTTAAGATTTTTAAGAATAAATTGCTTTCTTATCTTAATTTAATATTAATATGTATATGTTGTAGTGAAGATTGGACCCTGTGTGTTGTTTGTCCCTCCAAGAACATTTTTTATTGGTTGGATCCCTTAGGTGGCAAGCCAAACGATGAAATCAAATCCATGTTTGCCACGTAAGTAAATTTTTGTCTAAATCATTGATTCATCATTTAAATGAATTGTTTTCATGTCTGTTAATTTTCATTTTAATGATAGTGCACTCAAGACAGTTAGAATGCTTGCTGGAGTACGAGAGGGTCAACTGAAGTGGGTTTGTCCGAAAGTAAGTAGTTTCAATTCAAGTTATTTCATTGGCACAGTAGCTTTCGATATGTCTTTATTCGTTTTAACAATTTGCTTTTGATTTATAGTGCCCTCGACAACCAGGGAACTTTGAGTGCGGATACTACGTTATCCTTTATATTTATTCCATCATTAAAAGCGGACGTATTATATTTTTGAACACGTACGTAATCGCTCTGTGATTCTCAAATGATAATATTTTTGATGTTGTACTTGAGTTGTTAATTATTTCATTCACTTCATTGATTTATCTTATACCTTGTTTTTCAATTTACAGCTTTTTGGTAATGTGGATCCGTACTCAGAGGAAGACATCGATATGGTTTGAGACGTTTTGGCTAGACATCTTCTTCAATACATAGATATATAAAGTTTACTTCGCATTTTTTGGCTGGATCAACAGGTTATCATTTGTTTTATGTAAATCTTTTGATAGACGAATGCTTCTTGAGATTCTTTTGGAACTGTGATGGAGGCATTTATATTGCATGTCTATTAAGTAAACTAGGTGTTGCATTACTATATATTTGGTAACAGGTTGTTTGTCATCAAGTTGCAATATAGGTCAGAATCATCATCATCAAGTTGCATTACTATGTATTCGCACATTGATAGTTATTTGTTGAAGCTTGTTTTTTGTTGATTTTAAATACATTGTTGATATACAATAAAACATTTTGTTTGCTTCGAGTGATTAAGTTGCTGTGTGTGTGGGAACTGCTTAAGTATTGCTTTTTTAGTGTTGCATGTAATGTTGTTGCTGACTAACAGAGATGTTGAAAAGGTCGATCTAGAAGCTAAGGAAGCAGAAGCAAATGTTTGTTGTTTGTTCATTGAAAATTGATGTTCTGATTAAATTTATGGGACTGAAACTTTGTTTGCTGTTGTAATTTAGGGTTTAGGGAGCAGTGAAAAAATGTAATTTGAATGTGTTTTCTCTGCACATGTGTTTGCTGTTGTAATTTGAATGGGCGGTGAAAAATATGTAGCAGGTAATACAAAAAAAAATCATATACAGCATCCTAAAATAACGTTTAGGACGCCTTATATATAATTTTTAGCTTCCTAAATGTTACTTTAGGACGCCAAATACGTGATTTTTGGAGTCCTAATAGTTATTTCAAGACGCCAAAAGTCACTACTATTAATAATTTTTGGCGTCCTGAATGAATTTTAGGATGCCTTACATAAGGCGTCCTGGATGAATTTAAGGATGTCTTAAATAAGGCGTCCTAAATAGAGTTAGGACGTCAAAAGTATGAATTTTATGGCGTCCCCTTATAAGACGTCCCTCTAAAAAGGGACGTTAATTAGGTCTTATTTAGGACGGTAAAAACGTTTTTTTTTTAGTAGTGACATCACAGATTCCCTCCTTTGCTCTCTCATCCCACCACCGCCGGAATCGCCGTTCTCCACCACTTCCATCTTTGTTTTCATTCTCTTTCCTCCACCACCTTCAGAAATCTCAGAAACATATAGCAGGCCTTGAACAATCAAAAATCTCATAGACATATTTTTAATCCTCTCTTGAAATTAAATCTAAATATTTAGAGGGGGAAATCCAAATTATTAGCCTCTCAAACATGCGAGTCTTGGAACCTTATTTCGCTCCGCTAGGCTCAGATTCTGCGATTCCATATGGAGGAGGTTTGCGAGATTTTCAACAAGTTCGATAAGAACGGCGACGACAAGATCTCCTCCGGTGAGCTCAAGGAGATGATTCAAATTTGGGGGAGCAAAATGACGTTGGAGGCAATCAACCATATGATGAGCGCAGGGGCGGATCCGAGAAAATTATTCAGGGGGGCACCGGTGTCGGGGGATTCGGGGTTCGAGGGCGGTGCCCCGAATTTTTTTTAAGGAAAGTTTTAAATTCATTTAAAAACAAACTATTATAAACAAGAAAATAAAAGAATATCAAAAAAAAATATTCATGAAATCAAGTGAATACTGATGATGTAATAAGATAGGCAGTTATTTTACAAACCTGTCATTTAGAAAAGCAAAGCTAAGTGCTGTTAGAATTACAGCTACATAAATTACAATAAAGGGTGGGCATTTAATAATAAGTTCAATTACACATATTTAATAATAAAAATATATTACAATAAAAATAATTACAATGTCATCCTTCTATGCCTTATTTTTTGGAATTTCATCATAATCGTCTTATTATCAATGTTATCAAATACATTTTTAACAATTTTTTTTTGAAAGAGACAAATTCAAGGGGGCACTTGCCCCCTTCTCTATAACATAGATCCGCCTCTAGATGAGCGTGATAGATGCTATGGTTATGGTTAAGAGGAGCTAGCGACGATGGCAGAGGTAAGGCCATGGTGGCCGGCGGGGATTTTAAGGGTGAGTCGACTCTCGATCTGTAACTGAAGACGAAGAAAATGGGTGCTGGGGGTGGCCTCGATGCGGAGGAAACGAGAAGAGCAGTAGATGATAGCTGGACACCTAGGTGTTGTTTTTCCATTAACTAGTCAATGGTGGAGTGAGGTGCCACATAATTGACAGATGGACACTAGGTAGGACTAAAAATTTGGTAACGGCGGGTTAGTCTATTACTAGTTTATTCAGCGGAACATTTTAATGTGGATGGCTATTTTTGTACCCAACAAATATTTACTAACTATTTATTGTGTCTGTGGGTCTTCTTAAAGATATTTATGGGAAGAATTTCTCCCTAACCCTTTAAAATAATTTGATTATACCAAACATCAAATAATTGTATTAAAAATTGTGAAAATTGTAAGCTGGTTTAGAACTGGTACTAATTTATCTGACTATAAACTGATTTATAATCTAATGATACATAACATATGATATGATTAAGTAATTTATCTAGTTTTATTAATCCCTCCAAAAAATAACTAAAATTTTATATTTAGGATTGAAGGGAGTAGCATTTTAAGTTTTAAAATCGGGGTAATATTGCCCAATTGTACAAGGATCCAATGTTGAGCGTTAGTGCATGATGAGATTTTTCCCCCCTTATGGTTATGCCCAATGTTTCCCGGAAAATATTTTTACAGGAGGAATTGACACCCTAACCAGGTAGTAATTTGCAAGTACTTGTACTTCAATTTTAATTTGATCTCTATATATAGTTTATTTTGTTTGAATTGGACCCTTATTATATGATCAGTTTCAACTTACAAATTATATGAAATTTCATATATAGAAATGCACTGATATTAAAATAGGGGGAGCCAAACGAGGGGAGTGCATAAAGTCCATAACATTTTACTTTCTCTAGTTCTAAATGTAGGACCTAGTTTATAGTGTAAAATGCACTATAAGTTATATTATACATTTAAGACTGGATTGCATATATTAAATCTTACATGATCAAAAAAAAACTTGAATGATCTAATTCAAAAATGATTTAAATTATTAAAAACTATGAATTAACTTCTAACCTTCCTAAAAATGACTTTTGCTTTTTATTAGATAAAACTCCTCTAACATATTTATGTTATATAGCTTAAAATCATTTAAAATAAGCTTAACCAAATGTCCCTTAATAGGTGTCATTTCCTGTACTGATGATAGTAAACATAGGAACTTCTGAGTCCACATTTGGTGCTAATACTTATGTGCTTATTTATGTGCTTATAACTCTAATTAGAGGTATAAGCAAATTTTTTTAACTTTTTATATATTGTATTTATTTAGATTTAAATCATATGATGCTTTCTGAGATGTTTTTTGCACCCAAGTATCTCAAATTAATTAATTCTCGCTACGTATTTGTCTGTAACACCAGTATTATGAAAATTAATTAATTTGAGATACTGGGTGCAAAAAACATCTCAGAAAGCAGCATATGATTTAAATCTAAATAAATACAATATATAAAAAAAATTGCTTATACCTCTAATTAGAGGTATAAGCACATAAATAAACACCTAAGTATTGGCACCAAATGTGGACTCAGAACTTACTGTTGTTAAAATTGGGCAACATTGAATTGATTTTTTTTTTTTTTAAAGTATGAACTAGATTACTGTATAATTTCAAAAACAAAATGTTCATAATACCACTTTGAAATTTGTATTACTCTTAAGTACTTGAACTTGAGTACCTGTAACATTCCATTTTCAAAAGCAGTATAATTTTTTTTTCCATCATATATCATCAGAGTAGAGCATTGGAGCTATTGAGTAACTGATACATATATTTATAAATGCCGTAAGTCTGGCTGATTTACAGAAACGGTACATTGACCGAGAGTTTTCAAAGTGAATACCAACAGAAATGGGTCTTCAGTCGGGACTCTGTACGGCCTGCTCGCCTTTCTCCTCGGTCCTCGGTTCTTCCGAACCCGACGCTATGATAAGAGCCGAGATCCAATTGCAATTTGGATCTCGTGTAACGGTTAACCTCATGCTTAAATACGACTACATATACACGACAAAAAGCAATCAATACAACAGTCCACAAATGATGTATGATTAAAAACACATAACCACGTATACAAGATAATAACCACGTATGTAACATAACCTCGTATGATACAACAATAATAACCTCGTATGTGACATATCCTCGTATGTAACATACCGTGTATATAGCATAACCTCGTACACTACTACACAACAATCATATACAATCATATAATAAACATTAGAGCTAGTGTTACAGTACGCGAACGTACCTTTTGGCGGTACAACGGAACTTTTACGGAAAAACGTGAAATTCGACAAGCGGTTCGACGTCGAAGTATTCTAATCAGAATAATAACACACTTATGAATATTTGGCAGCATTACAGGCATTTTAGGTGAAAAAGACCATTTTGCCCTTACTACCCCTAATTGGCGGAATTTCGCCAGAACTTCGTTACTTTGACCGTATTCCATTTCAAAATTTTCCCTACTATGTTTTTACCTCGTCAGGCATCTTTCAATGCAATGAGGCATAAAAACAAGTATAGGAATATATTCTGAAACTTCCTAGATCAAAACAACAGTTCTATTATAACTACCGAAAGAACTACGGAAACTAAAAACTAAGAGCAGAAGAACTTACTCGGAGCAAGGCAGATTTTTTTTGCAGAGCTTCTCTCTCTAGAACCTCTCTCTAGGTTTCGAATTTGGTGTGAAGAATGAGAGCAAGAGAGCTTGCTATTTATAGGGAAAAATAGGGACAAGGTGGGAATTTCCACAAAAGTCTTCGAGATCGGATTCGGCCGTTGGATCGCATTTTTGAGGACAAAACACTCTTGGCCATCCATGGTCAAGATCGAAATCTAAGAGCCCAAAAGTCAATGGATGAGTTGTCATCCATGATGGCTCTTGCTTTATGGCCTCCGGTCCGATAAAGCTACCCGACGGTGTCCGTTTCGCGCGATTTTGCGTAAACTCAAAAATGCGAACGTGTAACTTTGAAGGTCTTTTCATCCTCTTTCATATTATATATTTTGATCCTCTTTTTGATCATATCTAGGTATTCTCCGGTGCGTCGGAAGATATTCGGACAAACGCGTCCGGTTACGGAAATCGCTTCCGATAGAACCAACTTCTGGACAATAATTCGCTGAATCGTAAAACGTCCAGTTGTTGCCTAACTTAATCTCGTGTTTAAAAAGACGCAATTGTTTCTATAGGTTCTCACTTTGCCTATCGACTCTACTCTATCGATCAACTTTTCGTCTTATTTGAAATTAGGGTTTTCGGTTGCGGAAACAACGCCTAGTAAATTCTTTCTTCGTGTAAAAATTCACTTGTTCTTAATTTGATCAGTCGAAAAGACTTTTACTTCAGTTTACTGTAGAATTTATTTCTAACTTTTCCCCTACTTTGTCTATATCTTTGACTCACCGCATTATATTATTATTTTATTCTAATTATCATTTTAATTATTTAAACAATTCTTTTTAATTAAAAATAACCATAATTTCGGCCCCCTCTTTTAAAAATTCAGTTTTAATTATTTTTCCATAATTTTTTCCATTTTTAAAAAATATAATATTTTTTACCAAAAATTCTCGTTTTACCCCCCGCCTTCGTTAAGGCTTAATCGGACCTAATTTCTTCGTTTAGTGATCTTTTTAGGATCAGGTTTCTTCATATATTTATCTTTACCAATTTTACAGTATATTGTTATCTTGCAAACTTTTATACCGACATTGTCATTTTATATCCTATGTAAAATATTAACAATGTTTACCCCATCGAGTTACTTTATGGTTCGAAATGCTTTTTAAACTTTTCTTCATGTTATTTCCTCTGAAATAATTTATTAAATTCTCATAATTAGGGATAACACTTCCATATTTTTCTCATAATTTTTCATGATCTTTCAGTATTTATCATAATATTTTTAGACTGTTTTTATCACCATTATTTCATTTTTAGTCATTCTGTTCATCTGATCTTTCCGTAACTTTTTGAAAAATTTACTCTGTAATTATGACAATTTTCTGTAATAGTTTTAAACTCATGATTTTGCTTTATCAAAATATTCGTTAATTTCCTTTATCTCAAAAATTCCAGATTTACTAAAATCCGGGTATTACAGTACCAGTAATGAAATCATTGAGAGTACTAATACATTATAAGGGAATAACCATATTAGATAGTTACGAATAATAAAAATTTTAAATAATTTTTATCAAAAGAAATTTTAAATAGGTGTTTATCCCCCAAAAAAAAAATTTGGGGTGGGAATTGCTATTGTGCATGGTTAGATTAGCAATATATTTTACCATTTATGAGGTAAATATATAAGAAGAGTTTTGTCTCGATTTGAGGATAAATGCTTCAGAAACCATGATTTTGTTGTTTCTCAAACATGCAAATCGCAAATGAGAAGAAAAATATTCTTTTAATTTTTTTTCCTGGCCAAGAACTCTGGAATTATTTGTCTCCTTATAGATGTTATTTTATAATTAACATATTTAACATAAAAATGTGTTTCACTAGTATTATATCCATCATACTTATAGATTCTAAATAGTAATACTACTATAAAAAAAAATAGTAATACTGCTAAAGTCTAAGGAGTAGTTTCACCAATAAAAATTGCTTGCTCGTTCTACAAAATAAAACTACTCTCACATAATTTTTTTGTATAATATAAAATCAATTATTCATGGAATTAGATTACTGTATAATGAACTAGATTAGTGTATAATTTTGAAAAATATTTGCTCATAATACCTCTTTAAAATTTGTGTTACTTTTAAGTACCAGAATTTGAGTACCAATACTTTTTATGTATGAAATCAATTGAGAGTACTAATACTTTATAGGGTTAAAAACCATATTAAGTGGTTGCGAATAATAAAATTTTTAAATAAGTTTTATCCAAAGAAAAAATCAAATAGGTGCTTATCTCTGAAAATAATTTTTGGGAGTGGGAATTGCTAAAGTCTAACGAGTGGTTATCAAAATTGCTTGCCGTTTTATAAAATAAAACTACACTTTGAATAATGTAAAATCAATTCTTCAGTAATAATTCAATGTTTCAAACGATCCTTCAAAACAGGAATAAAAGAAAGACTATGTCATGGACAAAGCAAACAAGGCCACACCAGTACAAAGAGAATTATTAGCATTTTGGTTTTTACTAAGAAAATTGTGTGCATAATATAGTATAGTTATTAATGTCAAAAGAATTTGACCAAAAAATTATGTCAAAAGAATATTGTTCATTTAATTAATCTAAAAATTCCATTATTCAAGGGATTCAGATTTAAGTACTTCTTGTAGTTTATTTTATTTAACAGAAAAAGAAAGTTGAAAATTATGTTAATTGTTAAATATTTCAATATGATACCTGCAAGTCTTTTTCTCTTAATTAAGTCATTAATTTTACTCTGTTAGCACATTCAAGTTCTGTAACTTCATTCTATCAGGACTGTTGGACCCTCTATAAGAGTTAACTATACTAAGATAGCAAAATTAAAGCATTTAATTATGATAGAAAAACAAACAGGTATCAAATTAAAAATTGAAGAAAAATATAGATACTTGAAAATGAGTTTTCCTAAAAAATTATATACATTAACCTTTCATCTTTTGGGAAATTTTATTGGATAAAGGGACCCATGTAACTCATGGTAATATATTTTCAGTTATATGTTATTTATCTTTAATTTTGTGTAAAAAGTGTTTAAAGTAGATGTCATTTGCAGATAAGATAGGTAAAGAGATATTGGACACAATTAAAAATAAACACTCGCTAAAGATGAGTTGCTTGCACCTAGTCAAATTTAGGTCCCTCCTACCAATAAAATTTCTAAACAATTACTTTTAACCCATTTTTTTTATAATTTTAAATTTTATCAAATATTACTCCTCCGGTCTGCATTATAAGAGCTAGTTAGAAGGATTGTCTTGATTTTAAACAGAAGACATCACTCCATCTTATCTCTAATATTTATCATTTTTCTCTAAACTAATTACCTAATTTATAAACATGAGTATGTATAATATAGTATAATGTTATACATAAATATTTTAGTATGACCATGTAATATTTGTTATAGTTAAGTAATTTATCTAATTTCTTCCGTCTGTACAAATCAAATATATAATTTATTATTTTTTTCTAAATAAATAACTTGCTTAATTATATCATATGTGATGTATTTTTATATTATATATTAGTTTATAATCAAAGTAATTATTTTGGAGAAAAATAAAATAAAAATGCTCTGAAATAATTAAATTAGTTTTCCAAATCTGTTCAAGAAAAGGTTAACTTTATCTTATATTTAAAATTGATAGAGTATTAAAATAAATTATATAAAATCACTGGTGACACTTACGACCATAGCAATAAATGCAATGATACCAAAATGATGTGCTTTCGAGTTGTTATTGGGGAAAATCCATATGAGGGCCCATTTAACCAACATAATCCCAAATAAGGTCCAAGGAACTTTCACATCCCAAAAAAGGCCCTAGGGCCTTTTCTGGTATTATGTCAGAAAACGAAATTACATTGGTGCCCCTAATGGAAAGTCTGAAATTGAACAATCCTCTTTTATCCCTAAATCATTCGAAAACTTCTTAGATCCTTGCTCTGCATTCTCTGATCTCCGTCGTGGGTCTCTGTCTTTGTGCCTCCATCCTTGTCGGTCTCCACCTCTGCGCCGTCGCAGCTATTGGAGAGGAGGTACACCAGGGTACATTGGACCAAGGCTGATTTTGTTCGGTGGTGCCACTGCACTTGAAGGGAATTCGAAACACGGGACTCCTTCATCGGCAAGAAATCTTTGGAATACATATGTTTTTCTTCTATAAACTATTGTTCATTCTCTACCAACATATATTATTTCTGGGTACCGAATATATATTGTCAAAAAGAAGCTGCATATAATTGGTGGCTTCTTATTTTAAATTTTTGGGGATTTTCAATTTGAACTTAATATAATAAATTTTGTCACTTGCATCCTTATTGTATATTATAGCTGAAGTAAATTTAGCTACTATCGCGTGATCTGTGCAATGAGATGCTTCTATTTGTATGTCTATTGATTTGAAATGGGAGCACATTTGAGAAAGGATGTGAGTATCTAGGGTTGGGCCCAGCTGTTTGAATGTCAAGACGCCAATTGCATTGGTTAGATAATGGAATAGCATTTAATTCAACAACTGCATGGCTTTTAGGTCTATTCTATACTTTGGTCTTTGGTCATTTTGAAGGAACATTTGCTTCCTTCTGGGAAGTATTTAATTTTGTTGATCAGAAAAACTTTGTAACAGTTCATTTGGATGGCTTTGTTGTATTGAATGGAAAGAAATAGATTTGAATGGAAAATGTTGAGAATTCCTTTGATTGGATAGCTTATCTGAGGGGTGAGAGATTACAACAACAAGCCTTATCCACTATGTGAGAGATTAATATCAATAGATTTGCTTGGCAATACTATATGAGAGATTAATATCAATAGATTTTCAATTTGCAGTTTCATTCCTTTTTCAACGTGTTAGTGTGGGTTTTTTTGGTCATTTCACTTAACATTCACATGTCAAAAAGGGTCTTGGGGCCTTTTCTGGGATGTGAAAGTTCCTTGGGCCTTATTTGGGATTATGTTGGTTAAATGGGCCCTCATATGGATTTTCCATTGTTATTGGCCCTTGGTACGGTTATTGTACGGACGTTCTCCAAACCTTCAGCTTCGCTAAGATGTGACTCAACAGTTAAAAGCTTGCTGATAGGGAAAAACTTTATAGCCTATAACTTTGTAAGTAAACGGGTTGTATCAAGTAATAAAGTGATAAGAAAAGTATCGTTCCCACGAGGACTTAGTATCACAAACTTCAGTTAAGCATTAATTTTACACTTTCATTTAAGTTGAGCAAAACAAATTAAATTAAATTAAATTAAAAGAAATTAAAACTAAAATTAAATTAAACTAACTACCACACTAGCCAATCGAGCAACCTAGAGTCACTAATCCCTCGTTTGTTTCTTAGATTTGATCCCCACTAAATTAATTTTGATTTAACTGAATTAGCTAATCTAGAGTATTGATATCTATAAATGCCTTCTGGTTCATTTATATACCTACCTTAATTAATTGTGTAATATCTCACACAACTAAATAATATATGTTTAGATCGGGCTCCCTCTAATTTGATTATGCGGAGCTTTTAAATATATGCCTATCCCAGATGTAAATTAGATTAAAACCTAATTCCACATTATTTAATCCAAGGTCAATTTAAGATCTCCTCTTCCAAGTTCAACTTTGAATCTCCAAAACACGCTTAATAGTGGCCAATTACTAAACAATAACAATAAAGACAAGAATAAATAAACTGAAATACAATTAATCAAAACTAATCCGTGGGAATAATCTCTAGAACCCAAACAAGTTCATAGGTTCTCTAGGTTGAAAAGAAAATTTAGCCACACATGACTATTAAGAAATCCATGAAATAAAAATAGCAATTCAGGTTTAAAGAATAAAAGGAAAGAAAAGAGAAATCAAGACTGTCAAAGACTACTCCAGTCCCCTGCGCTCTCATCAGCACACTGATGAAGACGGTGACTTCTGCAATCTGATTTTTTATCTGTACTGCTCTCCATACTCCTCGTTCATCCGTTGTCTCGCGTCTCTAGTTTGTGCGTCTCGGCTCCCCCTTTTTACTGCTGCTGGGTGTCTCTATTTATATATATCCCAATTCTCCTCTTGCAATCTTCATTGATAATGGACCTGTTTGGAGTGGCTTTTTTTTTTTCAGCGTTGGTGTGTAAAAATTTTAGTAGCTTTTAAGCCAACGACCCAGTGAGAAAAAAACCTATTTGGATTGCCCATTGCGTTGGCTGAACTTTAAGTCAAAAAAGCTCAAAAAGCCAGTTAAGGAAAAAGCTCCAGAATTCAGCTTTTTCCATAATGCTCTCAGTTTTTTGATGTGGGCTCTGCCACTTCTACCACCATCAATCCAAACACAAATCATTATCTATAATCTGACTTTTTTCTTACCAAGCTTTTTTTAAAGTCAAATAGCTTTTAAGCCATCGCTCCGACCGCCAACCAAAACAGGCCCAATAGCTTTTCTCTGGGACGTGTGCGTTTTTATCTTTATCCAAATCTCAATTGATTTATATTGATAGGATGCCCTGAGATTTGTTTCTTTTGATTGGCGTGGGGTCCGCATATTGTAACATCCCATTTAAAAACGGTGGAATATTTTTTTTTTTAAACGTTTCCAAATATTTCAAGCAGAGTAATCAGAGTAGAGCATTGGAGCGAAAAAGTAACTGATTCATAACAAACATCAACCACAGTGTAACATTGTAATGATTACATTAATCCTAGAGTTTGAAAGTGAATAACTGAAAGCGGTAAAGATAGATAAGTCTCTGGCTGCACGACTACTGTTGCTTGCCTCGATCTTCGATCCGTATATATTCCTCTGGATTCTGAAGCTATGGCTGAGATTCAATTCACCGCATTGAATCTCAGGTAACGGTTAATCTCAAACCCAAACAATACAGTATACAGATAACAGATATTCTAGACAATACAACAGTATATCATTACATAAGCATACAGCAGATGCATGATCATTATGCCGACAAAACATAAGCATTACGCAGTATGTAAAGCCCCACAATATAAAACAACAATAACAGCTTGCACTATTCACCAGTGCCACGATACCACTCGTGTTCTCAGCGCTAGAAAAACATATGGCGTTATCATGACTATAACCCGTGTAAAACTGTTTGTATATTGGTCTACGAACGTATCTATCACATATATGCATTTAAGAAGTACAAGATTAGTGTTACAGTACGCGTCCGTACCTTCGTTGACGACGTTAGGTACTTCTGGCGGAAAAACGTACTTTTTACGGAAAAACGTGAAATGTTCGACGGCGGCACGTCGGGCGGCGTAACAAAGAAGCAAATCGAGTTTCGATGCCCTATCGAGTAATATCACTTTCATTAGTGATTTGACATCATAAACGGCATTTTAGGTAAAAATTACCATTTTGCCCTTCTACCCCTAATTTGGCGGAATTTCGCGTAACTTCGTTACTTTGACCGTATTCCATTTCAAAATTATCCCCACTATGTTTTTACCTCGTCAGGCATCTTTCAATGCAATGAGGCATAAAAACAAACATAGGAACAAATTCGAAACTTCCTAGATCAAAACAACAGGTTCTACTATAACTACCGAAAGAACTACGGAAACTAAAAACTAAGGACGAAGAACTTACTCGGAGCTAAGGCAGAATTTTTCCAGAGCTTCTCTCTCTAGAACTCTCTCTAGGATTCGGATTTGGTGTGAAGAATGAGAGCAAGAGAGCTTGCTATTTATAGGGGAAAATAGGGACAAGGTGGGAATTTCCACAAAAGTCTTGAGATCGGATTCGGCCGTTGGATCGCATTTTTGAGGACAAAACACTCTTGGCCATCCATGGTCAAGATCGAAATCTAAGAGCCCTAAAGTCAATGGATGAGTTGTCATCCATGATGGCTCTTGCTTTAAGGCCTCCGGCCCGATAAAGCTACCCGATCGGTGTCCGTTTCACGCGATTTCGCAGAAACTCAAAAATCCGGGCATGTAACTTTGGAGATCTTTTCATCCTCTTTCATATTATCTATTTTGATCCTCTTTTTGATCATATCCAGGTATTTTTTCGGTGCGTCGGAAGATATTCGGACAAACGCGTCCGATTCGGAAATCGCTTCCGATAGAACCAACACGGACAATAATTCGTTGAATCGTAAAATGTCCAGTTGTTGCCTAACTTAATACCTTGTTTGAAAACACGCAATTGTTTCTATAGGTTCTCACTTTGCCTATCCGGCTCTACTCTATCGATCGCCTTTTCGTCTTATTAGGAATTAGGGTTTTCGGTTGCGGAATCGACGTCTCGATAAATTCTTTCTTCGTGTAGAATTTCACTTGTACTTAATTTGATCAGTCTGAAAATACTTTTACCCTGGGTTTACCTGTAGAATTTATTTCTAACTTTTCCCCGGTCCGCCTATAAGCCGACTCACCGCATTATATTACTATTTTATTCTAATTACCATTTTAATTATTTAAACAATTCTTTTTAATTAAAAATATTAATAATTTCGGCCCCCTCTTTTTAAAATTCAGTTTTAATTATTTTTCCATAATTGTTTCCATTTTTAAAAATATAATATTTTTTTCCAAAAATTCTTGTTTTACCCCCGCCTTCGTTAGGGCTTAATCAAACCTAATTTCTTCGTTTAGTGATCTTTTTAGGATCAGGTTTCTTCATATATTTATCTTTACTAATTTACAGTATATTGTTATCTTTCAAACTTCTATCTGATATTGTCATTTTATATCATATGTAAAATATTAAAAATGTTTACCCCATCAGGTTACTTTATGGTTCTGAAATGATTTTTAAACTTTTCCTCATGTTATTTCCTCTGAAATAATTTATTAAATTCTCATAATTAGAGACAATATTCCCATATTTTTCTCACAATTTTTAATGATCTTTCAGTATTTATCATAATATTTTTAGACTGTTTTTATCACCATTATATCATTTTTAGTCATTCTATTCATCAGATTTTCCTGGAACTTTTTTGACAATTTACTCTATAATTATAACAATTTTCTATAACAGTTTTATCTCATGAATTTACTTCATTAAAATACTCATTAATTTTCCTTTATCTCAGAAATTCCAGATTTGCTAAAATCCGGGTATTACACATATCTTTAATTTGGCCAATAAAATATTGACTCAAAAGCGTCCAACACAATTAACTATTAAGTGGACCAAAAATACCAACAAACTTTTAAAAATGTGCAGTCAACACAACGCCGTTAGAAAAAGTTAACGTCCGTTATCTAAAGTGCAGATTAGCCAACGAACTTTTACCTCGTGAACGCCAAAGACAAAAAAGTTTTACTTATGAGCCCCCAAAGACAAAATTCTAAATTTTACTAAATTAATTTTTTTCTCAATTGTTGTTATTCAAAACTACTTATATAGATATCTATGGACAAAAATTACTCATTCTTCAATTTTGCTAAAATTATAATTTGCTAAAATAAACAAAAATTTTAATTAAAAATATAATTATATTATTTAAATAAAACTCAAGGTGTTTTATAGTTTATTATATATGTTAAACAAAACAAAAAATTGATTTATTTTTATTTTAGAAGAAATTTATGTGAGTTAAAAAAATCATTTAATGTTAATACAATTTTAAAAAAATCTAAAAAATCTATTATATCCTGAAAGAAATGAAATGAGTTTAATTTTTTTTTATTTATAAAAAGAGCTTAATAGATAGCAACATTGATACTTAATAATATAAACTGGTAACTTGATGATATATTTGTTAATTAAATGATCTATTGATTGTATTAATATGAGACTTGTTGAAAAAAAAAAAAAAAAAGATAACTTAAGAGGCTTGATGAAGGACAATTTAAGAATAGGTTAAGGAGCAATTATAATGGGTTAAGAAGCAATTTGACTTACGAAAATTTTATGAACATTAAATGAATTTTTTAACTCATATAAATTTCTTCTAAAATAAAAATAAATCATATATTTTTGTTTAACATTTATAATAAAATATAAAACACCTTGATTTTTATTTAAATCATATAATTATATTTTTAATTAAAAATTTTGTTTATTTTAGAAAATTATAATTTTGACAAAATTGAAGAATGAGTAATTTTTGTCCATAAATATCTATATAAATAGTTTTGAATAATGACAATTGAGAAAAAAAATTGTGCTGGGCGCTCATGAGTAAAACTTTTTTGTGTTGGGCACTCCTGAGGGTAAAAGTTTGTTGGCCAATCTGCACCTTAGATAACGGACGTTAACTTTTGTCTAACGGCGTTGTGCTGGGCGCTCTTAAGTAAAACTTTTTTTTGTGCTGACTGCACATTTTTAAAAGTTTGTTGGTATTTTTGGTCCACTTAATAGTTAATTGTGTTGGATGCTCCTGAACCAATAGTTTATTGGCCAAATCGCACCTTAACCCATATATATATATATATATATATATATATATATATTTTTTAACAAATTTATTTCTTTTTATTTGATGTTTTATTTTCTCGCTAGATCACATAATATCTCCCGTAAAATAAAATAAGATATGAATAGATTTTATATCAAAATATTCTTTTATCCTATATTTAATTAAATAATATAAAAGTATATAAAAGATAATTAAATAAGTATAAAATATTAATAAATTCAATCCAATATATCTCGAATCTATAGTTATTTAATTATAAAATATATACTTATCACCTGTATCCCACTAAACTTTAAAAAACAAAGAAGAGTGCATTCCTTTGTGGGTTAAATATCATTTTTATCTTTGTTGTTTTGTCTCATGAGCAATCAACACCCAAAGTGTTTTTTGTATCATTTTTTCTCTAAAAGTTAAAAAAAAAAAAAAAAAACAGAGCAATTTCATTATGGTCGTTCATGATTGTTAAGTCTAATCCTTAAGTCCACATGGCATCCATGTGACACATTCATCTAAATTCCTTTCTCTACTCAAATCTTTTTCATACCAAACAGGCCCTAACCTGTGCTAGAACAATGTTGGTTTCAAACACTTTCAGATGATTCCGAGGAAGCATGAGAAGAGCAAAATAAATATTTTACAAGGGGTAAATATATTCGAAAATTTCACTATTCATATAGGAAACTTGAGTTCTTACCAATTTTAGTGAGATCTTATTTTCCCATGTTTAAAGGGAGATTAGTGGGTGAGAAGTTCTCAGGCAGATTGGACGCTAAAAAATGTACTATACAATAGGGGTGTTGTAGGCAGGGCTGGGTGGGGTGAGACCCTTACCTGATGCCCTGCCCGAAAGTTTATTGGGCAGTCAAATGCAGCTCACTGTCCAGCCCTGCCAGATAGAAGCCTTAACATTTTTGGGCTGGGCAATAATGGGCTGGGTAGGGCGGGCCTTTTATGCCTAAGTGACGATACCCTGCCACACCCAATGTGAAAAAAATAGTTTCAATCATACCTAATAAACAATATTGCAAACTTTAAATAAATCCATAATTCTATACTTTGGAATATTCCAAAATAATTTTACAGTATGAGACTTGAAATTTTTTTTAAAAAATAATCATATGTTTTAACAAATAGTTAAATACGCATAAGTGAAAATAAAAAATATATAATACTATTGCACCAAAAAATAATAATAATATATATACTACTGGGCAGGGCGGCATACCCTACTTGATGCCCAGCCCTACTTGTAAAAATGTCTAGTGCAATTATGCCCAATTTTTTTTTAGCTAGACAGTGCAATTTTTCTGCGGGCTCGGACGGGCGCATAGGGCCATCGGCATCATAAACACCCCTAATATACAAGATAATTTTCTCACCTTCCCTTCCCTTGCGTACGTGCCCTTAGAGCAAGTGGGGTAGGTCTGTCTCTGTCATTTTCGTGGTTCCATCACCCTTTTATGAATTATTATTATGGTTAGATAATTTTTCTATTTAGTGTCTATGGCCTGAGTTTTTTCCAGATCAGGCAAGGCAAGAGGTTTCAGTTCCCTTACCTTAAAATCCCTTTTCTTTCTTATTATGGTTTGCGCATCAATAACAGCAGATAGATGAGGTAATAGATTAATAAAAGGAAAGGTATGTGTTTCTCTCTTTCACTGCTGCTTCGTCTCTTTTGGGTTCTTTTGTTCTTTTGTTATTTCCTCTTCAGATTCTTTCTTCACTTTCAATCTTCCCTTTCTTCCTTCCTTTTTATATAAATACTTAGGCTTGCTTTATTCTACTTCTCTCAAGTATACATAGAAATTCCCAAGGTTTATGGGGTTTCCCCCCTTTCTGGTATAAAATCTTTCTTCATTTAACTACCCCTTTCTGGTTTCTAGCGTAGTTTTTGATAAACACCATCCAATTTCTCAGCTGTTTAATTAATTTATTAAGAAGAATCTGATCTATTTTGTATTCTTCTGAGCTTGTAGCTTGACTGATCTCTCAAGTGGGATTTATTAACCTTTTGTGTTTTTTCATTCTTTATCTAAATATATATAGCTTTCTTCTGGGTGTTGAAGATTTTGAAAATTATCAAAGATGGTGAGAGGGAAGACACAGATGAAGCGTATAGAGAATGCAACAAGCAGGCAAGTGACATTGTCAAAGAGACGTAATGGACTCTTAAAGAAAGCTTTTGAGCTCTCAGTTCTTTGTGATGCTGAGGTTGCTCTTATCATCTTCTGTCCCAGAGGCAAGCTTTATGAATTTGCAAGCTCCAGGTATTATTTATATATATTCTTCATCTTCTTCTTCAGTTTCACTATACTCTTACTTTACTTTTCTCCAACACCCAATATTTTTTGTTTTGTTTGGATACATTTAAGTACGATGTAATGTCTCACAAGTTCATCATTACACCAAGTTACGGATGGAGAAAAAAAAAACAAAAAAAAAACAAAGAGTTAAGTTTCTAGTTTTGATTTTAAAATTTGAATCAAACATCATATATGGCTTATCATCTATATATTCTCTAAAATCTGTTTATTTGTGATATGAAATTACTCTCTTTTGGTCTTCGAGTTCTTTTATATCATCTTATGTACAGTTAATTAACTTTTATTGACAGTAGCGAGCATCTAGGATATTATATATATATATATTGTTCAAGAAGTGTACTCTATATATATATATATACATACATACATATATTTGTATACTGTAAGGTCACTTATGGTCTAAATTCAACAAGAGTACACGTGCTTTTCAGATTTCAATGCTGGCTATGTACTTTAATATTGCAATTGTGTTGACCAAAAATAAATAAATAAATATTGCAATTGCAATAACTCTACATATAATCAATCGAAATTATTCGAAACATCAAACTTTGATGTGGAAAATAAGTTAAAAATTTATCCTCAAACTTCTAAATTCAACTTCTTTTTGATTTTGGACTTGAAAAATATTCCCAGCCAATTTAATCCTCCGTTTTCCCCAAGTTGGAATGTAAAAAGTTGCAAAACGTTTATTCACACATGCAATTCCAAGTGAAAACTTTTACAACCCTCTTTTCACAAGTCACAACTATCCAAGACCTTGATAATCACTAACATTTGAACTTTTTAGAGTCTGTCTTTCTAGAGTCGCCAAAAAGACGCCGTTGATAGTGGCCGCCAAAAAGTCTTTTGTTTCTAGTGTTGGTTGTGATCTTACCCAAAACACTTGATGACGACTACTCAATATACCTTAATGCAAGGGTGAGAAACTTCATCTTTGAACTCAATATATCCTATAAATGCAAAGGATCAATCATGGCAATATAATCTAGATAAATTTCAAGGTCGATCTAATGAGAGTTTTTGGTCGAATGTTTACATTTCCAATTAAAATCTAATTGGAAAATAAAAATTGGGATCAGGGTTCACCTTATTGGTAGGCTAATGTTTATCCTTTTTTTCTTGCACTAGAATTATCCTCAATTTGTCTTAACATCTTGTCACCGTCTTAGTTAACTTGACATCATTAAACTAAACATGATAGACCTCTAGTCTAAGCTAATCACATGCTCCTCTTTTAGCTTTAGATTATAATTTCAACATAGTTATTGATCATGCTTGACTGCTGTATTGTCAAGAACTAGAGGTTTTTTTTTAAAAAAAAAATTATTATTAATACAAAAGCAAGAAAATAGCTTGAGAAGTACAAATAATCTACTAACTAGACAACACTATTGTGGTTTTGATAGATTTCACAACATTCCAGCTTAAATAACTCAAACAAGCAAAAGGCTGAGTCAATAAGACATCAAAATTCTGATTATTCTCCTGAGCCATTTAGGCTAGATAGTCGACATATCTTAGTCCTTCCCTATACACGTGAATGATCTCAAGATAACAATTTGATAGGAGAAGGGATCTTACTTCCTGATTCTCATCTTGCAAAGGATGTAATTGTCCACAATCAATCAAGAGCAAACGCACAGCTTCCAAAGAATCTGTATAAAGCTTAATCCTACTTAGTCGCAACTACCTATAGAGTAGAAGGCCCGTGCAGATAGCATGGATTTCCACAGCAGTTGGGGAATGTGCCCTAACTTCCATTGAAATCCACATATCCTGTTGCCTTGATTATTTCTAATCACTCCCCCACAAGTTGCCTGGCCTCTAGCATTATGGGAGCCATCCACATCCAAACGCATAAATCCTGAGGAGGGGGGATACCATTTCACTTCTGATCTGTCTGGTATCTGAAATATCTTATGTTGAAAGTTTCCATTTTCTACTCCCTCTATGAAATACAGTGTACATCGGTGAGCAATTTTTTTAGGCTAATCACAAATGCCCTCAAACACCTTCTTGCACCTATTTTTCCAGAGAAGCCAACATATGGTACCAAATGTTCTGTGCCAAGGCCAACTTGCAGCAAATCTGCTACCTGGGTTGTTTTGCATGTTCCATGCCAACCAATCCTGCAAACTACCAAAGAAAAATATACAACAGTATATAGGCTTAGTTACAAATGACCACACTCTTCTTGCAATCTTAGTCTCTCAAAATATGAAGTATGGATTCCTCACTATCACACTCAAACGGACATATGTTTTGCACACTAGGGTTATATTTAGTTCTAAGTGCATTAGTGGGTAATCTCTCATGAAACACTTGCCACATGAAGAATTTGGCTTGTTCTGGGGATTTCCTAGCGCCATAGACACTGCCAAGAGAATTGAGTCGAGTGCTGGCGTTGGTGGTAAATCATGGTATATGTTGACTTCACATTGAAGTTGCCATCAGAAGCCTTACGCCAATAAAAAACATCATCAAGTAATCATGTAGGGGGAGAAACCTTCACAATCTCATCCACAACCCATTCTGGAAGGAAAGTTCTCCATTTATCTCTATCCCATTGCCCATTAGCTGTGACAAAATCTTTTACCACCACTTCTAAATCTACTAGATGGTAGTTCTTTTCAATATAATATTTCAATCACTTTTCTAGTGGTGTCCAATTATCTTGCCATGCTTTTGTTGATAACCCACCTCTCAATTTCTTACCAATTCCCATGTAAAATTGATCCCATACTGTCGTAATTTCATTCCGAATTGCGGACTAACATCTTCTTTTACTAACCTAAGGAATGTACTATCTCCACAATTATACTTACTGCGAAGACATTTAACCCATAATGCATTATGTTTCATGATCATTCCCCAACACAACTTCATGATGAATGCTCTATTTTGACATTGGAGATCCTTTATACCCAAGCCTCCCTCAGCTTTGTTTCTCTTTATCACATCCCAAGATATAAGGTGCATCTTCTTTGCTTCCCTATTTTGGTTCCAAACGAATTCTCTACTTAGCTTTTCAAGAGCTGAAATAATACCTTTCGGTAGCAAAATAGATTGCATTTGGTAATATGGAATTGCTAATAGAACAGATTTAATAAGCACTGCCTTCCTTGCCATGCTTAAGAATTTTCCTTTCCAGTTTGTGAGTTTGGATCCAACCTTCTGCAGTAGTGGTGCAATGAAGCAAAGGAACACCTAGGTATTTTCCTAGATCAGATGTAAGGGCAATACCAAACAATTGACTCAGTTCATATGCCCTGTTATAATGTACATTCTGGGAAACAAATACCTTGTACTTGTTTAAACTTATCCTATGACCCTAAACCTGACAAAAGAGTTCCATGACTTTTCTCATTACTACTATCTGATGCGAAGAAGCTTCACCAAAAAGCACTAAATCATCAGCAAAGCATAGATGAGAGATTTTGGGACCTCTTGATCGGAGTTTGAGCGGTTTCCAATTTCCTGTATCCACTTCATGATGAATAAGTTTCCCTAATCATTCCATGTATAGTACAAAGAGATATGGACTCAACGGATTGACCTGTTGGATCCCTTTAGTAGGGTGAAAACTTTCTGAAGCTTGTCCATTCCATAACACCCTAATAGACGCTGTGCTAACACAATTCATGATGAGTCTAATAAAATCCATCATGTAACCCAAGCTGTGAAGAGTGAACTCCAAGAACTTCCAATCTATCCTATCATAGGCTTTTTCCATGTCCACCTTCACAGCTACAAACCCTTTCTAACCCTTTTTGGTCTGTATGGAATGGATTGCTTCTTGGGAAATAATGATGTTATCACACCCTTGACGCCCACTAATAAAGCAACATTGATTTTCTATTGCCAAATAATTCATCACCCCCTTCAATCGATTAGCAATAACCTTAGTAATGATCTTGAAACTTACATTGTAGTGGGAAATTGGTCGAAAATCTTTCAACGATTGTGGGTGGTCAATCTTGGGAATTAACACAATATTTGTTTGGTTAATCTCCTTCAAACCCTCCGGGTTATAAAAAATTTCCATCACCAAATCGCAAATTTTTGGTCCAACCCATTCCCATTGTGTTTGGAAGAAATGGGGTTGAAGACCATCTAGTCCCGACGCCTTAAAAGCACCCATTTGAAAAGTTGCATTCTTTATCTCCAGTGGAGTTTCCTCTTTTTGTATCCACTCCAACTGATAATCCGCAAGAGAGGGAAAATTTACTGGCCAGGTCAAGACTTCTGCGGTAATACCATCAAACATGTAGAAAGTCTTAAAGAACTCAAGTGCCATGTCTCTTAACCTACTTTGATCTGAAACCCAATTACCGTTCTCATCTTGAAGTGACTCAATCTTAGCCCTTTTTCTTTTAATCACTGTATTAGCAAGAAAGAAGCTGTACTTTTTTCTCCCTATTTAAGCCACTTACAACGGGATTTTTGAAACCAGAGAAGCTCCTCCTGTAAAGTTATTTTGTTATAATCCTTCCAAAGTTTATTTTCTAACCTAAATAGACCATTTTGGTAGTTAGTCCTTCTTGCACAATCAATCCCCTCTATCCTTCTGATCAGATCTCTTTTGTTTTTTTACTATATTTCCTGAAGGTGGAATATCACCTAGAGGGTGGGCGGGTGAATAGGTTATTATAAAAATCTTTTCACTAAATGCTCAAGAACTCTAAAGCAGAGACAGAGAAGGGAAATGAACACAGAGAGATTATACTGGTTCGGTCTAACTACTCGACTTACGTCCAATCCCCAAGCACCTTGGGATTTTCACTAACTCTTAATCACTGATGCAATTACACACTTCGTACTTACTTAGGATGATCCTCTCACACTAGGATTCACTCCCCCTTACAAGCTGTAATTGTACACCTATACTAAAGGTTTCACAACCTTAAGATTGTACGACTAAACAAATAATCATATAAGTGTTTATGATAAAAACTCTCTCACAGAGCAGATGAATAATAACCGCTGAAGTACAAGATATCCGAAGATATTAAAACTTAATGAAACAGTAGATTGCAATAAGCTCTAATTGAATGCGCAGGATTTCGGTAGGTGGCGAATTCAAAACATTAGGTATTTATAGTTGTTGCAATTAATGACCGTTGAAGAAGCCTGAAGACTATCCGTTGAGATTCTCCAAAGTAGTCGTTAGATAGTTGAAGTGTTTTTCATTAATGCTCTGGAGTAATCGCCGTCTTCAACATTCTTTAATTTCTTTTGAATATGACCGTTGAGACACAGCAATTAGAATGAAGTTTATCTTGCCAGAAACGTCTTTTGTTTGCTTAGAGGTATGGTTGCTGGGATTGTGTCTCGAATAGGTAAGAGCATTTAATGCTCTAACACATAAGATTGCTTTATCCAATGACAACGTTAATTAACATTATAATCATCTAAAACTCATTAACAAATTGATTAAACATATTTAGGAATAATAATGATAGATGATATGGAGTATTTAAAACAATCTTAGTGAATTGGCTCGAGCTTAACATATCCTGGCTCCAGTCAATTCTACTGTGAAAATCATGAAATAAGACCGTGGAGATAGCTAACTTGAGTCAACCAATCTTGGCTCGAGTTTAGAATCCAACTCGAGTCACAGAATTGGTGGCTCGAGTCAATGTTCATGTGATCATTTGACTGAAGATAATTTTGAAAGATTTCAACTCGAGTCAACATGGTTTGGCTTGAGTTTAGGTCCACACTCGAGTCACCAAATAATGGCTCAAGTCAAACGCGAGAAAACCTTTTGAAAAAGATTTGGAAAATTCTTTCTAGCTTGAGGCGATGAGTGTTGGCTCGAGTTAGAATCATATTTGAATATAACGGTCAAATTTTAGGCTCGAGTCATATATCTTAAGCTAGAGTCAAATGTCTCGGTTTTTGAAAAACATTTTATGTTCGCAGACATTTGGCTCGAGTCACAGGATGCTGGCTTGAGTCTAGCTCAAAACTTGAGTCTGCTCATATGTGTCTCGAGTAAAGACATCAATTTGGCTTAAGTTATAAAGGGATTGACTCGAGTCTGCTAACTTAGGCTCGAGTCAATGTGACAGCAGAAAGAGCATATTGATATGATCCATGTTTAACCAAGTTAAAAATGTTTAGCCTTGGATCATAAGCCTTAGATTGTTTACAATGGTTAATTATCATCAAAACACATATAGAAAACTAACATTTCCTACCACCCTTGTATTCCAATCTGCTCCCACTTCTCTGAATGGCTCACTTCCCTACAACCAATTTTTACCATCCCAAGATTATTTGACAAGCTCCGAAAAGTCATCTTCAAGGCACCAAGCTGCTTGTATTGAAAATGTCTCTCCCCCTGATCCGAGTGGACGAAGAACTATTTGAAACCACAATCACCCTATGATTAGACTTAAAACAAAGATAGTGGAAGGCTTTAGCTTGGGGATGTGAAATTTCCCACTCGAAATTACAAAACACCCAATCGAGCATCTCTTTGATGCCTTTCCTTTCCCAAGTAAATTGATCCCCAGCTATTGGGACCTCCAACAAATTACATGGATTAATGCAATCTTGAAAAGGTGACATCAAAATAATTGAGGGAGCAACCCCACTCCCACCTTATCTGACTGACTAAGGAATGCATTAAAATCCCCTAGGACGAGCCAAGCTGATCTTACAAATCTAGCAATACTCTAGAGAGCAAACCAAAGTTCCCTTCTTTTTACTACACTAGTATCACCATAAAAAAATGTGACTAACACATTCTCATTTATTTTTGGGTTAAATAACAAATTTGCCCCGGAAGTATAGGCCATGAGCAATGTTTCTTTGGAAGTTTTTCTTGTCTCAATGTTGTTCTGGAAGTTTCAAAACATAGCAATGTTGCCATATTTCGTTAAGAAAACCAACGTTGACAGTCAAAAAATTGAAGTTGACCGTTAACTTTCTAATGGAAATCGGCAACATTGCTACGTTTTGAAACTTCCGGGGCAACATTGAGACAAGAAAAACTTCCAGGGCCTCCTTAGCGAAAACTTCCGGGACAAATTTGCTACTTAACCCTTTAATTTTTTTATCTACAATTTTACAGTGCAATAAGTGGGTCTTTGAAAATAAATATTCAACTGAGGTTTCCCAATTTTTCCACATCACCCAAATACCACCTGCATATCCTGTTGCTTCTACTCTGAGCCAATTAGTAAAACCTAATTGTTTAACAACCTTGTCTGCAGTATAATGTGCAATCAAAGTTGTCTCCAAATACCCAATTAAACTATACAATTCAATCAGGAAATTAATTAATACTAAATGATAATGGAAGAAATAGTGACTTAATTGGGGGTTTGATGAAACATCTGAACAAATCAAAACAAGTTTAGCAAAAACAATGCTAAAAACAATGAAATTCATTTGGGAAGAGATGAGCAATCAATCACATTCCGTTTCCTAAGATTAATCTTCCTCATCCATAATATTAATGGAGTTTAATTCAGCTTATTTTTCTGGCTTTTCCTAGTATGTGCAAATGCACACTCTTACTTGGTTTTAGTTGAGTGTAATACTAGTCTAGGATCCATCTAAGCATCTCTCAATGTCAGAGATTTCTAAAATAATTTTCCTACAAGCAAAACTATCCGTTCAAGATTGCAAGCTTCAAGTACCAACACATTTTCCCTATCACTATTTCAACTAAGAAACCCAAATTAATAGCCATTAACCAATGCTTGTCAAGCACATAATGAAACAACCACATATGCCTGTAAAATAAAATTAGAACGTAGAAAACATACAGTACTCCACAAATAAAGCTACAACAATCCTACTAAAACAATTCAGTCACTCATGATCTGATTCACAACAAAATAATTCATGAATATTCAATAAAGTCTTTAACAAAGTTCCGAACCCTTTCTTCATAGTCCCCTGACGAAAGCGTTTGTTCATTTTATTGTTGTCTTTGTGCCACTTTGAAGAATATTTCCCTCTTAATTACAATTCTAGCTTGATGTCACCTTTATAAAGCTACTATGACATAAAACATCATCATTAAAGTTCAAATGACATGAATTACGCCAAAATAAGCTTCTTCTCACTTAATTGACGTTTTTTACTTGCAAAGCATATTTTCTTACATTTGATGAATAAATAATGCAAAAAATAGGCCAACAAACCATAAAATTTATTGAAATTAGGCACAATTGTACGAATTTTCATATGTCAACAAAATGCTAATAGATATACTACTAGGATAAGCATTATTCAAATAAATCTGATCCTTTGTGTATCTTCATGTACGACTTTTACGAGAGACAGATTGAGAGAAATGAGAGAGAAGAGGTAGACAAACAAGAGAGATTGGGAGATTGAGGGTGAACTTAAAAATTGGTTTGCTGGTACGTTATCTCATTTTCTTTGGAGAAAATAAAACTATGTTATTAAGTATTGCATCCCATCTTATATCTTATATATAAGAGAATCTTTTTAGAATGGCATGTTCCTATAATAAGATAAACTAATAGCTTGTATGAAATTTTTAGTATCGTTTTTTATTTTTGCCCCCACTAATTATTGGTTTGTCTCACTGCAATAATTATCTCTTTCTTTCTTTCTCTTCCTAAGTAAGCGTTTTTAAGAAATAAACAGTATTTTTTACCTATTTATTATCTTTAGCCAATTTTAAACATTTTTGTAACCTACCAGTTATTTTTATCTTATAAAAAGAATAAGGGAGAATAATTTAGAGCCATTAATCCTAACCTAAACTTGTTATGACCAGTCACAGGTTCCAAATTGTAGCTTGATATCAACCTTCACTGAATTAGACACCGATCAACAGTCAAATCATACCTGACTTGGCTTGCATTTGAACAGCCGTACATAACCCATCAATCCCTGTCTTCTGTTTTTCCTACATCTTTTAAGTTTATGCTTCGAATCTTTGAAAATTTTAGAAAACAGTTACCTATTGGAAAAATACAGAGCACCTATTGGAAAACTATTCTGTACATAAAAAATTATTGAGAAAATCATTTTCAGGGCCCTTTTTGGCGTAAAAATCTTAAAAAAGGCCCTCAAAAATCTGAAATCCCAGGCTCTTGCGTGAGTTGTTAACGGGGCTGATATAGTTGTTAATTAACAACTAAATCAGCCCCATTAACAACAATTTTCTAACAACTAAATCAGCCTATTTAACAACTATATCAGTACCCCATTAACAATTATATCAGCCCCGTTAACAACTCATGGAGATTCTGATGGGATTTCATATTTTTGAGGGCCTTTTTTAGGATTTTTACGCTAAAAAGGGCCCTGAAAAGGATTTTCCCAAAATTATTCTCCCCTACAATCGCTGTTTCCCAGGTATTTCAACTTACATTGATATTTTTAATTTGAACCAATATTCCAATTAGTAAATCAATATGGAGATATTGGATGATAACTTATTACCCTTCTAGTTCTAAATGTAGGACCTAGTTTATAAACTAAGTCCTATATACGTTTAGAACCAAAGTTCAGAGGTAGTAGTTTGGTTGCACTACCTCTTATGCTACTTATAAGAGACTTTTAATCAAATAATAGAGATTAAGTTGTTAAACTTGGTTGTTGTTCATGATTTTTTATTTTTTTTATTTTTTAAAAAAACTTGTCTTCTATTTGAGTTTTTTTCCCCTTATGACTAATGTAGCAAAACCCGAAAGTGAAATATTCTTCTTCCAAGTAAAAAAGAGAGGGTTCTAATTACGGAGGGCATATTTCAAAAAGATTGATAAATGCTTCATGGATCAGTAGTATCCTCTTGTCGTAACATTATGACTGGGATGCCAGTGGAGATCAATCTCTTGATAAAGCCTAGCTAATTGCATTCAATCATGAACACACAAGCGCACAAGTTAAAAACTTGTAACGAAAATTCAATTTCATTCATCATATAAATTGTTTACAATATGTGCCTTTAAATATGCAGAGAATAATCCTAACGTGAGTAAGACTCTTTGAAATCTCTAATAAAATCCTAACTGAGCTAGTTGAGCATACATGGTCTACTTAATTGGCACCTAACTAAAAAACGAAAATCTATAATAAAATAATAAACAAATGACATAATTTGATATTTAAACAATATCCTTTTTTGAAAGTAAGATAAGTTACCACTAGACTAAGAATTCAAGTTCTGTCAAATCTTCTAATAATCCTGTGGTCCTATTTATTGCGAAGAGAGAGGAAGTTTTTTTCCTATTTATAAGTCACATCATTAAATTTTTCATGTGAATGTACCATATATGCTCTTCATTTACTATGTTGAGTTTGTTTTCATGGGTATATTGTATATTAAATTTAGGTAGAGTTGAAAACAAGTTAAATTTTAAGGTAGAATTAATGAAGTTTATGGTTTTTCTTGGTCTATATGAAACATCATGTAAGTGACTTATAAATAAGATTTGAGGAGTACTCTGTGTAGTGTAATCCTAGTTGGTATGTATTCATCTGTATATATCACTATATCACAACGAGAATAACAACACCTTTTTCTTATTATTTTTGGGCATATATAATCTTATTGAAATAAACTAGATGCATTTCTCCATGTATTACATAGATTCAAAGGAATGAGCCGGACTGATCATGGTTAATGAGTAAAGTGGCTTACTGTAAAGTTTATATCATGTGTTGATTAATATTAAGTATTGCTTAAATTTCACAGGATCCGGCCAACAATTGAACGTTACCGCAATCATAACAGAGATGCTCAAACAGCCACCAGATTTGAAGAACAAACTATGCAGGTTATTATTATTTTCATTCTATTCGTTATCATTTTAGTCGTATATATTTCTTGTTATTCTGTTTATTTCTTTTCATTATGCACTTAGTCAAAATGTAACTCCAAGTTTCAAGATTAACCATAGGCAATTCAAAGTAAAAGCTTAAATTTTGGCTGTTCATACTTCATATATGCCTAACATTTTCCACTAAATTAGACCTCAAACGACTCTGATGTTATTGGGTCTTTTCAACTTTGTAACCTGGCCAAGTTAATGCCTAAGTAAGAAAAAGAGGGAGAAGGAATTCAAATATCTTGAGATAAATGGTGCATGAATGTACAAAAGCACGTTTTAACTACTTCTAAGTATACAAATTGAAGTAACTCATAAATAACTTTTAACTCATTAAGCAATTAACTAATGAGATGGATTAAATGCAAACTAAATTTAATCATTTGTGAGACTGATAGATAGAACTGATGGAATATAAGATAAGAAAGATTATTGTTTAAATATTATATTTCTAGGATATTTGAATTTATCTAGTATTTTATTATTTTAAGACTTTAATTAGGATTAATTATTATTGTTAGAATTTTAGTTTTATTATTACTATAAGTAGTTTTAGGGTTTCATTTTCACGCAGACCTTGGATTATTGAATATTATTACATATATTTCTTTCCCGGCTTTTCTTTCCTCTCCGCCTCCCCCCTTTTAATTTCTTCTCCTCCTCTTTCCCTTCTATTCTACTTCTTTGATCCTTAATATAAGACCTAGTTGTCAATCTTTTCCTAATTTACCCCTATTGATGTTGTCTCAACAATAATGAAGGAGGAGAAGGAATGAGGGAGTTGAGGAAGGTGACTAGGGTATTTTAGAAAATACATGTTATATTATCTATTTTAACTAACTTCCTTAGTCTAATCAAATTAGGTAAATAGGCCTTATATCAAGGACAAGAGGAGTAAATCACTAACGCTATCAATGAATTGATCGACCCGTCTCTGCAAGTCTATGTATTGCCGACTCATGCTACATAGTTGCTTCGTCCAATTAAGAAACCCTATTTAGTGGCCACTTCCTTAGAGAGTATCAAACATAAGAGAGATCTTTCAGGGCATTTTAGTTCATTGAACTTCGGAAAGAAGTATATTAATAACTGACACAACATCTTGATCTAAACGCCATATTTTAACCTAAACCCTTCAGGTATTTAAATTCATGGGCCTTCTCACATTTGACTTCCAACAATGTCTTCCCGCTCACAAAAAAGACATAAAACACAAGAGTCCAACTCTTTTGGGAATAGGTGAACATCAAACATTGAGATATATTAATATTGAACTTTGGAAGGAAGCATGAAAATGAGTTTAACACCATATTTTGACCCAAAACCTCAAAGAATTAAGTTTGTAAATTTTTATGACACATCTAGTTAATGTGTGACTTTTTCCCACATGAACTCACATTTGACTTCCAACATATACACATCATTAAAATAAAAAGAGTATTCATACACTAATCCAGGTCCACAATCATCATAAAAGATTAAAAGAAACTAGCCATATATAATTAGTTATTCCAGCACAATTACGCAACACAATCCAATGGAGAGCTCCAGTTTGTTTTCTAACATCTTTGCTTTATTTTATCTTTTTACTAAACTATCACATGGAGAAACATTCATTTCTTATTTTGTTCTTTGAAACATGTAGGCCCCGTTGTAGCTGGTTTCTTATCACCCCATTTAAAGTTAGAGGACTGATTTATATATGCTATATATGCTTTGATTGAAATGCTCCTTCAAGTTTATTCACTGTTCTTAGCCTAAATTGACTGGTATACATATCTATCGGTTTTGTTATCAATCATGCAGCCTCTTGACTGATTCTTTTTATTTTGTTGGTCTGTGTTCCTATCAAATTAATCGGTTCAATGACCAATTTTTCTAGTTTTCTAGTTTGATTAGACTGTAGTGTTTGGCATAGCACATTGCAACTAAAATAACACAAAAAAAGGACCTTTAAAGTCTGGATAGCTTTCCTTTCTACACAACAGAAATTTGCACTCCTAGTGTTAGAGCCTCATATTCACTTTCTACAATCTCATTAACCGTGTTCCATGAGAAGTGGAAAAAAATCCAGTTAATGATTATGATGTTATATACTACCATCCACATAGAAAGTCATTTATACGTTTATTTTACCGACATAAATTTAGGACAAATTGTTGAAATTTGAAGGATTATATAGATGCAGAGGGAATAAGAACCTCCGCAATATTATTATTATAAATTTTCTAATTTTCTAGTTTGATTAGAATGTAGTGTTTGGCGTAGCACATTGCAACTAAAAGAACACCAAAAAAAAAAGGACCGTTATATTCTTGATAGCTTTCCTTTCTACACAACAGAAATTTGCATTCTTAGTGTTAGAGCTTCATATTCACTTTCTACAATCTCATTAACCATGTTCCATTAGAAATGGGAAAAAATTATGATGTTATATATTACCATCCACATAGAAAGTCATTTATACGTTTATTTTACTGACATAAATTTAGGACAAACTGTGAAAATTTGAAGGATTATATAGATGCAGAGGGAATAAGAACCTCTGTGATATTATTATAAATCCTTAAGTAAAAGAGAGTACATAGGAATCTTTATACAGACAAACCAAAAGTTAACCCTAAAATCAATATAATCTAATCAAATCAAAATAATTTAGATATAATCTGAAAACATAATGTCCTAAGATATAATATTTATATCTAATGCTAAGATATAATAAATATCAAATAATTAAATCAAAACTAATAATAATTAACTAAATAATCTAAAATATCTTGAAGCAATATCCAAACCTCCCCGTACTTCAAAGCTGCACCCAACCTGTCTTCTTCAGAAGAAATCACTCAACACTCCCCCTTGCTTCAAAGGCTACCAAACCTGTCTTTTTTTTCGGAGACTTGAAACTTAATCTTTAAAATCTGCCATGCCTAAGTCATTGCAAATATGATTTTAGAGAACATATTATCGAGCAGGAGGAAAAATAAAGCTTTTGCATTTCGCTTCCTATTTTCCCTCGAGCATTGCTGGTCCGTATATGGGTCTGCGAAACTATCCTCAATCAACATGCTTTTTTCACCTCTTTGCCTTGTCGAATAATCTGCTTCCTTATGCCCAAACTTTTTGCACCAATGGCATTGAATAGAGCTTCTATGTGAAACTCCCGATTGATGTTGTTCATTTAATTGACCGTAGCCTTTGCTATTATTAAGGCCTTTTTCTGCAGACTCCTCTTTCTTGTTTACGATAACGGTGAACAAAGTTGCACGAGTGGAAAAACTCCCATACTTTAAAACAAATTTCTACCCAGAAAGTGAGGGTGAGGAAAGAAAAATAATGATGCTGCCGTGGTCACTATTTGAGAAAGAAGAAGTTGCAGTGGTCTCTCTCGCTCGCTCGGATATCGCGTGATGTTGTCATTCAGACATTCACTGTCGCGCAAATTGATATCCCTCACTCCTCATCGCGCACAGGGACGCTTGTGCAAATTGATATCACTCACTCCGATATGCTCATCACTCCTTTCACTCTTGGGATGGTTCTGATATGATATTATTTATTCCAATATCCTTCCTTTTTTTTTTTTGGAGTCTTAGAGGCCGTTTTTTTTTTTTTATACCAGGCTTGTGTTCCTTTTTTAGTCTCAGAGGCCTTTTATTTTTTGCCTGGACTTGTACTCATTTTTAAGTCTTAGAGGCCCCTTATTTTTTGCCTGATCTTGTACTGTTTTTTGAGCCTTAGAGACCCTTCTTGCGTAGCGGAAGACGCCCTAAAAGAATTTTTTGTCTGGGCTTGTATTGATTTTTGAGTCTCAGAGGGCCCTCATTTTTTGCTTG
Source organism: Acacia melanoxylon (assembly GCA_019022615.1). Classification (NCBI taxonomy): domain Eukaryota; kingdom Viridiplantae; phylum Streptophyta; class Magnoliopsida; order Fabales; family Fabaceae; genus Acacia; species Acacia melanoxylon. The sequence goes on from JAFJYJ010000027.1 coordinate 6,033,080, forward strand.
AGCTTGTACTCCTTTTTAAGTCTAAGAGGCCCTAGATTTTCTTGGGCTTGTACTCCCTTTTGAGTCAAGCCCCTTATTTTTTTCTAGGACCTTACTCCTTTTTGAGTCTCAAAGGCCCTTCTTGCGTAGAGAAAGGCGAATCTTGCGCTACAGTGAGCTAGCTCTTAAATCGAACTTGGCTCTCTATAGGCTTTTTGACCAAAATAATGTTTAAAAAAAATATTTACCAGATTAAAGCAGATTGAAAACATTTTATCAAAATAATGCAGTTAGTTAGTGGCGCCTGTCAGAGTCACAGAACTAATGGCACAAAAGTGTTCGACGCCACTGACGCATACTGACAAAATTTATGTCAGTGACGTGGGACTCATCCACGCCACCTAATGGCGTAGATGTTATCCACGCCACCATGCCACCTAGTGGCGTGGATAACATCCACGCCATTGTGGCGTGGATGATTATTGAATTTCCATAGTTAAAAAAATTAAAATTAAAATTAAAAATAATATTAATATTAAATATAAAAAATTAATATTAATATAATAATAAATGATAAAAAAAAGTGGAATAATTTAAAAGCTCTACTTCATTTAATTTGAAGTCAAAAGAAAGAAAACATGGGAGTGAAATAACTCATTAAGAACGCCTTTTAAAAGATTACGCGGTACAATTTGGTTATAACAACGAGATCACAATACGGGGATCTATATATTTGTTATACACCTATAATTTGATTATAACAACAGTATTGATTTTAGGATCTGTATAAAAAAGTGTACCGCGTAAAAGTGTTTCTGGGATTTAGAAACTCTTTTACGCGGTACACTTTTTTATAATAAGTTATACAAATCCCAGAAACATTTTTACGCGATACACTTGTTTATACAGATCTCAAAATCAATACTGTTGTTATAACCAAATTGTAGGTGTATAACAAATATATAGATCCCCCGTATTGTGATGATCGTTGTTATAACTAAATTGTACCGCGTAATCTTTTAAAAGGCGTTTTAATGAGTTATTTCATTTCCATGCTTTCTTTTTTTGACTTCAAATTAAATAAAGTAGAGCTTTTTAAATTATTCCTCTTTTTTTTTATCATTTATTATTATATTAATATTAATTTTTTATATTTAATATTAATATTATATTTAATTTTAATTTTAATTTTTAATTTTTAACTATGGAATCAAAGTGGGTCTGATTCAATAATCATCCACGCCACCTAATGGCGTGTTATCCACGCCACTAGGTGGCATGGTGGCATGGATAACATCCACGCCATTAGGTGGCGTGGATGAGTCTCACGTCACTGACATAAATTTTGTCAGTATGCGTCAGTGGCGTGGAACACTTTTGCGCCATTAGTTCCGTGACTCTGACAGGCGCCACTAACTGCATTATTTTGGTAAAATGTTTCCAATCTGCTTTAATCTGGTAAATATTTTTTTTTAAACATTATTTTGGTCAAAAAGCCGCTCTTTAGAAGCAATATCCAACCCTCCCCCTCCTTCAAAGCTGCATCAAACCTGTCTTCTTCCGAAGAAATCACTCAACACAAGCTACTACACTCTTATATACTACCTTCATCTAACATGAAAAATCTTCCCTGATTGACGTAGAACGTCCTGCTTGCAATAGTGATCAAATCATTGTTTAACTATTGTGTTTATAATAGCTGGACTGTAACAAAATTAGTTGTTGCCAAAAGCAAAAACTGTTGCAGAGACTTGCGAATCTGATGTTTGAAAGAAATTGTAGTTGCAGCATCTAAAGCAAGAAACAGAAACTATGATGAAGATTGAGCAGCTTGAAATTTCAAAACGGTTGAAGTCCTACGTTTGAACTTCTATATATAAATTCCATGTAAAATTGCATTGATATAAAAACCCTTTTTTTAAAAAAAAATAATAATAATAAAAATTAATCTATTAGGAAGCTCTTGGGAGAAGATTCTGGCTCATGCTCCATATAAGAACTAGAAGAGATTGAACAGCAATTGGAAAGCAGTGCAAGAAAAGTTCGTGAGAGGAAGGTTAGCTTTTAATATATGGCTATATAATATTTACTCCAAAAGTTTCAGAACTTGAATTTTGCTAAGCTGATCTTCTGCTTTTCAGAGTCAAGTTTATAACGAACAAATGGAGCAACTAAAAGAAAAGGTAAGATGTGTCTATATCAAGTTGGAAGGTAGTCTAATACTTGAAATGTGATTTCTCATGATAAAAAAATCTGATAATAAACTTTGTAGAATGAAATATGAATAATTTCGTTTCGTCCCAAGTTAAGAGAATTTTTGGATGTAATATGCTTCCTCAAGTCTTAAATATAAGAGCTAATTAAGAGGTTTGCTTTGATTCTAAATGTAAGACCTCAATCTACTTTGTCACCCAAATTTGTACTCCCTCTAGTCTTTAAATTTAGGATCTAGTTAAGATGTTTGTTTTGATCATACATGTAAGGCCTTAATCCACTTTATCTCCTAAATTTATATTCTCCTCCCACAAACTTTCCCTATTGGTTGAATATATTGAAAGGGTTTACATCAATGGGGTGCTTTTAATATAAATTATTTAAAGTGGTATTTTAGAAAACCACTACGTACCTTATACAAATAATTAACTTCACTGATTTCTTTAAATCCTAGGTTAGTTATTTTGTTTTCATATTTAGGACCAAAAGGAGTAATTTTTTTTTTCCAAACTATTAATATTGTCCTATAGTATTAAAAAAGGTTTCCATCAACAGTTGTAGTTTTCCAATGCAAATAATTAAAGGGGATATTTTAAGAAAATCAACACGTGTGTTTTTACAAAAATAACTAACTTAACTAGTTTTTAAACCTTTTAAAATAGTTATTTAGCTCTTTTGTCTAATAGTAAAGGGAGCAGTACACTGCAAATTTCCTCTCCGCTTGAACCATAATTTTCCTGTCACCAAATTTTTTTTTTTTAAAAAAAAAATTGTAGCTAAATGATGAGTAAAAAATGTTACTAATGAATAGATAGGAGCTAATGAAACATACGTTAGGTATATTTTTCAGCATGACACTCACATCTCATTTGATCTCCTGAATCCCTCTCCAAGACGTATCAATTAGGTTTCCTTATTAATTTACAGTTTAAACATTTAAAGATTTCCCAACAAGAGAAACATGCTAACTAATTAGCTTGTTTTTCTACAAACCAGGGAAAAATCCTAGCATCAGAAAATGCAAGGCTGTCGGAGAAGGTGATGCTGTAGTTCTTTTTATCTGAGAAATCATTCTTTTTTTAATTGGATATTTCATTTGTTTTTATGGAAATAAAAACCTACAAAATTCTGGTAAGATTATTTCATATTTCATGAATTAGGAATGAAAAAACAGATTGATTGTTACACTGTGCAGTATAATAGCTTGGCAAAGCAAGCAAAAGAGAACAATGATGGTGAAAATGCAGCCTCCTTAGAAAATAGTCCAACTTCAGAAGTAGAAACTGACTTGTTCATTGGATTACCAGAAACAAGAGGCATCACTCTTCCCCTTCATGTGCTCTGATTGAAGACTATAATCAAGTTAAATTACTTGTTTATGTCATGATTTGGAAAATATATATGAAATAAGGGGACTCCCCATGCAAATATATATATTAAGATGCCTGACTGTTTCATTGAAATTAATAATGATGGTCTGTGTAGATAAGAAACATTAATTGGTTAGTATTGCATAGTTCAAACTACCACATCATTAATGCCCTCTTTTAGTGGTTTGGTTGTCTGAATCTTGTTAATCAGTAGGAACTGTTGTTTGTGCTGATAAATTTTTTAGAAAATTAGTATGCAAGTCTATGTAATTTCACTCATTTTCAATGAAGTCCTTGCAGTTTTTTCTTTTATTATTATTAGGTACTTTTAGTTTCTTTGTTTGTATGTGTTGGTAATGATTCTTGTACTTATAATTAGCAAGAAAGAGGAAGAGAATGATGAAAAGGCTGAGCAATATGTGACTCATGCCTCTGGTCTTTATATAAGACAAATCCATAACAAAATTTCAGTATAAATCAATATGCATCATACACGTAGTGAGTGAAAAGATACAAAAAGATATTCTACAGCTGTATTCAATATACTAATCATGCTAATTACTTATTTACACTAACATTCCCCCTCTCGTTGAGGGTGTGGGACAAAAACCGAGGTTATTTTGCAACTGTGTGAATCTTGTGAGTTAATGCTTTTGCCAATCAGTCCACAATTTGATGAGAGGATGGAACATATCAAATGTCAAGAGTTCCAGACAACACTTGATCCTTGACAAAAGGAATGTCTATTTCCATATGCTTGTTTCTAGCATGTTGGATAGGATTGGTAGTAAGAGCTTTAGCACTTAAATTATTACACCAAATCATAGATGGTCTATATAAATGTAGACCAAGTTCGGTAATTAGTGAACACAGCCATTGTATTTCTGCTGCTCCATCATCTACAGATCTATATTCTGATTCGGCACTAGATTTATAGACAACCTTTTGTTTTCTAGAAGACCATGAAATGAGAGTACCTTCTAAATATACACAGAACCAGCCATTGACTTATGATCATCAACATCAGTAGCCCAATCAGAATTTGTAAAAGCCATTAGCTGAAGAGAATTAAATGGTTTAATGTGTAAACCATAATGGTATGTGCCTTTGAGATATCTCAATATCCTCTAACCACCCCCCAACCCCGCGCGCGGGCGTATTGAACCATAGTAGGTTTAACAAAAACTTACTAAACTTGTTGACAGAATAGGCTATATTTGGTCTAGTTGTGGTAAGATATTGTAAGGAGCCTATTGCCTTTCTATACACAAAGGGATCAAACAACACTTCCTCATCCAACGCAGAAAATTGTTATCCAGTTACCATCCGTGTTTGTACTGGAGCACAATCTAACATATGAAATCTTTTCAGCAAATCTAATGGATATTTCCTTGGTTAACATAAATACCAGAGGCATCACAATGAATTTCCAAGCCAAGAAAATAGTATAAGGGACCCAAGTCTTTAAGACAAAAGACATCATTTAATTTGGTAATAAACTGTCGAACTACTACCGAATCATTTCCAGTGATTAATGTAACATCCCCATATTTCTCTTATTTTTCCTTGTGTTGGGACATGAGAGGGAGCAAGTGGAGACATTGGGAAGACATTATTTTCCCCAAAAATCTGCCCATGTCCACTTGCTTCTAGGAGAGTGAGAGGAGGGAACAAGGGGACAACATTGATTAATGAAAAGTGAGCATGTGGGACAAGAGTTGAATACAAAAAAAAAATGCAAACTCCCTCATCTCCATCTGCAAGTCACGTAGAAGGGAAGAGAAAAAGGAAAGAAAAGAAGAAAGAATAATAAAACAAGATTAGTGGCTTGTGGAAGTGCAAGAGCTTAGTTATATTTGAGACTTAGTAGGTTAGGTTGGAGCACCTTTTTGAAACACCATTTCTCTTCCATTTGGGCAGCTGGTCACGTAGAGAGGAAGAGAAAGAAAGGAGTACAAGAAGCTCTAACACAAGAAGCTTAAGCAAGGGGAAGAGAAAGATCAAGACTAAGGTAAGTCCTAAGGCTTTGGATCTTCAATATACTCTCTTCTACCCCTTCTAATGTGGCTAAGACATTAAAGAACAATTTTTCCTTGGTGGTTTGAGGTGTAGGCAGAAGTGTTTTTGGTAGAAAAAGGAGACAAAGACTCAAGAAAGCTTAAGTCCAAAGACAAGTAAGCCTCATATGAATCTTCTTGTATTTTCTTTTAGTTATTTAAGGTTACAAATGGCCATGGACTAGAGTATATATTTTCTTGGGTTTGATTGGCTAGTGAAAAGTATGAGTAAAGGTTTAAAACTAATATTCATGGCCTAAAACGGTAGATCAAATTTAGTATATGGAAGTTATGAAGTTGGAATGAAAATTTGGTATTTTGTTGATTAAATCATAAATTTCGTGCAGCTGAGTTTTCTTGATGTTATGAATGGATTTTGGTATTTTTGAGGGTTCTAAAGTGTTTAAAATGAGATTTTGTATAAGGGTGAACTTGGATCAAAATTTTGGAACCTTAGATGAAAGTGCAAAAACGTTGGGGGTGCTGTTTGGTGAAATTCCTGTGGAGGCAGATGCCTTCTTCTTAATTTTAGACCTAGTAAATGGACTTATAAAATTATTCAATTTTATATTGGGACAGTAGACATCTCAAGGATTAATTTGGTATATAATTCGTATTTTTATGAATTTTTTGCTAAGAGAAATAAATATTTCAAGATAGCCCCTGAAAACTGGGAATTATGTTGGACAGCAGGAGTATTTTGGGCTATGGATGAATTGTCGACTTGTTCTGACCCAAAGGAATATTTTTGGTTGAAACTGGACATATTAAGGGTCATTTGGGCTTTGGAATCAACCCAAAAGGAGTTTTCTAGATTTAATTATGAATTTTTGAAGTTGAGACTTTATTTCTGGAAATTTCAGATTATGGACGAAAATTAAGAGAAACATAGGCCCAAATTAAATTCCTTAATAAGAAAAGGAATTTAGTAAATATGGACACATTAATTGGGCTTATTTTAATTTACCAAAGAAAATATTTGTTGAGGTGGAATTAATTATTATTTTTTGCATTTTATTATTTTAGGGATAATTGTGATATTTTGCACCGAGAAGGTTATTTTTATCTCGTAGTCGATCGCCAGGTAGTAACCTTAATCCTCATATACAGTGTGATTTGAGTATGTATGTTTTACCTTGAAATTGCATACATTTAGTTATCATTTATTTCCAAGCGCTATGGAATCGGAACATCTTTGTGTGGGCTTTCTTTGTATGTTGTGCCCGGTGTTGTCTGTTGTGTGCTATTAGGACCATTGCGATCAGGCTGTGTGCTATTAGGGCTGCTAGTTCGGATTTGGCTGTGTGCCTTGATACTTTGAATATTATGTGGTATTTGCTTATTTATGGTTTTTCTTACATGCATGGTATATACATTTTATATGAGATTAACGAGTTTACTCCGGGATTCAAATTTTGAATCCCCTTTTAAGCCATCGGCGGTACATCTCGGAGCGGAGCGAGAGATAGGGGTAAGGCTCGGAGCAAGGCTAGTATTTTGGTGGACGTTGATGATCTTCTTTTGGGAATTTTATCGGAGTATTGAATGACGTAGTTTATTATTTTGGCCCGGGGCACCGTTATTCGGATGATTTGTATCTTTTGACCCCTCCGGGGAAGAATTTATCTTACCGTATCTTTATCGGTATATTATTGTCCAAACCGATGTGTGCTCTGCTGTTTATACTCTGATGTGTGATGATATTTAACCTGGGAAAAATAAGGTAGAATAAAAATATAAGTGAAGGACCACACTACCCGCCACCCGTAAGGGCGAGGCCGGTAGGTGTGTAACAATTAAGATGTCATCAACATAAATGAAGATTAATACTGTAAGATTTTAGCTTGAAGAAAAAAATAAGGAAAGTCACTTATGGCGTTCTGAAATCCCCATTGCAACAAACTATGACGCAAACAATCGAACCAAGCTCGTAGGGCTTGTTTGAGACCGTAGATCGCCTTCATTAGCTTGCATGCATGATTTGGTCTTCTAGGATCAGAAAATCCTTCAGGTTGTCACATGAATACTTCTTTCTGGAATCCATTGAGAAATGCGATGTTCACGTCAAGTTGACGGATGTCCCATTGGAATGTAACAGCAAGAATTAGAATCAAATGGATTGTCGTTGGCTTTGCCACCAAATTGAAAATCTCGCCATAATTAAGGCCAGTTGTTTATTGAAACCCTTTTGCAATAAGGCGTGCTTTATGCTTAAGTATAGATCTGTCGGCTTTGAACTTCGTCTTAAAAACCCACTTGCATTCGACTAACTTCTGAGCGCCAGTGAATGGAACCAGAATCCAAGTGTGATTACGCTGCAAAGCCTTAAATTCGTCTTGCATAGCCTTTTGCCAATGAGAAGAAGCAAGACCATCAGAGACCGGTTATGGTTCGGATGCCTGAGCAAGAGTAGTAGGGTTTTCAGTCTAAAGGAGACCGACAAAAGGATATTTGGGTTCAACTATACCTACCTTGTCTTGAGTCACCATCGGGTGGGTATATTGATCCGGCATAATGGAGTGTGGAATTTGGGTCTGGGCTGAGGGTTGGGCCTGACAAAGAGATAGCAAAAGAATTGAGATAGAAGCTCCTGTGCTCAAAGAAGGAGTACGTGTTGGACTATTATCCTCTAGTTCTAAATCCGACGAAGGCATCATTGAACCAGACGGCGAAGAAATTGGATGTGACTCGGGCGTTGCCATAAATGACTGGAAAGGAAAAGGTTGTTGATCAATAACCAAGGGAATCATAAAATCTTGAACATTAAAAGAGGATTGATGATTTAAAAAACCTGTAACAAATGGAAACAGATAATCATCAAAAATCACATGGCTATAAATATAAATCTGACAAGTCGAGCTTAAGCACTTAAATCCTTTTTGATTGGAAGTAGGACCAAGATAAACACATTTTTTTACTATGAAACTGAAATTTATGTTCATTGTAAGCTTCAAACACGGATAGCAGGCACAACCGAAGGGATGTAAAATAGAGTAATTCAGCATTGTTTGAAAAAGACAAGACATAGGTGTTTGCCCTTCGAGTGTTGGTGTAGGTAACTGATTGATCAAATGCATAGCCGTTTGAAATGCTTTAATCTAGTAAGTAAGAGGCATGTGATCCTGAGCAAGCAAAGTGACCATTTCAATAATGTGCCGATGCTTGCATTCAGCTCTTCCATTCTAAGCTGAAGTATAAGGACATGTAAAATGTTAATGAATTCCAGTAGCATCAGCAATAGGAATATATGGCTTAAACTTTGACCCATTATCACATTGAATAGCTTTGATTTTAGCATTGACCTGATTCTCTGCCAAGTTCTTAGAAGTGTTTAAAATCAATAGTAGCTTTGCCTTTATGTTTAAGTGGATAAAGCCACGTGAAATGACTAAAATCATCTAAAAATGGATATAAAACCGATAGCCTTGTACCAATTGTATAGGCGAAGACCCCCATAAATCGGTGTGAATAAGCTTTAAAGGAAAAGAAGCATGAGACTTAGAATTTGAAATGGTAACTTCTTTGATTTTCTATTGACAAGCTTCACAAACAAAGCGTTCATTAAATTTAAGATTGACATTACAATTATTTAAAAAAAAATCAAGATCCTAGAACCCTAGCTCAAATGCCCCAACTTATAATGCTAATTAAGAAAATCTTCATTAGTCTCTGAAGCTTCAGCCATATATGCCTGCGCCATTGTATTTGTACTAGCATTGGATAGAGTCCCTTCCTTGGAGTTCCCTTCATCAACAATTGTCCTGTTACCTTGTCCTTCACGGTAAAGGTGCAGAAAGAGAGGGATTTTAACCCTCAATAAACAAAAAGCCTACATAGCAATTCCAATTCTATGTCTTGAACCACTCGGTCATCTTAGATCTACTAATACTTTGATTCCAGTTAGTAAGAGAAGAGGGGACTGTTACTGAGGCTTTTGCCTCTATTCAATATATAATGACTGAAGCTATGGTTGGTTAATCCGATCAATTCATCAATGGTCCACAAGTATGATGGTCCTAATGATGATCCTGCATATATTTCATGTATATCTCACCGGTGGTTTTAAAAAACCTTGCGAATTGATGTGGGTTACGGTGTAGTTTTGACTGTATTAATTAAAGTTGAATAATTAATTATTATTATTATTTTAAAATTATAAATTATTATTTAATATTTAAATTTAATTTTTTTTATATTTTTTATATAATATTTAATTTAATTATTATTATAATTTGGAATTCGATATTAAATTAATTGTAAATCTAAATTAAATATAAATTCTAAGTAAATATCAATATTTAAATAGAAATATATAGTACAGAAATCAAAATATATAGTTATATATTAAAGTCATAATATGAATCTAAAATTAGAAAATGAATAGAATCCAAAATTTGAATACATTCATATTGAATATTCTTTTCATTTTACTAATATAAATTTTTATTAATAAAATGAGTATTAATAAAAATAAATAATATATATATATATATATATATTAATCAAACCATCATTAGTAAAATTTTCACAGCAACATAGTTTTCTTCAACAAGTTTATTCACACTTAAAAGGTTCTTAGTGGCATTTGGCACAAGCGAAACATGTTTAAGTTTGAGATTAGAATCAGCACAAGAAAGAGAAGTAGATCCAATACCCTGTATCTTTGCCTTACTACCAGTACATGTAAAGAGATGTGACTTACCCATTGGATTCAGAACATTAAGATTGGCAGAGTTGGAGGTAAATGATGATGACTAGCACCACTATCCATATACGGTATACCAATCGGGATCATCAATAGTGTAAGGCTCTAAGTAGTAAGCATGAGGACCAAAATTATGACCATTACGATGATAGCAATCCTCGATTTTGTGCCCTAGGCGTTACTCCAATTGCGATAAGAACGACTACTTCCATCGTTATTGTTACGACGGCCACAATAGTGACGACCTCGAGGAGACCGAGAACCTCGCCATGAACCACGATCTTTAGACGAGTGATCTGTGTTAGGCGGCCGAGTAGCTAAATTGGCAAAAGGTTGAATCGAGAGCGAAGTGAAGTGATTGAGTTGATCAAGATGACTCTCAAAAGCAAGCAGGGCAGATTGAGCCTCAATCGTAGTAAGACAAGCTTGATCTACTAACTTAACAACGATGGCGTTATACTCATCGTCTAAGCCATTAAGCGTGTGAAGGATAAGTTTTTCGGTCGAAATCGCAATGCCGTCGAGAGCAAGTTGATCTGCAATCGTCTTCATCTTGCCGAAATATTCCTCCATTCGCTAGAGACAACATAAGTGAGTGCTCGAGCTCCATTCCATAAATCTAAAGCAGTTCGGCAATGAAGCAATTGAGCTCTAACGTCTTGCGTCATCGTGTTATGAAGCTAACCGAGAAGCATTCTGTCCACATCGTACCACTCCTCAAACTCAGGATTCAAAGTTGGCTCACTGGCTCCGAGCAATAGAACAATTGCAGCAAGGATGGAACTGGTGCCATCAATGTGCTACTGAAGCTTGTTCCCTTCAATGAGAGGTTGCACAACAGATTCTTAAAATAATGATGAAAAGGCTGAGCAATATGTGAATCATGCCTCTGATCTTTATATAATACAAATCCATAAGAATTTCAGTACAAATCAATATGCACCATACACATGGTGAGTGACAAGATACACAAAGATATTCTTCAGCTGTATACAATATACTAATCACACTAATTACTTATTTACACTAACATAATTTGTTAATTTACAAGAGAAGCGATGTTAGCAGTTGATTTGATTATGTAGCTCTCATTTAACATATACCATAATTAATTTTGCCATGTAGATTTAAATAAAATTAAACTCAAACAGCAATAGATTATATATAGATGTAAGGAAGTAGTTATGAGCATAGTACATTATTAATGTTGATAATACATATACTTTATTTAATTAGTTTGTGATTAAAATAGATGAACAGTCACCATTAAAATTCGTGCTACTTTCCATCGAAAAATTAAAATTTAAATATTAAAAAAAAGTCCTTCTAATCATATTTTGTCTAGTAATATAAGTGGGGCATAAGGTTTATGGATGAATAGTCTAAAGAATATGGGTGCTCACTTTTATTCTGATCCCGATAATTTTGGGCGAGATGGAACCATCCCAAAAAATTCAATACGAGCCAAAAGCAGGACGAGCCAAAATTATTACCCGGATGAGACGGGTTTGTCCCACCCTGGCTTTTTGCACGTCCTGAATATTTATTTTGTTTAAATATCTTTCCATTTTTTTAAAAACAAAAATCAGTTTAATTTGGTAAAATTATAAATTCGGTTTTATTTTCTAATTTATTTAGATATTATGTTAGCTATACATGATGATTAATGTAGAGGAAATCATGTTGTTATTAGTTTAATATATCTAACATTTTTATTAAAAAAATAACTAATATATATATTTTTATAGATATTAGTTTATAAAAAGATATTATTATATATATATTGGTTATGCTTTATTTTTTTATTTACAATCTAGGTGTAAGCTTTATATTTTTTGCCTTTATAATCATGGCTCTTTTTTAACCTTATCATCATGGATCTTATCAAGTTTAAATTTAAAAATTATTTATTTTTATTATTATTATGTTTTCACTGTAAAAATAATCAAAAAGGATTATTACATATTAATTTTATATATTTTCAATCATCGAGCACTACTACAAAATATAGATTTTACTTTCAAAAAAAAATGTTTGTTTTTCAAGAACGGAAGTAAAATATAAAGGTGGTGACACTTTTGTAATTATGTAGAGAAATTTGGAACAATTAGACGTCTCTTTAACAAAAAAATGTCAAAAGTATACTTTTTGCGTCCTAATTGGAAAAGTGACTTTTGGCGTCCCAATTTATAAAAGAGACGCCAACAATTGACTTCTAGCACTACTGTAATACCCGGATAATTATTTATCTGGAATATTATATTTCGATAGATAATACCTATTGAAAATAAGGGAACATGTGGTTTCAAATAATAAGTAATAATTATCTTATTTTCTAAGGTAATTACTATGGAAATTAGGAGAGATAAAGAGCTAAAATGTATTTTTAGAGCATTAAATGGCCTAAAAATATTATGATAAATCTCAAGAGGTAGTAAAATATTTATAAAAAATTAGAAAGTATGTTGTCTCTAATTTTAGGAATTTTTGGGATAATTTCCCTTGAAAACTAATGAGGCAAAATTAAGTATTATTTTGGGATCATAAGTGACCCCATGATTTTTAATATTTTACATGGGATATAAAATACCAATGTAAGTAAAATAGTTGTGAGATAATGATTTATCCTAATTGAGAAAATTATCAAAAATTAGTGAGTGGCTAATCCGGTAATTAATGGGATAATTAAGGTATAAAGTAAATGAATTAAAAATAATTTAAATAATTATTTTTAATTGGAGAAATTCGAAATTATTAAATAAATAAATAATAAAAATATTAAAATATTAAAAAATATTTTATGCTTAGAAAAATAAATAAAAAATAAAAGAAAAATAAATAAATGTGAAGGCATTTTGAATAAAATAATAATATAATCGGTATAGAGCCAACGGGAGAAGTGGGAACAACTAGAACTTAAATCCTACCTCCTGATATAGGATTGAAGTCATAAAAACAACACTTTTTATAAACCAGTGAAAATTCATCTCGGATTGAGCGGTCTCAGAAGTCGTTTCTGAAACCAACAAGCGTAATTAGGAGTACCGGGTAATTAGGAAATGGCAGATAGTGCTAAAAGTGACTTAGAGAAAACAAGCGAGTTTTGGAAACCGGGAATAAGGTCACTTAGATCAGATCATATTACGAACCGGTGAATTTCGCCTACAAACTAGTGTTTCCTAATTTGATTCCGTAATCAAGGCGCGTCGGCCTAAAATCTTCGAGATAACGGAAATACCCTTAATGGGATCATAAATTTCATTAAAGTATATATTCCTGCGAGGAAGAAAAGTACTTCGAAACTACACCGAAAGCATTTCGCGATTCGGCAAAATTACGCGATTCGAGCACCGATCGGGAAACGGTAAGTCGGATTATGACATCATCAAAGATTATGACATAATGGGCAAGTAGGGCAGCCCAACTAGGTGTAAGGCCAAGATTGTTTTGTCCTCAAAAATGCGATCCAACGGTGCAAGATTCATTCGAAACAAATCCCTTAATTCCAACCTTGTCCCTCCATTTTCCTATAAATAGGAACCTCTCCTCTTCTCATTTCCCACACCACAACTTCGAAACCTAGAGAGAAGTTAGAGAGAAGGAAGAGCTCTTGGAAGTTCTTGCCAAGCCGGAGTAAGTTTTTCGGTCCCTAGTCTTTAGTTTCGGTAGTTCTTTAAGTAGCTATAATAGAAATGTTGTTTTTAGCTTTAGTCTTCCAATATATTATAGATATCATATTTTTGGGTAGATATGATATATATTTCGAAATATGTGATGGGAAAATAAGTATGGCAAAATTTTGGAAGATTAGAGTCAAACAAGTCAAGCTCGGTGAAATTCCGCCGATAAGGCCAATCGGGGGCAAAATGGTAATTTGTACCTAAAATGCCCGTTATAGTGCTAGAAGTTGATAAATGTTATCCTTATAGGATATCTAAGATAATCGGACCGCTGTTGTATCGTCGTCGTACCGTTGTTTCACCCGCTGTCAAAAAGTACCATTTTCCGTAAAAGTACCATTTTCTGTCAACGAAGGTACGTTCACGTACTGTAACACTAACTCTGATATTTATGGTATGCGTATATGTGATATGTGTATTGTATGTGGTAGCTGATAGCTCTGATGTATGTCATATACTTTGTTATGTTGTATGTTGTACGTTCGCATCGTAACACTAACTCGATATTTATTGTATTCGTATATGTGATATGTGTGTTGTATATGTGTTGGTGGTATCTTATTTGAATGCATGGTGATGTTAGAGGATAACTGAACATTTGCATGCGCCGGGAGCGATATGTCCGTATGCGTTTGGGAGCGATATATCTATATGGGAGCGGTGTGTCTTTCTTTGGGAGCGGTATGTGTCGCCGGGAGCGATACATGTAGGAATGGTTCATTTGTTATGCGATATACCGTATATGTAAATATGAGGTTAACCGTTACACGGGGTCCGTATGCATTGGACCTCGGCTCTTAACATAGCGTCGGGTTCGGGAGGACCAAGGACCGAGGAGAAAGGACGTATAGGGAAGCAAGACGCTTTTGTAAATTTGTACCGCTTTTGTAATCAGCCAGACTTACGGCATTTTAAATATATGTATCAGTTACTCTTACGCTCCGATGCTCTACTCTGATGAAAAAAAAAATTATACTGCTTTTGAAAATGAGATGTTACAACTACTTTTAGCGTCCCTTTTAAAATTGGGATGCCAAAAGTGATCTTTCCGCGCCCTAAATTTAAAATTTGGGATGCCTAAAGTCGCCACAATAAACATTAGTGAAATCAAGCTGATTTTTCTCTCCTACAAGAAAGAAGAAGATATAACCACCAAACGCATCAACGAAATTGTCGCACTTAAATCATTTCAATGATGCTCCCTCGCCCGCTAAACCAACCAATGCGCACTACACACCTTGGGGGTTTTCTTACATCAACCTCTCGCCTTCATTTCTCTCATGCATCAATATCACCGACTAAATTCCCCAAACCTCCTCTATCTTTCTCTCATTCTCTGCAGTCCTTTCGCGCACAAACCTTATCTCTAGCCTCCTCCATGTATTCTGAGAACTTCTTTACTACTGCTATTGATGATTCCAAACACGGATTCGGCAGGGCAGAGATGTACAAGGAGAATCTCACTGGCATCGTCAACGCATAGGATCGTCACATGTTCGTCTGCTACAAGAACCACGAGGTTTGGCCTCCGCGCATTGAGGCCTTTGAATCGAATCCGCTTATGAAGATTCTAGCAACAACTGTTAAATATTTATTTATTTTTCACTTTACATTGAACGCTAACCATTTTCGGCTACATTCGACAAACCAGATCTACCTTCATCCTCCTCCTCTTTCACTTTACATTATTTTTCTCACAGATCTATCTTCATCAACGATGCGGAAGGAAGGAGAAGTGGCCGAGAATAGTACCAGAGACATCGACGGTGTGGAAGGTGTTGGTTCCAAGACTTATGAACGGCACAATTGGGATCTAATGTTGGAGGAGGCGACTATAAATAACGACAAGGAGAACGCGTTCGGAAAGCTTATGAAGGAGGCGAACGCGGCACTTCTGAACTCGTCTTAGTATACTGTCCTCAAATCCAACAACGACGACGCACGTGACCTCGACGATCTACTTTGTTTGTCGTCTAAATAGTTTTTTTCTATATGTTAATGAGATCGATCTTTTCTTTAGTCGTCTTCGGTGCTCCTCTGTCGACACCGGCCCTCCTCCGTGTCCCCACCACTTTCAAATGTCTCACTGTATCTGAGTTCCAATGGAACTAGGCTTCCATCAATTTTTTTAAGGAAAAAAAATTAAAAAACTTACCCGTCCCTTTTAAAAAGGGACGCCATAAGTCTCTTACAGTGTCCCTTTTTTAAGGGACACTGTAAGTCTCTTATAATCCCTTTTTTAAAGGACGTTGTTACCAAACTTTACTATGTCGCTCACATATGCGTCCCTTGAAAAGAAACGTAAAAAGGGCCTAAAAACATATATTAAAAATATTTTTTGTAGTAGTGCAGGTCCAACGTCCAACCCATACCCATACATTTTAGTTTTTACAAGTCTAGAAAAGAGGGGGAAAAACCCCCATCAACGGGTTCAAGTCCTTAAAAAAAGATAAATGGGATGTCATAGTCTTGTCCTGATCCTAGTCTTATCCCTGTCCAAACGGGAACGGGACGGGTTCCATCATATCCCGTGAATAGGCCTACTAAAGAGGTTTACAAGAAAGGCTAAAGATAACCTTAATATCAGCTATCATCAATATGAAATAAAGTTTTGGACCATGATCCATACTAATGTAAAACTCTAGCTAGGAATACAAAGAATTGATATGAAACCCACTTCTACCATGTGTAATATATTTATTTCTAGTTTACCATCTGTTTTTTAAAAAATGATTTTTTTTTGAAAAAGTTCCATTAATTTAGGTAAAAATACAGTAATATTTTTTATTTTTATGCTACTAAGAATTAATTTTAACGTATCATTTTATTCTTAAAATATGGTTAATGAGCAATTCTACCTATAAAGATTTTTCAAAAAAGCAATAGGCACAGCAAACGTTTGTTGGGTGCAAAAATACCAATCAACATTAAAAAATAGCCCAATAATGCCATTTCTGTTAATTTGGTGGATGTTGACCATGTGAAGAAAATGTTCCACCAAATGCGCTGACACATATAGTGAGCTGGCAAAGTTAATATCATATGTTGTAGAGAGAGAGAGGGGGAAGTGACCAGAAATTTATAGCGAAAAATTATAACCTAAGACTTTGCAAGTGTACGGGCCGTTCAAGCAATAAAGAATAAATAAAGTATTGTTCCCACGAAGACTTGGTACCCAAACTTTAGTTAATCATTAATTGTACACTTTTATTTAAGTTGACAACCCAAATTAAATTTTTAATAAGTGAATAGAAATTAAAATAGACAAACTACCACGATTATCAAACGAGCAACCTAAAGTCACTAATCCCTTATTAGCTTTATAACTTTATTTTGACTGATTAATTGGTTTCAATGTCAATTTTGTTAATCCAGAAAATTAAAAGGAGTAAATATCTCTCGATCAATTACACTCCTATCTCAAGTTAAAATTGTTATTCCTAACATAGTTATCCAAGAAACAATAATAATTCAATTTCACTCTAATATGATTATATGTTGTTCGTGTCGCAAGTGCACGAGTCACGCAAGTAATAAAGTGATGAGTAAAGTATCATTCCAACGAGGATTTGCTTAAAAAATTGGTCAAGCAAGAGGCTTAGTGAATTTAATGAAGTTAAGCTAGAACAAAGTTTTGATGTGGAATGAGATTTTTTAAAGACTATTTCGAAAACTAAAAATTGATAAAGGTCAAGGATAATAAAGCCTAGGATTCTTCTTCCCTTTTTGCATTTCATAAGACTTGATTAATTTTTTCTCTATTAGTTTTTCAATATATGTATGTGTTAGTCTAAGGTTAAAAAACACTTGACAAGCTCTCTCAAGTCAAAATCAAGTTTCTCTTCTCATTAAGATGCACAATCTCTTGCTACAATTAATGAGAATCAATCTTTAAGCAACAACCCTAATGTGACAATGCAAGATTAGTAAACATATCTCTATTTTACCAACAAACCATCCATTTATCAAGCAAACTTCAAAACAAGCATGATTTCAATCAAGTTCTGCACCTAGATTAGCTCCCTCAAGTCAAACCTAAGTAAATAAATCATCTAAATGGAGGTCAATCACTGATGACTTCCTATTTTTAATAGATTTGAGATATTTTTTGAGATATTTAGGAAGTCATCAATGCTAAATTAAAGAGATTTCCTTGAGATTTTAAGAGATATCAATTTGGAACATGATTTAAGGAATTTCATAATTTTAGTAAAATAATGATATTAATAAATAATACTAATAATTGAAGATTCTGAAGATAAAATGATAGAATGGATTAAGATGAGGAAAATATTTTTCAGATATTATTATTATTATTATTCTATTATTTTAGTTCTTTTTGTTAGTTCCCTATGTGTTTTGATGATAACCGACAATTGTAAACGCAAATTAAAATGTGTTTTGGAAAGTTGAAAAATATTCTCGTCAAGTGAATACTCAAGTATTGGTTTCATTACTCAAGTATTGAATACTCGAGTAATGGTTTCATTACTCAAGTATTGATTTGACAAGTGAATGGCTCCTTCGTGCAAAAATGATCATTACTCAAGTATTGATTCCAATACTCAAGTAATGAACTTACTGAAGAAAGCATTTCAAGTTTTTCACAATAAGTCAATACTCAAGTATTGGTTCCAATACTCAAGTATTGATCTTACAGAAACTCTTTCGCTAAAAGGCAAAAATGCCAATACTCAAGTATTCATATGAATACTCAAGTATTGGTCATACAGAAAATGATTAAAGTATTCAACATGTGAATACTCGAGTATTGGTTTGAATACTCGAGTATTGGGCAAACAGAAAGTTTTCAAAGTTTTTCACATGTTTATCAATACTCAAGTATTGAAATGAATACTCAAGTATTGAAGTGACAGAAACTTCACAAATATTGAAAACAGTTCAATACTCAAGTATTGAGTTGAATACTCGAGTATTGACCAGACTTAAAGTTTCGCTATTTCCAAGTAATTTGAATACTCAAGTATTGAGGCGAATACTCAAGTATTGAGTTGGAAAAGATCTCACAAAGTTTTCAAATAGTTCAATACTCAAGTATTGGTTTGAATACTCAAGTATTGAGATGAATACTCAAGTATTGACTTGGAAAAGTTTTTACAAAGTTTTCAAACAGTTCAATACTCAAGTATTGAGTTGAATACTCGAGTATTGGGCATACAGAGAGCTTGGCTCTTTTTCAAATATTTTGAAAACTCAAGTATTGATTTGAATACTCAAGTATTGAAGTTTTGGACTTAAACTTATTTTCACATAAAAGTTCAATACTCAAGTATTGGTACAATACTAGAGTATTGGTCCTACTCAAAAATTGTCCAAACGCTCAAATCATATAGTGCCTTCTCGAAAGACGAATACTCAAGTATTCATCTGAATACTCAAGTATTCACATTAGTGCACGATTGATGCAATACTCAAGTATTGAAGAACTCACTCAAGTATTGGGAGCAAGTATTCAAAATTCAAATCATACGAATTTGTGATTTCTTCGTGTTTGATCTTAATGCTTTCTATTATCATTCTTATATATTCCCGGCTATGTTTAACCACTTTGTTAGTGAGTTTCACCGCTTAAGAGGAGATTAAATGGAGGTTTAATACCAAAAGCAAAAAGCTGTCAGAACATTAAATGCTAAACCCAGAAAGTTGCATACTTTTGGGAAATCCCTCTGCACACGCTTACAAAGGATTAATGCCTACCTACCACATCCAGTAATTTGCTACTCCAACGGATTTATTTACTAGAAGTCAACTCTAAACTTCGCCCAAACTGGATTAAGTGAAGTAGAGAGAAAAGAAGACCAAAATCGAACCGTAACCTTGGTTAATGTTACCAACGGTTATATGAAGGATTACAACGGTCATTTAATGCACTCTCGTATAAATAGAGCTGCATTCAATTCCTCTCAACAACTAAGACCCCAGAAAGCGAAAATCATTAAAGTTTTCATCTACTCTTAAGTCTTTATGTACTAAGTATCTGTTGATACAATCAAACTTCAGTGTTTATCATTATCTACTCTTAGAGAGAGTTTATTGATTGTAGATCATTTATTGTAAAGGTATCTCTAGTCCAGGGACTTGGAGATTGGGTTCATTGATTACAACTTGTAAGGGGAGTAAGTTCTAGTGAGAGAATTACTCTTGAGTGCAGAGTGTGTAATCAATTGTGATAGTGAAAAACCCGGAGAGTCCGGGACTGGACGTAGGTCAAGAGATTGGACCGAACCAAGTATAATTCCTTGTGTCTTGCCATTCTTCTCTACTCCATAGTCTACTCTGTTTTAGTTTCGAAAAACAGAGCTTTTCTGGAAGAATTTTTAAAAATCCCCAATTCACCCCCTCTTGGTGATTAAGCTCCACTTTCACTTTTATCTTTTCTTTATCAAATACGCACGACACCGTTTGGAGAATTGAAGAAAAAAGACCTAATGGGCAATTGGAATTGAAAGGCAAGAGTAGACCACGAATTGAGAGGCGGCTGGAGCACAATTTTTGAATAGAAGAAAAGTGGACCAAAAGAGACGCACCGTTTTTAGGCTTGAATGGTTTGGAATCAATTGAAGACCTAATCTAAAAAAGCTACAGGAGGCGGATTGGAGATTGGAGAATTAAAAAAAAAAAAAAGGAATTGCCTTGCACAGTAGCTACGACTTGGAGGAACAGAGTAGCGGCCGAACAGTGAACACGATTTGAACGACGAAACGAGTTGAGCACCGCGATCCTCCACAAAGCCACCTTCATCTTCCCTCGCCGGCGCATCATCCACCACCAAGGCCGCGGTGAGTTCATCTTCACACCCGCATTGACAGCGGAACTCGAGAAGCGAGGCGCGGCGTTGGGGACAGATTCAAGATTCAACAACAACATGGAGCACACTTTGGAAGAGGAGCACTTGTGTTCTTAACTCACTACTTTATTTTTGTTCCCCTTCCGTTTGATTTTTCATTGTGGCCCTGAATCTGATTTTATTGTTGCTCTGTGATGGTTTTATTTTTCTTTTCTCATTGGACTCTGAATTGTTATTTGTTGTGCTGAATTGATTTGTGTTAAAGACATGTTTGGCTAATTTTTCTTTGCACCTAGAGTAGCTATGAACTTATAGGAGTGGATTAGACTTTGTTTTTATTATTTAGTTATAATTAATATTAATTTGGTTACCTAATCTTGTTTAGCTTTATCTATTTAGTGTCTCGATCATCATGAATATGAATTTGAGAATTAGGATTTACCTTGACGAAGAGAATTTTAATTAAGCTCTGAGATTAAGTAATATGGGATTAGATTACGATTTAATTTGCGATTAGGATAGACATATACCTAATGGCCCCATATAATTGTTGAAGAGGGTGTTCGAGTTTTATTGCCTCTTGAGTAATTATGTTAGACATAACAAATTATACTCAAGAGAGGGTTATAAGTGGACCGACAGGCACTTATAGCTAATTATACTCGAGATTAACAAAATTGATATTAAGGCTAATTAAATTAGTGAAAACAAGGTTTATGAAACTAATAAGGTATTAGCGACTCTGGGTTGCTCATTTTATTATTGTGGTAGTTTGTTTATTTTGACTTTTTAGAAGCATCAAGCCAAGGTTGTAATGAAAAAAAAAAAACACACACACACACACACACACATATTTATCTACCAAAAGAAATGAATATTCAAGTATTAATCCATACAAAGGGTCAAAAGAACTCTAGAATGAGAGATTTAGCTACTCGTGTTCAAATACAAAGAGATTCTAAACAAAGCTAATGAATACATGAAGAGGCTAAGTGGAAAAGAGGAGAAAAGAGGAAGAACCAAGGTGAAAACCCCAAAATCTCTCTTAGGATGAGCACCCAAGCCTCCAAAGTTGCCAAGATCTCTCTCCCAAGCTCTTCCTTTGTGTGCCCAATGTTTCCTTGTGTCAAGAATGTATTTTTCGGCCCTTCCCTTTAGGTTAAATAGGGTTTTTATGATTCTGAAATAAAAACGTGCAGCTGTACTTTTTGTACCTTTCACGACTGGCTATAGCCAGTTTGTCGACTTGTCACGGCCAATTACACAAAGAGCTACTTGCTACAACCAGTTTGTCAACTTGTCGTGGCCAGTTGTACATGTTCCTTCTAACTTTACAATGCTTCACTTCCTTTATTTCTTTCCTTGTTTCTAGGTTCTTATAGAGCTTCAAAACTTGTCTACATCCTCCTACAAAAGAGGGAAGATTTATCAATTCTCAATTGAATCACAAACTCTATAGGATATAACAAGAATTTTGATTTCTGCTTGATACTTTGATATGCATATTTTCTTGGGAAAATCCATCTTGGGGCCCTTTTTGGGAAAAAAATCCCAAAAACTTGGGCCCTTTTTGGGATTTTTCATTAAATGTTTTAGTTGTTAATGGGACCTGATATTGTTGTAAATATTTGTTTTAGTTGTAAAAAATATTGTTGCATATGACTGTTTTAGTTGTAAAAATTTCATGAATTTATTCTTCTATACTTCTATACACTTCATTTCCTATGCATATTTTGAACCAAAAATAGGTAAAAAGAGAGAGAAAATATGCTGGAATGTTGTCAATTTCTAAGAGTTAACATATGGGTCCAATAGGTATATTCCTATCCTATTGGCAAATTAGAATAAATTATAATCCCACATTACTCAATCCTATGGTCCAAATAAGATTTCTCTCCCAAGGCTAATCTAAATTCTCCAAATTCATACTTAATGGTGATCAAGTACTAAGTAGATAAGAAATAGACAGGATTAAGTAACCAAAATTAACATTAAACTATAACTAATAAGTGAAACCAAAGTATAATCAACCTACAAGTTCATTGTTCCTCTAGGTTGTAAAAAACAAAATGAATAAGCCATAGATGGATTTAATCAATCGCATCCCAACAACATCAAAAATATATTCAAAATCCATGAGAAAAAGAAATATGAATAGGATAGAGACACTCAATAGAGTCCTCTTAGCTCTGTCTCTCTGCCCTTTAGTTCTGCAGCTACTTTAGTCTCTTTTCTTCTCTATAGTCCTCTCGTCCTCCCTGAAGAAGAATAATAGAATTTGAACAACTTTCTCTCTCTCTCTCTCTCTCTCTCTCTCTCTCTCTCTCTCTCTCTTCAAGTAGCCTCCCTTTCTCTTCTTTTTTCAAGAAGACAAAGATCATGTTAATGTATGTGTGTATTAGCTGCCTCATTCTCTCCTTATATTTAGGTCTCAAATTGTTTGCAAATTAAGGTCCCGTTTGGATCAAAGAAAAGGTGGGAATGGAAAGAAATTGAAATAAAAAGAATGGAATGGAATGGAATGAAAAATATTTTGCCTCGATGCGTTTGGTTTGCATTGGAAAATAAAATAGGTTGATAAGAAAATTTTTGTTTGGTTGAAAGAAAATAAGGCAAAATACCATTTTGCTCCTAAAAAAATATTATTTTAAACAATACCACACACATTCACAAAGAAGGCAGAGAGACACAGTGTGCATCGTGCACACTCAAGTGTGAAAGTGGAATATCACCTAGAGGGGGGTGAATAGGTAATTATAAAATTCTTTCGCTAATTGCTCAAGAACACTTAAAACAGAGACTGAGAGGAGGATAGAAAGACACAAGAAGTTATCCTGATTCGGTCTAACTCTTCGACCTACGTCCAGTCCCAGAACCTCTAGGATTTCCACTAACTTTAAAAAAAAATACAATTACACACTCTGTACTTGAAGTAATCCTCTCACTCTAGGATTCACTCCCTCTTACAAGTTGTAATCGTACACCCACAATTAAGGTTCCACAACCTTAAGATTTAATCAACTAAGATAATCAAATAGTGTTTAACTCCCCACTGAGTAGATAAATAATAAACACTGAAGTACAAAATATCCGAAGATAATAATGAAACAGATGAAACAGTAGATTGCAATAAGTTCGAATTGAATGCTCAGTGTTTCGGTAGTTGACGAATTCAATGCTTCTTGTATTTATAGTTGATGCAATTAATTATCGTTGGTGAAGCTTGAAGATTAACCGTTGTGACTCTTCGAAATAGCCGTTAGAGAGATGACGCTTCGATAATCACACTCGTCGTTAATGTTTAGATGTATTTGTGCCGTCACGACATTCTTTCATTCCTTCTATTTTTCCCGTTGTGAAACAGCATTTATTGCGAGATTGGAATAGCAGGAATAACTTTAGAATGTTCAGAGGTATGGTTGTTGTGATTGTGTCTCAATAAAGCAACTGCATTTAATGCGTTCTGACACACAAATTGCTTTACAATAATTTGTCGTTAATCCATGATATAATCATCTAAAACTCATTAGCAAACTGATTAAAGATAGTTAGGAATAGTAATGAGTGATGATGAGGATTAATTAAATCACAGACAATGATTCTCAATTTCTGTAATACCCGGATTTTAGCAAATCTGGAATTCTTGAGATAAGAGAAATTAATGAATATTTTGATGAAGCAAATTCATGAGTTTAAAACTATTATAGAAAATTGTTATAATTGTCGAGTAAATTTTCGAAAAAGTTACAAAAAAATCAGATGAACAGAATGACTAAAAATGCAATAATGGTGATAAAAACAGTCTAAAAACATTATGATAAATACTGAAAGATCATGAAAGATTATGAGAAAATTATGGGAGTATTATCTTTAATTATAAGAATTTAATAAATTATTTCGGAGGAAATTACATGAAGAAATGTTTAAAAAGCATTCCGAGAACCATAAAGTAACTTTATGGTGTAAACATTTTTAATATTTTACATAGGATATAAAATGACAATGTCAAGTATAATGTTTGTAAGATAATAATATATCTGTAAATTATAAAATTATCAACCATTGGTAAGAGAATGATTAGATAATTACTAGCTAATTGATTCAAGAAACAAGAGAAATATAGAAAGTTAAATTTATGGTAAAATCCTTAATTAAGAGATTAATTTTGGTAATTAGCATAAAATATACTTACTAATTATGATAAAAAGGATTAAGGAAAAAATTAGTAAAGATAAATGTATGAAGGAATCTAATCCTAAAAAGATCACTAAACGAAGAATTTAGGCCTGATTAAGCCTTAACGAAGGCAAGGGTAAAACAAGATATTTTGGTAAAAAATATTATATTTTTAAAAAATGGAAAATATTATGAAAAAATAATTAAAACTGAATTTTAAAATGAAGGGGCCGAAATTCTTGGTATTCTTAATTAAAATGAATTGTTTAAATAATTAAAATGATAATTAGAATAAAATAATAATATAATGCGGTGAGTCAGCTTATAGGCACACCGAGGGGAAAAGTCAAAAATAAATTCTACAGGTAAACCATAGGTAAAAGTCTTTTCAGACTGATCAAATTAAGAACAAGTAAATTTTTACACGAAGAAAGAATTTACTGTGACGTTGATTTCCGCAACCGAAAACCCTAATTCCTAATAAGACGGAAAGCTGATCAGATAGAGTAGAGCCAGATAGGCAAAGTGAGAACCTATAGAAACAATTTCTTGTTTTCAAACACGGGATTAAGTTAGGCAACAACTGGACGTTTTACGATTCAGCGAATTATTGTCCAGAAGTTGGTTCTATCGGAAGCGATTTTCGTAACCGGACGCGTTTGTCCGAATATCTTCCGACACATCGGAGAATACTTGGATATGATCAAAAAGAGGATCAAAATAGATAATATGAAAGAGGATGAAAAGATCTTCAAAGTTACATGCCCGGATTTTTGAGTTTCTGCGAAATCGCGCGAAACGGACACCGATCGGGTAGCTTTATCGAGCCGGAGGCCATAAAGCAAGAGTCATCATTGGATGACAACTCATTCTTTGAATTTTGGACCCCTTGGATGTCGGCCAAGACCCTTGGATGGCCAAGATTTCATCTCACAAAACCCTAGATCTAACGGTCCAGAAACAAAGCAGAAAATTCCCTTTACGTCCCGAATTTTCACTATAAATACCCCTCCCCTCTTCTTGAAAATTCACACCATTCTTCTCTCTTCCTTGGCCGAAATCTTAGAGTGAGAAGCTCTGCAAAAATTCTGCCTAGCTCCGAGTAAGTCCTTCTGTCCTTAGCTTTTAGTTTCCGTAGTTCTTTCGGTAGTTATAGTAGAACTGTTGTTTTGATCTAGGAAGTTTCAGAATATATTCCTATACTTTTTTTAAGCCTCATTGCATTGAAAGATGCCTGACGAGGTAAAAACCTAGTGGGGATAATTTTGAAATGGAATAAGGTCAAAGTAACGAAGTTCGCGAAATTCCGCCAAATAGGGGTAGTAGGGGCAAAATGGTCTTTTTCACCTAAAATGCGTTATGCTGCCAAATATTCATAAGTGTGTTATTATTCTGATTAGAATACTTCGACGTCGAACATTGTCAAAATTCCATCGTTCATTGTTTGCCGTTGAGTTTTATTGTTTTACGTACGGCGTTCAAAAAGTACGTTTTTAGCCGAAAGAGCCGGATATCTCAACTAAGGTACGGACGCGTCGTAACCCTAAATCTATGCTGCTTATATACTTTTGCGTTATAGATACGTTCATAGACCGAGGTTTGTTGAGAATCGTCGAGATACTTACTGCCTTTACCCTCGGATTATAGTATTGGTAATGCCATTTGAGTTATTCCTAGCGCGAGGACACGTTAGTGGCGTGGCACTTTGGATATGTGCAGAACTAGTCGAGAGAGACTTTACATCTTGCTTTGTGCTTATGTTCGTCCATGTTATTGATCATACATCTGCGTCATCTGCTTTTGTGATGATATCTTGTATTGAAATGAATATCTCGTTGTACGTATATCTTTGTTTTATTTGAGCATAAGGTTAACGTTACACGAGATCCATATGTGGAATGGATCTCACTGTAGCATCGTGGTGCGGAGGACCGATGTATGGCGATCGAGGCAAGCCACTGGAGTAGGCCAAGACGTGTCTACATTATTTATCGTTTTCTTTAGTTTCTTTAACTTTTGAGAATTCGGATGATTTGTAATCCGATACATTTACACTATGGTCCATATTTTGAATGTAATGTAAATTACTTACTCGCTCCAATGCTCTACTCTGAATACTCTACTTGAAATATTTGGAAACGTTTTTAAAAAAAAAAAAAATCCGCCGTTTTCAAATGGGATGTTACAGTTTCCGAAGACGATGATTTTCAAAACTGATAATGTTAACTTCAAGTTAAAAATAGTGTTAACTTGAAATAAGAAGTTGACTTGATATTGGCTTAAAAGTTAACTTGATATTGAAGAAAGTCAAACATGCAAGTTGAGAAAGAAAGCTTAACTTGAAATATGACTTGAAAGTTAACTTGATATATGTGAAAGTCAAAACCGATAAGTATAAAAAGGGAACATTTAACTTGATACACACTGGTGTTGACTGGAGGCAATTAGAAATATTGACTTCAAGTTAAACTTTAAATTTCAAGTTAAACTCCAAGTTAAACTCCAAGTTAAAAAGTTTTTTCCTTTAAAAGTTAAAAACGCAGAGCTAGAATAAGGAAAACACTTTTTAACTTCAAGTTAATAACTCTTTGCCTTGAGTGATTGACTTTACTTTAAAAGCTTTCATTTCAAAAATAGTGCAGTTTATCGTTATTGACTTGAGGAATTTAGTTTTTAACTTCAAGTTAAAAACGCTATTGACTGGAGGCATTAAGTTTTTGACTTCAAGTAAAAAACGCAACTTGAGTTCAAAAAACATGTTCAGAGATATATTGCCTTGAGTCAATTATTGGTTAACTTCAAGTTAAAAACAATTTTCCTAGAGTCATTCGCCATTTGACTTCAAGTTAAAATATTTCATTTTGAAATAGCATGATATTGACTGGAGTTACAAATGTTTTAACTTCAAGTTAAAGACTCATATTGCCTTGAGTTATTTAATATTTGGCTTGAAGTTAAAACCCGATATTCTCTTTGAAAAATAGTTTAGAAAGACATTAACTTGAGTCAAATCATTTTTAACTTCAAGTTAAACATATTTGCCTTAAGTCAAATATGTTTTAACTTGAAGTTAAAATAGGATACAGGTTCAAAACAAAGAATTTAAATCTTTGGGCTCAGTTAACTTGAGGCAAGGCAAACTGACTTGAAGGATAATATTATATAATAATAATATAGTCTTCTCTCTTTTTTTTTCTTTGAGAAAACTTCCATTATTTATTATTGCTTCTTTCCTAAGTTTAAAAACTTCTATTTTAATTTGAAATCCCACAAATTATGCATCAAATATCATAAAATCTCAAGAAAATTTCTTTAATTTAGCATTGATTAGTTTCTAAATATATCAAAATATATCTCAAATCTACTAAAAATGGGAAGTCATCACACCCTCCACACTTGCATCAAATCTTGTCATCAAGATTTTAAATTGTAAAACAACCAAAGTCAAGAAAATCATGGGAGCAAGATTTTGAAGAAAACATTAAAAAAAATTGGAATCAAATCAAACTTTCAAGAATCAAGTCTTCATAGAACCTTTTTCCACCTTCCACAAAAATGCAAGTAGCAAGGTAATTAATTTGGCAAAGATAAATCATAATAAAATGTCCTTTACAAGTCAAGTATTTACATTCATCTCTCAATATATTCAAGGGCTTGTGTTTCACTCAATCCCATCTATTGCACCTCATCTATCATAGGCTTGTTCTTCATCTCAATCTCCACTATATTATCCCATTACATACACAAATTAAAAGGACATTGATAATAGATGAATACTTTAGTTAGTGCCAAGCAATGCAATGAAAGTTGTGAAGAATGAAAGGATATTAATATCCTTTAACTCTTTTTTTTCCTTTTTTTTATATCTTGAACTGTTGTAAGTACCCTTTTTACACGACCTTGCATATGGGTAGTGCAACACTGATTACTCAGTTACTCCACATGCACCTCAAGAGGCTTCCAATCCAACTCATAACCCTCTTTGACGTGAGTGCTAACATTGTTGATGAAGTCCACAATTGCTAAGTCTAGTTAAGAGATGTCACCATAGTTATTGTTATTGTTTTTATTCCTTCTCTCTTTTTATTTCAATCCCTTCAACCTTTTTTTTCCCTTTTTTTGTAATTTAACTTAGCACTACAACGAATGTCTAAATCATCTTAATATATGCAAAGGAAATTTTTCATTTCAAAAGAGATTCAACTCAAGTTTTAGTATGAAATCACAATAAGTGCACTCCTTCTTAGAAAAACAAATATTTAAACTCAAATTCCTCACATGTTCTTTGACATCAAAAGTGAAGTACCAAAGACAAATCTTTACCTATTTATTAACATTAAAAGACATTAGTGTTAGCTCTCTAACGGTTTTGATGATCTCCAATAATTGTAAACAAAGCATGAAGTTTTGCTCTCAACATTTGTAAAAATCCTGTAAGAGCAAAACTCGAGGTTTGCACAGAAACCTCGAGGTTTGGCCTTACAAGGAAATACTCAAGTTTTTCTGGAAAAGGCAAAACTCCAGGTTTCTAGAGAAACCTCCAGGTTTCCATAGAAAACTCCGGTGTTTTTGGAGAAACCTCTAGGTTTTGTTTTTAACATGAAAAATCCAGGTTTCACAAGTTTTGTGAAACCTCGAGGTTTTGTAAGAAACCTCGAGGTTTTGATCTCGCCGAGAGAAAGTTCGGATTGTCGACGGTTTTCAAAACCTCAAGTATTGTGAAAAACCTCCGGGTTTGAGTCTTGAACAGTTTTCTTAAACTTATGAAAACTCGAGGTTTGGGAACAAACCTCGAGGTTTGTCCAGCAGAGTATCTCTGTTTTCCAAATTTATAAAACCTCCAGTTTTACTCTCAAACCTCCGTGTTTTTGTTTTGGCGCAAAAACTCGGTATTTCCATTTTAAATGAAACCTCGAGTTTTGATATGAAACCTCGAGGTTTTGGCATCCGGAGAGCTAACGACTTTCACGACTCTTAGAAACCTCCCGGGTTTCCCAGAAACCTCCAGTTTACATTGGCGCTATTTTCCCAAGAGTTTCATATTCAAATGAAACCTCGAGGTTTCGGTAAAACCTCGAGTATTTTTCAAACGAAAGGGTGACATTTTTTCGATGTCCCGAAAACCTCCAGGTTTGGGTAGAAACCTCCGGGTTTGATGTTTTGGACTTAAATCATCTTTACTTACAATAGTCTAAAACTCGAGGTTTATGATGAAACCTCGAGGTTTCAACAAACAGAGTCAAATGTCGCATCCGAATACATTCCGCTCGTTTGCTTTATGGTTTAGCTTGATTCGCGAAATGATTGCTTATGATTTATATATATATCATATCATTATTCCTAACCAGATTTAACCGGTTTGTTCATGGGATTTCGAAGATCAAAGTCTGTTTTGATAAACATTAAAACAACCACTTTGATGACTTACAATATTTTATTATATCTTATTCTCCCAAGACAATGGTCTCATCCGAAAAGTAGCTCTACCATTCACCAAGGCGTAAAGCAAGGTTCCACTACCTAAAGCATCTGAACAACATTATTCTAAAGGGCTCCACTAAGCACAACAAGACATGGGAGACATTCTTGAAGAATCAAATTTCCATATTCCCAAATCGCAAAACTCCCCAGCCTATATGCAAAGACCCAAGGACCCAACGGCTAGAATTTCGAAATGATCCAAGTCCGAACGGATCTTTAAACGGTCACAAGCTTCAAATCAGTTTAAATACTTGAAGATTTGAAGACCAAAAATACAAGACATACGTAAAAACGCATAAAAAGCTCGAGTCTTTTATCGCTTATATTTTTCTCGATTGTATCTTTGATACATTGTGCTTCAAGATACTTATCTTTATTCACTCTTAGAGAGAGTTCATTTCGTAAATAATTCATTGTAAGAATCTCAAAGTTGTGGGACTTTGAGGTTGGGTTATCAGATTACAACTTGTAAGGGAGTGTATCCTAGAGAGAGGATAACTTTCGAGTACGAGTGTGTATCGATTTGAATGATAGTAGAAACACCCGGAGAGTCCGGGACCGGACGTAGGTCAAGAGTTAAGACCGAACCAATATAAATCTTTTGTGTCAAGCTTTTCTTCTCTATCTCCATTTACCTTGGTTGAACATCGTTGTGTGGGTGATTTAAAAGAATTTTTAAAATCCCCAATTCACCCCCTCTTGGTGATTTCCTTCACTTTCATTTGGTATCGAGCCTGGTTATCTCTGTTTAAAGGATTAACATCCTAGATCAAAGATCCAATGGAAGGAATTCTACCCGATGGAGCTTCAATCAACAGACCTCCGTGTTTCAATGGAGAACATTACTTTTCCGGAAGGCTAAGTTCGAGTCTATGTAATGGCAACTGAATATGGCCTATGGAGGGTGTTCGAGAGAGGAAATTATGAACCAGCATCAATTAAAGATGGTGTCAGAACTCCCAAGCTAGAAGAAGAGTATGATGAGAATGACAAAAAGCAAGTCACTCTCAACATGAAAGCAATTCACATCGCAAAGTGCTCTAAGCCAAAAAGAGTATTTTCGAATCTGCACTTTGTCATCTCGCAAAGCTATGTGGGATGCTCTTGAGATAGCCCATGAAGGGACAACTGGAATCAAGGAAAATCGAGTAAACACTCTCATGACTCGAATATGATTTATTTCGTATGAAGTCACGGAGAATCCATTAGTGAATTCAGCTCGATTCACTCATCCGATCAACCAACTTGCCGCATTAGGAAAAGTCTACGATCAACTGTTCAAGTGAGGAAAATACTAAATATCCTCAGCAAGGAGTGGGAAGCTAAGGTCACTGCAATCGAAGAAGCTCGTGGTGAATCTATGGCTTCAGTAGCAGACTATTTGGCAGCCTTTCTGAATATGAAGGAAAAATCAAATTCAGAAAAGGACTTGATGAGATTGATGGCAAGAATAAGGGAATCGCTCTCAAGACTGTCAAAGAGATAAAATCAGATGATGAAGATGAAGATGCTGAGCTAGGCATGATGGTCGAAAGTTTAAAAATTTTACAAGAAGGATCAAGCCTTCAGAAAATTTCACAAGGGTAGCTCTAGCACAGAAACAAAGAAACCCATCATATGCTATGAATGTGAAAAGCCTGGCCACATCAAGTCTGAATGTCCACAGCTGAAGAACAAAGAAAAGAAATTCAATAAGTTCAAAAGAAGAGCTTATGTTTCAGCCATATGGGCGACAACTCATCCGATGAAGATGAAGTGAAGATGAAGACAGAGCCAATATCTCTGTTTTATGGCTCAAGAAGAAGATTCAGACAGTGAAGAGGTAAACAATTCGACTCATCTTATGATGAACTATCATTTGAATATAATTCTCTTTTCATTGAATTTCGAAAAATTGCCAAAGAGCTTTCGTCTTCAAAGAAGAAAATTAAATTGTTGGAAGAACAAGCTCAAACTATTTCTTCTTTCGTTTCTCCTTGCGAAAACATTTCTGAAAAGAACTGCGAAAAGATTTCAGAAACAATTTGTGACAACTGCTGCATTTTAGAGAAAAGAAATTTGCATCTCACAAAAACTCTTGAGAAATTCACTAGAGGTAGTGAAATGCTCAATGTTATTTTAAAACAGCAGAAGTTCACAAATGACAAATCAGGAATCGGTTATAGGCCTGATTCTGATAAACAAAGAGGCAAGAAGAAAGTTGGACAAAAAACTTATTTGAACTATTTTCGAAAAGCTGTCCACTCTTCTAATCCTTTTGCTCATTGCAACTATTGCAATCGTAAAGGTCATGCAACCTCTTCCTGTTTTCATAAAAAGGAAAGAAGGAACAAACCTATAGGTAATTATCAATGGGTGCCTAAGGGATCCTATAAGATTCCTAAGACACAAACTAACCCAAAAGGACCCAAGAAAAAATGGGTACCTAAGACTTGATATTCTATATCATGCGGGTTTGTCTTAGAGCATCAAAATCCAACAAATGGTTCATTGACGGTGGATGCTCAAGACATATGACAGGAGACGAATCCAAATTTGCTTCAATTAAACCTAAGGATGGTGGCAAGGTAACATTTGGTGGTAATCAATCCGGAAGGATTGCTGGAATTGGAAAAGTTGGAAACAACGAAGGGCCACAAATCAAATATGTCTACCTTGTGGAAGGCCTATGTCACAACCTCCTTAGTGTGAGTCAAAGCACAGATAGAGGTAACCTAGTTATCTTTGATTCGAGGAATGTTTAATTGTAAGCAAAGATATTCTCTCCTTAGATAACATTAAACCTAAAGCTTTATTTAGAGCTCCTAGAGAAGGAAACTGTTATACTCTCAATCTCTCTAGTAACTCTATTTTTGAAAACTGTTTTATTGGTAACTTGGATGAAAGTTGGCTATGGCATAAACGTTTAGCTCATGTTAATATGTTCCAACTTGACAAGTTACGAGAAAAAGGATTTGGTCATTGGTCTACCAAAATCTCGGTTTAAAAACGACATGATTTGTGATGCTTGTCAAAAGGGTAAACAAACCAAATCATCTTTCAAATCTAAAAATGAAATTTCAACTAATAGACCTCTTCAACTACTTCACATGGATTTAGTTGGACCGGCTAGAGTAAAAAGCCTTGGTGGCAATCTTTATACATTGGTCATAGTTGATGATTTCTCTAGATTTGCTTGGACCATATTTTTATCTTCAAAAGATGAAACATTTGATCAATTTGCTTTGTATTTGCCAAGAAGGTCCAAAACGAGAAAGGATTCTCTATTGCGGGAATTCGTACGAGATCATGGTGGAGAATTTGAAAATCATGCCTTTGGAGAATTCGTGGATAAAATGGGCATTGATCATAACTTCTCAAGACCTAGGACTCCACAAAGAAATGGAGTGGTAGAAAGGAAGAATAGAGTCCTAACAGAAATGGCAAGGGCAATGTTGAATGAGAACAATACTTCTCAAGTATTTTGGGCTGATGCCATGAGCACGCATGCTACATTTCAAATCGAGCATATCTCGGAAGAAGGCTGAACATAACTCCCTATGAAATTTGTACAAAGGAAGAAAACCCAATATAGCTCATTTACACATTTTTGGATGCAGATGTTTCATCCACAACAATGGTAAGGACAACTTGGGAAAGTTCGATTCCAAGTCGGATGAAGGTATATTTTTGGGTTATTCAAATAGAAGTAAAGCTTATAGAGTCTTTAACTCTAGAACACGTATTGTTGAAGAATCAATGCATGTTGTATTCTGTGAAACTAAGTCAAACAAATCCTTGGATGATGATGATGATTTTCCTATCTCAAATCAATCTGGTTCTGAAACAATTCCTACTTCAGCAAATTCTGAAAAACCGTTGGAAAAGGAACCTGAATTTGAAAATCATTGTGAAAATGTTTGCGAAAACATTGATCAACATCAACCTAAGTCATGGAGATACAGTAGGAGTCATCCTCTGGATCAAGTAATAGGTGATGTTAATCAAGGTGTAAAAACCAGAAAAAGCACTTTGAATGAAGTCACATTTTTCGCATTCATTTCGAAAATTGAACCTTCTAAGATTGATGAAGCCCTTTCGACAATGATTGGGTTATAGCAATGCAAGAGGAATTACATCGGTTTGAAAGAAATCAAGTTTGGGATTTGGTACCTAGGCCTAAAGACCATCCAAGTCATTAGCACTAAATGGGTATTCAAAAATAAACGTGATGAATCGCCATAATTGTTCGAAACAAGGCAAGGCTAGTTGCAAAAGGCTATAATCAAGAAGAAGGAATTGATTATGAAGAAACTTATGCTCCGTTGGCTAGATTGGAAGCTATAAGAGTTCTTCTAGCTTTTGCTTGTATCAAGGGTTTCAAACTTTATCAAATGGATGTGAAATCTGCTTTTTTAAATGGCTTGATTCAAGAGGAAGTTTATGTTGAACAACCTCCTGGTTTTCAAAATGATCATCATCCAGATCATGTTTATCGCCTCAAGAAAGCATTATATGGTCTTAAGCAAGCTCCTAGAGCTTGGTATGAGCGATTAAGCAAATTCCTTCTTGATCAAGGATTTGTTAGAGGTAAAGGATACAACTCTCTTCATAAAGAACAATAAACTTAATGAAATTTTAATTGTTCAAATATATGTTGATGATATAATATTTGGTGCTTCTAACAATGCTTTGTGTGAAGAGTTTGCTAAGAACATGCAAGGAGAATTTGAGATGTCCATGATGGGAGAACTCAACTATTTCCTTGGTCTCGCAAATTAAGCAAAGGAAAGATGGAATCTTCATTTCACAAACCAAGTATCTCAATGACCCGTGAAGAAGTTTGGGATGGACGAATGCAATGGAGCCGATACTCCAATGAGTTCAACTACCGCCTTGATACCGATGAAAAAGGCAAAGACTTCAACATTACAAAGTATAGAGGAATGATTGGATCATTGCTCTATCTCACAAAGAAGTCGTCCCGACATCCAATTCAGCGTGGGATGTGTGCAAGATTTCAATCGCTCCCAAAGAGTCACATCGAGAATGTGAAAAGAATCTTGAGATATCTTCCGACACAAAGACTCTTGGTCTATGGTTTCCCAAAGGTCAACCGAACATTTGGTGGCATATTGATTCAGATCATGCTGGATATAAGACGGATAGAAAGAGCACAAGTGGCCAATGTGAATTTCTTGGTGGTTCACTTGTTTCATGGTTTAGCAAGAAGCAAACAAGTGTTCTTTGTATCTCTCATCGAAGCTGAATATGTGGCTGCATCTAGTTTTGTGCTCAAGTTCTTTGGCTCAAGCAACAAATATTTGACTTAGGAATCAACTTGAAGGAGATCCCAATATTGTGTGACAACACAAGCACAATAAGCTTGGCTAAGAATCCAGTTCAACATACTCGAACCAAGCATATTGATGTGAGACATCATTTCATAAGGGATCATGTTCAGAAGAAAGATGTCAAAGTCATATTCATCCCAACTCATCTTCAACTTGCTGACATATTCACAAAGCCATTAGCAAAGGAACAATTTGTGTTCTTAAGAAGAGAATTGGGAATGGTAAATCCCAATGAGTTGTAAGTAGCTCTTACTCAATATTAGTTATGGTTTTGATGATTGAAAATTACTAACTTAAGCATCGGAGTGTCTAGACTTATTTTATGCGGGATATTAAAAATTGTGTTTTTTGTCAAGGAGCAAAACCTCGAGGTTTTGGAGCAAACCTCGAGGTTTGATTGTGGAATGTCGGGGTTTGAGAACAACGAGCTTTTTGAAGAAAATGAAACCTCGAGTCTTCATTAGAAACCTCGAGTTTTCATAAGACGAGAGAGTTATTTGAATTTGAAGAACTTCAAAACCTCGAGATTTTGAAGAAACCTCGAGTTTTTGAACATTGATGTTTCAAAGGTTCACAGAACACCTTTGAAGTCCAGGTTGGTAATCTTTCATCAAACCTCGAGGTTTGGCATAAAATCTCGAGTTTTGTCATGTCTATATATATATGGTAATATTCATGTTCTTCAAAAACTCGACCTAAAACTCTAGGTTTAACCTCGCCTCTTCTCTCTTCTCTCTGACTCTTCCAATCTCGACCTAATTTCACCTTCTAAACCCTCAAATGGCCTCGAAATCCAATCCCCAAGATGTTTCAGACACAAATTCCGTCGGGAAGGAACGATTCCGGCCGCTCCTCCTCCTCTTCCTACTCAACGACCGGTGAGAAGGAAGTCCATACCAAATCGCTTTCATCCGGGGTGCAGGACCGTGCAATTCGTGGCATTAAGGGTAGAATTCCGAGGCTTCATCGCCACATCGTAAATCAAAGGGGTTTCGTTCAAAGAACCCGCTAAATCACCGCATGAAAGAGGAAGGAACCCGAGCCCGAAGGAAAAGGAAAGGAAAAGGTTTCGAGACTTCCAAACCTTCTAAAGTAAGAAAGAAGAGGGTTTACGTGTCCCGATCTCAAAGCAAACTTCATCTCAAGGAAATGCTTCTACTCGAATCAAGAGGAAGAAGATGTGCCTCGGTTATGAAGAATGCTCTTTCGACATCTATCATAACCCTTCTCCACCCAAAGGTTTCACGATTATTAACTCTACTATGACTAAAGACGAGAATGATAAGTTTAGGGAATCTTATTTACATCGTGAATTCGCCCCGTAGTTGTCGTCAATTTGACCAATTTCTTTGATGAGTGTCATTTTGACTTGTCTCCCTGGTTGAGAATGTATGAGTCCTTTGTCTCCATAGCTGCACCATATACTCCTAATCTTGTCCGCCTGTTTTATTACAATATGGTGTACGATAATATTCTGACTCCAGAAGGAGAAGTGATTGAGGAACAAGTGTCTACTACTGTTAGGGGAGTTAAATTTACTCTGTCAGCTTCAATCCTGAACAAAATCCTGAAAATAGACAATCCTCCACCTATTCCGAGTTTAACTTCAAAGCAATGAGGAGATTTTTGGAACACTTAGACCAAATGAGCCATTTCCCCCGGATCAACAATTCCGGCTTTCTTTTAAACCTATTTCTATGCTCGCTGAAAATCGAGTCTTGTGGTATGTCTTTTCTAGGAACTTTCTTCCAAAGGGTGGTAATTACACTCATTTCACTCAACTAGACTACCAACACTTTACGCTTTTGTGAGAAAAGTACCTTTCAATCTTGGTCATTGGCTTCTTCAATCAATGATCAAATTTAAATTCTCTCGTAGAAAGTGTCTCATATACCATTTCCTTCTCTCGATTTCGTTATTCTCTTCTATCACAAAATTTGGCATCCGGGTTCTGGCGACACCCTTGTATATCCTCCATCTTTTGGGAAGACAATGCTAAATCTAATGAAGATCAAGTTTGTGGAAGAAGGATCTGGACAATCACATGCTCCTTCAAGATCTCATCCAAGAAGATCTCAAGCTCAAGAGGCTCAATCAGCACCCCACCTCCTCGGACATCATTTCCATCCGATCTTACTTCACGATCAAGGAGATTGTGGATACTTTGCTTTCTTTTGCCGCATTGACTATTCGCATGGATTTTGAAATGGGAAAGATAAGGGCTGAAATGACTCGTGGACACAATGGACTCATTGAGATTCGGGATACCATGAAGGAACATCTTGAGATGATTTAAGACGGACGGTCTACCGAGCTTAAAGAAAAGGTCAAGAGATTGAGGCCAAGTTGTCTACTCGCATCATCTCTCACATGGATCTCGGTGACAAAGTGGACAAAATTGTGAAGCACTTGCACATTGGACCTTCCTCACCTCTTGGCACCTTCTTTGGTCCTAGCACTTCGTCCCGTCCGGTTCATCATCTCCTTCATTCACCTTCACTTCACCTCCGATCCCTACAACCTCTCCCGATCCTCCCTCCATGGCCACTCCCTCAATCGACGTTTTTTCATCATTCCCCTCCATCAACACCCTTGGTCAACCTCAATTTTGAAGATGACAAAGGGGGAGAGAATGGCAAGGATTAGAGTTAGAGTTTTTTTTTTTTTTTTTGAGACTTTTGGAGATCATTGAAGAACTTCTGATATATTTCTCTAAATGCTGATTAAACTTATATTTCTGATATCTTGTAATATTTTCAATTCTACTAATGTATGAGAAATATGTTTTGTGATCTTTTTTGTTCATTTTGCGTCTGTTGCTCATCTCTCGATATTCCGTCACTTAATTTATAACGGTTGCAAATAAATCCTTCAAATGTCCAAGCTTTTCAAAATGAATTTCTAAAAACTTTGACAAATCTACTTCAAAATGAAAACTCTCTCAAAATCTCAAGACAGTTTGTTTACAAGTGTTGTCATCATCAAAAAGGGGAGAATGTTAGCTCTCTAAGGGTTTTGATGATCTCCAATAATTGTAAACAAAGCATGAAGTTTTGCTCTCAACATTTGTAAAAATCCTGTAAGAGCAAAACTCGAGGTTTGCACAGAAACCTCGAGGTTTGGCCTTACAAGGAAATACTCAAGTTTTTCTGGAAAAGGCAAAACTCCAGTTTCTAGAGAAACCTCAGGTGTTTCCATAGAAAACTCCAGGTTTTTGGAGAAACCTCTAGGTTTTGTTTTTAACATGAAAAATCCAGGTTTCACAAGTTTTGTGAAACCTCGAGGTTTTGTAAGAAACCTCGAGGTTTTGATCTCGCCGAGAAAGTTCGGATTGTCGACGTTTTCAAAACCTCAAGTATTGTGAAAAACCTCCGTGTTTGAGTCTTGAACAGTTTTCTTAAACTTATGAAAACTCGAGGTTTGGGAACAAACCTCGAGGTTTGTCCAGCAGAGTATCTCCGTTTTCCAAATTTATAAAACCTCCAGTTTTACTCTCAAACCTCCAGTTTTCGTTTTGGCGCAAAAACTCGGTATTTCCATTTTAAATGAAACCTCGAGTTTTGATATGAAACCTCGAGGTTTTGGCATCCAGAGCTAACGACTTTCACGACTCTTAGAAACCTCCGTGTTTCCCAGAAACCTCCAGGTTTACATTGGCGCTATTTTCCCAAGAGTTTCATATTCAAATGAAACCTCGAGGTTTCTCGGTAAAACCTCGAGTATTTTTCAAACGAAAGGGTGACATTTTTCGATGTCCCGAAAACCTCCAGTTTGGGTAGAAACCTCGTGTTTGATGTTTTGGACTTAAATCATCTTTACTTACAATAGTCTAAAACTCGAGGTTTATGATGAAACCTCGAGGTTTCAACAAACGAGAGTCAAATGTCGCATCGAATACATTCTCGCTCTGTTTGCTTTATGGTTTAGCTTGATTTCGCGAAATGATTGCTTATGATTTATATATATATCATATCATTATTCCTAACCAGATTTAACCAGTTTGTTCATGGGATTTCGAAGATCAAAGTCCTGTTTTGATAAACATTAAAACAACCACTTTGACAACTTACAATATTTTATTATATCTTATTCTCCCAAG
The DNA here is from genome assembly GCA_019022615.1 of Acacia melanoxylon. Lineage (NCBI taxonomy): Eukaryota > Viridiplantae > Streptophyta > Magnoliopsida > Fabales > Fabaceae > Acacia > Acacia melanoxylon. Next base: position 6,072,982 of record JAFJYJ010000027.1, read on the forward strand.
ACAATGGTCTCATCGAAAAGTAGCTCTACCATTCACCAAGGCGTAAAGCAAGGTTCCACTACCTAAAGCATCCGAACAACATTATTCTAAAGGGCTCCACTAAGCACAACAGCATGGGAGACATTCTTGAAGAATCAAATTTCCATATTCCCAAATCGCAAAACTCCCAATGCCTATATGCGCAGACCCAAGGACCCAATGCCTAGAATTTCGAAATGATCCAAGTCCGAACGGATCTTTAAACGGTCACAAGCTTCAAATCAGTTTAAATACTTGAAGATTTGAAGACCGCAAAATACAAGACATATACGTAAAACGCATAAAAAGCTCGAGTCTTTTCGCTTATATTTTTCTCGATTGTATCTTTGATACATTGTGCTTCAAGACTTATCTTTATTCACTCTTAGAGAGAGTTCATTTCGTAAATCATTCATTGTAAGAATCTCAAAGTTGTGGGACTTTGAGGTTGGGTTATCAGATTACAACTTGTAAGGGGAGTGTAACCTAGAGAGAGGATAACTTTCGAGTACGAGTGTGTATCGATTTGAATGATAGTAGAAACACCCAGAGAGTCGGGACCTGGACGTAGGTCAAGAGTTAAGACCGAACCAAGTATAAATCTTCGTGTCAAGCTTTTCTTCTCTATCTCCATTTACCTTTGTTGAACATCTCTGTTGTGTGGGTGATTTAAAAAGAATTTTTAAAATCCCCAATTCACCCCCCTCTTGGTGATTTCCTTCACTTTCAATTAGAATCAAACCCTAATAAAATTCAATCCTTTTCAAGATAAAATCAAACCAATTGTGACATTACTCACCAAAAAAAAAAACGAAACTTCCAAAAGAAAAAAACAATTGTATTTTTTCAAAAGAACATTTGAGGACAAGTGATGCAAGTTCAACGGTAACCTCATTCCCACACTTAAATGTCACATTGTTCCCAATGTGAACATGTAACAATAAGTAATGAAAGTGAAGAAGCCACCATATCCAAATGTAGACATGACACAAATTTCAAGTATTATCATCATCAACAATCAAAGGAGACAAATCAAAGAAAAGTAGAAGACATCTCCTCTTTTATCATTGACTTGCATTTTCAATTATCTTTCTTTTCATAAAGAAGCACATCATTTGAGGCTCTAAAATTCCTACAAAATCAAAAAAAAAAAAAAAAAAACATCCAATCAAAATCTTGGATTGTCTCCCAAGAAGCGCTAAGTTTATAGTCTTCAGTTAGACTACTCAAAACAAACTTCTAATCATAAGTATCAAACACCTCAATCACCTTGTCTTCATTCATTTTCAAACAATAATGTTTCACACACAAAAATTGATTATTCTACTCCCTCTGGTCCTTATTATAAGGCACCAACTAGCAAGTTTATCTGGTCCTTTTTATAAGGCACTTTCTTGTTCCCAAGGAGCATTAATTATTATTTTTTCCATGTCTTCCCATAATTAATAAGGGTAGTGGGTGAGAATAATAATTAATATGATATTATAGTTTAGTGCAATTAGTAGGGGTAGTATTGGAAATTACTTAAATTCTAGGACAACTTTATTGACTTTAACTACTTTTATTGGTTTGTGAGAAAAGTTAGTTGGTGCCTTATAATAAGGACAAGAGGGAGTAGTTAATTACTTGTGCATCTTCAATTACAGAAGGGTAAAGGAGAAAAAATACATATGTGCTTTATCCTCAGGAGCGTCCAGCACCATATGCTTTTTTTAAGAACAAAAATACACACGTGGTTACCATTTTAGAGCAAAAGTCACACCCCACCGTTAATTCAACATTGCCTCAAGTTTATAATTATTTACCTCGAGGAATATACCTTCATGTTCAATTTTCCAATCCAGCGTGATATGCCTCGAGTCAACTTAGTTTGCCTCAAGGCATCATAACTCTAGGCAACTCTTTTTAACTCCAGGAAAATGACTCTTGTTATCTCAGCTCATCATGCCTCGAGTCAGTCAATAATTGCCTCTAGGCAATATGACTCTAGGCATCAACTTTTTGACTCCAGTTAAAATGTCTCAACATGTTTTCAAATGCTTTCTCCTTGCCTCGAGTCAGCTAGAGTATGCCTCGAGTGAGCTTGCCTCAAGGCACACTCTTGATTGATAAAACTTGTGCATCAGCAAATCACCCACAGTGAACTAAGTCAGAAAAGAGAAGAAGATTATGAGTAACATATATGCTAACAAAGCAAATGCAGCAAGACCACGTATTGATAAAACTTGTGCATCAGCAAATCACCCACAGTGAAACGACATTGATATTTATCGATGCAGCTGAGATTAGGAGTGGTCGTTCCTTATTAAACCCATCTTACAATTTAAAGTAAAGGAAGTTTGTATTTGTGCAGACCTAGAGGCAATGGTGTTCTTCGTTGTCTTCTACTCGTACTATGATCGATGATTGATTCGATGTTACTGAAAGGACAATAGATCTTAACAGACTCAGAATTAATAGACTTGCGGGGTTGAATGGCATACGTTGAATTGACTGAAGTGTCATACAATTACTAGTTTATTGTTGCTTTCTTTTTAAAATAAGACAAGAAAATATCTGTTGAATTTTAAAATTTTAAATTAGTAATTTTCTCTTAAAATTAGCTATCCATTACTACTTAAATATAGTCAATACTTATACTCCTAAATATATAAGTAACAAGACTATTTTGATATTTTGAAATTTAAATGGTATTTTTTTATCCTTTTCCACCCTTCTTTTACAGCGGTTCTACAAAAATTGCAATTATGGACAAGGCATAGAAACCACAAACGACTGCTATCAATACGTGGTCTTGCTGATGCAAGTGAATGTAGGAATGAATTAGGTAATTAAAGAACAGGAAATGGGAAATGGGAAATGAGAAATGGGAAAGGAAGAGATTGGAACCTTCATGGTGATTTCGGGCTTCATAGGCTTACTGGTGCTGGTGAAAGCAGAGACATGACAAACGTTTGTTGAATTAACGGTGGGGTGTGACTTTTGCTCCAAAATGGTAACCACATGTGTATTTTTGCTCCCAAAAAAAGCATATGGTTCTGGGTGCTCCCGAGGGTAAATCACATGTGTATTTTGGCTCCTTTACCCATTATAGAAAATCTCATAATACAAACACTCATTGAATTTAAAGAAAACACGACACGCACATCCTTGCAAATAGATTTAAGAGCTTCAAAAAATTTAGAACATCCAATAATATCTACTTGACTTTAATCAGTAAGAGTCAAGCAGTCAACACGAGAGTCATATGCAACAATTCTTGGGATCTCTTCATTAATTTCAACATCCCAAGCACATGAATTAGGTTCTACAGCCAAAACCTTTATTGGAAACCCACTATCCCTCCAGAACCGGTTTCAGTGCTCGTCTGTAGGACGAGCAGAGAGAGCTCGTCCGTACGGACGAGTTCTCCGACCATCCAGATCTGATTTTTTTTTCTTTTCTATTTTTTTATCAAAAACAATTTTAATGGGTAGAGAATTTAAAATAAAGATAATCTCTCAACTAACATTTTTTGAAAAAATGATTTTTCATGTAGAAAAAAAAGATCTAGGCCGTCAGATCCGATTTGGACGGCCGGGAGCTCGTCCGTACGGACGAGCCCCTACTCGTCCAAAGGACGAGCGGGGAAGCCAGATCCCTATCCCTCCCAAATTAATTTTAGGCTCACATTCATTTTTCAAATTGTCTATAGTCTCATGCAGTTCCCTCTCTTCAACTTTATCATAATCATTTTCATTACAGCTCTAACGGGAAATATGATTGAAGGAGTTTTGTTGTTTTATTTCTTCAATGGTTTTTTCTCATTCGGCTCACATGGGCTACAATATTTTAGAGACTTGTCTCAATGCTAATGTCGAATTCCTTTTTTTCATGAAGAAAATCCTTAACTAATATTTCTATGGAAGATTCTTCAAATTCCATATAGGTTTTGTTTTTGGGAAAATCCCATATAAATACCAATTGAATTTGCAAAACCCTCAAAAGCCTACCGAATTTGTAAAAAGACTGAGAAATGACAAGGATTTATGAGGGATATGCAAATTCAGGTGAAAAGTCTACATTGCCCATAAGTAACTTTATGAAGACATTGGAAAGAGTAAGGTCATTCCATTCTCATTCGAAATCCATTTCTCATTCGATCGCCCTAGCGCATTCTTCATCGTCTTCATCGCGATGCTCGTTCTTCATCATCAATCCTCGCGACGCCATGAATCCCTTAAGAAAAATCAGGTTTGATTGTCTGAAATTTTAATCGTTTGGGATGTGGTGGTTGTTGGGGCTGCACTCGATCCATTGTTGGAAGGTGAAGGAAGGAGAGATAAAGAAAAAGACGAACAATAAAACGAGCTCAGAAGGCTAAAAAATTCAGTAATGAACAGTAAATGCGTTTGAGGAAGAAGGTGAACAGTAAATATGAACTTTTAACAAAATTCGTAATGAGATTAACAAGTTCAGTAATGGCTTAAATTTCAACGACTATTTTTGTATAAGCCGTCGTTGAAAGTTAAGCCAAAAAAAAAATTTACAACGACTGTTTTTCTTAAAAACAGTCATTGAAAGTACTTTTCACGACTGTTTTTTCAAAAACATTGAAGAAAAACTTTTGATGACTGTTTTTAAGAAAACAGTCATTAAAAGTACTGTTTTTCTTCAACCACTCCACAGAAATACCACCTTTAAAAAAAGAAGACAGTCCATATTTACAAAGAAAATAGTCATTAAAGTACTGGTTTTTATGACTGTTTTTAAGAAAACAGTCATTACAAGTATTGTTTTTGATGACTTTTTTTGAAAAAACAGTCATTAAAAGTACTCTTTTTGATGATTTTTTTTTTGAAAAAATAGTCGTTAAAAGTACTTTCAACAACTGTTTTTAAGAAAAACAGTCTTTGATGACTGTTTTTAAGAAAATGTCTTTGATGACTGTTTTTAAGAAAAAAGTCATTAAAAGTATTGTTTTTTATGACTTTTTTGAAAGAACAGTCATTAAAAGTACTTTTTTTGACGACTGTTTTTAAAAAAACAGTTGTTAAAAGTACTTTCAACAACTGTTTTTAAGAAAAACAGTCGTTGTAACTTCTTGTTTTTTTTTCTCTTAATTTTCAACGACAATTTATACGAAAATAGTCGTTGAAAGTTAAGCCATTACTAAATTTGTTAATCCCATTATGAATTTTGTTAAAAGTTCATATTTACTGTTTACCTTCTTCCTCAAACGCATTTACTGTTCATCACTGGATTTTTCAGCCTTCTGAGCTCATTTTACTGTTCACCTTTTTCTTTATCTTTCCTTCCTTCACCCTCCAACAATGGATCGAGTCCAGCCCCAACAACCACCACATCCAAAACGATTAAAATTTTAGAAAATCAAACCTGATTTTTCTTAAGGGATTCATGGCGTCGCGAGGAAGACGATGAAGAACGAGCGTTACGATGAAGACGATGAAGAACGCGCTAGGGCAGTCAAATGAGAAATGGATTTCGAATGAGAATGGAATAACCTTACTCTCTCCAGCGTCTTCATAAAGTTACTTAAGGGCAGTGTGGACTTTTCATCTGAATTTGCATATTCCTCATAGGTCCTTATTACTTCTTAGTCTTTTCACAAATTTGGTGGGCTTCTGGGGGGTTTTGCAAATTCAACTGGTATTTATATGGGATTTTTCCTTTGTTTTTCGATTTGTTAAAGGTGGACTAGTGGAGTGAGGTGCCACATAATTGACATATGGACACTAGGTGGGACCAAAAAAATGGTAACAGCTGTTTAGATTATTTAATGGAAATAGCATTATTGAACTACTTTTTAATGTTAATGGGTATTTTTACACCCAAGAATTGCTTGCCGTGTCTATAGCTCTTCCCAAAACTATTTATGGGTAGAATTGCTCATTAACCCTTTGATTATACTAAATATCAAATAATTAAAAAAAATGTGAGAAGTCGTAAATAGGTTTAGAACTGGTCCTGGTACATACATGCACGTCCTGGCAAGTTTAGGAATGGTCCAAGCATATCCGACTTTGTGAATTGATTTGACAAGTACTAGCAATTAAGTTTAAATCGGTATGAATACTGAAAACCTTTTCAAAAAGAGTTTACCCTAATTGAACCTATAGCTGATGAATGGCATGGAAGGAATTTGTAATATCGTTTGTTTTGTTCAAACAGAGGAAAGGGGAGGAAACAAAAAAAATTAATAGTTTTTTATTTGATTCAAGGAAAAAAGTGAAGAAAGGGGAATAATTACAACACACCCAAAAAAAAACAAAAGCTTTTCCCCAATTTGAAGGGAAGAGGGAGGAGAGCAAATAGGGGTAAAACTCTAAAAGGAAGTTCATAATTCAAATATTATAAATTATAAGTAAAAATATTAATAGATACAATTTTTAATTTATGAAAACTCGCGAATACTTAAATTTAAATTAATTCGTTTTAAATAGTTAAAAAAGTTGTGCCACATCACAAATTGACAATAAGGAGACATAAGGAGAACAACCCATTCAACATGAGCACACATATGCCATACCAATTTTACCATAAAAATGTACTAGATCCGTTTTCAAGGGAAGTAAACTCTTTGGGTCAAGGCGTTTGTGTTGTAACTTTGCCTTCTAAGTAGTTTTTTAGAGGAACAATTGATACCTTAATGAAAATTGTGGAAGGTATGACTCGAGAACAATGGGCTGGTTTTTTGGCATATAAGTTAAGCGAGAAAGCTAAGGTAATGACATAAGCTTGCATATATTTGTTTAATTTGGTTTACTTGACTTAATTTGAAGTATTTTTTGCTGGACAATGTAGAAATACAGTGAGATCAATACTAGAAATGGAGCAAAACAAACAATTATGCATACCCTTGGATCCAAAAGCATTGCATGTTTAAAACATGACATGGTATGCACGTCAATTATAATCTTTTTTATCTATATTTGATCTTTTGTGAATTTAACTAACCTTTTGTATACTGACATTGCTTTAGGAAAAAAATATGGACGCAAATTTAGTAGGGGGAGATGTAAGCCATTACGCACAAAAAAAAAAAAAGGATGGCAGTTTTGTCTGTGAGGAAGCTAGAGAAAAAATGTATATATTTTCTTTGAGAATGAGGAAGCTATACATGCTATTTGATTACATGTTTGATGTTGTATTGTAGGACCAATTACTATCTGAGATGGAGGAAACGTCTTCTGAAGAAGAGGCCTATGAACATGTCTTTGGGAAAGAGTACCCTGAACGCGTTAGAGGAATGGGGTTTGGGGTGGTTCCATCTCAAATGCGTAAGCGTTATAGCGGTTCTGCATCATCTTCTAGTGTTGGTCCTTCTCAAGCAGAGTATGATTCCCTCAAAGAAGAACTTGACATCTTAAAAGGGAAAATGGGAGAACTTGACGCCTTGAAAGCACAAATGGCTTCATTTTGCAACATATTGGTGCTCAACAACCTTCTCATTTTCCCTTCAATGAGGTAAATCTTGTGTCATAATTAAATATATACTTTGGAATTAAATCGTAGGTTCAATCTTTGTTGGCTATCTTGGACATCATTTAATTTTTTCGCATTATGGATTATTTGCATATGTCTTTATTTCATATGATTACTTTGGAGTGGTGACTCGCTTCGTTGATAATAAATTTAGGATGTTGACATGGTCAGAGCTTGTATGGATTATAAGTCATATGTATCACTTGTTTATATATGTGGCCAATTTAGACATAATGACTGCTAATGTGAAGTTTAATTCTTGTGTCTTTGAAACTATATGCATGAAAGGAAATTTCTTGTTCATAACAACCAAATCCCATAGATTACTAACAGCAGCTTGCAGATACTCTTTTCACTACTTTTTGCTTTTCACTTTGTTTACCCCTAACTTGATAAACCTTTATTTGATTTGGTACATGAAAATTACTTTATCGATAGAAAATTCCTTGCATGCAAAGTAGTGTCCACTGATTTCTTTATCCTGTTACGGTTCAGCCTTGGTTTTATCACTACTACAAAAAAGTGAAAAGACGTCCTGAATTAGAGGCAATTAACGCCCCTTTTCGGAATGACGTCTAACCAGGGGAAGTAGTAATTTGAAGCCTTTCGGCGTCCTATGGTTAAAACAGGACGCCTTAAAAAAGGCGTCCTGTGTTTAATCAAGGACGCCTTTTTAAGGCGTCCTTTGTTTAATCAAGGACGCCTTTTAAAGATGTCCTAAATAAAAAATAGGACGCCTTATTTTTGTGTTTCTTGGCAAAATAAGGCGTCCTTGACCTATATTAGGACGCCTTATATTGTGCGTCCTATATGAGTAATCAGGACGCCAAATATGGTATATAAGGCGTTCGATCCTAAATTAAGGACGCCTTAGGTATAATTTTTTTTTTTCAAAAGTACCACTGCTATTCGTCGACCAATTTTCCGGCGTACATATATACATACATTTATATTACCCAACATTCATCAAATTGGTCCCCTCATTACCTAAATACCTCAAGAATCAATTTCCAACAATTTATATATATAACAAGAACCCTTACTTCCTTGACTAACCAGCAACACAATAACAACAAAAATGGAAATTTCTTAAACCCCAATTTTCAGACATGACAGCAACGCACAGAACCAAAATAATATACTGCACATCTAAATCTTCTTAAACAAAACACTAATGAAGACTTACCCAACTCCCAGATTGGGCCAGCAGCAAGAAGAAAATAAAAACAAACTCAACCCCTTCCCAAGCAACCTAGAAGCTAATCATAGATGAAGAGAAGGGAGAAATTGATAATCTTTGTACCCAAAGCCTAATAAATTCAGTTTAGGCTAGAGAATGAAGATAAGCAACCTGAATCAAGAACAAACCAAAAAATCACGGAGGGAAGAACAAATCTGCCATTTAGAGCATCAAACAGAGGCAGCGAAAAATAGACGATTAAGAATGCTAGACATTAAGAATGCTAGCAACTACAATTTGTGCAGCAAAGTGAAGTGACAGAACATATTTACTCTGGATTTGTGCAGCAAAGTATTTCACAATGCAAGATCAGAAGTTCAGTGAAAAAGGCACCTCCTATGTAAATGACAATCACTTAATTACTTTGAAAATGAAACATGCAAGTAAAGGGGGTGTATCGTTACCTTCTGAATTTTACCTTCTAAACTTTTCTAATAACAATGATTATAACAACAACGAATTCCAAACATCATCCATGTCTATGAATCTTATGGAAAAGGCAACACATGACGTACATATCTATATGTTTTGAAGAAAATGTGCAGCCAAAGCGTTTCGAACTGTATCGATGTCTTCGTCCAAGCACGGATCCACACTATCAAAAAGCTATAAATTGGAAAACAAGGTATAAGTTAAACCAATGAAGTAAATGAAGTAATTAACAACTCAAGTACAACAAAAATATTATCATTTGAGAATCACGGAGCGATTACGTACGTTTTGAAAACTCGTCGTACATCCGGCCTCAACGATGGTATGCATATAATAGATAACATAGTATCCGCACTCAGTGTTCCCTGGTTGTCGAGGGCACTATAAATCAAAAGAAAATTGTTAAAACGAATAAAGGCATATCGAAAGCTACTGTGTCAATGTAATAACTTGAATTGAAACTACTTACTCTTGGATAAAACCACTTCGGTCCACCCTACTCTTGTGCTCCAGTAACCAATCTAGCCGACTTGAATGCACTATCATTAAAATGGAAAGTAACAGACATGAAAACAAATCATATAAAGTGAAGAATCAATGATTTTAACGAAAATTTACTTACTTGGCAAACATGGATTTGATTTCTTCGTTTGGTCTGCCTCCTAAGGAATCAAACCAATAACACGCGTTCTTGGACGGACAAATGACACACAGGGTCCAATGACCACTACAACATATACATTTTAATATTAAATTAAGATAAGAAAGGAATTTATTCAGAAAAATCTTAAAAAGACAAAACTAACACTACGTACCCTTCAAGTATTGGGGCTAGATAAACAGGAAAGTCATCCTCAGCAATTGTATAACCAACATAAAGTGTCCTTTTGGTTAACGTATTGCGAGTCGACGTCGTGTTTATTGGACTTAAGAATCCATACAAACTCGTTCTACGGTCATCTTCGGACGCATATGTCATTGCGAGACACTATGATCGGAATTAAATAAAATCAACTGCGTTGTTGAGTATAGAAAACAAAAAAGATCAATGCAATAATTAAAGGAAAACAAAAACTTACATTATCTCAACCTCAAGAACGACCAAGTCTAAATCCTTCATATGCGAAATTCCTCCGATCTTTTTTGTCAACGGTAAAGTCATATGTCTTTTCTCCGCCGACAATGCCCGCACGCATCTTGAAGGAGATATAGCCGATGTCCTTGTACATGTCTCGTTTGTGCTAGGTAGGGAAATTTGCCCACGGCTTGTTCATTCTATGAAAACATAAACAAACATATTATGAGTGGGTTACCAATGAAAAGCAAGTTCTAGTAATGTATTTCTTACCATTGGAGGTGTCGTCCCCGCCATCTGAATAAGATGACTCGGCCAAAGGATGAACGATCCTATGGCCCGGCCTAAATCTGGAACCTCGTCATCATCTATCGGGACGTGTGTATTTTTCCCCCCCCCCTCGAACACATTTCACAGTCACCCTACGTAGGTCTTGTGAAATTTCAACATTATGGTGGGTGGTGTGATCTGTATAAATAAGAGCATCGGCAACAATACGCCGGGCTGGGGCATCCAAATAGAGAGTGCACGGTTGTCCTCCCTGTGGAGTGTGAGAAGGTTCACCGAGATCAACATCTGGAGGGTTAAAACTCTCTTTACTGCTGGGGAAGGTCAGGGATTCACGGGTTGTACGTGCCGTATTGTCCCTAGAATCTATCATGTCTTTCATTTCAGATCGTACTTGTTGCATGATTTCGTCTAATAGTGAAGCCCGAACTTGGGCTACAAGCTCCGGACTAGCTTTGTTCACGTCATAGACTTGTGAACGCCGTCCAAAATATTTTGCGGCAGTAACTCCCCTAGGCTCTCCTCGAATGTGATCAAGGTAATCTGGCTTCCCAATCGCCGTTGACAAAATGTACATCCGTGGACCCAGCGTAAATGAACCTTGGGAACTCTGCTCCTCAAGTGCATCCTGTATCATAAGATGTTTCATAAATAACAACTAAACCCTATAGCTGCTAAAACAACCGAGGCTATTTAAAACGTCTAATTTAACTACTTACAATCTTTGAGGCAACCTCAGCAACATCTGTATTTATGTATTTGTCGCCTTTCATCCTCGCAGCTTTCCATGTTTTGTGATGAAGAGGACGTTCAGGTGGCTGGACAACAGTGGAAGGATCGGATTGGGCAGCTTCCCTCATTCTCTCTAACTGCTCTTCCATCATTCTCCATTCAAGCTTCCTATACCCACCACGGGACATGCAATGCGGATACTAATTTGCCACTTGCCTCTCTTTATTGGCTTGACTTTTTTCCTGTGACACGAAAACAAATAAAACTTAGACTAAGTTGTCAAGTAGATTCAAATAAAAGATGTGATATGAAAGAAATTTTACAAGAAATTCTAGATTTTGCCATGACGCCACAAACTCCCTCCTGTCCTCGAGAGAAATATAAGGATATATCTGACATGGATCCTCGTTCCTCTTTTCCCCTCGAATACACTTTCTAGTCAGCTTGTTCTTAAAGTCTTTCCAACGTAGACGAACTTCCCCCATCCAATGCTTCTGCATTGCCGTAGTAGGGGGACGTCGTACGTTTGCTGCAAGGTAAAAGGAAAGGTAATTACATTTCAAGCAATTAGACAAATGATACAAATTAGGTGAATCGAAGGTGACGTACCAAATTTTGTGCCCAAATCAAGTGCTTCGTTTTCTCAAGAACGTACTTCCAAGCAAAGTAGACAATGCGAACTTTGCTTCGAGCCAGATAGCCTAAATAGCTAATGAAATTTTCTTCCTCTGCACCATTTGGATTCATGTTGTCATCAAAGTCCACATGCAACCTCTCTTTTTGATGCTCACGACGGGCCACTAGCGCACTCATCTGTGTGCTACCTCTACCCTTTCTCACAACGGGCTCGTCAACTCTATCACCTCCTGACTCGTCGGAGCTAGACATGTTCCTGTTCATCAAGGACAAATCAATGTTAGATAGGTTATTAAATAGTAAACAGATTAATAAAATGAACTAGTACACCCTAAACCACCACAAAAATAAGATAGTACTATTTCATAACTTAAGATCTTACTTTATATGGCTTCCCATATTCGTTGTCAAGTAGATTCAAATAAAAGATGTGATATGAAAGAAATTTTACAATAAATTCTGGATTTCCACTTTCTAGTCGGCTTGTTCTTAAAGTCTTTCCAACATAGACGAACTTCCCCCATCCAATGCTTCTGCATTGCCGTAGTGGGAGGGACGTCGTACGTTTGCTGCAAGGTAAAAGGAAAGGTAATTACATTTCAAGCAATTAGACAAATGATACAAATTAGGTGAATCGAAGGTGACGTACCAAATTTTGTGCCCAAATCAAGTGCTTCGTTTTCTCAAGAACGTACTTCCAAGCAAAGTAGACAATACGAACTTTGCTTCGAGCCAGATAGCCTAAATAGCTAATGAAATTTTCTTCCTCTGCACCAGTTGGATTCATGTTGTCATCAAAGTCCACATGCAACCTCTATTTTTGATACTCACGACGGGCCACTAGCGCACTCATCTGTGTGCTACCTCTACCCTTTCTCACAACGGGCTCGTCAACTCTATCACCTCCTGACTCGTCGGAGCTAGACATGTTCGTTCATCAAGGACAAATCAATGTTAGATAGGTTATTAAATAGTAAACAGATTAATAAAATGAATTAGTACACCCTAAACCACCACAAAAATAAGATAGTACTATTTCATAACTTAAGATCTTACTTTATATGGCTTCCCATATTCCTTCACAATGATCGTTTCTTGCAGCATATTCTTCATCATCTACCACTTCTACTTCACGTGTTGTAGGGGGTTTGTTGTGAACCCACACTTTTGTTTTTTACCTTGAAGTACAATGGACATTTTTTTATTTGCAAGGTGTAATACCCGGATTTTAGTAAACTGGAAGTTTTGAGATAAAGGAAATTAACGAATATTTTGATAAAGCAAAATCATGAGCTTAAAACTATTATAGAAAATTGTTATAATTATAGAGTAAATTGTCAAAAAAGTTACAGGAAAATCTGATGAACAGAATGACTAAAAATGATATAATAGTGATAAAAACAGTCTAAAAATATTATGATAAATACTGAAAGATCATGAAAAATTATGAGAAAAATATGGAAGTGTTATCCCTAATTATGAGAATTTAATAAATTATTTCAGAGGAAATAACATGAAGAAAAGTTTAAAAAGCATTTCGGAACCATAAAGTAACGATAGGGTAAACATTGTTAATATTTTACATAGGATATAAAATGACAATGTCGGTATAAAAGTTTGCAAGATAACAATATACTGTAAAATTGGTAAAGATAAATATATGAAGAAACCGATCCTAAAAAGATCACTAAACGAAGAAATTAGGTCCGATTAAGCCCTAACGAAGGCGCGGGGTAAAACGGGAATTTTTGGTAAAAATTATTATATTTTTAAAAAATGGAAAAAATTATAGAAAAATAAATAAATCTGAATTTTTAAAAGAGGGGGCGAAATTCTAAGTATTTTTAATTAAAAATAATTGTTTAAATAATTAAAATGGTAATTAGAATAAAATAATAATATAATGCGGTGAGTCGCTTATATAAGGGGGGAAAAGTTAGAAATAAATTCTATAGGTAAACCAGAGGTAAAAGTCTTTTCGACTGATCAAATTAAGTACAAGTGAAATTCTACACGAAGAAAGAATTTACCGGGCGTCGATTCCGCAACCGAAAACCCTAATTTCAAATAAGACGAAAAGTTGATCGAGATAGAGTGGAGTCGGATAGGCAAAGTGAGAACCTATAGAAACAATTGTGTCTTTTTAAACACGAGATTAAGTTAGGCAACAACTGGACGTTTACGATTCGGTGAATTGTTGTCCAGAAGTTGGTTCTATCTAAGCGATTTCCGTAATCGGACGCGTTTGTCCGAATATCTTCCGACGCACCGGAGAATACCTGGATATGATCAAAAATAGGATCCAAATAGATAATATGAAAGAGGATGGAAAGATCTTCAAAGTTACACGCCGGATTTTTGAGTTTTGCGAAATCGCGAAACGGACACGGATCGGGTAGCTTTATCGGGCCAGGAGGCCATAAAGCAAGATGACAACTCATTCTTTGACTTTTTGGGCCAAAGAGGTCGGCACCTATGGATGGAGGGCCAAGATTGCTCCTCCCAAAACCCTAGATCTAACGGTTCAAAAACAAAGCGAGAAAATTCCCTTTACGTCCGAATTTTTTCTATAAATACCAAGCTCCTCTTCTTCATTTCTCACACCAAAAATCTGCCTCTTAGAGAGAAGTTAGAGAGAGAAGCTCGGAGAAAGTCTAAGCAAAGTCTCGGGTAAGTTCTTCGGTCCCTGGTCTTTAGTTTCGGTAGTTCTTTCGGTAGATATAGTAGGAATGCTAGATTTATCTTTAATTTTTCAAGATAGTCTAGATATCATATTTAGGGGTAAATATGATATATATTTCGAAAATATGATGAGGAAAAGATCTGTCAAAATTCTAGAGAGATAGAGTGAAAACAGAAGACTCGGCGAAATTCCGCCGATTAGGGGTTCGGGGCAAAATGGTAATTTGTACCTAAAATGCCGTTATGTTGCTAAAAGTTGTTAAATATTATCCTTATAGGATATACGAGATAATCGTATCGCATTGTCGAGCGCCATTTGTTGTGCCGCCGTCACACCATTGTTTTCCATTGTCGAAATTTCACGTTTTTCCGTAAAAGTTCTGTTGTACCGCCAAAAAGGTACGTTCACGTCGTAACACTAACTCGATGGTTATTGTATGATTATATATGTTTGTTGTGTTCTGTTTGTTGTTGTAGCATACGTGGTTATGTTATATACACGGTTATGTCACATACGTGGTTATGTCACATACGAGGTTATTATTCTTTGTATCATACGTGGTTATGTTACATACGTGGTTATTATCTTACATACGTGGTTATGTATTTTTAATCATACATCTGTTGTGGACTTTTGTATTGATTTTTGTTGTCGTGTATATGTAGTCGTATTTAAGCATGAGGTTAACCGTTACCTGAGATCCAAATTGTAATTGGATCTCGGCTCTTATCATAGCGTCGGAGTTCGGAAGAACCGAGGACCGAGGAGAAAAGGCGAGCGGGCCGAGTCCCGACCGAAGACTTTCTTCGGGTGTTATTCATTTTGAAAACTCTCGGTCAATGTACCGCTTCTGTAAATCAGCCAGACTTACGGCAATTTGAATAAATGTATCAGTTACTCAATTGCTCCGATGCTCTACTCTGATGAAAAAAAAAATATACTGCTTTTGAAAATGGGATGTTACACAAGGTCTGTAACATAAAACACTTGTTTCGCCTGGCTTGCTAGAATGAATGGCTCATCTCTATGACCAACTCTTTGAAGATCAACTGAGACAAACCCAAATTGTGGATCTATTACAATAGCATTATTGCTAACCCACTTACATTTCAATAAAGCAATTTTGAACTTGGTGTAGCTCATCTCCCATATTTCTTCAATAACTCCATAATAGGCCATTGATGCTAATACCGGGTTTTTGTCTTTTGAACTCGAAAAGTGCATGGATTCAGCTTCAACCATCACCCCACTATTTTGCACAGAACTTCTGTCATCTTGGTCTTTTGTGTAGAAAGTATACCCGTTTATATCATAACCACTCCAAGTGATGACCTGAAAAGAAGGCCCCCAGGCGAACCACTCAATTGTATCCGACACTCCGGTCTCGTGCAATACCTTCTCACTGAACCACTTTATGAACGTCTTCTTTTACTCATTCGCTATCTGCATGTCATTCTTCCTTGGATTCATATTCTTCAAACTCTTTATGTGTTCATCAATGTATGGTTGAACTTCTTCCATATTATTCAAGATGTACATGTGTGCTTGCAACACCTCTTCACGAGGCTTATTCTTTAGTTTGATTCCTCGAGTTCCCTCGCTTATCCCCTCGTCATGTTGATATTGTATCGTCGTCCTTGATAGATAATCTTTGAAAAAGTCCATAGCCTCTTCAACTACATATCTTTCAACAATTGAGGCTTCCGGTCGATAAGGATTTTTAGAATACCCTTTTAAGATCTTCATGTATCGCTCAAAAGGGTACATCCACTTAGGTAAACTGGACCGCAAAGCCTAACCTCCCTTACCAAGTGCACTATCAGGTACACCATTATATCAAAAATGTAGGAGGAAAATGCATCTCCAGTTGGGACAAAATAATATAACCCTCATTTTCCAATTCATCCAACTTTTCAATGTCAATGACTTTGTTACAGATAGCATTAAAGAAAATACTCAATTTTGTTATAGTGGTTCGCACTTCATCTTTCATAATGCCTCTAATAGCTCTTTGGTAATAGTTGTTGCATCAACACATGATAATCATGGGACTTCATCCCAACTAACCTCAAATCGTCCATTGAAACACACCTTCTCAAATTAGAAGAATATCCTTGTGGAACCTTAATGTCATATAGACACCCACACAAACTTTTTTTCTCTGCTTTTGATAGTGTATGAGCTGCTGGCTCCAACTATGCCCTCTTACCATCTTCTCTTACTTGTGGATGTAACCGTTCTCTTATTCCCATATCAACCAGGTCTAGTCTCGCACTAATTCCATCCTTAGTCTTCCTTGGTATGTGCAAAAGAGTACTGACAAGGCTATCGCAGACGTTTTTCTCCACATGCATCACATCAAGACTGTGTCTCACATCAAGATTACGCCAATATGGAAGATCAAAGAAAATTGATCTCTTCTTCCATATATTCTTCTCACCCGTAATCCTTTGTTACCTACCCAATATGACATTGATATGTTTCACCCGACTAGAAACATCCTCTCCTGTTAATGCCTTTGGAGCCGTTCTATGCTCCGGTAAGCCGTTAAAACGCTTTTTTAACTTACGATATGGGTGGAATCGATGAAGAAACCTCTTGTGACCGAGTTAGACCGTTTTTTTTTCGTGCTTTAGTTGATGGAAGTTTGTGTCCGCTTCACATATTGGACATGTTTTATGCCCCTTGACACTGTACCCTGACAAATTTCCGTATGCAGGAAAGTCGTTTATCGTGGTAAAAATCATTGCACGCAAATTGAAGGACTCCTTCTTATATGCATCAAACACATCTACGCCTTCCTCCCACAACTTCTTCAAATCCTCAACCAGCGGTGCCAAGTACACATCAATATTGTTCCCGGGTTGTTTTGGTCCAGAAATCATCAATGAAAGCATCACATACTTGCGTTTCATACATAGCCAGGGAGGTCGGTTGTATATTACAAGGAGAACCGGCCATACACTATGGGTGCTACTAAGAGTTTGATACGGATTGAAGCCATCTGTACAAAGCCCCAGCCGAAGGTTTCTTGGCTCACTGCCAAATTGAGGGAACATTTCGTCTATTTTCTTCCATTGCGGAGAGTCAGCCGGGTGGCGAAGATATTTTCCATAAGATATTCTCTCATCCGAATGTCATCTCAACTTCTTTGCCGTTGCTTTGCTAGTAAAGAGACGCTTAAACCGCGGTATTATTGGAAGATACCACAATGCCTTCAATGGTTGCCATTTTGTTGTCTGATTTCCAGAACCACCACATTTCTTCACTTTGTATCGTGAAGTTTTACACTTCGGACAATTACTGAGGCCTTCATACTCATTTCTGTACAATATGCAGTCATTAGGGCAACTGTGTATCTTTTTATACTCCATACCCATCGTAGACAAGATTTTCTTGGCCTCATACATACATCTTGGAAGTACATTGTCGTCTGGCAACATATCACACAACAATTTCAGCAACGACGTGAAACTACTATTGGTCCACCCACAAGTTGCCTTTAAGTTGACCAAATGTAAGGTCCCAGTCAACCGTGTATACTTAGTACACCCAGGGAACAAAGGTGTCTCTGCATCACTGCGCACGCTATCATATTCATGCGGTTGAGCAAAAGATTCAACCTCAATATCATGAATCATTCTCTCCATTGCATCGTCATCTACCTCAACTTCATTTTTGTGGGATGCACTGGTAGTTACCTCCTCACCATGCCATATCCACGTTGTGTATCGAAGGTTTATTCCATCACAAATTAGGTGATCCCTTATATCAGCAATATCCCGTCGAACCCCATTTAAACAATTAACACATGGACAATAATACATCCCATTTTTTGTAGCCACATTCCTTCTAGCAAATTCAATAAACTCTTCCACCCCATTCTCATATTCTTCACTAGTTCTCAAAGCATTCATCCAACTATGCCCCATTTTAATAACACCTAAGACATTTCCAACAACACTCAAGGTTATAACAAAAAACATAAACGACATGCCTTTTTCTCTATCTTTTTAAAAAAATTCGGCAACATTTCCCCTTAAAAGTAAGACATCCCAAAATTTCAACAACAAACAATTTCAGCTTCATTCAACAAAACTTACTAACTAAGGCAATTTAGAAAAGATTAGCTATTAAATCCAATAGTTTCATCAATAAAAACTATAAAAATATAGCTAAATTGTCTAAGTCATAAACTATACATTTGGACTTCTAACAACAATATTTAACTATAATTACCTCAATGTAAATTCGATGCTTGAAATTTATTTGCTCTATTCAACCTAAAGACAACAACAATAAAGACAACATTAAAATTATTCAAACTAACATATGAGAGGGAATAATTGTATGACAAAAGGAACATGATTAAATATACCTACCCTAGCACCCCTCAAGCTCTTGTGGGTTGTTGTCGTGACCAAGTAACAGTACTCAATAGGGTTATTAGCTTCCTGAAGTCAAAAAAGAAGTAATCACTAAGAGCTTAAAACTACAAATTTCCAGATAAGTAAAATTGATCAAATATACTTTCAATGCTTAGATTTAATAAAATAAGTGAAATGTTAAATTGATTGTTGTATCTCCAAAAGAAATGCACCAAGTATACCATTGAAAGGGTCCAAAGCGCAATTACGGGGCAAGTGTCTTTGAACATGTGATTAAGAATCTAATAATCATTGTAAACCAAGTATTCCATTTCATGATTTTTGATAAACTTCTTCCATATTGTGGTAATCATTATTTGAAGTTTTTTTTAATAGTAGTAAATCTGATAATAGACCAATACTATCCACACTGTCAAATTTCAGGGTTTAAATTTATAACTTTTGTACATAATCGTGATCATGATGGTTATAGAGAAAAAATAGAAGTAACAATCTTATAAGAGCCAAGGAAAAAAAAAGCCATTATTTTCTTCCTAAAAGTCTATAACCATCATAACACATGAGAAAATCAGCATCTTAAATTCAATTCAGTTTTATCTCTTTAAAGTTGGGATTTGTAACTTTTGGAGCATAGCCAACTTTATTCTCAACATACTATAATATTAGGTTCAGATTCTTTGAATAATGTACAACACGTGGTGCACTAAGAGCAAAGTAGAGAGAAAAACTTAAGATATAAAGAAATAAGCCTCAAAGAATTAATAGGGGCCTCTTCTATGAAAGCAAACCAGATAGTTCAAAAGAAACAAGCCTCATACTCCCATTTCGTTGTATCACTTTCCCTTCTAATGGCAATACAACACAGCTGTAGAGGATCCAGAAGTATATATAGTACGTTGGAAAGGTTACAGTCACCCAAGACTACCATAAAGATCAAAGAATGAATAGTGGCCTCTAGTATGAAAGCAAACCAAATAGTTCAATGATTATGTATAAAGAAGTAGAGTTCAATGGAGAGGAAAACCTGTGGGCAAGATTGTGGCCATTCATGGGGTATTGAACATTTATATTCTATGTCAATACAAATAAGTTGAAGGCACATACGCTAGGATTAGGAAGCAGTGAGTAACAATAATATCTCATAATCCAAGTCCCAAACTTAGAGCTTTAATGTTTCAGAATTTTTATCACTAAGTTGTATACAGTTGAATAAGTCAATAAGAGACAATGCTCTAATCTCTAAAACCAAGTTTTATATATATATATATATATATATACTAATTACGCATGCATTTTGCCAATGGTTTATCAGGAATAGGGCTCAGAAACGTCCATAACAGTAGATATCAACTCAAGATATTCTCGATTAGCATAGGCAAATAGAATCAAAGAAGTTGAATGCTTGGACGATTAAAGTGCATTGGGGACATTCACGTTTAGATTCAAGCAGATGTAGCAAAGCATACCTGTAGCCAATGGGCGCTTCGTTAAAGATCGGAGAAGGTGGGGGACGCGACGGCAACAAAGCACACAAGTCGACGGACGCCGCGAAGAGGGAAGATGGAGAAGACGGAGCTGTCACGCACAATGTGAGGGGGAAATGAAAGGGCTTTTGGTAGGGAAGGAGCCGAGTGAGAGAGCAGGGGAGAGTGAGGGTGAGTGATTAGGGCTTTGGGTAGGTTATTGTTGGGCGTGAATGAGATAGCAGGGAAGGGGACTGGGTGTGTGAGAGAGGATTTGAAGAGAATGAGTGAGTGAGCACTGAAGAATATGGTTTACGAGGCTTTTTTGCGTAAAAAATTAAATTAAGGCATCCTGATCCATGTTCAGGACGCCTAAAAAGACCAAAAATTAAATTAAGGTGTCCTGATCCATGTTCAGGACACCTTAAAATCCGGTTAAGGCGTCCTGATCCACGTTCAGGACGCCTTAAAAGCCCAAAAAAATCGATTAAGGCGTCCTGATCCATGTTTAGGATGCCTAAAAAAGCCCAAAAATGCGCTGGACCAAAAAAAATAACTTTAAGGATGCCAAACAATTACAATAAGGCGTCCTAACAAATATTCAAGACGCCCAAAAATAAAAAATTATTCCCAACCCATTAGCTAGCGCCAAAAAAATTCCCGAAATGGCGCCATGGAGGATTTTAGGCGTTTTGAAATTCATATAGGACGCCTTAATTAATTTTAGCTGAGAAATTATTCTCAAAACACTAGTTGGCGCCAAAAAAATTCCTAAGGGCGATTTTAGGCGTCCTGGAATTAATATAGGACGCCTTAATTAGTTTTAGCTGAAAGAAATTATTCCCAAACACTTAGTTGGCGCCAGAAAAAATTTCTAAGGGCGATTTTAGGCGTCCTGAAATTAATATAGGACGCCTTAATTCATTTTAGCTGAAAGAAATTATTCCTAAAACACTAGTTGGCGCCAGAAAAAATTCCTAAGGGCGATTTTAAGCGTCGTGAAATTAATTTAGGACGCCTTAATTAATTTTAGGTGTCCTAAATAGTGGTTTAGGATGCCAAATTCTCATAATTCAATTTTATAATTATAAGAATACCACTGAGTTCACTTTTAACTTCCTTTTATAAATTAAGGACGTTGTTTAGAGAAGTAGTAACCATTTTTTGTAGTAGTGTATAAATGCATGAACACCTCTGTTTTGGATTGAAAGTAAATTAGACAAGATGGTATATTTATGAATAGCCTTGCATATATGTAAGAAATTCTAATACTGTTGATGTGATATGGGGCTGTTTATATGGTATGAACAAAAGTTTGGAACTTGATCAAATTTGTGAATTCGGTGCGAATCATTAGCCTCTTAGCATTTGAAACTTGATCAAATTATTGAATTCAGGTCTATTTTTGTTTGCTTAATATAGTACCCTTATGTTTTGTTTTAAAAATCTAGTTCAGGTCGTACTTATATGTTTCTATTTCGAGAGAAAGCTAGAAAGTTAAGTACCATGTTTGCATATTGTGATTGATTGCAAATTTGTTTTGTTTTAAAAATTTGCACTTGGTCACATCATTAAAAATCAGGTTTTAAAGAGTTCAACTCCGCTCAAATTTTGTTTGCTAAATGCTAGACTGCTTTCTTTGTATTATGCTTGATATATGCTAAATTGATAGTCATGTTGATGCCATGATGCAATGAAAAAATGGCTGAACAAGACATTGTAGCATTTGATGTTTGTTTTCAATTTTGTTTCAATGTATCAGGATGCAAATTTGGGGTCTCCAGGGCTCAGAAAATCTTCTCATGCTAGTCATGACCCGCATTGTGACGGACCGGATTCATCACCTCATATTCCATCTCCATCACCACAACCACAACCTTGAATATTTTATTTAGATATTGATTTTGGATAGTATTGTTGTCATTATCAAGGGAATTTATCCAATGTTTAGCGAGTTGAGACTTTGTTTATGGTTGTTAAACATATTTGGTTCTATAATTTTGGATAATGTATGCAAACATACACTTTAATCTTGTGGTGAATTTATATATCTTATGCTTTTAATTAAGGGCTTTTAACATTGTATGGATATGTATCTTTGAAATGCAATAATTTTTTTTCCTTGATACATCAAATGCAACAAGTTATTATTTCATTATTAGAAAAAAAAATTATTAAATTGAAACCGTAAAAAATCACCTATTAACTACATTTCGTTATTAAAATTTAAAAATATAAAAAAGTAAAAGAAATTATTTTTATATATATTGGCTGATAAATAACCATCTGCAAACCGTCTCAGAATGACATTTTGAGGCTGTTTATATACCCGTCTTTCAAAATCTTTAACCCCATGCAAAACCACCTCAGAATGACATGTTGAGGCACTTAATAAACCGCCTCGGAATGATATTTTGAGGCGGACACAATAACCGCCTCCATATCCCAATCTGAGGTGGTTAATACTAAACCGCATCTATATTCCATTCTGAGGCGGTTAGCACACCCGCCTCAAAAACTCATTCAGAGGCGGTTCTGAAAACCGCCTTTGTAATTTAATAGGACTTTTGTTGTGCTGATTGAGGCATTATTAGCCGCTTACGCGACCTCCTTTGTTTCTAAGAAGGCGGTTATGCCAGCGGCTCATTTAAACCTTCTTAGTTTGACTCGCGACGGTGGTAACTTCGATGCTTTTTCAACCGCCTACAGGTGCAAATAGAGGCGGTTTAAACCGCCTCTAAATGCTCATATAACCGCCTCCATTTACCATTTTTCTTGTAGTGCAAGCATATCCGACTTTGTGAATTGATTTGACAAGTACTAGCAATTAAGTTTAAATCGATATGAATACTGAAAACCTTTTCAAAAAGAGTTTACCCTAATTGAACCTATAGCTGATGAATGGCATGGAAGGAATTTGTAATATCGTTTGTTTTGTTCAAACAGAGGAAAGGGGAGGAAACAAAAAAAAATTAATAGTTTTTTATTTGATTCAAGGAAAAAAGTGAAGAAAGGGGAATAATTACAACACACCCAAAAAAAAAAAACAAAAGCTTTTCCCCAATTTGAAGGGAAGAGGGAAGAGAGCAAATAGGGGTAAAACTGTAAGAGGAAGTTCATAATTCAAATATTATAAATTATAAGTAAAAATATTAATAGATACAATTTTTAATTTATGAAAACCTGCGAATACTTAAATTTAAATTAATTCGTTTTAAATAGTTAAAAAAGTTGTGCCACATCACAAATTGACAATAAGGAGACATAAGGAGAACAACCCATTCAACATGAGCACACATATGCCATACCAATTTTACCATAAAAATGTACTAGATCCGTTTTCAAGGGAAGTAAACTCTTTGGGTCAAGGCGTTTGTGTTGTAACTTTGCCTTCTAAGTAGTTTTTTAGAGGAACAATTGATACCTTAATGAAAATTGTGGAATAATTTATTACTCCTATTCTAACTCTGTGTTTGAGCGGAGGGGATGAGAGGGGAAGAGACCCTAGGAAGGATATTAACTAAATTGCCATTAATGAGAAAAATATTCTTTTTTTGTTGAAAGTGTTTTTTTGGAATATTGAAAATTTTTCATAAGCTATTTAGTAAATATAAGAGAAAAAAAAATCTCTCTCCTCCTTCCCTCCCCCTCGCTCCCCTCAAACCAAACACACCGTAAATCTAGCTAAGACCTATTTGATTTTTTTGGAAAGATTAAGGAAACTAATTGAATTACTTTAAAGTGTGTGTGTATTATTTTTGTAAACTAATTTGTCTGACTTATAAATTGAAATATAATCTAATGATATATAACATATTATATGATTAAGTAACTTATTTAGTTCCATTAACCCCTCCAAAAAAATAGCTAGGTTTTATATTTATGATCGGAGGGAGTACCGTTTTAAGTTTTAAAATCGGGTAATATTGCCCAATTGTAACAGAGATCCAATGTTGAGCGTTAGTGAAAGATTAGACTTTTTCTGGAAAATATTTTTACAGGAGTAATTGACACACTAACTAGGTATTAATTTGTAAGTACTTGTAGCTTACTTCTATTTTAATATGATCTCTATAAATAGTTTATTTTGTTTGAATTGGACCCTTATTATATGATCAGTTAATTTCAATTTACAAATTATATGAAATTTCATTTATAGAAATGCACTTATATTAAAATAGGGGGAGCCAAATGACGGAGTTCATAAAGTCCATAACATTTTACTTTTAGTTCTAAATGTATGACTTATTTTATAATATAAATTACACTACAAATTATACTATACATTTAAGACCCGATGAGTATAATAAATCTTACATGATCAAAAGATAAAGGCCCAAATTAAACAAAATAAACTTGAATGATCTAATTCAAAATTGAAATAAATTATTAAAAACTATGAATTAACTTGTAACCTTCCTAAAATTATTTTTGCTTTTTATTGGACAAAACTCCTCTAACATATTTATGTTATATAGCTTAAAATCATTTAAAATAAGGGTAACCAAATGTCCCTTAATAAGTGTCATTTCTTGTACTGATGACTGTCAACGTAGAAACTTACTGTTGTTAAAATTGGGCAACATTGAATTGATTTTATTTTTTTATTAACAAAAAGTATGAACTAGATTACAGTATAATTTCGAGAAAAAAAAAATTGCTCATAATACCTCTTTGAAATTTGTATTACTCTTAAATACTTAAATTTGAATACCGGTACTTTTACTTTTATATATTAAATCATTTATAGTACTAATACTTTATTACTTTATAGGGGAAACGCCACATTAAATTGTTACGAATAATAAAAATTTTAAATAAGTTTTATCAAAAACAATTAAATAGGTCCTTATCTCTGAAAATAATTTTTGGAGGTGGGAATTGGTCTATATTTGGATTAGTTTTTAGAAAATGACTTTACAGTTTATGAGGTAAGTATATGAGAGAGTTTTGTTTTGATTTACAGAAAAAGACTTTTGAAACCACTACTCTGGTCCTATTTATAAGTCCATTTTAACCAAATATCATATACCAAGAAAAGGCAGTTAAGGCAATTATTATGAGGTAAACATTTAACTTTACCTTCATTTATGATTTAATATTTTTCAACTGTTTCTTTTCTCTCTATCTTTATTAGTATAATTAATATGGGTAAAATTTTCATAATCTCATTTAATACATAAAAATAGACTTATAAATAGGACCAAATTTTTTGATTAAAATGGACTTACAAATAAAAGCAGTGGTATAATTTTGTTGTTTCCCAAACACATGAGGAAAAAAAATTCTATTAATTGTTTTTTGGGTTAAGAAGCAAATTTGTCTCGGAAGTACACGCCCAAAAGCAATTTTGTCCTGGAAGTTTTTTTGGCTCAATATTGCCCCGAAAGTTTAAAAACGTAACAATTTTACCATTTTTCGTTAAAAAAAAACTAACGTTGACCATTAAAAAATTGACATTGACCAATAACTTTTTAATAGAAAATGACAAAATTGCTACGTTTTTAAATTTCCAGGACAACATTGAACCCAAAAAAAATTTCAAGGCAAAATTACTCCTCCACCTCTACCTCCAAAACAAATTTACTAACCCTTGTTGTTTTAGTAGCCGAGAACTCTGGAATTATTTGTCTCGTTGTAGATGTTATTTTACAATTAACATATTTAACATAAAAACGTGTTTCACACTTTCACCAGTAGTTTTACTGTTAGCCAATAAGAACACGAAACGAAGCTCGAAGGTACAGTGAAAGGAACAGAAGCTAGAAATCAAAAGGGGAAATGCAGGGAAGGGAATAATTGACTATATAATAGAATTATTCTGTTTTTTTTTTTGCTCGAAATATAATAGAATTATTCTAAATACTATGCAAAGTATTAAATATCCATCATACTCATAGTTTCCAAATAGTAATACTAATGTTGGAAAAAAAATAGTAATACTGCTAAAGTCTAAGGAGCGGTTTCACTTGTAAAAATTGCTTGCCGGTTTTACAAAATAAAACTACTCTCACGTAATTATTTTGTATAATGTAAACTCAATTCTTCATTGATAATTCAATGTTTCACTTACAATGTAAACTATATGAGATTACTGGTGCAACTGAACCCAAAACCTTCCACTCTCATAAATTTAGAGGAGTAGGCACTAGCACCATGATGTTCAAATGAGCACTATTGGCTAACAAGATCATACTGACGCGACTTTCCACTTAAAACCTTTCATCTCCCAAGTCCATCTTCTCATGTATGGTTTTTATGCGAATAGATGACCTTTTTTTCTTCTTAAAAAATACTTATAT
Organism: Acacia melanoxylon; assembly: GCA_019022615.1. Classification (NCBI taxonomy): domain Eukaryota; kingdom Viridiplantae; phylum Streptophyta; class Magnoliopsida; order Fabales; family Fabaceae; genus Acacia; species Acacia melanoxylon. The sequence goes on from JAFJYJ010000027.1 coordinate 6,099,724, forward strand.
TAATACTTGAAAGGCATGACTGATACACTAAATGCAAAATAAACCAAATATAATACGGGAAAAACTAACATAGCCAAAAATAAAACAAAGCAAACTAAATGTAAGGGAAAACTATCATCAGTGACTCGCATTGGCATCAAAGGTTAGAAGTAACATGAAAAAATGTGTAGGTTGCAAAACCCACATAATATGGCACACCCCTTATAAGTATTAGTTACAAATAGATCATCTACACAGTTGTCCTATCTTAGGGTAAATGACAGAGAAAACTCAATCTCAGAAAGAGGACCAATGATATCTTGAACAAAACTCCTCTATTCAAACAAATCAAGTGACGCAAACCACCCACCGAACAACAACACCTCTTGATGATGCATATGACTAACATTAGCGCCTTGGATTCACTACCATCGAACAAACCTAACAATGCTCTTCTTAGAGGTAAAACATATATCAACAGTGACTATCGGCAAAACCATTTTCCCAAAAACATGAATTTGAGCCACCAGGTGAGGATCGGATCTATCAACTTTCAAACTACTATCTAACCAAGAAGAGTCATAACTAGATTCGGTAGATCTATTTATTGTCTGAGAAACAAAGAACACCGCCACTAAAACCCAACACAGTAATAAAAGATGATCATCCCCTCCGCCGACGGAGACCACCAGGGAGGGAGACGCTGTAACAATAGCACGCACAACGAAGAAAGAAAGCTCTCACCTCCTCAAGAAAGTTCTGGAGAGGAAGAGGAAAAGCTCATCCCAGAGGCAAGAGAGGACCACAAACGCGCAGGAAGGACGATGGTGGTGGTGGTTGTGAGCCGGATGGTGACAGAGCAACGGTGAAGATGATGAATAGAAGCTTGCAGCTATGTGTCTTTGTTTCGATCTGAAAATCGCGGCTCAAACTCTCTCCGGTGGAGCTCCCTACGATGTTAGCGAGGATGGACAGTGGGAAAGAAGGTAAAGGAGATTGTCTTCAGTTCCCCCGGTGCTGCCAGCTTCTGGATCTTAGAGCTCCAAACGGCTTCGATCCTTAATAGAAGGCCCATTTGACTTTTTTCAGAGAGATTAAAAAAGATAAATAAGAAAATTAATCATATAATATGTTTTGTATTATTTAGTTATATATGAGTTTATTAGTAAGACAAATTAGTTTAATATAAAAATAATAAATATAAATATTTTAAATAATTTATTTAACTTCTTTAATCTCTAAGGGTGTGCATGGTTTGAGGGAGTGGGAGGGGAGGGGAGGGGAGAGAAAAAATGTAATGGGGAGGAAAATTTTGTGGGCCCCACTACACTAAATTTTAATACAATTTTCTTCCCCTCATTTTTTTTTTTTTTCTCTCCTTCCCCTTCCCTTCCCTCCCCTTCCCTCAAACCAAACATACCCTAAAAAAAAATTAAATGAGTTTTATATTAATCACTAGAGGAAATATCATTGGTGTGATTACAGTGGATATGTTAGTTTAATTAAAATAAATGGAATAATCCACTCCCAAAAAAAAAAAAAAAAAAAGGTGTGTTGACGAACTTTGCTGTTAGCCAGTGAGAAGACGAAACGAATAAGGGAAGGTACAGACAAAGGATCAGAGAGAAGAAATGGGAAAAGGTGGAAACATGTACATCGGGGGATGCGATGCCTTTCTTCTCTTTATGATGCCTTCTTGGTGCCTACTTCTTTACGGTATGTGATCTCATCCCAAGTCCCAACTACGCCATCACTCTCCAGAAAATATATATATATATATATATATATATATATATATATATATATATATATATATATTATTACCTTGAGTCTAAATTATAAGGTTAAATTGACTTTTTAGAAATATAAGTGAAGATAAATAAATTACTAAATAGTATTTTAATTTTTTCTTCAAATTAATTAGTTTGACTAATCAACTAATATATAATTTAAGGATATACATACGATATAATTAAATAACTTATTTAGCTTTTTTAATCTCTCTGAAAAAATCAACCTAGGCTTCTAATTAGGACTAGAGGGAGTACTATATTTTGTTTAAAAATTTTAATATGAGACCTATATGTTTTTCTCTTTAATTAAGTCATTAATTTTACTCTGCTAACACGGTTAGCTTCTGTAACTTTATTCTATCAACACTGGTATACTAACATTGTAAAATTAAAGCATTTAATTATGATAGAAAAACAAACAGGTATCAAATTAAAAATTGAAGCAAAATATAGGTACTTGCAAATGAGTTTTTCTAAAAAAGATTATAGAATTACCCTTTCTTCTAGGGAAATTGACAGAAAATATCATTTGAACTTTAAAATCCTGTTGACAATAACAATAATAGGTTTAATAAGAACAGTAAAACACTTGACAACTCATTTTATTAGGAAATCACTTATTTGAGATTTTAAAATTCAAGTGATATTTTCTTAGGATTTTTCCTTTCGTCTATATCTGTGATGCTTTTTATTTATTTATTTATTAATTCACACTAATGCTTTTTCTTTACTACTTTTTTAAGTGCTAGTCTCCTTAATTAGTACCCCAAAAAAAAAAAGCTCTGTTTTTTTTTTGTCCATATGCGTCATGTGAATTTCTAACTTTTCCCACCTAATAATTTAATGGATCCTTGATTTAACTATTATTAATAGTTTGCATAAGGAAAAATTGCTAAAAATTCCCCACCACAAAATGTATTGTCTTTTTTTTAACACTACAAAATGTATTGTCTAAAAGTATCTAATTCCCTATCTTCAACTATATACAAAATAAAAAATATTTGTACATAGATAAAGATATGTTGCACATAATGAATAAGAATTGCATTCGTTGAAATTATGTTACGTCTAAATTAAATCCTTAATCAAATTTCAAATACATTTAGGTAACAAATTTTGTGATAAGATATTTTACGTCATGTTCTCCCTTGTATTACTCTTAAATCATTAAACAAAATTATTTTCCAAAATTAGAACTTGAGCAAGAAGAAAAGAGGGATCAACTCCTTGCTTTGAGGTTCCATCATCCCCAAACAAAAGAATGGAAGGAGAACAATGATAATGCTATAATGATCTTTATGATTTTATTCCTCTTATGATTTTTTTTAGTATAAGTAAACTAGATTTTCAATAACCAAAACAAGCAAAAGGATAAAGCTTCAAATTTTTTCTTTGGGGTTAATGATGAAGTTTCAATTTTCACTTCCATTGTTCCTTTTTATTTAGTGGTTGGAAAACAAATTAAGGAAGCCAAAGATTGTTGATTAATAATGAGAAGGTAGGTCTAACTCAACTCCACTACATCTATATATTGCAATAAACTTAACTGCACCACACACACGCACAGGTGTGTGCGTGTGTGTGTATATATATATTGTGTGTGATGGTTTCCAAGCAAAAGGAAAACTTGTTTGAAATAAATGTTTTCTCTCTAAAATATTTCACACACACTACAATTTATTTATTTATATGTAATTATTTTCATTTCCAAAATGGATTAAATTAATAAAAAATCATAAATAAGGGTTAAGATCGAATTTCTATCACACAATAATTGTTTTTCTTGCTAACTGTTATACAATTATAAAGTAATAATTAAAAATAGGATTTTAACTACTCATTAATCAACATAATTACAAATTTAAAAAACTAAAACATAAAGATACAAAATAAAAAATAATAATAATTAGTATAAAATGAAAATATATGAACATATAATAAAATGATATGAATATTACCAACAAACTATTGGTTAAGATGGTAAATAGTTTCGCCCATATAAAGAGAAGAATACAAGTTCAAATATCGGGAATCATATATACTTGTTAGGAAGGCTTTAACTTTAACGCTCCCAGCCCGACAAGGATTAAGCAAGTCCAAAATGATTTGGTGATACTATGTGTTCATAAAAAAAAAAAAAAAAAAAAAAAAAAGATATGAATATTTTTGACAATTATAATTATGCGTTTTATTTTTTATTAAATAAAATTCATTTCTATAATAAATATTCAACTTATATATGAGAAGGTTTCTTTTTCTATATATGTGTGTGTAAGTAATTTTTCAGTCTAATGGGAAGTAGTTCTCTAAAAAAAAAGTACTAAACAGTCTCCAACTTCCTCTTTCCACTAAAAACTAACACCTCTTATTAGTTGATGTGTGGTAGGTTTTATTACGCATATTGACACACTATAACTTATCATAAATTATATTATTTACAAGTTTAGTTGTAAGAGTATAAAACAAACTCAAGACAAATCTATAACTTTTTTTAAATAATATCTATATATTTATATGTAACATAAAGATCTTAACACACAATATCATTCTTCTGAAAACAAAAGGCGACGTGATTCGCGAGACATGACTTAATAATTATACTACGAGCGGATGGTCCAAGGCTCCAAGCTGTCATATGTATGTATACGGTTTTGGGGCAATTTTACCGGACGTATTTCGGGTAATTTTATCTGGGAAATCTCAAAAAGTGACTTATCCCAATTAATTTTGATCATTAGTTAACTAAATATATCGAGCTGATAGTCTATATGTTATCCACATCTTTTTTGTTAATGTACAAATTTATGCTGAAACTTCATGTGTCACTTACTTTAATTTTTTTTTAAAGTTAGATTTAAAACTTTCGGAGTAAATTTGTATATTAACAACAACAAAAAACTTGGATGATATGTAGATTATTAGTTCAGCTTATTTGGTCAACTAATAGTCAAAATTAATTGGAATAACAGCCGAGACAAAATTGATCCTTTTTTACAATTCCGGGAGAAAATTATTATTCGGAAAAATTCTAAAGAAAAATTACTATGACAACTTTTGGAGTAAAATTGTTGGAATATGTGTGTGTGTGAAATCACTGAAGTATATAACAGCAATAGAGCATCCTTCTCTACTCCATAATATGGGCATCAGTACTCTCACGGCCCTGAGAAGGTTATTCTACAATACTCTCTCTTTCTCTCTAGGATTTCAAAGTACAGTGTGTGTGTGTGTGAAATCACTGAAGTATATAACAGCAATAGAGTATCCTTCCCTTCTCCATAATATGGGCATCAGTACTCTCACGGCTCTGAGAAGGTTATTCTACAGTACTCTCTCTTGCTCTCTAGGATTTCAAAGTACAGTGTGTGTGTGTGTGAAATCACTGAAGTATATAACAGCACTAGAGTATCCTTCCCTTCTCCATAATATGGGCATCAGTACTCTCACGGCTCTGAGAAGGTTATTCTACAGTACTCTCTCTTGCTCTCTAGGATTTCAAAGTACAACTCTCATTTTCCTTTTCTTTTGACTCTTTTTCTCGCCTATTGCTTCTTTCCATTTCTGTTCACACTCTCACATAGCCTCATGTTTTTTTTTTCCCACTTTGAACTAGCCTGTTTGGGTTGGCGGTAGGAACGGTGATTTAAAAGCTATTTAACTTTAAAAAAAGCTCGGTAGGAAAAAAGTCAGGTTATAGATAATGATTTGTATTTGGATTGATGGTGGTAGAAGTGGTAGGACCCACGTCAAAAAACTGAAAGCATTATAGAAAAAGTTGGATTCCGAAGCTTTTCTTTAACTGACTTTTTGAGCTTTTTTGACTTAAAGTTTAGCCAACGCAATGGGCAATCCAAACAGAAAAAATTTGACTTTTTTTCTCACTGAGTCATTGGCTTAAAAGTCACTGAAATTTTTACACACCAACGCTGAAAAATAAGCTACTCCAAACAGGCCCATTAAAATTAGCTAGAGAAAAAACATTTAAACACCACAACAATTTCTAAAATTTAAAAAATTTGTAAATGATGGAGAAATATACGTTTTTTATGTTTTGGCTTAAAGATCAAAATATCATTTTCACACATTTTGTTTGTACCTGATGATTTTGTTAAAACTATTACGATTTTTGTCAAAACTGTTACTGTTTTAATCAATCTCATTACTCAATTAGTCATAATCTACAAAAATAGTAACCGTTTTAACAAAAATTGTAATGATTTTGACAAAATCATTAGGTATTAAAAAAATGTGTGGCATGGACATTTTTGTCTTTAAGCCAAAACATGAAAAAACTATATTATCACCTCATCACTTCTCTGTGTTTTGCAAGTTTTTATAGTCTTTTATAGATTTTAGAAGTTGAAGTAGTAGTTAAATATTTTTTTGTTTACAATATTACCATTTATTTACCTCTTTGTTATTTCAAATAATATCTCCCCACAAGCTACGCACACCTTTTCTTTCCCCATCCATATATATATAGTACTCCCTTTATAATTTCTCCCAGGCATCATTCCCTGATTTAGATCTTCACAGAGAGAGAGCGGGGGTTCAAGAATATCAAAGATGGTGAGAGGGAAGATAGAGATGAAGCGTATAGAGAACGCGACCAAAAGAGAAGTAACATTCTCAAAGAGACGTAATGGACTCTTATAGAAGGCTTTTGAGCTCTCAGTCTGTGTGATGCTGAGGTTGCTCTCATAATCTTCTCTCCAAGAGGCAAGCTCTATGAATTCTCAAGATCCAGGTATTTGTTTTGTGTTTGTGTGTGTTTACATACATACACATATATATATTTTTCTGGTTTGTGGGATATATAATTGCGTGATGAATCTGTATCATTCTATTTCACTTAGTTAATTTATATTGAAATGTCTTATGTAAGCGACAAAAAGTGAAGAGTTTCATCGTACCCCTTTATTGAGCGAGTAGGTAAACTCTCTAGTCTCAACCACTGAAAAATGAAAATAGGGAGCCGGATCGATACTGTGTCTTCATCACTGAAGTGGAAATTTTTAAATTCTTATTTTGTCAATATTGTGGACTTTTTTCCGCATCTAAATCTGGTTATAAAGTCGCATTCTCAAAATCTGAAGTTTTTTTTAACCACAATATTTCATCTCCACTCTCTTCTTTAAAGTACCAAGTCTCTTTTACTTTGTTCCGACACTGCAACTTAAAAAAATTAAATCGATGATGATGATAGGTCAGAACTTAATTATTTTATATCTGAGGCGAAGCTATTCATATCTCCGTTGAACTTTATGTTATATACAAGATAAGATAGCTTTCTAAAAATTTGAAATTTTACAATGAATCCCCCTAAATTCTTACACTTGTGCAGAACATTCTCCGGTTATTAGTTTTTGTTCATTACTTATCTGTACATATATTAAACTTTAGAAGACTTATATAAATGCATATAACTCAAAGTTTGAGGGAATTATATATACATAAAAAATTAAAAAAAAATTAAAGGGTATGTAGTTTATAGTTGGGATTTGTCTATACAAAATTATGTTAAGGTGAGTTGTTATTAAGATTTAAAAGTTAAGAAAAATATTCATATATGATTCAAAGTGCAAAAAGATTTTTATGTTATTTAACCATTATATTATTTTATTTAAAAAATGTCTTTGGTTAAGTACAGTAAAGAAGTTAACATCTTACGCACGTGGAGAAACAAACTTAGAGTATTGGTTAGATTATAGCTAGCTTCACTTCCCTATTGGTTAGATTATAGCTAGCTTCACTTCCCTATGAGCGAGGAACTGAGATGTTTTAAGGATGTGAGGAACTGAGATGTTTTAAGGATGTGAAGTCACAAGTGAGTAGAGTACCCATCTCTTTCATAAGGCATATGAATATATCATTATCTTCCATCTTTAATATAAGATCTGGTTTATAATGTAAATTGCACTATGAATGAGATGTTATAACCAAGAGGTGGTATATATTTATAACATCTGGGACAAAGCCTTGTCTCTTTGTTTATTGTGTTAATAAATATTTCTTCCGACACTGCTGATTCCACAATTTGACGAGCATCACATGGTAGGAACTACTCTCTGTTAAATGATTTTAATTTTCTTGCTATTCAGACTATTTTCTATAAATGCTTTTTTCTTTCTTTTACTTCTTCAAATGATCTCTTATTGTATGTAATATGTAAATGATTTCTTATTTAATATCATGGGTCTTGCTTCAAAAAAATATGATACACCTTTGAGATATTTTTAAGTATTATTTAATTAAATATATTCCTTCATTAATTTTGAGTGAATATAAGAAATTGTTTTTATTTATATTATTAATATATCTAATTTTAATGTTTATTTCATTTATTTCCATGGAAAGAATACAAGGAGGAAAAACTTCCCAAAATAATAAATTTTATAGGGATTAACATATCTGCTTCAGCGGCAGAAAAGTAACTTAGCAGTGGGGTAAAACGATGTAGTTTCTGCCTCATTTTTTATAAAACATACACAGTAAAAATATCCAAATATCACCACCTCCACACCGCTTCAATTAGTAAAACTTGGATCCAGCTTCTTATACTCAGGATACTTCCAACTTCAGAAACAAATATCAGACTAAAGACATAGCCACAACAAACAAAAAAATAGGAAACATTGAAGCTTGACGCTACAGCGGAAGGGAGCCGTCGATAGAGACAAAAACGTTGGTGAGGGTGTCGATGTTGAAGGCTAACAGATCACTGGAGATTGAGAATATGGTGGGCAGGGACGAGTAGAGACGCCGTTCAAGGGTAAAGCAGTGAAGATAGTTGGTGGGTGAGGGTGACAGTGCAGGTTGCACTACAGGGGCGACTAGGCATGGCGACGGTGGGTGGAAGAGTCAACAGAAGAAGGATGATGAGGGTGAGAGAGAGTGACAAGAAGGAAGGAGGAGAGTGAGAGAGAAAGAAAGAGAAGCGGTGGAGGTGGTGGTGATATTCAGAGAGTTTTATTGTGTATGTTTTATAAAAAAAATTAGGCAGAAACTGCGTCGTTTTACCCCGCTGCTGAGTTACTTTTCTGCCGGTAAAGCAGATATGTTAATCCCATTTTTATACTATCTTTGGAAGATTTCCTTCCTAAAATTCTCTTCCCGTTAGCTATTTTCCTCTACTACTTTTCCCTCCATCCAAACTTATGGTTAATTTCTTCACGTTACTTATCAAGTTTTATACATTTAAGACTGTAGGGAGTAGTTTGTAATTAGAAATAGATGAGAGTTCTCTAGATGCCCCAAGCTCTATAGCACAAGTAGCTGATGTGTTTTAATTTATAAATTTATGAGCCAAACTTCAAATTTTATTCAACAAAGTGTAAAAGAGCAGTTAGATCCACTTGTCAACCCAATCCAGGATTGCATAATATCCATGCACTAGCTCGAATGCTGGGAAGCCGGTGAATAGGAAAAGTTTGTGAACAAACTCGTTCGTGAAGTTATTTAGACTAGTTACTAAGTTATATGCAGCACGATGTATGAAAATGATCACCTAACTATTATACATAGTAGTGCAACCTATTATTATTCCCTCCGGCCAACTCTACACTACAAAAGAAATGACATTTTGTAGAGGTTAAAATGACGTATTTGTAGCGGTTTTAACCGCTGCAAACGATGCCAATCACTACAAAACACATAGTTGCAAACAATTTTGTAGCGATTTACTAAACCTGCTACAACATGTAACTTAACCACTACTGTAACTGTAGCGGTTCGTCACATCGCTACAAGATGAGGCTGAGATGATGTCATGTGTGAAGACTTTGTAGCGGTTCGGTAACCGCTACAATATGAAATTAACCACATTGGTAGCGGTTATCTAACCGCTACTAAATACATCACGAAAAATTTTAAAAATGGTGGTAACATTTTGTAGCAGTTTATTTATGGCTACAAAATTTGATGAAATTTCAAAAAAGGCACCAAATATTTCAAACTATTGTGTAGTAGTTAGGTAACCGCTACAAATGCAAATTTTGCTGCCTTTTTTTTAAAAAAAAAATTATCCAATTTTGTAGCAGTTGTAAAACTGCTACAAACTTATGTTAAAATTTATATTTCAAGACATGTCTATGTGCTTGAAACTTCTCAGTTGTCGTTACTAAAGAAAGGGTTCAACTTTAGTGTAATTAATCAAGACATGTCTATGTGCTTGAAACTTCTCAGTTGTCGTTAGTTTGAAGTTCTCACTTCCGCCAACTGGTTTACCAACACGAGGGATTAACAACTCTATTGATAATGGCTCTGGCTCAGGACAATTGTCTACACGAGGCGTTCGGTTGAAAGACGTCTCAATGTCATCAAAGTACCTTGAAAAAAAATACAATACACCATCCCCTTTTAACCTTTTGATATTAAACCTTCAAGCCACGCCTTATTTCTTACGTAAGATTTCAATTTTCGAAGTAACCTATAAAGTAAAGAAGGAAAAATGTCGATATACCAATGCTAAAATGTGCGACTAGCAAGTAATGCTGATGTAATTTATTTTTAATGAGTACCTCTCAATTGGATAATCCATCGGTAGTGAGCTGGGCCAACAAGCTTTGTTTTGTGAACAAGGTGTACTGTCAGGTAAACCATCACCATGAGAAAGGACGGAAGAAAGATCTCTCCAAATGACACAGCGTAAGAATGATTTTCTGTTGCAGCTACTCGAGCTTCTCTACGATCAAAACCTTGGAACACAACTTCCGAAAGAAAGAACACAGCTCCACCAAAACGATCAACACATCTAGAGGCAGCGTATTTTTGACGGCCAGCGAAAGTAATTGTTGCTTAAGCACATGTGAGAAATAACTCTTCAGCCCATTAATGAACTTTAAGGTGTATGAAGTTTCATATTTTTCGAGCCTGCATGTTAATACATCATGAAATGTTGCTTGAATATCCATTAACAACTTTTATTTTCTTCAACATTGCGAGGAAGATTTTTTTTATTCGATTTTGTTAGGGTGAGTTTTTCTGGATGAAATCTATCATGCTCCTTTGGCCACGCGTCTCCACGAACTCCTATGGCCCGTAAATCTTTCCTCGCTTGAAGATGATCTTTTGACTTGCCTAGTTCTTTAAGAATCGTGTATAGCACATTGTTGCCCACATTTTTTTAATGTGCATAACATCAAGACTATGTCAGAGAAAATTATTTTTCCAATATGGAAGAGTGAAGAAAATGCTTATCTTCTGCCATTACTGAGGCGCAGAAGTCCTGATAGTTTTTCTCACGGCTTTTTTTGTTTTTTCCAAACTCAAATTCAACATCCTAAAGTTGATATAAGATTTTTGCACCGGATAAATTATTAGGAGGTCCTCTTTTTTCCTATTGCCCATTGAAACAATTGTGTTGCAACCTAAACTTGTGCTTACCATCGAAAAACCTTCGATAACCCATGAAGCACCACTTTCGATAATGAGGAAGGTGCCTTGAGTCAGAGTCAAAATTGCGAGCTAGAAACACAAGGCCGGTATGCACATTCTACCTGGATAATGTTCCCAGACCAGGAAAGTCACTTATCGTCCACATCAAGGTTGCATGCAATTTGAGCAGTGTCTTCTCGTTCACATCATACATCTCGATGCCTACATTCCACAAATCCAACAACTCCGCAATAAGTGGTTGGAGATACACATCAATGTCATTTCCTAGTGCCTTTTTTCCTGGAATGATCATAGACAAAATGAATTAGCTTTATTTCATACACATTCAAGGGGCAAGTTGTAAGGTATTAAGACAACTGGCCAAATACTATAGCTTGTGCTCAGATTCCCAAACGGATTAAAACCGTCGGCCGCTAAAGCAAGCCGAACATTGCTAGGGTCAGCCACAAAAGCTGGAAAGTCTAAGTCGAACACTTTACATGCTTTAGCATCCCGTGGATGTCTTAGTTTACCATCTTTATTCTTGTCAGCTTCATGTCACCTCATATGCTCAGTTGTCTTAGGCGACATAAAAAATCTTTGTAAGTGATGTTTTAAAGGAAAGTATATGAGAATCTTTGCTAGTTTCTTCTTTTTCTTTTTCCCCTTCCGAATTGTCCTAAACCTCAAAGTGTGACACTTCTTACAAGTTTCCTTGTGAGCGTCATCTCCCCAATAAAGCATACAGTGGTTGGGGCATGCATCAATTTTTTCGTAGTTGAAGTCTGATCTGTTAATTATCTTCTTAGCTCATAGAAGGTTGTGGGAATGTCTGTGTCAGGGAAAACATCTCGTGGTAATTCCAGCAACATCGACATTGCCTTATCAGTGATCCCATACAAGCACTTGATATGGTACAATTTGATCAAGAAAGATAATTTTGAGTATTTTCGACAACCTTGATACAAAGGACGATCAGCCTCATCCATGAGGTTGAAAATTTTCCAAGCTGCATCATCCCTGAAGAAAACAAGTTTTGCACCCTGAACTTTTACGGTGAAGTTGTCGTCTTGAAATCCAAAAGCATCACGAATTGCTTCATTAACAAGATCATCTTGATCTAATGATTTCCTACTTGTGAACTTCGAGGATGATGATCCCCATATCTCATACCATGTATCTCACCATGAACTCCCCAGAATGTATATTCTTCTAGGAAAGGCTTCAGAAGCAAATGTTCCTTAGAAACTTCTCGTGTATGCCACTTCTTAAACTTGCATCGACAACACGGACACATGATCTTACCATTATAGCTAGCGTGAGAGAAAGCAAAATCTAAGAAAGTGTTCAATCCTGTTAAATATGCAAGAGAATTGCGCAGCAACTTGATCCATGACTTTTCCATGTATAGTGAACAAAGCTAGGATAGAATATAGGTGAAGAGAGAATGTTTAATTATTTTCGCGACATCTGTTGGGCTTATATGCAACATTGGATCATTTGTAACAATTTAAAAACTGCTACACTAATCGCTACAAAGATAAAGACGTTTTGTAGCGGTGTCAAAACCACTAGCTTAACCGCTATAAAATTATAAATTTGTAGAGGTTTTTGTCTGACAAACCGCTGCAAGATGTAGACCGTTTACATTTGTAGCAACTTAGAATTAAAACTTCTACAAACGTCTGGCAGACTTTTAAAAACTTTGAATTTAAAACTTTTAGCGGTTTTTATCTAACAAACCGCTACAAAATGAAGACCGTTTCAAAAAGTTTGGCGGGTATTTAGAAACTTTAAACTTTAAATTTTATACTTTAGTAGTGGTTTTTGTAGGAAAACCGCTACAAAATGTAACAATTTATATTTTATATATCTATCTAAATATATTCCATTATTATGCTTAATATAAATTTTTTGAAATATATATTTATAAATATATATATATCACCTTTTCTATTTTCAATAACAATTGTTATATAATATAATTAACATTAATAATAATAAATTAATATAAGTATTAAAATATTGTTCCATTATTATGTTTATGATAAATATTGTATTAGTATTAAAATTAGCGAACATATTATCAAATGTCTAATCATATCATAAATAAAAGATAACAAACATTTTAAATACATAAAATTGTCCAAAAACAGAAATACAAGATAACAAACATTTTAACTACAAAAAATTGTTTACAAACAGAAATAAAAGCTAACTATCTAGAGCCTAATCATAAGGTCCTCTCTCAAGGCGGGCACTCTCAGGGTGGGTAGGATTAGCGTGTGCAAGATCAGAGGTAACAACACCCTCATCATCAATAGGAAGAGGCGGAGGGGCCACATCGAAGGTGAACATAGGAGGAGGCGGGGGAGGTGGCAACTGCTTGTTATAAAACATATGCATGAAGGCATTGGCCAGAAAATCCCAGCTCTATCTTTGATGAGCGTACCAAGTGTCGGCCTGGTCCTAAAACGGCTTAGCAAGCTCCTGAGTATTGGCGTCAACCTGTGCGTCAATCATTGCCTGAATGGCCTCAACGGTTGACCTTCTCAAGCCAGAGGTTCTAGCCTCAGAGGAGGGGCTGTTGTCGTAGATCATGCTAGGCCTGGTGCTTAACCTTGTACCCCTAACGTGTTCAGGATGCTCAACTGAGCCCATTGCAGCTTTCAAAGGGCGTAGGATCCACAGACCCTTGTGACTCTGGGGTCTGGGAATGTCGCAGCTCCGCCTAAGTCTGCTTGATCCACTGCCTGGTGCCTAACCCCGTACCCCTAACGTGTTCAGGATGCTCAACTGGGCCCATTACAGCTTTCAAAGGGGCAGTAGGATCCACAGACCCTTGTGACTCTGGGGTCTGGGAATGTTGCAGCTCCGCCTAAGTCTGCTTGATCCGCTCCTGGTGCACACATTTTATAAAACATTAATGAAACAATTTCATATAATTTAAATAAATTATATAAATCACTTGTGTGTAACTTACAATAACTTCCTCGCTTCGAGAGGTTGCCATCCCGTTACGATGTCTATGGGTGTATTTGAACAACTCCCTATAGTCTTTTTGAGCCTTTGAGCCTTCCTCTCCCGAAAGAATTAAAAGAATATGAACTTTTTTATTTCAAAAATAAAATAATTAATAATTTTCTAATATATAGCTAAAATTAATTTAACTTTAAAATTACTAGCTCAAAGCAAATGTCTTGAATCTGTTTGTGTGATTGATCCTCTGTTGCAACCGGCTTTTGATGTTCCTCTGGGACAGAGCCTGTAGAAGGTACGAAATATTATAATAATTACAAAAAGATTATTTATTAAGAAATTAATAATTCTTTAAAAATGTACCTGTCCCTATGGGCTCCTCTTGAACTGGACAAAACTAGCCCAGTCTAATGCAGGGACGCCGTCTGGTACGCTCTCAATCAACTGCTGCAGAGGAATCGTCTCATCCTTATTCATTGAATTGTAGAGACGACCCCTCCGGTTCTTCCAGCTGTCCCCCATCTTCATCATTGAGTACCTCTTCCTGTTGCTGCATACTTTAAACTTATGTTGTATCATAATTTAATTAATACACCAAAAATTATAACTATTTACATCTAAAATATAATTAAACAAAATTACTTACTTGCACAACTTTCTCAAACGCTCTGTTCTTCAGCTCCCTCGGAACATGCTTCCAACTCTCGAAGTGGATGGGGAACCACACCCATTCCGCCTAGGTGCATCAGCCAGCGGTTGAAGAGGTGACCACTGTTCCCGATCGGCTAGTTCGTCATTTCATTCCAATCAACTACGACACGTGGCTCCTGCAACAGATTCACACCAGAAACATCTAGCTTCCTCCTAGTGATGTTCCCCTACAGGTCTGCACAATTATAAGCACATTTTTGTATTAAATTTAAATACACTTTAATTAACCCTATGAAATTTTAATTTTAATTTTGTCACAAAAAAAATAAATTTACCTTTGACATCCACCTCAAATCCGGTTTAGCACGAAGACGACGGTCGGGGGTTCCCTAGGTCCCGCTCATCCTCTCGATCTAGAAACCGCTCTGCCTTGCCTATGGGAAATTGGATGTCTATCTCAACATTTTCCTCATAGTTTCTAAGAGATACATGTACATCCTATTGTTGAATATTTCCCTATAGGGTCTCCTGCTATGGGATTGGCTCCTTTGAGAAGAGATGATCTAACTAGATCCCCACTTGCGGTGGCAAAGGGACATTTTTACCCCAGGCCCCTCTCCATGGCCCCTTCTACTACTACCCTCTTAACACTCTACCATGTACCACCTCTTTTCCTTTTCCTTTCCCTATATGTCTCCTAGAATCCATAACTAATATTCCAGCTAAATGTCGTAAGAGATCGTGAGAGAATGAAACTTGAGCAGCGATAACTCAAACCTTGCGTTCTTTACTTTATGGAGGCGGCGTGACTTTTGTAGCTGTTTCATGACCAAACCGTTATAAAGTTTAAACATTTGTAGTGGTTTTCAAGAAACCGCTACACATACCGCTACAAAATACGAAACCTACCTCGTCCAGCGTAAAATTTTGTAGCGGATCGATAGAACCGCTAAAAATGTCTTGATTCTTTGCATTCTGTAACGGTTTTTGAGGTAAAACCGCTACAAAAAAAAAACAAAATCTTGTAGTAGTTATATAAAACCGCTACAAATATCTTGACTCCTTGCATTCTGTAGCGATTTGAAGTAAAAACCGTTACAAGTTTTCGTCATTAATGAAGATAGTGCAACATGCAGCGTACATATTGGTCTGCAAGGTAGATGCCAATCTTCGATGAAAAATTCATTGACTTATTTTCATCTGAGAAAGGCAGCTACGTTGCAACCAATATTTCGTTGCATGCTGCAGAATCTTCTGAAAGTGATTTGAGGGTTGAGGGGTATATATAGCCTTAACTTTTGTAGCAGTTTTTGCCTCAAACCGTGACATAATTATATTATGTAGCTGTTTTGGACTTCAAACCTGACTCTTCGAATTCTGTAGTGGTTCTTATCCTCAAATCACGACAAATATAACAGCCACAACCTTTGCATCATTACGTGCCAAGCTGGTGCCAAATTTGTAATGGTTTATTTCTGATAACCGCTACAAAGTTCGTTACAAACAAGCGCGTGTTTTGGCATGAGTGTTGCCGCTACAAATTTCTAGCGGTTTTGGTATAAACCACTACAAACAGGGATGAAGCTTTTCAATGACTAGTGGGGGTCATGGTCCCCCAAAAAAAAAAAAAATTTGTCATAAATATTTAATAAAAATAAGATTATTTGTATATATTTGACCTAAAAATTTATACATTTATCCTAAAAATTTATACATTTGGCCCTCCCAAATATTTTTTTCTTTTTAATTAGTTAATAAGTATACATTTGGTCCTCCCAAATATTTATGTCAAGCTCATCACGACTACAAATACTAGAGTTTGTAGTTTTTTTTTTCACCACTACATATTAACCACTACAATTAACAATTTTTTTGTAGTTAAAATTGGGCAACATTTAAATGATTTTTTTTTTTGAAAAAAAAAAATATGAACTAGATTACTGCATAATTTCGAGAAAAAAATTGCACATAATTCCTCTTTGAAATTTGTATTACTCTTAAACACCTAAATTTGAGTACTCGTACTTTTTATGAACTAAATCATTTGTAGTACTAATACTTTATAGGGTAAAAACCATATTAGATAGTTACAAATAATAAAATGTTTAAATAAGTTTTATAAAAAAATAAATAGGTCCTTATCCCAGAAAAATAATTTTTGGGGGTGGAAACTGCATATTTGGATTAATTTTTAGATAATGACTTTTATAGTTTATAAGGTAAGTATGTGAGATAATTTTATCTTAATTTATGAAAAAGATTTTCTGAAAACAATTTTATTATTTCCAAAACACATGAGAAGAAAAATATCCTGTTAAATGTTTTTCTACTAGCCAAGAACTCTGGAATTATTTACATAAAAATGTGTGTCACCAGTAGTTTTACTGTTAGCCAATAAGAACACGAAACGAAGCTCGAAGGTACAGTGAAAGGATCAGAAGCTAGAAATCAAAAGGGGAAATGCAGGGAAGGGAATAATTGACTATATAATAGAATTATTCTAAATACTATGCAAAATAGTATACTGCAAAAGTCTTAGGAGCGATTTCAGTTATAAAAATTGCTTGCCCCGTTTTACAAAATAAAATTACTCTCACATAATTATTTTGTATAATGTAAACTCGATTCTTGATGATGCATACGGTTAATATTAGCGTCTTAGATTTGTCACCATCAAACAAATCTAACAATGGTCATCTCAAAGGTAAAACATATTTCAGTAGCGATCATCGACAAAATCCTTTCCCCAAAAATGTAAATTCGAGCCACCAAGTGAGGATCGAATCTATCAACTTTTAAATTACTATCCAACCAGAGGAGTCATAACTAGATTTAGTAGATATGTTTATTGTCTGAGAAACAGAGAACATGCCACTAAAACCCAACACAGTAGTAAAAGACGGTCATCCCCTTCGCCGACGGAGACCGCCAGGAAGGAAGACAACGTAACAACAGCTCGCATAATGGCGAGAAAGAAAGCTCTCACTGCCTCAAAAAAGTTCTGGAGAGGAAAAGGAAAAGCTGGCCTCAGAGGCCAGATAGGAACATATCCACTGTAGGACGGAGGGTGGTGGTGGTTGTGAGCCGGATGGTGATAGAGAGACGGTGAATACGACGAACAGATGAGGGCCGGCGCCAATGAGGATATAAGCTCGCCGTTGTGTGTCTTTGTTTTGATCTTAACATCGTGGCTCAAACTCTCTCCAGTGGTGCTCCCTACGATGTTAGTGGGGTTGGACAGTGAGAAAGAAGGTGGAGGAGATAGTCTTCAGTTCCCCCGGCTCTGCCAGCTTCTGGATCTCGAAGCTCCAATCCGCTTCGGTCCTTAATAAAAGGCTCATTTGACTTTTTTTGAGAGATTAAGAAAGTTAATCACATAATATGTTTTGTATCATTTAGTTATATATCAATTTATAAGTTAAACAAATTAGTTTAATATAAAAATGATAAATATAAATATTTTAAAATAATTTATTTAACTTCCTTAATTTCTCAAAAAATTGAATAGGTCTTGTATTAAGCACAAGAGGTACTCTCTTTGATCCTTATTATAAGGCACCCACTTGTGTGATTATAGTGGATAAATTAATTTTGTTTAATTAACACAAATGGAATAATCCACTCCAAAAAAAAAAAAGAATAAAAAGTGTGTTGACGAACTTTGGTGTTAGCCAGTGAGAAGACGAAACGAATAAGGGAAGGTACAGAGAAAGGAGCAGAGAGAAGAAATGGGAAAAGGTGGAAACATGTACATCGGGGGATGCGATGCCTTTCTTCTCTTTATTTTTTTTATGATACCCTCTTGGTGCCTACTTCTTTACGGTATGTGATCTCATCTCAACTACGTCATCACTCTCCAGAAAAAAAAGAAAAAAAAAACTATTACCTTCAGTCTAAATTATAAAGTTAAATTGACTTTTTAGAAATATAAATGAAGATAAATAATTACTCTACAGTATTTTATTTTTTTTTAAATTAATTAGTTTGACTAATAAACTAATATATAATTTAAGGATACACAACATACGATGTAATTAAATAGCTTATTTAGCTTTTTTAATCTCTCTAAAAAATTAACCTAGGTTCTAATTAGGACTAGAAGGAGTACTATATTTTTTTAAATATGAGACCTATATGTTTTTCTCTTTAATTAAGTCTTTAATTTTACTCTGCTAACACGGTTAGCTTCTGTAACTTTATTCTATCAACACTGGTATACTAACATTGTAAAATTAAAGCATTTAATTATGATAGAAAAGCAAACAGGTATCAAATTAAAAATTGAAGCAAAATATAGGTACTTGCAAATGAGTTTTTCTAAAAAAATATATAATTACCCTTTCTTCTAGGGAAATTGACAGAAAATATCATTTGAACTTTAAAATCTTGTTAACAACAATAATGGGTTTAATAAGAACAGTAAAATACTTGACAACTTATTTTATTCGGAAATCACCTATTTGAGATTTTAAAATTCAAGTGGTATTTTTTTAGGATTTTTCCTTTTGTCTATGTCTGTGATGCTTTTTATTTATTTATTTATCTTTTTCTTTACTACTTTTTTTTAAGTTCGGGTCTCCTTAATTAGTACAAAAAATAAAATAAAATAAAATAAAAGCTCTGTTTTTTTTTGTCCATATGCGTCATGTGAATTTTTAACTTTTCCCCGCACCTAATAATTTAATGGATCCTTGATTCAACTATTATTAATAGTTTGCATAAGGGAAAATTGCTAAAAATTCCCCACTACAAAATGTATTGTCTAAAAATATCTAATTCCCTATCTTCAACTATATACAAAATAAAAAAAATATTTGTACATAGATAAAGATATGTTGCACATAGTGAATAAGAATTGCATTTGCTGAAATTATGTTACGCCTGAATCCTTAATCAAATGTCAAATACATTTAGATAACAACTTTTGAGATAAGATATTTTACGTCATTTCCCCCTTGTATTACTCTTAAATCATTAAACAAAATTATTTTCCAAAATTAGAACTTGAGCAAGAAGAAATTAAAAGACGGATCAAATCCTTGCTTTGAGGTTCCATCATCCCCAAACAAAAGAATGTGAGGAAAACAATGATAATGCTATAATGATCTTTATGATTTTATCCCTCTCATGAATTTTTTTAGTATAAGTAAACTAGATTTTCAATTACCAAAACAAGCAAAAGGATAAAGCTTCAAATTTTTTCTTTGGGGTTCATGATGAATTTTCAATTTTCACTTCCATTGTTCCTTTTATGTGGTGGTTGGAAAACAAATTAAGGAGGCCAAAGATTGTTGATTAATAATGAGAAGGTAGGTTAACGTCCTCAACTTCAGTACATCTATATATTGCAGTTAACTTAACTCCACCACACACACAGGTATATATATATATATATATATGTGTATATATGGTGAATATATAATGGTTTCCAAGCAAAAGGAAAACTTGTTTGAAATAAATTTTCTCTCTCTAAAATATTTGAAAATATTTCGCACACACTACAATTTATTTATTTATTTATGTGTAATTATTTTCGTTTTCAAAATGGATTAAATTAATAATAAAATCATAAATAAGGGTTAAGATCGAATTTCTATCACACAAGAATTTTTTTCTTGCAAATTGCTATACAATTGATAAAGTAATAATTAAAAATAGGATTTTAACTACTCATTCATAATAACAAATTTTAAAAACTAAAATATAAAGATACAAAATAATAAAAATTAAAAATAATTAGTATAAAATGGGAAATGAAAATATCTGAACATATAATAAAATGATATGAATATTACCAACAAACTGTTGGTTGAGATGGTAAATGATTTCACCCATATAGAGAGGAGAATACAAGATCAAATCACGGGAAGCATACTTATTAGGAACGCTTTAACTTTAACGCTCCCAGCCCGACAAAGATTAAGCTAGTCCAAAGTGATTTGAGATACTCTGTGTTTATACAAAAAAAAGAAAAAGAAAAAGAAGATATGAACATTGTTGACAATTATAATTATGTGTTTTATTTTTTATTAAATAAAATTCATTTCTATAATAAATAATCAACTTATATATGAGAAGGTTTCTTTTTCTATTATTATTATTATATATATAATTTTTAAGTCTAATGGGAAGTAGTTCTCTCAAAAAGAGTTTTTTTTTTTTTTTTTTTTTTTTTTGGTATTAAACTCTCTCCAACTTCCTCTTTCCACTAAAAACAGCACCTATATTAGTTGATGTGTGGTGGGTTTTATTATGCATATTGACACACTATAATATATCATAAATTATATTATTTACAAGTTAAGTTGTAAGAGTATAAAACAAACTCACGACAAATCTATAATTTTTTTAAATAATATCTATATATTTATATGTTACACAAAGATCTTAACACATAATATCATTCTTCTGAAAAAAAACAAAAAAAGGTGAAGTGATTCTTTTTTTTTTTTTTTGATTGAAAAAGGTTTTGGAGGGGTTCGACATCAGTCCCCCACCAAGGCCATGGCACGTCCCCGGGCTTTATGAACACTTACTGGGGACTTACGAGATCGCTTACCAAAGGAGTCCCAAATGACGGCGGAGGGGATCGAACCCACGACCCAAGGGCCTAATCCTGAATCCCTTACCATCTATGCCAACTCACATTGGTAAGGTGAAGTGATTCTGATTCATGAGACATGACTTAATAATTATACTATGAGCGGGTGGTCCAAGGCTCCAAGCTGTGACATGTATACGGTTTTGGGGGCAATTTTACTGGAAGTATTTCCGAGTAATTTTACATTGAAAGTGTTAAAATGTCACCAAACCCTTATTATCTTAATTAATTTTAATTATTAATTAACTAAATATATTGAGTGATAGTCATATGTCATTTACATCCTTTTTGTTAAGGTACAAATTTATTCCGGATGTTCATGTGTCATCTATTTTTTTTTTTTTTTCAAAGTTAAATTTAAAACTTTCGGAGTAAATTTACATCTTAACAAAAAGGATGTAGATGACATGTGGACTTTTGTAACATCCCATTTTCAAAAGCGATATTTTTTTTCATCGAGTAGAGCATCGGAGCAATTGAGTAACTCATACATTTATTCAAATTGTCGTAAGTCCGCCTGATTTACTGAAGCGGTACATTGACCGAGAGTTTTCAAAATGAATAACACCCGAAGAAAGTCTTGATCGGGACTCGTACGGCCGCTCGCCTTTCTCCTCGGTCCTCGGTTCTTCCGAACCGACGCTATGATAAGAGCCGAGATCCAATTACAATTTGGATCTCGGGTAGCAATTAACCTCATGCTTAAATACGACTACATATACACGACAACAGCAATCAATACAACAGTCCACAAAAGATGTATGATTAAAAATACATAACCACGTATGTAAGATAATAACCACGTATGTAACATAACCACGTATGATACAGCAATAATAACCTCGTATGTGACATAACCACGTATGTGACATAACCGTGTATATAACATAACCACGTATGCTACAACAACAAACAGAACACAACAAACATATATAATCATACAATAACCATCGAGTTAGTGTTACAAAGACGCGAACGTACCTTTTTGGCGGTACAACGGAACTTTTACGAAAAAAACGTGAAATTCGACGGCGGGAAAAAATGGCGGTGTGACGGCGGCGCAACGGCGGCTCGGCGGTACGATTATCTCGAGATATCCTATAAGGATAATATTTAACAACTTTTAGCAGCATAACGGGCATTTTAGGTACAAATTACCATTTTGCCCCTGAACCCCTAATCGGCGGAATTTCGCGAGAGCATTTATTTTCGCTCTATCTCTCTAGAATTTTGACAGATCTTTTCCCTCATCATATTTTCGAAATATATATCATATTTACCCCTAAATATGATATCTAGACTATCTTGAAAAATTAAAGATAAATCTAGCATTCCTACTATATCTACCGAAAGAACTACCGAAACTAAAGACCGGGGACCGAAGAACTTACCCGGACTTTGCTCGAGACTTTCTCGCAGCTTCTCTCTCTAACTTCTCTCTAAGGGGCAGATTTTTGGTGTGAAAAATGAAGAAGGTGCTCATGCCCTTATATAGGGAAAAATTGTGCCACTTTGGTAATTTCCATATTCCAAATCTTGTAATTTTCTCTTACCTTATAACCAAGTAAAATCAAAGCATAATGGTGTTTAATTCCTAGCCATGCAGCATGTTGGTCGACATTCAAGGCTGATTTGGCAGCAAACAATTGGTCCAAAAATGATGAGTCAACTTGCTTTATGGCCGGTTCGACAGATTTTCCCTGTTCAGTCTCCGTTTCGCGTCTCTTCGGAGAAATCTCAAAATTCTGAATTCATAACTTTGAAGATCTTCTCTTCCTCATCAAGAATATCTAATTTAACTTAGATTTCGGTCCCTTACGGGGTTCCAACAGTCAGTTGAAGTTTTTCGAAAAACGTGTCCGAACACGTCCGGTGTCGGAAATCGCTTTCGGAATCATCAATCTCGGATAATAATTCACTGACTCCAAATATGTCCAGATAATTATAAACTCATCTCCGGATGTTGACTTATAATTTATTTTCTTCAAATCCAAAATGTGAATATCGCATTTTTCCCTATTTCGTCTTATTAGGCAAATGCGCTACCCGACCTCGGAATTAATTTCCGGAAGAGGTCACTTGAAGGTAAAAACTCACTGATCAATATTTTACCTTGACTTTGGAATTCCTATTCCTGGTTCTCTAGATAGGATCCGTTTCCTATTTATTCCATTACTATTCACTATATTATATAATAATACAATTTTACAAAAATATCATGATATTTATTTATTTTTCTTTTATTTTTTATTTATTTTTCTAAGCATAAAATATTTTATTAATATTTTATTTTATTTTTTATTTTTTATTTATTTAATAATTTCGAATTTCTCCAATTAAAAATAATTATTTAAATTATTTTTAATTCATTTACTTTATACCTTAATTATCCCATTAATTACCAGATTAGCCACTTACTAATTTTTGATAATTTTCTTAATTAGGATAAATCATTATCTCACAACTATTTTACTTACATTGGTATTTTATATCCCATGTAAAATATTAAAAATCATGGGGTCAATTATGATCCCCAAAATAATATTAAATCTTGCCTCAATATTTTCCAAGGAAATTAATCCCATAAATTCCTAAAATTAGAGACAACATACTTTCTAATTTTTAATAAATATTTTATTGCCTCTTGGGATTTATCATAATATTTTTAGGTCATTTAATGCCCTAAAAATACATTTTAGCTCTTTATCTCTCCTAATTTCCATAGTAATTACCTTAGAAAATAAGATAATTATTACTTATTATTTGAAACCACATGTTCACCTATTTTCAATAGGTATTATCTATTGAAATATAATATTCGGATAAATAATTATCCGGTATTACAACTTTCAATTCAAAGATATTTAGTTAACTAACGGTCAAAATTAATTGGGATAACGACTGAGACAAAATTGATCCCTTTTGACACTTTGACACTTCTGGGGCAAATTGTCATTTAAAAAACTTCTAGGGAAATATAATCTTTTACAACAACTTTTAGGGCAAATGAATGCACTTAAAGTACTTCCTTTGATTCTAATTATAAAATTAAATTTATAATACAAATTGTACTAATCCTATTTATATAACAGTAATGGAGCATCATTCTCTGCTCTGTAATATGGGCATCAGTACTCTCAGGGCTCTGGGAAGGTTATTCTACAGTGCTCTCTCTTTCTCTCTAGGATTTTAAAGTACAACTCTCATTTTCTTTTTCTTTTGACTCTTTTTCTGGCCCATTGCTTCTTTCCATTTCTGTTCATACTCACACATAGCCTCATGTTGGGTCCACATTAGGTGCTTATTAGGTGCTAATACCTCTAATTAGAGGTATTAACACCTAATAAGCACATAACTATAAGCACCTAATGTGGATTCCCTCTTGTTTTGGTTTTTGCTGTTGGATTTTTCCACTTTGGCCTACATTAAACATGAGACAGCATCAATATGAGTTGTTCATGTTTTGATTTAAAAGATCAAAATGTTCTTTTTACATTTTTTTTTTCAGTATCTAACAATTTTGTTAAAACTATTACGATTTTTGTCAATCTTATTATTCAATTTGTTACAATCCACAAAAATAGTAACCGTTTTGACAAAAATTATAATGGTTTTGAAAAAATTCTCAGGTACTAAAAAAATGTGTAACATAGACATTTTGATCTTTTAAGCCAAAATATAAAAAAAAACTAGATTTTCACCCATCTCTTCTCTTTGTTTTACAAGATTTTATAGTATTTTCTAGATTTTGAAAATTAAAGTGGTAATTTTTTTTTTTACAACATTACCATTTATTCAGCTTTTTGTTATTTCAAATAATATCACTCCACAAGCTCCCCAAACCTTTTCTTTCCCCATCCATCTCTCTCTCTCTCTCTCTCTCTCTCTCTCTCTAATATATAGTACTCCCTTTATAATTTCTCCCAGGCATCATTCCCTGATTTAGATCTTCACAGAGAGAGAGAGAGAGAAAGAGAAGGTTCAAAAATATCAAAGATGGTGAGAGGGAAGATAGAGATGAAGCGTATAGAGAACGCGACCAACAGACAAGTAACATTCTCAAAAGACGTAATGGACTCTTAAAGAAGGCTTTTGAGCTCTCAGTTCTGTGTGATGCTGAGGTTGCTCTCATAATCTTCTCTCCCAGAGGCAAGCTCTATGAATTCTCAAGATCCAGGTATGTGTCTTTGTGTGTGTGTGTGTGTTTAGATATACATATACATATATATATTTCTGGTTTGTGGTATATAATTGCGTGATGAATCTGTATCATCCTATTTTACTTAGTTAATTTATATTGAAATGTCTTATGTAAGCGACAAAAAGTGAAGAGTTTCATCGTACCCCAAAATCCTACATCCTGACATTTTCCATTTATGGAGCGAGTAGGTAAACTCTCAAGTCTCAACCACTGAAAATTGAAAATAGGGAGCCGGATCGATACTGTGTCTTCATCACTGAAGTGGAAAATTTTAAAATTCTTATTTTGTCAATATTGTGGACTTTTTCCCCATCTAAATCTGGTTATAAAGTCGCATTCTCAAAATCTGAAGTTTTTTTTAACCAGAATATTTCAAATCCGCTCTCTTCTTTAAAGTACCACGTCTCTTTTACTTTGTTCCGACACTGCAACTTAAAAAAATTTAGTCGATGATGATGATAGGTCAGAACTTAATTATTTTATATTTGAGCCGAAGCTATACATATCTCCCTTGAACTTTATGTTATATGCAAGATAACTTTCTTAAAATTTGAAATTTTACAATGAATCCACCTAAACTCTTACACTTGTGCAGGACATTCTCCGGTTATTAGTTTTTGTTCATTACTTATCCGCACATATATTAAACTTTAGAAGACTTATATAAATGCATATAACTCAAAGTTTGAGGGAATTTATATATATATACACACACAAAAATATAATTTAAAATGTATGTAGTTTATAGTTGGGATTCATCAATACAAAACTGAAAGTTAAGGTGAGTTGTTATTAGGATTTAAAAGTTAAGAAAAATATTTATATATGATTCAAAGTGAATAAAAGATTTTTATGTAATTTAACCATTATATTATTTTATTTAAAAGTTAAGTACAGTAAAGAAGTTAACATCTTACGCACGTGGAGAAACAAACTGTAGAGTATTGGTTAGATTATAGCTAGCTTCACTTCCCTATGAGCGAGGAACTGAGATGTCTAAGGATGTGAGGAACTGAGATGTTTAAGGATGTGAAGTCACAATTGAGTAGAGTACCCATCTCTTTCATAAGGCATATGAATATATCATTATCTTCCATCCTTAGTATAAGATCTGGTTCATAATGTAAATTGCACTATGAATGAGATCTTATAACCAAGAGGTAGTATATATTTATAACATCTGGGACAAAGCCTTGTCTCTTTGTTTATTGTGTTAATAAATATTTCTTCCGACACTCTGCTGATTCCACAATTTGACGAGCATCACATGGTAGGAACTACTCTCTGCTAAATGATTTTAATTTTCTTGCCATTCAGACTATTTTCTATAATTGCTTTTTTCTTTCTTTTACTTCTTCAATATGATCTCTTACTCTATGTATTATGTAAATGATTTCTTATTTAATATCATCGGTCTTGCTTCAAAAAATATGATACACATTTTGGATATTTTTAAGTATTATTTAATTAAATATATTCGTTCATTATTTTTGAGTGAATATAAGAAATTTTTTTATTTATATTATTAATATATCTAATTTTAATGTTTATTTCATTTATTTCCATTGAAAAAGTGACTTGGAATCCATTGCATTAATGCATGTATGGTAGGATAAGATGTTAATTTGTTCTCAATTGTGCATCTAGTAATTGTTTCTTTCTACCTGGTCAGTAGTATATATATTAGCTAACTATTTCTGCTAATGGTTGATTGTACCAATGCAATTCTATTTAAAAACATGAGTTGAATTTATAGTGATAAAAATGTATGTAATTTTGACTTCACTAGTTTACAGTGAAATAAATTACTCCCTCTAGTCTTAAATGTAAGAGCTAGTATAAGAATTTGATTTGATACTAAATATGAGACCTCAATCTAATTTTTCTTCAAAATTTATATATTTTTTTCCTTCCTAAACTCTACTTATTGCACATATTAAAGTTTTCTATCAAGGGAGTAATATGCAATGTAAATGATTCAAATGGGACAAGACACTTTTTTTTAAACAAATAATCAATTAAACTAATTTTCTCACCCTATGTTTGGATGAAAAGAAAATTAGAGAAGAAAGAATACTAGGAGGGAAAACTCCCCAAAATAATAAATTTTTATTCTATCTTTGGAAGATTTCCTTCCTAAAATTCTCTTCCCCTTAGCTATTTTCCCTCCACCACTTTTCCCTCCATCCAAACATATGGTTAATCTCTTCACGTTACTTATCTAGTTTTATACACATGTAAGTCTGTAGGGAATAGTTTGTAATTAGAAATAGATGAGAGTTCTCTGGATGCCATGAGCCAAACTTCAAATTTTATTCAACAAAGTGTAAAAGAGCAGTTAGATTCACTTGTCAACCCAATCGAGGATTGCATAATATCCATTCTCTAGCTTGAATGCGGGGAAGCCGAGGAATAGGAAAAGTTTGTGACCAAACGCGTTCGTTAAGTTATTTAGACTAGTTGATAAGTTATATACAGCACGATGTATGAAAATCATCACCTAACTATTATACATAGTAATGCAACCTATTATTATTCCCTCCGGCCAATTCTAAATGTAGGTGTTAGACAACCAATTTACAGAGATTTTGAAAATTTATTTGTAAGAGATACCCCTTTAGTAATTATTAGCAATGGAAACTACCTCATATGAAAACATTATTTGTTTAATATGTGCAATTGATAGGAATAATTTGGAAATAAAAAAACTACCTCTAGTCCTAAATATAAGCCCCAATTAATTTTTTTGGGAGATTAAGGAAGCTAATCATATTACTTTAAAGTATTTATATTTATTGCTTTTTTCTAAACTAATTTATTTGGCTTAAATTGATATATAATTTAATCATACACAATATATGATATTGAGTAACTTGTTTTGTTTCCTTAACCTTTCCAAAAAGAAATCAACTAAGTCTTATATTAAGGATCAAAGTTAGTACAACTTTTGGAAACAAAGTTGATTGAGGCTGTATTTATAATATCTCAATTAGTTTCTACTTTTAGAACCGCAAGGAGTATTTGTCCCATTGAAATATCTCATGCTGTAAATGTGGTCTCTATGAAAAGACCCTATCAAATCCTAAATGTATGAAATATGCTTCAAAATCTGGACAGATCGTGTACAGTCTAGGGTAAAATTTTCTTCTTCACACCAGTTTTACTGATCATGTACCTTCTACAAATTTCACATGCTCATAACCTAAGAGGACCATCTCAAAATATATTTTCCACCTTCATATATACTATCAAACTGGGAATAAATGTTTGCTTTGATTGATCCACAGGTTGCAGGATACAATTGAACGATATCGTAGTTATACTAGAGATGCTGAGACAGCCACCAGATACATGGAACAAAATATGCAGGTTATTAATTATTATTATTTCCTCTTTTTATCTTCCTCATGCATGCATTCTACAGAATTCCACATACTGATTTGGCTGTAAAAAAACATATGACAAATAAGTTAATCTGAAAATCGAAGTTTGAAGGGAGAACATTATTTAGGTCCCAAACAAGGAAAATAATATATTGATAAGTCCCATAACTTATTAATGGTAGCTCTTTCACTTGTCAATGACTATTCTTCACTTGTCAATAGTGACTTTTCTAATATTATTTTCCATGGTTGGGACCTAAATGATATTCTCCCAAGTTTAAAGAATTATTGTAAATAGCGAGAAACTGTGATAAATTAAAGCGCAAAGAAACAATACCAAGATCTCTCTTAATCCAACACTAAGCTTATCGTCTAGTTGAAATTACAAGGAAATTTCTTCAATGAATAGATCAACGGGATAATTACTATGAGGTCCTAAGAAAAAGACTTAATTACCAAGAAATCCTAATGACAAGTAAGATGTTCGTTATTTTTTGCACTGAAACTTGTCATTGCATGCTCCTTAATTTTCATTGAGACTTTTTGGTAATTAAGTCTCTTCCTTGAGACCATTTCCCCTGGATCAATCAGCAACCAAGGTGTTTCCCTTAAACTGTCGTAATGATGAATTCAACAAAGAAGGATCAAATCTGATTTATAGTCCCAATTTTGGAAATTGGAATCTATAATTGGCACACACATATATTCTTCAGAACTCAAGCTTTAAGCTTTCATGCCCTAAGCTGACAACTACAATAGTATTTGATGATCTGATAAATATCAGTTGCTAAGAAATGCCAAACATATAGGCATATAATGGATCAAAAAATCAGCAAGTTGTTTTTAAAATTTTGGTCATGTTTGGTATGAGCAAAGGCAAATTCAAGATAAATATAAATTAATCAATTTATGTTGCATTTGTTGCTGATTCTTTTAACGACATTATTTTTTTGTCAATGGTAGCTTTTAAAGGAAGAAACTGAAAGTATGATGGAGAAGGTTGAACATCTTGAAGATACAAAACGGTTCCAATACCTATACTTGAACTTTACTTTTTTTTTTTTTTTTTTAAAAAAAAAAAAAAATCAAACTTGATGTAATAATGGATTGATCATCACAAAAGAATGTTTTAATTTTCTTTTGTAATTTCAATCTCTCAGGAGACTCTTGGGAGAAGGATTAGGCTCATGCTCACTAGAAGAACTAGCAGAGTTACAGCAGCAGTTGCTAAAGAGTGTAACAATCGTCCGAGCAAGAATGGTTAAGTACTTGTTAAGTATATAAAGTTTTACTCTGAAAATATAGTTAATTTTATATATAAATCTCAACTCTCTATTTTTCAGAATCAGGCTTATAGAGAACACGTGGAGCGAATAGAAGAAAGGGTAAGTTTTCACATATATTAATTGACTTGGTGGTTTAATACTTGAATACGATTTTGCATTTTCTTGTCATCGTTGTGAGAATTAACTCTCAAAAAAAGAAAAAAGAAAAGGAATAAGAAATTTTTGATAACTTTCCAAATCAATTCTACTTCAATTCAAATCTTCGAGCATTCACAAACAATGAATGTAAAGATATTAGATAGAGAGAAAAGAGACCATGAAACTGTAATAGTGATATGAGAAACTCATACATAGTCAGATTTTTTCATGTCAATCTCCCCAAATAAACAAAAGCATGGAAATATAGAGGGATGAGACTTAATTAGTTGTACTTTGGAGGTTTTTCACAATATTTGGCTCATTAGAAGGATCTCAGTTCTAATCCTTTTATTTGATTAAATACTTACCCATCAAGCCACCTCATTAATTAGCTGATCAGGTTGCAACTTCATATAGGTGTTTGCATCTGAAAATAGTTGGTTTCAAATTTTCAATTGAGAGATGTATGTTCAAGAGTGAATCCACCTAATATGATTCAATCTGCACATATAGTCATTTTGTGGTTAAGAATTTATCACCTGTTAAACTCTTCATTCCTAAATCCTCAGTCACATTCTGAAAATATATACTCTCTCCGATCTTCTATATACAAGAGAACCTTTTTTATAATAATCTGTTTCTATTTATAAGAGACACTAATAGCTTGCCTGAAATTTTAAGTATCATTTATCCATTTTTGCCATAATTAATTATTAGTCTCACTGCATTAATTATTCTACTTGCTCATTCCCTCATTAGGGTTAGGGTTTAAGGTTTTTGAAAACTAAGTTGCATTCTTACATATTTTTCGCCTTTAATAAATTTTAACCAACTTTTTTTATCAATGTAGTTATTTGTATTTTTTTAAAAGAACTGAAGGGAGTATATAGGTAGTACGGATCTGCAAAAGATGTACCGGTTGCAGGCCATGAAAATATTAATTTTTAAGTTTACTTATCTATGAATATGAGTCATGCTCTATGGAGAGATTTTAGGCTACAAAATGCTGATTTGTATCGTTGCCAACCAGAAACAAACCCTAACAGCCGAAAACTCAAGGCTCTGTGAAGAGGTATTTGCATCACGGGCTCGTTATTTTTAGTGCCAAACCTATGCAATGCTTGTAAGATTATAAATATGCATCAGTTTGTAACGGGATATTTTATATATTGTGCAGTATGGTATCACGCTTGATACGACAGAGAATACAAGGGTAAATCCAACCTCCTCAGAAAGTAGTCCAACGTTAGATGTGGAAACTGACTTATTCATTGGACTCCCAGAAACAAGAACAAGGAAAAATGTTATTCCTCAGAATACTCCTGAGGTCTAATTGAACATATACCATCTTCATCAACAATATGCGCGCGTACGCCTGTTAAGATGCTCAAATACTCATTATGAGATGATTGCTATGATGTAATGGTGTTTCTGAAAGAGGATACTACTAATCTACTATATGTAGTCTACATATGCATATGGATTTCCTCAAATATGGGTTATGTATCTATATATGCAAGAGGAGACAAATGATCCTAATGAAGTTGTCTAAACTACAGGATTATTGCAGATCAACTACAAGAAGCCATAGTTTATATATTACTTTTAGTATTATGTTTAGGTAGCAGCGTTTGTCATTTCCATGCTTATTATGTTTCCCTGCAATGAACATGATATATTGGAGTAGATGCCATGTTAAAACTAGATGTGGATTGTTGCATGCCTTACTAATAATACAACTTCAAAAGATTACACACACACATACATATAAATATTGATGTTATTGATATAAATTTGTCTCCTTGCTAGCTAGATTCCCCTTTATGTGCCACAGCTTGATATGGTTGATCCCTTGAGTCTTCTTCAGCTATCGCCTTAAAAAGTGGTTGTGATGCCACTTGACAGAGGCGTATCATCAATCTTTACTCCGTGTTGAGTAGATTTGGCTTTTTAGCTTTCAGATTGTACCAACTTCATTGGAGAAAGAGGACTTTTAACCTCTAGTTCTTCATCCGCTTTGTGATCTCTGTCACAGCAAACTACATCTTACTATCATGATTAATTGTCAAAAGTATAAGGATTTTTATATAACCCTGGTAGTCTCTTGTTTGATAGGTCGAAGCCTTTTTCTACCATGGTTATACTATTAA
Organism: Acacia melanoxylon; assembly: GCA_019022615.1. Classification (NCBI taxonomy): domain Eukaryota; kingdom Viridiplantae; phylum Streptophyta; class Magnoliopsida; order Fabales; family Fabaceae; genus Acacia; species Acacia melanoxylon. The sequence goes on from JAFJYJ010000027.1 coordinate 6,132,260, forward strand.
ATGTAACTTAAGCTCTTTTCCACTATGATAGTCTTCTTGTAGCTATTTTCCTTCTTCTACCATAGTAGACTATTATTTGATAAGAAAAATGGTTAAGTTTACAAAAATCATAATTTTGGCGTTACATTCACCCATTTTTATCATGATAGCACTTTAAAACATATGAGTAGACAAATAACCGTTTGGAACGTGAGCAGGATTTATCTAGAAAGTGCATGACCAAAATCGAGATCATACTATAAGGCTAAATGATAGCGATCCAACTCGTATGCTTTAATTTATTAGGAATTAATAAATTGTTTTGATTATCTTTTATCTTTTATTTAATCGAGTATGTTTTAATAATATTATTTTTAGGAATATCTTATTAGATAAGATATAGTTGTTAGGATTTTTAGTTAGTCTTTTTAATTATATTTTATTATCTTTAGGAATATCTTATTAGATAAGATATAATTGTTAGGATTATTAGTTATCTAAATCTTAGATTTAGATATATTTTTAGATTTCGTATTTGAATTTTGAATAGAGTCTACTATTTGTAAATCATTATAAATAAGCCTAGTGCCTCATTAATAAAGTGTCGGGAAATATTTCATAGAATAAATTGAAACGGGAGAGTCTCCTTGGGCTTTATTAATTAGTGGAGTTCCTAATTATTAGAGAGTTGGCTGATCTCATCTGACTGTTCATATTGAAGTAGTGAGAGTCTTGTTGTTTCTCTAAGATCAGAGTTTATCCTATTAAAGTTTTCTTGACTTTCCCATTCTTGTTTAACCTTCCCATCAATCTATCATAATTCCCTTATTCCCAATTTAACTGCATAACCAGTACTTAACACAAACCCAGAGTATAAGGATACTGAAATTCTTCTATGAACAAATATTAGCGCAGGAGTAGACGACTAACATAAAGAACTTTTATATATATATATATATATATATATATATATATATATATATATATAAAAGTTCATTTTGCATCATCCTTTCTTCATCTTCAGTGTAGCATAAAGTAGATAACTTCGGTTGTATTCCTCTTGATGCTCACTCTTCTCTATCTTTGGACAACCTATAAATGAATGAATACCTTCCAAGTTAAAGTCGTTAGTCCAAGTATCACCATGTATGATATAAATTATTGATTTATCTAATAATTTAATAATAAAAAAGCCATATAATTCTTCATTGATTTGGAAAGGATCTCTAAATGTGCTAATATCATTATTAGCAAGCTCTTCCGGACCTCCTATTAATATTTCTTATAATTGGGAACCTATACAATGGAATGCTTATATGCCAGTAATAGGGTTTGGTTGATGTCTCATTATGTAATACCCAGATTTTAGAATCGGAAATTTTGAGATAAAGGAAATTAACGAATATTTTGATAAAGCAAAATCATGAGTTTAAAACTGTTATAGAAAATTGTTATAATTATAGAGTAAATTGTCAAAAAAGTTACAGGAAAATCTGATGAACAGAATGACTAAAAATGATATAATGGTGATAAAAACAGTCTAAAAATATTATGATAAATCCCAGGAGGCAATTAAATATTTGTTAAAAATTAGAAAGTATGTTGTCTCTAATTTTAGGAATTTTTTGGGATAATTTCCCTTGAAAAATAATGAGGCAAAATTAAGTATTATTTTGGGATCATAAGTGACCCCATGATTTTTAATATTTTACATGGGATATAAAATACCAATGTAAGTAAAATAGTTGTGAGATAATGATTTATCCTAATTAAGAAAATTATCAAAAATTAGTAAGTGGCTAATCCGGTAATTAATGGGATAATTAAGGTATAAAGTAAATGAATTAAAAATAATTTAAATAATTATTTTTAATTGGAGAAATTCGAAATTATTAAATAAATAAAAAAATAAAATATTTTATGCTTAGAAAAATAAATAAAAAATAAAAGAAAAATAAATAAATGTGAAGGTAATTAGAATAAAATAATAATATAATGCGGTGAGTCGCTTATATAAAGATCGAGGGAAAAGTTAGAAATAAATTCTACGGGTAAACCGTAGAGGTAAAAGTATTTTCAGACTGATCAAATTAAGAACAAGTGAAATTTTACACGAAGAAAGAATTTACTGTGCGTTGTTTCCGCAACCGAAAACCCGATTTCAAATAAGACGAAAAGTTGATCGATAGAGTAGAGTCGAGATAGGCAAAGTGAGAACCTATAGAAACAATTGCGTCTTTTTAAACACGAGATTAAGTTAGGCAACAAGCGGACGTTTTACGATTCGGTGAATTGTTGTCCGAAGTTGGTTCTATCGGAAGCGATTTCCGTAATCGACGCGTTTGTCCGAATATCTTCCGACGCACCGAGAATACTGGATATGATCAAAAAGAGGATCCAAATAGATAATATGAAATAGGATGGAAAGATCTTCAAAGTTACACGCCCGGATTTTTGAGTTTCGCGAAATCGCGCGAAACGGACACCGATCGGTAGCTTTATCGGGCGGAGGCCATAAAGCAAGAGCCATCATGGATGACAACTCATCCATTGACTTTAGGGCTCTTAGATTTCGATCTTGACCATGGATGGCCAAGAGTGTTTTGTCCTCAAAAATGCGATCCTACGGTCCATATTCGTCAAGACCGAAGTTCGAATTATTTACCGTTCGCCATCCGTCTCTTCTATAAATACCAAGCTCCTCTTCTTCATTTCTCACACCAAAAATCTGCCTCTTAGAGAGAAGTTAGAGAGAGAAGCTCGGGAGAAAGTCCGAGCAAAGTCTCGGGTAAGTTCTTCGGTCCCCGGTCTTTAGTTTCGGTAGTTCTTTCGGTAGATATAGTAGGAATGCTAGATTTATCTTTAATTTTTCAAGATAGTCTAGATATCATATTTAGGGGTAAATATGATATATATTTCGAAAATATGATGAGGGAAAAGATCTGTCAAAATTCTAGAGAGATAGAGCGAAAACAATAAGCTCCTGGCGAAATTCCGCCGATTAGGGGTTGGGGGCAAAATGGTAATTTGTACCTAAAATGCCGTTATGCTGCTAAAAGTTGTTAAATATTATCCTTATAGGACATCCGAGATAATCGTACCGTTGTCGAGCCGTTGTGCCGCCGTCACACCGCTGTTTTTTCCGCCGTCGAATTTCACGTTTTTCCGTAAAAGTTCGTTGTACCGCTAAAAGGTACGTTCGCGTCGTAACACTAGCTCTAATGTTTATTATATGATTGCATATGATTGTTGTGTAGTAGTGTACGAGGTTATGCTATATACACGGTATGTTACATACGAGGTTATGTCACATACGAGGTTATTAATGTTGTATCATACGAGGTTATGTTACATACGTGGTTATTATCTTGTATACGTGGTTATGTGTTTTTAATCATACATCCGTTATGGACTGTTGTATTGATTGCTGCTGTCGTGTATATGTAGTCGTATTTAAGCATGAGGTTAACGTTACTCCGAGATCCAAATTGCAATTGGATCTCAGCTCTTATCATAGCGTCAGGTTCAGGAGAACCGAGGAGAAAGGCGAGCAGGCCGCACAGAGACCCGGCTGAAGACTTTCTTCGGGTGTTATTCATTTTGAAAACTCTTGGTCAATGTACCGTTTCTGTAAATCAACCAGACTTACGGCAATTTGATTAAATGTATCAGTTACTCAATTTCTCCGATGCTCTACTCTGATGAAAAAACAATATATATACTGCTTTTGAAAATGAGATGTTACACTTTGGTATCAGAGCCGTAGTCCTGGCATTGATATGACTATGTTATTACGGACAATTTGGTAGGACAGTTAAGGCTAGTCTATGTGGGTGTGGCCAATCAGTCGCCATAGAGTTGGTGAGGTCCCCATGATAGACACTTATCCGCCCGTTCATTCGGTTAACGGAGTTATGTTCAAATCAGCCTTTTTAACTTTGAGCATGTTTTGAAAATGATGAGTACCGAGGTAGCCCTAAGTCGATGTACCCCGTCACCGGTATACCATTCGAACCGGTGTACCACCCTCCGTCGGTACACCACTCTAACCTAGAATCCGCAAATCCGTTGTCGGTACTAATATCGTCTCGATAATCCCGATAACTCGATAATCACCGTTTTGTACCGGACGACTATTCGTCCTAGCGCGAGCTTATATGTGGAGCTAGGCCACGCCGGATGAAACTCCGAGACCAACAAGGATAAGTACATGCGATTTGACTCATGTAGAGGAACTCCGATACGAAATTCCGTGCCGTTTCGAGTAGACCGAATCAACGAAATCCCGAACAAAGGGAAATAGTACGAGTGTCCGTTCGTTTGTAGTATTAGTGTGATAAAGTCTACGATAGACTAATCATTGTCTTTTTAAAACTAACGTTTTCCCTAATAAATGAGAAAGAACGAGACATGACAAATTTAAGAGGAGCCGGAGCTCCCAGAGGCCGAGGCAGAGGCGAGAGGAAGAGGAAGACTGACCACGAATAATCTCCAGAGAGGATCTCGCATAACTATCTCTCAATAGGAATCTACTTTAGATATTATACAACACGGGTGCTAATCACTCAGCATGTCCGATAAATAGGTGAATCATTTTGGGATACATACATACCTTACAATCTAGTAGTAGTTACACCATTGGGTGTGAACTATTTTGCTTAATAAAGCATGTCTAAATTCCAAGTCGAATATATATCTCATTCAAAATTTTTGTCTCACAAACATCGACGACATTCTCAAAATCAGAGAACTAGCAAGTGATCAATAAAATGATCAAACGATGACGAGGGGATTGAGTCCTTATTCTAAAAACAACCCGAGACACAAATAAAATCTCTTTGACAAATATTCCTTCAGAAAAGAAAAGTCAAAATTCACTATGAAGTTGATGCCTAGCATTGGATCAACATCTAAAACACCATATCAAATGCTACCGAACAAAGCACGAGAGTTTGTGACTTTGTATCAACCATCGCAGGATGGACAAAATGACTATCATGAACACATACCCACTTCCCATGATCTACGATTTACTCAGTTATGTAATTCCTACGTTTTGTCAAGGGTTGACGTATGCTCGGAACACCACTTCAGCTGTACATCAAGGAATAGCAATCTTCTGAAGATAGTAAACATAAATATTTAGTTTCTGAATCTAGCGGGATAGTACCGCAGATTCATACCGAAATTTTCTCATAACCATTGATAAAACTTAAAGAGTAAAACTTAAATCATTGCGTAGAACACAGATCGAGACGAGCTTGCATAGGCGAGAACGAAGTTGGTCATAGCACCAAGAGTTGGTTGTCCGGATCCAAGTAGATGGTCGTGGTGCCATTAGGTATGGGTCGGGATATGTCTTCTTTGCGACGGGACAGCGTGATGACTTACGCCTCTCGCCTATTGAAGCCTCTCAAGTTGAACTAATCGATGTAAGACCTAGAGTTAGTGAGTATCGTATAGAACTGCATCGCTAACACAAGTGGTTGAAGTACCTTTTGAGTTGAAAGAAACTCGGGAAAGGACAATAAGTCCTGTGTTTTAATGGACGAAAAGTCCCGTGTTCGAAAACTACACCCGAGTACGGGGTGAAAGAAATCGTTAAGATACATGTAGAGTAAGGAATTCCCTATGGTTTGATAAATAGTTATCTTACTTGTCGCGAAAATTTTAGTTTCCAATGCATGTTTCTTAGTTACTACGATCGACCACGATCGTGTCATTGAGTAGGAGGTATCTTATGTTGACATGGTGTATGGGCGTCATGGAAACATTTAAGGTATCTTGTGTTACCATGGTGTATGGGCGTCATGGAGACATTTTGATATCTGGTGTTGACCGGGGTATATGGGTGCCACGGAAAATACTATATATCAAAGTACGACATGACAAGATCGTTACGGCCAAACCGAGCAAATTCTCGTTCGTCAAGCGGAGCGGCCGACATATAGAGAAAAGATTAGGAGCGAATAGTCCAAAGTTTAGATAAACGAGTCTAAGTTGTTATAGAGCAAATTTCGAGGACGAAATTTTATTTAACAGGGGAGAAATGTAATACCCGATTTTAGTAAACTGGAAATTTTGAGATAAAGGAAATTAACGAATATTTTGATAAAGCAAAATCATGAGTTTAAAACTGTTATAGAAAATTGTTATAATTATAGAGTAAATTGTCAAAAAAGTTACGGGAAAATCGATGAACGTAATGACTAAAAATGATATAATGGTGATAAAAAAAAGTCTAAAAATATTATGATAAATCCCAGGAGGCAATTAAATATTTGTTAAAAATTAGAAAGTATGTTGTCTCTAATTTTAGGAATTTTTTGGGATAATTTCCTTGAAAAATAATGAGGCAAAATTAAGTATTATTTTGGGATCATAAGTGACCCCATGATTTTTAATATTTTACATGGGATATAAAATACCAATGTAAGTAAAATAGTTGTGAGATAATGATTTATCCTAATTAAGAAAATTATCAAAAATTAGTAAGTGGCTAATCTGGTAATTAATGGGATAATTAAGGTATAAAGTAAATGAATTAAAAATAATTTAAATAATTATTTTTAATTGGAGAAATTCGAAATTATTAAATAAATAAAAAAATAAAATATTTTATGCTTAGAAAAATAAATAAAAAATAAAAGAAAAATAAATAAATGTGAAGGTAATTAGAATAAAATAATAATATAATGCGGTGAGTCGGCTTAAAATCGAGGGAAAAGTTAGAAATAAATTCTACTGAGTAAACCAGAGGTAAAAGTATTTTCAGACTGATCAAATTAAGAACAAGTGAAATTTTACACGAAGAAAGAATTTACCAGCGTTGTTTCCGCAACCGAAAACCCCGATTTCAAATAAGACGAAAAGTTGATCGATAGAGTAGAGTCGATAGGCAAAGTGAGAACCTATAGAAACAATTGCGTCTTTTTAAACACGAGATTAAGTTAGGCAACAACTGGACGTTTTACGATTCGGTGAATTGTTGTCGAGAAGTTGGTTCTATCTAAGCGATTTCCGAATCGGACGCGTTTGTCCGAATATCTTCCGACGCACCGGAGAATACCTGGATATGATCAAAAAGAGGATCCAAATAGATAATATGAAATAGGATGGAAAGATCTTCAAAGTTACACGCCGGATTTTTGAGTTTTCGCGAAATCGCGAAACGGACACCGATCGGTAGCTTTATCGCCGGAGGCCATAAAGCAAGAGCCATCATGGATGACAACTCATCCATTGACTTTAGGGCTCTTAGATTTCGATCTTGACCATGGATGGCCAAGAGTGTTTTGTCCTCAAAAATGCGATCCTACGGTCCATATTCGTCAAGACCGAAGTTCGAATTATTTACCGTTCGCCATCCGTCTCTTCTATAAATACCAAGCTCCTCTTCTTCATTTCTCACACCAAAAATCTGCCTCTTAGAGAGAAGTTAGAGAGAGAAGCTCACTGAGAAAGTCCGAGCAAAGTCCGGGTAAGTTCTTCGGTCCCGGTCTTTAGTTTCGGTAGTTCTTTCGGTAGATATAGTAGGAATGCTAGATTTATCTTTAATTTTTCAAGATAGTCTAGATATCATATTTAGGGGTAAATATGATATATATTTCGAAAATATGATGAGGGAAAAGATCCGTCAAAATTCTAGAGAGATAGAGTCAAAAACAATGAAGCTCGCGAAATTCCGCCGATTAGGGGTTCGGGGGCAAAATGGTAATTTGTACCTAAAATGCCTGTTATGCTGCTAAAAGTTGTTAAATATTATCCTTATAGGACATCTCGAGATAATCGTACCATTTGTCGAGCCGCCATGTTGTTGTGCCGCCGTCACACCGCCGTTTTTCCCATTGTCGAATTTCACGTTTTTCCGTAAAAGTTCCGTTGTACCGCTAAAAGGTACGTTCGCGTCCGTAACACTAGCTCTAATGTTTATTATATGATTGCATATGATTGTTGTGTAGTAGTGTACGAGGTTATGCTATATACACGGTATGTTACATACGAGGTTATGTCACATACGAGGTTATTAATGTTGTATCATACGAGGTTATGTTACATACGTGGTTATTATCTTGTATACGTGGTTATGTGTTTTTAATCATACATCTGTTATGGACTGTTGTATTGATTGCTGCTGTCGTGTATATGTAGTCGTATTTAAGCATGAGGTTAATCGTTACCGAGATCCAAATTGCAATTGGATCTCGCTCTTATCATAGCGTCGGGTTCGGGAGAACCGAGGAGAAAGGCGAGCAGCCGCACGAGACCCGGCGAAGACTTTCTTCGGGTGTTATTCATTTTGAAAACTCTTGGTCAATGTACCGTTTCGTAAATCAACCGGACTTACGGCAATTTGATTAAATGTATCAGTTACTCAATTTCTCCGATGCTCTACTCTGATGAAAAAACAATATATATACTGCTTTTGAAAATGAGATGTTACACATTAGAACTCGCCTGATATCATCATTTTTAGTTCATGGTTAAAGTATACTCTCCACCAGTTTCACAAAGATGATCTCGTGCCGCACAAGCAAGGAATTATCGCTCTCATCAATACAATTTGGCATAAAAGGAATATTGTCTTGCATCAAGGTAAAATATATTCTCTCAATTGAAAGTACCTAATAAGATAGAAGGGAAGTTGTACCATACAACTATAAGAACAACAATGCTTTATAATAGTGAATGTTGGACTTTCAAGGGACAACTTGTTGGTGGGACTGGATCTCTTAGGAGTACAAGAAGAAAATATGAATAACAAAGTAGTGCACAATGTCTTATAGGCATAAGCAACACTTCCTTTTAGGTTTAATTCAACCACACATATCTATCTTATAGGGTGCAATTTGGATTGACGGGCAAATTTCCTGTAAGATACAATGAAGACCCTTGAGTATAAATTGTACTCCCAAAACTCAAGCCAAGACAACAATGACTTTTACAAAGTGATAATTAGACTCTATCTTTGTGTTCACTCAAAGACAAGGACAACATGTTTGATTTTTGTTGTGTGGTGTGATATCTGAAGTGTGAATGTTCTGATGGTGACATGGTGGTATTTATAGGCCATGAAGTGATGCCTTGAGGTGGTGCCTCTTGAAGCAACACCTCTTCCATTAAAATTTATAACAATTTGTTAGATTCGTGAATCTCATATGTCGATTCATGAACAAAAATATGAAGAGTTATAAATACAACCTTTCACCAAGTGATGATTACCACACATTTGGTTGTAACTTTTCACATATGTCTTTATGAACAAAACAGACACAACCTTGGTAATTTTTAGTGTTATAACTTCTTACACAACTCTTCATATAAATTACTTAATTTAATGAACATGACTTTGCAAAAAAAAACACATCTCTTCATTTTAAAATATTCCAACAATCCCCCACCATTTTGATCACAAAGTCTTATCACTTTGGAAATCTCATGTAAAGGTATCTCGAGGATTTGAACTTTTACCTAAGTAAGACATAGTTTCACATGGTAAACTAAACTTTGAACCAATTATCCCATATGAACAAGTGTGCATGAATTACGCATGGGATCTTGGGCCATTGTATGCCACCTTTCAATGACATGTTTGTTTATGACCTTGTGTCTGTATTCTTTTCATGAGAGCTTTTTAGAGTCAAGCCATTGACTCTTAGAAGTGGCCCCACTTCACTCTCATATAGGTAGATTCCGTCAAGGGCATCACCATGATAAATGTTCTAGCATATATATGCTTACAAGTCCATTACGAGCCAAATTAGTCTTATGGTTACTAAGTACTTTTTCCAACCTAGGGTATATTAAAAAGTCAAGTAGTTACAATCACTCTGATAGTGTATTTTCACCATTGAATTCAAGACTTAATATGATGGTCAAGTGTGAATAGGGCTACAATCCCATCCCTTTTGATGTTTTCCAAAACCATATCTCTTGTAGACCTTTCGTCAGAAGATCTGCAAGATTTAATTGAGATCATATATAACTAATGGAAATTACTCTATTCAAGATCAAATCTTCACAACATAGCTATATTTTAGGAAGATCTGCAAGATTTAATTGAGATCTTATATAACTAATAGAAATTACTCTATTCAAGATCAAATCTTCACAACATAGCTATATTTTAGGCCAATATGTCGTGACTTTCTATTATAAACTTGGCTATAAGCCCTTGTAAGAGTAGACTAACTATCATAATGGATAGATATTAGTGCCAGCTTTATACTTGAGTCAAACAATGAAGAACCATAACAACAATCAAAATTATAAGCATATCGACAACTCATGACTCATGTTCAATTATTAAAATTACTATAGCCAAACATGCAAATAGAATTTATAATTCTATCATTCCATCTTTTTTTCTGAGGTCTTATGAATATATCATTCATTCACCACATGTACCTTATGATACTTTCTCATAAGTATGGTGCCTTTCATATCATGGATCTTTTGCCACCCTAGTCTTTTAAGAGTAGGTAATCCCCCAACTGCTTAAGAGAGATTTACATCTTTTTGTTTTTTTAATGTTTAATTAAGACTCTTTTTCAAGAGTCTTCTCCATGAAGAAGGAAATTTATATATAATTGATGATACAATAATATATTCATCCATAGGCGTGTTATTTGTTTGAAATTATTCAAACCCTGTTGAATTTATGCATCTATTCTATAACACATTTTCCATCAATTACTCTAATTAAAATTAGAACAGAACATGATAGTTATCAACTCATCTAATGAAAATATAATTTCTCATGATAATTATCAATCAAGTAAATTCAAAATCTATTATGTTTCATCACTTTCTAACCATGATTATAATTCCATGATTCCACGAGCCAATAAACTACATAAATTAAGAAAATAATTGCATCATGCTAGATCATGAATAAACCTCATGAGTCTATAAACCATATTCAATAAATAAAGGCAAATAGATACTATCCCTCTCCTTCACCATTGACCAAATGAATTTAACATGACTCCTTTGCAAAGTTTCTGGATCAACCCATCCATATCTTCTAGCAAGCAAAATCTGTTCCATCATAGATAGTTTCCTCCTTCATATTTTTCTAACTTCACAAAGTTTATATAGCCAACTCCTTCAAAGATGCCATTTGTAATCACAAAATTAAACCTAAATATTGTTGGAGGGGCTAGATCTCTGAGGAGTACAAGAGGAAGAGATGAAGAAGAAAGTAATGTACAATGTTTTCAAGGTGTGGGCACTAATTATCTTTAGGGTTAATTCACCCCTACCTATACCTATCTTATAGGGTGTAATTTGGATTGACGAGCAAATTTCCTGTATGATACAATGAAGACCATTGCGTATGGATTGCTCTCCCAACACTCAAGCCAAGACAATAATGGCTTTTACAAAGTGATAATTTGACTCTATCTTTGTGTCCAATCAAAGACAAAGGAAATTTGTTTGATCTCTTGTTGTTGTGTGGTATGATATCTGATATATGAATGGACTAATGGTGAAGGGTATTTATAGGCCATAAAGTGGTATCTCTTGAAGTAACAACTCTTCAATTAAAAGTCCTAACAATGTGTTAGATTCATGAATTCTATATGTAGATTTATGAACAAACATATGAAAAGTTATACCTTTATATTATATATAGTTTTTTTTTTTTATAAACACAACACAGCCTTTCACCAAGTGATAGTTACCATACATTTGGTTATAACCTTTCACATGTGTCTTTAGGAACTAGAGACATAACCTTAGTGACTTTTAGTGTTATAATTCCTTACACAACTCTTCATATAAATTTCTTAATTTAATGAACATGACTCTACAAAAAATACATCTCTTCATTTTAAAATATTCCAACACAGCATGAGTTTAAAGTGGGGGATAGTTGAGATGAGGATCTTGAGATGGATATATAGTCATACAAGAAATAATTAGGTTTGTAATGAACATTTTTAGAGAATAGTTGGAGTTGCATCTACTAAAGAAAAAATGGTAGCTCAGAAATCTGCAGCAGCAAAATGCTATGCCCAAAACTCAACTTTTGATAATAATATGAAAGTGATAAACAAGTCCGGGATCGCCAAGAAAGTGACCTTGAGGTTGAGAGGAACAATGGCCTCGCTGATGATGGAGAGATGAAGATAGCTCTTAAATTGCAGTTCAAGCAACGTCAACTTTCATTCAAGGAGAACTCCTAGCAAAGACAAGACTTGCTAATCAATCATTAATGGACAACTTTGAATTATCAAAAAATGAAAACTAAAGAAAAGGGCTAACCATGTGAGAGTAATATCTGATCGCTCTGTACTTTCTTTTCCTTACTTTTTAATATCTGATCAAATTTCACAGCTGCTCAAATCGCCTGCTCAGCTGACTTGGAATGGAAGGCAGAGATCCATGCTGTCTCTTATGATTTTCAGTCTTTGGTTCCCGTCTGCGTGAAATAGTATGAAAAAGTAGTAGTCTTTGCCTCCTTTTTAAGCTATGTGTGGTGAGCTGATAAATGGAAATAACATGTTTTTCGTATTTATGTTTAAAATTATCTCACCTCCTTGTGAACATTAAGAATTAAGACAAGCCATGCACCCCAAAATAACTGCAGGATTAATTTGAACGCCTAGTAAGTATGAGTGGCAATTATGATCCCTACCCAGAAAACAATTTGCTGAGGCTAGCGGGAAAACCAAGGAAATCTGGACAAGTAAAACAAGATTTCCTTAAAAAGGTGACCAACAAAACAGGAATGATATGTGAAGCCAAAATAACGGATATGAATCTTTGTGAAAAATCACAGAAGTAATAACATCAAAATAGTTGGACCTGATACACAGAAGAAAAGAAAGGGCCTGTGATGGGTTATTTACTGATGAATTATGATACAAAAGTTACCAAAAATGGAAAAACATAATGTTATATAATGTATATAAGAATGTGAAAAGGGTAGTTAAGGTTATTTAGAGTAGAAGAGGCCGTTATTCTGTTATGTTTAATGAAAGGCCGTTAGGTAGTTAAGTTGGGTAGAAGGGAGAGTAGGTAAATAAATTCCTTAGTCCATATAAACCCCTAAGCTATTGTTTCAGATCAGACTTGTAATTCAATCATCAGTAAAGTGCAATATTCAGAATATTTATGTTTCCCTTTCCTTTCTTCTTTTCAATACCTTATCACATAAGAACAGGCTAACCACTAGAATCCCAAGTACTAATTTCATTGGAAATTAAAAACAGAACATGTTATTCCTAACTGCAATGAAAAAGAAAACGAATGGTTAAGGATTGACACAAAAACACATGAAATTGTACAGCTCATTTTGGATTACATGTGTTCCATCATTTGCCCCTCATTCCTTCACCTTATCCAAAATATAAAATATGATAATAACACCATCAATGTACGAATTTCATGAACAAGACAGCTCAAACAAACATTAAAATGCCACATTGCAGCAGCTAGCGAATATCTGCTCATGATTAAAAGACTAAAGTTGATTCCCAGAAACGCAGACATTAATTCATTAGTTTATTCCAATGAAAACACGTAGAGAAAGAGGAGGAGGATGCTTTTGTTCGTACCAATCGGAAATAGCTCAGTTGATGAAGACCGGTGCTGCGTTCTTGGGCTTATTCGCGACGGACAACTTACAAGTGAGACTAACTGGTGAGGGCCAGTGAGCGCGAGACTGACTATGAAGTGATTCAAGTGAACCCCTCAAACCAAACGACGGCGTCTAAGCGTCTAATTGGTTTTTTTTTTTTTTTTTTGGATTACTACATTTGCACCTCAAGTTTTCCCACATTTTTGTTTTGATTCCTTAAGTTTTAACTAATAAATTTTGGTCGCTCAAATTTAATCCCGGTCAAAGCATTGATGATTGGTCTATATAACTTAAAAAAAATATGGATTATTTTATTTTTGAGGGACTAAAACCTATGATTTAAAACTTGAATGATCAGAATCAGAATAAAGGGAAACTTGAGGAATCAAGTTTTTTTCTTAATACCCTCGCTGGTCCTAATTATAAGTCATCAACTGACAATTTTTACAAATCAATAAAAACAATTAAAGTCAAAAAAGTTATCCTACAATTTAATTAACTTCCAATATTGGCCCTATTAATTGCACTAAATTCTAATATTATATTAATTATTAATCTCACCCACTACTCATATTAATTATGGGTATACATAGAAAAAATAATAATTAATGCGCTTTGGAAACAAACAAATGCTAAAGGACAAAAAAACAATGCTAGTTGGTGTTTTATAATAAAAACTGAAGGGAGTACACTCTAAGCATGTAATTAATCACTACATAAAAAAAAAAACACTTATATTTCTTTTGTCTCTTGACAAAAGAAATACAGAGGAAATGATTACAACTGTTTGACCTTCTTTTTAAAAAAAAAAGTATTAAACATCTCTGTTTGTTTTAACTTTTTAAATGTGCTTTTATAATTTACGATATAAGTATATGAGAGAAGTTTTATCTCGATTTACGAAAAATGTCTTCTCAAACTATAATCTGGAGGTTTCTCAAACAAGCACTTGGAAGAAAAAAAGTCAATCGTTTTCGTCATTATATATCTATAAAAAACTGTACTCTAATTTCACATAGAAGAAAGGAAAGAAAATCTTCTACATACCATGTACTATATCCTTATATGTAGGTTTGGTTCCCTTTTAAGGCATTTTTGTTGGAAAAGAAGATCTCATAGTGCCCCATGATTTCTTGATAGAGGCATCTTTTGTACACATAAATATAACAATTCAAAACATTGCTCGTACCAACACAATGTTACCTGCAATGATGTTAATGTTATGCTAAGATTTTTTTGCTAATGTATTTTCTTTATTAGCTCTCCAAAGTATGTTGAAAATTTAACAATGATTAACTCACCCATTTTTGGGTATGGTGGACGAGTCTCCCAATAAGATATTTTTGTATACACAAGATTCAAACTTAATATTTTACCTAACAACACAAGCTGCTTACCACTTGTGCCATTAACTCACCCTTTTGATATTGAAGTCTCATTCTCGCAATTGACAATCCACTATGTAATAATGGACCTGGGCCTTCTATGCTAAACACGTACAGCGGGGAAACTCTGTAAAATTTGTTACGCATATACTCCTGGGGTCCTTGATTTTATATATAAGATAAAAAAATTTATATTTGTCAATTTTTTCCTAATTTAACTATATTGATGCTCCCTCAATAATAATCTAGGAGGATAGAAAATGAGAGAATTAAGGAAAGTGACTAGGATGTTTTAAGAAATACATATCATGTTAACTAACTTAACTAACTTTCTTAATCTAATCAAAATAGATAAATATGTTTAATATTAAGGACTAAAGAAGTACATACATACATATAGACACACACACATACATGTATGTATGCATCTTGCACGTGCATGCTTTGGAATTGGAAGGAAGTTAGATTAATGGACGCTTCCTTTGGTAATATTTAACCTTTAAGAAAACAACAAACGCTTATTTAAGAAAACGTCACTTCAACTAGTAATACTTGAATTGTGGTTGAGGGATCTTATAATTATACTATGATCATTAAAAAATCACTTCAACGTAAATAATGAATAAATAACAATTAAATAGTGACAAACGAATTTTATTTTTACACAGTATACTGATAATTAAAGAATTCATGTTTTTCTCACATCAAATATATTAGATAATTTTGTACGATGATAATAATTATTATGGGATTGTGTAACCCTTGATATATGAGTTGGAGTAATTAATTTAAAAATATTAAGAAAAGTAATTGATTTTAGTTATTTGTAAAAAATGTGTTATAAAAACATTAGTAGTATAAATTTAACAGACAAAGAAAAATTAAATTTTTATATTTAAAATAAAGGGGAAAAAGAAAAAGAAATATTGTCAGAATTGATAAGGGCGTTGAATTTCAATAATTTCAAATGGATTGATTTCGAATTTTGAAATGTTGCCAAATGTAGGAAATTACTTAATTACTCTTAGTTTTTTTAGAGTTAAGGTGTAAATTTGCCTCAGAAGTTTTCGCTGATGAGCAATGTTGCTCTAAAAGTTTTTTTTATGTTCAATGTCATCCAAGAAATTTCAAAATGTAGCAATGTCGCCATATTCCATTAAGAAACTAATGTTGCCTGTTAAAAAATTAATATTGACTATTAACTTTTTGATGAAATGGGCAATATTGTTCCATTTTTAACACTTCGAGGTAACATTGAACTTAAAAGAACTTTCGGATAATATTGTTCCCTAGCAACAACGTTCAGGGAAAATTTGTACCTTAATCCTTTTTTTTAAAAAAAAAATCCTTGAACCCCCTTACTGGCCACCACAACTCCAGCTCTAGCCCTTCAGCAGCCACAACTCCAGTGCTGGTGCTTCGATGGCCGGCAACCGATCACCGGAGCTTTAGCAGTCTAATATATATATATATATTGAATTTCTCATGAGTTGTTAATATGGATACTAAAATAGTGAACATGGTACTTGTTGAATATTTCCTACTTTTGTTTGGCTATTAACAACTCAAGTACACATATTGACTGCTTTTGTTTTTTTAACTAAAGTAGTTAGTCAAAATAGTCCATATCAAAACAAAAGTAGAGAATATAGATACTTGAGTGGTTAATAACGAAATTAAAGTAGTAAACATGAACAGTTCCTAATAACTACTTTTGTTTGGCTATCAACTACTCAAGTATACATATTGAATACTTTGACTAGTTACTTTAATTAAAGAAATAAAAGTAGTCAATATCAAAACTTAACATAGTCAATAACTTGAATCGTTAATAGAGAAACGAAAGTAGTTATTAAGAAATATTTAATGAGTAACTTTTTTGGCCAAGAAAATTATATGCTTTCATTACTTAAAAAATCAACCATATAGATTCAAACGTCCATAAATTAAAATAACAAGCAAAACTTTTAAAGTAAGTAATCAGAAAACAGATTCTTCAACCATGATTCGCATTTGATAGAGAGTAGATATCCTTCTTCATGGGCATGACCCTGCTAACGAGGCCTTAGCAACCCAATCAGCTACTGAGTTGGCCTCTCTGGGAATCCATCTGCATGAATGCTTCCTGACTTCTTTTCCAAGAGTACGGATTTGTTCCACTAACGCATCACTTCTCCACTCTGGAGTCACTTCCATTCTGTTAAGAAAGGTTATCAAGGACTTTTCATCTGATTCGAAAACAACATCATTCAATTAATTTTCCTTTGCATACTTGAAAGCCTCTAGCATCGCCCAACATTCCGCCATTGAAGCTTACTGAGCTTGCATAGTGTAGGCAATACCATCTAACAACCATCCATTTGTATCTCTGATGACAACTAAGATAGAAGCCCTTCCATCTTCCCCTCTGAAAGCACAATCACTATTAATTTTTAGTACATTACCAATGGGAACTTCTCACCTCTGATTTTTTGAAACATTCTGCACATTAGCCTCCCAAAATTCCTGAATCATGTTTCCTGCTGAAGAGAAAGTGAGAATAGGGTCAAGCTCACTTTTTTCATAGAGAAAAGCATTTCTTCCTTTTCAGATTTGCCAAAGAATTGATGCTATAAAATGCTTTTTGCCTTGCTGTTAAACCAATCTCAAGAAAACAACATTTTGGCCAAGTAGATAAGTTAAAGCCAATTTCATCAGGAAAATTGAAAGTAAATGGACATCCATGTTGGAAATTAAGGCGATCTGCTAATTAACTAAATAAGCAATAGATTAATGCGGAATAAAGAAAATAAGGAACTGAAATACCTCCAGCCATTGATTTGATCTCGAAAAATAAAGCCTATGGTCCTTCTAAGTCTTTACTCTCACTCTTTAGATGGTGTAAAACTTTAGTTGTACGTTTTTCGTAGTACATTTTCAGTAGTCATTGTGTGAGCAAACTTAGGGGACCATATATAGAGAAACACAGACTAATCCCACTTCTTCCCATCAAAGAAGTGATAGTCAATTGTGCTAAGATAATGGGTTAGTTGAGAAGAAAGTGGGTCAGTGGATTTGAATATAGACCACTTAATGAATTTTTCAGAATTAAATAAAATATATCCAAATATTAATTCAAAAATTCTAACAATCCAAACCAGGTTCGTTGGACCCATGGGCAGAAGCAAAAAAGATGTTCTGGTGTTTCAGTCTTTCCCATACAAATCAAGCATATATCCGTCACACAACACTTCCTTCTAAGGAGATTGTAAAAGTTGGTAAGGCGTTGTTCATGATTCTCCAAAGGAAGTTTTTGATTTTTTTTGTGGCACCTTTAACTGCCACACTTTGGAAAAATTTGACCCATGATTGCTCAGGTTCCTGTAAAATACGCCATGCCAATTTTGCAAGTAAGGCTAAATTAAAATCTTCAAAATCCTTTAGCCTAGGCCACCTTCTAATTTATTCATTTTCAACTTCTCATTGGAAATCCAATGGATTTTCCTTTTAACCGCAGTACTTTTCCACCAAAAACCAGTAACCATACTATCAATACGTCTAAGAACGCTTTTAGGGAACATGAAGCAAGACATAGAATAATAAAGGCAAGATTTATGCATATTGATTTTCTTCTCAGATGCCTCACAGTACAAATCCAGAATCGACTTTAAATTTTTGCCAGTATTCAAATCAGCATGAAAAAATAGCACAGAATCATCTGCAAAAGGACTATGAATAATTGGCAGACATCCACGTGCAACTTTGATTCCCTTGATCAGTCCTCTCTGTTCATATTTTTCAATTAATCTAGATAGCACATTACTGACCAATATGAATAAATAAGGAGATAGGGGATCTCCTCATCTAAGACCACACTTAGGTCTAACATGTGCAACTCTTTTTCCTGATAGCATGAGAGAGAAATTGACTGAATTAGCACACCTTACAATCCTATCAATCCATTCTTTGCAAAAACCCAGCTTACCAAGGACATCACATAAAAAATCCCATTCTATTCTATCATAAGCTTTATTCATCATGTCCAGCTTAAAGGCAACCTCACCATCCCTAGTCCTCCTCATCTTAATATGATGAAAAGCCTCATGGACAATATCCTGTATAAGCCTTCCACGAACAAAAGCTCTCTTATTCTATGCTATAATTTTCCCCAACAAAGGTTTCAATCTACTACTCATTACTTTGGAGAAAATTTTATTGGAAAAATTACATAAACTTATGGGTCTGTATTCTGTAATCATTAACAGTTTCTGGGCACTCAACTTTTGGAATTAGCACTAGATCAGTAACATTCACTGCATCAAGTTGAGAATCAGCAGTGAAAAAATAGCACGACGCAACTCAAGTTGAGAGATCAGAATTCATTGAGAAAGCTTAAGAAGACGTAGAGGCGTTGCGTGACAGACGTCCCTTGCGCCGTCGAACACTCCAGCGACCTTCTCTATTTTAACTTCTCTTCATTATTTTCCATGGATTAGTTTTCTGTTGTTTCAATTGTGTTTCCATCATCAGCCATGAACTAAATTCCATTGGTTGAGCGATGATGAATTCTTAAGTCGTAGTATGAACCCATATTGTTAGTTTTTAATTTAATAAATTCAGTTTGCTTAATTGTGATTCGAACGTCTTGTTTGTTAGTTGGCCGCTAATGGGCGAGAGTAGTGGCCTTAGCTTTTAGAAAAGGAGTTAAGGTTAGACTTCTGTTAAGCAGTGTGTGCAAGGCGAGCTTATGCAAGGCTCGATTTAAATTGTAAGCTACATGAATGGTTTACCTCACATAGCCAATGCACCTTGGTGAAATTGATGTTCTAAGCCTGAAAATTGCCATAAGAATATGGGAGAAGTAGAGTAAGGGATGTACTTACAGGATTGCGAAGCTTCTGTATAAATTAATGGTGGGTTAACTGGATAACATTGCGATAGGTAATTTGCTATAGCATTGCGGAAGCTATGCAACGAAATGCTATAGCAATGCGTTAGAAGCAATTTGGGGGATTAATGTGACTTAAGATGAAGTTTGAGCTCTACCTGTTTTAACTCTAATTTTCTCAAACCCCAATCTCGATCATTTACTTTATCTTGTTATTAGTGGCAATAGTTAAACCAACTATCATAATTATTACCGTCACGCAACTTTCATTTGATTACTGGCTGCAAAATTGGTGTTACAATCTCTGTGGGACGATACTTTAATTACTACTCTATTATTTGTTCGACTGGTTTACTTGCCACAAAGGGATTTCGACCAACAACCTCCTCCTCAAGGAAAACTTGGAGGACGAACTCCTCTATTTCTATGACCTATAGTAGGTCCTTGAGTATGATAGGCAACACCAAAAGAATCTTCATCATCAAGATCATCAATATAAGGATCATTAGCAGCAACTTGATGATTTTTGACTATAGAATTTGGTGTCTGAGTAATGTGGTTTATCGGATGAGTAGTACTATGAGTAAGAAATACCTTGTGACGAGACTTTGAGTCCAGTAACATCGTAGAAATAGTTTCAAGACCAAAATAAGGCCTTGAAGCATTGATGACAACAATGACTGGCTCATACTCTGCTGTGAGTCCGTTCAAAATATATGAGATACGTGTAGCTTCATCCACTTTTTCTTTGAGCATGGTGAAATGATCGCAAATCGATTTTAGATTTTCTAAATAATCTCTCATAAACATATCACCCTTTCATTGGTACACCAGTTGAGTGCGATGGACAAGATTTTTGCATTGGACTTGTTGGAAAAAAGATTATTCGATTTTCCCCAAATTTGAGCGGCAATATTACGGCCAACAAGATCCAGTAATATATTTGAGGCAACAAATGCTAGAAGCCAATACACAAGAGGAGAATCAAGAGATTCAAACTCATCAAAATTTGGATTTGCAACCTTGCAACCATCGTCTCCTCTTATATTCTCTAACGGTGGAACAATAGTACCATCAAGATAAGAGTGAACTATGTGTTGTTTGACCATAAAATAAACTTGTTGTTTTCACAACAAGAAGTTTGTATCGTCAAGTTTGTTATGATCTTCTTATTTGAAAAGCCACAGCTTGAAGGAGTAACCGGAGTTGACATTGTGACTAAGTTGTTTGATACAAACATGAACAACATTTTTGCTGAGGATATCAATCCGAAAGGAGATTATCATGCGGAAATGTCTTGACTGGTCTAGTCAGCGGGATTGGAGCTGATGGTGGTCGTCAAAGATCTGATACCATACTAGAAAGTAGGATTAAAGAGAAAGAAGAGATCTAGATCTTACACTACTAAAAAATAGCAAAACGACGACGGAATTTGTGACCAAAACAATTCCGACGCAAATTGTGCCCATTTTTGCGACCGATGTGGATACCCGTCGCAATTTGCGACGGATTTAATATTCAATGTTGGTGAAAAATTACGCCATTTTGTGGCGCAAACGTCATCCGTCGCAAAACTGCTGATTTTTTGAACCGTTTTGCGACGGACTAAGTAGTCTATCGCAAAACAGTGGATTGTTTTGCGACGAAAATACGATCCGTCGCAAAACAACAGGTTTTTTGACGCCATTTTGCGATGGATGATGTCATCCATCGCAAAACTTATTGATTTGCGACGGAATTACCGTCTGTCGCAAATCAAAGATTATAATCCATTTCAGATCCGCCAGTCCAGATATCGCTCGTGTCCGTTGTTCTCTCTCAGTCTCAGCCAACAGCTCTCTAGTTCATCTGCGCTCGTCTCCACCGTGAGATCTCCGCCGTCAACTACGAGCGTATCTGCGTTCTCCACCGCATTCATCTTCGTTCTCCGGCCGCGTTCTTCTTCATTCTCTGCCGTTCTCCACCGTGTTTTGTTCATTGGTATGTTAAATTTTTATTGTTATTTTGTTTTTTAAATTTCAACTTGAAAACATATGTTTATGATCTTCACGTGCGTTCTCGCTTCAACCCACTGCGTTGTTTACGGTTGACACTTGACACATGGGTAGGGAACACGAAGGACTGGGAGGGAGTTTTATTCCTAATCCTGGGGATGGATAAGACTAGAGGTGGTTGCCCCGCGTGCGACGCTGTTTTAGGTGTCTTATATTATTTTGATCCGTGATTGTCGCATCAAATGTGATTGGTCCTTTATACTATAATTTTCTATTTTTGGAAACTTGAGTTTTCCCTTCTTTTAACTTTTTTACACGAGAAAGCAAAGTCTCCTTCAATTCACAACGATGCTAGATCCTAAGAAAAAATACCGCGATGCCCAATTACTCGATGGAAAGATTGGTTCTCACGCTATAAATTCTAGGTTAAACATCTCAAAGGACCACAAAATATCCTTGCAGACTTTCTTTCCAGACCACAGAAAATACCTCCTCCTCATCCCCAGGTCCTTTATATCCTCACCCTTTCAGAACAACCATCACCTCCTTCCATCATGCCTTTTTGTAGCAAAGCTACAACTCTTCCACCAGACACTACTCTTTGTTCTTTCACTGATTTCCACAGATACGCCTCTGAGCATCTTTTCTCATGGCTTCATTTGCTGTTTGCCAAGACTAATCTTTTCCCTAAACTTCAGCATTTCAGCCCACTCTGTCCATATACTACCATCCCGTTCATTCAAGGTCCTATACCTGATGAACTTCTCTGGTATGTCTGGTCAATGACCATTCTCCACACCAGCTCAGTTTCTCTTGCGCCATTGCCCGTTTACCACTATATCTCGTAATTCACAAGATTGAAAATGATCCTAGATATTATTATATGAACTTGAGGTAGATCAAATGGGGTGGTGGTGTTGCTTGGACTGGAAATAACGAGGGTATTTTACCAGCCCATCAACGATTTTATTATTATAATTTGCTGCCTAAATTTAAGACCTCTTCACGGCAAAAAGATAAAGAAAATATTAAACAAAAAGGACTTATTAGCATGATAGTGATAGGAATAATTAAGACTTTAAATGGTGTATTATTTTAATCAACCTTCCTAATCCATTTAATTAATTTATAACCCTATTACTCTCTCCGGTCCTAATTATAGGACAACATTTGAAAGTTTGTTTTGATCCTAATTATATGACAACATTCTAATTTTTATCAATTTCTTCATAAAATGCCCCTATTGATATAAATGGGGGATTATGTAAAATCAATATAGTAGTTAAAGTGCAAAATTTATATAAGGGCATTTTAGAAAAATGAGTAAAATAAACTAATTTAACCTCTATCCTGAATCCCTCTAAAATTGGTTAAATATGTCTTATAATTAGGACCGGAGGGAGTACTTCTTTTCTCTTGGTATTTTGGAAACTTATGAATTATTAATTTTTTAAAAAATTAATTTAGTCTGTATTTGAACCAGGTTGTGTGTATTAGGAAGAAGATATGAACAAAATAGAGTACGTCAAATTAAATAAGTATGATTTAATTTAATCATTCAATTAAATCAATCGTTCAGGTAAGAAAAATTAAATCAGTCGTTAATCTCATTTTCTTTAATTAATTGGGACAGTGTGAGGGAAGTGCTTTAATTCTTTTAACTTGTCACGACGTGATGCATGCATACTGAATAAACATGAAGAATGCTATTGAAATAACTCCAATAATGACTCAGTTTATAAATGAGTGAAATCTATTAATAGTAATAACAATTATTATTTCAATCACCAATGATAAACTTTTTTCGATAGATTACCTCACAATTAACCAAAGGATTTTTTTGATTTATTTCTTCAGCCCGTCAAAAATATAATTCCTGATTTCTTTTCAGTTTGATATGCTTTTTTTCCGCAGTGTAATAGTTTATGGCATTATTATATTAAATTAAATCAAAGTATTATTACTTGTGAATTGCTCCCTCCCATGCATATCGCTTCTAGAAAAACAAAAAATTTGTTGATGATATAAGACATTTTATAAAAGTTTATGTAGCGTTTGTTGCTTTATCCCAAATATGGTCTCAATTATCAATTAAGAGAATAGAGAGTATATTTTTAAATATATGGTATTTATTAAGGGTAAAAATAGAAATGAGAATAATTTTTAGGCAACTTTAATTATGCAATTAACTTTTTTAGTTAATGAATTAGTTAAAGTGACTTATATTGTAGATGAGACTGAATGTATTTTTTTATAGTATGATTTTTATTCTTTTTTATGTTGAGTAGACAAGTAGGCATTAACGGCCAACTAGTAATATGTCCCCATTTTCTTGTATACTTTATCATTATTTGTTTGCCTCCTCCACATGCATGTCTCCATCTTCTAGTGTACTATCCTTATTCTCTGGTTGTTTCTGGGATTTATTCTTTGTTGAATGCATGTGTTTATTTGCCACTTTCTTGATTAAGTTACAATTGGTTGGTGTAAGCGGCAAGTTGTATTTGCCACTTATATTTGTGGCATGTATATGAAAAGCATATAAAATATATTAGAAAGGAAGTTAGAGTTAGTTAATTAGGGTTGAGTAACTGAATTAGTTTGTATTATTGTGTTATGTTATTATGTTGTTGTCATTTTGTTATTACCGTCGCACAGTTGCTAAGGAAGTCTAAGTCATTCTCCTATATAAAGGGTAGCTTAGATTATTATAGTGTGGTTAATATTGATGAATGATGAATGAAAGTGCACAGTGATTTGTTTTTTTCTCTCCCCTTTCCCTCTTCTTTCCCCAATTATTCTAAATTCCTTTGTTTCCTATATATCACATGTTGTTTTGTGGGCTAGGGTATGTCCCCACTGCATATAGTTGGGATGCAAACAACATCCCAACCAATGCTTGGGATGCAAACATTCATCATAATGAAACAAACTCCTTGTGTAGGGTTGGGTTGGGGAAGTATGGAAAGCGATCATGATAGGAGTTGGATGTACAATTGTCTAAATTAGAGAAAACAACTTACTCGAGTGTTCATGGAGGGTTTGGAAGAGTTCATCCAATTTGCTTCGACGTAGGCAACTAGTTCAAGTAACGCGATTAGTTTTCTGTGTGTGAAATGTAGGTGTTTCAAATTTCAAAACCCGAGCACGGTCAAAATTCATTTGTATAGCAAGGGCTTCATGAAGGATTATGAATCTTGGGAATGCCATAGGGAAGTCCGACAGACACCGAGTGGTTATTACAAGGACAGTAGTCATTGAGACAACCTTAATCAATATGAACAGTTGGTTATGAATGCCGCGGGACCATCGATTGACTAATATTTTGATCCCATTACTCATGTTGAACCATCATACATGAGAGATAACCCTGGTACATATACTCAACCATCATACCTAGGAGAGGATCTTAATCTAGAAGCCGAAAGTTTCTATAAAATGCTTTAAGATGCGCAACATCCATTATAAGAAGGTTGTGAACACATTGAAAATAGTGAACATTTATCACTATCGGCTACCCTAGCAACACTAAGCTTGAAGAGTGATCACCATATGAGTGAGAAGAATTACAACGAAATGATGCAAATCATGGGTAAGGTTGTTCTTAATGACAATAATTTTCTGAAGGATTTTTACCAAGCAAAGAAAAATGTGAAAGAGCTTGGGCTTAGATGTGAAAAAATTCATTGCTGCCCTAAAGGATGTATGCTCTATTACAAGGATGATGCTGAATGGACCAATTTTAAATTTTGTGAACATGGCAGGTACAAAGTTGTGAGGAATGGAAGGAAAATGACCCTTCAAGCATTAAAAAATGTGTGGTACTTTCCTCTCGTGCCTAGACTTCAGAGATTGTATTCATTAGAACAAATATCATCTCAATTTAGATGGCTCTAGGAGCATCGTAGGGATGAAAAATTTGTGACGCATCCATCCGATGCCGAAGCTTGGCTTAAATTTGATGAGGCGAATCCTTTGTTTTCAGCGGATCCCGTAATGTTTGTCTTGGTTATGTTCGGATGGGTTTGCTCCTTTCAACAAAACGGGTACGAATTATTCCGATTGGCTTGTGATTGTGACTCCGTACAACCTCCCACCTTCCATGTGCATGTGAAGAGAGTTTTTGTTCCTTAACGCGTTAATCCCTGGTCCATCCAACCCAAAAAAGAAGATAGATGTATACCTCAAGCCTTTGATAGACGAATTGAAGATGTTGTGGAATGAAGGGGTTCTTACGTAAAATATATCATTAAGGCAAAATTTCACCATACGGGTTGCCTTAATGTGGACGATAAATGATTTCCTTGCATATGGGATAATCCCTTGTTTGTTTCTTAAATTTTATCCCCACTAAATTAATTTTGACTTAAATCAGCTAATCTAGAGTATTAATGTCTATAAATGCCTTCCAGTCCATTTATATACCTACCTCAATTAATTATGCAATGTCTTACACAACTAAATAAGATGCATTTTAGATTGTGTTCACTCTAATTTGATTATGCGGAGCTTCTAAGTATATGCCTATCTTAGACACAAATTAGATTAAAACCTAATTCCACATTATTTAATCCCACAGTCAATTTAAGATTCTTTTCGTCAAGTTCAACCCTAAATCCCCAAAAACATACTCAGTGGTGGCCAGTCAATAAGTAATAACAATAAAAACAAGATTAAATAAAGTGAAATAAAATTAAGCAAAACTAATCCGTGGGAATAATCTCTAGAGCCCGAACAAGTTCATACGCACTCTAGGTGTAAAAGAAAAATTAGCCGTACATGGCTATAATAAAATCCATAACATCAAATAAAAATAAGAATTAAGATTCAAAGAAACAACCTAGAAGAGCGGAAATCAAATCTGTTGAAAGCTTCCTCCTTCCAGCGTTGATCCCTCTGTCCGTTCTTCGTCTCGTGCCTTTCTTGCTTTGTTGCCGTCAGAATACGTTCTTGTGTGATCGTCAATAATCCCTCCCTATTCGCAGCTCTCTCTTTAATATATATTGCTTGGGTTGGGCCTTCGGCTTGCGTCTCTGATATCTTGTTTTCCTCAGATATGATATATCATATATTTTATAACAATATATACAATAACTTTTCAACTCATGTTTTGTTTTCTTAAGTTGGTCCCGCTTTATGTGCACCACGTATCTCATTATATATATCTATATATATATATCCCTTGTGATTTTCTTCATATATACATTATTCTTCTCCAATCTTAACACGGCTTCAATATATATTCTTCCGATATTTCACCTCCTAAATTTTATAATATTCCTTGCAAAATAAAATAGGATATGTATAGATTTTGTATCAAAATATCCTTTTATCCTCTAATTAATTAAATGATAGAAAAATATATAAAATGTAATTAAATAGGTATTAAATATTAATTAAATTCAATCTAATATATCTTAGAATCTATACTTATTTAATTATAAAATATATACTTATCAGATGTTGAGTGGCTGGCAAACATCGGGGAAGCTTGCATGTCCGGTTTGTCTGAAACAAAATGTGGGTTTTAACTTGCAATACAGTCACAAGGTCTGTTGGTTTGACAAACAACGGCGATTCCTACCCATCGATCATTCGCTTAGGAAAAATAAAAAAGACTTCAGGCATGGTGTGGTTGAATGGTCAAATGAACCTCTTCGTTTAAGTGGCCAAGAAATATGCGACAGGGTGAAGCACATTCAAAGTGTTGAAGAGGGGGCTGCTTTCAGCGAACCTGAGGGATATGGCATTTATCATCATTGGAACAAACACAACATCTTTTGGGATCTACCATATTGGAAATATCAATTGTTAAGACATAACCTCGATGTCATGCATATTGAGAATAATGTGTTTTGCAATATTCTGTACACCGTGATGGACACCAAGGGCAAGACGAAGGATGTAGTCAACACAAGACGGGACATAGAAGCGATTTGCAGAAGGCCTGATTTGCATTTGGTGAAGTATGCCACGGTCCATACTTCCAAACCTAGAGCGCCATACAGATTAAACAAAGAGCGAATTTAGAATTGTTTCGATAGGTTAAAGATCTTAAACTCCTGGACGGTTATGCATCAAACTTGTTAAGATGTGTCAACATGAACGAGGCAAAGTTATTTGGGATGAAAAGTCATGATTGTCATGTTTTCTTTCAGAGATTGTTTCTGTGGGCTTTCAAAGAACTACTGAAGCATATATGGATTATTCTAACAGAATTTTCCATGGTCTTTAGAGAAATTTGTGCTTCTGAGCTTAATGTTAAAAAGTTACGGCATCTGGAGGCGAGTGTACCAATAATGCTATGCAAGTTAGAGATGGTGTTTCCTCCTAGCTTATTTAACTCAATGGAACATTTCCCTATTCACTTGGCTTATGAAGTAAGGATGGGAGGTCCACAACAATATAGGTGGATGTATCAGTTTGAGAGGTAATATATTTTTTTCGCCCAGTTATTAATTGACCTAATGGTGCTATAGTTCATAAGTACCCTTTGATTGTCCATTATAGGTTTTTACGTACATTTAAGTATAAGATAAAAATCAAAAGTACATTGAAGGATTTATGGCTAAAGCATATCTAGTCGAAGAAAGCACTAAATTTTCATCATACTATTATCCCCTGACATTATATCAAGATGGAGAGGGGTACCTCGCAACAATGGCAGTGATACGAGTGGTCAAATATCAATATTTAATTTTCAGGCCGAGTCGTGGGAAGGCAATGTAGGTCAACTCTGGAAGGAAGAGATAAGCAAGTAACGGAGTGGTACATTTTAAACAACTGTGAAGAGGCCGCCTCGTACTTAGAGTAAGATTTCCTTTATTTTTACTATTATAATAAGTATTAAAGTATTAATTTCACTTTTTTTGTTACAATTACTTCTCTAATTAGTTCCGATCGAGAAATCCTTCAAGGTCAGATTCTGAAGTTGATCACTTCTTGAACGTTGAGTTTCCTCAATGGTTCCGAGACTACTTCGTGCAAAACCAATCAGCTCCCCATGATGTTGCGTGGAGTTTATCTTATGGAGCTGAAAGAGTTGTTACCCAGTTCAGAAATGTGTAATCAATGGGTATTGGTTTGCAACTTTTGAAGCGAATGAAAATATGTCAAGTTGCAATTACGGTGTATGTTGTCAAGGTGGTCAAGTTGACGGGGTCAAGGGCGACTACTACGGGAAGTTAATTTCCATAATTCAGCTGGATTACTAGTGGGACATGTTGGTGACTCTATTTAAATGTGAGTGGTTTGATAACCTCCACGTGGGACAAAAGTGGACAAATATGGAAATGTTGAGATCCATTGGGCAAGGAGATATACAATTGATTATAACCCATTCATACTTGTTTAACAGGTGGAACAAGTTTATTATACATCATACCTTACATCCCGCCAAGGGTGGAGGGGAGTTATCAAAACCAAAGCCCAAAATATTATACCCAAGTCGAAAGAGTCAGAAACAAAAGATGATATGACTGAACCGTTCCAAACTGATGTAGAACATGTACTGCTCGTAAATATTACCAAGGATGATGTACCAAGCAATCTCTTTGATTGCGCTGCGGAGTTAGAGTTGATTCATATCCAGATTGACAATGAGGAATCAGACAATAAGGCATAAGAGATTTATTCGGTAGTGAATTTGAATTTGACGACTATGAGACTTCAAAGGAAGGTGTGCAAGCAGAGGTTGAAGAACAGGAATCGTCCGGTTGATTTGTGTCAGTTCTTTGTTTGTGGCGATTTGTTATACTAGATACATTGTATTTCGCTATTGGCATATTAAGTATATTTCATTATATTAAGTATATATATATATATATATATTGACATAATGTTTATAAGTATTCACAGATGAAGCTTTAATCTGGGCGTTCAGGTAGTGATGGTAAAGCCCGGATCCATTCTATCAGAGGGGGTAGGACGACATCATCTACCCTCTGTAGGTAGAGGTCTTACCTCTTCTCCATATCTACCTCCACTTAATTTGTCATATTCACCGTCTACTATCGACTCTGTTATGGGCTGTACAGGTGTGCCTACCACTCCCACTTATCCACAGCAAGGGGCAAAGCAGGTTTACTTTACGATTTCTGATTGATTTACATATATTTTATTTTCTTTAAGTATCTATGTACTAACTTTTTCAATACCTCACATTTCTTCCTTCAGCACATTATGTCACCTGGGAGCCAGGTCGGGGAAGATAGTTCCTCTGATACACCAATGTAGGGATCGGTTGATCCTGCAACAGGGCTGACGTGGATCCGTCCTATCGGCACCACCGAGTAAGTCATGTAAAGTTACTAGTAATGTTCAGATTTTTTACCTTTAATTTGTATGCTAATGTTTGCAACATTTTCTCTATTTTCAGGTTTGAGCCTTATAGTGTGGTTGTGGATTTCATGGAGTAGCAATTATTTCGTAATTACAATCACCCTTGGGGCAATTCATCAGAGATTCCTCAAGGTGTTCGTGATGCTTGGTTCAATGACTTCTTGGTAAGTTATGTGCTTTATGATTATTAATTTCTTCTCATCAAAATGCAAACTGAGTAAGTACTTTTATAATTTGTAGCACTAATTGTTTATTATTGATTTTCAGGGAAAGTTTAAGTGGTTGGCTGCTCATCGGGGAGATTTGAAAAAAACTTATAACTACAAGTCAAGCCGATGGTTGTCTTATCGATTTTATAAATTGAGAAATAATATAGGCAAGCCAACTTGGATTCATCCTGAGACTATAGCACAGTTATTTGAAAAATGGACCGTGGATGAGAAATGGTAGCAAAAATCTGTGCAAAATAAGTTAAATAGGTCTCGAATGGATGGACCATCATATACTAGCAGCTTCATTCCAATGAGTTAGCATCGAATAAACATTATAAGTATACGTTATTTTCTATTTCGGTATTCAATATTTTGTACTTTGAATTAATCAATTAACGGTCATCATTTGTGTTTGTAGGAAGCTTCTAGGGACGTACTTTCAAAATTGGTTGATTGGGCTACCTTTGAGTGGACCCATTCCCAAGAGTCTACAGATCGTGGGAAGCACTGGATTAACGCCAAGTCTAACAATTAGTGGTGAGACATTTATTATATTTATTATTTGTTTCAGACACCAACATATTTATTTCATTTTACATGCCACATTTGAGATGTATTTTTGTGCTTGTAGGAAACCTTGGAGAAGCTGTCACAGGAGAGCCTCGCAGATTGAGAATGACCTCGCATCCTCTCAGTCTTATAATGAGAACCTCTTCATTCAGGCTGCAGGAAGATTTGACAAGAAAGGAGACTTTTCGGGATGGGTGTCTCTGCCAACCAAGTGAAGGCTGCGAAGCACTCATCCAGCCATATTGGAGGTGTTTCTATAGGTAAACATAATACTTTTGATATTAATTGTTACATTTTCATTCCCTCATCCATTTAAATGAAGTACAAAAAATAAACTGATTTCCTAATGTTGTTTTTGCAGATGAACTTAAGAGGGTGAAGGCGTTAGAATAGTAGCTCACTGCTACCACACAGCAGTTGGAGGCTATGACACAGCTGGTGAATCAGCAAGCAGAGAAGATGAATCACCAAGAGCAGATGATGCAGCAGCAAGCGGAGATGATGAATAAGTAAGCGGAGATGGTGAAGCAGATGCAGGATTTACTCCAGTCCCTAATGAAGGACAAAAAGGATACGTGGTCGGCTCTTGGTGATGATGATGATCATACTGTTGTTGTATAAACAATATTTATGATTTTTTTTTGTTCTTTTTATTCCATCTTATTCACAACATTGTTGTTTATATTTCGTTTTCTCTCTGTATACTCTTTTATGATTGGTATTATATAGTTTTCATCATATACACTTCTTTTTTATTTCGTAATTTTTTTTCTGGTTGCTGCTTAGGAAGAGACGTAATAAATATATATATTTAATATAATTTTCATATTTGCGACGGATTTTTACATAACTTTGTCGCATATGGCTGCAAAATTTTGTGTGTTTTTTTTAAGATTAACATGTTACTCTGGGATTCATCATTTGAATCTCAGATCCTTCCCCTAATCTATGACGTAGGCAATCTAGTAGACAAGGAGGAAGAGGCAAGGGCGTTTTAATCGCTTAACCTTAAGAAGAAGGTGGTGATGATGGTGCAAAGGAAACATTTTAGATACACCTTCTGTATATAGATATTTTTATTCCTTATGACTTAAATAATATTTTGAGATAGTCGTATGTAGCTGCTGGGATATATAATTATGTAGATACTATGATCTGATAGTAGTAGAACATATATGTATTGTATTGCTGCAGGGATGGGCGCGTATATCACAAGCCCATAAATGAAATAGATGAATAAGTGAATGGTAGAGCACTAGGTTAGATATAATAAATAAGAATTACTCTGATGATATCTAACCAGGACTAAGGTAAGATGTTTTTTAATAAAGAGTTTCAACCACTGATTAAATGTTTTTGAAGGTTTTAAATTTTTAAGAAAAGCCTATTCAAACTATAATTTTGAATTCTACGATTGGGCTAGGTTTTGTAATATTCTTGAAAATGTTTTTACTTTTCAAAATCAAACCTGACCTAGTGGTTTAACTTCTTTATTAATTGATACATCTGATGCATGATGTAGTTAGGTAATATCCCACATTTTTCAACATTTCAAAATTCCAAATTAGTCCATTTAGAATTTTTGAAATTCAACACTCTTATTTATCTTTTATCAATTTTGACAGTAAAGTAAATGTAC
This sequence comes from Acacia melanoxylon, assembly GCA_019022615.1. NCBI lineage: Eukaryota > Viridiplantae > Streptophyta > Magnoliopsida > Fabales > Fabaceae > Acacia > Acacia melanoxylon. The sequence continues at coordinate 6,164,834 of JAFJYJ010000027.1, forward strand.
TAATTAGTTTGTACATTTAATTGGGATTTGAAGGGAGTATACTAGGCTAATATACTTCAGGCTGCAGGTTTGATCCCCTTATAACTTCATGTAGTTACCTGCCCCTTTGATTAAGAAAAAAGGGAGTATATTAGAAAGTAGAAAAGGAAAAATATGATTCAAATTTCAAGCGACCCAATCGTTTCCTCCCTTTTTTTTTTGTCCTTTGATCTTAATTGTGTCAAATTGAGTACTCCCAGAATTAATTATTTTCTCTTTGCAGAACAAAGTCTATCATTTTCCGCGTGATAGATTAACGTTTCTTTGTTTTAAAATCTAAATGATAGGAACGTCATTAATTTTTTAACGCAGTGGATTAGTTGGATAGTTGGGCCCCACGTAAAACAAATAAGGATGGTCTTATACTCTTATATGTGAAGTTGTTAACTAGATCCCCCATATAAGACCATCCTTATTTGTTTTACGTGGGGCCCAGCTATCCAACTAATCCACTGCTTTAAGAACATCCAATATATATATATATGTGTGTGTGAGATATACCCATACTCTGGCCTTTAGTACTAAATATATAATCTAGTTGACTTTTTCTTGGAGATATTAATGAATCTAAATAAGTTAATTATATAGGTTGTGCTTGATAAAATTTTACTATATCAGTGTATAAGTTAAACAAACTAGTTTGAATGAAAAACTGATGATAAATATAAATACTTTAAAATAATTTAATTAGCTTCCTTAATATCTCAACATAATCAACTAGGTTTTATATTTAGAGCTTAGCATTATTATGAGAATTATCAATCAAAATTGAAAAATACTCAAACTGAAATAATAGAATTGAAAAAAAAAAAAAACACATACTGTGTTGGTTATAGTTGATAGGGCTTTGGGGCTTAAATATGAAGTCTCAAATTTGATCTCATATGAAGTTAGAAAATACTTTTGAGAGAACTATCTTAATTGAGTTCGACAATTCTCGAATCTAACACATTTTGATAACTATGTGAAAAAAAATAATTGAAAACTGCATTTGCATAAAATACAAGAAATTACTAAAAAAAATTATTACAAAATTTATTACTCAAAGATATATGAAATTAGTTCAAGGACTAAGTGTAGCTGTTTTTAAACTTTGTGCAACATATATTTAACTATTTTGTAAAATGAAATATATTTGCACATAGCTACTAAAGATACTTTACACATACAGTTAAAAAAGATTTGCACGTAGCTAAAGTACTTTTGGTAATATATTTTGAAATCCATGATTTTTCAGCAATTTTGGTCTATAACATTACTTATTATTATAAGGGCATGTTATGTCTCTTTTGATTTTTTTTTTTTTTTTTTTTTTTATTGTTCTATGTTTTCTTGTTAGTTTCTAGTTTAAATTTTTTAGGGAAAATTGCAAATAATCAAAGGTCCGTTTAAATTTTTCATTTGTAATGAAATCTCGTGAGATATTTGGATAATATATTCTAATTGTGAAAATACCCTAATACCTTTAGTAAATTTGAGAAAAAGGAAGATAAATTCAAACCATCACTTGTTCTTTCTCTCCCCCAATAGCCTTGTTCTCTCTCCCTGATATATGATCTTGTAGCCAACGGAAGTTGATATCGTCATCGGTGTTGCTTGTTGTTCGTTGTGGGTCGCTGGCCGTCGCCTAAATAAACATCCTCAATATCCTTGTTCTTCTCATTCAAATGCCCAAATTCATCAACATTGCCGTTGCGTGACTGTGTTGTTGCTTAACCATCGGCATCTCCCTTTCCCCCAAACGAAGGCCGTTGATTTCGTCTTCCATTTACTATGTTTTTGGTATATTGTACTCTGTTTATACATTAAAAGTGGAAATTGATCAACATAATGTGAAAGTTTTGTGGTTGTAACTCATGGTGTACGAAATCAGAATGTGTTGTTAATAGGGGTATTGATAGTTGTTAATATAGCTAGTAAACTTCTTAATGACAACTATTTATGAAGTCAAAATGTGTTGTTAATAGAAGGCGGGGCAGTGATGGTTGTTTATATGGGTGGTAAAGCTTGTTAATGGCAATTGTATTGTGCAAATTGATGGTGGTGATGGCTTGTACATCTGGGAAAAATCTCCTATCTTTCCTTTGTAGAACTTGAGCAAAGATCTTTAAAGAACCTTGGGTCCACAAAAGCAAAAGCAAAAAGGCCCTGCAGGAAGGCGTAGTCGTGATTATTATTAGTTTTTTAATATCAAAGTGATGAAATATTTTTTGTAACTTAATTTATGATCAACATAAGGACTCATTGTCCTAACTTGATATTAGTGGTTAAGTAAGATTATGCATAATTTATGTACATGACTGGTTATTACTATCAAAACATTTCTTTACTAAGTGTTATCATTGCTATATGTCCAAGTTATAAATAAGTATGGGGGATTGCACTGATAATGTCATGGGCATCCAATAACAAGTCTAGGTTGTCCATTATTGACAAGTTCAAATAATGTGTCCACCTAATTAATATTAAATTATAATAACAATGTTAGTCTATAAACATAATATGAATTTTGAAGTTGTTTATACCTGATTGCACTTTGATCACATTATGTAAACATGCTATATATATCTTAACAAGTGCAGGGGATTGCATGACAACTCTATCAACATTCGTTGACAAGTTTATGTCCATCCATTGATAGCTAAATTTACATCACAATACAAATTTTTATAAATGAAAGTTAGATATAATACATCTTCAAATGCATATACAAGATACTGAATATTCACTTACCATCCAAAAAAATCATAGGGACTTCATTTGTATCCAATTATCCTTTAACTTTAAGTGTGTCTAATGACATTTACAATTATCCCCTATCAGGACATGGGCAATCATGCATCAATACAGGCCTCATGGGAGTTGCATATATTTGGCTCAATACTTTTTTTCCAATTTCTCATTGTTGTTTTGAACACAACTATCTTCTTTGCCAATTTTTTTGATGCTCATCTAGTAGGTCCACAAATGTAGTTATATCAAAGGGTCAGAGTGAATTTCATAACAACTCCATGACTTTCTTTTTCCCATTGATGATATCATTGTTTTGAACTTTTGATAACTTGTGCCTTCCTTAATGGTATTTGATTTGACCATACCCCCAATATATGTTATATGATCGGCTCTACTAATTAAAATCATCTCCTTATATGAAGGAAATATAGGAGATTTTCCCTAGACGTATTAGCCATCACTATTGTCAATCTGCACATTACAATTGCCATTAGCAAGTTTACCACCCATATTAACAACTATCACCGCCCCTATTAAAATATATTCTAACTTCGCAAACTGTTGTTATTAACAAGTTACATCTATATGAACAACTATCATTGCTCCTATTAAAAATGCATTTTGACTTCATACACTAGGAGTTTCAACCACAAAACTTTCACTTTATGTTGATCAATCCCACTTTTAATGCATAAACATAGTACATTATACCAAAAAATAGTAAATGGTAGAAGAAATTAATGGCCTTTGTCGATAGGGGAGAGGAGATGCCAACGGTTAGGCGACAACCACGATCATTCGATGAAGACGCACACAGTCACACCATGTCAACATTGACGAATCTGGGTGTTTGAATGAGAAGAACAAGGATATCAAGGATGTTTACTTAGGTGACAACCAGCGACCCACGATGAACCGTGAGCAACACTGATGACGATATCAGCTTCGGTTGGTTGACAAGTCAAATATCGAGGAGAGAGAAAGAACAATGAGGGTTTGAATTTCTCTACCTTTTTGTCAAATTCACTAAGGGGATTAGGGACTTTTTACAATTGGAATATATTACCTAAATGTCTCACGATTTTACTATAAATTAGAGTTTTAAAGGGACATTTGAGTTGTATTTTGTCTTGCAATTTGCAATTTTTTTTTAAAAGACTAGTGGGATGGAACTCATCACAATTTATTATCACTACCATTAAAAGTGAAATCATATGCTCCTAGACCTAGACCAAGAGTCCATTAACATCTAAGGTAACTTTCTAATATGTTTGTAGCATAAATATTTATTATCATTATTAAAAAAAAAAAAAAAAAAAAACACTTCTCACTATTTTTGAATATTTATATTTAATTATTATTTTTATTATTACATTTTTATAATTATTTTTTTTACATATAAGATAACTTATTTCATTATATACATTTTTATCCTTATTATAAAAAGTCATATACAATAAGAATATTAGAATATTTTAAAATTAATTTTTTCATATAAACTTGTTAGACAGAATTTTATCAATATATTTTATTAATAATTATTTTATGGGGATAGTTTTTTAGTATATTTTTGGTCAAAAAAATTTCTATTATATTTCTTACCGACACGCTCACCAGCATTTGTTGAGTAGGTATAGAAAACGACGTCGTCATGTCTCAGCGCTCCGCGCCGTTATCAATCATTAATTAATAAACAATAAGATAAAAAATGGGATTTTACCAAAAAAAAAAAGATAAAATAATGGGAAAATTTAATTTATGTCCCAATAAACAGAAAAAACGAAAAATGGTACCTAAAAATCTTAAAATTACACTTAAATCCCTTGAGACTTTTTTTTGTAACAAATTCCAATTCCTCTAATAAGTCTAGAGGAATCAACTAACAAGTTCAAAGTGTGATATACTGAAAAGTCTTTGTGTGTCCATGACAAGTCAACAATTATAATTTATTATAAAAAGGTCCCATGAAATTTAAATGTATTTTGAGAATTTTAAGGATTATTATTTCTTTTTTCGTTAATTGGGACATAAATGAAATTTCCCCTAAAATAATCTTAAATAATTGACTCGCTTTGTCTGATTGATGAAGAGAACTGCGTGAGAAATAGAAAAAAGGAAGAAAGTGACGGAAACCGAAGGAAAATTATCCCAACCAAAGAGACAACCTTGCCTCTCCATTCTTCTCTCTCACTCTCTCTTCCACTTTCTTCTTTCTTTCTGAGCATTGTCACTTTGAGTTTGAGGAGTAAACCAAGTTACTCGCTGATTTGCGACCTTTTTTCTCTCTCGACCACTTGCATTGTGTATGAATTGCAGTTCTTGGCTCTCTTTTGTCTTTCGTTGTTGATGGATTTTGACTAACATTATAGCATAGTCGCTTCCAAGCTAGACTTTAATCAGATCTTTCTGCAATTTGACCTGTATGTCTCTCACTTTCTCTTTTAACTTTCATTCTTTCTTGAACTCTTCAAATGTTGCTTTCTCACTCTGGGTTTATCTGGCGTTTTCTTTTTGATTTTTTAAGGTCTTGATCCATAATGACGCCCAGGAGAGGGGTATTGGATAGCAGAAGTAGAAGCAAGGGATCTCATTTCCCTCTTCTGGTTTTCATTTTTCTCTGTATTCTTGTGCCCTTGATTTTCTTTGCCAGAGTGCTTTTAACTTCGGGTTAGTTCTCGATTCTGTGATTTTTGAGTATTTTTCTCCCCTACTTTAGGATTTAATACAAGCCAAACATTGATTCGCAGATTTCAGCAAGTTAATGGTGATTGCGTGATGTTAAATTAAGTGGATGTAATTAATTTTAGGTTGATATTTACTTATCTTTTCTGTGTGAGTAGGGCGTCTTTTGTAGCTCTACGATAGTTCTCGGTTTGACTGGTTAGGAAACGAATTCCAGGTTGAGTCTTTGGTATTGCTGTCTTATCTGTGTGCATATGTAGATTTAGATAGTTGTTATTTCCTATCAGCTGCCGTGGTGGCAGTAAGATAAGGAAAGGGTTCTTTGTATGATAATTGCGGTGGCAAGATTGATGCTCAATGGAGCGCTCTTCAGTTCTGCTCCTTGTGGGAGTAGAAAGATTATTAGTGCTGTTGTAAATTATTGGTAGAATGGTGTAGCAATTTTTGTGGGTGCTTGTTATTGATGCTATGTATGGTTGATAAATGTATTATTCTGTTGAGAAGCTCGGAAAATTTCAATCTCAGCTGTATAAAGTTTACGTTAGGAAAGTGGCCCAAAAATAATAGGGAGAAAAGGGAGCATTTTAGGAGAACAGAACATCAAGGCTGCTGGGTCTGATGGTCCTGAGAGAAAGTGCCTCAAAGAGGGCAAGGCAAAGTGTTGGCAGGGGTATACATTTATTGCATAACTGATAGCATTTTGTAAATATTAAAAGCGTGCAATAAATATGATATGAAAATTTATGAAGGATGTTACTTGTTTGCACTTTCCTGAAATAAGACACTGGGCTCAGTGAAATTAGCAAACGGAGAAATTGCAATGTGGTTTAAGTGTCAAAGGACATATATTGGACATTATAATGCAGAAATCTCAATAAAGAAGGGGGCAATGTCCTCAAGTTTGACAACACAAAATCTTGTTATGAGATGATGGGTAAGATATTTGAGGAATGGGAAGTAATCAAAGTCATTTAAATGTTGCTATCATCTCTGTTGAGGATGATGGTAATATTCTAAATTTCTTGATAATTTGTGTCAATCTAATCTTTGATTTCTTCTTTTTTAGGTGTTTTGAATGTTACTCAATCATTTGAATATTCTTTGTCTAAGATGTATCTCTTGAGTTGCCTATGCTTGTTCCTTGCACATATTTTGGTGAGGGAGTTTTTCTTAGCATTTTTGCTGCCATTGCATTACTCACTGAGGCGCCCATCTTTCATTAATAAAAATAAAACTCAGCAGGTTATGCACTCTAGAAAAGCAATATTCTTTTAGAATCAATTATTCTTTTGGAAAAGTTAGATGGTCCACAGATGTTTTAGACTATGAAGCATGGGTGAAATTTCAAGCTGTACGAGCTGTACTTGGACGGCTTACAAATTAGTTGTGAGTATGCCTTGGATTTGGTGAAACATATACCATGTATCTATCTAACCTTAGATGCAGCGTTCTTTGAGATCCTGGTCTTTGAATCTTGTTAACACTGCAAATCCTTTCAGAATACTGGTTCCATTTCATAGCCTTAGCAAACTGAGTTACTCAGTGGTGAGGGAGGGCAGTGATCCTTGGAATGAGTAAAGTTGAAAGGGGAATATGCCATTGTTTTGGTTTTTATAAATGAAATGTCGGGTCGAGTTCAAATTTTAAGGCTGATTTTGTTTATAGATGAGAGGAGGATGGACTAAGAGGAGCATAAAGAAGAAAATGGCACAACTCAAATGATGAAAAAGAAAAGAAAGGAAGTGATGGTGATGAAAAGGATATCAAAAAGTGAAAAAAGAGGAGAGAGAATGAGATGAGTTAACAGGTATAAGTGTCTCTGTTATATGATATTTGAAAGTAGTATTGAAAATGTTTACAAGCAACAGTTGTGGCGGTATCTTGTGTCAAAGTTGGTGGAAAGTAGATAATACAGAGATTGTAGAATAGGTTAATTTAGTGGGATAAATGATTTTTTCCTAAAAAAGTTGATAGAAATCTTCATTGCTGAAGATAGTGACAATCAAGTGATGTTTATTTCCTATACTATTATTTTATTGGTTTTTACATTCTACAGAATATATATAATTTGTTTAGTATATTTATCTGCACTTACATACATTTATAAAATATTATTGGCACAATAGTTCTATCTGTATCTGTACAGTTTGGTAGAGGTGGATTGCTCCATTTATTGGAAAATAAACGGAGTTAGATCAGTTTTTACCAAGATTGAAGCCTTGACTTTGGTTTCAAATTTGTTCTTTTTCAAAATAACAAGCTTGAACATATAAGGGATTGACTCAGCTTGGTTGAATTGCAACCCTACATGCAACAAAGGGTTTTGATAAATATTGAAATCTAAAACGAAAGGAAGGAAAGGGCTGTTGTCATGTCAGTGAATTGAACAAATTTATAAAAATTGTTGATTAATTAGAAAATTTAGCACTGGTATTGTGGTTCAATCTTCATCTTATAGAAGAGCTTGTGCTATGTTGATAATTGAAATGTCAGGGAACTGGGCTTGAACTATCAACCAAAGCACCATATGAAAGTCCATGATGCTTGAGACCTGTAGAGAGTACTAGCTTGCATTAACCTTGAGCCAAAATAAAAAATATCAAGCTACATGTTATCCTTGTAAAAATTTGGCGTTATAGATTGAGAATGTGACCTCTTTGTCAGCTTGATTTTGTGTGAAAGAACTGCTTGATATACAAGAACAGAGTGTATCCGCTGAGGTATTTGCTCTCCAAGGACAACCAATTGATGGAATCTAGGTTATATGGGATGCCTAGTCTTATATCAAATAGAAGCTAATTAAATTACTTTGGAATATTTTTATGTAAAGTTTGACTAATAAACTGTAAAGGGTCGGCTCTAATTTACTCGAGCTGTTCTCAGTTGAAGTATCTAGGCTCTGTCCTGAGACAGATTTTGCTAGGATTTCGTAGTTTATTTTTTCAAAAAAGTTGGGTAGTTTGTGTCATGAAAGAAATACCAAGAACACACTTTAAGATAGTCACTGATAATTTATGTGAGGTTTATTACCTGATGAATTGCAAGCACCTTAGTGTACTAAGTAAGTGCATATTGATGTGGTGAAAGATTGTAATCTTGATACACCTATCTTATTCATAAAATGTAAAATTAAGGTCACACACAGACACAGACATTTATCGGCTTCTTAGAATCTCCCTTTCTGCCATAGTTCCTCAGTACTTGGCAGCACAATTCTACTATCCTATAGGCTATTATATTTTAGGATTAAGTTGCATTCAGTACCTTGAAGTATTTTTCAAATAGCACTCAATATCCTAAACTAATTCTTGGCGCATCTAGCATTTTGAAGTATTTTTCTAGTAGCACTTAGTATCCTAAAGTAATTTTTGTTTATCTAGCACCCTAAAGAATTTTTCTAATAGCACTTGGGATCCTAAGTTTAGTATGCTTGTTGGTACTGAAAAAATAGTTTAAGGGCAAAATTGTATCAAAAATTACTTTAGGATACTGAATACAAGAGAGAAAAATACTTTAGGGTGTTGGATGCATAAAAAATTAGTTTAGGATATTGAGTGCTGCTTGAAAAATACTTTAGGGTGTTGGATGCATAAAAAATTAGTTTAGGATATTGAGTGCTGCTTGAAAAATACTTTAGGGTACTGGATGCTACTTGACCTGATATTTTAAGGTCTATTTTGGTTGGTTTTTTTAACTCCAAATATGTTTGATCTGTGTGTTTTCAGTTGGTGGTCTTTCATAATGTTCTTTCGGGCATGATTGTGTTATGCTTATTTGTAGACATGCTTCCTAATGTATTTTGGCTTAGTAAGTTCTTATTCTCTGTTGTCACTTCCCAGTGACTGTTAATACGAGAGAATGAGAATGGAGTTGAAAGTCCCTGACTGAGATTATAGTTTTCTTGAATTACCTTAATGTTTCATCTTCCTAAGTTCCAACCACCTGAAGGACATATGGAAAATCCTTATGGACTCTAGCTTGCTTTTCTTTCTATATGCACATATTATAATTTTAAGACCTTTTAAGTTTCCCCCCTATAATATCAAATGCTTTGTGCAGGTCAAAATGGCATTTCAACTGTTCCAAGCAAACAGGTATCCTGGTTCATATATCTAACAGACTCTTGATGCGACTTCTATCTGTTATATATCTTAGAGAGTTGTTGACTGCTGCAGGCTTCTAAATGGAGAGAATGGCAAGCATTGCATGACCTCAGATCACTTTTTTCAAAAGAGGTAGTTACAAGCTGATGTATATTTACGTTTGAACCATATCTCTTCATATTTTTGGTGGTTGTTGTTTACATCATACCTTCTGGCATTTTAATTAATAGTTCCTTTTAGGTTCTTGACGTAATTGATTCAAGCACAAATGATATGGGGCCTTTAAATCTTGATAACTTTAGAAAAAACAATTTTTCTGCTTCTTGGAGAGTTGTTGAGTTGGAGAATTCAAATGCTACATTTCAGGTTAGATGACTGATGTTCTTATGCCAGACATTTGTTCTTAATGTTATACATTCATTTCGGCAGAAATGTACTATTATTATGTTGTTGTTAATCCCTTTTCATTTTTTATTTATTTATTAAAATCTAAACCAGCCAACAATGCATAGTAGAGAAGGAAACCTGAAGGTTGAGCAGAGAACTGATAGTCATGCACAGAAAGCACGAAGGGTGAGAGTGTCTATTTGATTAATTTTTTGGGTCAATTCTTTTGGGAGTTAGGACCAGTACTTGGAACTTAAAAATTAATGTAAATAATGGTTTTCTTTAATACTCTTCTCTAATCTTATTTACAGCAATTGATTGATAAAAGGCGTGAAAAGCTTGCTGCTGAGTTGGTTAAACAGGATAACGAGGTACTTATAAAACTTGAAAATGCAGCTATTGAACGCTCCAAATCAGTTGACTCAGCAGTTCTGGGTAAATATAGCATTTGGAGGAAAGAAATGGATAGTGAAAATTCTGATTCTACGGTACGGTTGATTCGGGACCAAATGATTATGGCCAAGGCATATTTAAGCATTGCAAGGTTGAAAAACAATCAGGAACTGTATCGAGAATTGCAGTCTCAACTTAAAGATAGTCAACGTGCTTTAGGTGAGGCAACATCTGATGCTGACCTACATCGAAGGTAGTAAGCTATCTGGCTGTGTGATTTATATCTTGTATCAGCATTTCCATATATTCTCTCTCTGATATTTCTTTCTAGTTTTACTAATTAACATTTTTAAAAATTTCAAAGTGTGCATGAGAAAATCAGGGCTATGGGCCGACTACTGTCAAGAGCAAAAGAGCGTTTGTATGACTGCAAGTTGATCACTGGAAAATTGAGGGCAATGCTAGTAACTGCTGACGAGCAAGTTAGGAGCTTGAAGAAACAAAGCACTTTCCTTGGTCAGTTGGCTGCCAAGACCATCCCAAATGGAATTCATTGCTTATCCTTGCAGCTTTCTATTGATTATCACCTCCTTCCTCCAGAAAAGAGAAATTTTCCTAAAAGTGAGCATTTGGAAAATCCAAATCTCTATCATTATGCTGTTTTCTCCGACAATGTGTTGGCTGCATCTGTTGTTGTTAACTCAACCATTAAGAATGCCAAGGTGACTCAGGCTGCGTTTTCCTTTATTGGCTTGTGTGTGCATGTGTGTATTTTATTTTATTTTTTTATTCCCATTTTTATGACTAGGAAGCAGACCAAAAAAATAATATTATCTGACCCTGCCTTCATTTTCTTTTATTTGATATTGTAGGATCCTTCAAAGCACGTTTTCCACCTTGTTACTGATAAATTGAACTATGCAGCCATGAACATGTGGTTTCTGTTAAACCCTCCAGGCAAAGCTACAATACATGTTGAAAATGTCGATGAATTTAAGTGGTTAAATTCATCCTACTGCCCAGTATTGCGGCAACTTGAATCTGCTAGCATGAAAGAGTATTATTTCAAGGCAGGCCATCCAAACACACTTTCTTCTAGCGCTTCTAATCTGAAGTACAGGAACCCAAAATATCTCTCCATGCTCAACCATCTAAGATTCTATCTCCCTCAAGTATATCCAAAATTGGATAAGATCCTTTTTCTCGATGATGACATTGTAGTTCAGAAGGATTTGACTGGTTTGTGGGATGTGGATCTTAATGGGAAAGTGAATGGTGCAGTTGAAACATGTCGTGAGAGCTTTCACCGGTTTGACAAGTATCTGAACTTTACTAATCCGCATATTGCTAGAAATTTTAATCCAAATGCTTGCGGTTGGGCATATGGGATGAATGTTTTTGACCTGAAGGAGTGGAAAAGGAAGGACATCACTGGCATTTATCACAAGTGGCAGAATATGGTGAGCAGTTCAGCATCACATGTTTTAATGTTTACAACGTTGCATCTTGTCGGACACAGTTTAGTTGAATAGATGACATAAGTGATTGTTCTCTGACCCTTTGTTTTTTTCTGTTTCAATCCAGAACGAAGATAGGTTGCTTTGGAAGTTAGGGACTTTACCTCCTGGCCTAATAACATTTTATGGGCTGACACATCCTCTACATAAATCATGGCATGTACTAGGATTGGGCTACAATCCAAGTGTAGATCGATCAGAGATTGAAAATGCTGCAGTTGTTCACTACAATGGCAATATGAAGCCGTGGTTAGAGATCGCCATGGCTAAGTATCGCTCTTACTGGACCAAATATGTCAAGTACGATCATCCTTATCTTCGAGCCTGCAAGTTGAGTTAGTGATCTTTCTTTCTAAGAAGTCCACAGAAAGAAGTCTACTCTTTTAACAGCCCTGGACCACTTATAATCAATTTCAACTGAAAGTAAGGCCTGCCGGAATGATCAGGTGTCTTAGAAGGGACAAGGATCTATAACCCATCTTCTGTATGTACACCCAAATCATATCTTTTCCACATCATCGATTTTTTTGTTTCCTATTCATTTGATTTGTTAGAACCCGTCCACGCCCCATTTGAACTAGGTAGATAATTTGTATACCTTGTTGACTATAAAATCCTTGTCTTTGTACAATTCCCTGAAGCTAAAGACAGGAGTAGAAATTGAGTATAATTATCTGCATTCTTTGAAAATAGCTTTTGTTTTTGTTATTGCTGTGGTGCTAATTTTCTACACTAGATGGATCAGTTTTACAGGTTGTCTGGGTGTTTCTTTTCTTTTATGAATTTGTTTATTGTGGAAATTTGAAGCAGGTGAGGTTGGACTGGAGGTTAAATCTACACTTTCTAATTAGGCTGTAATAAGATTTTAGTTTTCAAGTCCAAAATTTGACAGGCCATTATTGCATTTATTTTAGGCGAAACCTACAATTTCTATTAGGGTGACCAAAGATATTCTCATTCATTGAACCTTAGAGTTTTAGTTATGAATTGAGTCCAAAATTTGAGAGGTCCAATTTCAAATGTGCAACAGAAATGCCTGAGGTACCCATTACTAAATACGATGGGTCCAATTAGCTGCTGTCCTAGAACCCTTATTTGTTTTTTGTTTTTTTATTAGGACATGTATAAGTTATTAAATTTATCACAGTAACCGTTTGCTTCAAAGAATAGCAGAGAATGTAATGATAAAAAATGCAACGTGGAACAAATGATCACTATTTACAAACCATTTATTTGGTATACTTTGGAGCAAATTATAAGAGGGTTAAGTAGCAAATTTGTCTCGGAAGTTTTCGTTGAAGAGCAATATTGCCCTGAAAGTTTTTCTTGTCTCAATGTTGTATCGGAAGTTTCAAAACGTAACAATGTTGTCAATTTTCGTTAAAAAGTTAACGGTCAACGTTAGTTTTTTAATGGAATAAAGTAAGAATATCTTACGTTTTCAAACTTAAAAATTGAGGGAAAAAGAAAACTTTCAGTGCAACACTGCATTCTTTAAAAATGGCTTCTGTTCATTTTTGACATTTATACTATTCATTTTCTATTTAACCCAATATAAAATAAAATTTATGTTATTTCAAAAAAATAAAAAATGAAATAGTATTTTAACTCTATCAATTTCAAAAATGAATAGTATAAATGTCTAAATATTGATTCAAGGGGAGTATAAATGTTACATGTTGATTTCTGTAAGTTATAACCTGGATTACAAACAGTTAATGTGATAGGATTAAAAAATTACCTTATTTGTTGTAATTAGGATTATATTAAATTATTTTATTGTGCCAATTAAATAGTCAGAATCAAACAAATATATTAGGATTACAAGTAATAATGATGCATGGTATTGAATTAAACATGATTAATTATCTTCTGTTATTGAGATGATTATTCTAATTTGAAGCTGACATGACTCCCTACAGTCTATCCTCTCAACTATACAGCACGTCCATGTTATAAAATACTAGGTTTTAATGAATGGAGTGAAGAGAAACAATTGAGTTTTGAAATGGGCCAATTTTACACCGTCTATAAAACAATATTTGTCTTTTTGTAGTTGTGGACTTGTGGGGTATTTGTGGAATTTACTAAGATTGATGTAAAACATTTTTGAGAATTGCACTACAAAGTTAATGAAACTCTCTAATTCAAGAGTAGTTTAAAGGTTTGAGATAAAAAAGAGTCAAGGGAGAATACTAATTGAAGACTAATAGCTAATGTAAAATGATATGACATCTAAATTTACGATTAAAACTTGTTTATTTATTACTCCTTCCCGTCTTAATTATAAGATAATATTTGAGAGTTGATTTTGATTTTAATTATAGGACAACATTAAAATTTTTGTCAATTTCTTCCTAAAATACCTCTATTAATACTTTCACAATAATCATTAAACACAATAATAATTTAATAATGCACATATATATTCTATAAAGTAAGTAATGCTTGCAAGTCATTAATACCACATACATCTTAATTCTACTATTTTTTTAAATAAAATAATTGAGCAATTTTTGTTATATTTTTCCCATATCAATACAACCTCCACAATAATTAATTTAATAACATGATTATATTCTATCAAGTGAGAGATTCAACTTTTTTTTTACTCAAGTTCTCTGTTGAATGAAGAGCCGTAACGTTAATTTAATCGAGACGGACAATATTTTTTTTTTAGCAATGATGATTTTGATTTGATATATGAATTATGGATTACATCATAGGATGGTGATATATGAAATTATGAAGCTTAAGCTGAAACATAAGTCATTTATTTATAATATAAAGCACAATTCAGTTATAAATGAGGGATTATGTGAAATCAGCAAAGTAATTGAAGTGCAAAATTTATATAAGAGCATTTTAGAAAAATAAGAAAATTAACTAATTTAACTCCTATTTTAATCCTTTAAAATATGTTAAATATATCCTATAATTAAGGCGGGAGGTAGTACTTAAAAGATCCCATTTTACATTAATTTTTTGTATGGTTTTTAATTATCATTCGCCTAAAAGTAAACCCATTCAAATATTGTTCTAAATTCAAAATTAAAGTTATTGTTTTTTTTAAAAAAAAAAAAAACTGAGGGTGATTCTGAGCTATATATCATATGGATCCCTTCTCAAGATTTGAAGTTTTAATTTAATTTTCCAGTCATCTAAAATTCCATTTACCGTCATATTATAAGATATTGCCATTTATATGATCAAATTTTCTATAGTATCATGTTCTAGTAAGTAGATCAAGCAGGATGAAATTCTTTGAAAATGGGTAAATAAAGACGAAATAGAATATTCAATGAAATTATTGCCTGGGGTCTTTTAATTAACAATTTATCTAAAGTTTTGATTATTGAAAGAGTTCGATAATGTTATGCAATTTAGTTTATCTCATTTAGTAGGATAAGACTTGTTGTCATCGTCAAGTGCCAACATGTCAATTTATGGTTTATTTTTTTTAAAATAAAACTTGGACAACATTTTAATTTAATTTTAAAAAACTTAAATGCAACTCGCTTTATTAAATTAAGTACATCTTTTTTTCCCCCTTAAACGTAAATCTATTTGTTTGTGTAACTCTAAGCCTCAAACCCTAAATCCTACATTTATAGAACCTAACTATTTTTTCTTTTTTTTTTTTTGTTTTAAAAATGCAACTCTTTAATTTTATTTGTGTCCATAGAAAAAATTTATTATTTGTGAATTTAGGGTTCGCCTACCCCTATTTGTATATTTTGCATGGTTTTGATTAATAAAAGTGTTTCAATCAATAACTTTATTTGATTTTAAATGAAAATTAATAATGTAATTTTAATCAAACATGGTATAAAAATCTTAGGATTTTTTTAAAACGTCGATTGAAGAGAGAATCGAGGGATACGGTGTCAATGTTTATAAAGAAAAAGAGAAAAAAGAGAGAGAGAGAGAGAGAGAGAGAGAGAGAGAGAGAATGGACGGCAACTCCCTATTGGGGGGCGTCCTTGGTTCTATGCGATGAAGGCGATGAACACCTTATGCGGCCGCCTCCTTCTTAATTACGATATACATTAATAAATATATATATTCTTCTTAACAATTTTTCTATTTACCATTTTTTGTGCAATAGCTTACCTCTCTCCAAGGTTGTCATTTTTTACCTTTTTATGTTATGGATGCTTTCCAAGGAAGAGGATGATTCCATAGTGAAGCCATACCTCGTTCCTTATTTTATTTTATTTTTATTTTTCCACGCTTCCTTATTTTTCTTTTCCATTGCTCCTGGGTCTCTGCTGATTCATAAATGAGAAACTCATAAAAGGATGTGCTCTTTAATGAGAAAATAATGGGTAGATGCCATTATCTTCATGTCCTTTCATCTCATCAAAAGTGGTGCTTCTTTGTCTTTTTGTCTTTTTTTTTTAATATTTATTTTAAATTTGTAGGACCTAATTAATATTATATTATAAATACATGAAAGAGTAAAATTTGACAACCTTGGAAAGTTTAATTCACGTTTTGATGGAATGGTAATTGGCGTTTTGTGGAATGGTAATTCGCGTTTTGTGGAATGGTAAATACAATTGAAAAACCTTGATTGATTAAGGACCGGTCCTACACTTTCAAAAAATAATTTTGATATTTTGATTAGTAAAAGTGTTTCAATCAATAACTTTATTTGATTTTAAATGAAAAGTAATAATGTAATAAATGTAATTTTAATCAAACATGGTATAAAAATCTTAAGAATCTAATCCAAAAAGCAAGTTTAATGATAGTTGAAATAATCCGTATCACTTCATGCACGTACAACCAATACTGATATGTACTCTATGTCTCTATTCATTAAAAATGTTTCACCTCATATAATTTTAATTTACATGTTATTCTATTAATTTAATGTTTTTTTTTTTAAAAAAAAATGAAAATGTCCTTTTCCCTAATTACCCCTCTTCCCTCCCTCTCAGGTGCATCATGGATCCTTCGGTAAGAGTGCTCTACAATGTTCCGTTTTAATGGTTGTCCGTAGGAGGAAGTGCTCGCTGTCGTCATCTTCAATCAAGTATTCTCCTTTTGGGTCGCCAATGGGATATGGATTAATGCTGGTTGAGATTCTTGTTTCTGCGTAATGAAATTCGTAAGGCTGAGGCAAAAAAGAATTGAAAATAGAGACTAAAAAGAAATCATGTTTATAATCTGATAAACATTGGTAAGGCTGAGGCAAATAGCTGGTTCCCACTGTCATAATAAAATTGTAATTTGCAGGTAAAGGCACCTTTCACTTTAGCTTTAGGGATACCAATTTGTTGTTCGGTGGCAAAAGGAGAGAAGGGAGAGTACAATGAAGAGGGATAGTTAGAAGAAAATACATTTTCATTTTTTTAAAACAATAAATTAATAGGATGATATCTCGATTAAAATGATATGAGATTGAACATTTCTATTGGGGAAGATCACTGTAAGTTCCCAAGGAGCATAAAAAATCACAAAAAAGTCTCCCCTAAGTTTTGTATGATTAGTTGTCAATGTCAATGACTAAGTTTTCCCTAAGGAATAAATAAGGAAAAGGCAAAGGAGAAGGAGGCTCGTCCGTGCGTTTGCGTCCTTCGCTCATCCGTGTGTCCGTTGCTTGTTACTCCTGTGAAGTCCTAGAGTCCTTCGTTAGTTTGTTCCTCCTCCGAACCCCCCATCTCCGCCGATCCTCTGAATCCTCAGCCTTTGTCATTGGTTGGAACCCCCAGCGTCCCTCACTCGTTTGAAGCCCCGACTCCGTCGCTCCTTCAAAACTCGAGCCTCCATCGCTCCTCCAAACCTCCAGCGTTCGTTGATCCTCCAAACCCCAAGCCTCCGTCACTTCATACACCCAGCTTACGTCACTTTTAATTTGCATTTTTCTGTTATTATAAAAATCAAGGTTATGAAACTCGGATCGGCCAAAAAACCGGTCCAAGTTAGGGGTAAAATCGGGGTCCTGAGTTGACCCAAAGTCAACTTGGTCAACTAGGCCTTAACCATTCGAGTTGGCCGAGTCAGAGTCAAAAAGACTGTATTCTTAAAAAAAAAAAAAAAAATTGACGAGAAGGAGGGGAGAGTGTCAGCGGTGGCTGGCGGCGAGCTTCATACCTTCCAACGGTGAATTTTAAGAGTGGAAGACGGAGATTGCGATTGGAGCAATTGGTGATGGAGAAAAAAAAATTTAAGAGTGGAAGACGGAGATCGGGATTTGAGTTTGTAAATGGTCAAAGGTTAGAGCTTCTTTGGCTGAAAGATGGAAGATGTAGATCGTGATCTGGGTTCATTGAAGGTCGGAGCTTCTTTGGTCGAAAGATGGAAGATGGTAATCGCTTGAACGAGGGATGAGGGAGGGTCCAAGAATCCATTGTTGACAAAGAAGAAGAGAGAGACTGAGAGAGTGAAATGACACTTGTGAGAGAGATTGAATAGCTGCAATATTATATCAAGATTTATTTTGCCCAATAAAGATGAGTACTTCCTCTGATCCTTATTATAAGGCACTAACTAACAAGTATTCTTGGTCATTTTTATAAGGCACTTGCAAGTTTTCAAGGAGCATTTAATTTATCTTTCTATGTCTACCTATATTTAATAAAGATAGTGAGAGAGAGTAATAATTAATATAACATTTGAGTTTAGTGTAGTTAGTAGGGGCAATATTGAAAATCACATGAATTTTATGACAACTTCAATGCTTTTAATTACTTTTATTGGTTTACATGAATTAGTAGTTAATACTCCGTACCTTATTGTAACATCCCATTTGAAAACGGCGGAATATTTTTTTTTTTTTAAACGTTTCCAAATATTTCAAGCGAGTAATCGAGTAGAGCATTGGAGCGAAAGAGTAATCGATTCATAACAAACATCAACCACGGTGTAACATTGTAATGATTACATTAATCCTAGAGTTTGAAAGTGAATAACCGAAAGCGGTAAAGATAGATAAGTCTCCGGCTGCACGTCTCATCGATGCTTGCCTCGATCTTCGATCCGTATTCCTTCGGATCCGATGCTATAGCCGAGATTCAATTCACCGCATTGAATCTCGAGTAAGCGTTAATCTCAAACCCAAACAATACGGTATACGATAACGAGATATTCTAGACAATACAACAAATATATCACTACATAAGCATACGCGAGATGCATGATCATTATGCCGACAAAACATAAGCATTACGCAGTATGTAAAGCCCCACAATGTAAAACAACAATAACTTGCACTATTCACCGGTGCCACGATACCACTCGTGTTCTCGCGCTAGAAAAACATACGGCGTTATCATGACTATAACCCGTGTAAAACTGTCTCGTATATCGGTCTACGAACATATCTATCACACATATATGCATTTAAGAAGTACAAGATTAGTGTTACAAGACGCGTCCGTACCTTCGTTGACGACGTTAGGTACTTCGCGGAAAAACGTACTTTTTACGGAAAAACGTGAAATGTTCGATGCACGTCGGGGCAGAACGGCAAAGCAAATCGAGTTTCGATGCCCTATCGAGTAATATCACTTTCATTAGTGATTTGACATCATAACGGCATTTTAGGTAAAAATTACCATTTTGCCCTTCTACCCCTAATTTGGCGGAATTTCGCGAACTTCGTTACTTTGACCGTATTCCATTTCAAAATTATCCCCACTATGTTTTTACCTCGTCGGGCATCTTTCAATGCAATGAGGCATAAAAACAAGCATAGGAACAAATTCGAAACTTCCTAGATCAAAACAACGGTTCTACTATAACTACCGAAAGAACTACGGAAACTAAAAACTAAGGACGGAAGAACTTACTCGGAGCTAAGGCAAAACTTTTGCAGAGCTTCTCACTCTAAGTTTCGGCCAAGGTAGAGAGAAGAAAAGGTGTGAAGAATGAAGAAGGGAAGGGTGCTATTTATAGAAAAAGGGAGGGACAAGGTGGGTATTAACAAAAAGTCTTTAAATGATTCGCCGTTGGATCTAGGGTTTTGTAAGATGCAATCTTGACCATTCAAGGTCTTGGCCGACCTCTTGGTCCCCCAAAAGTCAAAGATTGATTTTTCATCTTGCTTTATGGCCTCCGGTCCGATAAAGCTACCGTCGTGTCCGTTTCGCGCGATTTCGCGTAAAACTCAAAAATCCGGGCATGTAACTTTGAAGATCTTTTCATCCTCTTTCATATTATATATTTTGATCCTCTTTTTGATCATATCCAGGTATTCTCTCCGGTGCGTCGGAAGATATTCGGACAAACGCGTCCGTTACGGAAATCGCTTCCGATAGAACCAACTTCGGACAATAATTCGCCGAATCGTAAAACGTCCAAAGTGGTTGCCTAACTTAATCCCGTGTTTGAAAACACGCAATTGTTTCTATAGGTTCTCACTTTGCCTATCCGGCTCTACTCTATCCGATCGCTTTCCGTCTTATTAGGAATTAGGGTTTTCGGTTGCGGAATCGACGTCCGGTAAATTCTTTCTTCGTGTAAAAATTCACTTGTTCTTAATTTGATCAGTCTGAAAAGACTTTTACCTCTCGGTTTACCTGTAGAATTTATTTCTAACTTTTCCTGGCCCGCCTATAAGCGACTCACCGCATTATATTATTATTTTATTCTAATTACCATTTTAATTATTTAAACAATTCTTTTTAATTAAAAATAACCATAATTTCGACCCCCTCTTTTAAAAATTCAGATTTATTTATTTTTCTATAATTTTTTCCACTTTTTAAA
This sequence comes from Acacia melanoxylon, assembly GCA_019022615.1. Classification (NCBI taxonomy): domain Eukaryota; kingdom Viridiplantae; phylum Streptophyta; class Magnoliopsida; order Fabales; family Fabaceae; genus Acacia; species Acacia melanoxylon. The sequence continues at coordinate 6,185,406 of JAFJYJ010000027.1, forward strand.
AATATAATATTTTTTACCAAAAATTCCCGTTTTACCCCTGCCTTCGTTAGGGCTTAATCGGGCCTAATTTATTCGTTTAGTGATCTTTTCAGGATCAGGTTTCTTCATATATTTATCTTTACTAATTTACAGTATATTGTTATCTTTCAAACTTCTATACTTGATATTGTCATTTTATATCCTATGTAAAATATTAAAAATGTTTACCCCATCGAGTTACTTTATGGTTAAAATGCTTTTTAAACTTTTCTTCATGTTATTTCCTCGAAATAATTTATTAAATTCTCATAATTAGGGATAACACTTCCATATTTTTCTCATAATTTTTCATGATCTTTCGTATTTATCATAATATGTTTAGACCGTTTTTATCACCATTATATCATTTTTAGTCATTCGTTCATCGATTTTCCCGTAACTTTTTCAACAATTTACTCTATAATTATAACAATTTTCTATACTAGTTTTATCTCATGAATTTACTTCATTAAAATATTCATTAATTTTCCTTTATCTCGTAAATTCCAGATTTGCTAAAATCCGGTATTACATTTCTCTCCCCTTAAACAAAATTTCACCCTCGAAATTTAATCTATACTCACTAGACTACGGGCCATAAACTCGGGTACTTCTCCTTCATGTCACTCTCGGTTTCCCAAGTTGCCTCGTTTGATGACAAACCCTTCCGGACCACCTTCACTATCGGTATAGTTTTAGTCCTAAGCCGTTTCTCCGGCGTTCGAGAATTTGCTCCGGCTCGACTACAAAGGTGTTATCATGCCGTACTTCAACATCATCGTACTTTATGACATGATCTCGATCCGGTAGGTATTTCTTCGGTTGTGACACGTGAAAAACATCGTGGAGATTACTCGGGTTCGGGGTAACGCTAGTTGATACGCAATCGGTCCTCGCTCGGCTAACACTTCAATTGGTCCAACGTAACGTGGACTAAGCTTCTTTCTCTTCGGTGTTCCGACCGACACCGGTTCATCGGAGATAATTTCGAAACACATGGTCTCCGACTTCAAACTTCAACGGTCTTCTCCTCTTATCTCGCATAGCTCTTCTCGTCATGTGCAAAAGAATGAGTCTCTTCTTGATCGAGCGATCCGCTCGGAGGTCTCTTTTAGCATATCCGGTCCAAGCAATCCGCTTTTCAGACGCATGTCATCCCAGCATAAAGGCGATTGGCACTTTCGCCCATACAAAGCCTCGAACGGGGCCATTTGTATGCTTGAATGATAACTATTGTTATACGCGAATTCCGCTAGTGAGAGGTGTTCGTCCCAATTTCCTTTGAAATCCAGGGCACATGCTCGCAAAGATATCCTCCGGTGTGTCCGTATCGTCCTCTCTCGATTGACCATCGGTTTGAGGGTGATAAGCCGAACGAACTTCAGCTTGGTACCCATTCCTTCATGTAGTGCTTGCCAAAAGCGGGATTGGAATCGAGTATCCCGATCAGAGATAATACTCTTAGGGACTCCGTGCAGTCTCACGATCTCTTTGATGTAGATTGCAGCCAATCGTTCTGGAGAGTAGTGGATGCTAATGGGTATGAAATGTGCCGACTTGGTTAATCGGTCAACGATCACCCAAATGGTATCGTGATGCCTGATCTTAGGTAGACCTACCACAAGATCCATGGTCACATTCTCCCATTTCCACTCCGTAGCGGTTCTAGTCCTTGCGAGAAGACCGGGGGTCGCCGGTGCTCAATCTTTACTTTCGGCAAGTTAGACACCCGGCTACGTACCGAGTTACGTCTCTTTTCATTCCGGCCACCAAACTTCGGCCTTCAAGTTCGGGTACATCTTGACCATTCCCGGATGCAGAGTGTACTTACTCTTATGAGCCTCATCCGGTATCTTCCGCTTCGGTTCATCAACGGCGGTATGTAAATGCGCCTCTTGTGTCCGACCAATCCACTAGATGAAAGGTCGTGGTCTTGGGTTTCACCTTGAGAGATCTTCTCCCGCACGGAGATTGCCCAATCATCTTGTCTCCGAGCTTTATCAACTTCATCTCTCAAAGTCGTACTCCCCTTGACTCACAAAAAGATTTGCAAGGTAGGCGTCACTTGGTGCGTTGAAATTCATGCAGATTTGGTTTGAAAGATTCAGGTCTCGAAATCTTCAAGTAATTTCTCGCTCTTGTATCATCATGTATGACACTTGCACCTTCTTCCCGCTAGAGCATCCGCAACGACGTTTGCTTTCCCGGGTGATACTTGATCTCCAGGTTGTAGTCTTTCAAAGCAATTCCATCCAACGACGTTGCCTCATATTCAGTTCCCTTTGATCAAAGAGATACTTCAGCTCTTGTGGTCGCGTATAGTTCTACGATCGTACCGCGAGATAATGCCTCCATATCTTCAAAGCGAACACGATGGCAAAGCAAGCTCCAAATCGTGTGTAGGATAGTTCGACTCGTGCGGCTTCGGTGACGAGAGGCATAAGCCACCACTCGCCCAATTGCATTAGGACACAACCCAATCCTTGCCCACCGGCATCACCGTAGACAACATATGTCTCATCGGGATCCGGGATTATCAATACCGGTGTCGTAGTCAACCTCTCCCTCAGTCTCTGAAAGCTCTCCTCACAGTCATCTCCCCATACGAAGGGTTGATTCTTCCTCGTAAGCTTTGTCAATGGTAGGGCAAGACGCGAGAAATCCCGTATAAATCTGCGGTAATATCCCGCTAGACCTAGAAAACTACGTATCTCCGTCACACATCTCCGGCCTCTTCCAGTCCGTAACCGCTTCCACCTTGCACGGGTCAACAAAGAACTCCGCCGCTAGATATCACGGCCCGAAATCTCACTTCCGCAGCCAAAATTCGCATTTGCTCAACTTTGCGTAGAGCTGCTTCTCCCTTAGTATGCTCAATACTAGGCGCAGATGTTCTTCATGCTCTTTTCTGTTCTTGGAATAGACGAGTATATCGTCAATGAACACCACCACAAACTGGTCTAGGTGTTGTCGGAAGATACGGTTCATGTAATCCATGAATACCGCAGTGCATTTGTTAATCCGAAGGGCATCACAAGGAATTCATAATGCCCATATCTCGGTTCCGAAAGCCGTTTTGGAAATATCATCGTCTTTGACTCGAATCGATGATATCCGAACGCAAATCAATCTTTGAAAAGACGGTGGAACCGGATAAGCGATCCAAAAGATCATCAATCCGGGAAGTGGATATTTGTTTTTGACAAGTCACTTTATTTAGTTCACGATAATCGATGCGAGTCGAAAACTTCCATCTTTCTTTTTCACAAACAAGATCGGGCTCCCTGTGGCGATACACTGGGTCGAATGAACCCCTTCTTCGAAGTTCTTCCACTGTTTCTTCAACTCTTGCATTTCATTTGGAGCCATACGATACGGCGCCTTTGATATTGATCCGTGCCAGGCATCAATTCAATATTGAACTCCACCTCTCAGATAGGAGGTAACTAAGTGAGATCCTCCGGAAATACATCGGGAAAATCATTCACCACGGGGGATATCCTGGAGTGAAAGTTCGCTTCGCTTTAACCGAAAGAATACCATGTAGGCATGGCATCCCCCGTTTCACGCATCGATCAACACGTAGCGGAGAGAAAGCTCGGGCTCACATCAACCTTGTCTCCGGAAATGATATCTTCTTCTTGCCACAATCGATCATTGCACCGTTATCGTTAGCCAATTCAGACCGAAAATGACGTCGATGCCGTGAAGAGGTAGACGGATGAGATCTATCTTTGAAACTCGCCCATCCACGTTAGCGGTACGGTTCATACACGCGTCGAAGCTAAAGACTTTACACCAAAGTGGTGTAGACACTACCAGATCAAAAGGTAAACTACGGGCATGCATTCCTAAACGACTTGCACAATCATATGATATAAAGGAATGACGGCACCCGAATCATACAATGCTTGCAATTTATTCCCATTAAGATAGATGGTACCTTGGACCATTTCCGGAGATGTCGGCCTCGGTGTTTGTCAACGCAAAGATCCCCGGCGCTCCGAGGTCTCGCCTCTGCTCGCAGCCTTCTCGGGCAATCCGGCTAATGTGTCCGGACTTCGGCATCCGAAACAGACTTGTTTCCCATCACGGTTGGCTCTGGACGGTACTTCTTGCATTTTGGACACGTCTGGGATCCCGGTGTTTGGGGTAATTCAATTGTCCAGTTTGGTAGGGTCTCTTGTTTCCGCCTCGGTTATCGCTCCAAGGCGCCTTCCTCTTCGTGAGGAGCCTCCGCGGTTAAACCAGCTGCGGGTTGCATTGTTTCCTTCTTGGCCTCGGAATTTGCGCAGTTCTTTCAAATTGCGCTCGGTCAATCTGCAGATTCCACGGCTTGGGCCATTCTCGGAAGCGCTGCGATACTAGCCTCGCCCTTATGTCATATTTCGGTCCGGTCACTAGTCGATTCGCCTTCCAGCTCTCATTTTTGTGGCTGTTCGGATATGATGAATAACGAGACGGGTTGGTGAAACGCGCGAAGTAATCGTCGAACGATTCTTCATTTCCTCGCGGATGTGAAGAAATTCTTCTTCCTTAATCACCTGTACCGAGGGAGGAAAATCGCATTCGTTGAACTGTTCCGGGAATACCTCCCAAGTAACGGGGCCTTGAAGGGTTGTGGAAACACTCTTCCACCACCCGTGGGCATCGCCCTCTAGCTTGTAGATTGCGCAGCTGAGCCTTCCGGTTTCCCGGGCACTCAATGACTTCGAATATCTTCTCCAGACTCAGAAGCCAATCCTCAGCCAATTCACTCTTTCCACGGAAACCGGGTGGTTTAAGCTTGCAGAACTGGTTGACCCAGCTTTCCGTGGTTCTTTCTCTTCTTCCTTGTCGTGGAGGTGATCGGGATCGATCGATTCATTTTCCTCATCGTTATTTTCATCGTTGTCCTCCTCTTCATTGTCATTGTCATTGTCACTTTCCTCATCACGTTCTTCCTCGTGTTGTCGTGCTTCCACTGTCTTTGGGCTTCTTCATCCCGTTGATGTTGCCTTGCCAAGAGTGCATCTATGAGAGCTCTCCGCTCTTCGAGAGTTCTTCTCGGTTCTTGCACTTCATTTTGGTCGGCTGATTTGGTATATTTTGTTCGGGTATTTCGTCCGGTTGAGGTTGTACGCGCCTCCGCGTCTACCACGACCTCGACCTCGGCCTCGGCCCCTTGGTACACCGGTACTTCTCATAATGGCCACGTCTTATTCTTTTTCCTTTATTTATTTAACAAATATGTAAATATTAGAAATGACACAATGATTTTTACATTGAAACATATATATTCACATATATTCATTTCATAACATTTTACATATTAGTCGGTCTAGTCCTAGTACAAGTCATATATTACAACAAGTTACAACCCCTCTTTATTCAAACATATTTTACAATCTCCCAGGGGTGCTTGGAGATACTAACTAAAATTTGGACTATACGCTCCGGAACTTTACTCTATCCCTCCCCGCTCCTCTTGGTGATCGAGAATTCGCTCGGTTTGACCACAAAGATCTTGTCATGTCGTACTTTGATATATAGTGTTTCCCATGGCACCCATATACCGATCAACACTAGATATCAAAATGTCTCCATGGCGTCCATACACCATGGTAACACAAGATACCTTAAATGTTTCCATGGCGCCCATACACCATGACAACACAAGATACCTCCTACTTAATGACACGGTCGCGGTCCGGTTGTAGTAACCAAGAGATATGCATCGGAAACTAAAATTTTCGCGGCAAGTAAGATAACTATTTATCAAACCATAGGGGAAAAACGTTAGATTTAGGAAGACAATGATTAGTCTATCGCAGACTTTATCACACTAAATACTACAAACGAACGGACACTCGTACTATTTCCCCTCGTTCAGGATTTCGTTGATTCGGTCTACTTAGAAACGGGTACGGAATTTCGTATCGGGAGTTCCTCTACATGAGTCAAATCGCATGTATCTATCCTTGTTGGTCTCGAGTTTCATCCGCGTGGCCTAGCTCCACATATAAGCTCTGCGCTAGGACGAATAGTCGTCAAGTACAAACCGACGATTGTCGAATTATCGAAACCGATATCAAATATGAATATGGACGATGGATTTGCGATTCGGGTTAGAATGATGTACCGACAGAGGGTGGTACACCGGTTGAGAATGGTATACCGGTCCGCACCGGGTACACCGACTTAGGGCTATCTCGCACTCATTTTCAAAAATGTGCTCACAATTTAAAAGGCTTTTTGAACATAACTCCGTTATCCGAATGTAATGGCCGCGATAAGTGTCTATCATGGGGACCTCACCAACTCTATGGCGACCGATTGGCCACACCCACATAGACTAGCCTTAACTGTCCTACCATACTATCCGTAATAACATAGTCATATCAATGCCAGGACTACTGCTCTGATACCATAAATGTAACATCCCATTTGAAAACGGCGGAATTTTTTTTTTTTTTTAAACGTTTCCAAATATTTCAAGCAGAGTAATCAGAGTAGAGCATTGGAGCGAAAGAGTAAGCGATTCATAACAAACATCAACCACGGTGTAACATTGTAATGATTACATTAATCATAGAGTTTGAAAGTGAATAAGCGAAAGCGGTAAAGATAGATAAGTCTCCGTCGCACGTCTACCGATGCTTGCCTCGATCTTCGATCCGTATTCCTCCGGATCGATGCTATAGCCGAGATTCAATTCACCGCATTGAATCTCGGGTAACAGTTAATCTCAAACCCAAACAATACGGTATACGGATAACGAGATATTCTAGACAATACAACAAAGTATATCACTACATAAGCATACGGCGAGATGCATGATCATTATGCCGACAAAACATAAGCATTACGCAGTATGTAAAGCCCCACAATGTAAAACAACAATAACAGCTTGCACTATTCACCGGTGCCACGATACCACTCGTGTTCTCGCTAGAAAAACATACGGCGTTATCATGACTATAACCCGTGTAAACCTGTCTCCGTATATCGGTCTACGAACATATCTATCACACATATATGCATTTAAGAAGTACAAGATTAGTGTTACAAGACGCGTCCGTACCTTCGTTGACGACGTTAGGTACTTACGGCGGAAAAACGACTTTTTACGGAAAAACGTGAAATGTTCGACACGGCACGTCGGGCGGCGTAACGAAGCAAATCGAGTTTCGATGCCCTATCGAGTAATATCACTTTCATTAGTGATTTGACATCATAACGGCATTTTAGGTAAAAATTACCATTTTGCCCTTCTACCCCTAATTTGGCGGAATTTCGCCGAACTTCGTTACTTTGACCGTATTCCATTTCAAAATTATCCCCACTATGTTTTTACCTCGTCGGGCATCTTTCAATGCAATGAGGCATAAAAACAAGCATAGGAACAAATTCCGAAACTTCCTAGATCAAAACAACGGTTCTACTATAACTACCGAAAGAACTACGGAAACTAAAAACTAAGGACGGAAGAACTTACTCGGAGCTAAGGCAAAACTTTTGCAGAGCTTCTCACTCTAAGTTTCGGCCAAGGTAGAGAGAAGAAAAGGTGTGAAGAATGAAGAAGGGAAGGGTGCTATTTATAGAAAAAGGGAGGACAAGGTGGGTATTAACAAAAGTCTTCGAAATGATTCGGCCGTTGGATCTAGGGTTTTGTAAGATGCAATCTTGACCATTCAAGGTCTTGGCCGACCTCTTGGTCCCCCAAAAGTCAAAGATTGATTTTTCATCTTGCTTTATGGCCTCCGGTCCGATAAAGCTACCCGACGGTGTCCGTTTCGCGCGATTTCGCGAGAAACTCAAAAATCCGGGCATGTAACTTTGAAGATCTTTTCATCCTCTTTCATATTATATATTTTGATCCTCTTTTTGATCATATCCAGGTATTCTCCGGTGCGTCGGAAGATATTCGGACAAACGCGTCCGGATTACGGAAATCGCTTCCGATAGAACCAACTTCCGGACAATAATTCGTAGAATCGTAAAACGTCCGGTGGTTGCCTAACTTAATCCGTGTTTGAAAACACGCAATTGTTTCTATAGGTTCTCACTTTGCCTATCTGGCTCTACTCTATCTGATCAGCTTTCCGTCTTATTAGGAATTAGGGTTTTCGGTTGCGGAATCGACGTCTGGTAAATTCTTTCTTCGTGTAAAAATTCACTTGTTCTTAATTTGATCAGTCGAAAAGACTTTTACCTCTGGTTTACCTGTAGAATTTATTTCTAACTTTTCCCTCGGCCCGCTCTATAAGTGCGACTCACCGCATTATATTATTATTTTATTCTAATTACCATTTTAATTATTTAAACAATTCTTTTTAATTAAAAATAACCATAATTTCGACCCCTCTTTTAAAAATTCAGATTTATTTATTTTTCTATAATTTTTTCCATTTTTTAAAAATATAATATTTTTTACCAAAAATTCCCGTTTTACCCCTGCCTTCGTTAGGGCTTAATCAGACCTAATTTCTTCGTTTAGTGATCTTTTCAGGATCAGGTTTCTTCATATATTTATCTTTACTAATTTACAGTATATTGTTATCTTTCAAACTTCTATATCGATATTGTCATTTTATATCCTATGTAAAATATTAAAAATGTTTACCCCATCGGGTTACTTTATGGTTCCGAAATGCTTTTTAAACTTTTCTTCATGTTATTTCCTCGAAATAATTTATTAAATTCTCATAATTAGGGATAACACTTCCATATTTTTCTCATAATTTTTCATGATCTTTCAGTATTTATCATAATATGTTTAGACTGTTTTTATCACCATTATATCATTTTTAGTCATTCTGTTAATCAGATTTTCCTGTAACTTTTTCAACAATTTACTCTATAATTATAACAATTTTCTATACTAGTTTTATCTCATGAATTTACTTCATTAAAATATTCATTAATTTTCCTTTATCTCTTTAAATTCCAGATTTGCTAAAATCCGGGTATTACACTTATAATAAAGATCAAAGGGATTAGTTGTGTGGTAGATCTGAAAAACTAGGTATGCGGTGGACAATTATGGCTTTATCGACCAAACATTTCTTACCAAAAATATTCGGTCATATATGTGAATATTTTTCACTCATATATCAATCAATCAATTTGTTTAAGAAAATTTCAAAAAACCATTTTAAAAATTAATATACTACATTTCATCCTAAATATTGGCTAAAACTTATAGTCCAATTTGCATTATAAACTTTGTTCGATAATTAGGACCAGGGGGAGTAATATTGTACATACTCCCATGTTGTCCATTATCACATCCTCTCATATTTTGACCATAAAATATTTTTTATTATTAAAATATGAATCTTTTTACATATTTTAATTAAATTATTTTTTAATTAATACCAATCTGACTAGCCTGAACCATTGACCCTTGACCCATGACCCAATACCCCATCGGTTCACTGACCCGTCCGAGTTTCAGAACCTTGATAAAAATGCATACACTTGTTTATATGACTGATGAAGTTGTAAAACAAGGTTGAAGAATTTGTTAAAACACAAATAAGCTGTTGTGATAGACCCTCTCATTATAAAACTTACACACTTGTTAATATGATTCATGAAGTCTGTAAAACAAGGTGAACAACTTGTTAAAACAAAAATCAGTTGTTGTGATAGACCTATAACCAAAATAAAAAGAAAAAACTCAAATTCCGATGGAATTTGCCATGTAATTTTTTATGTGGCAAATTTCGTAAGTTTGTGGCTAAATTATCCAAAGAACTCCGTCGTAAATTTTGTTGCCACGGAACGGATCCGTGTCAAAAGTAAAAATTTATTATATTTTATATTAATATTTTATTTTAATTTTAATTATTAGATGATTTTAATTAAAAATAAAAATTATTAGTAATGAATATTATATTATTATTCATTATTAATATTATATTCATAAATTTAGAAAAAATATGGTTATAACATTAAAATATTAGTTATTACTTAATTCTATTTAATCTTAATTATTATAGTTATATTATTAGTTATTAATATTATATCTAAAATTTCTACTAAAATAGTATTTATAATATTATTATATTAGTAATTATTTAATTTTATTAAAAATAAAATAAAATATTTATAATTTATATTAAAAATAATATTTATAATATTAAATTATTAGTTATTAAGTAATTTTAATTGAAAATATAATTCATTTTTAAAAAAATTGGCAAAAATTATACTTATAACAAGATTTATTAAATACTCAAAATTTTTGGAATTTGAAATTTTAATTAATCAAAATATATGAATAATTTTGAAATTTTAATCTAATTTATTATTTGTTTTAATAACATTATGTGTGTGTGTGAGATAGTATTACACACACACACTTTGGTTGTTGATCAGCATTTTTTACACCACAAATTAGCAAGCACTGAAGCTGGGAAAATTTTCAGTGAAATCATTCTAGATCATCGGTTCTGGATAGATTGCTTTGAAGTTGTGAGACTAGTGTCTCTGTTGATAAAATTGTTGAGGATTGTTGATTCGATGAGAAACCTTCAATGCCTTATGTCTATGAAGGCATGCAGAGAGCAAAAATGTAATCAAGGACATGTTTCAGAGGAAAAAAGAATTATACAAGCCCTACACGAATATTATTCAAAGTCGTTGGGATAAACATATGAAAAATGACCTTCATGAAGCGGCATATATGTTGAATCCCACGTTCTTATATAGTCCTGGTTTTGTTAGAAAGCATAGACTAATGGATGTTGTGGTCAATTTGTTTGAGGCAAACTCACCTAACAATGCTGATCATTATAATGATGCAACAAGTTGCTACCTACCGTGAACAGAAATGATCTTTTGACAAGGTTTCATGTGAAAGAACAGCCCCAAAACTAGTCCCTCATAAGTATATCAAGTTTCATATTTTAAAGTACATATTATGATTATTATTAATACATACTAAATGTCTTTTATTTTATTTTGTAGATGAGTGGTGGCTATACTATGGAGGTTCAATACCGGAATTGCAATAAATTGCTATACGTGTTCTTAGCCAAACTTCTTCTTCTTCTGGTTGTGAAAGAAATTGGAGCATATTTGAGCGTATCCATAGTAAAAGAAGAAATAGATTGGAGCATCAGAGGCTTGATGATTTGGTTTTCACAAACTACAATCGATCTGAGGTTAAAATTTAGGTAATCTTAAAAGTCATGACTTTTGAATGGTTTTTTTATAGATTAATTAAATATAGTAATACACATTTCATTAATATTGATCTTCTATCATGTTGGCATTATAGGAATCAATTGAAAAAGAAAAAAGAGAATTATGATCCCATTGATTATGAATCAGTTGATAAATTAGATTTTTGGGTGCTTGAAGAAGATCCAACTCTTGAATTCGATAATGTAGAATCGACAAATATTCAACTGGAACAAATGGCGAGGGATTTTGAAGGTTTCTAACTATCTCTTCTATTATTTAAAATTATATTTCTACACACAAGAATATAACTATGTTTTTTACACGACTATTAATAATTCTATTCATTTTATATATAGGTGATGATGATGTTGTTGGGGCTTCATCTTTAAATGATGATCATGTTGCTCCTACTTCTTTTACTTTTCCTCCTACAGTTCCACCTTCTAATGTCTCAACACCTAGGGAGTTGATTGATCTTAATGATGATTATCATGTTGATGATTATTAGTTTAGTGATTGAAGGTGAGAATATTTTGTTATGATGTAGGTGGGAATATTTTGTTATCATATACTTGGTTTTTTGATATTTTGTTATGATGAATGTTTGTGATTCCATTACAAATTCTGGTGTCATTGGGTGGTATATGATGCTTTAATATCAATTTGTAAAGAATATTTGACAAGTATATAATTATTTAAAGTCTTGAAGTAATATATAGTATTTGGAATTATGGATTATGTGATAATAAATTAAATTATTTCTCATTTTTTGTATTCCTCACCGGTTTGGTCCCGGTCTGGTCCCGGGTTGACTCCGGTCTGACCCACTGACCCTTAACCCAGTACTCCGACCGGTTCACTGACTAGTCCGGGTTTAATTACCTTGAATATAACACAAGTTCATTTCGGAGCATGAGGTCATCTGGTCATGGGTTCGAACGGGAGGGGAGGCATTTCGGGAATTAAGAGACATAGACACGTGGCAGCGTGAGGAGGAGACACTTGGCGCACTACTAGAAGGAACACGTGGCACACTGTGGAGCTAACACATGGCTTCTCATAAGGACATCCGTGTGACATTTGAAAATTTAAAAAATTTAAATTGCACAATTCATTTGTGTCTCGTCTATTTACTATGGAATGGATTCTGTTAGAAATCCGTTTCCATCGGAAATTCTACAAAAAAGTTGAATTCCATGACACGTCTATATAATTGATACTACCTTCATTCTAATTATAAGAATATTTTTATAGTGCAATTTGCACTACAAAAGTGTTCTTATAATTAGGACCGGAGAGAATACTTGCATATAGAATAGATAGGATAGAAAGACATATTTTTTGCACCTGGTTAATGTCACAACTGATATTATCACCAGTATTTGGTTTAGGGTTTGGGCTTCGAGATTGCTCTTTCCAATACAAGTGTCTCTTCTGGGTCCGTTAGATCCTTCTTAGTCTAGAGTTCAAGACTTAGAGGAGACATTTGTGTTGGAAGGGGTATCCACGAACCCTAAATGCCATATCAGAGATATCGGATGATAATATAAAAAAAAGTCACAATTGATATACATTTTTTGTTGTTGTTTTTTTAATAACTTGTTTCTTTCCTAATCTCCCGTTTATATCTAAAACAACTACTATGTACAATGTACAGTATATTGATGCATCAACCAGTAATTAAACCACAAGTTCTAAATGTACAATTCAATTAAACCACAAGTCCTAATTCGCCGTTGGTGCTAAATTAAAGTACTTTTAACTCTCCTTTATTAAAATACTTGGTTCAATACCCGATTTCAAGTCGTTACATCATCATCAATACAACTAGAACCTTATTTCATTTATAGCAGCAGTACTACACTAGTGTAAAAAAGGGTTTTAAGACCGTCTCATCTAGACCGGAGTATTGATGGCCTGGTCTTAAAGAAATGATCGGTGACAGTTTTGTAAAGTTTTGTAAATATAAAGAACTTCTTGGACCGGATCATTTTTTCATAGGTCTTAAATATATTATTCAGACCTGTTTAAAAAACAACCAGTCTTAAAAATGTTATTAAAAAAAAAATTAAAATATCAATTACTTTATAGAGAAATCTCATACAGGCGGACTTATAAGTTCTGCGGTCCAAAATAATAAGGAAAAATTTAAATATAAAGATTTAAAAGTTTTAAGACCGCATATATTTAATGGCCGGTCTTAAAAATTATTCTTTTAACACCGGACATAAAATGAGGCTAGTACAATATAGAAAAAAATTTAACAAAAAATTAATTAATTTTAAGACCTGTGTTTTATAAAGACCGGTCTTAAAGGTCAACTTTTACAACCGTCTTATAATTTGTCCGGTCTTACAGTTAAATATTTTAAGACCGGACTTAAAATATGGCCGGTACAAAAATATTGAAGAAAATTAAACAAATAATTAATTACTTTTAAGATCGAGTTTAATAAGACCGGTCTTAAATGTTAAATTTTAAGACCGTCTTTTTTTATATTCGGTCTTAAAAATGAAGCGCCAAATATATTTTTCTTCGCGCAACACCTTTCGTTACTCTCATTGAAGAACCTCTGTTCATGTTACGAAACTCTTCTTGTTGCATTACCCTCTTCCTCGCCCACGTACCATTAGCCTCTATTACTCTTTCATTTGCTCAGGCATTCCTCTCTTCCTATCTCAAAAATGAACGGTGAAAACGATTCTAGTCCTGTTCCTGGAACGCCAGTTACTGGTGTGACTGATGTGAATCAGAGCGAACCCTGTTCATCTCACAATCAGCCTCGTAACCGCCGTGCACACCGTGGTAGAAGTGGCACACGAATGAAAAACGTATCTTTAAGTTGGACCTCTGGTTCAAAGCTTGATATTTAGTTTGATGAAAAGTTGGCTCCTTTCGGTCCTAATAAAACCAAATATAATTGTTTTGTCGGTTCTCTAGCACGCAACAAGGTTAGCATCTTGACAAATGTGTGGAAAAATGTGGACGATCGCACAGTAAAGGATCCTATTTGGGACGCTATCCGGCTTACATACACTGTCCCTGACTGTCAGAAGTTGAAAAACAAGACATTGTCTTATTGTGTTGATCATTGGAGGAAGTTTAAGACCTTTCTAATTAACAACTATATTTTTGCCGAGGTTCCAGCTGGTGAGCCTCGTAGGCCTAATCCTTGGGACAAGTACACATTTATTGATGAACAAACTTGGCAACAATTTGTTCAGCTGCGGACCACTCCTGAAGCTTTGATGAGTTTATATTTAGTTTTGTTTGCTTATTAACCTGTGCGGATATGTGAATGTTATTGTGTTCATCTAATCCTGTTAGTTAGATGGATTGGTGTGTGAATATAAGTATATATTTCCATCCTTTGTCTTGCATTAGAGGAGCATGTCTTATTTTTATGAAAGTCTGATATGTAAACCGTGAAAAGGTAAAATACTAAGTAGGTAATTAGGGAAATAATAATGGCATAAGAGTCAAACTATTATTATAGTCTTAGTTCTGTTATAGTAGGTAGTGGTTAGACATTGTTATTAGTTAGTTAGTATGTTAACTGTGTAAAGGCTTCGATGCAAGCTGTTATTGGGTTATAAGAGTCAAGCCTCTAACTATATATAAGAGGTTGACTAATATGTGTAGGAACCAGTTATGATGATTGAATAAATTGAATGAGTTGCAGCGGTTCGCAATCGCCTTTCCTCTCGTTTCTCCCAATTTCTTCTACAATTCTACATCTTTCTTAAATAAAATGTTGAAACTTGATGAAGTGAATTTGACTAGTGTTCGAGGTTCATATCAAGCAGAAGTTCTCTAATTTCTGTTAGTGAGATGGCTGGTATTCATAATTAATAGTTGTTTTCAATTCTGATTCACAGAAAAGAAGGGAACAAGCACATGAGATAGGAAGAAAGAATGATTGCTGGCATAGGGCTTCTCGCGATGGATATGAAAAGGCTGAAAAAGAATTGATGGCGGCCAAGCGGAAGAGATTGAAAGATGAAGCTGAATCCAATCCTTCCGCGATACATGATCCGCCATCTCCAATACGCCGCGAGCAGTTATGGTTGTATATTCGGCAAAAGCCAAGCGGCGCCTACACGAGTGAACAAACTCATCTAGTTGCTGAAAGAATTGTAAGTATCGTTATTGTTAATTTTTAGTTACTAAACATGTTTCATTACTAAGCTTCTCGTTATCTGTATCTTACACGAAGATCTTAAAAAGAAAGAAGTAGAGGGATCTTTTGTGTCGGATGGGAGGAATGATGTTCTGATCGTTGCGACTGGAAAACGGATCACACGGGGCGTGTAAGGGGGATTGGAGGACGGGTAGGCCTGGAGGAATACTTTGGTAAATCCAAACGCCACAAACAAAGTATGGTTACCCGGGAGGAGATGGAACATATGTTGGCCAAATTTAGTGAGGAAGCAGCGGCTAAAGAAGCTTCATTGACTGCAATGTTTCAATCCCAACTAAGCAAGATGAAGGAGGACATGGATAAAATGATGCTGCTTTTGAGCTCTCATTCAGAGACCAGTGTTCCCTTCACACATTCACCTGCACCTATGCAGCAGAGCACTAGAGGGAGCTGCATTGTTGGACAGCCAAAGCAACCTTGTGACCTGTATGTGGAGGATCCTGATCATGATAGACGATTAGTTGCAAAAGGAACTGTCCACAACTTGGGATCAACTGTACACCACCAACAAGTAGCTGATGATGAAGTCAGAGTGTCAGTTGAAAATGTGATCATTGATGCACCTCTCCCTCTCCCAACCGATCAGCTGAAGGTTGTGAGCGATGTCAATGGAACCTTCATCTCTTGGCCAGTGAAGCTTGTACATGTCTCTACTCCTCCTGAAGCTCCATCCCCTATGGCTAAGTTGACTGCCAAGGAAAAAATATCCGATATGGTATCCAATGGATATTTTAAAGATGAATCGTGGCCTGTCAATAAAGTAGTAGGCCTCCCTGATATCCAACCGGTTTTTGTTGACCCCGATGATTGAACGTCCCTGCTGCTTCCTGGAAAGGAGCTTACTAATGCAATTGTTCAAATGTTTATAAAGTAAGTATCTTCTTCTATGAGTACATAATTTAAATGCATCATTTAGACACACATACATATATACTAATTCCCTGATGTCATTATTGTAGGTTCATGCATGATGAATTGGAACAACAGGGCAGAAGCAAAGATTTTGGATTCTTGTGCCCATACTATGCAAGTACAACACCCTTGGTGGAGAGACAACAATACATATCAACAAGGGTGTGTGAAGTGAGAAAAATGTGTACTTGCTTCCATACTACAATTGGTACATATCACAATTCTTGTCTGCAATTCACTTAATTCTACTACATATATCACTGAGTACTTGTCTGCTGTGAATTTTCAGCCACCACTGACAGTTGGTCTTCATATGCATGGAGGAGCATACAGTGGTCTTTTTATGCTCCACTCGCAGCAGTCCAGGGCCTACGTTGATGCAGACCATGAACGAGTAAGCATGTCATTTTGATTGTCTTGTCTGAAATCTCTGCTGTGAATTTTCAGTGACCATTATTGATAAATTTGTGATTTTGATGATAGTGCCATGAAGAGCTTCCAAATCCAGGTAAAAAAAAGCATACGTATGATGCCAAAGATCCTAAATGGCTCTATCAAAAGGTTAGTACATATTTGTACACTGGCACACTACCTTGTGAACTTGGTTCTTGTTCTTTTTAGACCCGTCGGCAACCAAAGGGGTCCAACTTATGTGGCCCGTACATCTTGAAACACATATATGACATTATCATGCAAGGAAGGACTAAATTCCCTGCAAAGGTAAATATATTTGATGTTACATATTATGGCTGAATTCAGTTTCTCGCTTAATGTTACATATGAAATATGCATGCAAGTTAATTCAGTTTCTGGCTTTGATGTTACAGAGGCTTGCCTGTGCTGATCCCTTTTCTGATGATGAAGTGGAGCACATACGCAAAGTGTTTTGTGAATATCTCTATGACCTTTTAAAGTTAGAACAATAATTAATGTCCTAAATTCATTTGTAAATATATGTTGTACAACAATAATATTCTGTAAATAAACAATTGCACAACTTGTGTAATTCAATAATAAATTTGTTTATTTTTCCAAACAATTTTGTTGTGTCCATTTTGGATTTCTGAATGTATTGGATGGTGGATAAAGCTATTTAGTGCTTGTACCTTGAGGACATGATGTTGTAAATGAGTAGTAAGAGTCTCTGAAGAGTCTTCACGACTTTTAGGACCGTATATTTGTTAAAACTCCGGTCCTAAAAGTCTTCATTTAATTCTAACAAATTTGAGAGACTTTTAGGACCGTGTGTTTGTTAATTGTCAGGTCCTAAAAGTCTTCGTTTAATTTTAAAAAATATGGTCAGTTTTTTAGGACCGTATATTTGTTAATTGTCCGGTCCTAAAAGTATTCGTTTAATTTTAAAAAATATGACGAGACTTTTAGGACCAGATAAATATTAAATCTACGATCCTAAAAGTCTTCGTTTAATTGTAAAAAATATGGTGAGACTTTTAGGACCGTATATTTGTTAAAACTTCGGTCCTAAAAGTCTTCATTTAATTCTAAAAAATTTGAGAGACTGTTAGGACTGTATGTTTGTTAATTGTCCGGTCCTAAAAGTCTTCGTTTAATTGTAAAACATATGGCGAGACTTTTAGGACCGTATATTTGTTAAAAATCCGGTCCTAAAAGTCTTCATTTAATTCTAAAAAATTTGAGAGACTGTAAGGACCGTGTGTTTGTTAATTGTCTGGTCTTAAAAGTCTTCGTTTAATTTTAAAAAATATGGCGAGACTTTTAGGACCGGATAAATATTAAATGTACGGTCCTAGAAGTCTTCGTTTAATTGTAAAAAAATATGGCAAGACTTTTAGGACCGTATATTTGTTAAAACTCCGGTCCTAAAAGTCTTCATTTAATTCTAAAAACTTTGAGAGACTGTTAAGACCGTGTGTTTGCTAATTGTCCGGTTAGAAAAGTCTCCGTTTAATTTTAAAAAATATGGTCAGTTTTTTAGGACCGTATATTTGTTAATTGTCCGGTCCTAAAAGTATTAGTTTAATTTTAAAAAATATGGCCAGTCTTTTAGGACCGTAGATTTGTTAAATTTCCGGTCTTAAAAGTCTTCGTTACAATAAAAATGGTGACTCGCTTTTCAAACAATGTATTAGGGTTCAAGACAACCGCGGTTCTACTCAAGCTAGGTCCCTCCTTGTCGTCGTTTTTACCTCTCCAGATTTTGAGCAGCATTATCGGTCTCCCTTTTCTCTTTCTTTTTTCTTTTTGTCGGAAAAAAAGGAAAGATATTGAAAAGGTCATTGAAAATATTCAAATCTGGGCGAGGTAAAACCGACAACAACGACGATCCAACCTTGAGAAGAATTGTCACTGTATTTGTTCGAATAAGGTAAACAATGTTTTTGTTTTTGTTTTTGTTTTGTATGGTCTTAACGTTGTATTCTGTGAATTTTTAATGTTGATCACACACGAGGACAATGTGTTTGTTTGTTTTCTTTTTGTTGAAAAAAAATGAACATAATGAAAAGGACAATGCGATCAAAGATGGGAACTAAAAAATTTTATATTTTTTTTATGCTGCCCAGTGAGGGGCAGCAGTAGTACAAAAAAAATATAAAACATCAAATCCTCCCCATCGTTGACGGAGGGGGAGGAGGGGTTGGAGTCGTTGACAGAGGGGGAGGAGGGGTTGGAGGCGTTGTCTTCAGAAAGATGGTACTCCACGTCATTAGTGTGGAGTACCATGTTCAGCTTGTCGTTGATGGTATGAACAAGCTAAAACAATTGGCCCAAGCATCGGTTGATGTGATCAACGCGGGCCACCATGTGCTGCAACATCTAGTAGAAAGAAGGATTCAGCGGCAACGGAGGAGGGCGTGGAGGTCCAAGAGGAGGAGGAGGAGGAAAAGGAGGGCCTGGTGGAGCAGCCATTACAAAGGAGGCCGTGGAGGTTGTAGAAGTGATGGAGAAGAATGTGAAGAAAGTAAAGTAACAATGGGTTTAAATAGAGACCCCATCCTGAAGAATATGAAACGCCGGAAACTTTAACGAGGAGACACATAGTTCCTTAGAATACGAGGAGACGCATAGTTGTGAAGTTTATCTGGAAGCCGAAGAGACTCTGAATCATTCATTTGAACATAGTGTAAGGATACGACTCTACTATCTAAATTATTTGAAAAGAATGAACTTTTAATACCGGATATTGTAAAAGATCCGTTCTTAAAAGT
This sequence comes from Acacia melanoxylon, assembly GCA_019022615.1. NCBI lineage: Eukaryota > Viridiplantae > Streptophyta > Magnoliopsida > Fabales > Fabaceae > Acacia > Acacia melanoxylon. The sequence goes on from JAFJYJ010000027.1 coordinate 6,204,900, forward strand.
AATATTTTTTAAGAAAAAAATCTTACTTTTTAAAAAATTGAATTGAAAAAATAAATGAAATTTAGGATCGGATAAAAGATAAAATGTCGGTCTTAAAAGTCAGATTAAAAGTAATTGAATTGATTGAAAAAATAAATAAAATAAATTTAGGACTAGATATATGTTAATTGGATGGTCTTAAAAGTAATTGAATTGAAAAAATAAATAATAGACTTTTAGGACTAGATATATTATAAAAGGTAGATCTTAAAAGTAATTGAATTGAAAAAATAAATAATAGACTTTCAGGACCGGATATTTTTAAAATACGCTCTTAAATTTGAAACACTAAATTCATTTATACTAATTGAATCCCAATTCATTCTCATAATCAATTGCGTATCTCTCTGCCCTTATTAACTCCTCACACTACCTCTCCTCCCTTATTAACTCCTCACTACCTCATAACTCCTCACTACCTAGCTCTCTCCCCCAATTGCTCAAACCATGGTTAAATATAACAAAACCGCTCGTAGGGGTACTCCTGAAGCTCGGGCCTTCCTTAGATCGTTATACGGGGCGCCTCATGTGAGAGTGCATTCTATTGTGACCGAAGAGTCTCGGGTCGTTGAACCTATTGTTATTTCAGATGATGAAGAGATTGCCACACCCCCTCTCCAACCTCCTAGCCCCAGCGCGCCTACCGATGACCCCTCTCATCTTTCGTCTAATGATGCATTGTGGCTGATACGAATAAGACAGGAACTTGTTGATCTCCGGCGGGAAGTTAATGCTGCTCACGCCGATATCGCCAAGGCATTGGAGGATAATAAGCTTTAGGATGTTTAGTCAGATTCTTGTCGTTGATAATGTTCAGTTTGTTTTTCTTGTTTTCTTCTTATGTACGTGCATATTCTCCAGTAATGTATGAAGCATTAAGAACTAAGCTTGTGTCTTTTTTTTTCATATTCTCTAGTAATTAAAGAAGCTTATTCTTCAGTTTTCCTTCATTTTATTCATTCAATTGTTGTTGCGCTCGCCAAAGCCAATCCTTTTTTTTTTGGTTTGGTTAATAAATGAGGACCTTTAGGACTAGATACTTTATAAGTAATTGGGCTAAAAAGTATTTGACTTTTAGGACCAGATATTTTATAAAACTTCGGTCTTAAAATTAAATGAATAGTAAAAAGTTAGGACCAGAGTCTTCTAAACCTCTGGTCTTAAAAATTAAATTAATAAAATGCTTATCTTTAGGATCGGATACTTTATAATTAACCGGTCTTAATAAAATCCAAAATGCTAATACATGTCTTTGTCGCGTGGAAAATTAAATTTCCCTCTCTGAACTTCTCTTGTTGCTCCGAAAGTGATAACTCAGGTTCTGTCTCCAGTGTTTGTGTGTTGCTTCGTTGCTGCTTCGCGTTGCTCTCTAGACAATCACTTTCTGGTTCCTTAGCTAAACGTCTATAGACCTTTGTAAGAGGTGTTTCGATTATATAACTTTATGATTTTCCCTTATCGTTCTGGGTTTTTCATGGGTTGAACGAAATCGATGAAATGTTCTTGTGGGTTCCTCTGTTGTTAAGGAATATTGTATTTTGAAGATTATATTTGCACTTTAGACCTACCCAACTGACCAACAAGTGTTTTTAGGTTACTCTTGATGTCTGCAACATCAACGTTCATGGCCGGAGAAGAAAGACCGAACAAATGCATTTGAATTTATATACTACAGGTGAGTCCACAAGACCTTAATGCGATGCATTTAATTTCCTCGTCATGCATTTATTTTGCTTCTTAGATTTGAAAGTGGAGCTAAATCACCAAGAGGGGGGTGAATTGGAGATTTTAAAAACTTTTTCAGCTTACTCTGTTTTTGTACACTAAAAACAAAGATGAACTAAGTAGAGGGTAGAAGAGCAAGACACAAGGATTTATCTTGGTTCGGTCTAATCCCTTGACCTACGTTCGATCCCGGACTCTGAGATTTTCACTATCTCAATTGATTACACACTCTGTACTCAAGAGTAATTCTCTCACTAGAACTTACTCCCCCTTACAAGTTGCAATCAATGAACCCAATCACCAAGTCCCCTGACTTGTGATTCCTTTACAATAAATGATTTACAATCAATAAACTCTCTCTAAGAGTAGATAATGATAAACACGAAGCTTAATGTATCAACAAATACTTTATACAAGAAAACTCAAGAGTAGTTGGAAACTTGAATGATTTTCGTTTTCTATAGTCTTGGTTGTTGAGAGGAATTGAATGCAGCTCTATTTATGCGAGAGTGCATTAAATGACCGTTGTAATCCTTCATATAACCGTTGGTAACATTAACCAAGGTTCTGTTGATTTTGGTCTTCTTCTCTCTCTACTCTTCACTTAATCCATTTGGGCGAAGTTTAGAGTTGACTTCTAGTAAATAAATCCGTTGGACTAGCAGTGTCTTGGATGTGGTAGGTAGGCATAAATCCTTTGTAAGCGTGTGCGAAGGATTTCCCAAAAGTATGCAACTTTACGGGTTTAGCATTTAATGTTCTTGACTTTTTGCTTTTGGTATTAAACCTTCATTAAACATTCTTTAATCCATCTGAAACTCACTAACAAAGTGGTTAAATATAGCTAGGAATATATAAGAATGATAATAGAAAGCATTAAGATCAAACACGAAGAAATCACAAATTCGTATGATTTGAATTTTGAATACTTGCGCCCAATACTTGAGTGAGTTCTTCAATACTTGAGTATTGCACTGTGCACTAATGTGAATACTTGAGTATTCAGATGAATACTTGAGTATTCGTTTTCCAGAGAAGGCACTACATGATTTGAGCGTTGGACAATTTCTTTAAGTAGAACCAATACTCGAGTATTGAAACCAATACTTGAGTATTGAACTTTTTATGTGAAAATAAGTTTAAGTCCAAAACTTCAATACTTGAGTATTCAAATCAATACTTGAGTTTTCAAAACATTTGAAAAAGAGCCAAGCTCTCTGTATGCCCAATACTTGAGTATTCAACTCAATACTTGAGTATTGAACTGTTTGAAAACTTTGTGAAAACTTTTCCAAGTCAATACTTGAGTATTCACCTCAATACTTGAGTATTCAAATCACTTGGAAATAGCAAACCTTTCTGTATGTCCAATACTCGAGTATTCAACTCAATACTTGAGTATTGAACTATTTTCAACATTTGTGAAGTTTCTGTCATCTCAATACTTGAGTATTCATTTCAATACTTGAGTATTGATAAACATGTGAAAAACTTTGTAAACTTTACGTTTGCCCAATACTCAAGTATTCAAACCAATACTCGAGTATTCACATGTTGAATACTTTAATGATTTTCGTATGACCAATACTTGAGTATCCATATGGATACTTGAGTATTGGTAATTTTTCATTTCAGCGAAAGAGTTTCTGTAAGATCAATACTTGAGTATTGACTTATAGTGAAAAACTTGAAATGCTCTCTGTAAGCTCAATACTTGAGTATTGAAACCAATACTTGAGTATTGACTTATAGTGAAAAACTTAGAAGGCTCTCTGTGACTCCAATACTTGAGTATTGAGACCAATACTTGAGTATTGTGTGACTTTGTGGAAACAAGCCATTCGCTGTCGACTCAATACTTGAGTATTGAAACCAATACTTGAGTATTGAGCATTTTGCGAAAAATGCACCATTCACTTTCAACTTTCGAGGGTCATATCTCCTTGGTCTGGACTTCGTTTTGGTTCATTCAACTCTTCATGGAAAGATCTATGAGTCTAATTTCATATTCCACCAATTTCAGCTCAATCGGATTTGTAGTTTGTGAGTTACACTCAAAACATTGAAGCTTGGTTTGCTGTGTGCAGTGAATTTATCTTTCAACTTCCACAATCCATAGCTCTCTCATATGAACTCCTTTGGGCTTGAATTTTATATCAAAATGACGCATTGGGAGTCTAGTTTCATATGACACTGATTTCACTTCAATCCGATCTCTGGTTTAGAAGATATCATCAAATTACTAGACATCGCCCCATGTTGAACGTGAAACAGAGCTGATCAACGCTGCATACTCGAGCATTGACTCAAGTATTCAATACTTCATTGGATACTCGAGTATTGACTCAAGTATTGCTAGTCCAGAGAGGCCAGAAATGCTGAGAACACTGGATACTCGAGTATTGACTTGGATACTCGAGTATTGACATTCCAGAGACGCCAGAGAAGCTGAAGACACTCCAATACTCGAGTATTGATGAACATACTCGAGTTTTGACTCCTAAAGCTGATTTTTCCTTGTTTTAACTCTAAATTGAGTCATTCCAACTTCCATATGATCTTGGAGGCTTCTAGCATCAATGTAAGAACTTGAATAATGATATCTTCATTTCATTCAACAAGTTCTTCCTTTTTCCATCTCCCAACTTGATCATTCTTCATCATTCAACTCTTTCTCTCTTCTCTTCTCTTCTTCATTTTATATCATTCAACTTGTACTCATCATTCTCTGTAAGTTCCTCAGTATCTTCTCTTCTTGATTATTCCCAAAATCCTTTGAGAACTTCTTGCTTCCTTGACATTCTGATAGTCCCATTATATTGTGTGCAAGAACTTCTTTCTTCAATCTACTTTCTTGATCATTCTTCAATATTGAACTTCACATCTTCTTCAATATCCATAAAGCCGAGCCTATCTTGAACTTGTTCGAGAATTTAATGTGTCGGCTTCTGTATCAAAGCACTATTCATTTATACTCCACTTTTGTAGCTCAAATATGATGAAGCTTCATTCCAACTTCAGTTTGATCATGGAGATTTCGTATCACATATAAGAACATATAGTGGAAGTTCTTATTTCTTTAGCCTCATTTCTTGGTCAATCTCTATAGTTCAACTTGGAATAATCTTCTTCAATATCTCCTTCTTGATTAAACTCTATAATTCAACTTGGATTAATCTACATTAAATACAACAATTAGTCAATGTAGGAGATATCTATATTACTCAATCTTTTTGCTTTTAATAATGACATCTATATAAGGCATCATCAAAACTAATCAAAACCAACAGGATTTACTGTGATACATTTATAAGCAAAAATGATTATTCGTTATGCATTTAATGGGCAAGTTTCTCTGTAGAAAAAAAGAAGAAGACATAACCGACATTGAGCATATATATGCATTTGGAATTGGCTTATTTTATATGCAAGTTTAAATTTTTTGCAGATTATGTATGTTAAATCTTTCAATCTATAGGAATTCTACTATGGATCACAATTGGATAAATACTTTACGGACGAGTGTTGAACATCAGAATGAGGTGAGGGAATTTATAGAATTTTCTAAACAAATTGCATATGATGATAGTAGGAAGTTTTATTGTCCTTGTGTAAAATGTTTGAATGAGAGGTGACTAAGTCCTGAAGTTATTCACACACATTTAATTTGTGAAGGATTTTGTAAGACTTATACAGTATGGGTATGGCATGGTGAAAAAATGCCAAGTGGGTCTCAACATGGGGAAGTGGCCTTTGATGATAATGACATAGATATGGATGATCGCATAGAGGACATTATTCGTGATGTAGGAGAAGAGGCTTTTGATCAATCACATGCATATGGTAATATGTACAGTGATGTAGAGACCCCGCTCTACCCTGGGTGTAAGAAATACCAATTGTTGAACGCTGTATTGAAATTGGTAAGCTTGAAGGCACGCCATGGATGAAACGACAAGAGTTTTTCTGAAATGCTTGAGGCTTTTAAGGACATGCTTCCGGATGATAATGTGTTGCCGCATCGATACTATGATACTAAGAAAATACTTTGTCCACTAGGGATGGAGTACAAAAAGATCCATGCATGCCCGAATGATTGCATATTGTATAGAAAAGAGTTTGAAGAGAAGCAGAATTGCCCGATATGTGAAACCCCAAGGTACAAGTCAAATAAGGAGTCTGCAAAAGTGTTGTGGTATCTTCCAATTATACCAAGGTTCAAGTGCTTGTTTGCTAATGAAAATGATGCAAAAAATTTGAGGTGGCATGCAGATGAGAGGATTTTTGCTGAAAGCTTCGACATCCGGCTGATTCTTCTCAATGAAAGAAAATCGATCACTTATTTCCTAACTTCGGCGAAGAACCTAGGAACTTTAGGCTTGCCTTTAGCACGGATGGCATGAATCCCTATGGTAGCCTTAGCAGCATACATAGTTCATGGCCTGTACTCCTGATTATTTACAACTTATCTCCTATGTTATGCATGAAGCGAAAGTACATCATGCTGTCTATGTTGATTTTGGGACCAAAACAACCTAGAAATGACATTAATGTTTACCTTGAGCCCTTGATTGAGGACTTGAAGGAGTTGTGGGAAGAAGGTGTTGATGTTTTTGACTCTTTGTTGGTTGATTTCCTTAATGGCAAGTGAACCAGTCGAACAAGTAATAAAGTGTAAGTAGAGTATCGTCCCACAGAGACTGAGATACCGAGAAGTGACGCTCAACTGCTGTAATAGTTGTATGAACAGAAGCTAAAATCTGATTGACTTGGGGTTTTTGTGATTACGCTAAATAACAAGAAAATAAATAGAGTGTCGTAGTCGTAAGAAGATATCAGTAGGGAAATAGGCTGAACTTGGAATCATTCTTAAGAATATCAATTCCCCCGTTGCTTCACACATTGCTATAGCATTTATGCTGCACAGCTTCCGCAATGCTACAACATAGATACTATTTACACTGCTATTCAGCTAACCCATCACTATATTCTATCGAAGCACATTCTTGCTTTATTGTCTCTTGGAAGGCAAAAAAATTGATGTCGATGCACTCATTTATTGAGAGCTATTCGAGTCACTGAAAGAGCTCTGCCGAAATGCCGGGGTAATCTTTGATGCCAGCGAGGAAAGAGCTGATCTCCCGCACCCTCTTGCCATGGCAGCTGTGCAGCGCATTTTGCAAAAAAGGTCAACCACGGGTCACTCAGACCAACCTCACCAGTTTCTCTGTCGAACCTCCCGCCGACACAACCCCTATTTACGCGCATTTGCCTTCTGCTTTGGTTCGAACCTCCCGCCGACACAACCCCTATTCTCGGGACAAATGCCCCAAAGTACACTCCGCCTTCCATGCTTTGGTTGCCCGAACCGTTACCACCTTGTAATGATCACAGGCGGGACGTGAGCACACCTTCGGCGGGAAAAGGTTGAGTAAGATAAGGTGTTTCTTACGGTCCTTCTGTTTAAATATTTTAACTTTAATATGTCTTAGATGTGGTGGCAATATGTGGCGGAGAGGGATCGCAGCCTTGCTGCAAATCTCAGGACAAATGCCCCAAAGTACACTCCATTACCGGTGGTAATAGTATGAATATCTGTATGATGAAGTATAGCATGATTGCCAAAGGAAACTGAACCTTTAGGTTTGGGAAATTGATAGTGCTAGCTAATCTGATGCGGGGTAAAGTGGCAGTGATAAAGTTTAGAGAGAAGAACCCACGATGGAAGGATTGATTTGAGCATAATTGTTTTATTCTAGTGTGCATGTTTGCTAACCCATGTATGATCCTTGATTTGTCTTAGTTCTTTGATAAACTGTTTAGCATTTGAGTGTGAAATTCATAGGATAAAGACATTCTTATCATACCCATCATTCCCATACACAAACCAGTTATCATCATCCTCATTTTGCTACCCCATTGAGCCCACACGATAGTGCTATAGCAGAACTAGTTCGACAGATAAGCTTGAAAGAAATTATGAAGAATGCTAGAGCCGAGCACGCCTACAGAAAATGCTGCTAGAAAATGTTGTCAAAAGAGCTGTAGTTTGCTTAAAGTGCATATTGAAAAAGAAGAAGAAGAAAGCAAGATAGATGGAAAAAGAATAAAGAGCAGCAAGGAATACGAAGTCCAGAAAAGGCACTCGGTTGAAGCCAAGAGACTTGTCTACATGTCCTGTTATAGCACTCTTCACCACTTCCCATCTAAACACCTATCTATCCACACCATAATAACCCAAGAAGTCCTTTGGAAGAATGAAGACTCAGATGCTAGGTAGTGATCTTAGAACTTTGATAAGGCTATGGAACTCTAGGTTAGCATGACAAGAGAGAAAGTTGAAATCCCCTGGGTAAGAGAGCGTAAACACTGAACCTGAGAGCCTCTCGACGCTTCTTCACCTAAGCAATACCATGCATCGCGAGCCGCTAGTATTGGGCAGTGGGATTGCTGAATAGGGGACGAGAACTGACAGCAGTGGTGTAAGCAGAGTTATACAGATAAGAGTGCAACCACTATGAGGTTTTGTTAGCTTCATCTTATTTTGCCCAGGAGTGCAAAAAGCTAAGTGTGGGGGTATTTGATGAGCACAATTTATGCCATGTTTTTCATATATCTTATGACTGAATTGTATGGTAAATACAAGCTTAACTGCAATCAATCTAAGTAAAAAGGCATTAATTCATGAATATAGGGAACTGAAGGATAAAACCATGCGCATACTAAACATGTGCTAAAAGAAGAACAAGTTACAAGGTTTTATGAGAAGAACGTATAGCAAAGCTGATACTAGGCTATAGCATTCTTATTGGATAAGGCAAACACCAACAGAGATGAGACCCATGCGAGCAGGCGTTGTGGCAGCGGTGCGGTTGCTACTTGTGGCATCGGAGGCACGCAACCAGGGTGCAAGGCGAGTGCCGGTCAAAAGCTATGGACTGCTGGATGAGTTCAAGAGGGTGAGTGGAACACCCAGCAACAATGGAAGCTTTGGAGACGCCAACGTCACCAACACTGTGACAGTCAATGGAAGACGGAGACACCAAGACAGTGACAGGGTAATAGTTCATTGGCAAATCTGCTCAAAATTGTTTTTTTTTCACCTTTTAATAGTTCGTTGGCCAATTTGGTCCTTTCAATTGTTTTTTGTGCCAGACGCTCCTCGGGTAATAGTTCGTTGGCAAATCTGCACCTTAACCCTTTAAAATAAAGGCGATGACATTTTTGTAATTCTGTGGGGGAACTTTGAAATATTGGGTATCCCTTTAACAAAAACATATGCCAAAAGCGTCTTAATTAGAAAAGGGACACCAAAAGTAGGGGATTTTGGTGTCCCAATTTTAAAACAGATGCCAAAAGTCTACTTTTGGCCTCTCAATTTAAAAAAGGAACATCAGATGCAGGGAGGGACACAAGTGGATATTCACCCCGAAATTCAATCTAAATGGTAGTAGCAACAAATACACAGAGAGACTTATTGCAAAAGGATATACCTAAACGTATGTGATTGATTATCAATTTCAGCCAACTTGGGTCGGTCGTTGCTCCAACTAGATGTGAAGAATGCATTCCTGAATGGAGACTTGGAGGAAAAAGTATAAATGGAGATTCCAGATGGAGTTTTAGCTTCTAACAACTTTGTATGTAAACTTAACAAATTTTTATACAAACTAAAGCAATCTCCTAGGGCATGGTTTAGTATATTCACCAAAGTAGTGAAAAGACTTGGGCACACTCAGGGACAAACAATTGACACATTGTTCATCAAATTTGTTAATGGGAACGTCACTATCCTCATCATCTATATTGATGACATAATCATCACAAGAAATTATCAAGAATCCATTGCTCAACTGAAACGAGATTTGTCAACCGAATTTTTTTAGGTTAAAGACCTTAGACAAATGAGGTATTTTTGGGCATGAAAGTAGCAAGAACAAAAAAGGACATCAACGTATCTTAGCAGAAATATACCCTAGACTTGTTATAACTTATATGAGACACAAATTTTGGGTGCCCAACCTAACGGGATCTAGCACAAAATTCAGCATACAACCTCCATGTGCTCTTCTTGTGGCTTATGCATGAATCGACTTACTATTCCAACTACATAACTAATGATATTTGGATGTGTGAGGGTTAAGTATATCAATTTTTCCACAAGTCTTCTGTATCTTTTAGAGTCAACTGGAACACATTGTGGCTTGATCTCTAGGTGGCACCCTTCTTTCGATGGTGCTTGAACCTACTTAACCTAATTAAGACCTAAGTGTAGTCCTATATTTTAATTAAAAATTTTAAAAGAAAATGACAATAAAATTATTACTTATAGAATATTATATGTATACTATAATATCAAAAAAAAAAAATTATCCTTAATAATATTATATTTTATATTTATAAAAGAATATTATTAGACTCTAAAGAAAAGAAGAATATTATTAAAATTTATAGAATAAATCAATGAAGAATATAAAAATTATAAGGAGAAAATTAAAAATTATACGAAAATATAAGGAGTTTATTAAAAGGGGAAAAATATAAGGATTTGATTAAAAGAAGATGAAAGCATAAGGATTTGACCAAAAAAAAACTATAAGGATCTAATTAAAAATTGGTTGAAACTATAAGGACTTTGAAATTAATTATCCCTATTATAAATATAAAATATATTAAATTTCAAAATAGAAAATGAGTGATTTGAACTAAAATAAGTTATCAATTTTTATAATATTGTAGGTAGTAAAAGTGATTTGAGATTTTAAAGTTTAGGAGTATTTTCTTGTCTTTTTCTCTATATTATATTACAAATTATAGTACTCTCTCTGGTCCTAAATATAAGATAAAATTAACCTTTTTGGAGAGATTAAGAAAACTAATTAAATTACTTTAAAGTATTTATATTTATCATTTTTTGTCCAAATTATTTTGTCTAATTTATAAAATGATATATAATATAAGGATACACAACATATGATTTGATTAAGTAACTTATTTAGTTTCTTTCATATTTTCTAAAAAAATCGATTATATCTTATATTTTGGACGAAAGTTGAATCTTACATCTATTGATGAAAATATCCTTTGTTTTGTCGGTACAAAAATTCCCATATAATTTTAAATAAAGATAAGGCCAAAACTTATAGGAGTAATGATTAGTGATTACACGAAAAAACATAGGTAGGGCCGTGTCGATTAATTATTTGCAAAGAGAAAGGTGGACGGTCATTTCATTTAACACAAAACCTTGACATCAATTAAAATAATAAATGAAATAATTTAAATAATTAGTAATAAAAAAATAAGAAAAAGACAAATAAATACCATTTGAATTTGTAAAACCCTCAAAAGCCCACCAAATTTGTAAAAAGACTAAGAGGTGACAAAGACTTTTGAGGGTTATGCAAATTCATAAAAATGACCATAATACCCTTCTTTTTCTTCTTAGAGACGGTCGGCGAACCCAGATTCATTCTTAGGGAAGTGCACTTTCGCCCTCACCGTCGCCCGCTCATGCGCGCACTCCCACCTTGACGCCGCACCGGATGACGATGAAAAAGGGAAAAAAAACTGAGGACGCGAAGTAAATTTTTTGGATCGATTGAGAAGACGATTTAGATACGGACGATGACGGCGCGGCGTGAAGAAGAAGGAAGAAGAGAAGGAGGCCAAAAAAAAAGAGTGCACTCGAGTGCACTGAAAATGCACTCAAGTGACTGGAGTGCACTTGTTTTTTTTGGCCTCCTCTTCTTCTTCCTTCTTCCTTCACGCCGCTCCGTCATCGTCTGTATCTAAATCGTCTTCTCAATCGATTCAAAAAATTTACTTCGCGTCCTCAGTTTTTTTTCCCTTTTTCACCGTCATCCCATCCGGTGCGGTGGTGTGACATCCAAGGCGGGAGTGCGGCGAGTGGGCGTCAACGGCGGAGGGCGAAAGTGCACTTCCCTAAGAATGACTGAGAATGAATCTGGGTTCGCTGAATCTCTGTGAATGTCTGAAGAAGAAGAAGAAGAAGAAGGGTATTATGGTCATTTTGCATGAATTTGCATAACCCTCAAAAGTCTTTGTTACCTCTTAGTCTTTTTACAAATTTGATGGGCTTCTGGGGGTTTTGCAAATTCAAATGGTATTTATTTGTCTTTTTCCCTAAAAAAAATCAATAGACGAAAGGAATCTTTAAAAGACCTCTGTCCCATTTGCTACCATGGAAGGATTTTTTTTATGGCGGTGGAAGTGAAATTGGAAGTGGAACTGAATCTGAAAATGAATCCGCGACTCAGTTTTAAAACATGTTTGATAGGATGGGGGAGTGAGATATAATTTTGAATTAAAATATATATTTATAAGGAAAAATTATATTTAAATACCATTTGAATTTGTAAAACTCCTAAATATCTGTTAAATTTGTTAAAAGACTTAAACGTACCAAGGACCATATTGGGATTTTTAAATTCAGGAGAATTTACCTTTTTTCCCTTTGTTTTTAAATAAATTAAGAAAAGAAAAATGACCCTTGCCTTGGGAGGTCCCCATGGCCGGCCATTGGAGGGCGACCGGAGAACAACTCCGCTAGGTGCACAGGCTCCGGCTATCGCTTGAGATCTGGCGAGGGTATTTGTTTTTGGGTGGGGTTGAATCTTTTTTTTTTATATATAAGAATTGGTTTTTCGGTCGGATTAACCAAGTTGTTGATAATTGGACTCTCCTCCTATTGGCCAAAAACCTCTTTCAAAAGAATAAGAATTGGTTTTTCGGTCAGATTATATAATCAAAGCTGTTGAAGAATCCATTCCTATTCATCCCGAAAAGGAAGAATTTTTCCTTCTTTCTCCAAACTCTCTTTCTAAACATAAAGAAAAGTACAATTTCATACATATTGGATGCGTCAAATTGCGCTTAAACCTCTTGTGCGTAAAGGGTTAAACATTTACGGTCTCGCTTGCCTTCGTGACAACCGACACTATATTTTTGAAGATTCCCTTCTCACCGCCGCCGAATTTGGCCTCCATAACGGTCCGTTTATTTCAGCGTTACCCAACCCAAACTATTGATTTAAACGATAAAAATGTTCTTGAATCTTTGAAATTTGAATCTTTCATTCGTGGATTTTCTATGAAACCTGGATCTATTCTGTTACCTAATGTATAGAATTCAGTATAAGGTCTCAAATTCTTACGCTTCTTCCCTTCTTCAACAACCAACCGACAATGGACAAATTTGTTGTATTCCTTCGATCCAACAAACACAAATATCACAATTCCTCGAACTATCCTATGGAAGGATGTTCATGCCCGAGAAACTTGGGTTATGGAAAAGGTTTGTACAAGCCACACCAAAACCCACTTCTCACATAACCAAGATTTTTCAAACTCAACGGGAATTGTTCACCTATCCTTTGTGAGATCTAGAAAATCAAATTCTTCTTCCTCTGGATCTATATCTTCAAGATATGAAGATTTTAGATCTCCTACTCCTAATCTTCCAAGACATTCTTTTGAAAAACCGACTCTTCCTCCTCCGGTTATTCATCTACCACCACCCCCTCACTCAACTACTCTTTGACCGGAAGAAGATAAATGCTAATGTAACCGGTACAAGGAATTGATAATTCGGTACAATTTCTCATGCAAATTATCAAAAAGAGGATGATCTAAATTCGGTTGCTTCAATGTCTTATTCCGATTTAGGTGAGCCTCGCGATATTGGTGTCCTCGAACATCATTTTGAAATTGATAAAAAAATTTGCAAAGGAATTCTATTCAGAACATAATCTTTTGTTAGTTCTCTATGTGTTTTGATGATGTCTAACAATTGTAATGATCAATGGGTTAATTTGCGAAGAATTAAGTTTAGACAAGTTGCACTTTGAGTTTCTTGTAAAATGATTTTGAAAGATCGGTAACTCAAGTTGTTGAAAACAACTCAAGTTACATAACTCAAGTTGCCTATCATAACTCAAGTTTTACACTTAAGAAAAATCAGATCAACGAAGGATAACTCGAGTTGTCACTAAACAACTCAAGTTATAAGTTGTACTTCAGTTCCCAAAAAGCCTCATCGCGATATCAGTTTTTGGTATCGATATAACTCGAGTTACAAGGAAAAACTCGAGTTGGCTAAGTGTTAAAAACTTTTTGTTTGATTTTGAAGCGAGAAAAACTCGAGTTAGAGAGTATAACTCGAGTTGCCCAACTCAAGTTATTTTTGTAACTCAAGTTATATTATGTGCGAACGTTTTTACGAAAGATTCAAATTCAAAAGTAACTCGAGTTACTCAAGCAACTCGAGTTGGAAAAACTCCGATTCTTGCAATAACTCAAGTTATGTTTTCTGCGAAAACTTTACATCGATTTGAATTCCAAAGCAACTCGAGTTAGAGTACAAAACTCGAGTTGGACAACTCCAGTTATTACTATAACTCAAGTTATACCATTTGCGAAGAATTTCCTGAATAATTGATTCTCGAAGTAACTCGAGTTAGCCAACTCAAGTTATTAAGGATAACTCAAGTTCTGTTCTTCATGCGCATATCTTCTGAACTAAATATAACTCGAGTTATGTGAAGCAACTCGAGTTGTTCATATCAGATTTGAATATGTTTTTCTGGGCATTCTGGTTTTCATTCGATTAAAGCTTGGGTATCTTATGTAATTAATTCTTATTATTTCTAACCAAGTTTAATCAGTTTGCTAGTGTATTTCAGATACTTCTAACATGTTTTTAAACTTGAAATCACGAAAAGTCAATATGTGTCGAAGCATTAAATGCAGTCCCGGACTTCGAAGTTTGAAGGAAGAAATAAACCTCTGGACATACAAAAAGCATTACGGTCACTTCCCGAGAAAACATTCTCACTTTGTCTCCCAACGGACAATTCAAATAAAGAATGTTAATAAAGAATAACGGTCGAATGACGAAAGAAATACGAGGAGACGAGCAAGTGATTTACAACTGATATATTTATTACTCACAACGGCTCATTTGTTCTTCTCAACGGTCATCAATGCTACCAACCTATAAATAGAAGAAGCATTCAAGTCTCCAACAACCAAAGCATTTGTGCATTCAATTAGTCATTAAGAACACTTACTTTTCGACTTACGGAGAGAATATCTTCGGATATATTAAGCTTCGGTGATTATTATTCTACTCTTTTAGAGAGTCTTTCATTGATTATCTTTTCTTGTAAGAATCTCAAAGTATTGGGACTTTGAGATTGGGATAATTGATTACAACTTGTAAGGGGGAGCAAGTTCTAGAGAGAGAATTGCTTCGAGAGTTACGAGTGTGTAATCAGTTGAAGTTAGTGAAAATCCGGAGAGTCGAGAGGTGGACGTAGGTCAAGGATTTAGACCAAGACCGGGATAAATCCATTGTGTTCAATCTCACTTATCCCTACTCTGTTTATCTACATTTTTACATTTGGTTAAACGAGAGGATTCTTGCGGAAAAATTTTATATCCCAATTCACCCCCTCTTGGTGATATTCCTTCTTTCATTTGGTATCGAGCATGGTTTTCTCTAAAGAGACTAACATCTCGAGAAGGATCGATATGGAAGGAATTTTACACGATGGAGCCTCGATCAACCGAGCCACTTTGGATTTCTTGGAGAGCATTATTCCTTTTGGAAAGGAAAATTTAAAGTATTTGTGATGGCCTCGAGTTCGGCCTCCGGAGAGTATTTGAAAGGAAACTACGTTCCGACAACCACGAAGATGGAGTAAGAACTCCAAAGCTCGAAGAGGAATACGACGAGAATGACAAGAATTTGGTTGTTTTGAACGGCAAAGCAATCCTCATGCTCGAGTGCTCTAAGTCGGAATGAATACTTTAGAGTATGCTCAAAGTCCACCGCAAAAGAAATGTGGGATGCATTGGAGGTGGCTCACGAAGGAACACGGAGTCGAAAAGAAAATAGAGTTAACACCCTCGTGGTGAATACGATCTTCTTCGTATGAAGCGGGAGAATCAATGGTGAGTTCCAACTTAGATTCACTCACTTAATTAATCAACTTGCGGCCTGGGAAAATTCTACGATGAACCGGTTCAAGTCGAAAGATCTTGAATATTCTCGGCAAGGAATGGGAGGCTAAGGTCCTTTGCCGTCGAAGAGGCTCGTGGCGCGTCAATGCAATCGGTAGCGACCTTGTTTGGTAGTCTATCGAGTATGAAGGCAAGATCAAGTTCGGGAAAGGACTTGATGAAATTCATAGTAAAGGCAAAGGCATAGCTCTCAAGGTCATCAAAGAAACAAAAGAGACAAATGATGATGAAGAAGCATATGAAGATGAAGAGAGCTGGGCATGATAGTTCGAAGGTTCAAAAAATTCTATAAGAAGGACCAAGAATACAAGAAATTCCACAAGGAAGCTCCAAGATCGAAACCAAGAAGCCAATCATATGCTACGAATGTGAAAGACCGGCCACATCAAGTGCGAATGCCCTATTTGAAGAACAAAAGAAGAAGAAGTTCAACAACTTCAAGAAGAAAGCCTATGTGTCGGCAATATGGGGCGATAGCTCATCCGACGAAGATGAAGTTGAGGATGAAGAAAAAGCCAACATATGCCTAGTTGCTCAAGAAGAGGAGCGGGAAAACAACAGCGAGGTATATGATCTTCAACCACCATATGATGAACTATTTTTGAATATAATCTTGTGCAATCCGAATTTGAAAAACTTGCGAGAAAAATATATAGCTTTGAAAAAGAAAAATATTACTCTTGAAATGCAAGTCAACAATCTTTACGGAAATGTCATTTGTGAAGATTGTGCAGATTTCTGAAAAAGAATGAACATCTTACAAAAGCACTTGAGAAATTCACTAGAGGAAGTGAAATGCTCAATGTGATTTTGAACAAAGCAAAAGATTCACAAATGACAAATCAGGAATTGGTTATAAGCCTGATTTTGATAAGAAGAAAGGCAAAAAGAAATTTGGTGAAAAGTTGTATATGAATTATTTCAGAAAATCTGTTCATACATCAAACCCTTTTGCTCATTGTAATTATTGTAACCGAAAAGGCCATACTACTTCTTCTTGTTTTCATAAAAAGGAAAGAAAGAGTAAACCTATAGGTAATTACCAATGGGTACCTAAGGGATCTTATAAGGTTCGAGTCACAAACTAACCCAAAAGGACCCAAGAAAAGATGGGTACCTAAAACATGATATCTTGTGATTTGTAGGTTTGTCGAGAGCATCGAGATCCAATAAGTGGTATATTGATAGTGGATGCTCTAGACACATGACGGGTGATCATACAAAATTTGCTACTCTCAAGACCAAAAATGGTGGCACTTGTGACCTTTGGTGGAAATCAATCGGAAGGATTCTTTGGAATTGGTGAAATTGGCAACAATGATGGACCACAAGTCAAGGATGTCTATCTTGTAGAAGGCTTGTGTCATAACCTACTCGGTGTGAGCAGTACGAGACAAAGGCAACCTTGTCATCTTCGACTCGAGGAGTGCTTGATTGTTAGCAAAGATGATCTACCCTTGGTCAACCTCAAATCAAAAGCTTTATTTAGGGCTCCCGAGAGATTGTAATGTTGTTATACTCTAAATCTCTCTAACAATTTCAATGAATTTTCTTCGAAAATTGCTTTATCAGTAACTTGGAAGAAAGTTGGCTTTGGCACAAGCGTTTAGCTCATGTCAATATATTTCAACTTGATAAGTTATAGAAAAAGGATTTAGTCATTGGCTTGCCAAAACTTAAGTTCAAAAATGATATGATATGTGATGCATGTCGAAAGGAAAACGAGACTAAATCATCTTTTAAATCCAAAAATGAAATTTCATCTAACGAGCCTCTTCAACTACTTCATATAGATTTAGTTGGGCCTGCTAGAGTAAGAAGTCTTGGTGGAAATCTTTACACCTTAGTTATCGTTGATGATTTCTCAAGATTCTGTTGGTCTATATTTTTATCATCAAAGGATGAAACTTTTGATCAGTTCGTTGTGTTTGCCAAAAAGGTCCAAACGAGAAAGGTATTTCTATTTCGGAAGCTTAAGGGTGATCATGGTGGAGAATTCGATAATCACGCGTTTGAGGAATTTTGCGAGCTCATGGAATAGACCACAACTTCTCTCGCTCTCGAACTCCTCAACAAAATGGTGTTGTTGAAAGGAAGAATCGAGTTCTCACTGAGATGGCTAGAGCAATGCTAAATGAAAATCAAACTTCTCAAGTCTTAAGGCGGATGCAATGAGCACGGCATGCTACATTTCAAACGCGCATACATCGCAAGAAACTTGAGAAGACACCTTATGAGCTATATAAGGGAAGAAAACCAAACCTTAGTCATCTACACATTTTTGGGTGTAAATGCTTTGTGCACAATAATGGTAAGGATAACTTAGGTAAGTTTGACTCAAAATCGATGAAGGTATATTTCTCGGCTATTCGAATAGAAGTAAAGCCTATAGGATTTTCAATACTTGCAATGCTTGTTGAAGAATCTATTCATGTTGTGTTTAGTGAAGCCAAATCTGAAAAGTCTTTGGATGATGAGGAAGAAAATGGTTATAGAAATCAATTCTTTTCAAAAACCACCCCGCTTCTCTTGAAAATTAAGAAGATGTCTTTGAAAATTCTTAGAAAATAATTCTCATTCACAACCAAGAGCTTGGAGATTCATTAGGAATCATCCCTTGGATCAGGTTATAGGTGATGTGAATGAAGGGGTTAGAACTAGAAATAGCACTTTGAATGAAGTAACATTTTCGCATTCATCTCACACATTGAACCCTCTAAGATTGACGAAGCTCTTTCAGACAATGATTGGGTAATAGCAATGCAAGAGGAATTACATCAATTTGATAGAAATCAAGTTTGGGATTTGGTACCTAGGCCTAAGGACCATCCGGTCATTGGCACTAAATGGGTATTCAAGAACAAACGGGATGAAACAGCAATCATTGTCCAGAAATAAGGCAAGATTGGTTGCTAAAGGCTATAATCAAGAAGAAGGAATTGATTATGAGGAAACTTATGCTCCGAGCTTGAGTTGGAAGCCATAAGAGTCCTTCTTGCCTTTGCATGTGTAAAAGGTTTTAAACTATATCAAATGGATGTAAAAAGTGCATTTTTAAATGGTTTTATCCAAGAAGAAGTTTATGTAGAACAACCTCCGGTTTTGAAAATATTCATTATCCTGATCATGTTTATCGTCTCAAGAAGGCCCTATATGGCCTTAAACAAGCTCCAAGAGCTTGGTATGAGCGATTAAGCAAATTCCTTCTTGATCAAGGTTTTATTAGAGGCAAAGCGACACAACTCTCTTCATAAAGAGTAATAAATCTAACGAAATTTTGATTGTCCAAATATATGTTGATGATATTATATTTGGTGCTACTAATGACTCTCTTTGTGAAGAATTTTCCAAGAAAATGCGGGAGAATTTGAAATGTCTATGATGGGGGAATTAAACTACTTTCTAGGCTTGCAAATCAAACAACGGAAGGATGGAATATTCATCTCTCAAACAAAATATCTCCGTGATTTGCTCAAGAAGTGTGGTGCGGAAAATTGTAATGGTGCGAGACACACCAATGAGCTCAATGACCTCTCCGGATCTTGATGAAGAAAAGGGCAAAGATTTCAACATGACCAAGTATAGAGGAATGATTGGTTCCTTGCTATACTTAACCGCCGATGGAGACCAGACATCCAATTCGGTGTAGGAATGTGCGCAAGATTTCAATCGGCTCAAAAGAATCACATGAGAACATGTCAAGAGGATCTTTCGTTACCTATCGAGACACAAAAGAATTGGGTCTTTGGTTCCCAAAAGGTCAACAAGAATTTTTGGTTGCATATTCGACTCGAGACCATGCGGCTACAAAGCGATAGGAAAAGTACAAGTGGACAATGTGAGTTCTTTGGGGGTTCACTAGTTTCATGGTTCGGCAAGAAGCGAGACAAGTGTGGCGGTATCTTCAATTTGGGTGAGTATGTAGCTGCATCAAGTTGTTGTGCTCAAGTGCTTTGGCTCAAGCAACAATTGTCGATTTGGGGATCAACTTGAAGGAGATCCCAATTTTATGTGATAATACAAGTACTATAAGCTTGGCCAAGAATCCAGTTCAACATACTCGAACCAAGCACATTGATGTAAGACATCACTTCATAAGAGATCATGTTGGAAAAAGGATATCAAAGTGATGTTCATCCCAACACACCCGCAACTTCGATATCTTCACCAAACCCCGGCCAAAGAACAATTCATGTTCATAAGAAGAGAATTGGGAGTGGTAAATCCCAATGAATTGTAAGTTAAATCTCTTCCAATAATATTAGTTATATGTTTTGATGAGTTAAAAGTCACTAACTTAAGCTTCGGAGTGTCTATAGAATGTTTTTGCAGGAGTGTGTGAATATCTAACAAGCTTTTCCTTCATTGCCATTTTCTTTGTCAAATATGTGGATACTGATAGAACTCGAGTTACTCACTCAACTCAAGTTGTCAGACAGAAGCTATAACGAAGAAGGGAAATAAAAAACTCGAGTTCTTAAGAGTCACTCGAGTTACCCAACTCGAGTTATTAACACAACTCGAGTTCCTGGTATGACTTTCGAAATTCCCTGTTCATTTTCTTCACATACAACTCGAGTTACACTTAATAACTCGAGTTGCTCTACCTTGTCATATATATGCCATCGAATCTGCACTTTCATTTTCGCAACTTTCAAAACCCTAACTCGGGAACTCTGCGATTCTCTCTGTCACTTCCTCCTTCCCAATCATTCGAAATGGCTCGAAATCATCGAAGATCTCCAAACCCAGAAAAATCATCATCTGAGTATGCTCCCACTGATTCCTCCACTCCACCTCCTCTCACGAGACCATCCAGAAAGCGGAAACCTTCTTCGAAAATCCAAAGTCCGTCAATAGAGGAATCATCGGCAAAGAAATCAAAGAAATCAAAGGAGCAAGAAACTCATGTATTGCCCACTCGAAAAGAAGCAGAACCCTTGATCGCGAATCGAAGAGACAAAGAGGTTGTCGTGGCACCTCACAAACAGAAGAAGCGCGTATCCATAGCTCCTGAAGCTCAAGGATCCAAGATACCATCTGTCTCCAAGTCGGCGGCTCACGGTTCAAAGGATCACTGGTCCTAGTATGGGTGATTCGACTCCCAAGGTATCACAATCCCAACCCTATGTTTTCAATCCTTCGAATCTAGTCAAACCACCTTCCCATGAATTTGTCTGTAATCCCACTCCCATGACCAATGCTCAATTCTTAGATTACCAAGAGAAATATGCCAATCGTGGTTTCGTCCCACGGTGTATGTGGACCTGGATAAACTTAAGAAGGAGTGTAATCTTGATTTATCTCCTTTGAGTCAATTCAAAAATTTCCTAGCTATAAACACAGCTACTCACCTTCTTTAGTCGACAATTCTATTACAATATGACCATGGCAAATGTGGTTGGTAGGAAAGGTGTTTTAGTTGAGGATAAGTGTATCACTTACGTTAGAGGAAGTCCATAACTATTTCCTCGACATAATTAACAACTCGCTATTCATTGAAAATCCTCCTCCCGTACCCAAAATCGGCTATGATAAGGAGAGATTTTTCAAACTTCTTAGGCTCGATCAAGTGTATGAGGGCAAGTTAAACTTTTCCCAGTTGATATGCCTCCTGTCCATAGGGCTCTATGGTATGTATATTCCGAAACCTTGTCCAAAAAGGGAAGAATTACACCCACTTCAATTCCAGAGACTATGCTCGTTTGCTTCCTTATCGGCTAAAGTCCCTTTTAACATTGGGCATTGGGTTTATCAAGAAATGAAGAGGTTTAGGTTTCTGTCTTCAACTCCCAAATCCACTATACCTTTTCCTAACTTGGTGTCTCTGATCCTATACACCAACAAGATTTGGTACCTTGACCTAAATGAGAAATCTGTCAAGCCAAAGATGTTTGGGCAAACTCATCTCAACTATATGAATTTGTCCTTTCATGAGGGATCAGATCAATCCAGAGCACCTTCTAGATCCAGAGCCTCCAGAGCTTCATTTTCTAGACATACAGAGGCCCAATCAATGCCTGTATCAGCTGAGTCCCAGCCTCCACCTCAATCATCTAATGCGAGTGAAACTATCAAGAAAATTGTGGAGAAGGCTATGCAAGAGACATTTGGCTCTCTCCGACAACTCTCACCGCTCAATACTATGAGTTGTCCGAGAAACTAGAATCGAAGTGGGTAAATTGGTTGAGAAGGTCTCATCTGCGAAGAAAAGGTGGACTCTATTGATGATAGACGGAAAACATTGAAGGCCACTTTGGAGATATGGGCCGGAGATTTGACAATATGCATGTGCTCTATCAACTCCTGGACTCCAAGCTAGATAGGCTTCAACGACAAGACCAGCAGTCCTTCAAGGGAAATTCCCTCTTTCAAACACTCCCCCCTCCTATTTCTCCCGGATACTCTCCCATCACCTCTCCTATCCATCACTCACCACCTCATACTTCACCTATTCCACCTTCTCGCCACTCCCATCTTACTTACCCCCACTCCTCTCCACCTCATCCCGAAGCAACTCCCATTCTGCCCATTCCAACTTCATCTCTTCCAGATGCCACTCCTATTCTTCCTACTCCCAGTTTATCCACCCCACCTATTTCTCGCTCCCTTCATCTCTTCTCGCTCCACCTCCTGTCATTCTTCCTACTCCTCCTCTTTCTCCCGCTATTCCTCTTCGTGAGAGATACAAGGTGATCTCTTTGATGAGCAATCTTCTAGCTCCTCCTCCACTCCACATTCTCCCAGAACCTCTTCACCCTTAACCCCCACTTTACCTCCTGCACCTCCCTCTCTATCCCTTACACTTTACTCACCACTTCCCATCCTTCAAGCCCTGCGTGCATCTCTGACTCCTACTCCTCCTATTTTGCCCGATGACAAAGGGGAGAGAAAGTTGAAGAAAAAGTGAAGAAATGAAGTTTGATGTTTGCATGTTTTTGCTTTATAGTTTACATTTGCACTATGATAGTCTATGTATTTTGTAATGTGTGCGAGTAGCTAGCTTATTAGCTTATCTCTATGTTTATGAGTTTACTAGACAGATTCTTAGATATGTTGATACTCACTTTGTCATTAAATGCAAATGTGTTGTTTCGATATAACTTACAAAATCATTTTTCTTCAAAACTTTACAAGTGTTGTCATCATCAAAAAGGGGAGAATGTTAGTTCTCTATGTGTTTTGATGATGTCTAACAATTGTAATGATCAATGGGTTAATTTGCGAAGAATTAAGTTTAGACAAGTTGCATCGAGTTTCTTGTAAAATGATTTTGAAAGATCGAGTAACTCAAGTTGTTGAAAACAACTCAAGTTGCCTATCATAACTCAAGTTTTACACTTAAGAAAATCAGATCAAACGAAGGATAACTCGAGTTGTCACTAAACAACTCAAGTTATAAGTTGTACTTCAGTTCCCAAAGCCTCATCGCGATATCAGATTTTTGGTATCGATATAACTCGAGTTACAAGGAAAAACTCGAGTTGGCTAAGTGTTAAAAACTTTCTGTTTGATTTTCGAAGCGAGAAAAACTCGAGATTACGAGTATAACTCGAGTTGCCCAACTCAAGTTATTTTTGTAACTCAAGTTATATTATGTGCGAACGTTTTCTGAAAGATTCAAATTCAAAAGTAACTCGAGTTACTCAAGCAACTCGAGTTGGAAAAACTCCAGTTACTGCAATAACTCAAGTTATGTTTTCTGCGAAAACTTTCTGTCTGATTTGAATTCCAAAGCAACTCGAGTTAGAGTACAAAACTCGAGTTGGACAACTCCAGTTATTACTATAACTCAAGTTATACCATTTGCGAAGAATTTCCGAATAATTGATTCTCGAAGTAACTCGAGTTAGGAATAGTAACTCGAGTTAGCCAACTCAAGTTATTAAGGATAACTCAAGTTACATTCTTAAATGCGCATATCTTTGAACTAAATATAACTCGAGTTATGTGAAGCAACTCGAGTTGTTCATATCGATTTGAATATGTTTTTCCGGGCATTCTGGTTTTCATTCGATTAAAGCTTGGGTATCTTATGTAATTAATTCTTATTATTTCTAACCAAGTTTAATCGGTTTGCTAGTGTATTTCGATACTTCTAACATGTTTTTAAACTTGAAATCACGAAAAGTCAATATGTGTCGAAGCATTAAATGCAGTCCCGGACTTGAAGTGAAGGAAGAAATAAACCTCTGGACATACAAAAAGCATTACGGTCACTTCCGAGAAAACATTCTTTTTGTCTCTCCCAACGGAAAATTCAAATAAAGAATGTTAATAAAGAATAACGGTCGAATGACGAAAGAAATACGAGGAGACGAGCAAGTGATTTACAACGGATATATTTATTACTCACAACGGCTCATTTATTCTTCTCAACGGTCATCAATGCTACCAACCTATAAATAGAAGAAGCATTCAAGTCTCCAACAACCTAAACATTTGTGCATTCAATTAGTCATTAAGAACACTTAATGTTTCGACTTACGGAGAGAATATCTTCGGATATATTAAGCTTCGTGATTATTATTCTACTCTTTTAGAGAGTCTTTCATTGATTATCTTTTCTTGTAAGAATCTCAAAGTATTGGGACTTTGAGATTGGGATAATTGATTACAACTTGTAAGGGGGAGCAAGTTCTAGAGAGAGAATTGCTTCGAGAGTTACTGAGTGTGTAATCGGTTGAAGTTAGTGAAAATCCCGGAGAGTGCGGGACCGGACGTAGGTCAAGGATTTAGACCGAACCAGGATAAATCCATTGTGTTCAATCTCACTTATCCCTACTCTGTTTATCTCTGTTTTACATTTGGTTAAACAGAGGATTCTTGCGGAAAAATTTTATATCCCCAATTCACCCCCCTCTTGGTGATATTCCTTCTTTCAAATACTCTACAAAGAAACTGGTTTTTAGAAAATTTTCAAGGAACATTGCGTCGCGAGTTCAAACAAATTTCTACAGTTTCCTTGAAGAGTATGAAATGAATATTCCATTTTTTGATTGGTTTGAAGCATATGCTTTACAACAAAAAATAGAATATCCATTCCAACAATCTTTAAACATGACCAAAAGGGAATGGAAGACTCCAGATCAACAAACTATTTCTTCAAAGCTTCCCCCTAAAGGGTCTTATCAAATTCCTGGTATTTTTGACAGTAAGCAAAATCTTGTTCTTGCTTCTCCTTTTAAAATTAGAACTTCGATGAACCTCCTAATGCTAGGGATATCATAAATCTCATGGAACAAAATAATTATACAAATCAATATCTCCAGATTCTTGGGGATCATGTTGTCAATTCTTCTTCCTCTCAAAATCCTTCTAAGGCCTCTGCGCCTTTGTTTAAACCTTTCCAAACTTGATCCAAAAATTAAGTTAAGTTTACAAAGCAAAAATAACACGAGTATCGTGCAACAAGCTAGCCAACGTTTAAAGCAAGTTGATGATCCTAAAACCCTTTTTACGAACTACAACGTAAAGTTGTTCGAAACTCCTTGAATCATCTTCTTCAAATAAACCTCTTATGAATTTGGAAAAAATTTCGATTCGAGTCGATTTCCAAATCAATCATCAAAATTGGAAAAAACCTTCTTCCTCTGTTTTACCAAAATCTTCTAAGTTATACTATCCTAGGGCCGATCCTTTGGATATCTTAAGCGAGGAAAGACATGATCAAACTTTTAAGTCTTTTAACTCAAACGACATCTATGAATGGAATATAGATGGTCAGAGTGAGACTAATATTCTTCAAATTTTACAACAAATGACAATGGTAAGTACTGCTTATCATACTTCAAAAGATTATTCAGATAATGAGATAACTACTCTTTTAACCTACGGTTTTTTTGGACAATTAAAAGGTTGGTGGGATTATTATCTATCTCCTAATGAAAAAACCAGTATTTTTTCTTCTATTATGGCTAAATCTGATGGAACCCCTATTATTCATAACGGCGAACCTATTCCAGATTCTGTAAATACCCTTATTTTTACAATTATTAAACATTTTATTGGCGATCCAGATATCTTGAAAGATCGCTCTTCTAAACTTCTTTCTAACATCGATGCAAGACATTATCTCGATTTTAGATGGTATAAAGATACCTTCATGACTCGGGTTCTCACAAGAGATGATGCTAACCAGGGTTTTTGGAAAGAAAAGTTTTTAGGCTGGATTACCAAAATCTTTTGGTGATAAGGTTAGAGACAAACTTAGAAATTTAAATGATGGCAACATCCCTTATGAAAGCTTGACCTATGGAGAACTGATTTCCCATATTCAAAAAATCTTTAAAAAATCATCAAGATGATGGAATCAAACATCACTTGCCAAAGAAAAGGTATTAACAAAAAGGAATTGGGATCCTTTTGTGAACAATTTGGTCTTCCTTCTTGTTCAAAACCAAAGCAAAAAACTCATAAATATTCTCAATTTCCAAACTCTTTTTCAAAAAATAAATATTTTCGTTATTCAAAGCATCCTCATTATACGAATGATCTTCAAAATCACCAGAAGAAATACAAACGGAATTTTCGTTCCAGTTTTAGGTCTAAACCTAAACAAAACAAGTTTACAAAAGATTCTCAAAATAAAGATAATGCTACTTGCTTTAAATGTGGTAAAATTGGTCATTATGCCAAATACCGTCGTATGTCCGAAAAATCAATGAAATTACTCTTGAAGAATCTCTTGTGACCAAATCAATAATCCGCTTCTTGAAACAACGGATCGAAGGTGAGGAAAGCTACTGTTCTTCGAGACAATATAAACCAAATCCAAGATGATGAATTCAATTCAACATCGATGATGAGTTTCCTCAAATAAACGTCATCACAAAAGAGCAAGATCGCTTCTTGATATCATCACCAAACTTCAGATTGTGACAAAGGTGAGTATCTTTCAAAACTCAAAGATATTCTTTCACAACCTCCAACTTTCTTCTTCTTCTACTCCTCCTACTTCCAAACTTTTGGCTTTTCAGAATAATTATGACCTAACCAAAACTATGGAAAGATTTAAACGCTCTGTTAACCCCGTTACTCTTCCCGATCTCAAAAGCGAGGTTAATAATCTCAAAATTGAAATACAAAATCTTAAATCTTCTCGTGATACTCATGAGTCTACTCTTTTTCAAATCCAAGAATTTCTTTCCTCTTTCTGATTTCTCCAAAAGAGATTGTTGATCAAGTTTTAGAAAAAGAAGATGAGGATGATAATTCTTTAGAAACACCAATTTTAGAAACACCATTTCTAAATGTGATTTCAAAATGTTTTACCCAAAAATTCTACATTAAAGTAAAAATCATTATCAAAGATCTTGTTTTTGAACAACCTGTTTTATTTGATACTGGAGCCCAGGCTAACTGTATTTTAGAAGGCTTGGTTCCTACCAAATATTTTGAGAAAACAATTGAAAGATTTAGTTCTGGCCACCACGAACCAATATCCATTCAATACAAACTTTCAAAGGTTATTGTTCAAAATGAAAAGGCGGGTTAAAGTTCCATTCATTCTTATGAAACAAATGGGATCACCAATTATTCTTGGTGCACCTTTTGCTACCATATTAATGCCTTATGGAACTCAATCGATGGTATTACAAAACAAAGCATTTGGGAAAAACAATTTTATTTCCTTTTACTCAAAAGCCAAAAATTAGGGCTAGTTTGGTTTGAGGGAGGGGAGGGAGGGAGAGGGGAGGGCTAATCTTTGGTCCCCCCTCTTTACACAATTGTCCCTAGAAACTTTTCAATATTTCAAAAATATACTCTCAACAAAAAAGAATATTCCTTTCATTAATGGCAATTTGGTCATTTCCCTACTTTCCACTCCCTTCCCTCCCACTCCCTCCCCTCAAACCAAACATGCCCTTAGAGAATTAAATCCCATCTTTCTCAAAGAAAACACGATCAACTTTCTTAAGGACGAAATCCAATTCAAACGAATTGAGCAACAACTCAAACAACCTTTTGTCCAACAAAAGATCCACTCTTGTCTTGATAAAATTCATAAAACGGTTTGTGCTTGATTCACCCAACGCTTTTTGGAGTCGAAAGCAACATACGGTTGATCTTCCTTACGAACCTAACTTCTCCGAGAAACATATTCCTACAAAAGCCCGACTTATTCAAATGAGCCAAGAACTTCTTGAAACTTGTAAAAAGGAAATACAAGATCTTCTTGACAAAAAACTCATTAGAAAAAGCCGTAGTCCTTGGTCTTGCGCCGCTTTCTACGTTAACAAAAATGCTGAAATCGAACGTGGAACGCCTCTGGTCATTAATTACAAACCTCTTAACGAAGCTTTGCAATGGATTCGTTATCCAATTCCAAACAAGGCTGATTTACTAAAACATTTACATTCGCAAAAATCTTTTCTAAATTTGATATGAAATCGGATTTTGCGAGATCCAAATCTCGAAAAAGATAGGTATAAAGCGCTTTTTAATTGTTCCATTTGGTCAGTATGAATGGAATGTTATGCCTTTTGGTTTAAAAAATGCCCCTTCTGAATTTCAAAGGATTATGAACGAGATCTTTAATGATCAAGGTCAATATATTATCGTCTATATTGATGATGTTCTTATCTTTTCAAACTCATTGGAAGAACATTTTAAACATGTTTTAAAATTCATTCGAAGCTGAGAAATAAATGGTTTAGTGGTCTCCAAACCAAAAATCAGTCTCTTTCAATTAAAAGTACGCTTTTTGGGCCCTTGGATTTACCAAGGAACCATAACTCCAATTGAACGTGCAATTCGGTTGCAATTAAATTTCCGATCAAATTTTGGATAAAAACCAACTCCAACGATTTTTGGGTTGTTTAAATTATGTAGCTGAGTTTATTCCTCAACTTAGCAACTTTCTTAAACCTCTTCATCAAAGGCTAAACAAAAATCCTCCTCCTTGACCGACATCCATACTAACATTGTCAAACAAATCAAACAACAAGGTTAAAGAACTTCCATGTCTTAACCTTCCCATTCCTTCGACTTTCAAAATCGTCCAACCGACGCTTCGAATTAGGATATGGAGGTATCCTCAAACAACGTCTTGACGATAAAGAACAAATTATTTCTTTTACGTCTAAACATTGGAATCCGCTTTCGCGAGAATTATTCCACGATAAAAAAGGAAATTTTGGCCATTGTTTTATGTGTTTCAAAATTTCAAGCGATCTTTTAAATCAAAGGTTTTTAGTCCGCATTGATTGTAAATCTGCAAAAGATGTTTTACAAAAAGATGTTAAAAACCTTGCATCAAAACAAATTTTTGCCCGATGGCAAGCAATTTTGAGTGCTTTTGATTTTGACATTGAATTCATAGAAGGCACTTCCAATTCTCTTCCTGATTTTCTTACCCGTGAGTTTTTACAGGGTAGTTCTTAGGTTGAGAGTTCTCTAACCCCATAACCATTTTTCCTCCTCCAGAAAATGACCAGAAAGAAAAAACCTGGTGATGAACAAAAAAATAAACAAACCCTACAAGAAGAAGATGATAAACAAAGCATCTTTCAAGATGCCCAAAGTCGGTCTACGAAGCGATTTGAAGGAGATCATCAAACAACTCTTAAAACAAAGCAATCTTCTCCTCAAACTCAAGGATCATTGCTACCAACCCCAGGATCATCCTCCAGTCAATCAACTTCCCAAACACGGGAACCACGATTGCGGACAAGATCACAAACTAAATCAGGTCTTCGACCCCAATAACCCAAATTGAGTCTTCAACCCAAAGACTCACCTCCACCAAACCCGACAGAAAAGCTGTTGAATCCTATGCTAAGAAGCCTCCTACAAAGACTTGGGGGAAGTATTAGTGCAAAAGGATGATAAAACCCAAGCCCTTGAGTATGATAGAGCACTCGTTTTATCATTACTTGCCTCTTCTTCACAGGCAATCAGTAAAAAGGAGTATGATTTAGCAAATGCTGAATTCAATCTCCAACTAGCCCAGAAAAGACCTCCTCAGGTTACTAAACAGTTAGTAGTCTCTTTGGCTATTAACCCAATGGATACACCTTACATTCCCAAACTGGATAAGGTCAAAAATATCTTACAAATTGAACCCGAGTTCTTCTTCCAAACACCCAACCAGGTAAAGCATTAAAAGTCTTCCCTTTGGGATTTCATTTTATTCCTACCAATTTACAAAAAACAAGAGAATTTTATGAGTTAATATTAGTTGATTCTGAATCCATTGAATTATCTCGAAAAGAGGATAAAGAAAGAACTTTTATTACTCATTCTACTCTCCATTTTAAAAATTCTCACACCCTCCCAATGGGGACAGGATTTACATAAACATGTCTCTTTTAAAATTGATTATGATCCTAAAGGATATAATTACTGGGATTATTGTGAGGCCTGGTATAATGTCTTTTATGATCAAAATAAAATTTTCAAACATACTTGGTTTCTTTATTTCAAGAAAAACACCAAGTATAACTTTCCTCAATGGTTTCAACAATGGTGAGACTTTTCGGGCCTATACCTGAAATCCTCCCTCCTTCTGTTCAAAAAGCATTGAGTCTTTTCAAAATAAAATATAACCATAATGGAGATCCTTTTCCACTTGATCTTCATTACTTTTCAAAATTAGCTGTATCTTGGATTTTTTCCTGGCAATACAGCTTTTCTCACAATGATAAAAAATCTTTGGCTTTGCCATTCCTCCAAAGACAACCTTTTGTCAGATGGTGGGCAAAATTTGACCAATCAAAAGTGGACTCTAAGGCGGTTGATATCTGGTTCAAAAATAATCCAAGTTATCTTTGTGCAACGGATCAAAGCAAGTTTTTGAACCAAAAATCCCATGCACAGACCATACTTGCAGCAGCTGGGGATCAACAAGAATACTTCAAATTTCACCTCCTTGCTCAAACAATTCCAGCAACAGGGAACAGCTGAAACCATAAATCAGGCTAGTACTTCAACAGAAGGAAATCCAGACCAAAGCGATGATGAAGATGAAGATTTCATTATCAATTTGGGCGAAGACTAAATTTGCAGCAGTTTTTGACGGAAGATACCAAACTGTAACTTCCATGTATAAAACTGTATAAATAATCTTGATCGTATTATAGTATTAGGTGTTCTCTCAAATATAGCACTAAATATTGTAATAGGTAGATCACTGTAGTTAGTTACGGTATTTACTGTAGCTAAATACATTATAAACCAACAGTACCGGTCACCAACCGGAACTGTAGCACAAAAATAGCGATCTGGTCACCAACCGAACTGTTCAAACAATGATTCGAATCTGTTTACTTAAGCTGAAGCTCCTTGGTTCGGGCGAGTTCGATCGGCGAACCATCTCTCTACCTTCTCTCTATCCTTTCTCTCTGCCTTCTCTCTACCTTCTCTCTACACCCTTTCCCTTCTCTATCTCTTTTAAGCTTTCTTCTGCCTTCTGCTTTCCTGTAAGTTATTATGATTTAAATAAACTTGTGTTTCTTTATGTCTTTCTGCATCTGCATCTCTTCCTTACTCTTCTCTCTATTTATGAACTAGATCAGCGTAGTTTACTACCGATCTGCTTTAATTTCTTTCTTTCTCTTTAGCACGTTTACTTCCAGTTCTTTAATTTATGTTCTAATTTCGTTATTGCTTTCTCTACTTCTCTGTTTCCCATTCTCCCTTTCCCCTCAGATCCTTCGGGGTCACTCCCTGAAGAAGGTGGGGTTCGAACCTACCCCACTTTCATAGGGTCCACTTGGTTCCTTTGATATATACGTATATGTACATGTATATATATATATATATGTATACATGTGTGTGTGTGTGTGTGTGTGTGTATATATGCATTAACAAATATATATATTCTTCTTAACATTTTTTCCATCAAGAAACCCACACTCTTGTAAATATCATTACTGAACTTGTAAATACCATTAACGAATTAATAATTCTCATTACAAGATTTGTTATAATTGACCATTATTTGTTGTTTTATGAGAGACACTTGTGAAAAACCTGACGAAAGCACTGGTAATTACCATTACAGAACTTGTAAATATCATTAACAAATTGGTAATTCTCATTACAAGATTTGTTATAATTGACCCTTATTTTTTGTTTCTATGAGAGACACTTATGAAAAACCTGACGAAAACACTGGTAATTATCATTGTGGAACTTGTAAATACCACTAACAAATTGGTAATTTTCATTACAAGATTTGTTATAATTGACCCTTATTTGTTTTTTCATAAGAGAAAAACATGACGAAAGCACTGATAATTACCATTATGAATTTGTAAATACCATTAACGAATTGATAATTCTTATTACAAGATTTGTTATAAATAATTTACTTTTTGTTAATATCACACCCTTCATTGACAATAACATTCATGATTTATAAACATCATGTATATACACACACATTGTTTAATATATATATATATTATGATATAATATAATATGTAAATATATAAATTCAGGTTTTTTTTAAGTGTCTCTCATGAAACAACAAATAAGGGTCAATTATAACAAATTGATCTTGCAATGAGAATTACCATTCGTTAATGGTATTTACAAGTTCTATAACAGTAATTACCAGTGCTTTCGTCAGGTTTTTGACAAGTGTCTCTCATGAAACAACAAATAAAGGTCAATTATAACAAATCTTGTAATGAGAATTTCCAATTCATTAATGGTATTTACAAGTTCTACAATGGTAATTACCAGTGTTTTCGTCAGTTTTTTCATAAGTGTCTCTCATGAAACAATAAATAAGGGTCAATTATAACAAATCTTGTAATGAGAATTACCAATTCGTTCATGATATTTACAAGTTATGTAATGTTAATTACTAGTGTTTTTGTCATATTTTTCGCAAGTGTTTCTCATAGAACAATAAATAAGGGTCAATTATAACAAATCTTGTAATGAGAATTACGAATTTGTTAATGGTATTTATAAGTTCAATAATGATATTTACAAGAGTGTGTGTTTCTTGATGGAAAAAATGTTAAGAAGAATATATATATTTGTTAATGCATATATATATATATCAAAGGAACCAAGTGGCCCAGTGGTTGGGCCACTTAGACCCCATGAAGGTGGGGTGGGTTCAAACCTAACCTTCTTCACTTTCATTGAATATGTTTTTTTTAAAAAAACAATTCAACCCCACAAATAAATAAATAAATTACCCTTGCTGGATCTTAGGCCGCTGGTGGCTGGAGCCTAGGCGCCGGCAGTTGCAAGCCGTCCGGAGGTCGGTCCTCCGGCGGGCGGTTGTGGTGGCTTTCCGGCAAGGGTAATTTTTTTTTAATTTAAAAACTAAGGGTAAAAGGGGAAATTCACTAGAATTTGAAAATCCCAATATAATCCTTGGTACTTTTAAGTCCTTTAACAAATTTAATAGACATTTGGGGTTTTGCAAATTCAAATGGTATTTAAATGTAATTTTCCCTATTTATGATGTGAAAATATCAAAATACCCATGTTGGAAGAGGGGGAAAAAAAAAGCTCCCCCTTCCCAGTAAAGCCATAGCCACCGTCGACCCATCATAGCCAACGCCACATTGAGAAAAGGATTGCTTTGAAGGTCCAGTAGTTACCACCATCACAAAAAAGCCTTATAAGAACGGAGTTGGGACCGGTCTTAATATAGGCTGTAACATCCCAATTGAAAACGGCGGAATTTTTTTTTTAAAAACGTTTCCAAATATTTCAAGCAAAGTAATCAGAGTAGAGCATTGGAGCGAGTAAGTAATTTACATTACATTCAAAATATGGACCATAGTGTAAATGTATCGGATTACAGTCATCCGGAATTCTCAAAAGTTAAAGAAACTAAAGAAAACGATTGATAATGTAGACACGTCTTGGCCTACTCCAGCTGCTTGCCTCGATCACCAAACATCGGTCCTCCGGACACGATGCTACGGTGAGATCCATTCCACATATGGATCTCAGTAACGGTTAACCTTATGCTCAAATAAAGCGGTATACGTACAATGAGATATTCATTTCAATACAAAGATATCATCACAAAAGCGGCATTGACGGAGATGTATGATCAATAACATGGACGAGAACATAAGCACAAAGCAGTATGTAAAGTCTCTCTCGACTAGTTACGCACATATCCGGTGCCACGCCACTAACGTGTCCTCGCGCTAGGAATAACTCAAACGGCATTACCAATACTATAATCCGTGGGTAAAGTCAGAAGTATCTCGACGATTCTCACGTAACCTCGCCTATGAACGTATCTATAACGCAAAAGTATATAAGCAGCATAGAGTTAGGGTTACGGACGCGTCCGTACCTTAGTTGCGATATCCGGCTCTTAGGCTAAAAACAAGACTTTTTGGCCGTACGTAAAAAATAAATAAACAACGGCAAACGGCGTGGAACGATGGAATTTCGACGCGGTTCGACGTCGAAGTATTCTAATCAGAATAATAACAGACTTATGAATATTTGGCAGCATAACAGGCATTTTAGGTGAAAAAGACCATTTTGCCCCTACTACCCCTATTTGGCGGAATTTCGCGTAACTTCGTTACTTTGACCTTATTCCATTTCAAAATTATCCCCACTAGGTTTTTACCTCGTCGGGCATCTTTCAATGCAATGAG
This sequence comes from Acacia melanoxylon, assembly GCA_019022615.1. Classification (NCBI taxonomy): domain Eukaryota; kingdom Viridiplantae; phylum Streptophyta; class Magnoliopsida; order Fabales; family Fabaceae; genus Acacia; species Acacia melanoxylon. The sequence goes on from JAFJYJ010000027.1 coordinate 6,239,305, forward strand.
GCTTAAAAACAAGTATAGGAATATATTCCCGAAGCTTCCTAGATCAAAACAATAGTTCTACTATAACTACCGAAAGAACTACGTAAACTAAAAGCTAAGGACGAGAAGAACTTACTCGGAGCTAGAATTTTTGCAGAGCTTCTCTCTAGAACCTCTCTCTAGGTTTTGAATTTTGGTGTGAAGAATGAGAGGAGAGGTGCTTGCTATTTATAGAAGAAGGGAGGGACAAGGTGGGAATTAACACAAAAGTCTTGGATCGGATTAGGCCGTTGGATCGCATTTTTAGGACAAAACAATCTTGGCCATCCATGGTCAAGGCCGACATCAAGGGGCCCCAAAATTCAAAGGATGAGTTGTCATCCAATGATGGCTCTTGCTTTATGGCCTCCGGCCCGATAAAGCTACCCGATCGGTGTCCGTTTTGCGCGATTTCGCAGAAACTCAAAAATCCGGGCGTGTAACTTTGAAGGTCTTTTCATCCTCTTTCATTTTATCTATTTGGATCCTCTTTTTGATCATATCCAGGTATTCTCCGGTGCGTCGGAAGATATTCGGACAAACGCGTCCGATTCTAAATCGCTTTCGATAGAACCAACCAACGGACAACAATTCGCCTGAATCGTAAAACGTCCAGTTGTTGCCTAACTTAATCTCGTGTTTGAAAACACGAAATTGTTTCTATAGGTTCTCACTTTGCCTATCTCGGCTCTACTCTATCCGATCGCTTTCCGTCTTATTAGGAATTAGGGTTTTCGGTTGCGGAAATCAACGTCACGGTAAATTCTTTCTTCGTGTAAAAATTTACTTGTTCTTAATTTGATCAGTCGAAAAGCCTTTTACCTCTCGGGTTTACTGTAGAATTTATTTCGACTTTTCCCCTGGCCCGCCTATAAGCCGACTCACCGCATTATATTATTATTTTATTCTAATTATCATTTTAATTATTTAAACAATTCATTTTAATTAAAAATACCAAGAATTTCGGCCCATTCATTTTAAAATTCAGTTTTAATTATTTTTTCATAATTTTTTCCATTTTTTAAAAATATAATATTTTTTACCAAAAATTCATGTTTTACCCCTGCCTTCGTTAAGGCTTAATCAGGCCTAAATTCTTCGTTTAGTGATCTTTTTAGGATTAGATTCCTTCATACATTTATCTTTACTTATTTTTTCCTTAATCCTTTTTATCATAATTAGTAAGTATATTTTATGCTAATTACGACCTTAATCTCTTAATTAAGGATTTTACCATAAATTTAACTTTCTATATTTCTCTTGTTTTAATGAATCAATTAGCTAGTAATTATCTAATCATTCTCTTACCAATGGTTGATAATTTTATAATTTACAGTATATTATTATCTTACAACTTTATCTTGACATTGTCATTTTATATCCTATGTAAAATATTAAAAATGTTTACACCATAAAGTTACTTTATGGTTCGGGAATGCTTTTTAAACATTTCTTCATGTTATTTCCTCCGAAACAATTTATTAAATTCTTATAATTAAAGATAATACTCCCATAATTTTCTCATAATCTTTCATGATCTTTCGTATTTATCATAATGTTTTTAGACCGTTTTTATCACCATTATTGCATTTTTAGTCATTCTGTTCATCCGATTTTTCCGTAAATTTTTCGACAATTTACTCGACAATTATAACAATTTTCTATAATATTTTTAAACTCATGAATTTGCTTCATCAAAATATTCATTAATTTCTCTTATCTCAAGAATTCCGCATTTGCTAAAATCGGGTATTACATTTCTCTCCCCCTTAAACAAAATTTCGCCTCAAAATTTAATCTATACTAACTAGACTACGGGCCATAAACTCTGGGTACTTCTCCTTCATGTCACTCTTGGTTTCCCAAGTTGCCTCGTTTGATGATAAACCCTTCCAGACCACCTTCACTATCAGTATAGTTTTAGTCCTAAGCCGTTTCTCCTGGTGTTCAAGAATTCGCTCCGGCTCGACTACAAAGGTGTTATCATGCCGTACTTCAACATCATCATACTCTATGACATGATCTTGATCTGGTAGGTATTTCTTCAGTTGTGACACGTGAAAAACATCATGGAGATTACTCAGGTTCGGGGGTAACGCTAGTTGATACGCAACTGGTCCTCGCTCGGCTAATACTTCAAATGGTCCAACGTAATGCAGACTAAGCTTCTTTCTCTTCAGTGTTCTGCCAACACCGGTTATTGGAGATAATTTCAGAAACACATGGTCTCCGACTTCAAACTTCAACGGTCTTCTCCTCTTATCTACATAGCTCTTTTGTCTACCGTGTGCAAAGAAGGAGTCTTTTCTTGATCGAGCGACCGCTCGAGGTCGCTTTTAGCATATCCGGTCAAGCAAGCGCCAGACGCATCATCCAAAGATAAAGGCGATTGACACTTTCGCCCATACAAAGCCTCGAACGGGGCCATTTGTATGCTTGAATGATAACTATTGTTATACGCGAATTTCCGCTAGTGAGAGGTGTTCGTCCCAATTTCCTTTGAAATCCCGGGCACATGCTCGCAAAGATATCCTCCCGTCCGTATCGTCCTCTCGATTGACCGTCGGTTTGAGGGTGATAAGTCGAACCGAACTTCAGCTTGGTACCCATTCCTTCATGTAGTGCTTGCCAAAAGCGGGATTGGAATCGAGTATCCCGATCAGAGATAATACTCTTAGGGACTCCGTGCAGTCTCACGATCTCTTTGATGTAGATTGCAGCCAATCGTTCTAGAGAGTAGTGGATGCTAATGGGTATGAAATGTGCCGACTTGGTTAATTGGTCGACGATCACCCAAATGGTATCGTGATGCCCGATCTTAGGTAGACCTACTACAAGATCCATGGTCACATTCTCCCATTTCCACTTCGGCGGTTCTAGTCCTTGCGAGAAGACCGGGGGTCGCCGGTGCTCAATCTTTACTTTCTCGGCAAGTTAGACACCCAAATACGCCTAAATCGAGTTACGTCTCTTTTCATTCCGGCCACCAAAGCTCAGCCTTCATGTTTTGGTACATCTTGACCATTCCTGGATGTAGAGTATACTTACTCTTGTGAGCCTCATCCAGACACTTCTACCTTAATTCATCAACCGGCGGTATGTAGATTCGTTTCTTGTACCTGACCAATCCACTCGATGAAAGGTCGTGGTCTTGGATTTCACCTTGAGAGATCTTCTCCCGCATGGAGATTGCCCAATCATCTTGTCTTTGAGCTCCATCAACTTCATCTCTCAGGTCGTACTCCCCTTGACTCACAAGAAGATTTGCAAGGTAGGCGTCACTTGGTGCGTTGAAATTCATGCAGATTTGGTTTGAAAGATTCAGGTCTCTGAAATCTTCAAGTAATTTCGCTGCTCTTGTATCATCATGTATGATACTTGCACCTTCTTCCCGCTTAGAGCATCTCGCAACGACGTTTGCTTTCCCTGGGTGATACTTGATCTCCGGGTTGTAGTCTTTCAAAGCAATTCCATCCAACTACGTTGCCTCATATTCAGTTCCCTTTGATCAAAGAGATATTTCGGGCTCTTGTGGTCGCAGTATAATTCTACGGCCGTACCGTACGGATAATGCCTCCATATCTTCAAAGCGAACACGATGGCGCAAGCTCCAAATCGTGTGTAGTATAGTTCGACTCGTGCGGCTTCGGTGACGAGAGGCATAAGCCACCACTCGCCCAATTGCATTAGGACACAACCCAATCCTTGCCCACTGGCATCACTGTAGACCACGTAAGTCTCATCAGGATCTGGGATGATCAATACTGGTACTATAGTCAACCTCTCCCTCAGTCTCTGAAAGCTCTCCTCACAGTCATCTCCCCATACAAAGGGTTGATTCTTCCTCGTAAGCTTTGTCAATGGTAGGGCAAGACGCGAGAAATCTCATATAAATCTGCGGTAATATCCCGCCAAACCTAGGAAACTACGAATCTCCGTCACTTGTTTCGGTCTCTTCCGGGCCCAAAAGCGCTTCCACCTTGCCTGGGTCAACAGCAACTCCGCCGCTAGATATCACATGGCCCAGAAATCTCACTTCCGGCAGCCAAAATTCGCATTTGCTCAACTTGGAGTAGAGTCGCTTCTCCCTCAGTATCTTTAACACAAGTCGCAGATGTTCTTCATGATCTTCTCTGCTTTTAGAATAGACGAGAATATCGTCGATAAACACCACCACGAATTGGTCCAGGTGTTGTCGGAAGATACGGTTCATGTAATCCATGAATACCGCAGTGCATTTGTCGATCGAAAGGCATCACAAGGAATTCATAATGCCCATATCTCGGGTTACGAAAGCCGTCTTGGAAATATCATCGTCTTTGACTCGCAATCGATGATATCCGAACGTAAATCAATCTTTGAGAATACGGTGGAACCGAGATAATTGATCCAAAAGATCATCAATCCGGGGAAGTGGATATTTGTTCTTGACGGTTACTTTGTTGAGTTCACGGTAGTCGATCTGAGTCGGAAACTTCCATCTTTCTTCTTCACGAACAAAGACCGGGCTCCCCACGGTGATACACCGGGTCGGATGAACCCCTTCGTAATAGCTCTTCAAGTTGTTTCTTCAATTCCCGCATCTCATTTGGAGCCATACGATACGACGCCTTTGAAATTGATCATGTACCAGGCATCAATTCAATGGTGAACTCGACTTCTCTCGTAGGAGCTAGCTCAGTGAGATCCTTCGGGAACACGTCAGGAAACTCATTTACAACGGGAATGTTCTCAAGTGAAAGCTAGCCTGTCAGCTTTAAGCGAGAAAAAGATCATATATGCTTGGCATCCCTCCTTCATGCATCCGTCGCCTCCGTAGCGAGAGAGAAAATTCAGGCTCACATCAACTTTGTCTCTCGCTAGGTGAATCGAAGAACATTATCTTCTTGCTGCTATAGTTGATCATCGCACCGCTCATTGCTAGCCAATTCAACCCGAGTATGACGTCTATGCCATGAAGTGGCAGTCGGATAAGGTCCACTTTTGAAACTCGTCCATCAACGCTCACGGTACAATTAATACATGCATCAGAAGCTAAGGATTTCAAGCCAAGTGGTGTAGATACTATCGATCATAAGACAATCTAGAGGCATGTATTCCTAGACAATTTGCACAATCATAGGAAATAAACGAATGGCTAGCACCCGTATCAAACAATGCTTGTAGTAGATTTCCGTTGATAATAACAAGATACCTTGCACCATCTCTCGGAGACTCTCGGCCTCCGCATCGGTCGCGCAAAAACCGGCCTTGGTTCTGCGGTCTTGCCACCGCTGCAATCTCCGGACAGTTCCGGGCCGATATGCCCAGTTTTTGGCACTTGTAGCGAGATCGGCTTCCCATCACGCCCGGCTCCGGATGGTCCTTTCTGCACTTTGGGCAAGTTTGGGTCCCGCTTGACCGGGATAACCTTGTTGCCCTTGTTGGAACGGCTTCTTGCCTCCGCCTCGGGAGTTGTTCCATGGTGCGATCCTCTTCTCGCGAGGAACCTCCGCGACTTTACCCGCCACGGTTTGCATTGTTGTTGTTGTTGAGATGTCTGATCCTCCTGAGCTCTTTCAGATTACGCTCGACCAGACGGCATGATTCAACCGCTTGAATCAGATCCGGAAATTGCTGTGACACCAGCTTTTCCCGAATCTCAAACCTCAGACCATCAACCAATCGACTCGCCTTCCAGTTTTCGTTGTCGTTGGTCTTCAGATATGATGAGTATCGAGATAGGTTGGTGAATGCGGCGAAGTAATCCTCGAATGACTCATCATGGTTTTTTCGAATATGTAAGAATTCGACTCTTTTATTACTTGTAACGAGGAGGGAAATATTGTTCGTTAAACTTTTCCAAGAACTTCTCCCAAGTCACAGGGCAAACGCGTGCCTGCAATGTCACTGCCACGGTCTTCCACCAACGGTCGGCATCTCTTTCCAGTTTGTAGATTGCCAGCTGGGCCTTGTGATCTTCGGGACAGTCTAAGACCACAAAGATCTTATCTAACCTCATCAGCCAGTCTTCAGCTGAATCAGTCTTGCCGCGGAAAACCGGGGGTTTCAATTTACAGAATTGAGTTACCCAATGTTGCGTGGCTTCCACCTCTCTATTTCGTTGAGGTAGAACTACCAAAGCTCTTTCAAGCGAAGGTGATCGAGATCCCCTCGACTCATCGCTTCTTCATTTTGTTGATTTCGGCTTGTCTTTCTTCCAGAGTACGTTAATAAGAGCTCTTTGCTCTTGCAGCATTTGCTTCACTTCTTGTAACTCAGTCTGCCCAGGTTGGTTATTCTCGGGCTCGGGTGTTGGAGTTCTTTGAGGCTGTCTGCCTCGACCACGTCCTCTACCTCTAGTTTGGCCTCGTCCACGGCCCCTATTTCTTAGGTTCGCCATTCTTTAGGTTTATACCTTTTTATTTATAACAAGAGATAGGAATAAGGAAATTAGTACAGAACTAAGCACACAAAACAACATATATTATTAATGCATCTTATTTGTACAAGTTGACCTCGACGTTGGTCATATCCTAAACTATACAAAATTCTACAATCTCTTTTATTCTAACAGAAAATCTCACAATCTCTCAGGGCATTTAGAGAGTTTTAAAAACAATATAATACTATATAGCCTCTATATATGGTTCCACAGCTTTCTTTCACCATCTTGCTCTTTCTACATGTGCTGGTGCATTATGCTTTTTAGATAACGAAGATAGATACGAGCGTCTACAATAGGGCCTTCGTCCAGCAGTTCGTTAGTGATTCTGGCCCAAAAACGGGTCACAGGGAAATAGAAGAGAGTGGATCTGACCCAGTCTCCAGGCGAATGTGGGTTCCTCTGGTTTTGAGAATTTTGAACCAAGTGAAGGAAGGTCAGATACCTTTCTTTCGAAGTGTTTGTAGACTGTTCTGCAAACAAGTAAAATGATTCTAATTGTTGGGTTAAGGTCGTATTACTACCCAACACGAAGTGAAAATCGTCAAGGGTGACTTCTTCGGTATCGAGGTTTTGGATGTCTGGGAAATCGAAGTTATCTCCTACAGAAGAGTGAGTTGAACTATCAGGGGTTGCAGCATCTTCAAAATACATGGATTCCAGGTCTTCCTCCGGGTCTTCCTCTGATTCTACCGGTTCGGGATCGTAAATATAATCCGGGTATTCCGGTCCGGGGTGATACTGGGGTTCGGAGTTATCGGGGTCCGTAAAGATAGTCAACGTCATCAGTGGTACATAATCGTATGCCGGGCGGTACGGGTTGTACAAGCTCGGTTCCAGTGGAGGGTAGATTGGATCAGGGTTCAGTCCTCTTCCTATCCTCTCGGTCCCCACCGACTTCCTAGCGGTCCGATTCCATCTCCCATACCGCCAAACGAACGGATTATCGTCTCTGTTCATCTCTACACATTGCACTAGGTCATATCGATACTCATTTTCCAAAAAGTTCTCAAAGTTTTTGAAAAAGGCTAATTTGAACATAACTCTGTTAACCGAACAGAATGGCCAGATAAGTGTCTATCATGGGGACCTCACCAACTCTATGGCGACTGATTGGCCACACCCACATAGACTAGCCTTAACTGTCCTACCATATTGTTCGTAATAACATAGTCATATCAATGCCAAGACTACTGCTCTGATACCAAAAATGTAACATCCCATTTGAAAACGGCGGATTTTTTTTTAAAAAAACGTTTCCGAATATTTCAAGCAGAGTAATCAGAGTAGAGCATTGGAGCGAGTAAGTAATTTACATTACATTCAAAATATGGACCATAGTGTAAATGTATCGGATTACGGTCATCCGGAATTCTCAAAAGTTAAAGAAACTAAAGAAAACGATTGATAATGTAGACACGTCTTGGCCTACTCAGTGCTTGCCTCGATCGCCAAACATCGGTCCTCCAGACCACGATGCTACGGTTTGAGATCCATTCCACATATGGATCTCGGGTAACGGTTAACCTTATGCTCAAATAAAGCAGTATACGTACAACAGATATTCATTTCAATACAGCATATCATCACAAAAGCAGACAGCAGATGTATGATCAATAACATGGACGAACATAAGCACAAAGCGGTATGTAAAGTCTCTCTCGACTAGTTCGCACATATCCAAGTGCCACGCCACTAACGTGTCCTCGCCGCTAGGAATAACTCAAACGGCATTACCAATACTATAATCCGTGGGTAAAGCAGTAAGTATCTCCGACGATTCTCAACGGTAACCTCGTCTATGAACGTATCTATAACGCAAAAGTATATAAGCAGCATAGAGTTAGGGTTACGATACGCGTCCGTACCTTAGTTGCGAGATATCCGGCTCTTAGGCTAAAAACGGTACTTTTTTGGCCGTACGTAAAACAAATAAAAAATGGCAAACAGCGGAACGATGGAATTTCGGCGGTTCGACGTCGAAGTATTCTAATCAGAATAATAACAGACTTATGAATATTTGGCAGCATAACGGGCATTTTAGGTGAAAAGACCATTTTGCCCCTACTACCCCTATTTGGCGGAATTTCGCTTAACTTCGTTACTTTGACCTTATTCCATTTCAAAATTATCCCCACTAGGTTTTTACCTCATCAGGCATCTTTCAATGCAATGAGGCTTAAAAACAAGTATAGGAATATATTCTGAAGCTTCCTAGATCAAAACAACAGTTCTACTATAACTACCGAAAGAACTACGGAAACTCAAAGCTAAGGACAGAAGAACTTACTCGGAGCTAGGCAGAATTTTTGCAGAGCTTCTCTCTCTAGAACCTCTCTCTAGGTTTCGAATTTTGGTGTGAAGAATGAGAGGAGAGGTGCTTGCTATTTATAGAAGAAGGGAGGGACAAGGTGAGAATTAACACAAAAGTCTTCAGATCGGATTCCGGCCGTTGGATCGCATTTTTGAGGACAAAACAATCTTGGCCATCCATGGTCAAGGCCGACATCAAGGGGCCCCAAAAAGTCAAAGGATGAGTTGTCATCCAATGATGGCTCTTGCTTTATGGCCTCCGGCCCGATAAAGCTACCCGATCGGTGTCCGTTTTGCGCGATTTCGCAGAAACTCAAAAATCCAGGCGTGTAACTTTGAAGGTCTTCTCATCCTCTTTCATTTTATCTATTTGGATCCTCTTTTTGATCATATCCAGGTATTCTCCGGTGCGTCGGAAGATATTCGGACAAACGCGTCCGGTTACGGAAATCGCTTTCGATAGAACCAACTTCTGGACAACAATTCGCTGAATCGTAAAACGTCTAGTTGTTGCCTAACTTAATCTCGTGTTTGAAAACACGAAATTGTTTCTATAGGTTCTCACTTTGCCTATCTGGCTCTACTCTATCCGATCGCTTTTTCCGTCTTATTAGGAATTAGGGTTTTCGGTTGCGGAAATCAACGTCTGGTAAATTCTTTCTTCGTGTAAAAATTTACTTGTTCTTAAGTTGATCAGTCGAAAAGACTTTTACCTCTGGTTTACCTGTAGAATTTATTTCGACTTTTCCCCTCCCTTTATAAGCCGACTCACCGCATTATATTATTATTTTATTCTAATTATCATTTTAATTATTTAAACAATTCATTTTAATTAAAAATACCAAGAATTTCGGCCCCTTCATTTTAAAATTCAGTTTTAATTATTTTTTCATAATTTTTTCCATTTTTTAAAAATATAATATTTTTTACCAAAAATTCATGTTTTACCCCTGCCTTCGTTAAGGCTTAATCGTGCATAAATTCTTCGTTTAGTGATCTTTTTAGGATTAGATTCCTTCATACATTTATCTTTACTTATTTTTTCCTTAATCCTTTTTATCATAATTAGTAAGTATATTTTATGCTAATTACCAGCCTTAATCTCTTAATTAAGGATTTTACCATAAATTTAACTTTCTATATTTCTCTTGTTTTAATGAATCAATTAGCTAGTAATTATCTAATCATTCTCTTACCAATGGTTGATAATTTTATAATTTACTGAGTATATTATTATCTTACAACTTTATCTTGACATTGTCATTTTATATCCTATGTAAAATATTAAAAATGTTTACACCATAAAGTTACTTTATGGTTCGGAATGCTTTTTAAACATTTCTTCATGTTATTTCCTCCGAAACAATTTATTAAATTCTTATAATTAAAGATAATACTCCCATAATTTTCTCATAATCTTTCATGATCTTTCGGTATTTATCATAATGTTTTTAGACCGTTTTTATCACCATTATTGCATTTTTAGTCATTCGTTCATCGATGTTTCGTAAATTTTTCGACAATTTACTCGACAATTATAACAATTTTCTATAATATTTTTAAACTCATGAATTTGCTTCATCAAAATATTCATTAATTTCTCTTATCTCAAGAATTCCAGATTTGCTAAAATCTGGGTATTCCATAGGCGGTCTTAAAAAATTATTACTTTTAAGACCGGATGCTCGACCATTCTTAAACAATTTTTTTAGACCGGACTTTTAAAATATGCGGTCTTAAAAGTCGTACTATATAGACATGACATCATTTATGTTAGGTTTAAAAAGACCAACTTTTTAGACCAGATGTTTAAAACGCCATTCTAAAAAGTCTGACTTTTAAGACTGGATATTTAACTACAAACAACCTGTCTGAAAGGTCTGATGTTTTAGATCGGTTGTGTAATATATCCGGTCTTAAAAGTTAGGACTAGAAATGAATACAAATATTATTCACCATAATTATGTCCTTTTAATGAATATACTAAGATAGCACCTAGCTAAATGAATATACAATAAGAGTTACAATACAATATGAGTTATGAAGACAATACCTAAATGAACATACATACCCAATTCTCACCATGTCTTGATCATATTATCACCCAACAACATTCCTCTTTTATCATGTCTCTTTCATATCTCTCGAGGATCTTACCACAAAAATAAAAACGAAAACAAAAGCTTCATAGTTAATGACATTGTTTAAGAACAGAGGAAGAACATATACTTAAAACCTGAAAGTTTTCAAACAATTCTGCATATAAATATATTACCTGATGAATTGTTTCTTTTAAAAAGGGATATCCTCTCATATCCCTTCATAATCATTTTTTATGTCGGGTTCATTATCCGCTTTATCTTCTTCTTTCATTTATGAGAGATCCCTTGAAAAAGAAGTATTCTCAGGAAGATCATAATTTGAATGAATTTACTCATCAATATCAATGAACCATTTTCCTTAGAGAGCTACAGACCACATTCTATTTTCCTAATCAGTGATATAGAACACTTGTTTCACATGGTCTGCCATAATAAAAGGCTCATCTCTAAAACTGCTACTATTGATATCAACTAATGTTAATCTTAGCCAATCGATCTGAACACTATTATTGACATTAATCCACTTGCATTTGAAAATGATCTTATGAAATGTTTTAAGAAATTATGTTGCCTCAAGCCTGTGCTCTATGCCTTGAGCTAAGTTTTGTGAACTTAAATTTATTTTCAAAATACAAAAAGTTGTGACTCGAGCCAGTGTTTCTTGACTCGAGCATGGATTTGAACGTTATATTCAAAATGTATTTTGATAACTCAAGCCATTACTTAATTACTCGAGTTATGTCGATGCTCAAATCATTTTCAAAAGCTATCTCGAAAACCTGTTATGAAAATGATGTTTGACTTGAGCTAACTATGAATGACTCGAGTCATACACTCAAGGTAATCATTGTAGACTCGAGCTAAGTTCATACAGAGACATCTTTGCTTAAATTCAAACTTATTTTCAAAGAAGATTAACTTGTGACTTGAGTTTAGATTGGTTAGCTCGAGTCACCTGATCGAGCTTGCTTGTATTTAACTCGAGCTAAAGTATCTATGTTTTGCAAATCATCACGTCCGTAAATCTTAAATCTTTGCTTGTGATTCGATTACTTCTTATCATCACTCATTATTGTTCCTAACTATGTTTAATCAGTTTACTAATGAGTTTCAGATGATTAGATGAGGGATTAACTGAAGATTAATCAAAAAGCATTGATTATGTAAGTTGCATTTAATGCGGCTCCAGAAAACGAAGTATGATTTTAGACAATCAATCTTTGAACATTCTGAAGGTATTAATGGTTTCTTTCCATATTTGAACGCTAGATCAACCAACGGGAAGAACAAAAGGAATGTCAATGCGGTAATGACGACGTATACTTACTGAATCAACACTTGTGAGTAACGAAAGAACTTCAACGCTCAACGACTATATTGATTACTCACAATGGTGCATTGAAGGCTTCCAATGGTCATTTAATTCCTTCACCAAATATAAATGAAGCATTCAATACGATTATCTACCGAAAACAAAAACGCACAAACGAACTATTCAATTATTATTTCATTCATTGTGTAATATCTTCGGATATTTATAACTTTCATAATGTGATGCATTTATTTTGCTCGTTTCTTAAAATTTTTGTGATGCATTTATTTTACTTGTTGAATTCACTGTGATACATTTATTTTGCTCGTTTCTTAAAATTTATTGTTTTTTTTTTTGCCAACCTAAAAATTTACTCTTAACTTATTACATGTTGCAGCTTAAATAATTTATGTCATTTTGTGTTGACAAACATTTGATTAACTTTCCAACGGAGCCCATCCAATATCTTCTATAACTTAGCAGTAAATTTTATCATTACTACATGATTTCTCATTTTCTTATGTACAAGTTATTTCTTTAGAATATTTTCATAAGGTTTTTTTTTTTCTAATTATATTTGTTATGTTAGCTTTGGTTCAGATAAGACTTTTAAATGAGCTTGATTGGCGACTTACACTACAAAAAAAAAAAAAAAAAAAAAGACTTTCAGCGACCACTTTTGACGGCGACTTTAAAAGTCGCCGCTGAAAGTATTGACTTTTGGCGGCAATATATTTTGTCGCCGCTGAAAGTGTGACAATCAGCGGCGACATTATGTTGTCGCCGCTAAAAGTAATAGTTTTCAGTGGCGACTCTCATTTGTTGCCGCTGAAGGGTGTTTTAGCGGCGACTTAGTGGCGCCGCCGAAAGTCTTATTTACAATGTTTCAAAAAAAAAAATTGGACTTATGATATTTATACAATAGATATGTTTTATTGATGTAATTTCTTATGAATAATTAATTAATTCTTGAGATTATTGTGAGATAAAGAGAGTTTGATAGATAATGTGTTGTGCATGAGAGAGTGATATGTATACTATAAGAGATAGTATTATTCATGAGTATGTAACAATATATAATACCTCTTATTACATGTATGCACAGTTAACACATAAGTGAATTAAGGTTTGCTTCTATTAATTCATTATTTCTCCTTTTAGCCATTATATATATTCATCGACACTTAAACAAAATCTATTCTTTGCACTCTAATATTATTGCCTAATTCAAACTATCATAATTATTGACATATTTCACCAAACTTTTTTGATGCAATTTAACCGACCACCAATCATATTGAAATTTAATACATTACATATAAATATAACGATTGCCATAAAAATCATCCATCACATAAATACATTCTCTCAAACGTATACTTGGCGAACTATGTATGTGGTTATTGATAGCACAAGTAAAATAAAACTACTAATGAGCTTTTACATTTAGAAGCATAGAAAATATTTAATTTACGGATATAATATATTTGTGATGGATAATTATCAAAAGTCTGTGAGTTGAAACAAAAAAGAAGGCGACAAACGGAAGTGGGTTTTTGCTAGAGCGATACAGTTGGTGGTGTATGCAATGTACATAAGTTCTAAATATGCAAGTGGTTGGGGGTTCGATCCCCAACTCTTGTGAATTAAAAGCATCTCGTGGCCGGCCTTCTTACCGCTTTGTGCGGCCGGCCGGTGTGGCGAAGGATTAGTCTCATGGCTTTCCGGGCCGTGGGGATACCTTTGCGTAGCCAAAAAAAAAAGTTCTAAATATGCCAACAAATTCAACCAAGACGATCATCAACCTCATGATCCTCTCATCTCATCTCCATGAATATTTAAATCAAAATGCTTCTTAATTCCAATCTCAAACTTAACTTTACAAAATATCTACTTTTAGTTTCAGTTTTGTGCAATGTACATGGGCCCAGATGTTTAATTATGGGCAGGTATATTTCTCTTTTAAATTTGCTTATACTAATAATAATTAGTATAATAATAAAATTAAAAAAAGGGGCCTTATTTGTGATGATTAATTATTCGGGAACTACAACATTTACTTAATTTAATTTAGTGCTTTATATCATTCCAACATCATTACCATTAATTGGATAAAAAAGTATCAGTATTGAGTAATTTTTAATCCCAATGAACAACAAAGGTAAGGTTAATAGACTTACATTAGTGATATATGGTATAGTACTATCTATTTTTATGATATATGTTAATAGACTTAATTTAATTTAATTTTTTTTGCACGTCTTTTTCCTTGTATTCCTGATCTTGTGATACATGCATTATAATGCAGACCATGGACAATGATCTTGCATTGAAAATATATATTAAAGCCAGAGCCACACCAAATGTTTTTGTTGCTTTTGCTGAGAGGAAAGAATTTGACAAGATTCTGATCTATTCAAAGCAGGTGATAAAATATTTTGTAACTTAATATAGTTGCTTTTTCTATTAAGAAATAATGCTTATAATTTTATCTGGAGTATTACCACTACTGAAAAATACCAAAATAGTAATGGAATTTAAGAGGTGCAAAAAAATTTAAAATGTAAGCAAATAGCTTCTCCTTAATTGTATCTGTTTTTTTTTTTTTTTTTTTTTTCGGTTGCCCATATGGTATTCAGAGCTTCGTCCTGACTAATCCGAATTTGACCTGGGTCGCGCACCTGACTATGGTGGGTAAGTCTCCCAGCGGGATTTTTTTGCATTCACAAGGCTCAAACTCGAGATTTTATTTAAGGGACACAAGCCGCTTACCACTTGTGTCAACCCCCATTGGTTCAATTGTATCTATTTTAATAGTGTATTACGTATTTTATATATTATATAACCATAATTTAAAAAGTAAATTTTATTTAATAATTTTAATAAATTGATTTCAAGAATTACTTATATTTTTTAATTTTTTTATTTAATAAATTGTGTAATTAGTCTCTAAATTTATTTAATAAACAGATTTTATTTAATTTTTTTGTCCAGAGGGCGCGTATGATCTAAATTGGACAAATTATTATCTCCAATACTTATCCTCCCTCCAATACATTTCGCAGTTCCCGCCTTTTGCTTAATTGGCAAAAACAAAAAGATTCACATTTGCCTTTTATTTGTTCCATTAGATAGGCTGTATGAACTCTGAAGCTTCAAACCTATCGGTGCCTTCTTCTTCCACTTCTCTTCATCGCCGCCTGGGGTCCTACTCAATTCGGTTTTACGGTACTTTATTTGTATCCTGTCTTATTATATCTTGTTTTGATAATTAAAGAAAGCTGTCATTGATTTCCTTTTCGCCCTCTGATTTTTTCAGTGCGGATACTCTTCTCCGACTCAAGAGAGCATAATCAGCGATCTGAAACTCTCAGTTTCGGAGGTTTGGCTGCATTTTTCTATGCATCTGATTGAATAATGTTTTAATTTTCATGTTAATTCTCCTGCTGAATATATTATAGACTACAGTTTTCTCTATTCAGTTCTTTATCAAACGTGGGGGCAATGGCGGGAGCTATAACTAGCGGTCAAATGTCAGAGTACATTGGGCGTAAAGGGGTATAATGATTTTTGTGTCTATTTACTCTTGCAAGGCTATCTATGATTGTGATGTTGTGTTTGAATTGCAGTCACTAATGGTTGCCGCAATCCCTAACATAATAGGATGGCTTGCCATTTCTTTCGCCAAAGTATGTGATGATATGGGAACTTGGATTTGATACCCCTGTTCATTCCTTATCTTAGTTTACAACCTCATAGTTTGGAAGGATTTGGCATTGGGATAATTTCTTACGTGGTAATCTTGATAGCCCTGTTTTCTTTTCTTATATGCCGAGATCCATTGGGGAAATTCTGAATGAAAATAGTGTTAGTATTTAGATGTCTTAGAGACAATCTGTAAGGACAGATCAACATCATTTCTATGTTGTAGTATTTCATTATTAATAAATGAGCATATTTTATCTTTATCATATTTATGTCTCATCTTTATTTTAAAGTAAATATGTCCCTAGGAATAGAATATGTGTTAATCTCGAAGATCAATGATAGACATCATGATCATGAGGACTCGAGAACACTGTATATCTATTACCTAAAACTTGTTCTTAGTCTTGAATCACCAAGAAAATGTATTGATGATCTCAATAAGACTAGTATGACATCATCTACTTGTATAAAGATACAAGGTAGGGACCTCATGGAATACAGACATGGAGATGCCTTAGCTGATGTTGTGGGTAGATCTGTTAGAGAACAGATAGTACCGAATAGACTCGTCGAGAGACTCCACAAAGATTCATTGTAGAGAGTATTGTTGGATATGTAAAGTCTCATCGTTTGGTAGTACGGATCGTCCTAGACTTAAAGATGTCATCAAACACTATGTCCTAAGGTTATACTTTGACTGTACAACTCTATCCACCTGAAAATGGGAAGAACATTGTACTCTTGGGTGTAACTCAAATACATGAGTATAGATGGACATGCCAAGAGGATTCACAATCCCTACAAGGGATTAGTTATTCACAAGACCGGTAAAGCTTGGAAAACTTCCAATTAACTCGGGAGTCTGTACGCATAGCAAATGATCATGAAGAGTCATGATCTATTATAGAGTTAATATAAGAAGATTCTTAGTTCTGTGAATTAGCTACATTTAGTCATTTAAAAGAGATGATACTCTATCTTTGCTCTCGACTAAATGTGAATGACGATGTGAGGGATGATGTCTGCATGCTATCCAAACATGAAAGGTAGATCAACTCAATTAGTTCTGGGGTCGCAAAGCATTGCTAGTCTCTTATGAGATCATTAAATAAATTGGGCCCATTAAAGGGGTTTTTAATCGGTCCAAGTTTATTTATGTTAGTGACTAATTGGGCCTAATGGGTCACACACAGGTTATTCCCGATTGTTTAAAATTAGCAAACTTGGGTCAATAATTGTTATTGGGTTTTATCGAGAGTAAAGGTGTAATTGGGTTGGAGTGAGACTCCAAACCCAATGAGGAGAAAATGGCATCATATATGGTGTCTCCGGTGAGAAATCAGTTCTTCCGCAAAAGGGCCCAAATGTGTTGAAAGACCCAACGGGGTCTTAGGCCAAGTTGAATTTAGAATTCGAATTTTGAATATAAGTTTGAAATTTAAATTTTAATTTGAATTTTAATTTCAAAAGATTATGTTATAAAAGATAATTCTGAATTATCTAAGATATATATATATATATATATATAAAAGATATATTTAAAGATCCAATAATGATTGGATGAAGATAAGAGAAATAATAAATGAGGATTTATTTAAGAATGATTTTGAATTTTAGTTTAAGAGATGAATGTGATCCATCATCTTAAATTATTATTCAATCATTCAAGATATAAATTTAATTCATTATGATTTGGATTTTCCAATTCAAGTTTGGATTGAGCCTTTTTTGTGAGCACTTAAATTAGGGTTAGACTCTTATAAAGTGCTGATTTTTGGTGTGCCCTTTTGATGGACGTTTTTTGAGACAAGGAAATAAATGTGATCCATCATCTTAAATTCAATCCATCAATCAAGATATGAATATGATTCATCATATTACATTCAATCAATCAATCAATCAATCAAGATGTGAATTTAATGTAACTTGGTTAACAAGTAGTAGACCTATTACCTAAAACCTCTTTCTTAGTGCATAAGCTAAAAATTCCTAAGGCAATTAGGGTTAGGAATTTTCGGCCCACCAAGGCTATAAAAGGAGGAGGGTTTGGATGCTTTTTTTGATATCCTTATGCTCTCTAAATTTTGGTCTTTACCAAAGGTTTAGAGAGGAAAAGGCGTCATCCAAAAGGGGTGAGGTTCCAATCTTGTTCATCCTATCCATAATCTAATTCCAAGAAACCATCACCTTCTTGAAAAGAGTAAAACCCAAGGAAACCAAACATCAACCTTGTCTTCGCCTAGCAAGCATCCAAGGAGTGAGAGGTTTCAGGAGAAGGAGTTCTCATTGCAATCGGGGGTAGCCGTGTAGATCAACGTTAGAGGACATTAGCAACATTGAGGTCTTCAGGTGATCTAAGATAATCCTAATCTCTAATAGTCATGTTATCAAGTTTTCCTAATCCCCAATAGTTGTTTTAACGAGTAATCCCAAAATTCATGAATATTATAAATTGTTATGAATTCTCATGAGTGCCGTAAAGAGTTACGGATTTATAATTATTAATTAATTAACGTAATAAGTTCAGGTTAATAATTCATGAGAACCATAAGGAGTTACGGGTTTCCGCAACGATTAAACAAAATTTTATTTTCAACCTCATGAACCTTTGCATGAAAGTCATATAATAGGCAAAATTAACCAACAAATAGTTTGTCTTTCTTTTCTCAAGGTGCCTATTTATATTGCTGAGATATCGCCTCAAAACATGATAGGCAACCTTGGATCTGTCAACCAGGTTGGCTGCTTAATGCTGCTTCTTAATCCCACCTTCATTTGCTCCATTCTTCTATTTGAAATTATATTTTTTAACTTTTGTCATTTTGTTGCCTCAGCTCTACGTTACAATTGGAATACTGCTGGCTTATCTGCTGGGCCTTTTTGTCAACTGGAGAGTGCTTGCAGTTCTAGGTAAATTCCTTGTTACTAAAGCATGATGACTGTTGCAGACTATTGTTTCAGCAATGATTATATTAACAACATAATTTCACATCCTTACATCTTTCATGGGGGAGACTCAGCTCCATACTACGTTTCTTTTCTAAGGTTTTGATCCATTCATTATTTCCTATGTTTTTCTCTCTTTCCTTACTTTTGGTTTTACTCTTCTTTTTATTTCTATCATTCCCTATAGTTTGATCAAATTGTATTTTGCTATTAGGTTATGTTTTGGATTTGGTTTTCATACTAAGCAAGATAAGAAAATATTTGTCTTCCTCTGAAATCTGTAGATTTTAAATGTTCTGTTGAAGGTTTTAGCCTTTCAGCAATCTCTCTCTGTGATGGCACTATGGCATACAGGATAGTGCTTTCTCAAGCTACTTAACATTCACAGAGAGGGACTTCATGGTGATAATCTCCACCTGTTCAATGTAGGTATTCATCATTGTCATTTCAGGAATAACAATTTGTATAGCACCCAAAGTTTCTGAAGTTTTTTGTTTTCTAATTTTTATTAACAGACTTCATGCAAGCAGTCCCGAGAAGGCTTTCTAAAAGAACTTGATTGAATTTGGTTTGATCATATTCCAAATGCTTTAAGAAGTCAATGGGAAAGTTGTAAAAGAGGTACCTCTTACCTGATCATAGTATTATACCTTTCTTTGGTTCTGATGAAGAGATAAGAATAAATGCGGCTATTTCTGTAGAGCCAGGATATTATTTATAGTAGGGTTAGCAACCCTAGAATGTACAAGATGCTTACAGCTGTATACAACAATAGTTACAAATAAGACTACACACCTAGACTCTGGACTGTAACGTAGTGGGCTCACAGAGGCAATAACTTAGGCCCAGTATTGGGCTTTATCTTTACACTCTTTACATGAAGCAATTAGAAGTGGCTTATACCAGCACTACTAGTAGTGCAGTGGTATTGAGATTCATTTCTCCCTCCTAGGTCCTGGGTTCGATCCCCCCCTCTCCTATCGCCTTGTATCAAAAATAAAAATTAAAATAGAAGTGGCTTACTGGCTTATAATAGAGATCAGAGTGGTATGACTTATGAAATCATTCACTTTCAATATGCTCAACCATGAAACACCAATGAACACACACACAATAGTTGTGCATTGTGTACCTCACAAATTTATCCCTCTGGTCGTATGGATTAGTGTAGCAGGAGTTGAACATTTTGAAGAAGTCACATTAGCATCTGTATAGTAATTAGCCTCCTCAAGAAACCACAATCTTTCATGCTCCTTCACTGCATAAAGAGGCTGCAAATTGTAGCAAAATTCTTATGAATCCCCATATCAACAGAGATTTCGACATGTTTGAAGAAATATTCTCAAATGTTGTGTTTATATATGATTTGATGAATTCTGTATTAGATGAGAATGTTCTTTTCTAATGAATATTAATATTTTAATGTTTTAATTATTAATTTCAAATCCGAAACTAACAAAGACATTGTTCATAGCTGTTGTTCTTTTCTGCAGAAGAAAAATTGACCTCGATACTGCCCGTTCAATCATTGATTTATTCCGTCCTATCATTGGAAAAAAAAAACAGGGGATATTAAAAACAATTAAAGGAACTTGATTGAATTTGGTTTGATCATATTCCAAATGCTTTAAGAAGTCAATGGAAAAGTTGTAAAAGAGGTATCTCTTACCTGATTCACTTTGTGATTGAACCTATTATATTTTTATTTGGCAAGCTGTTTGGGGAATGATTAAAACTAAACCATGGTAAATAGCAACAGTTAAAACTATCCACAACCTCTAACAAATGCAAATTGAACTCCATGAACTTGTTTCTCTGTGCTCAAGCTTCATATTGAATGCTCTGCTCCAATTAGTTGATGGTATTCTCACCTAGAATGAATTCATGGTATCTTCTTCAAAGTACTGGTTATTATTTGATCTTCACAAAGAGTAAATACATTTATATTATGACAGGTGAAACATCTTCATATTTTGCTTGGCAACGGATGATTGATGCAGTGAAGGTGTTATGATTTATTTATTTTTCTAGTTGTCATGTGTATTAGCTGTGACATTTTCTTCTTGTTGACTAGTCAGTTTATATGAAGTTAAAATTCATCTTATTGATCACCAATATGGTCGTTTCTTATCCCTATAAAGATAAGCTGTATCTTGTGATGCCAAACAAAAATGATTTTAATTATTGTGCTCTTTTTTTATCTCATTTGTTTCATGCTTTAATTGTAGGCTCACTTACAAGAATTTCGCCAACAACAACAAGAAGAGGTAGAGAGTGATGCTCGAATGACCTTTGAGTGTGCAGAAGAACGTGCAAAAATGGAAGCAGAGCGTTCAGAATTTGAGCACAAGATAGAACAAATGGAGCAGAGAATACATGCTCTAGCTGTCTTGATGCAATAGGGGCAATTAGCAGCTCTTACTTCATCTACCCTCAGTTTTGATGTCCCATCAGCTAGTCGTTCTTCATAGTTTTATATTTGATCTTTCCAAGGGACAACCTTTAGACTTTGTCTAGACAATTTTAATACTTGATGTTAATTTTGAAGAATTCTGTTAGTATCATTGCTAATTGTTAGTTTCAAATTTATTCTAATATTTATCAATATAGTACATGTTTTAATTTTAGCAATTTACATTTATAAAAAAAATTGTAACTTTCAGTGGCGACAATTGTTGCCACTGATAGATGTTTTACCAGCAACAAAATAGTCGTTGTTGATACATGTTTTAGCGGCAACAAAATAGTCGCTGTTGATACATGTTTTAGCGGCGACAAAATAGTTGTCGCTGAAACATCTATCAATGGCGACAAATGTCGCCACCTATACCTCACTTTCAGCGGCGACATCCATTTTGGCACCTTCCTCTCTACTTTCAGTAGCAACAAAATGTCGCCATTGATTGTCTACTTTCAGCGGCGGCATTTAAATGTCGCCGCCAAAAGTATTAGCGACAGTCGCATAGGCGGTGACATTTTGTCGCCATTGAAAACCCATTAGCGACGACTTTCATAAGTCGCCACTGAAAGTCTTTTTTTTTGTAGTGTTATTATATGTTTCATTGGTATTTATTATTTGATATATGTTTTTTCTTTCCATGTAGTGGCTTCAATGTGATAATGTATTTTATATGTTAGGATAATGTATATTAATTAAATCTTGCCATTTATAGGAATTCAAATATGGATCATAGTTGGATAAAAGATAAATAGAAGAGTATTAAATATGATAAATGGGTGAGGGAAGTTTTAAAATTTGCTAAAACAAATGCCAATAATGATAGTTGGATGTTTTATTGCCCTTGTGTAGAATGTTTGAATAAGAGGCGACTAAGTCTTTTGAGATATATATATATATATATATATATATACATTTAATATGTGAAGAATTTTGTAATAGTTATATAGTATGGGTATGGCATGGTGAAGAAATAAAAATGCCAAGTGCATCTCAACAGGGGGAAGTGGCATTTAATGATAATGGCATGGATATAGATGATCGGATAAAGGACATTATTTGTGATGAAGGAGAATAAGCTCTTGAGAAATTACATGCATATGGTAATATGTCTAGTGATGCAAAGAACCGATGTACCTGGGGTGTAAAAAATACCAATTGCTGAAAGTAGTATTAAATTGATAAGCTTGAAAGCACGATATGGCTAGAGTGATAAAAGTTTTTCAAAAACGCTTGAGGTTTTTAAGACATGCTTCCAGATGATAATGTGTTGCCGGGTCAATACTATGATGCTAAGAAAATACTGCATCTACTAGGGATGAGGTACAAAAAGATCTATGCATGCCCAAATGATTGCATATTGTATAGAAAATAGTTTGAAGAGAAGCATAAGTGTCCGATATGTGAAACCCCAGGGTACAAATCAATTAAGGGGCTTGTAAAAGTGTTGGAGTATCTTTCAATCATACCAAGGTTCAAGCACTTGTTTGCTAATGAAAATGATGCAAAAAAATTGAGATGACTTGCAAATGAGAGGATTTCTGATGGGAATCTTCGATATCCGGATAATTCTTCTCAATTGAAGAAAATCAATCAATTATTTCCTAACTTCGACAAAGAACTTAGGAACCTTAGGCTTGGCCTTCACACTATTAGTTCTTTATGTGGTGTGATGATAACTGACAATTGTAAACAATATGAGGTTAATGATTTAAGTCAATAATGTTTTATCGTGATCAAACTTAAACCAGTAACTTGCTGTCAAATTGACTCGAGTTACACGTTATAAAACTCTAGTCAATACAAGACAAAGAGTTATCAAAGTTTTTGAACTTAGATTGACTCAATCCAGTTTTGATTAACTCGAGGCATAAGCCCTTCCAAAATGTTTTGAGAAGTGATCTTGATTCGAGCCTGTGCTATTTGACTTAAGTCATATTTTGTGGACTTAAACTTATTTTCAGGGCTGAAGTCCTTGACTCGAGCCTATTGCATTTGACTCGAGCATAGATTTGGAAACATATTTTCAAATGATTTAGTTGACTCGAGTCATCACTTAATGACTCAAGCTATTTCAAAGTTCATTTGAGAAAGAAGAACTTGACTCGAGCAAACTATGATTGACTCGAGTCATGCACTTGAGCTAAACGTTTTAAACTCGAGCCTAAGTTCTACAGAGACATCCTCATTTAAACTTCAAACTTATTTTCAAAGAAGATAAAGTAGTGACTCGAGCCTAGAATGCTTAACTCGAGTCATCTGCTCCAGTTTGGTTTAAATGAACTCGAGCATAAGGTATCTCTATCAAAGAATCACCATGTCTATAAATCTTAAATCCTTAAGAATGATTTGTATACTTCATATCTTCACTCATTATTGTTCCTAACTATGTTTAATTAGTTTGTTAATGAGTTTCAGATGATCAAATGAATGATCAGGTGCAGATTAGTCATCCAAATCATAATGCCCAAAATAGCCAAGACAATAATAATACAGTCATCCGGGTTCAAAAGTTAAATAGCAAAAAGAGTCACCAACAAAAACACTTCAATCCTACTCCGCATTCATACCTTTATCTCCCGACGCATCCCTAGAAGTACCACCTATGTCTTTAGAATAGCCTGGAATCCCAAAAGATCCCTGAGTAATCGTTAATATCATATAGGATGTATATACAATGCATGTAAGTAAACCACAAATAAACACAAACCATAGCATCCAATATCGTGCATACAGTAAGGCACACAACCAATCTGGAACTAACAGTCTTAATAGCACACAGCACAAACTGCAGCAGTCTTAATAGCACACAGCACAAACTGCAGAGCACGACAAGTAGCAAAGCCCTCCGGGCATGGCAGTCCTATTAGCACACAACACAGACTACAGGGCACGGCACAGCAGGACCCTAGCTATGATCCCAACACATTCCGGTTCCACAGTTCTTGGAAATGCTCAACAATTGAATGCATACAATATCCATGATAAAGCAAAAATACAAGAGACATACAAAGTATATGAGAATTAAGGTTACTACCTAGCAGTCATCCAAATATTAATAAATTCTCGATGTGCGGAAAAGCGAAGATCACTATACAATTGGTTGTATATTTTATAAATAGAAATATGGAGGCTCAAGCTGTTCATTGAGAGCTTGACGTAATTCCTTCAATTCTTAACTAATACCTACTTATTTATAGAAGTAAATTGCTTGAAATTCATGATTTCATCTCTGTTATGAATTTACTTAAACAATTTACACTTTGACAATAATACTCTCTTAGTTCCTTACTATGAGAGCTAGTTGATTGTTTGTTTTGAGAGATTAAGAAAGCTAAATAAGTTACTTAATCACAACATGTATTGTGTATAATTTGATTTTGTGTATGTGTGTGTGTGTGTGTGTGTGTGTGTGTGTGTAAACTTCTAAGTCAAACAAATTAATTTGGGGAAAACGATAAATATAAAAACTTTTATGTAGCTTAAACCTCCTTAATTTTTCTAAAAAAAGTCAAATGACTCTTACATTAAGAATCAGAGGTAGTTGTTCGCTATTAAATCAAGTCAAAGCCGTTTATAATGGTCATTTGTTACAAAAAAATAAATAAATAAAATTACTATGTGCATGTTTGGGTTAGCGGTAGAAATTACTTTTTCAACTTGATTTATAGTATATGAGGTAAATGTGTTATAAGAGTTTTTTCTAATTGCATAAACATACTTCTTGAATGCTAACTCAAATAGACACTATATTTATTTTTTCTTGACCAATTTTAAATTATATAGTGAGAAATTTAAGAATAATATGCCGAAGCCCTAATGATTGATTAGACTGAGTCTCTCTGATCCATTTATATAATGTACAATACATTATTTTAGAATCGCATGATCAATGGTTAGGTGGTGATGACCTTGACAACCTCGCCATCACCTTCCTCCATTTTCTTGGGATTCATATGTATGAGAATTAAGAATTTTCATGAAAACATAATTTTTTATTAATAAAATTTTAATTTTCTTTTGTCACATGGGACGTTTTATATTTACCATTAAGATTTTTTGACCTGTATTTTAATAATTTTTCCTTTTCTATTGTAGTGTATAATTTTAAGAATTTTCATGAACACATAATCTGATTATTTTTCTTAAAAATAGTTTTTTTTATAAAAACAAAAAATTTATTTAGAAAACTATTTTCAATAAGTTATTTTTAAAAGATAAAAACAGTTTTTAGGTGTTTTCTTATTATTTTTTTTTAGGTAACTCTCTATCCAGTCAAAGGCGAGAATCAGGGGGGCTAGAAGTGGCCCCTGCCCCCCCTAAAATTACAGTATTCGACTCAAATTTTTTAAAAATTATGATTTAGCCTCATAAAAATTTTAATGTTTTCACTTTAGTCCTTATTAAAAAGTCTCATAAAGGGACTAAATTGAAAACATTGGAATTTTTATGAGGCTAAATCATAATTTTCAAAAAATTTGGGTCCAATTATGTAATTTTCTCGCTCTAATTTCAAATGTTGACTCCATTGGGTTTCATTCTGTAATTTTCGCCCCCTATTTTTCATTTGGTTCCGCCCCTGTATCAAGTATCGACACCACAATAACAGTAATGATCCCCGCCACGTCACTTGAAAACATATATATATATATATATATATTGGTATAACATCGGGGCATTTAACCCATCATCATTCCTGGAACAAAATGCAACGTGGGTGTGCAACACCCACAAAGTCACTGTACAGATATCTCCTCACAGCTAAAGGAGGCCTGCGGAAAAACATACAATCATCTCCTTGCTTAACACTCATATTTGCAAGAAAATCTGCACAATTATGAGGACACGTGTGGATTTTTGCAAGGTTAGAGGTACTAGGAAGGAGATACATATCAGTTGGGCACCACCAAGGGAGGGATGGATAAAGCTGAATGTCGATGGGGCATCTAAAGGTATGGAAAGACTGGCTGGTTGTGGTGGCTTGTTTCGGGACTGTACTGGGAAATGGCTAGGTGGTTTTGCAAGGAATTTGGGAGCATGCGCAACATTAAAAACTTAGATCTGGGCAATTCTGACCGGATTAGAGCTGGCTGTAGAATACAAGTTTGACAACATAATTGTTGAATCTGATTCTGTCTCTGTAGTCAACATTATGACTGATTTGCAGGTTAATGGAGCTGCTGAGTCGATGATTCTAGTTCACATTGGTAGACTGTTGAGTTGTTTGCATAATGTTAGATTTGTACATGTCTTTAGAGAGGCAATTGGATCCTCTTCAGCCTCTCCAACTTGCTGTAACTCCAGATTCATACTTTCATGTTTGCTAGTTTTCTCCCTTGCCTCCCCTGGGTGTAGGTTTTCTTTTTCAACCATGCTAACCCCTTTCCAATCATAGCCACCAAGCCTACTCTCTGGTACCACCTCTGTATAGCTGTTTTTAACATGACTATCATCTGATTGTTGCATCACATTGCCAGAATTAACTACTGAAAGCACCGTCCTTGGCTGACCCTCCCTTATTTTTCTGTTGTCCTATACCACCCTTTCCATGCTCTTGGATGCAGCTATGTTAGTCTCCTTAATCATTCTTCTCAAACTCTCCTCTTTCCCCTGTTTTTGTTGTATTTTTTTTGCCCTTCCTTTTGTCCTGATTGATAGCTTCCTTCGGTACTTCTTGACGCTGACCACCCTCACCACCCAAGTTCTTCATCTTATGATCGATTCCTCACCGAGCACAACAAATCTTGATCCTGATTGTTGTTTCTGATTAGGTGCTACATTGAATCTTTGCCTCCTAGGCCTTTGAATAGTCTTCCAAACCTCTTTTTCAACTTCTCTTACAGCCTCCACATTTTTTTACTTCCCCAAGCTCTTCCACTTCCATACCTTCCACATTATTTCTTTTTTGAAATACATCACAAACCTCCTTGCTATATGACCAACCCTTCCACAGTGGTTACATATTTTCCCTAATTAAGCTCTCATATACCACGCTCAGTATCCTTCCTTCTACATTGAACTCAGGCACTAAGG
This sequence comes from Acacia melanoxylon, assembly GCA_019022615.1. Classification (NCBI taxonomy): domain Eukaryota; kingdom Viridiplantae; phylum Streptophyta; class Magnoliopsida; order Fabales; family Fabaceae; genus Acacia; species Acacia melanoxylon. The sequence continues at coordinate 6,266,619 of JAFJYJ010000027.1, forward strand.
GCTTAGTGAGATCCAATTCCACACACATCCGTGAAAATTTACCTCTGGCCCTCTGCGCAATGTGAATATCCAATCTGATTGCCTTGCCAATAGAGTTTCCAAGATTAAGCATAAACTTTATGTCAAATAAAGGAGCGGGAAAATCAGGAAAACGAACCCAGGCTATCACAGAATCAAACTTCGCATTCTGAGGACTAAAGTTAGGCCTCCACCTTGCTACGCTCAGGTATGCATCAGCTATCACCCAAGGTCCCCCAGTCAGGGCTTCCATATAGTCCTCCAAGCGTTGGAAATTGACTAAATAGAAGTCATTCTCCAAATCAAATACATCAATCTTGCCTTTTCTTTCCCATAATTGTCTTAATTTCTTCAGTATGAAACCAAAAGATAGCTGTCATCCTAGCAATTTAACCACCAAAGTTCTACGAAAAGGCTTCATAAGACGCTCCTTCTCCTTCTCTTTAAACAAAAACATCGGACACAAAGGATTGGTAAGATCAACCACAATTCCATCGCCTGGATTCAACACTTTTGCAAAGTCTGTATTACCGCCATAATCATCAACCTCATCGTCCTCTTCATCCTTCGCCCACTCCCACCAACACACATGTGAATTGGCATTTTGTAACTTTGCTACTCCTTAACCTCAGGCTGCATCCAGTGTTCATCGCGCACCTTAATCGCCTTATCACCAAAGAACTCGCCCTTCGCAACTTGGATCTTCCTTTTCCGTCTATTGATGTCATCGCCATCGTCCACCATCATCTCCTCACCATCCCTCCGCGCATGACGCCATCGGAGGAGCCGCTCATTTTCTCCGCCACAGTGGGTGACGGAGCCCTCTTTTCCAGATCTAAACCCTAGCAGAGAGAGAAAATCGCCTAACCCACTTGGTAGGAACTCCGAGAAAAAGTTAACTTTCCATGCATTATCTTGAAAACATATTTTTTAAAACAACTATCCAAACATTTTTTTTTTGAAACTTGTTTTTTAAAATAATTCTATAAAACTAGTTTTGAAAAAAAAAAAAAAAAAACCCTAACCCCTAATATTTCCGAACCGAAGGTATTAGATTTTGTTGACCGACAGGGTAATATATTAACTATATTGATGAAGGATTGTGACTTGATGACTCAACTATTATACAAATTATGTGACTTTTTATATTTTAATCTCAATATATGTATCGACTATCACTTCCTGGACCTAACAAACCAATTCAAATAAGAAAACGTTTAATTAACATAATTTCTTTTCACTCACCTTGGAATGTTTGTTTTGTATCTTTAATTTTATTTTATATGTCGTTGACACGGAGGATAGGCACCGACAGTTTAATTATTTAATTTATAAACACATAATTTTCTTCTAGCTTGTATTATTTAGTTAACTTGGAAATCAAAGTTTCTTTATCTGTCAGATTTATCATGTACAATAATTTCTCCCCACCCCACTTCTCACAAGTGATGTAAATATGTAATGCTAATGGGTGTAATTTAATTTGAACATGAACGTAAACTTTTTATTTACATCACAACTTGTGCAAGTGTATAAATATAATTTTTTATAGAGCTCATTCATAAAATACCTCTCCCCTTACTTTTCCCAATAACGTTTGCATAGTTTTGAGTTAAAAAGAAAACAAGAAAATAGCAGTACATCATATTTGGTCTTTAGTAACTTTATTTCGTAAGATTATGTATGGCTTATATAAGAATATTTTATTTCCTTCTGTATTAATGTCTTTTATTTAAATGTTACTCTTTTAAAGGTTATATATGAGTATTTTGTATATTTTAATTAAATTAAATTATTTTATTATGATTTGGTTGATTCCGATTCAATCATGGTTGGACAATTGACGCTGTGCATCACTGTCTCATTATGAATAGGTGGGGCCTTTTAGATGTGGGATTTCTTTCTCCAATATAAACTTATGATAGGTGCGTTTACTAAAGACTTCTATATGCTTTTGTATATACGATCAACCTCGTGAAATTGAAGTGAATTCTTATGGCTTAATTCTATCACCAATCGTCCTTTAAAGTATAAAAATTGACTGACTCGAGTAGGAGAGCCAACAAGCTAAGACCAAAAAGATCTTAGTACCTGCAAGTAAGCTAACATAATAGAAAAGTATATTTAGTAATATAGGCAGTATATATTATATATGTGAGCAGCTGAGGAGCCACAAACAGCATTACAGAGCTGCTCCGCCTTCAATGCGTGGCCTGAAACAGGGTCATGGAATCGGTTGAGCCCTGGATGGAGGAGCTATATGAGATTATAACCCTATGCTTGTTTGGATGGAAGAAATAACGAGAGTAAAACAGGGAAGGGAATATTAGAAAGAATCACTTCCCAAAATACTGAATTTTTTGGAATTTGTCCTTACAGTATTCTTTTCTCCATAATTTCATTTTTATTCAAGCCCCTAACTGGTTTGAGAGATTATTACAACTTAAAGACATCGACTTTTGTTGATGCGCTTAAAAAAAAATCATTGTGCGCCTATATGTGGTGGGCATTTATTGCGATTAAGCACAAGTGTGGGTGAGAGCGAGAGACAAAGAGACATGAATCAGTACAAAGAAAGCAACAAAACTAATAATTGGAGGCCTACTCATCTATGAGGCATTGCTGCGACTCATAGTGGATCTGACACTACTGTTCATCCAAAACCCATCATGATTTTCACACCCAACTTCCCCGCTCAGCCCCACCTCTGGCCGTAATCCTTTATCTTTCTACTGGGGGATCCTAAGACTCCCCCCCTACCACTAGTACCTGTTTTTAATATATAAGACCTAGTTGATAACATCTCAACTCACTAACAGACAAGTAATCTAATGGTATTTGTTCAAATTAGTCAATTTATTTCATTACCTTCAAATACCCAAATTAGTCAAGCACTTATTAAGCCAGGGATGAAAGTATTACAGCATGGTTTAAGCATATCACCATAAATTTATTGCTGCCCATCGTTTGACAATATCAAGAACCACATGTGCTTGTTTAATTTGGCAATGTTGTGATCCAAAAACAGGGTGGTTTGATTCTGTTCTGGTTGCTTTCTTAAGGGCCATTATTCATGGAATAGTCTGCAGTGCCTCTGAGTTTTTGAATACGCTTTGGAAATGATTGAATCTTTGAATTTTACTGCGCACGCCTCGCAACAGTAGTTGTTAGTTGAATTGGAAAATATCTGCAACGAAAGGATAAAAGAAAAAGGTTTTTCCAGAACTATATTTTGTATATCAGATTTTTCTCTTCTTTTCTTTTTCAGGCCAGCCAACAATCACAACAATTGGCACTGATGAACAGCGTTTGAGCTCACCCCAGCTATAACTGTAACAATAAACTTCAACGTCCTCCCATGATATCAACCCGAAAATAATTATTACTGGTGAATTATGAAATCCAATTTAATCACTCCTATTCTTAGCCCATTTATTAATTTTTTTTTTTACCTTGGACTTCCACAACCCTAACCAATGGAACTCCGAACTGGTTTCCTATTAAATACTTCACATAGTAAAGAGAGCTAATCAAATCTCGACATTCCAGATATAATCGACGATCCAGATTTTTTTTTCAAGAGTTTATATTTTTTAGAAAAATTATTTTAAGGGGTATAAAAAAATATTTTTTATTTTTTATTTAAAAATCATCATTTAAAAGAAACACAAATCTGGACCATCTAAGATCAGATCTAGATGTTCCAGATTTGATTGGCTCTTCCTGCTTAGCAAAAATGTTTAGCACAGAAATTGGTTTCGTGAAACTCTTCCAGGACACACCTCCACTGTAGCTCTAACATGACGAGGGTATGCTGTGAAGCTTTCCTATCCACTCCCAGTTGTAGCACTACGTCCATAGCTACGTTCAATACCTCGAATTAAATATGCCAATTGTTTCCAGGAGCAAGAAAAAAATGTCAAAAGAACTAAACTTGAACAGCTCAATCTGTTAAATGTATCTAATTTTTTCGATACCCATGTGTATAAAAATTATTTACTATATATGCTGCAATTTTAGAATATGCTTGGACAACTTTTGATGCATCTCAAAATACACACAAGACCAATTCTGGTACTGTGGAAGCGTTTGGCCATCTTATTATATTATATTGTTTGCCCCAATAGCGTTACATAGAGAATACAATACAGTACATATTTCATAGCAAAAGAACTTACTATACTGCATCAAATTAAACTCACACAACAGGATGAAAAAGTAATGACATAATACGATTCTTAATTTGAGGAGCTTGGATAGAATGGCCATCTCCATGTTCATACATGCAATGAGACACCCTTGCAAGGCTCCTAGCAACTTCAATGAAACTCTTTGGATAGGAAGAATTGCTAGCTTCTTTATTAAACTTCTTCCAAGTTTCACTTATCAAGCAATTTATATGCCTATAAGCATCGGCTTCAGAAACCCCAGTCTCATTCATGTAGCACTCAATTGCTTTGGCTACATCACCTGTCTCCTTTTCACGCTAAAAAAAGAAAGAAAGAAAAGGTTAACACATCTTTTATAAAGTTTTACAGAAAGTGTGCCCAACATCATATATTTTTTAGAGGTGAAAAAAATATGAGTAAATATTCATAATGATAGCAAAAATAACATGGCCGTTAAATTAACTATAATATCTGTTTTTTTGGTAGTGGGGTCCACACTATTGTTATGAAAGTACCAAAATACTCCATCTGGTCTTAAATATATGATATATTTTGAAAGTTGATCTTGATCCTAAATATAAGATATAATTATCATATTTAATTTGTCAATGTTTACCTAAATTACCTTATTGTTGCTCTTTCAATAATAATTAAAGAGGAGAGGGAATAAGAGAATTGAGGATGATGATTATGGTGTTTTAAAAAATACATGTCATATTAATCAACTTAACTAACTTCAATTAGATAAATATATCTTATATTAAAAACTAAAGGGAGTATATTTTACCCAAAGTGGGTAAGAAGCATAAATACCTATAAGCTTTTACTCAAATTATGTCAAATACCATATGCTTTTTTATATGCAAAAAGTATCCATGAACATTCAAATGATATAACCATTGAAATAAGTGAAGTGCTGTTACTTTTTGTGGTGGCCCACACTATTGTCACCAAAGTTCCAAAATACCCCAACTCATAATATATACATGAACCCATAAAGATCCCATTCGTTGTTATTATTTTGTTGGCAGCGACCAATTAACTTCCACTTGAGTAATGCGAGACTTCTTTTGACACACACAAAACTATAACAGATGAATACCTGAGAAGATCCCAAGTCATCGGTAAGGCGCAAAATGATTGACGAAAATCGAATGAGATCAGAGTATTCTTGAAAGCAAAACAAGTCCTCCTTTGTTGTTGTAGTTTGAAGTAACAGATAGGAATGAACAAGTATGACTGGTCCACTGCTTGAAATCCAAGCATTCTCTAAGTATTCATGCAGGCTTGGTTTATAATTACTATAAAACCATTTAGCCTCAACCAAGTATGCTTTACAAAGATCAGCCCACTGCAAAGAAAATGGGACATATATGTTAATCACTTTATCAAATCAGAGAATCATATACTACTTCTAGTCTTAATTATAGGACAAAGTTTGTAGTGCAATTTATACTACAAACTTTGTCCTATAATTAGAACCGAATGGAGTGTGTGCGTGTGTGTGTGTATATATCGACTCTAAAGTATTGTATGTATTAAATTGATGCATACCATTTTCCTAAGGAGTGGAATGACGTTATGCCCATTCTCTTTAAGAAATTCTAAAGCCTCTTCGTGAACAAAATTATAAAGTGCAAGGAAACATATTTTCATGTAGTCTGGAAGTATATCCACGGCATTTACATCCCACCTATATCATAAGAAAAAGTGAGAGGTAGAGAAATTGAAATGTATAGTACGTACTCCCTCCTGTTCTAATGGTCAAAACTAGATAATTGATTTTCAGATATTAAGAAAATTAATTTAGTTATTTATATTTAAAAAGGCATGCAGGTTTCTCTAAAATACTATCTTTAATCATTTCTATTAGGATTTCCCTTGACAAAACCCCTCAATTAATATATTATATAGTCTGCGATCAATAGAGATATTTTGAGAAAAATTAAAAAATTTGGAGATAATGATGACAGAAGTTTTACGTTGAGGACAAAAATCCTTATAACTAGTTCATATATTTAGGATAGGAGGAAGTACCGAATAATTTCAAACACAAGAAGCGAACCTGTCAACTACGTCCGTGAAAAGTTCCAATTCTTCCAATTTTCCGTACACATCGTAAACATCATCAATAGCGGTTATTAGTGCATTCACTTTGGTCAACACTCTTCTATAATGCCCAAGTTGTGGTTCATAATTGTAACCCACTGTCCAAAAGAAGTTCTCCACCAACCTATCTCTTGTAAAGCTCATCTTTTTTAAAAGTCCAATTCTTTCCCACCATCTTGACATTGAAAAAAAAAAAGAGAAAGAAAATTGAATTAGTATATTAATTATATATGTACTAATCTTCTATTTTTCTCCTGTGTAAGATCATCAAATAGTAAGTTTCAAGTAGAGAAATATGATTATTCTCAAGATCCCTATGGTCTCAAGTTCAACTCCCAAATACACATTTGCTGGGAAGTGAGAAGCAATAGACCCCAAACCATATTGGTCTATTGCTTGAATACCTATTAGTGGGGTCCAAAAAAATGCAAGATACTGGACCATAGTATAAAAAAGATATGATTATTCTCACCTTGATGTATATTTCAAATCTTCTAAGTGACTGACTTGTACGATGTTGAAATCCAACTTAGCAAGCTTAAGCAAAGTGGGGCTCATGTTCTCTCTCTTTTCATAAAAATCAAGGAACCATCGAGCTTCTAATCTTGATACCCTCCAATGTAGGGGAAGCTCTAGGGCATGTTTAACTAAAAAACATGTCTCATCGTCTTCATTATTAATGTTTTTGTCCACAAATTCTCTGAGACATGTCGAACTAAAATCTCTTGCTTCGTCTAATATTGTTTCACCTTCCATTGATAGAAATGAGGTTTCATATAAAGATAACAAACCCTTAATATCAAAGCAAAGGCGAGCATCAAAACGATCCTCGTGATCCAGAAATTTCTTAAATACTTCTGCAAAAAAGGACAAAGCATATTACAATTGTTAGTATCAATATTAATAAATTTAAAAAAAGAAATGAGTAAATTTCTGAGAAATATCCACACATATATGGGTATTTTCAAATTATTTCTTTCTTTGAATTTTCTGTACGAGAGAATCATCGTTTTCTTTTAAAAGTCAAAAACTATTTTCAAAAGCAATACTTATTTGATCCAAATGTATGGGTTAGATAATTAATTTATACAAATTAAGAAAATTAGTTAAGTTAGTTGTTGTAAAAATATATATACTGGTTTCTCAAAATTTCCCATTAATAATTTGTATTGCAAACTATCCCATAGAAATAATATAATTTGAAGAACAAATATAACTTTTGGAGACAGTTGATTTAAATCTTACGTTTATAAGCATAAACCCCTCCGAGGAGCATCTTAGTTAAGTAAGCATAACAATTCAAAGAGGAACAAATACCTGATGACACACCATAGCCATGTTGCCTTAGGATTCTAAATTCAAGAGCCGTGGCATGTAAATTGCTCTTCTTTTTTGAAGTGTCCTTGTTGTTGTAGATATTTTCTATCAGATTTCCTATTTCATGCCTAAAATGAGCTTCTATCCCAAGCCTTTGCAAAATATCAATCAACTCAAGTTGATCCACAGGATTTTCCAATTTTGATAGCATCACCCTTACTTGTTCCTGAAGCCCATCACTTTCCACAGCATATGATTCTTCCTGCAATTAAAATAGATAGGTTAAGAAGGCTATTAAATAAGAAAATAAAATATAACTATATGAAGCTAAATGAGTGAGTAAAATTAAGTAACATACCACAAAGTCACTTCTCAATGACTGGATATAATCGTGAGGCCAAATTGAAGGCTGAAAGAAATTCACATTTCGACGAGAAGTATTGATTTGATCAGAAACTATGGTTGTTGGAGCCGTACATTGGATGGTACGAGGAACACTACGAGAGGTCATGATTGATGCAAGCATTTTGTTTCTGAAGGATAAAGTAGCATATGGAAGTAAGGCAATTTGGTAAAGAGCCATTGTGAAAGGAAGAAGCTTCTTTCACTGATTTAGTTCTTGTTCTTAGTCTCCAAAGTTCCGTGTGGTCATTGGAACTGAATTCAAGCCCTTTTAATGATCTTAATTTCGATTTAATCACTACAACAACAAAAACGTCGATTACCCATAGAATTATCGACGGAAAAAATTCTGTCGGAAATTACCCACGGAATTCCGTGGGTAAGGAAAATATTCGTCACAAAAAAAGGTGTGGGAAAAATCAATTTTATTCTGCCATGACTTTTTTGCGACGGAAATTTTATTTGCCTATGGAATTATCTACGGAATTTCGTTGGTAATTTTAGTTACTAACAGAATTCCATGGGTAATTTTTACCCCCGCAATTCTGTGGGTAATTTCCGACGGAATTTTTTCCGTCGGTAATTCTGTGGGTAATCCGCATTTGTTTTAGTGAATTAAGACATTAGCTGAGTTGGATAGCCAATACCATTTTTATTTTGCCAAATTAAAAAGTGGGATAATCAACTAGTATTAATTATATTCATAGTCTGTTTAATAGCCATAATGTAATTTGAGTTTGAAAAAGGTGTAAAGCGTACTCCTCTCCTCTGGTCTTATTTATTGGAGAAAGAGAAGGTTTATTTTAACCTTTTTTAAGTCGCATGATTACAATTTTTATATAAATGTATAATTATAAATTAACTAATATAAGGAGATGGACAAAAGTTTTATCCCCTCTGTTCCTGCTCATAATCACACAAAAACAAACAAATGTAATAATTGGTGGGTGAGCATTGGATTTTTTAGATCATGGTCATGATGGTTCACAAACACGCAAACCTTTATTATTACTCTTTTTTTTAAATAAAAATTTTAATCTAAAATATCATTAATAGTAATCACAAATGACAAAATTTGATTTGTGAATTGGACGTGATGAATATAAGGAGATGGGCAACAGTCTTATCCCCTCTATTCCTGCTCATAATCACACAAAAACAAACAAATGTAATAATTGGTGGGTGAGCATTGGATTTTTTAGATCATGGTCATGATGGTTCACAAACACGCAAACCTTTATTATTACTCTTTTTTTTAATAAAAATTTTAATCTAAAATATCATTAATAGTAATCACAAATGACAATTTGATTTGTGAATTGGACGTGAAGAATATAAGGAGATGGACAACAGTCTTATCCCCTCTATTCCTGCTCATAATCACACAAAAACAAACAAATGTGATAATTGGTGGGTGAGCTTTGGATTTTTTAGATCATGGTCATGATGCGGTGTATTGTTCACAAACAGGCAAACCTTTATTATTACTCTTTTTTTTAATAAAATTTTTAATCTAAAATATCATTAATAGTAATCAAAAGTGACAAAATTTGATTTGTGAATTGGACGTGAAGAATATAAGGAGATGGACAAAAGTTTTATCCCCTCTCTTCCTGCTCATAATCACACAAAAGCAAACAAATGTACTAATTGGTGGGTGAGCTTTGGATTTTTTATATCATGGTCATGATGCGGTGTATTGTTCACAAACACGCAAACATTTATTATTACTCTTTTTTAATAAAAATATTAAGCTAAAATAGGCAATTTTCCCCATTCAAAAGGCAATTGCACACGCACCAACATATTATTTTCTGGTGAGCTGATGACTCCACTCTTATAATTTGAAAATGATGTGTTCTGTGTGTGTTATTTACTGGTGAGCTGATGACTCCATTCTTATAATTTCAAAATGATGTGTGTTCTCTGTGTGCACGCGTGCATGCGTGTGTGTTATTTACTGGTGAGCTGATGCTTCCACTCTTATAATTTGAAAATGATGCATGTTGTGTGTGTGAGAGAGAGAGAAGGGGGGGGGGGGGTGCTAACTATTACATCTTGGTCTTACCAAAGTGCAATAGGCACAAAGCCTTCGGAGAACCACACTCCAAAACTAGGTGTGCGTGTGTGAACTAACTATTACGTCCTGATCTTACCAAAATGCAACATGCACTAAGCCTTCGGAGAACCGCACTCCAAAACTAGCGGCTAGAGATTGGGAACTGATGGGATATGAAATAATGATTGATTAGGATTTTTAATATTTAAATTATTTATTATTATTAGGGAATATTTAGCATTAATTATTATTTGCATTTAATTTAAAATTCTATAATGTTCTACCATCAAAGCTGCATAAATTTTTTCCCTTATTGTTCTGTCTAGATCGACAGATGTCTAGCCCGTTGGACTAGTATACTGATATTGGATCAAATAACTCTCTCCTAGGTATCTATGAATTAGATACCTATAAGAATAGCAGATGACTGTGCACAAATTGGATGGCTTTAGCCAAAGGGGGTGGTGTGTGTGCACAGTGACGACATAATAGTAATTGAGATAGAATAATCATACCTTAAGGGTTTACCTCTTATTTATAGAGTTTACCTATTGGGTTAGGGTTTGGACTTACTGGCCTTTGTACCTCCAAGCCCAAGTGCTATACCGCCATACCTAGGTCATGTAGATTGCCCCTTGTTGGGCCATACATTAAATAGGCCTCTTATGAATCCGTAACAATTGCCCCGGTAGTCAAGGCCTTTGGGCTGCCAAGATGCATTTATTATTCAACCCAAATCTCATATCCGAGCCGTTACAACTTACTTGATTACTTGATTTTCATTCAGCTCTTATTTGAGCTTTACCAAACTTCGGATCCATTGGTGTTCTAATTGTGAATTGCCCCTACATTTAATCTGGGTTAACTCACTTTGACACTACCTATTCCCTTTCATGATTGTTTGGATCTCTTTTTCATAGAATATCCGGGTTTCCAGGTTTATCCATTTTGGCAAGAGGTTTCCCCCCAAATCTGGATTATCATGAAAAGGAATAGGCTCAATTTACTTGTCCTTCATTTTCTCTCCAATCTTGTTTACATTGATCTCGGTTATTAATAAACATATGCTCAAGGAACCGGGATAGTATTTGAGAATTCATATAGACCCGAGAGGGCTACTGTTTCTGCTTCTTGTATCATTATGACAACTTTACAGCTGTCCACTTTTAACTGTCATAATGTAAAACAACCACCTTTTGTCGTCTACGTCCTTTGTGTGCATTTAATGCACACGTCGTTTCGCTTATGTCATCATTTCTTTTGGGGTGAATTTTCGCTTTTGCCCCTGCCGCTTGCGATTTGAAACCTCAACCGTCATGTTTATATATGCACATTTCCCCCCATTCCAACCACTTTGCATTCATTGCTTGCTCACTTCTGAGAAACCTATCCTTTTCTCCAAAGACTTGTCTTCTCACACTCCTATGGTTCGCTGTCTTAGGGTTTCATAAACCTTCCCCAAACCAGGTACTTCCACCATTCCTCACTATCTCCTTTGATTTTTCTTTGAAGTTCTTAAATTCGTTGTTGCTTTGTTCTTGTTTCTTAATTTGTGTCTTCCAAGAAATCAATTTCTAGGTTTCTGGGTAGACTTCGATAGAGGTTTCTGGGTAGACTTCGATAGAAGTTTTTGGGTAGACTTTGCTTTCTGGGTTTCTTGGTATCTCTCTTTGAGTATGAACACCTTTGTATCTTGATTCTTGTTATTTACTTTCTAGCGTTGTACCCCAAATCTTTAAAGAATCATCTTGCTACATCTCCTTCCCCCCTTTTTACCAAACACATTACGTATCTTTGGTGGTCATTTCTGTTAACCATGGATTCGAATCGAGATAAAATAACTCCAGAGGAGGAAGAAGAGTTACATCAAAAAGTTCCCCCTGGAGCTCAGTTTTAGTTATGGGGTATTCCTCGTACTGAAGAAGAGAAGCAAGAGGCCTTGCTTCGTGGGTGGAAAGGAGTAAACAGAGATCCCAACCACAAAAACTTGAGATTCGGGGTAAGAGCACCATTAATCCGGGATCCCACACTCAACCACAAAAACCTGAGAGTTGGGGTGAGAGCAAATCTATCCTGGCATCTCATATTCCCGATCAGCAGGGTATAAGCCAAACTGACCCAGGATCCCACACAGAGAAATTTGTCGATTCGTGTTATGATTGTGTCTTTCTAAGCTCCCAACTCATCGAAAGCGGCCGTGACTCTTTGGCCGAGTCTACATTAGCCTTATGTTGTCATAACTTAGTTTCCAAATCCATCCTGGCTTCTAGCAACAAAGGTCATCTTGTTTCGGAAAAATCTCCTAGTTTGTTCGCCTTTTTCTTCTTCAAGTAGTAGCTTACTTGCTTCAGGTATGTCTTCCACTTTCTGATTTTTATTTCTTTGTTATAGGTATATATGGATTCACCTTCGTCACACCATGTTGAGGAATCTCACTGTGGAGTCGGGTTCGCATGTCCTTCGGAAGTTTTAACGACCAAGTATACGTGGGTAACACATGAAGTGTTAAGCACTTTATCTGAGGTGACTGTGGATGACGTTTCCGGGCTTTCTGTCGGCGATCCCGAAAACTATACCATTTGTCCACCCAATAGAGATGAACCAGTTTGCTCCCATAAGGAAGGGAATGACCCATCTTTTTCTTCTTCTATCGGGATTTGATTACCCGGCTTGGTATTTGATTCTCGTTTTTCGAGTTCCAAGTTAGTGTTTTAAATCACCTACACCTTGCTCCTACCCAACTTCATCCTAATAGCTGGGATTTCGTTACAGCCTTTGAGAAATTTTGTAGATTTTCAGTTGTACCTTGTACAATTCCTCTTTTCTTTTACTTTTTTACTGTACAGACGGCTCGTACTGGTAGAGAGCTCCCAAACTGAAAGGGTTGGACCAAAATCTGAGGTCACCCCAACATAAATTTGTTTACTATATATTCTGACTATTTTAAAGTTGTTGCTGAGATTGAAAAACAACCTTGGTTCCTTAGCTCCCCAGAGTCCAAAGATGTTGAGTGGAAGTTCCCATTTTACTAGACCCGTGACCATCACGACTTTGCTCCTTCTAGTTACTGTTTTTCAAGAAACGGGGTTAACTGATTCCAATGCCAACTCGGTAGCATCCTTAATTGCGTACATCAAAAAACACGGCCATGTTAGCGTGGCTTCATTCATTTCAAAGTCTCAAGCCGAGTTGGATTCGGGAATGAGTAAGACTCTCTTTTTGAAGTTTTAATTTCTTGAATAAAGCAATTTCATAATTTATAACCTTTGTTTCGTTACCCTACACTTCCAAGTATGGGGAAGCAGCCAACAAATCAGGGTCAACCCGACTTCCTTGCCTTGTTGCACCACGGCAAGGCGTCTTCAAGTGGTGAGAAAGTCAGGAAGCGAAAGGCTCCTGAATCCGGGAAGGTTGTAGCCGAGACGGGCGTCAAAGAAATCCTGACCAAGAAATCAAAAGGCGCCCAAAACATCCCGGCCCATAAATCAAAAAGCGCCTCAGCCTCAGCTATGCAAACCTCTACTGTGAAAGTTACTCAGAGTCCTCCTTCTCCACCTATCCGGCTTTCTCGTGGACTTATTTGGGAAGTCGGGGTAACAAAAGAGCTCGCATAACACTCTTCGTCCTCCCAAGCGTTTCTACGAGCCAACTCCCTTGTCTGATGCTAATATTCAAGAGCTTCAGAAGATTGAATTAAACTCCTTGAAGGCCTCTGCATTAACCCAGACTTTGGCTTCATTGAAAACCAAATACGCCAAAACTTATGAAGAGCTGCAATGAGCCAGAGCGGAAAAGCACAAAGCTTATGAGCAGCTTCAAGTGGCCAAAACGGAGAAGGACAAGACTTATGAGGAGCTTTTGATGACCAAGGGGGATCTTAAAAAGGTGAACTCAGATTTCTTTTCGCTTCAACAGACTCATGTCAATGATGTGCAATCGCTGAAAAATATTCAAATAATACATGAGGAGCTTGAAGCCAAGCTGAAAGGAACTGAGGACGACGTCTCTACTTATCTATCCGCATTGGAAGCCTCTGTGGAGGGGTCCTTCAACAATGCTTTGCATCAAATCAGGGTTATGAACCCCAACATTGAGCTAAACACCTCTGGGTTACATTGTAAGGCTTATGTGAACGATGATAAATTAGTCCCACCCCTTTCCTCCCCTGGTGATGACTCTGTGACATGGTTGGATGGGGGCCAAGGTAAGGAGAGAGATAAAGAGGTCAATGCCCCCGACCCGGTTGGTAGAGAGGTTCGACCAGAAGCTGAGGTTCCTCGAGACTGAAGGGCAGCTTTTTGTTTGGGGTCTTAAGCCCCTTTTGGCTTTGTAACGTAGATTGCCAGAAAACTAACCCGGTTTATTTTGTCGTTATTGTATTTTGGAAACTCGGATATCAATTTGTAAATTTTTCATTCCTTTACCAACTCGAGCTTCATCTTGAACACAACAATAGGTTAACTATATGAACTCAAACATATTTAGAGTTCTATTCAATGACTGGGCCGAAATCAAAAATATATTACACAGAGTATGCTTGGATATTCATCTGGTATTTAAAACAAGGTATCATATTAGTGAAGATTTTTAATTAGATCTTCACATTACATTCCGGTATACTCAACTAGAATTCAATCCGGAGTAAGGGCAATCCGTCACATATTCAAACTTAGTTTTTAACCAACATTTTAAACATTTCGACCTAATCAAGGTCAGCATGATAGTTCACCTCATTACCCTAGAATAAAGTTTTGATGCATCACAACTACGAAGGCTTATTGTTATACCTTTGCTTTATCTGAAACTGGGTTCAACTACGCTGGCTTCATTCATTCCTTCATTCACACTTGCCACGATTTGAAACAATGTGAAACATAATTTTCTCCCCGTTCTCTTGAAGAATCTTCATTCTTCTCCATGATGGCTGACCTATCTCGACCGAGATCATAGCCTCACATCCATAAGTTAACCTGAATGAGATTTCCTTAGTTGGCATTTGAACATTGGTCCTATAGTCCCACAAAACGAAGTATAGCTACTTACCCAGCTGGACTCTGAATCCTCCTTCCGCTTCCTTAATCCATCAACAAAGTGATGCTCAACCGAAGCAAAGTGATGCTTGATAAGGAACCCGGATATCATTTCTTGGAACCCTTTATCAATAAACTGGGTTCCATTATCCGTCACCACCTCAGTTGGGTTTCCAAATCTGGAAATAATGTTTCTTTCAAAAAACCTTTGCACCCAAGCTGAGGTAATTGTTGTTACTGGTTCTGCCTCTATCTATTTAGTACAATAGTCAATAGCCACGATAAGCCATCATAATTGTCCTATTTGAAAAAGGACCATGGAGCTGAGATAAATATCAATTCAGGTGGGGAGACCAAATTATTTTGGCATGCTTCTGACAACTACCACATTTTTTAACATGGTTCTTTGAATCAGCCTCCATCGTTGGCTAATAATAGCCTGCTCGTAGAGCTTTCCTGGCCAAAGCCTTAGCGCCCATGTGTTGGCCATTAATTCCTTCATGAATCTCGGCCAAAACATACTCGGCCTCTTCCGAGTTCAAGCACTTCAACATTGGAGAGTGCAAGCCCTTTCGATATAACTGATCTTTCACAACGTGTGCATGACTGCCTCTCGTACCAATTTCTTGGCTTCAATTGAATCATAGGGGAGGACTCCTTTTTCCAAGTAGTCTATAATTGGTCTTCTCCAGTCTTCTGCTACTGAGATAACCATAACACAACTTCGCTCTGGTAAACTTTGTTGAATCACTATCCTGTGGTTACCTAGGCTCTTTGTACTTGCCAATTTTGACAAAATATCAGCCTTGGTATTTTCCCCTCTAGGAATGTGAGTAATGATCACCTCATGACTTCTTTCACTTTATTTAAGGATTTCACCAGCAAAGGACCTTTGACTTGGTATGTCCCTTCAATTTGTGCTGCAACAAGTTGAGAATCAGTTGAAACCTTAACTTTTTTAGCTCCATGTTCCTCTGTTTGTATTAACCCAGCTAGTAGTGCTTCATACTCTGCCTGATTATTTGATGTAGGGAAGTTCAATTGAAGAGAATTCTCAATTGAAACTCCTTATAGGCTTTCAATAATGATCCCAGCTCCATTTCCTTTAACATTTGACGAGCCATCGACATAAACTTTTCAAGTATCAACATCTCCATTTTCCTTTTTATTTGATGGGTTAACTCCATTACTAAATCAGTTAGTGCTTGCCACTTAATTGCATGTTGAACTTCATATGTGATATCAAATTCAGACAATTCTATACCCCAGCTAATCATCCTTCCAGCTAAATCCGGCTTATGGAGCACTTGCCGGATGGCTTGACTAGTTCTCACAACAATTTGATATCCTTGAAAATAAAGATGAAGTCTTGCCGTGGTAAATAAGGCAAATGCCACTTTTTCAAGCTTTTGATACTTCAACTCTGAGCCTTATAAAGCCCTGCTTACAAAATAAATTGGCACTTGGCCATTTTCTGTTTCGCTTACCAACACCGCACTTACAGCTTCTTCTCCCACTAACAAATACAGGATCATAATTTCTCCTGGTTTCAGTTTAAACGAAACTGATGTGGCAGCTAGACATTTCTTTATTTTTTCGAACGTGACTTCACAATTCGGGTTCCAACCTCCTTAAGCCTCCTTTTTTTAGTAATTTGAAGAATGGAAGGGCATTTTCTGCTGACTTTGGCAAATATTTTGTCAATGCGGTCAATCTCCCTATCAATTGCTGAACTTCTTTCTTATTTTTGGGAGCCTTCATATCTAATACAGCTTTGCATTTATCTGGATTAGCTTCAATCCCTCTGTTTGTTAATAGAAATCCAAAGAACTTTCCAGCCGGGACTCCAAATGCACATTTGACTGGCTTTAATTAGATTCGACAAGCTCTTAGCTTGTCAAAAGTCTGCTCTAAATCTCGAACATGACTTGCAGGGTCAGCCGACTTGACAATCATATCATCAATATAAACTTCCATATTTTTGTCAAGCTGATCTTCAAACACTCTGTTCATCATCCTTTGGTACGTAGCCCCTGCATTCTTCAACCCAAACGGCATCACATTATAACAATAGTTAGCATTCTCAGTAATGAAGGCCGCCTTCTCTTGATCCTCTAGGTACATAGCTATCCACCTTCTCTATATCCGGTCTTAAAAGTTTTAGAAATTTTTCCTTATTATTTTGGACCGCATAAAATATAAATCGGGCTGTACGAGATTTCTCTATAATTGTTATTGAAATAAATTGATTATTTCAATTTTTTTAATAACATTTATAAGACCGGTTGTTTTGTTAACCGGTATGAATAATATATTTAAGACTCATTAATAAATGATCCGGTCCAAGATGTTCTGGATATTTACAAAACTGCCACCGATCATACTTTTAAGACCGGTGCGTCAGTACTCCGGTCTAAACGAGGCGGTCTTAAAGCTCTTTTTTGTACTAGTGCATACTAATGCTGATCAACTAAGAAGAAATGTTGCAAGAATGAATTTGGATGAACTCTTTGAAAAAAAGGTGAAGTTGCCAAAGCTGTGCTAGAGGAACTTGGAAAGGTATAGCTTTTATTAATTAATTCTTCTATTTTGTTATGTAAAATTCTTAGAGATGGTCTTGGCATAAGAGTCCCTCATATTTGGTTTCATTCTCTGTTTCATGGTGCCTATATGCAAGAAAAAAAATTATATGATGTGGTCTGCAATGGGCAGGAAAATTATGTAGTCTATGTATAGTGATAATATTGTGAATTCAGTCAATTCCTTATTTGGCCAAAGAAAAAAAAAAGTCAGTTCCTTTTACTTAATTTTGTTTGTAACTTACTGCCAGTGGCGGAAGTATGTTATGGCCAGCTGCGGCCTTGGCCCCAGCTGGCCTTCTCTTATCTTATGTATTTATATGTATGTATGTATGTATTATATAATATTTTATTTTGGCCACAAATTTGGCCCCAGCTAATATCTTATTTTTTCTATAATTATACTCTTTTTTTTATTAGGACAATGTTTGATTCATTACTCATTGGGTTGTGAGAGGAAAGTAAAATTTTTGTTTGAGATACCTATTGAAAATGTTAGTATCATCTTATATCCGGCGCTGTTCATCTTCACTTTAAGGACTACATAGGTACTCAAAATCACTTCTTTTCACCTTACTCATTTTATGAAAGTTATTCTATGTATTTTTCTCTTTCTAATAAGGGTAATATTGTGTTGATTAGTGAAAATTTTGGAGTTATGATTTTGGGAGAGTCTTGAGTTTTGACAATAGATGACTATATATATGTAGAGGATGATTAATGACTAATTTTAATCGGTTTGGATTTATGAGTTTTGACAAAAGATACTAATTAACACTGACAACAATATATATTATGGGTCACCAAATTTGTTGTAGGTTGAAAAAGATGAGTAAGGATAAATAGAAAAGCATAAACGTGTTCTTTAAGAAAAAAAATAACTTCAAAAAGTGACATTTCTAAGAAAATAATTTCGAAAGTGATGCACCTTGTAATGAGTCTCTTTCCAAACATCATAGAGTTTTGTTTCTTTTGATTTATAATTGTCGGTTATTATTTATTTGTATTTTTAATGTTATGTAATATTATTTAGTAAATAGTTTAATATGTTTATTTTTTGGCCTGGACAAAAATAATTTCCTGGTTCCCCCACTACTTACTGCATTGTAAAATCTCAAATCCATGTAGGAGAATATAAATATAGCATAGAACAAATATTGATGGTTGATATTATACCTAATAAAGCTATACGCTCAGCAATGAATAAGATCAACGCAGGTAACTGTAATTTATGTTTGCTATGGATTCATTTTGCATTCTCTCTCTCTCTCTCTCTCTGTTCACGCCCGTTGGAACATACTCATATTAAGTACTAGCATAGCAGTTTTATCCATATGTATACCATGTTTAGATTTGTATGTTTCTCATCCAACTTCCACCCCCTTTTCTGAAATTCTGAGGGCATCCATTTCCAACATTTGAACTTTTTGGAAAGATGAAGTTGACCAACAAGAGGCAATCTGCTTTGAAAAATCCATTGATTCTTGTGCATAAGCTAGTGATGTAAGATTTCTTTATGAACCCATTATGTTAATACGTTCTGGTTCCCATTTCTTTTCCATATTTTCTGTCATATATCTGGTTAGGGGCTTCTTCACTGTAGTTATGCAGGATCTGATGGGGGATTTTGGTGAAGGTCTGGTGTTTGGTGATCTTTGTTATTTTTGACATGCAGATCAATCATACATTAGATTTTCTTTCTACCTTGTGCTTAAAGTTTTAACTGACGCTTCTTTCCTTGACTTGTGTCTGTTAATCAATTGGTTTAAGAATTGTTGAAATGATCTGATGAGCTGCTGAACAAATTGTTGGTACGAACCTGGCTGTTTTGTGTATCTGGTATGCACAGTCTCGGAGAAGTATAGTAAAACTTGAACTATACAGAAAATTTACCAATGTCCTTGCAGTGTGACAGTGTTACTCTCAGTTATTTGGTTCAAACTTAAATTCAGAATTCCAACTCCAAATTCAAATTGGTCCATGACCTCGTTTGGTCTTCTAACATATTTGGGTCTATTACTGGAGAAACTAATTTTCCACTAAAGGCTCATATATGGCTCCATTTTAATATTGGGTTTGGAATCCCACCCCAACCTAAATACACCTATTGTTTTGACAATGCCCAATAAAAATTATTGATCTAAGCTTGCTAATTTTAAGCAATCGAGAACAACCTTTGTAATACCCGGATATTCAATACCCGGATGACTATTAATTATAAATAAATATTCCTTTAAAGGTTATAGGTGAATATGTGGTTTCAATAAATGAGCATAATTATCTTATTACTTGGGGAAAATTCTATGAAGGCTAGCGGAGATAAAGAGCTAAAACTCCCTAAAAATGTAATTATAGGCCATAAAAATGGACTGAAAATATTATGATAAATCTCATATGGCAACAAATATTGACAAAAACTTGGGAAGTATGTTGTCTATAATTTTAGGAATTTTGGGATTATTTCCTTGAAAAATAGAGAAGCATAAATATAATATTATTAAAAGCACTTTTTGGCCCCATGATTTTTAAATTTTTTACATGGGATATAAAATACCAATGTCAGTCAAATAGTTGTGAGATAATAATTTATCCTAATTAAGAAAATTATCAACAATTAGTGAATGGCTAATTAAGTAATTAATGGCTAATTACTTGGATTAAAATATAAGATAAAAGAATTAGGAAAAAATATTAAATAAGGGCTGAAATTCAAAATAAATAAAAATAAAAATAAAAAAATAATTTATGCTTAGAAAAAAAAATAAAAGAAAAAAGAAAAAAAAATGAATATCTAGGTATTTTGATTAAAATAATAATATATTTGGTAAAGAGCCAACAGGACATTTGAGAATGGATAGAAATTAAATCCTACACCAAAATATAGGGATGTAGTCTAAGTCATCTGGACTTTTTATAAACCAAAAGTGAAATTCTACCTCGGAGTGAGCTGTCTCGAAGTAATTTCGAAACCAAATGAGTCATTAAGATACGGGATAAATCGAAATATGAGATAGTCAAAACGAGAACCTATAGAAAACGAAATAGTTGTGACAAACCAGGGATTTGGTTTCTTAGGTCGAACATATTACGAACCGGTGAATTTTTGTCCGAAAATTTCGGTTCTATCGAAGTCATTTCCGTAACCGATGTCGTCTGTTTAAAAATCTTCAACAGAGACTACGGAATACCCTTAATGGGATCAAAAATTTATTAAAACCAAGAGGTTTAAAGGGGAAATAATTGAACTTGACACGTTGCCTCCGGATTTTTGAGATTCTCCGAGATTGCGCGTTTCGGCACCGAATCGGAAACCGATCGGTACCGGCCATAAAGTAAGAGCTTGTGATGTCATGCATGACATCAATTCTCCTTGAGAATGGTGCATGGAGGTCGGCACATAGGAGTGGAGGGTCAAGATGAGGTTTTTCCAAAACCCTAGATCAGACGGCCGAAAACTGAGCAGACAAAGCATGAATAGTAACCGAAAAAGTCTATAAATAGCAAGCCATCCCTTCTCATTTCTCACACCAAAAATTCAGATTAGAGAGAATTTTTAGAGAGAAGGAAGAGCCCGGAGAAATTCTAGCCGAGCCCTGGGTAAGTTCTTCGGTCCTTAGTCTTTAGTTTCGGTAGTTCTTTCAGTAGAGATAGTAGGAATGCTAGATTTATCTTTAAATTTTCAAGATAGTCTAGATATCGTATTGAGGGGTAAATAAAGTATTATTTTCGAAAATATTATTGGGGGAAGAGATCCATCAAAATTCTGGAGAGATAGAGTGAAAACAGCGAAGCTCTGGCGAAATTCCGCCAATTAGGGGAGTCAGGGGCAAAATGGTAATTTGTACCTAAAATGCCTGTTATGCTGCTAGATATTGATAAATACTATCCTTATAGGATATACGAGTTAATCGTACCCATTTGTCGAGCCATTTGTTGTGCCGCCGTCATCCGCATTTTGTTTCCCTCGTTTGTTTTTCATTTTTTCCGTAAAAGTACCGTTGTATCGCCGAAAAGGTACGGACGCGCATTATAACCTTAACTCTTATGCTTGTTGTATGCTATATGTGATTGTTGTGTTCATATACTGAGATTCTGTTGGTTTGAAAATGGTGGAATGATGGGTACACGGGTTATGGTATTGTTAACACCGTTTTAGAGTTTTCCTAGCGCTATGGACACGACATGCTATCGTGGCACCGGAGAGTGTGCAGACTGGAATGACATACACATCGGGGGCTGTGTAATGTTATTGCACGATATGTGGAGATGTGTTTTTATACTTTGAAATCTTGTGGATATCTGTCATGCATATATTGCTTACATAAGCATGAGGTTAACCGTTACCTGAGATCCAATGGGCATTGGATCTCAGCTGTTAATATAGCTTCAGGATCTCAAGGAGTTCGGGACGTGGTGAAGGGTAAGGAGCCGGCATAGGAAAGAAGATGAATAAAATAAATTGTAGTCTATTTTGTTTAAAAATATTCGGATGATTGTACTACCTGTGACTACCAGACATATTATTATGCTTGTTATTCAGTGACTCTGTTTCCATTTTAAATCGAAAAATTTTCTGACTGCTCAACTCTGATCAAATACGGCAAGAAAACGTTTACGAAAACGGGGTGTTACAACCTTTGTGTGTGACCCATTTGGCCTAATTAGTCACTGACATAAATAAACATGGACCAATTAAACTTATTTAATGGGCTCAATTTATCTAATGACCACATAAGACACTAGCAATGCTCTGTAGTCCCATAACTAGTTAAGTTGATCAAGTGATCTACCTCTCTAATTTGGATACTGTGCTAACATCATCCCTCACATTGTCATTCACATTTAGTCGAGAGCAAAGATAGAGTACCATCTCTTTTGATTGACTAAATGTAGCCAATTCACAGAACTACGAATCTTCTTCTATTTATTCTAAGATGGGTCATGACTCTTTATGATCACTTGCTATGCACGCAGACAATCTCCCAAGTCAAATAGAAGTTATCCAAGCTCTACTAGTCTTGTGAATGACTAATCCCTTATAAGGGACTGTGAGTCCTTTCGACATGTCCACCTATACTCATGTATTGAAGTTACACCCAACAGTACACTATTCTCCCCATTTTCAGGCGGATAGAGTAATACAATCAAAATATAACCCTAGGACATAGTGCTCGATGACATCCTCAAGTCTAGGATGATCCGCTCTACCAAAGGATGAGATACTTTACATATCCAATGATACTCTCTACAATGAATCTTTGTGGAGTCTCTCAGCGAGTCAATTCAGTGCTATCTGTTCTCCAACAGATCCACCCACGACATCAACTAAGACATCACCATGCTTGTATTTCATGAGATCCCTACCTTGTATCTCTATACAAGTAGATGATGTTGTACTAGTCTTATTGAAATTACCAATTCCCTTTCTTGTTGATTCAAGATTAGGAACAAGTTTTGGACAATAGATATGCAGTGTCTTTGAGTCCTAATGATCATGATCCCTATTACAGATCCTCAAGTAAACACATGTTCTATTTCTAGGGCTTTTATCTTTAAACGCTTATTGACCTTAAAATAAAGGCAAGACATAAATATAATAAAGATAAAATGTACTCATTATATTAATCATGAAATACTACAATCTATCAAAACAAATTGTCTCTAGGACAACCAAATACTAACACCTTGTATCATAGGTAATGTGAACTCAAAGCTTGTTAGATTTAAGTGTAGCCATCAATGTCATGCCTAGTGCCATCTTTAAATCTCTTGCAAGTACTTTCTCTATGCAGCAAAAATTAGGGGAGGGTTGATATTTTCTAAGTACGTTTAATATGTTAAAGTGTTTTGTAGTTCATCGAGCATTCTAAACCCATAAATTATTTAGTAGTGCAATTTCATCCTTAAAGTCTTAATTTTTGAAGGAAAAATTTTGCTCATAAAGAATTTGTTTAGTAGTAATTGATGTGTGCTTTTGTCGCTAAAACAATAAATTAAACTAGGTCTTAATTAATAATGCAGTTTAGGGTCAACCTAGGTCATTCTCCCAAGGAGCAATCTGTGAGTTTTTCTTTAGGTTGAATTTAGGTGATGAAAAATGCAATGAAATGAACCTAAACTAGAATGCAAGACACTACTACCTAGATGCAAATAACTAACTAAATGCAAATAAAGCAAGTGAATCTAAAGCCTATATGAGAATGAAACTAGTCTAAATGCCAATGCAATATTGGGGGGTTTTATGGAAAGAGAATTAAAATCCTAAGAAAAGAAATTACTAACAACCAAGAAAATCATATAAGAAAAGGTAAGATGGTTTAGTTCCGGTACGGTGAAGGAATAACTCAGGATTTACATGGAGTTAACTTTCTTAACACAAATTAATTAATTAGTTAGACCAAAGGGAGATTGATGAAAGATTGAAATTAATGAATTTAATTACCTAATTGAAACATGAGAAAACCTTATGTTCAATAACACCTAATCCACTAGAAAACTCATAATGGAATAAGCGCTAATTTAATTAAGTCCATTAAAACCAGTTAAAATAGTTTCAAGATAGTTTTGGGAATCATGTTCAGAATTGCCTAATTAAACAACTAGACAATTAACCAACCTAATTAAACAACCAAGAGGATAAACCTAAATTGCCATTAAATTAATAATGAAAACTCAATTAATAATTTAATAGACAATCGAACAGTTTGCAAACAAAAATCCTAGCAAATATCTTAACACAATTCGAATCTAAATTGTCAATTCAATCCAAATTAAATAATATATCTACAATTTAAAACTAAATTGTTCTCAAGAAAACAACTCAACATTATCTAAAACTAAAAAATTTCCTAGTCTTGAATCGATAAAAGGAAAGACACTCCCTTGTGGTCTTCAAGTATAAGTTCCTAGGCTCTAGCTTCCTCCATGCTCCTCCCAAATTGCCTCCCCATTAGCTCAAGCTGCCATCACGATCTCCTCTAGGAAATGTTTCGTAATCCCAGCGGCCATAGATGAATGATAAGTGATAATGGAGATTAAATGGATATTAAGGGAATGGTGGTGGGTCCGTGAGTGAATGATATATGAATGAATGAATGAATGAGTAGCGGATCCGCGTGGCAACAATTTGAGGGAGAAATAGAAGAGAGTATTGAGAAAATGAATGATGGGTCGCCGGTTGTGCGTGACCTTGAGAGATCTTCGGCTCTCAATGAGGGCGTGCTTCATTCTGTGCGGCTAGGTTAATTTTTATCTAAGAAAGAGAGAGTTTTGAGTACCAACTTAAGTCCATTAAAATTTAAAAAGCCCAATAAAATTATACCATTAGACCTTATATCGAATCAAATTTTTGCACATAGATTTTTTTCTAATAATAAAAAATTACAAGGAAAACTTTTTGTAATTATAAAAATTTTGCAATATCATTAATAATAAAAATCACAAATGATAAAATTTGATTTGTAAATTTTACGTGATGAATGTAAGGAGATGAACAAAAGTTTTATCCCCTATTTTTTTTTTTCTCGCTCATAATCACACAAAAATTAACAAACAAATGTACTAATTGGTGGGTGAGCTTTGGACCTTTTAGATCATGGTCATCATGCGATGTATTGTTCAGAAACACGCAAACCTTTATTAATACTTTTTTTTCATAAAAATATTAATCTAAAACAGCTAGTTTTCCCCATTAAAAGAGCACTCTAACACACACACACACACTTATTCACTGGTGAGCGAATGACTCCACTCTTATAATTTATAAATGATGTGTGTGTGTGAGCCAGCGAGTAAGTATGTATTTATATATGAAGTATGAACTAGCTATTACGTCCTGATCTTACCAAAATGCAACGAGTACAAAGCCATCGGTGAAACGTACGTCAAAACTAGTGGTTAGAGATTGAGAACCGATGGGATATAAAATAATAATTGATTAGGATTTTTTATATTTAAGTAAAGTATATGTTTAGTCCTTTAAGTTTTATATAAGACATACTTTTGGTCCCTTAACTTTATAAAGTATACTTTTGGTCCTAAAATTCTAACACCGTTAATGTTGCTAACGGAAAACGTTAATGCAGCTAGCTCAAGAGATGACCAATAGCATTTAATTACACAAATTTTATATATTCTTCAATTTACCCATATTTTAAATTTAATATTAACAACATTTAATTACACAGTCATCACTTAAGTTTACATTGTTATCACTTAAGTTTACATTTTCTGTTAGCAAAATTAACGGTGTTAAAATTATAGGACTAAAAATATACTTTATAAAGCTAAGGGACCAAAAGTATACCTCATATAAACTTAAAGGACTAAAAGTATACTTTAGCCTTTAAGTTATTTATCATTATTTGGGAATATTTGATTTTTATGTTGACTTGGTTGTCATCTTTTAGCATTAGTTATTATTTGCATTAAATTTAAAATTCTAGAATGTTTTGTTGTCAGTTCTCATATATTGTAATTGTAATCTAGAATTAGGGATGTCCATGGACCAGACCAGACCAGGTTGGAGGTCAACCCGAGGTCTGGTCTGGGAGGGACCTCGGACTGGACCAGCCGGTTCAGGGGACTACCTGGACCAGTCTAGGATCAGTTATATCGTTATTTATATATATATATATATATATATATATATATATATATTGCCACTTGCAGGACAATAATTAATTAAATCAAGGAACTACCTGCGACACTACTACAAAAAACTTAAAAAAAACGACATAAATAAAACCCAATTAACGTCTCTTTTCAGAGGGACGTCTCGGTCAGGGTAGCGGTAATTTTAATTTTGGCGTCTGAATATTTTTCGGGACGCCTTATTAAGGCGAGCTGAACTGAAGAGGAAGGAGAAGGAAAAGCAACTGAGAGTAGTGGAGTTTTGAGCACCATACATGTTCTTGATTTCTTCATTTGATAGCAAGTGACAGTGATGCTGTTAAGGTGAAGAGGAAAAACACCATTTTTGGAAGTGCTTTGCACTATCTCTTATTTCTTATTTTCTTTCCTTTACTATATGAATCTTGAATCTGGAATTTTCTACAACCTAGTGGAGCTATGAACTTATTGGTGAATTAGACTTTGTTTTCATTGTTTAGTTATAATTAATATTAATTTTGGTTACTTAATCATGTTTAGCTTCATCTATTTAGTTACTAGCCATCATTGAATATGAATTTGAGCATTAAGATTTACCATGACGAAGGAAATTTT
Source organism: Acacia melanoxylon (assembly GCA_019022615.1). Classification (NCBI taxonomy): domain Eukaryota; kingdom Viridiplantae; phylum Streptophyta; class Magnoliopsida; order Fabales; family Fabaceae; genus Acacia; species Acacia melanoxylon. The sequence goes on from JAFJYJ010000027.1 coordinate 6,293,527, forward strand.
AATAAGGTTATGAGTTTATGTAATATGTGATTAAATTTCAATCTAATTTGCGATTAAAATAGACATATATCTAATGGCCTCATATAATTGTTGAAGAGTGTGTTGGAGTTTTCTTGCCTCTTAAGTAATTATGTTAGACATAACAATTTACACTTAAGAAAGAGTTGTAAATGGACCGACATACACTTTAGCTATTTATACTTGAGATTAATAAAATTAACATTAAGGCTAATTAAATTAGTGAAAACAAGGTTTATGAAGCTAATAAGAGATTAATGATTTTGGGTTGCCCATTTGATTATTGTGGTAAATTTTTTATTTTAATTTTATTTCTAGTTTCTTTTCACTTAATTAAATTCAGTTTGGGTTGTTGAACTTAAACAAAAGTGTAAAATTAATGTTAAACTGAAGTGCTAGATCCTAAAGTTCTTTTCTAATATGAGATTAAAGAATGTGAGTATCAAGTCTTTGTAAGAACGATATCTTACTTACTTTTTATTACTTGATATGACCCATGTATTTGTGGAGTTCTTAGGCACTATATTTTGCCCCAATCAACGTGATTTTCCCAACTTTTAATGCAAAATCATAATAAACATACACACACACACACACAACGCACACTTGTCGAAGCCATACATTGGATTGTACGAGGAACACGAGAGCTCATAATGGATAGAAGCATTTTGCTTTTGAAGGATAAAGTAGCTTATGAATATGGGACTTGTTGGAAAAAAAATTAAAAAAAAAAAAGAAAAGAAAAGAAAAGATAACCTAAAAATAAATAAAAGTTCATTGGTCAAATTGCTCCTTAACCTATTATTAAATTGTCCTTAATCAAACCTCTTAAGTTATCTTTTTTTGTCAACAAGTCCCATATACATATAATCAATAGGTCATTTAATTAATAAATATATCATCAAGTTGCCCGATTTATATTATTAAGTATCAACGTTAATATCCATTAAACTCTTTTTATAAAAATAAAAATTAAACTCATTTCATTTCTTTCAACATATAATATATATTTTAAATTTTATTAACATTAAATGAATTAATTAAATCACATAAATTTCTTCTAAAATAAAAATAAATCATATAATTATTTTTTTGTTTAACATATATAATAAATTATAAAACACCTTGAGTTTTATTTAAATCATATAATTATATTTTTAATGAAAAGTTTTGTTTATTTTAGCAAATGAGTAATTTTTATACAAGTAATTTTGAATAATGGCAATTGAGAAAAAAACTAGTTAATTTAGTGAAATTTAGAATTTTGTGCTAGGCGCTCCCGAGTTAAAAAAAAATTGTCTTGGGCGCTCTTGGAGTAAAAGTTTGTTGGCCAATCTGCACTTTAGATAACGAACGTTATCTTTTTCTAACGGTATTGTCCGATCGCACATTTTTAAAAGTTTATTGTGTTGGCCGCACATATTTAAAAGTTTATTGGTATTTTTGGTCCACACTAAAAGTTTATTATGCTGGGCGCTCCTGAGGTAAAAATTTGTTGGCTAATTTGCTCCTTAACCCTTTTTAAAAAGAAACCCTGAGAAATACCATATGAAATTTTAAAACTCTCAAAGGACTGTTAACATTTGTCAAGGACGTAAAAATGGCAAGGATCAAATTAAAATTTTAAAATATTGATAAATTTATCATTATGCCCTTAGTTTTTAAATAAAAAGAAAAAAGAAAAAAGAGCCCTAACGGTGGTCGACGAGAGACGATTGTGTGGAGGTGGGCGACGGTGGTTGAGGAAAGAAGAAGAAAGGGAGTAAGGACAGAGTGGTAGTCGCTCTCTCTCTCTCTCTCTCTCTCATACACCTCTATCTCCATTCGGTTGAAATCGTGGTGTTGTTGGTGGTTATGGCAGAGTGGTGATTGAAGCTCGGGTGCGACAATGAAGATGCAAGTTGTCCCTTGCGAGGAAGCTAAGAGAGGCGAAGTTGGAGGAAGGTAAAGGAGTGGTTGAGGATATTGGAGAAAGTCAGGAGGCTAAGGAAGAAGAAGCTGAACAGTAGAACGAGCTTCAAAAAATTCGTAATGCGATTGACAAGTTTAGTAATGGTTTTGACAAGAATTGTAATGGTTTTGAAAAAAGCTTTTGCTAATGAAAACATGTAAGTTAGGATTCACCAACATTTGTGGTATTTCACCAAAATTCCTAATGAGATTGACAAGTTTAGTAATGATTTTGAAGAGAATAGTAATAGTTTTTGAATGAAGGACACAAATGTTGGTAAATCCCGACTTGCATGTTTTCATCAACAAACGCTTTTGTCAAAACCATTACAATTATTGTCAAAATTAAACCATTTCTAAACTTATCAATCTCACTACAAATTTTAGTGAAATGTTACAAATGTTAGTGAATCCTGACTTACATGTTTTAATCAGCAAACACTTTTGTCAAAATCATTACAATTCTTGTCAAAACTATTAATAAATTTGTCGATCCCATCACAAATTTTGGTGAAATTCCACAAATGTTGGTGAATGCTGATTTGCATGTTTTCATCATTAAACTCTTTTGTCGAAACCTTTACAATTCTTGTCAAAACCATTACTAAACTATTAATCCTGTTACGAATTTTTTGAAGCTCGTTTACTGTTCACCTTCTTCTTTCTCAACATCCCGGCTTCCTCCAACAACACCAATTTCAACCTTCCTCCACCTTCGCCTCTCTTCCTCGCCGGGGACAACTTTCATCTTTACCATCGTTTGCGAGCTTCGTCCACCACTCATCCATCACCTTCTCCCATTTTTCCTGCCGATGGTTTTCACAACCTCGCCATCACCTTCCTTGATTTTTTTCGGAGACAATTTAGACTAGGGGAGCGTTGCAGACACCTGAACCTGGCAGGCATTTATCTTCCACCATTTTCACTTTTCTCTACCATCATCGTTGCCTTCGCTTCATAGAGAGAGAGAGAGAGAGAGAGAGAGAGAGAGGCCGTCAGGAAGAGGAAGAGGAAGAGAGGTGAGGAGAGAGAAATAATATGTGAGGGCATTTTAGTAAAAACATTTACATTTCAAAATCCAGATTCATCCCAATCACCTTAGTTTCTTTTTAATTTTTTAACAGACGTTTTAGAGTTTTGAAATTTCATATGGTATTTGAATAAGATTTTCCCAAATTTTCTCATGATTAGTTTTCCTTTTGGCAAGACTAAAAATTTTATTTTATTACATATTTTACAACAATATTTTGCATAACATTTAAATTTGGTGATTTTTTTATTCTTATGAAATACTTACATATTTGCAAATATAGTTTTCATGATTCAAAACGCCATATATATATATATATATATATATATATATATATATATATATATATATTAATTATTCACTTTTGAGGCCTTTACATGGCAATGGGATTTTTGCCTGCATCCTAACTTGGAATGAAAGTTGTTTCAAAGGGGATTGGTTATCCTCCACTGCTAAAGCACCTATAAACCCATTGTACTATAAGTTGTTAAAAACCCTATTGTACCACAAAGTTACTCTCAAATCGATGCAGACTCAGCTTGAATGTTTTTTTCTTCAACTTTTTAATAAAAACATTATGCAGACATTTAAAAATTCTGAATTTTTTTAATTCTTGGGATTCATGAAAACATGATTTTTTATTAATAAAATTGTAATTTTTTTTATTTCACATGGTAGGTTTTATATTTATCATTAAGATTTTTTTACCTATATTTTAATAAGTTTGCTTTTGTATGGTAGTGTATAATTTTAAGAATTTTCATGAAAACATAATTTCATTCTGTTCTTAAAAATATTTTTTTTTATAAAAATAAAAATAATTAGTTAGAAAACTATTTTCAATATGTTGTTTTTAAAAACAAAAACAATTTTTAGGTGTTTTCTTATTTTTAATTTTTTGAAGTCACTATCTATCCCCTATCGACACCACAATATCTGTGATGATTCCCGCCACGTCACTTGAAAACATATTTTTTTAGAACAACTATCCAAACATTTTTTTTTCTTTTTTTTTCAAAACTTGTTTTTAAAAATAATTCTATAAAACTATTTTTGAAAAAAAAAACAAAAAACAAAAAACAAAAAACCCTAATATTTCCACTAGTGCAAAAAAGGGCTTTAAGACCGCCTCATTCAGAGCGGACATTTGAATCACCGGTCTTAAAGGTATGACCGGTGGCGTAGTTTTGTAAATAAAAGGAACTTCTTATGTATGACCGGTGATTTTGTAAATATAAAGAACTTCTTATACCGGATCATTTTTTCATCGGTCTTAAATATATTATTAAGACCAGTTTAAAACAAGGCCGGTCTTAAAAATGTTATTAAAAAATATTCAAATATCAATTACTTTATGGAGAAATCTCACACAACCGGACTAATATTTTATGCGGGCCAAAAGAATAAGGAAAAAAATTAAATATAAAGGTAATAAAGTTTAAAGACCGAATGTAAATAATCACCGGTCTTAAAAGTTATTCTTTTAAGACCGGACATAAAATGCGGTAGGTATAAAATATAGAAAAATAGTTCGGATAAAAAATTAATTACTTTTAAGACCGGATCGTAGTATGACCGGTCTTGAATGTTAATTATTAAGACCGTCTCTTTTTATGTCCGGTCTTAAAAATGAACCGCCAAATATACATTTCTTCGCGTGTAAGCTTTTGTTACTATCACTGAAGAGCCTCTGTTAACGTTGTGAAACCCTTCCTGTTGCATTACCTCTCTTCCTGTCTCGAAAATGAACGGTGAAAACGATTCTACTCCTATTCCGGAACGCCGCCTACGCTTTGATCGGGTGTGAGTCTCGAACGAACCGTCTTCATCTCGTCAATGAGCCTCAAAACCACCGTGCACGTCGTGGTAGAAGAGGAACACGAATGCAGGATGTAACCCTAAGTCGGACTTCTGGGTCAAAGCTGGAGATTCAGTTTAATGAAAAGTTGCAACCTTTCGGTCCCATGAAATCCAAATATAATAGTTTTGTTGGCTATCAAGCATGCAGCCATGTTAGCATCTTGATAGATGAGTGGAGAAGTGTGGACGATTCTAAAGTAAAGGATCCTATTTGGGACACTATCCGGCTTACCTACACCGTCCCCGATCGTCCGAAGTTGAAAGAGAAGACATTGTCTTATTGCGCTGATCGGTGGAGGAAGTTTAAGACCTTTCTAGCTAACACCTATATTTTTGCCGAGGTTCGCGCTTAAGAATGACCTTGGGATAAGTACCCATATATTGATGAACAAACTTGGCAACAATTTGTTCACCGGACCACTCCGAAGCTCGGTGAGTTTATATTTAGTTTAGTTTGCCTTTTTGTGTGCTTATTAACCCGTGCGAGATATTTGAATGTTATTGTGTTCATCTAATCCTTTTAGTTAAATGGTTTGGTTTGTGAATAGAAGTATACATTTCCCGCCTTTGTCAATGCAAGTCCGATATGTAGACCCCGATAAAGAAATTAAGTAAATTAAGGAAATAATGATGGCATAAGAGTCAAGTCTCAATTATATAGTCTTAGTTCGTTATAGTAGGCGGTTGTTAGACGTTGGTGTTATGATGTTAGTATGTTAACTGTGTAATGGTTTCGGTGCAAGTTTGTTATGAGTCAAGCCTCTAACTATATGTAAGAGGTTAGTCTAATATGTGTGGGAACCAGTTATGATGAATGAATTAATTGACCGAGTTGGCAAGCATTTCGCAACTCCCTTTCCTCTCGTTTATCCCAATTTCTTCTACAATTCTACATCTTTCTTAAATAAAATGTTGAAACTTGATGAAGTGAATTTGACTAATGTTTGACCTTCATATGAAGCGAAGTGTTCTAATTTCGTTAGACATCAATGGCTGGAATTCATAAGTAATAGTTTTTTTTTCATTTCGATTCACGAGATAAGAAGGGCAAAAGCACGGGAGCTAGGGAGAAAGAATGATTGCCCGCATAGGGCTTCTCGCGGCGGATATGAAATGGCCGAAAAAGAATTGATGGCGGCCAAGCGGAAGAGATTGGATGATGAAGATTTGAATCCAATCCTTCACCGTAGTTGATCGCCCATCTCCTATACGTCGCGAGGAGTTGTGGTTGCATATTCGGCAAAAGCCAAGCGGCGCCTACACGAGTGAACAAACTCGTGTAGTTCTTTGAAAAGAATTGTAAGTATCGTTATTGTTATTTTTTAGTTACTAAACATGTTTCATTACTAAGCTTCTCGTTATCCGTATCTTACGGGAAGATCTTAAAAATAAAGAAGCGAGAGGGATCTTTCGTGTCGGACGGGAGGAATGATGTTCTCGTTGCTTGACGGCGGAAAACCGGATCACGCGGGGGTGTAAGGGGGGTTGGAGGACGGGTAGGCCTGAAGGAATACTTTGGTAAATCCAAACGCCACAAACAAAGTATGATTACCCGGGAGGAGATGGAACAGACGCTGGCCAAAATAAATGAGGAAGCAGCGGTCAAAGTAGCGGCTCAAGAAGCTTCATTGATCGCAAAGTTGATCGCACGTTTCAATCCCACTGAGCAAGATGGAGGAGGAAATGAATCAATTGAAGATGCTTTTGTGCTCTCGTCCAGAGACCAGTGTTCCCGTCACACATTCACCTGCGGTTATGCAGCAGAGCACTAGGGGGAGCTGCATTGTTGGACATCTGTTAGAGTAACCTCCTCCTCAAGTTCCATCCCCTCGTCAAGCTGCATCCCCTCCTCCTCAAGTTCCATCCCCTACAGCTCATTTGACTGCCAGGCAAAAAATAACTGACTTGGCAAACAATAATTATTTTACCGATAAATCGTGGCTTTGTCCAAGAAGTAGTAGGTGTCCTCATCCCGAAGATGTCTACCTTGACAAAATAGATGTAATGTCCCCGCGATTCCCGGACGGGAGATTAGTAATGCAATCATGCAACCGTTTATGAAGTAAGTATCTCGATTCTATATATGAGTACATAATTTAAATGCATCGTTTAGACACACATATATACATATATACTAATTCCCTGATCGATGTCATTATTGTAGGTTCTTGCATCAAGAATTGGTTGAACAGAGCACAATCAATGATTTTGGATTCTTGTGCCATGTCTATGCAAGTACAACAGAGAAGGACTTGAGACAAGAATACATGTCAAATAGGGTGTGTGAAGTGATAAGAAAGGTTTACGTGTTTCCATACTTCCACGGTATATACATATCACAATTCTTGTATGTAATTAACTTAATATAATTCTCGCTACATATAATACCTTTGTGAATTTTCAGCCGCCACGGGCGATTGGTCCTCATGTGCATGGAGGATCATAAAGTTATCTTCTTATGCTCCACTCACAATAACCCAGATACTATAATGACGGAGACCGTCAACAAGTAAGCATGCATGTCATTGAAATTCTCTTGTCTCGAAATCTCTACCGTAATGGTTTCGGTGAATTATTGATAAATTTGTGATTTTGATAATAGTGCCATGATGACCTACCAAGTCGGGGTAAGACAAAAGCGTGGGAAAGAGGCCACTATTAAACCTTCGTGGTACACCCCGTGAGGTTAACACATATTTTAATTTGGACACCGAAACACCGCCTTGAGAACTTGGTTAATAACCTATATATATATATATATATGCTATATATTTCTTGTCACTTATCCTATATTATTTCTTGTTCGTTTTAGACCCATCGGCAACCAAAAGAATCCAACTTATATGGCTCGTACGTCATGAAACACATGTATGATGTTATCATCAAAGCGAGGAAAGACAAAATTGTTAGCAAAGGTAAATGTAATTGATGTTATTACATATATTATGTCCGAATTCGTTTACGGCTTAATGAAATATGCACACAAGTTAATTCGGTTTAGTTTGTCTTTGATGTTACGAGATGTTTAGAGATTCGGTCCCCGTCCCGATAATGAAGTGGAGCACATACGCAATGTGTTTTGTGAATATCTCGTATCGCCTTATTAATTCTTAAATTTGGATGTAAATATATGTTGTAGCAAAAATAATTTTCGTAAATTTGTTTATTTTTTCGAACAAGTCATTCATTTGTAAATAAACATACAACCGTGTATTTCAAGAATAAATTCGTTTATTCATTTTAGATATTTATGCTTGAAATTTGTGTTACAGGATGTTGTAAATGAGAAAGTCTTTGTTCATAAAAATATGGCGAGACCTTTAGGACCGCATAGTTATTAAACCTGCGGTGCTTTAAGTCTTCGTTAATTTTAAAAAACAATTATGGGTATACTTTTAGGACCGGACGTAATTATTTACCCGGTCTTAAAAATGAGCTAGACTTTTGGGACCGCATCTTTATTATACGGCCGGTCCTAAAAGTCTACGTTTATATTATTAAAAAATTATGGCTATACTTTTAGGACCAGACGTAATTATTGGTCTGGTCTTAAAAGTCTTCTAAAAATTCGCTAGACTTTTAGGACCTTGTTATTATATTTCATCCGGTCCTAAAAGTCTACGTTTTATTATTTCAAAAATGTAAAGACTTTTAAGACCGTAGTTTTGTTATATATCCTCTCCTAAAAGTTAAGTCATAAAAAGATTTTTTTTAAAGGACTGTGTATATATATTTGTTTCCTCTTAATAGTTTTTGACTCGGTTTTCCGACAACCGAGGTTCCGCGTTCGCTTTCAACCGAGGTTTTGACGGTCCAACCTTGACAAGAATAGTCATTTGGTTTGTTTTTATTCGAATAAGGTAAATGATATTTTTTTTTTTTTTTTTTTTGTTTTTTGTATGTTCTTAATCGTATTATGAGAATTTTTAATGTTGATTTACGCGAAGACAATGTTTTGTTTGTTTCCTTTTTGTCGGAAAAAGAAAGAAGATAATGAAAAGAACATGGCGATCGAATATGGAAACAAAAAGATCTTTAATTTATATTTTTTTTTTCGCTGCCCCGTGAGGAGCAAGCAGTCTGTTTAACAACAACAACAAAAAAAAAAAAAAAAATGAAATATCTACTCCCCCCATCGTTGTCGGAGGGGAGGGGGAGTCGTCGGAGGGTCGGACATGTCGTCATCGAAGGATGGTACTCAATGTCCCGGGCATCGAGTACCGCCCGCAGCTTTGCGTTGACGGCGTGATAGACTGAAACAACCGGCCGCACCGTCGGTCTATATGATCGAGGTGGGCCGGGATGTGTGGCCGGATCATCCGGTAGATTGTCGGTTCCGGAGGCAACGGAGGAGGAGGACCTCGTGGTGGTGGAGCATCCATTACTGTGGATGTTTCAGAAGTGATGGGGAAGAATGTGATGGAAGTAAAGTAACATCTGGTTTAAATAGAGAACCCTTCCCAAACAATTTGAAACGCCGGAAACAATAACGAGGAGACGCATAGTTCCGCAGAATACGAGGAGACGCCTAGTTGAGAAGTTTATCTGGAAGTCGAAGCGATTCTCGAAATTGATTTGAACAGAGAACCTTTAAGACCGGATATTGTAAAAGATCCGTTCTTAATAAAATTAAATTGATTTTTAGGACCGGATATAAGACAAAATGTCGGTCTTAAAAGTAATTGAATTGATTGAAAAATAAATAATAGACTTTTAGGACCGGATATATTTAAAAAGGTCGGTCTTAAATTCAATGGAATTGAAAAAAAAAATTAATTATGAATTTTAGACCCACATATTTATTAACTCCACATACATCTCTGTCCTTATTAAACTCATCACAATCTCGTAACTCCACACTACGCGGCTCTCTCGCCCCTTATTTGCTCAAACCATGGTTAGATACAAGAGAAGCGCTCGTAGGGGTACTCTTACTCGTGATGCTCGTGCCTTCCGTAGATCGTTATACGGTGCGCCTCCTCCATCAAGAGTGCGTTCTATTGTGACAGAGGAGTCTCGGGTCGTTGGACCCATTGTTATTTTCGGATGATGAAGAGGTTCCGCTCCTCTCTCCAACAAGTTGCCCCCCCCCTCCGGCCTTCGACCATGAAGAGATTCCCGCTCCCCTCTCCAACAAGTTGGCCCCGGCCGCGCCTACCGCCGACCCCTCTCCTCTGTCCTCATCGATTTATTGCGGCGATGCGATTAAGGCGGGGAACTTGCCGATATCCCGGGAATTTAATGCTTTTCACGCCGATATCGACAAGGATGTTTGGTCGATCAGATTCTTGTTTTTTATAATTTTCTGCTTGTTTTTTTTGTGTGTGTGTGTACGTGTATATATATTCTCCAGTAATGTATGAAGCATTAAGAACTAAGCTTGGAATTTTCCTTTAATTTTCATCTTTTTTAAAAAAAAAACAAATGAGGACTTTTAGGACCGGATGTTTAATAAAACTCCGGTCTTAAAATTAAATGAATAATAACATATTAGGACCGTCTATTTGTAAATAAACGGTCTTAATAAAAGTTGCGACCGCCAAGCTTGTGTCTTTTTTTTGTTCATATTCTCAATTTTTCCTTTAATTTTTTTTCATTGAGTTGTTGATGAGCTAATCATCTTTTTGTTTAAAAATAATAATGAGGACTCTTAAGACCGGATATGAATAAAACTCCGGTCCTAAAAGTAATTTGCCGGTTTTAAAAATGTAATTATATATTTAGGACCGTCTACTTTATAAATAACCGGTCTTAATAAAATCCAAAATATACTAAAACACAACTCTTTCGCGCGGAATAACAAATTTCCCTCTCAAAACTTCTCTCGTCGCGCCGATAGTGATTTCTCAGGTTCTATCTCTAGTTTGTTTGTGTTGCTTCGTCGTCTGCTTCGCGTTGCTATCTCGACAATCGCTTTGTTTCCTTAGTTAAACGTCTATCGACCAAGTTTGTAAGAGGTGTTTCGGTTAAATAACTTTATGGTTTTCTTGGTTTAACGAAATCGATGAAATGTTCTAGTGGGTTTCTCTCGTTGTTAATGAATATTGTATTTTTAAGATTATATTTGCGCTTTTGACCTACCCAACGACCAACAAATGTTTTTAGGTTACTCTTGTCGCAACATCAACGTTCGTGGTGGGAGAAGAAAGACTCCACAAACCATTTGAATTTATATGCTACAGGTGAGTCCACATTTAATTTCACGCGATGCATTTAATTTCCTCATCATGCTTTAATTTTTCTTCTTGGATTCACCTTGTGATATTTATGACCAAAAGTGTTTCTTCGTTATGCATTTAATGGGCAAGTTTCTTCGTTGAGCATAAATATGAATTTGGTGTTTCCTTATTTTGTATCCGTGTCATAAATAGGAATTCTACTATGGATCACGGTTGGATAACTGCGTTACGGACGAGTGTTGAATATCAGAATGGGGTGAGGGAATTTATAGAATTTGCTAAACAAAATGCCCATGATGATAGTGGGAAGTTTTATTGCCCTTGTGTAAAATGTTTGAATGATAGGCGACTAAGTCTTGAGGTTATCTACTCACATTTAATTTGTGAAGGATTTTGTAAGACTTATACGGTATGGGTTTGGCATGGTGAAAAAGTACCAAGTGGGTCTCAACATGAGGAAGTGGCCTTTGATGATAATGACACAGATATGGATGATCACATAGAGGACATTATTCGTGATGTAGGAGAAGAGGCTTTTCATCTATCACATGCATATGGTATTATGTGCAGTGATCCAGAGACCCCGCTATACCCTGGTTGTAAAAAATATCAATTTTTGAACGCTGTATTGAAATTGGTAAGCTTGAAGGCACGTCATGGATGGAGCGACAAGAGTTTTTTTCGAAATGCTTGAGGCTTTTAAGGACATGCTTCCGGATGATAATGTGTTGCCGCATTAATACTATGATGCTAAGAAAATACTCGTCACCTTTGGGGATGGAGTACAAAAAGATCCATGCATGCCCGAATGATTGCGTATTGTATAGAAAACAGTTTGAAGAGAAGCGGGAATTGTCCGATATGTGAAACACCAAGGTACAAGTCAAACAAGGGGCCCGCAAAAGTGTTGTGGTATCTTCCAATCATACCAAGGTTCAAGCGGTTGTTTGCAAATGAAAATGATGCGAGAGAATTTGAGGTGGCATGCGGATGAGAGAATTTCTGATGGAAAGCTTCGACATCCGGCCGATTCTTCTCAATGGAAGAAAATCGATTATTTATTTCCAAACTTCGGCGAAGAACCTAGGAACCTTAGGCTTGCCCTTAGCACGGATGTCATGAATCCATATGGAAGCCTTAGCAAAGATACATAGTTCATGGCCTCGTGCTCCTTATTATTTACAACTTATCTCCAATGTTATGCATGAAACGAAAGTACATCATGCTTTGTCTATGTTGATTTCGGGACCAAAACAACTGGAAATGACATTGATGTTTACCTTGAGCCCTTGATCGAAGACTTGAAGGAGTTGTGGGAAGAAGGTGTCGATGTTTTTGACTCTTTCAAGAAGGATGTGTTTAAATTGCGAGCAATGATATTTTGTACTATAAACGACTTCCCAAAGATATGGGAACTTGTCGAGTATAGTGTAAAAGGCCATAAAGCATGTTTGGTTTGTGAAGAAGGCACATGCTACCATCAACTTCAACATGGAAGAAAGACGGTTTATCTTGGACATAGGAGATTTCTTCGACGGGACCACCCATATCGTCGATTAAAGAAAGCCTTTTTTGGTGGCCAGGAGTATGAAGATGCTCCAGTGGCATTGACTGGGGAGCAAGTTTATGAAAAGGTGAAACATATCAGTGTCATCTTCGGTAAGACTGCAAAGAGTAGAAAAGAAACAAATATATGGAAAAAGAGATCTGTATTCTTCGATCTTCCATATTGGTGCAATCTTGATGTGAGACATTGTATTGATGTCATGCACGTGGAGAAAAATGTATGTGATAGTATTGTTGGCACGCTTCTAAACATACAAGGTAGTTCCAAGGATGGTGTGAAGGCAAGATTGGATTTGCAAGTAATGGGAATACGCGAAGACTTACATCCAAGGCCATACGGGAAGAGAACTTATTGTCCCCGGCTTCTCATACTTTGTCTAAGGATGAGAAACAAAGTTTTTGTGAGTGTTTACTTGGCATAAAAGTTCCCTCGGGGTATTCTTCAAATTTTAAGAGGCTTGTATCGATGAAGGACTTGAAATTAGTAGGCCAAAAGTCTCATGATTGTCATGTCTTGATGCAACGGCTACTCCCGCAGCTATTCGAGGCATCGCCGAATATGATCTTCGGGTCGTTTTGACTAGACTTTGTGTCTTCTTCAATGCGGTTTGTAGTAAAGTTTTCGAGATTGAAAAGTTGGATGAATTGGAGAATGAATGATATCTTATCTTATGCCACCTTGAGAAGCTTTTTGTTCCTACCTTTTTTGACATCATGATTCATCTAATTGTTCATCTAGTGAGGGAGATAAAGTTGTGCGGACCTATCCATTTATGGTGGATGTACCCAATTGAAAGATCTATGAAATTCCTAAAAGGGTACGTGAAGAACGCATACCGGCCAGAAGCATCAATTGTTCAGAAATATGTTTCGAAGAAGCCATGGAATTTTGTCAAAATTATTTGGCCAAAGTAAGACATATTGGGCTTCCAAAACGTCGCATCTTTGAAGGGGTAGACGAGGGGCTTCGGTAAAGAGTGTGGATCCGATGAATTGTCACAAGTCCACTTATACATCTTGAATAATGTTGATGAAGTTCAAGCCAAAGCATAGCTGCTCATAAAGAAGTTTGTAAGGAAGGAAAATCATCGAATGACCGAACAAAGGTTGATTAGGGAGCATACAGAACTTTTGCAAACTGGTTCAAACAAAAGGTCGAGGGAGAGGAATGTGTTTCTGATACAATTAAATGGTTAGCCCGTGGTCCTGAGGTTGATGTCATAAGTTGGAATTCGTATGTGATCAATGGTTATACATTTTACACGAAGTCTCTAGATGATAGGAGCACCGTCCAGAACAGTGGTGTTATGTTAGCGGCTGAATCTATGCACTTCTCCAGTTCGAAAGACAAGAGGCCTTTATTGGCAGTAATTCCATATTATGGGGTTATTGAAGAGATTTGGGAGATAGACTATGTTAAAATTAGATTTCTCATTTTCAAATGCAAGTGGGTTAATGTCAATAATGGTGTTCAGATCGATCGGCTAGGATTTACATTAGTCGATGTCAACGGTAGAAGTTTTGGTGATGAACCTTTTATTATGGCGAGACCGGGCGAAACAAGTGTTCTATATCACCGATCAAGAAAATAAAATGAGGTGCGTAGCTCTCCAAGGTAAAAGGGTCATTGATATTGATGAGGAAGGTCATTCAAATTATGGTCTTCCCGAAAGTACTCCTTTTTCAAGGGGTCTACCGGAAATATTGAACGAAGAAGATGAAGCGGATAATGAACCCGCATAAGAAATGATCATCAAGAAGGGATATAGGAGGATATCGCTTTATAAAAGAGTCAATATAATTCATATATAAGGTAATGTTCATATGCAAACTTCTTTGCAAACTTTAAGGTTTTAACTATATATATTATATATTCCTTCGATCTATATTCTTAAACATTATTGTCACTTGACTATGAAGTTTGTTCTTGTTCTATTTTTGTGGCGGGATCGGATCCTAAGGGGCATGTTATAAAAGAGGATGTTACGTTGTTGGGTGGGAATCGATGAAGGCATGGTGAATATTCCATTGGGAATGTATTTGTAACTTATTGTATATTATGCATGCATTGTAACTAACTTATTCTATTGGGCATGTATGTTGTATTTGTCACAGACTCATGGTGAATATTATTTGTAATTTTTTCCCAATTCAATTTATTCATTATTTGTTCAAAGCTTGTACTTATAGATTCGACTTTTATGTCCGGATTGGTTGGTGGATTTGTGAATGAATATATATATATATATATGATCAGGAAGAACAGAACAGGGATAAAATACGGGAAAATTTAGACCGGTAATAAATAGGCCGCTCTTATATGTTCAACTTTTAAGACTGGAGGTATCCATAGATCCGGTCTTAAAGGTCATGTGTACATATTTGATATTAAGCCGGTCTTAAAAGTTTGTCTTTTAAGACCGGTGTGTTTATAAGTCCGGTCTTAAAATTCAATTTTTAAGACCTAGGAGAATTTATTGTCCGGTCTTGAAAGTCGGTCTTTTAAGACCGCGTATAATTAGTCGTCGGGTCCTAGAAGCCGATATTTTTCGGACCGGCTTTATAATTGTCTCGGTCTTATAAATTTGATCTTTTAAGAGCGGCCGATATTTTCCCGGTCTTAAAAGTTGAGTTTTAGGACCGAACAAAACATATTTCAACCTTATGTAGTACTACTTTTAAGACCTAATGTTTTAAATGTCCGGTCGGAAGATGTTCTTTAAGACCGGTTGTAGTCCGGTCTTAAATGTGGACTTTTAATACCATTTGAACAAGACCGTCATTTGGTCCGGTCTTACGATGCCTCTTTCGTCCGGCCTTAAAGCCCTTTTTTGCACTAGTGTTTCCGAACCGAAGGTCTTAGATTTTGTTGACCGACAGGGTAATATATTAACTATATTGATGAAGGATTGTGACTTGATGACTCAACTATTATACAAATTATGTGACTTTTTATATTTTAATCTCAATATATGTATCGACTATCACTTCCTGGACCTAACAAACCAATTCAAATAAGAAAACGTTTATTTAACATAATTTCTTTTCACTCACCTTGGAATGTTTGTTTTGTATCTTTAATTTTATGTTAACGCTGGAGCACCCAAAGACCATATGCTTTTTTGGGAGCAAAAATAATTTTATAAGTTTGACTTTTTTTGTACCGGATCGTTGGCATATCTACGTGGACATGCCACGTCATTGTCTAGGAAACGGTATTTTTGCTCATAAAACGTAACGCGTGTGTTTTGCTTTCCAAAAAAAATAGGAGTAAAATACATGTGACTTTATTTTATATGTTGTTGACACGGAGGATAGGCACCGACAGTTTAATTATTTAATTTATAAACACATAATTTTCTTCTAGCTTGTACTATTTAGTTAACTTGGAAATCAAAGTTTCTTTATCTGTCAGATTTATCATGTACAATAATCTCTCCCCACCCCACTTCTCCCAAGAGATGTAAATATGTAATGATAATGGGTGTAATTTAATTTGAACATGAACGTAAACTTTTTATTTACATCCCAACTTGTGCAAGTGTATAAATATATATATATATATATATATATATTTTATAGAGCTCATTCATAAAATACCTCTCCCCTTACTTTTCCCAATAACGTTTGCATAGTTTTGAGTTAAAAAGAAAACAAGAAAATAGCAGTACATCATATTTGGTCTTTAGTAACTTTATTTCGTAAGATTATGTATGGCTTATATAAGAATATTTTATTTCCTTCTGTATTAATCTCTTTTATTTAAATGTTACTCTTTTAAAGGTTATATATGATATTTTGTATATTTTAATTAAATTAAATTATTTTATTATGATTTGGTTGATTCCGATTCAATCATGGTTGGACAATCGACGCTGTGCATCACTGTCTCATTATGAATAGGTGGGACCTTTTAGATGTGGGATTTCTTTCTCCAATATAAACTTATGATAGGTGCGTTTACTAAAGACTTCTATATGCTTTTGTATATATGATCAACCTCGTGGAATTGAAGTGAATTCATATGGCTTAATTCTATCACCAATCGTCCTTTAAAGTATAAAAATTGACTGACTCGAGTAGGAGAGCCAACAAGCTAGGACCAAAAAGATCTTAGTACCCAGATACAGACCTTGAGATAAATATTTGGGGGGCCAAATATAGATTGTAGCTTTTTTTCCTTGTATAAATGTATCACGTGTACTGAGAGAAACATTGAATTGAATAATATTTTTGTTTCCTCAGTTTTCAGACTCTTCTTCTCTCTCTCAACTTTACCTTTTTGTCTCTTTCTTGCTACTCTGTGTATCAGTTCTTCTACAAAAGCTTCTCTAATTCTTGAAACACCGAAATTCTTGGGGGGGGGGGGGGGGGGGGCATGGCCCCCATTGTCTCTAAGAAGTCCCTGTTAGTACCTGCAAGTAAGCTAACATAATAGAAAAGTATATTTAGTAATATAGGCTGTATATATTATTATATATGTGAGCAGCTGAGGAGCCACAAACAGCATTACAGAGCTGCTCCGCCTTCAATGCGTGGCCTGAAACAGGGTCATGGAATCAGTTGAGCCCTGGATGGAGGAGCCGAGGAGCTATATGAGATTATAACCCTATGTTTGTTTGGATGGAAGGAATAACGAGTAAAACAGGGGAGGGAATATTAGGAAGAATCACTTCCCAAAATACTGATTTTTTGGGAATTTGTCCTTATAATATTATTTTCTCCATAATTTCATTTTTATTCAAGCCCTTAACTGGTTTGAGAGATTATTAGTATTACAACTTAAAGACATCGACTTTTGTTGATGCGTTTAAAATATCATTTTGCGCCTATATGTGGTGGGCATTCATTGCGATTAAGCACAAGTGTGGGTGAGAGGGAGAGAGAAAGAGACATGAATCAGTACAAAGAAAGCAACACATTGGAGGCCTACTCATCTATGAGGCACTGCTGCGACTCATAGTGGATCTGACACTACTGTTCATCCAAACCCATCATGATTTTCACACCCAACTTCCCCGCTCAGCCCCACCTCTGGCCGTAATCCTTTTTCTTTCTACTGGGGGATCCTAAGACTCCCCCCCTACCACTACTACCTGTTTTTAATATATAAGACTTAGTTGATAACATCTCAACTCACTAACTGACAAGTAATCTAATGCTATTTGTTAAAATTAGTCAATTTATTTCATTACCTTCAAATAGCCAAATTAGTCAAGCACTTATTATGCCATGGATGAAAGTATTACAGCATGTTTTAAGCATATCACCATAAATTTGTTGCTGCCCATCGTTTGACAATATCAAG
Organism: Acacia melanoxylon; assembly: GCA_019022615.1. NCBI lineage: Eukaryota > Viridiplantae > Streptophyta > Magnoliopsida > Fabales > Fabaceae > Acacia > Acacia melanoxylon. Next base: position 6,311,438 of record JAFJYJ010000027.1, read on the forward strand.
AACCACATGTGCTTGTTTAATTTGGCAATGTTGTGATCCAAAAACAGGGTGGTTTGATTCTGTTCTGGTTGCTTTCTTAAGGGCCATTATTCATGGAATAGTCTGCAGTGCCTCTGAATTTTTGAATACGCTTTGGAAACGATTGAATATTTGAATTTTACTGCGCACGCCTCGCAACAGTAGTTGTTAGTTGAATTGGCAAATATCTGCAACGAAAGGATAAAAGAAAAAGGTTTTTCCAGAACTGTATTTTGTATATCAGATTTTTCTTTTCTTTTCTTTTTCAGGCCAGCCAACAATCACAACAATTGGCACTGATGAACAGCGTTTGAGCTCACCCCAGCTATAACTGTAACAATAAACTTCAACGTCCTCCCATGATATCAACCCGAAAATAATTATTACTGGTGAATTATGAAATCCAATTTAATCACTCCTATTCTTAGCCCATTTATTAATTTTTTTACCTTGGACTTCCACAACCCTAACCAATGGAACTCCGAACTGGTTTCCTATTAAATACTTCACATACTAAAGAGAGCTAACCAAATCTCGACATTCCAGATATAATCTGACGATCCAGATTTTTTTTTTCAAGAGTTTATATTTTTAGAAAAGTTATTTTAATGGGTATAAAATCTAAAATAAATTTAATCTCTTAATTATTACTTTTTTTTAAAAAAAAAAATTATTTTTTATTTAAAAATCATCATTTAAAAGAAACACAAATCTGGACCATCTAAGATCAGATCTAGATGTTCCAGATTTGATTAGCTCTTCCTGCTTAGCAAAAATGTTTAGCACAGAAATTGGTTTCGTGAAACTCTTCCAGGACACACCTCCACTGTAGCTCTAACATGACGAGGGTATGCTGTGAAGCTTTCCTATCCACTCCCAGTTGTATCACTACGTCCATAGCTACGTTCAATACCTCGAATTAAATATGCCAATTGTTTCCAGGAGCACGAAAAAAATGTCAAAAGAACTAAACTTGAACAGTTCAATCTGTTAAATGTATCTTTTTTCGATACCCATGTGTATAAAAATTATTTACTATATATGCTGCAATTTTAGAATATGCTTGGACAACTTTTGATGCATCTCAAAATACACACAAGACCAATTCTGGTACTGTGGAAGCGTTTGGCCATCTTATTATATTATATTGTTTGCCTCAATAGCGTTACAGAGAGAATACAATACAGTACATATTTCATAGCAAAAGAACTTACTATACTGCATCAAATTAAACTCACACAACAGGATGAAAAAGTAATGACATAATACGATTCTTAATTTGAGGAGCTTGGATAGAATGGCCATCTCCATGTTCATACATGCAATGAGACACCCTTGCAAGGTTCCTAGCAACTTCAATGAAACTTTTTGGATAGGAAGAATTGCTAGCTTCTTTATTAAACTTCTTCCAAGTTTCACTTATCAAGCAATTTATATGCCTATAAGCATCGGCTTCAGAAGCCCCAGTCTCATTCATGTAGCACTCAATTGCTTTGGCTACATCACCTGTCTCCTTTTCACGCTAAAAGAAAAAAAAAAAAAGGTTAACACATCTTTTTTGAAGGGATAAATGTGCAAAAATACCTATAAACTTTTACAGAAAGTGTGCCCAACATCATATATTTTTTAGAGGTGAAAAAAATATGAGTAAATATTTAGAATGAGAGCAAAAATGATATGGCCGTTAAATTAACTATAATATCTGTTTTTTTTGTAGTGGGGTCCACGCTATTGTTATGAAAGTACCAAAATACTCCATCTGGTCTTTAATATACGATATATTTGGAAAGTTGATCTTGATCCTAAATATAAGATATAATTATCATATTTGTCAATGTTTACCTAAATTACCTTTATTGTTGCTCTTTCAATAATAATTAAAGAGGAGAGAGAATAAGAGAATTGATGATGATGATTAGGGTGTTTTAAAAAATACATGTCATATTAATCAACTTAACTAACTTCAATTAGATAAATATATCTTATATTAAAGACTAAAGGGAGTACATTTTACCCAAAGTGGGTAAGAAGCATAAATACCTATAAGCTTTTAGTCAAAGTATGTCAAACACCATATGCTTTTTTGATATGCAAAAGTATCCATGAACATTCAAATGACATAACCATTGAAATAAGTGAAGTGCTGTTACTTTTTGTGGTGGTCCACACTATTGTCACCAAAGTTCCAAAATACCCCAACTCATAATTTATACATGAACCCATAAAGATCCCATTCGTTGTTATTATTTTGTTGGCAGCGACCAATTAACTTCCACTTGAGTAATGCGAGACTTCTTTTGACACACAAAAAACTATAACAGATGAATACCTGAGAAGATCCCAAGTCATCGGTAAGGCGCAAAATGATTGACGAAAATCGAATGAGATCAGAGTATTCTTGAAAGCAAAACAAGTCCTCCTTTGTTGTTGTAGTTTGAAGTAACAAATAGGAATGAACAAGTATGACTGGTCCACTGCTTGAAATCCAAGCATTGTCTAAGTAGTCATGCAGGCTTGGTTTATAATTACTATAAAACCATTTAGCCTCAACCAAGTATGCTTTACAAAGATCAGCCCACTGCAAAGAAAATTGGACATATATGTTAATCACTTTATCAAATCAGAAAATCATAAACTACCTCTAGTCCTAATTATAGGACAAAGTTTGTAGTGCAATTTATACTACAAACTTTGTCCTATAATTAGAACCGAATGGAGTGTGTGTGTGTATATATATCGACTCTAAATTATTGTATATACTAAATTGATGCATACCATTTTCCTAAGGAGTGGAATGACGTTATGCCCATTCTCTTTAAGAAATTCTAAAGCCTCTTCGTGAACAAAGTTATAAAGTGCAAGGAAACATATTTTCATGTAGTCTGGAAGTATATCCATGGCATTTACATCCCACCTATATCATAAGAAAAAGGGAGACAGTTATATAGGTAGAGAAATTGAAATGTATAGTACGTACTCCCTCCTGTTCTAATGGTCAAAACTATATAATTGATTTTCAGATATTAAGAAAATTAATTTAGTTATTTATATTTAAAAAGGCGTGCAGGTTTCTCTAAAATACTATCTTTAATCATTTCTATTAGGATTTCCCTTGACAAAACCCCTCAATTAATATATTATATAGTCTGCGAATAATAGAGATATTTTGAGAAAAATTATAAATTTTGGAGACAATGATGATAGGACAAAAATCCTTATAACTAGTTCATACATTTAGGATAGGAGGAAGTACAGAATAATTTCAAACACAAGAAGCGAACCTGTCAACTACGTCCGTGAAAAGTTCTAATTCTTCCAATTTTCCGTACACATCGTAAACATCATCAATAGCGGTTATTAGTGCATTCACTTTGGTCAACACTCTTCTATAATGCCCAAGTTGTGGTTCATAATTGTAACCCACTGTCCAAAAGAAGTTCTCCACCAACCTATCTCTTGTAAAGCTCATCTTTTTCAAAAGTCCAATTCTTTCCCACCATCTTGACATTGAAAAAAAAGAAAATTGAATTAGTATATTAATTATATATGTACTAATCTTCTATTTTTTCTCCTGTGTAAGATCATCAAATAGTAAGTTTCAAGTAGAGAAATATGATTATTCTCAAGATCCCTATGGTCTCAAGTTCAACTCCCAAATACACATTTGCTGGGAAGTAAGCAGCAATAGACCCCAAACCATATTGGTCTATTGCTTGAATACCTATTAGTGGGATCCAAAAAAATGCAAGATACTGGACCATAGTATAAAAAAGATATGATTATTCTCACCTTGATGTATATTTCAAATCTTCTAAGTGACTGACTTGTACGATGTTGAAATCCAACTTAGCAAGCTTAAGCAAAGTGGGGCTCATATTCTCTCTCTTTTCATAAAAATCAATGAACCATCGAGCTTCTAATCTTGATACCCTCCAATGTAGGGGAAGCTCTAGGGCATGTTTAACTAAAAGACATGTCTCATCGTCTTCATTATTAATGTTTTTGTCCACAAATTCTCTGAGACATGTCGAACTAAAATCTCTTGCTTCGTCTAATATTGTTTCACCTTCCATTGATAGAAATGAGGCTTCATATAAAGATAACAAACCCTTAATATCAACGCAAAGGCCAGCATCAAAATGATCCTCGTGATCCAGAAATTTCTTAAATACTTCTGCAAAAAAGGACAATGCATATTACAATTGTTAGTATCAATATTAATAAATTTACAAAAGAAATGAGTAAATTTCTGAGAAATATCCACACATATATGGGTATTTTCAAATTATTTCTTTCTTTGAATTTTCTCTACGAGAGAATCATCGTTTTCTTTTAAAAGTCAAAAACTATTTTCAAAAGCAATACTTATTTAATCCAAATGCATGAGTTAGATAAATAATTTGCACATATTAAGAAAATTAGTTAAGTTAGTTATTTTTTTAAAAAAAAATATATTGGTTTCTCAAAATTTCCCATTAATAATTTGTATTTTAAACTATCCCATAGAAATAATTTGAAGAACAAATTATAACTTTTGGAGACAGTTGATATAAATCTTACGTTTATAACCATAACCCCCTCCGAGGAGCATCTTAGTTAAGTAAGCATAACAATTCAAAGAGGAATTGAACAAATACCTGATGACACACCATAGCCATGTTGCCTTAGGATTCTAAATTCAAGAGCCGTGGCATGTAAATTGCTCTTCTTCTTTGAAGTGTCCTTGGTGTTGTAGATATTTTCTATCAGATTTCCTATTTCATGCCTAAAATGAGCTTCTATCCCAAGCCTTTGCAAAATATCAATCAACTCAAGTTGATCCACAGGATTTTCCAATTTTGAGAGCATCACCCTTACTTGTTCCTGAAGCCCATCACTTTCCACAGCATATGATTCTTCCTGCAATTAAAATAGATAGGTTAAGAAGGCTATTAAATAAGAAAATAAAATATAACTATATGAAGCTAAATGAGTGAGTAAAATTAAGTAACATACCACAAAGTCACTTCTCAATGACTGGATATAATCGTGAGGCCAAATTGAAGGCTGAAAGAAATTCACATTTCGACGAGAAGTATTGGTTTGATCAGAAACTATGGTTGTTGGAGCCGTACATTGGATGGTACGAGGAACACTACGAGAGGTCATGATTGATGGAATCATTTTGTTTCTGAAGGATAAAGTAGCATATGGAAGTAAGGCAATTTGGTAAAGAGCCATTGTGAAAGGAAGAAGCTAAGCTTCCTTCGTACTGATGATGAAGTTCTTGTTCTTAATCTGCAAAGTTCCGTGTGGTAATTGGAACTGAATTCAAGCCCTTATATAGATCTTAATTTCGATTTAATTAAGACATTAGGTGAGTGGGATAGTCATTACTCATTACCATTTTAATTTTGCCAAAACGTGGGATAATCAAATAGTATTAATTATATTCATGGTCTGTTTAATAGCCATCATGTGATTTGAGTTTGAAAAGGTATTAAGCATACTTCGCTACAATTATAACATTAACTAATATTGTGTTGGCTTTATTTTTATGGGGTATATTACATATTAAATAGAGGTATAGTTAGAAAGTCATTAAATTTTAAAGAAAAAATTAATAGGGTTTAAGGTTTTATTGACATGTGTCAAATAATTTAGAACTAACTTATAACAGCAATAATTTGTCTCATATCGTTTAACACCATGTTTCCTGTTCTGTAGTAGAATACAGATGTCTAGTCCTAGGTGGACTAGTATGTTGATATAGGATCAAATAACTCCCTTTTAGATATCCATGGATGAGATACCTTTGAGAATAGAAGATCACTGTACACACAGATATGAAGGCTTTCGCCTAAGAGGGGTGGTGTGTGTGTACAGTGTAGGCAGTATTGTAAATGAGAGAGAGCTTAAAGTCTATGTACCTTTAGGGTTTTACCATATATTTATAGTGGATACCTTAGGGTTAGGGTTTGATCGATGGGCTCTTGTCTCCAAGCCCAAACATTCTACCATCACATCTCGCATATTGATATTGATTATTCTTTTGTTGCCACACCTCGAAAGTGAAATTTAATATTTTATTCCATAACATTTCCATTACTCAGATTTAATTCGTGCCATGATCTCTCTCTTCTCTCTCTCTTTGTGACACTGACACGCACAATAATTAACAATTTCTTTTAGGCGAGTGGGATAGCCATTACTTTTTGACCAAAAAAAAAAGGATAGACATTATCATTTTCATTTTGCCAAAAAGCGGGATAATCAACTAGTATTAATTTTAATTTGTTCCATTACTCAGATTTAATTCGTGCAGTAATCTCTCTCTCTCTCTCTCTCTCTCTCTCTCTCTCTCTCTCTCTCTCTCTCTCTCTCTCTCTCTCTCTCTCTCTCTCTCTCTCTCTCTCTCTCTCTCTCTCTCTCTCTCTCTCTCTCTCTCTCTCTCTCTCTCTCTGTGACACTTATACGCACAAAAATTAAAACATTCTTTTAGCAAATTGTGCAAATTGGTTGGCTGGGGAATTTTGCCTTTATTTTTATTAGAATATTTGTACAACCACTCTTGAAATTTTTGCCTGCATATTTGCTGTTTGCACAAACGCTTGCATGAACAACAAAAATTAGGGGATGCAGCTCCATACGATGCTCATTTCGGAGACACGTTTGTTCTCCCTCCCACCTTATACAAGTACTTTTTCTATGCAGCGAAAATTAGGGGAAGGTTGATATTTTCTATGTTTACTATCTTAAAATATTTTGTAGTTCATTCAACATCCCGAAATATGTCATAAATTATTTAGTAGTGCAATTTCGTTCTGAAAGTATTAATTTGTTAATAAATTTTTTTGCTCATAAATATTTTGTTTAGGAGTAATTGATAAATGCCAATTTTATACATTTTATCCCACCTTAATCATTTATTTTTGGGATTATTTTATGCTAATTTGGATATATTAAATAATATTTGGATATTAACCAATTTTAGGAAATAATATAAATTAGAATTAATTATAAGATTGTTTGGCCTAAATATTGATATTCTGATTAATATCTTGTAATTAAATAATATTTCTTAAGATATGATAGATTACGATTTTATCATATTAGAGATCCTATGGTGCAGAAATTTTCAGGAAGCTAAAAAGGAATGCAATGGTAGGATTTTATTGGGCTTCTTAAATTTTGATGGGCTCACGTTGTTATCCAAAAATCTATCTCTTTCTCCCTATTAATTGACCTAGCTGCATAGGGAGATTCACGCCGACACACAGCCGCAGATAGACGGACAGAGGGAGCCCATCACGCAGAGCATCAATTTGATTCATTCATCACGTTGTTGCATACGCTGGAACAAATTGGTGAATTGCTTTTGGCATCATTATCTCACGACGGGACCCACCGCCTTTAATCAATTGAATCATTAATTCATCTATTCTTATGGCCGTGAGTTGTATGAAGCTTGGTGAAGGAATGATTTCCATGGCAGCTTGAGATCTTTAGGAGGCAACTTGGGAGGAGCATGAGGGAAGCTAAAGCTTAGGAGCTTACACTTGAAAATCACAAGGGAGTGTTGTTATTTTTATCTTTTTAATTTGAGACTTGAGATAATTTAGTTTTAAATGATTTCAAGTTATATTAATTGAAAACAATCTAGTTTTAGATTGTAAACATACTTCTATTGGATTGGATTGATAAATTGAAGTTTTTATGTTTGAGACAATTGCTGAATTTTTGTTTACAACCTTTGGATTGTCAATTGATTTAATAATTGAGTTAACATTATTAATTTGATTGTCAATTGGGTTTATCGATTTAATTGTTTAATTAGGTTGATAAATTGTTTAGTTGTTTAATTAGAGAATTGTGACCAAGATTCCAAAATTATTTAGAAATTAACTGTGTTTGGTTTTTAATGAGTTTAATTAGCCACCGCTTTTTATTTCACTATGAGTTTTCTAGTGGAATAAGTGTTATTAAACTTGAGGGTTTCCCATGTTTCAATTAGGTAATTAAATTAATTAATTTCAATCTTCCATTCACCCCTTTGTTCTAATTAATTAATTTGGGCTAAGAAAGTTAACTCCATATGAATTCTATGTTGTCTCATTCATCATCATAACTGAATTAAATCGTTGTTATTTGATTTGATTTCAATCAATATTCTTCTTAGGACTTTATTTATTCTCTCATATCAAAACCCCCCAAATTGAATTCAAATTCATATAGATTAGTCTCATTTTCATATAGGTCTTAGAGTCCATTTTCATCTTGCATTTAGTTAGTTATTTACATCTAGGTAGTAGTGTCTTGCATTTTAATTTAGGTTTATTCTATTGCATTTTTATCATCTAAATTCAACCTAAAAAAAACTCACAGATTGCTCCTTAAGAGAATGACCTAGGTTGCCACTATATTGCATTATTAGTTGGTCCTGGTTTAATTGATTGTTTTAGCGACAAAAGTAAGCTCATCAGTAATTTTAACCTCGCCATTAAATCCCAAAAAGTTCTCTAAGTGAAGGTGCATATGATACCCTAAAGTATTTTTTTCAGAAGCAAAATTAGGGTATTGGACGCATCTGAAAAAAAATACTTTAGTGATGGATGAACCACAAAATACTTTAGGGTATTGGACGCGTATGAAAAAATACTTTTAAAATCTTGATGAATAACAAGATACTTTCAAATACTAGACGTATATGAGAAAATATTTTAAGGTGTTAGTTAGAAGAGGGGGCAAAGACTACAATGCATAGTATATATGATGTTTAAACAAATTAGGAAAAGTAGAATACATGCCCTTATAATTTTATGTATTTTTTTAATAAAGTCCTATACCTTTTTTTTATATTAATTCCTTATCATTCAACATAATTTTAACTGGATCTCAATTTTTTCCCCATCTTGTCTTATAGTTTCAAGTGATGGATAGAAAACTACAAAGACCTGGTTAAAATTAAGTAAAACCATAGGAGGTCATAATTAACAAGAATTTTTTTTTTATAGAAACATGATTAAAAATCAAATGAAATTATCAGCATCCACTGATTATTTTTTTCAACAAAAGTTAACAACATAAAGTGTGAAATCAATTGAGTACATAACGCCTATCGATTTATATCCTTTTGTTTATAGCTGTATTGTAAATTTTCATACAAACTGCCAATTATTTGTTTCGTGGTGTTACTATTACTCATATTTAGAACGTGCAGTATTTTTTTTCCCCAGAAAACTTATGCCTATTTATTTATATCCGTCAACTAAATTTAATTCTCCAATGGAATCTTAACACATAGGTTTTTTTTATTAGATCAATGATTTCTCTCTCGAGGCTTAGAAGGCAAAAGGTTATTATCCCACCTAACAAGTGCGTTTCTAAGGATTCAATCAACAAATTGAAAGGAGGGAGTATTTTGGATATAAAATGTCTTGCTTTTTCTTTATTTTATCATAACTCACAATACATTGTACTCATAGAGGGTTTGAACTCACAAAATTAGGTGAAATTGTAGGGACTGTACGTAGATTAATTGTTTCATAAAATAAAATAAAAAACAACTTACCCACTTCAAAGATGAAATAAATTAAGTAGATATAAGTGTCTAATGTAACAGCCAAATTTTCTAAAGCATTTCCAAGATATTTTAATCAGAGTAGAGCATCGGAACAATTTAAAAGAGCGAGTATTTGATAAACATTCACTGTTGGTGTATCTGATTGCTTATACAGCGGTACAATTATCCGAATATTTAAGAGTACGATAATACATATCCAAAAAGAAATTCTCCGGCCGGGTTCTCACTGGTGCTACTTACCCTTGTCCTCGATCCTGATTCCTCCGGATCCTGAGGCTATAGTAAGAGCTGAGGTCCAATGCCCATCGGACCTCAGGTAACGGTTAACCTAATGCTTAAATATGACAATATATGTATGACAGATATTCATGGCATTCCAAAGAACAATCAATACATAAGCACACATCGGATGTATCCAACAAGACATAAGCACACAAAGATGTATCCCAACAAGTATATAAGCATAACAGATGTATCACAATAGTACATAAGCACACAGCAGATGTATCCCAATAGTACGTAAGCACACAGCAGATGTAAAGTTATCGTCTATCACATATAAGCATATAATAAGCATCAGAGTTAGTGTTACGGTACGTGTCTGTACCTTCGTCGGTGCGGATAGTGGTATGTCTATCGACTCGGTACGTTTCTGGACTTTCTCGGATATCCTATCACAATATTTTCACATTATTCTCTTACAAGTAATATTCTAAGAGATATTCTAGCCATTATTGACCTTTTTACCCCTGGTGGATTTATTATCCAAATTTTATCCATTTCTTTTACAAAAACGTTGATTTCAGCATTTTGGGCAAAACTTTCGCTAACTTTGAAAAATCATAATTAATTCTACAAAAATCGAAACGAGATTCCGTAAAATTCCTCGGAATCCTTAGGATGTCTAATTTTAAGTAAAAATACTCATTTATGCCCAGATTCCCTGAGTCATTCCCAGGTTTAAGGTTTCTAAACTCTGTCCAGCATTTTTCCAGAATTTCTTAGCCAACTTTGGACATTTTTATCTCTTAGCACAGAACTTGAAATAATTCACCCTAGATATATTTGAAAATCCCTATATGTCCACTTTAACCATGAATTTTCTCATAATTTTAGAACCTCATCTTCAGCATAAAATACTGGCATTTTTACCCCTGACTTCAGGAATCGCTAACCGATAAAATTTCGCTAGAGCTTCGCTATTTTGATGTTTGGCTTCTAAAAATTTTGCCATATGACTTTGTCCATCATTTTTTCGAAATGGAGCCTTTTCTAACCATAAAAACATGAAAATAAAATTACTCTAGCATATTTAAGATCAAAGCAAAATCTATCTATGAATTTAAAAGCTTAAAACTCAAGAACTCACCTTGCAAATGCTCTAACTCCTTCAAGCTACTTCCCACTCACCCTCACTTCTCTCTAATTTCAGATTGCTCTTGCTTGTTTTGGTGTTAAAATGAAGTGATCCCAAGCCTCCTATTTATAGGAGAAAATTGGGACACAAATGGAATTTAATTGTGATCAAGATTCACCCCAACTCTTGGACTAAATTGCACTTTATGAAACTAAATCCTACCCCCTCAAGGCTTGGTCGACATGCCCATCCAATCAGCCATTTCATGGATATTTCACTCATAAAGTAACTTGATTATTTCCTTTTATGAAAAGAAAAAGAAAAGCTATCTATTGCACATGCTGGCCGACATCATCTTCTTCTTTTAATCACTTGATATATTTTTAAATAGCCAAATGCTACTCATTCAATTAGAATTTCATCTGATCCCTTATGCTTTTCGTATGTTATCATTACAACATCCTAAGTCTCTCATTGGTTGGTTGCTAAATTTGACTTTTCAAAGCTACCTTATTATATGATAAATATTATCTCAATCTCTTTCCCATGTGCATCTCGTCCTTCTCCATTGATTGAGGGGCTGATCACTTTATTCTTCAATTAGCATCCAATTGAAGTGTTAAAATGCCCCATTAATTATATGTTTTATTGGTTAATTGATTTATTAGTTAATCATGACCATTAGTGTTCAACTAGGCAAATATTATCTCATCTTTATTGGATTAATTATTTGAGATATTATTTTAGAAAGTTTGGCACTCATGGCTCCAACAAGGCTATTTTGACTTTAATTACCCATGTGTTGAGATTCCACCATGTGTGTATAAGTTTATATCAAACAATTCACTTCCTCCTCTTCCAAGCTATGTGGCCGTCCCCCTTTCTCTCTAATTAGATGAAATTTTGTGTTTCATTATCTCAAAATATCCCATGTTCAAGGCTTCTTATTGGTTAATTTATTTTCTCATGGATTAAGGATTTAAACATGTAATTAATTTAGGCCATTGGATTTAGCTTTATCAAACTAAATCTTGGCCCTTCACTTATGTAGAAAAATCCTACTTACCATTGTATATTTTTATCTTATATCACATGTGCTCTTATCTTATATTATTGTTTAATCTTTTGCTCCTTTATTATTATGATTATTAATAATTCACTTAAGCTAATATGGATCCCTTATTGGTCTTTGATTTTTAGTTAAGTCAAAATATTCCCAATTGATGACTTTAAATATGTCTTCTAATTAATTATGAGAATTAATACAATTACTTTAATTATTGTAAATTTAATTATCACTTAATTGTTGGTAATTTCCTTTAATTGATTTAGGTACTTTTATAACATTTTATGGCTCTTTATAATTAAATATAAACTATGTCATAACATGAAAATTATAAGATATTCTATGATCCCTAAATGAACATTAGAGAATTGAACTTTGATTTATTAAATATCAAAGAAAAATTACCCAATTATAATAAATAGATTACACAATTTAGAGACAACATACTCTCCTATTCTTAATAGGTATTTTTTATCAAAATATTATATTTAAAATTTTCGGGTATTACATCTAATCTAATCGATTTATATCCTTTTTTGTTTGTGGCTGTATTCTAAATTAATTTCCAAACAAATTGCCAATTATTTGTTTCCTTGCGTTATGGCTACTCAGATTTAACACGTGCCGTAATTTCTTTTTGGACATGACTAAGGTCCATTTGCTTATATCGAATCAAATTTCTGCACACAGATTGTTTTCTAATTATAAAAATTCACAAGGCAATTTTTTTTTTCTAATTATAAATTTTTTGAAATATCATTAATAATAATCACAAATGACAAAAATTGATTTGTGAATTGGACGTGATGAATATAAGGAGATGGACAAAAGTTTTATCCCCTCCCTTCTTGCTCATAATCACACAAAAACAAACAAATGTACGAGTTGGTCGGTGAGCTTTAGATTTTTTAGATCATGGTCATGATGCGGTGTATTGTTCACAAACACGCAAACCTTTATTATTACTCTTTTTAAATAAAAATATTAAGCTAAAATAGGTAATTTTCCTTATTCAGAAAGCAATTACACAAGTTCCAACATACTATTTACTGTTGAGCTGATGACCCCACTCTTATAATTTGAAAATGATGTGGGTTATCCACCGGTGACCTGATAACTCCACTCTTATAATTTGAAAATGATGTATGTTATTTACTGGTGAGCTGACAACTCCACTCTTATAATTTGAAAATGATGTGGGTTCTCTGTGTGTGAGATTGGGAACTGATGGGATATGAAATAATAATGATTGATTAGGATTTTTAATATTAATTATATAATGTTTTGTCATCAATTCCCAATAATTGAAATCTAGCATATTTCATGGTTAATTTCTAGGTTTAGGTTAAGGCCTATAAATAACACCCCAACTCATTTGTTTTGTACTACCTCCAATCTTAAATATAGAATAAAGTTTGTAGTGTAATTTATACTATAAACTTTGTCCTATATTTAAGACCGGAGGGAGTACGTCTTACAAATTAAATAAATAGATATTGAGTTTTCTCTTTAAATATCTCTTCTCTTTCCTCTCCATTCGTGTTCCTCCTCCTCCTTTCTTGTTGTCATCTCTTCCTCTCTTCTCTCTCTATATCACTTCTCTCTCATCTCCTTCTACCTCTTCTCCATCTAAGTGAAAAATTAACCTCCCCTTGTAATGTCCATAATGAATATATGTTCTAGTCTAGGATCCAAAAGGTATCTATAAAAGCTTTCTCAAATCAAGAATAGTGTTTAATTAATTTCATCAACTGCTCAATCTCTTAATTATTACAATTAATCTCTTCTAAAAAAAAAAATGCTTCCATCAATCATTGAGTCCAAAAGCATTTTGTTCATAACTGTGAAATAAACCAAGTTCCAAACAAATTGCCAAGTAGCTTCATCTTGTTACTATTACTCAGATTTCACACATGCAATAAAAAACAACGACTATTATGATGATTCACAAGTGCTTTTTGACGCATGCTGATAGGTGGAAACTCGCAAAATTAACTTTTATTTTCAATCAATCATGGAGTCCAAACGCATTTGGTGTAAGGAATGTCTCATGTGACTATGATAAATATATATCATTTAATAATTAATGAAAGAGCTAAATGACTATTGGTAAATGACTTTTTGTGAAGAGGTTCTTGACTGCTTGATGGTAGCAGTCACTACTACAAAAATTCGATATTACTACCCTAAAAAACGTCCTAAATAAAAATTAAGTAGTAAAAAATGATAATTATGAGAAAAATGAGTGTGCAACGTCCTGAATTATTATTTAGGTCTTCTAAAATTGATTTTAGGCGTTCTAAGCTTTTTTAAGGACGTTTTAACTGCTTCCCGCAATGAGAAATATAGGAATTTTGTTTGGCGCCATGGTAATTTTTTTTTTTTTGGAATAAAATTAATTTTTGGCGTCCCGATATGTTTTCAAGACGTCTAAAATCGCCAAATATTTTGGCGCCGAGGGAAATATGTGGGAGAATTTTTTGTTTGCGCCATTTTATTAAATTTTGCGTGAAAAATTGGCGACCTGATATAAAATCATGTCGCCAATTTTCAACAATTGGCGACCTGATTTAACATCAGGTCGCCCATTTTTCACAATTGGCGACCTGATTAAATATCAGGCCGTCGATTGTAAATATTTGGCAACCTAATTTTAAATCAGGTCGTCAAAATTGGCGACCTGATTTAAAATCAGGTCGCCAATCAGGCCGTCGATTGTAAATATTTGGCAACCTAATTTTAAATCAGTCCTCAAAATTGGCGACGATTTTAAATCGTCGCCACGTCTCCAAAATTGGCAACTTGATTTTTAAATCAGGTCGCCAATTATCATTTAAAAACCTAAATTTAAACTATCCACGCACACCAAAACTTTCGTTCGTCATTTCCCTCTCGCGGCCGCCCAGTCTCCCGTCTCCCGTCCACGCACACCAAAACCTTCGTTTGTCTTTGTCTCCAACTCCGAGATTCAATCGGCGGTACCAGTTCCATCGGCGCCAAGATCTTCGCTGCTCGTGTCTCCACTCTCACATTCTTTTTGCGGGGCCTAACATTCCGCAGCCTCGCGCGGGTGCTCTTCCCTTGGCTTTCGCCGTCCAAGGTGTTTTTCTAACTCTGCCCTCCCGCAGCCATCCTGCAAGCTAGATACTAAACCCCCATGTAAATTAATTTTATTTTGATCACTTATTGTTAGGGTGTCCTCATTAATCATCTGATTTAAGTGCTTTCATCTGATACGCATTTCTTTTTTATTTCTCTTTTTTCATACTGTACTATTGAGTTTCTGTGTGTATTTACTAATGTTTGGTCTCTTAAATTCAAAATTGCGTGCATGAATTGTTATAGATAGGATTTCAAAGAATTATCTTGTAGTTTGGAGCAAATAGAACTCATTTTGTAGGATTGATCGGCATTGTGTAAACATCTCGCTCGATTACATGTAGTTGTACTTAATTTTGAAGCCGGAACTTTTGATCGAAATCCCCGCAAGCATTGTGGACGGACATTTTTAATTTCGGGAATTTCAACAAAAGGTCCGTAGAAAATATAAATGACTTTGTCGTTGACTATCATTCAAGTTTTTAAATTCGATAGACTGTTCACACTTAAGCGGAGTTATCAACGTTTTTTATCTTCGAAACATATTGATGCATCTTAATCAAGACTTGTCATTTTTGTGTGGTGCACATTAGAATTCTTAAATTGAAGAGTGTATGTGTGTGTGTTTGTCTAGTTACCTTTGAAATGTAGAATCTTTTGTGAGAGAAGAAGGGGTTGATGTCTATCATCTTCACTTGGTTATGATTTCTTATTTCTTTTAAGAGTACAAACTACCCAATAGAACACACACTAGGACGCAGATTCTGTCTTCAACTCGCTTCGCCTGCTTTAGAATGATGATTTTGTTCTTGAGCAATCTTTTTTCTAAACTTGCTAACTACTTGATGACATATATTGCTTAAGCTTCATTTTGGAGAAGAAATGGGCAAAAAACGTGCGTGTGGTTGAGTGTAACTAGAATATGTGTCCTTCCATTTGACTGGCATTTCTTGTTCCACTTCACGGTAAATTCTTGAAACTATATGTCTATATCAGAAACTTAATCTTATGATTGCAATTAAAATTTAAAGCAAAAGATAACACTACTAGAAAAATAGAAAATAGCTACGGAATTTGCTACGGAAAATTTTCCGTAGCAACAAGGATGACGGACTTTGCTACGGATTTAACACTCCGTAGCAAAGGAACGAAAAAAAGCGAGCAAAATTGCGACGGATGACGTCATCCGTCGCGTAAAGGCGGACCAAAAGTCCGCCTTTTTGCGACGGACTAGTCATCCGTCGCAAAATTGCGACGGATGACGTCATCCGTCGCAAATTACGACAGATGACTAGTCCGTCGCAAAAAGGGAAGTCTCATTAATGAGACTTCCCATTCGTGTCTCCGCTTCCTCCCACACCTAGCTCGCCCCCGGCTCCGGCAGAACCCTCGGCTCCGCAGAACCCCCCAAGCTCCGCAGAACCCCCTCGCTCCGCAAACCCCACCTAGCTCGCCCCCGGCTCCGGTTCCCCCAAGCTCGCCCCAAGCTCGCCCCAAGCTCGCCCCCTTTGAGCTCCCGCCTTCCTCATTTCCGGCCTGAGCTCCGGTTCCCCGGCTCCGGCCCCCCGGCTCCGGCTTCCCTCATATCCGCCCCCAGCTCCGGTTCCCCCAAGCTCGCCCCCAAGCTCGCCCCCCCCCCGGCTGACTCCGGCCTTCCTCATTTCCGCCCCCCCGGCTCCGGCTTCCCTCATATCCGCCCCCCGCCTGACCCTCCGGTTCCCCAAGCTCGCCCCAGCTCGCCCCGCACCCCGGCTTTGACTCCGGCCTTCCTCATTTCCGGCCCTGACTCCGGTTCCCACGGCCTCGGCCCCCCGCTCCGGCTTCCCTCATATCCGCCCCCCGAGGCTCCGGTTCCCCCAAGCTCCGCCCCCCAAGCTCGCCCCCATTTCGCCAAGTCGCCCCCCCCCTATTCCGGCGCCGGCTCCGGCGTCCCCTCGGCTCCGGCGGCCGGATCCGGCCCCCGGCTCCGGCGTTCCCTCGCCTCCGGCCGTCCCAGATACGTCAAGCTCCGGCCCCTTGATTTCATCTCCCATTGCCTCCTCGGCTCCTCCGCATCCTCTTCTCCGTTTTGGTCACCGCGGTGTTAGCTTGAAGTATTTTTGTTTTTTTATATATAATTATTTAGAAATATTTATGTTAGATTTACTTTATTACATAATTGAAACATATATGTTAGTAGAAGATTATAAGTTACATGATATTAAGTATTCTTTTTTGTTTTAGTTTTTCCTTTAGTGAATATATTAATTACATAATGATCTACACTTAGTTGTTTATCAATTTGAATTATGCTTATAGTTTGTAGGAGTTTATATGAGTTTTTTTTATTATTAGGTGTAATGATTATTATTTATGATATTGATTTTTTTTTTCAAGTAAACACGGTTAATACACGTATATAAATATTTCATGTGAAGTATTTTATGTATCACTTTTTAGGAATTTAGAAATTTGGATTCGATTTTGATAGGATAAAATTATGATTTTGTATTTGTTGGTAATGATACATAAATAATCTATTTTACCAAGCCCATATATGTTAGAAACTCCAAAATATTTAGTATTCTATTCTTTGTTTGCCCCCTCCACATGTATGTCCCCATGTTTACGGTGTGCTATCCTCATTCTCTCGGTTGCTTTTTGGAATATGTTCTTTGTTCAATGCATGTGTTTGTTTTTCACTTTCTTGATTAAGTGGCAATTGGTAGGCATAAGAGGCGACTTATATATATATATATATATATATATATATATATATTTGTGGTATGTTGAGAAGTTAATTAGGGTAGTAATCGAACTAGCTAGGAAGTATGGAAGGCAACCATGATAGAAGTTGGATGTACAATCGTCTAACCGATAGAAGAGAACTAACGCAAGCATTCTTGGTGGGTTTGGAAGTGTTCGTCAATTTGCTTTGGCGAATTCAAATAATTCAAGAAGGGAGATCGGTGTCCGTGTGCCAAATGTAAGTGTTTAAGATTTACGAGATGCGGAGACGGTCGAATTCATTTGTGTCAAAGGGGATTCATTAGAGATTATGAATGTTGGGAATTTCATGGCGAAGTCCGACAGACACCGAGTGGTTATTACGGGGACAGTAGTCATCGAGAAAACCTTAATCAATATGAGCAGTTGGTTATGGATGCCGCGGGACCGTCGATCGGCCAATATTTTGATCCCGTTACTCATGCCGAACCGTCATACATGGGAGAGGAGACGGTACCCATCCTCAACCATCAAACATGGGTGAGGATCCTCATCCGAAGCCGCTAGGTTCTATAAAATGCTTCAAGAAGCACGGCGTCCGTTATGGGAAGGTTGCGAACACTTTGAAAATAGTGAATATTCATCGCTATCGGCTACCCTAGCAACACTAAGCTTGAAGACCGATCACCATATGAGCGAGAGGAATTACAACGAAATGATGCAGATCATGAGTAAGGTTGTTCCCAAAGACAATAATTTGCCGAAGGACTTTTACCAAGCCAAAAAAAGGTGAAAGAGCTTGGGCTTGGATGTGAAAAAATCCATTCGCCCTAGAGGATGTATGTTGTATTACAAGGATGACGCCGAGTGACCAATTGCAAATTCTCGTGGAGATGACGAGATATAAAGTTGTGGGGAAAGGAAGGAAAAACACCCGTCATGCAATAAGCAAGATGTGGTACTTTCCTCCGGTGCCCGGACTTACGAGATTGTATGCATCCGAACAAACAAATGCTTTGCTCACGTGAGATGGCACCGGGAGCATCGTAGGGATGAAAACTTTGTGACGCATCCATCGATGCCGAAGCTTGGCGTAAATTTGACGAGGCGAATCCTTTCTTTGCTATGGATCCCCGTAATGTTCGTCTTGGTCTATGTTCGGATGGGTTCGCTCCTTTCAACAATACGGGCAGGAATTATTCCTGTTGGCCAGTCATTGTGACTCCGTACAACCTCCCACCTTCTATGTGCATGAGAAGAGAGTTTTTCTTCCTTAATGCGTTAATCCCTGGGCCGTCGAACCCAAAAAAGAAGATAGATGTGTACCTCAGGCCTTTGATAGACGAGTTGAAAATGTTGTGGAGTGAAGGTGTTCTTACGTATGATATATCATTAAGTTAGAATTTCACCATGCGGGCTGCCTTAATGTGGACGATAAATGATTTCCCGCCTATGGGATGTTGAGTGGGGGCAAACGTCGGGAAAGCTCGCATGCCCGGTATGTCTTGAACAGAACATGGGTTTTAGCTTGGAACACGTCGCAAGGTCGGTTGGTTTGACAGCACCGACGATTCCTACCCCGATCATCCGTTTAGGAGAAATAGAAAAGACTTCACGCGGAATCTTTGTCGAACGAGCAGATCCACCTCGTCGTTTAAGTGGAGAAGAAATATGGGATGTGGTCGGGCACATTCCGAGTGTCGAAGAGGTGCTGCTTCAAGCGAACCGGAGGGTACGACATTGATCATCATTGGAACAAACGCAAGATCTTCTCGGGAACTACCATATTGGAAAGATCAATTGTTAAGACACAACCTCGATGTCATGCATATTGAGAGGAATGTGTTTTGCAATATTCTGTATTACGTGATGGACACCAAGGGCAAGACGAAAGACACGGTCAACGCAAGATTGGACGTTGAAGCGATTTGTAGAAGGCCCGCTTTGCATTTGGCGGAAAATGGCACCGGACGAATTTCCAAACCCGGAGCGCCGTACACATTCAATAAAGAGCAGAATTTAGAATTGTTGCGGTGGGTAAAAGATCTGAAACTCCTTGACGGTTATGCGTCAAAGTTTGGAAAAGATGTGTCGACATGCACGAGGTGAAGTTGAGCAAGATGAAGAGTCATGATTGTCATGTTTTTTTCCGAGATTGTTGCCGTGGGCCTTCAAAGCACTACCGAACCATGTATGGTCTATTCTAACGGAGTTTTCAATGTTCTTTAGAGAAATTTGTGCTTGAGCTTAATGTTGAAAAGTTACGACACCGGAGGCGAGCATGCCCATAACGCTATGCAAGTTAGAGATGGTGTTTCCTCCTAGCTTCTTTGACTCAATGGAACATTTGCCCGTTCACTTGGCCTACGAAGCAAAGGTAGCAGGCCCGCAATAAAGATAGATGGATGTATCCGTTTGAGAGGTAATATATATATTGACCTACATGGTACTTTAGATTATAAATATCCTCGATATTCCATTGTAGGTTTTTACGCACACTTAAGCACAAGATCAAAAATACAAGGTACGTTGAAGGATCTATCGCTGAAGCTTATCTAGTCGAAGAGGCCGCAAAATTTGCGTCATACTATTATCCCCCGAAATGATGTCAAGATGGAGAGGGTACCTCGCAACGATGATGCCGTGATACGAGGGATCAAAAGTCAATATTTAATTTTCCAGGGCGAGTCGTGGGAAAACGTTGGAAGTCAACTCTTGACGGAAAAGATAAGCGAGTTCTTTGAGTGGTACATTCTAAACAACCGTGAAGAGGCCGCCAAGTACCTCAAGTAAGTTTTTTTGTTTGTTTACTATTACGGTAAGTATTAAAGTATTAACTTAAGTTTTTTGTTACTACTACGGGAAGTTACTTTTCTAATTGGGTCCGATCGGAAATCCTTCAATGCCGGTGTCCCAAGGGTGGACGGGAGTTATTAAAACCAAAGCACGAAATATTATACCAAAGTCGAAAGAGCCGGAATCAAATGACAGTATGGCTGAACCTTTCCAAGCCGATGTGGAACATGTGCGCCCATAAACATCTTCGATGACGAAGTACCAAGCAATCTCTTTGATTTTCGTGTAGAGTTAGAGTTGATTCCTATACAAATTGACGATGAGAAATCGACGATGAGGATGAGGCGCGAAATGAGCTTCTCGATAGTGAATCCGAGTTCGACGACTATGAGAGTACGAGATGAGGACATGCAAGTAGATGTCGATGAACATGAATCGTCGGTTGATTTGTGTTAGTTCTTTGTTTATGACGATATGTTATACTACATACTTTGTAAGTACTTTTGTCATATTAACCAAATATCTTTCTTTTTTTATATTTTTTGACATTATGTCTATAAGTGTTCGAGATGGAGCATCAAGGAGGACGTTCGGGTAGTGGACGTGGCGGTGGTCGATCCCGACCCCGTACTATAAGAGGGGTAGGACGACGCCAACCGCTGCTCCATATGGAGGCGAGGGCTCGGCCCAGACGTGCCACTATTTGATTTTTCGTCGTCCCCGTCTGGATATTTGTCATCTTCACCATCACTTTATACATCGTCGTCACCGGCGGCTAACTCCCCGATTCACGAAAGCAAAGGGGACAACAGTTTACTTTACCCTTTCGATTGATTTACATATGTTTAGTTTCTTGAAACCATCTATGTACAAAAATCTTCAATATTTCACATTTCTTCCTTAGCACACTTCGTCGCCTCGAGCCACGTCGGGGAAGCGTGTAGTTCCTCCGATACACCTATCCGGGGCTCAAGAGATCCCGAGACGGGGTTTCTTTGGATCTCGCACTAAAGGCAACGAGTAAGTCATGCGAAGTTACGTAATGTTACAATTCTCTTTTGAGATTGGTTTGTATGCTAATATTTGCATGATAATCTCTGTTTTCAGATTTGTGCCTGATAATCCGGTGGCGACTTTCATGTCGACCCAAATATTCCGTAACTACACTCATTGTTGGACCGCGTGGACAGAGATTCCTACTGAGCAACGAGATATGTGGTTCGCGAGTTCTTGGTAAGTTATTTGTTTTATGCGTGTTAATTAAGTACTTTTAAAATTTGGAGCACTAATTGTTCGTTATTGATTTTCGGGAAAAGCATATGACATTGCTCGAGCATCATGAAAATCGAAAAAAGCTTTTAACCACAAGGGGCGTCTTTGCACAAAAGTGCGTCGAAAGCTCTATTCATTGAGAAGGTCGAGAGGCAAGACAGATTGGCTTCCACGGGACACTAAAGATGAATTATTTGGCACTTGGGAAAACAATGAAAAGTTTAAGGCCATAAGTGCGAAAAATAAGGAAAATAGGGCCAAAATGGCGGGGACCGTCATATCTTGCCGGGGGCTCCATATCCATTGCGAGCATCGACGCAAAGTTGTAAGTACACGTTATTTTCTATTTACGTATTGAATATTTTGTACTTTGAAGTAATTAATTAAGGTCATCATTTGCGTTTGCGGGAAGAGTCTGGGAAGCTCCACTGGATCGGTTGAGTGGGTTACCTTTCGGCGGACCCATTCCCGACGGTCGAAGGAGTGAGAGACAATGGATTAACTCAAGGGCGAAACAAATAGCGGTGAGACATTTATTGCCTTTATTACTTGTTTTATGCACGTTATTTTCTTATTTGTTATGTATTTCTTTGCTTGTAGGAAAACTTTGAGAGGCATCGTCGGAGAGAGCCTCGCGGCGTGAGATCGACCCCCTCATCCTCTATATCCGATAACGAGAGTCTCTTCTTTGAGGCTACCGGCGGATTTGACAAGAAAGGGAGGGTCTTTGGATACGGTGAGTCGCCGGCCCGATGAAGCAATCAAAGCGCCTCTCATCCGGCACTGCAGGGTTCCTTTAGGTAAACATAATACATTTGATATTGATAATTTTCATTCTCTTGTCCATTCAAATGAAGTACAAATAATAAATGTACTAATCAATTTTGTAGATGAGTGAAGAGGATGAAGTCGTTGGTGGAGGAGCAAGCAACACAAGGATGACCCAGAACGAGAGATGATGAGCCGCCGGCTAACTCGGAAACGGAGATGATGAGGCGCAGATGCTTATGGAACAAGAATGAGATGAAGCGGGCGTTGCGGCGAGAACGGGAGATGATGAGACGGGAGATGAATCGGGCGGAGATGATGAAGGAGATGATGAAGGAGATGCAGCTTCAAATGATGTCCCTTCTGAAAGACGAGGTTTCGGGTCCGGGCCGACTCCTGGTGATGATGACCATGCTGGTGATGATGATGATCACAATGCTGCTGTTTAGCCTACTTTTTTGTATTTGTTTGTTGCTACGGATTATATATATATATATATATATTGTGTTTTCACTATGTAAACTCTTTTTTATCGTTAATATATTCACGGTACATTATTTTACTATTTGTATTCAATTTTTCTATTAAAATTTTTTAAAAATATAAATAAAAAAATAAAAATTTGCTACCGTAAAATAATTCAAAAATTTGCTACGGCAAATAAATCCGTAGCAAATTCCGAATTTGCTACGGAAAATAAATCCGTAGCAAAATTTCAAATGTGCTACGGATTGTTTTCGTAGCAAATTGCTACGGAAAAAATCCGTAGCAAATTTGCTACGGATTATATAATCCGTAGCAATTGCTACGGATTATGAAATCCGTAGCCATTGCGACGGATTATGAAATCCGTAGCAATTTTTACGGATTTGATAATCCGTAGCAATTTGCTACGGATTATCAAATCCGTCGCAATTGC
Organism: Acacia melanoxylon; assembly: GCA_019022615.1. Taxonomy (NCBI): domain Eukaryota; kingdom Viridiplantae; phylum Streptophyta; class Magnoliopsida; order Fabales; family Fabaceae; genus Acacia; species Acacia melanoxylon. Next base: position 6,335,001 of record JAFJYJ010000027.1, read on the forward strand.
GACGGATTTTAGAAAATCCGTCGCAATTGCGACGCCATATTTTGCTACGGACAAAATCCGTAGCAAAAACGTTTTGCTACGGATTTTTAGGTTTTGGCTACGGATTTTTTCCGTAGCAAAATCTGAAATTTCTAGTAGTGTAATAAACCTTTCATCTTTTTGAACTTGAAGATATCAAGTTCGCTTTAATATTATTTGTTAGTATGTGATGCTTCTTGTTAGTATGAGAATATTCCTATTTAATGTAGCTTCTTGTTAGTATGAGATTGAAGTTGAGCATTTTAATGACATCGTTCTCTATCCTTTGATCAGGAACTTTAACATATATGATTGATGCTTGCCACTTCTGCTGGGAAAATTTTATTCACTATACCCATGATTCTTATAAACAGTTAATGCTATTGTTGCCTTCTGGCCATCTAATTAACAGTTCATGATTCCCTATTACACTATGATTTTTGGGAGCTACAATTTTACCGTGCTAATGATTTGTGTTTCACTTTTCAGGTCTTGCTCTCGATTTGGTCCCTCTTGAAGGATAGTCATCTTTGTCTTTTTTGACTACCTGCTGAGAAATCTTGGTCAAAGGTTTGAAGCAAACGGTTGCGCTCCCAAATTAGATCAGTTGCTTTCATTTTATGCACACACATATATTGTCCAATTGGTTCAAGTGTTTAATCCTGTCCTTTTTTTTGTCTTTCCTTTACTATTAGCCATATGAACTACGTGAACTTGATTAAACAAGTGATGGCTTCATGGTTTACCATTTCCATTACCATTGATGTATATGTCAGTAGGAATAATTTCAATGTTTTGTTAGTTGAAGAAATTGTTGGATTTAATAGTTGATATTGTTCTGAATTGCTTTAGTTAGTAAGTTTTGTTGAATTAAGCTGAAATTGGTTGTTATTGGAATTTTGGGATGTCTTACTTTTAAGGGGACATGCTCGAAATTTTCTTAAAAGAAAGCATGTCGTTCATGAAATTGTAATGAACATGACAGATCTTGAAAATGTCGTAGGTGGTAATAAAATGTGTCATAGTTGGATGAATGCTTTGAGAACTAGTGAAGAATATGAGAATGGGGTGGAAGAGTTTATTGAATTTGCTAGAAGAAATGTGGCTACAAAAAATGGGATGTATTATTGTCCATGTGTTAATTGTTTAAATGGGAGTCGAAGGGTTATTTCTTGATATAAGGGATCACCTACTTTGTGATGGAATACACCTTCGATACACAATGTGGATATGGCATGGTGAGGAAGTAAGTACCGGTGCGTCCCACAAAAATGAAGTTGAGGTAGATGATGATGATGGAATGGAGAAAATGATTAATGATGTTGAGGCAGAATCTTTTGCGCAATCGGGTGAATATGAAAGCGTGCGGAGTGATGCGAGACACCTTTGTTCCTGGGTGTACTAAGTATACACGGTTGATCGCGACCTTACATTTGGTCAACTTAAAGGCAACTTGTGGGTGGACCAATAGCAGTTTCACGTCGCTGCTTGAATTGTTGTGTGATATGTTGCCAGATCATAATATACTTCCAAATCGTATGTATGAGGCCAAGAAAATCTTGTCTACGATGGGTATGGAGTATAAAAAGATACACGGTTGCCCTAATGACTGCATATTGTACGAAACGAGTACGAATGCCTCGAATTGTCCGAAGTGTAAAACTTCACGACACAAAGTGAAGAAAGTTAGTGTTTACGGAGAGCGAGACAACAAAAAGGCAACCTTTGAAGGCATTGTGGTATCTTCCAATAATTCCACGGTTTAGGCGTCTGTTTACTAGTGAAGCAACGACGAAGAAGTTGAGATGGCATTCTGATGAGAGAATATCCGATGGAAAATACCTTCGGCACCCGGCTGACTCTCCGTAATGGAAGAAAATAGATGAAATGTTCCCTCAATTTGGCAGTGAGCCAAGAAACCTTCGGCTGGGGCTTTGTACAGATGGCTTCAACCTGTATCGAACTCTTAGCAGCACCCATAGTGCATGGCCGGTTCTCCTAGTAATATACAACTTACCTCCCTGGCTATGTATGAAACGCAAGTATGTGATGGTTTCTGGACCAAAACAACCCGGGAACAATATCGATGTGTACTTGGCGCCTTTGGTTGAGGATTTGAAGAAGTTGTGGGAGGAAGGCGTAGATGTGTTTGATGCATATAAGAAGGAATCCTTCAAGTTGCGTGCAATGATTTTTACCATGATAAACGACTTTCCTGCATATGGAAATTTGTCAGGGTACAGTGTGAAGGGGCATAAAGCATGTCCAATATGTGAAGCAGACACAAACTTCCATCAACTAAAGCACGAAAAAAAAATGGTCTACCTCGGCCACAGGAGGTTTCTTCATCAGTTCCACCCATATCGTAAGTTAAGAAAGCGTTTTAACGGCTTACCGGAGCAGAGCACGGCTCCAAAGGCATTAAGGAGAGGACGTTTATAGTCGGGTGAAACATATCAATGTTATATTGGGTAAGCAAAAAGCAAAGGAAGACGAGTGAGAAGAATATATGGAAGAAGAGATCAATTTTCTTTGATCTTCCATATTGGCGTAGTCTTGATGTGAGACACAGTCTTGATGTAATGCATGTGGAGAAAAACGTTTGTGATAGCCTTGTCAGTACTCTTTTGCACATACCAGGGAAGACTAAGGATGGAATTAGTGCGAGACTAGATCTGGTTGATATGGGAATAAGAGAACGGTTACATCCACGAGTAATGGAAGATGGTAAGAGGGCATACATGGAGCCAGCAACTCATACACTCTCAAAAGCGGAGAAGAAAAGTTTGTGTGGTTGTCTATATGACATTAAGGTGCCACAAGGATATTCTTCTAATTTGAGAAGCTGTGTCTCAATGAACGATTTGAAGTTAGTGGGAATGAAGTCCCATGATTATCATGTGTTGATGCAACAACTACTACCAATAGCTATTAGAGACATTATGAAAGATGAAGTTCGATCCACTATAACAAGATTGGGTATTTTCTTCAATGCTATCTGCAACAAAGTCATTGACATTGAAAAGTTGGATGAATTGGAGAATGAGGGTTATATTATTTTGTCCCAACTAGAGATGCATTTCCCTCCTGCTTTTTTTGATATCATGGTGTACTTGATAGTGCACTTGGTAAGGGAGGTAAGACTTTGCGGTCCAGTTTACCTAAGGTGGATGTACCCTTTCGAGCGATACATGAAGATCTTAAAAGGGTATTCTAAAAACCCTTATCGGCCGGAAGCCTCAATAGTTGAGAGATATGTAGTTGAAGAGGCTATGGAGTTCTGCAAAGATTATCTATCGGGCGACGATACAATCTCGGCATGACAAGGGGATAAGCGAGGGAACTCGAGGAATCAAAGCGAAGAATAAGTCTCGTGAAGAGGTGTTGCAAGCACACATGTACATCTTGAATAATACGGAAGAAGTTCAACCATACATTGATGAACACGGAAAGAGTTTGAAGGATATGAATCCAAGGAAGAATGACATGCAGATAGCTAATGAGCAAAAGAAGACATTCATAAAGTGGTTCCAGGAGATGGTATTGCACGAGACAGGTGTGTCGGATACAATCGAGTAGTTAGCCTGGGGGCCTTCTTTTCAGGTCATCACTTGGACCGGTTACGATGTAAACGGATATTCTTTCTACACAAAAGACCAAGATGACAGAAGTTCTGTGCAAAATAGTGGGGTGATGGTTGAAGCTGAATCCATGCATTTTTCGAGTTCGAAAGACAAAAACCCGGTGTTAGCATCAATGGCCTATTATGGAGTGATTGAAGAAATATGGGAGATCAGCTACAACAAGTTCAAAGTTGCTTTATTGAAATGTAAGTGGGTTAGCAATAATCTTTGTTGTAATAGATCCTAAATTTGGATTTGTCTCGTTGATCTTCAAAGACTTGGTCATAGAGATGAGCCATTCATTTTAGCAAGTCGGGCGAAACAAGTGTTTTATGTTACGAGACCCTGCAAATAATAAAATGTCCATTGTACTTCAGAGTAAAAAACAAAAGTATGGTGAAGAATCCTTGAACCTTGACGATACACTCCCTTTCACAACAAATCCACCTACAACACGTGAAGTAGAATTGGTAGATGATGAAGAATATGCTGCAAGAAAGGATCATTGTGAAGGAATATGGGAAACCATGTAAAGTAAGATCTTCAGTTACGAAATAGAACTATGTTCTTTTTGTGGTCGTTTAACATGTTGGTTCATTTTATTAATTTGTTTATTATTTAATAACCTATCTAACATAAATGATTTGTCTTTGATGAACATGAATATGTCTAGCTTAGATGAGTCAACGAGTGATAGGGTTGATGTCCCGTTGTGAGAAAGGGGAGAGGAAGCACACACATGGGTGCTCTCATTGCTCGACGTGACAGTCAGAAAAAGAGGCTGCATGTGGAGTTCGATGAACAAATGAATCCAATCGGTAGGGAGGAGGATAGCTTCATTAGCTATTTAGGCTATCTGGCTCGAAGCAAAGTGCGCATTGTTTACTCGCTTGGAAGTTTGTTCTCGATAAAACGAAGGATCGATTTGGTCATGATTTTGGTATCTCACTTTCGATATATCCGCATTTGAATCTTTAGTCTTATTACTTGATTTCTTTCATATCTTCTCTTTCACTTTGCAAAGCAAACATTTGATGTCCCCAACACTAAGGCGATGAACAAGCATTGGATGGGCGAAGTTCATCTCCGTTGGAAAGATTTTAAAAACAAGCTAACAAAAAAAAATATTCGAGGGCCAAAGAGTAACGAGGATCCATGTATGACCTATGATTTCATTTCTCCAAAGGACTGGAGGGAGTTTGTGGCGTCAAGGCAGAATCTTGAATTTCTGGTAGCATTTCTGTCATATCTTATCTTTAATTTGAATCTACTTGACTTCGTACGCTCAGTTTTGTTTGTTTTCATATCACAGGAAACAAGTCAAGCCAATAGAGAGAGGCAAGCGAAAAATAAGTATCCACATTGCTTGTCTAGAGGTGGCTACGTAAAGCTTGAACGAAAGATTATGGAAGAAGAGTTACAGCGAATGAAAGAAGCTTCCCAATCCGATCCTTCCACTGCTATCCAGGCCCTTGAGCGTCCTCCTCATCACAAAAAATGGAAAGCCGCCAGAATGAAGGGTGAGAAATACATCAATGAAGATGTTGCTGAAGTTGCCTCAAAGATTGTAAGTAGTTAAATTAGAAGTATTGAATAGCCTCAGTTGTTTCATACTATATAAGAGTTTAGTTAAATTAGTTAGTATTTATGAAAAATCTTATGGTACAGAATTCACTTGAGCAGCAGAGCAGCCAAGGCTCATTCACGCCAGGTACACGGCAGGACATTTTATCAACGGCGATTGGGAAGCCGGATTATCCTGATGTTGTTCGAGGGGAGACGAGGGGAGTGAGTGTCGCAAAATATTTCGGACGACGTTCATGTTTGTATGACGAAGAGAGCCATAAGGAGCTTGAAGCTAGAATTTGAGCGTCCCTCGTAGATGATGTTATGGCACAACTACGGGGTGAAATGAAAGCTATGGTACAACAGCAACGTGAAACCGACAAATCCCCGAAGATCCCCAGCAGCAAAGATAGTTTTCAGCCTCCAGAGGTACCTATTGGTGGACCTTCTCCCCTTCCAGAGGTACCTATTGGCGAGTCGCCTCACACTCCACAGGGAGGTCTACCTTGCACTCTATATTTGGATGACCCACACCGGCGGATTGTTGCCGATGGTCTTGTTTACCCAGAACAAGACAAACACCACGGCAAGCAAATTCCAGAATACCAACGTCGGTGTGCGTGACGAGTGTGCGAGAGGGGAAGAAGAGACAGCCGTCCCGATTGATGATGAGGAGGTTGCCACACGTAGGCGCCGCCATCACATGGTTCATCCTTTGGCCGGCTCCTCTTATTGAGATGGCAATGGCACCTCCGATGGTAGGAAATACATTGCGATTGAGTATGAGTTGTTTCCGATTGATTTTCATTGCTAACCCACTCATAATATGTTTTTTATTTTTTCATAGCATGAACAAGCTGAGCTTATTTCCCTACTTAGCACGGTTTGCTAGAGTTGTACAAGGACATCAACCTTATAAGCTTACAGATGCCTCCGGGCATTGTCGGTGCAGAAAAGACATATCTGATAACATTTGACAAGAAAGATTTGAGGGAGTTTTTGTCTATGGATTGTTTAGATATACAGTTTCTTCAACTTGCAATCCCGTAAGTTTTTTTAACCCTTTAATTATGTTAGTACTTTTTTTTTTTTAAATATTTTCAATAACATTTATCATTTTATTTCATTTCATAGTGTCTCGTCGCGAACTATGCGCCAACACAAAGCGGGGATCCGTATGGATACTTATGTCCTAGATGCACGGCTTCGGCTCGCAATAAGTTACCCAGAAGGTCAATTTATGTTGGTTTAACAATGGGCGACGGAGGCAAGTCTTGTTATCTAGCGCCAATACATGAAAGGTGCGTACTTTTGTTTTGTCTATATAAGATTTTTGTGAATAAATTGCTTTCTTATCTTAATTTAATATTAATACGTATATGTTGTAGTGGTCATTGGACGCTGTGTGTTGTTTGTCCTGGCAAGAACGCCTGCTATTGGTTCGATTCAGTAGATGGCAATCCAACTGAGGATATCAAAAACATGTTTGTCGAGTAAGTAAATTTTTGTCTGAATCATCGATTCTTCTTTTAAATGAATGATTTAACATGTCTATTAATTTCCATTTTAATGATAGGGGCCTCAAGACGTATAGACAGCTTATCGGTGCAAAAGAGCAGGGTGGACCGAAGTGGTTTAAACAGATGGTGAGTAGTTTCAATTCAAGTTATTTCATTGACACAATAGCTTTCGATATGCCTTTATTCGTTTTTAACAATTTGCCTTTGATTTATACTAGTGCCATCAACAACCAGGGAGCACCGAGTGCGGATATTACGTCATGAATTGGATGCAATCCATCATTACAAACGGACGTATTCAAAATTTTCAAAAAGTACGTAATCGCTCTGTGATTCTCAGATGATGATATTTTTGTTGTTGTACTTGAGTTGTTAATTATTTCCTTCACTTAATTGGTTTATCTTATACCTTGTTTTCCAATTTATAGTTTTTGGGTACTGTGGATCCGTACTCACAGGATGAGATCGATTCGGTTCGAGACATGATAGCTAGACATCTTCTTCAACACATAGCCTAGTTAGTAGTGAGCATGATTAGTATGTTATTGTGTTAGTGATTCTTTGCTACTGTTGTTCATTTGTATATGTTTGGTGTTTTGTCTGTTCAAAATCTGCAAGTTTGGTGTTATTGTGTTTATGTATTGTGTTAGTGATTCTTGTGTTGCTTGGTGGGTTAGTTTCTTGCTGATGCAAAACTTGGTAGATATCTCATTGATAGTTTGTGTCTTTCCAAGTTTGGTGTTATTGTCTAGCTAATCCAAAACTTGGTAGATATCTCCTATCTCATTGTTACAAGTCTTTGCACGTTTGGTGTTATTGTGGGTAATGTGTTTGTCTTCTGTTTTTCTTTTGAGGGAAAAATTAAAATGTAGCGTATATTTTTTTAAAAAAAAACTCAACAAAGGCGACCTGATTTTTAAATCAGGACGCCTTTGTTCTCACTAAGGCGACCTGATTCTAACTCAGGTCGCCTTATGAACTCATTGAGGCGACCTGAACATACATTTAGGTCGCCTTAATATTGTAATAAGACGACCGATTGTAAATCGTCGCCTTTAAGGCGAACTTATTAATATTAAATCGTCGCCTTTATAAGGCGACGATCTGAATCAGTCGCCTTAATAAGGTTACGATTTATAATCAGGTCGCCAAATGCAACATTTTCCGCTACCCCCTCCAAAACGTCCCTCAGTAAATGGACGTTAATTAGGTCTTATTTAGGTCGTTTTTTTAGCATTTTTGTAGTAGTGAGTCATATCCATAGGATGTACATGTCTTTTGGATATATAAGTTATTTAAATTATAGAAACTTATCTGTTCACTCTCTGACCATTATAGACGCTTCTAGTTTTCCATCAAGAATAGAGAGCGTGTAATGAAGGGTAAAGAAAATGATAAATGTTTCAATTATCGTGCTGCAAATCACATATTATGAAGTATCAATTCCACAATTATGGATAAAGGTTAGTGCATCTTGACTTAAACCTATAGTGCTGTTAAAATCATGAGTTCTTAAAATCCTTATTCATGTTCTTATTACTTGATGTTTGACCATGAAATTATAGAAAACTTACTTTTTGTTCATAGCTTTAAAGTAAATCAAGTTCCAAACAAATTGCCAAGTAGCTTCATCGTGTTACTATTACTCATGTTTAACACATGCATAAAAAGCAACGGCAATTGTGATGATTCATGAGTGCTTTTTGTCGTATGCTGATTGGTGGAAACTCGCAAACCTTTATTTTCTAACAAATTCAATTTGATTGCCTGTGCAAGTTGGATTATTACATTCATTCAAGCATATCTACTTCGAGATAGTGAATGTTATATTTTAATAATTTGTTCAACCACTGTTGTTGAAATTTTCCGTCCTTCTTTTTCATACAAATAATAACAAAGAAATCGAATTTATTAGCTTATATATAGTACAAGCGAAGCTGCATAAATTTTTCCCCTCGTGATTAGTTTTTCTTTTGCGAAGAATAATTTTAATTTTATTTTATTACATAATTTACGAAAATATTCTGCATAAGATTTAAAATTATTGAATTTTGTCATTCTTTTGAAATACTACATATTTGCAAATATAGCTTTCATGATTCAAAAAGCAAAGCGCGCACGCGCGCACACAAAACACACACACAAACAGATTAGTCACTAGTGAGGGCTTTAATTACTTGGCAATAGGATTTCTGCCTGCATCTTAACTTGGAATCCAAGTTGTTTCGAAGTGTTACAAGGTTATCTTGTTTTAGTCAGATTTATCATGTGCAAATAATATCTCCTCACTGATTTCTTAGATTTCTTTCCTCTCAACAAAGATTCTTTAGATGTAATCTTTTAACTGGAGATGGTCTTCAAATGATAAATCTGACTAACAGAAGATAATCGGGTACGTAGAACTTTGAAACAACTTCGATTCCATGTTAACTAATATATTAAGTTCAATGTCCACTAATATGTCGGTTTTTTGTATATTTATCCACGGATCCTAAATTAGATGGAACGTGACACCTAAATTTAAAAAGAAACAAAAAAGAAACAAAGCGGACTTTTGAAGGATCAATGAAAACAAAGATATGAAATCACACTACCACAGATTTGGGCGTTTATAACGTTTAATACATAACGGTTATAGGCTTACAGTTAATAAACATTATGTATCTTGAGACGGAGATCACACAAGGATACATAACACTTAAAATTAAAGGTTAATTATGTGCACCGTCATATATTGTGAGTTAGAGTTCGCAAAAAGGGGGGGGGTTAGTTAATAAGTACTACCTCTGGTCCTAATTATAAGAACACTTTTGTAGTGTAATTTACACTACTAAAGTGTTCCTATAATTAGGACTGGAGGGATTATTTATTTAGTGACAAAAGTGACGATTTTTTTTTGAAACAACTGTCATGTAGCAGTTACAAACGATTCATCTTCCAATCTTACATCAGCAAAATACAAATATAACAGTATGTCAATTGACCGTAAAGTATAAACAACAAAAACAACATTTCTTAATAGACAATTGTCATGTAAATTACAAATCTAAAAAGCAACTTTTCAAAACCTCATTCGGTCCAACACCGAGTACTAGTTCTCCTAAAGTTAAATACTTTAGAATGAAGTACATAGTATTTTTCAAAAAAGCACATTTTATAACCCCATCCTTCTCTTCCTCATCACGGTCAGATGCCAGAGAGTTTTTTCCATTCACCCTCCTCCTCATCATCCTCACCCTCCTCCTCCATTACCAACTCCTCCTCCTCCACCACAGTACTACAAGAAGTGGGAATGACAACGCCAAAAAACATCCGTTTTTCAAAAAGAGAAGTAAAAAATTAAGGTGGTGGCATTTTGTAATTCTGTGAAGGAACTTTGAAATATTGGGCGTCCCTTTAACAAAAATAAACACTAAAAGTATACTTTTCGCGTCCTAATTAGAAAAGGGACGCCAAAAACAGGGGATTTTGCTGTCCTAATTTTAAAACAGATGCCAAAAATCTACTTTTGGAGTCCCGATTTAAAAAAGGGACGCCAAAAGAAAGGACTTTTGGCGTCCTAACTCTAAAAGGGACGTCAAAAATAGAGCTTTTGGCATAAAGATCAATACTTTTGGCCTCCCTTTTAGAATCGGGACATAAAAAATGGTCCTTCGGAGTCCCCAATTGAAAATTGAGATGCCTAAAGGGAGTTAATATATCTCTAAAGGAGGACAGTGGAGTTTCTTAATCATATGCATACACTGCAGAGTGCCCATGACATCTCCAATCTCAGTCATTCGCTCCAAAAACCCTATTGGTAACACCGCCTTAAGCTCTTGGTTAGAGAATCTTTGGCAGATTCCACCGTGACCAAACCTTTGCGCAGCGGCCTCTGGAGGGACCACACTAAATGTACACTTCTTGATACGAGAAAGTGTGCGATTTCTCTTACCTAATTCTTGTCCTCAAAATAATCCCTATTTCCAAAGCACAACAATAGATCATCGAGAAAATTCTTCACTTCTTCTGATCCTTCTGGAATATTCGTCTTCTTGACTTCTTCCCCTATGTTTAAGATGGGTCCGATGTGATACATAGTAAGATCATCGTTGTAGAGTTATTGAATCACCTGAGATTCGAGCTCCTCAAAGGTATTCACTATTATGCCCTATAATTTCTTTGTCCTACCGATGTTTCTAAAAAACATATAGCATCCACTCATTCTCTGACATTAATCGAGGGAAAACATTGGCCGAAACATGGTTTTCGAAGAACAAGATTGCAAATTCCAAGCCACGGTCTTTGAAGTCAATCACGATCGTATTCACGTTGTCTCGCTCCCGGTGCGTGTGAAAATGAAGGACGAACCCAAGAAAAGCAGCGCCAAAGGCATAGAACATAAAGGGAGGAACCTCAAGGTTGGTGGCTACATTGATCATGGTGGTGGTGAATATGTTGATGACTAGGCTGGCGAGTTGGGGTTTTGAGGTCGGACAAAACGTCTCTGACATTGAGTTTCAGGTATACTATAACGGAATTGATGAAGGCAGCTAAATGGAGAGATTGACATAGGTAGCACTTACGATATCCCTTTTTTAGCGGACATTATTCTCAAGTTTCACTATGTCGCTCACATAGGCGTCCCCTATAAAGGGACGTAGAAAGGGCTTAAAAAAGACGTTAAAAGGTTTTTTGGTAGTAGTGCCACCACCTCCTCCTCTTTCCTTTCTACCTTCTCCTCAAATGGAGACTTTATTGCAGATGTTGGCTAGCCTTGATTGCTCCACAAGGCGTCTCACTAGACACGCCCATAGTCTGAATAGGAAGTTGGACCTCATCCTTCATCACAATCAAGTTGTATAGGATCGCTTCCAATTAGACCCTTATCTCCTTTTGCAAATGTCAATGATGTGTAAAGCAAGGGGAGGGACAGAAGGAGGCAGAGGATATCAGTAGTGATGATGACTGAAAACCACTAGTGCTTTTGTATTTTTTAATATTAAAAAATTTAATTGTGAAGGCAATGTACCCCAGAAATATTTTAAAAAAAAGGGGTTAAGGTGAAAAAATACACATGAGCTTTTACCAAAGGTGCACCCAGTGCCATATGCCTTTTGGAGATACAAAAATACGCATGAGCTTGTAAAACTAAAGCAAAAAGTCACATCTCCGTTAATCTCTGTTAGTTTTGTGGTGGACCCCACCATATTAAAAAAATAAAAAATGTTAAGATATTTTTAATTCCCACACCGCCCCCCTATGCTCATTTGTTCACTTCTTTCTCCTTCCTTTCTTTTTATTCGAGATTCCTCCTTCCCTTCACCTCACCTCCTCCATTCCTTCTCAGATGCAGAAGGCACAGCGACGGCAAACTCTACAGAAGGCGGCGGCGGCAACCTCTACCAAAGGCGATGGTGGCGCACTAAACCATGGCTGAGAGGAGATTTGAAGCTAAGATTTATTGTGAACAGAGGAGTAGAGGCAGATTTGCAGATACTCGAATGGGGAAATCGTTCACTTCGCAGAAGAATAAACGTTCTAAGAAATCTTGAAGGTATGATCAATTTATTAGCATCCACTCTTTTTTTCCCTCCTTGCTACTACTGCATTTGTTTTGGGTATTGAATTTTTTGCTTCAGATTTGCAATTGTTCTGAAAAGAGATCCACTTTCTGATTCACCATGTGCTTTGAGAACTGAAATTAGTGACCGTAGAAATTATATACTTATCTGAGAAAGACACTTTTTTCTCTATGGATACTAGAAATTCTTTGCTGGGTTTAAATGTTTCAAGTTTTTCTTTTTATAACCGATGGCGATTTTTGAAATCTTCTCTGGCAAAGGAGACGCTAGTGTTGCCATTACAGGATGTTGAGAACCAAAATCAGCCACCAAAAATTGGTAGCGGAGTCGACGGAATATTGAAGCGATGGAAGAGGGACGATTTTTTGAAGAGAGGCTTGTTGGGATTGAGAGCGATTGCCCTATTTTTCTCTCTGATATGTTTCATTGTCATGGCTTTTACACCGTTCCCCTATGAAGACCATATTTTATTCTTTCTACTCAACTTTTTTCACCAGGTCATGGTTTTTGCTTAATAGGAATGAAGGTGAAACAAAATGTCGGGAAAGTGTGTAATCTGTATATGAATTGAAGGGGATGATTGTTGCATTTAGGTTAGATGATTGTTGGTGATGAATTTGGAAGGGAAGAAGAGGAACTAAGCGAGAGCTGTTGGTTTTTTTTATGGGAGCTGGTGGTTTTTTTAATGGAGGGTATTTTGGTTCCTTTAAATTGTAATAAACAGAAGTTAGTATCTTTTAACAGATATGAGATTTTTGCTCTGATTTTACAAGCTCATGTGCATTTTTACACCTCCGAAAAGCATATGACATTGGGTGCACCTGGGGTAAAAGCTCATGTGCATTTCTACACCTTAACCCTTAAAAAAACAATTGTCTCTTCATGGTTATTAGTAAACAACCTTTACTAATTTAGGCATTTTGCAAGGCTCTATAACCTAACCATTTTATTTCCAAAGGATACATTCTTCTGGATAACCCGCAAAACCCTCTCCATTTAAATGTTCAAAAAATGAACTCAATTTATCAATCCACTTTGATCTATTCCAACTTCTCATATCCAACTTCTGACTTTTATTTTTCATCGATTACATGGGAGAGCCAGGATTGCATGGACAAGTGCTTGAAGGAATTGACCTCTCTCATTCACTTACTGATTGAGAAGGTGAACAAATTACTGGAGAAGGATATGAATCTATTGATGTAGCAGATCCTTCATCTGCAAAACTTCTTATTTTCTTTTTTTAAATTTTTTGTTTGTGCCGTGGGGTTAAAAAAATCAAATTAAAAAATTATTAAGAAAAAGTCAAATAAGTAACAGTTATCATGTAAAACCCATCACTTTTTAGAATACAATGTTGAATATCTAACAATTATTAAGAAAACATTGTCACTGTTTACTAAACCTAACGATTATGATGTTAAAACCATGAATTTTCGTTGAACAGTTCATTGCGGTTGTAAGTTAATAATTGTTAGAAAAAGACCACCTTTCATAACGATTCTGAAATTATAACCGTGAGCAAGTTTCACCAAGACCTTTAAAACATATGTTATCTCGTGCCTCTTGACATTCCTAAGTTTTACACTTAACACACTTACCTTTTGTCGAACATTACCTACTATCCTTGGAACCCATAAACTCCAATTGACTTTTTCGGCCGTCGACAGTCGCATTACAGCCCCACACGAGTTGCGTTGATTACCCTAACTCAGTTTTTCATTTTGGAGCCCTAGATAGGTTGCATTCCTTCGCGTCTCTATCCTCCTTATTTTCATGTATGATTTCTCTTATGCATTTTGTATTCTCTATTCTACATTTCACATTCTCCTTATTTTTCACTTCATCTTGCCTAGGTAGGTTTTGACCTTAGTTGTTCATCATGTTTTTCTGGAAATCCCATTGCTCTATTCTCTATGGTTGACTAAATGAGTTCTATTTTCCAATTAAAATGGCCAGTTCTACTTCTCGCAGCACTAATAATGCCCCTGGTTCTGATAGTACCTCTACTTTCAATAATGTTCCTAGTACTAGTATTCATACTGGTACTGATGTCGTCCTTAGACCACCTAGAAATGAGACCCCTTAAGAGGCATTAAAACAGGTGTGAGATATTGTAAAGAGGGGCCACTGCACCTTGACTTTTGTAAACCATGCAAAGTCCTTGGGGAGAAGATTTCACATGACATGGAACATCGACGGTCAACCTTTTAAGCCGTCATACTTTGTTAGCTATATTGGCTTAACGGAAAGGACCAATATTCCTATTACAAAAAGATAATTTTCATAGTGTACAAAAAGATTACATAGGCATTATTTGGGACAATATCAGGGTAAGGTATATATGCATGCTAATTACTTACTATGTATTTGTAAAAAAATGTTAACTTGAATTATATGCTTTGCAATCTGGATATCATGTAGGAAGAGATTACATCAAGGAATTTGTCATAAAAAAGGCTAGTAATTCAGTGCGTACATTCCATCATGCATTGACGAAGGTGTATTGCAAAATCCTGAAGAGTCTAATGAGATAGAAGTTCCTGTGGAAGTTTGGCCTACCATCAAATCAGATGATTGGAGAGAAATTGTCATCTCAGATTGTGACCCCACATTCCAGGTAATTGTTATTCACTATTCATAAGACCTGCATGTATTTGTTTAATATTAACTTGAGTGCTATGTGTTTCGTAGGAATTAAGCCAATTAAATAAGGACAAGGTGAAGAACAACAATTATCCCTATAAGGGAGGGCAAACGAAGTATACTAGGATTGTTAAAAAGTTGGCTGCTAAGAGTGGGGATGGTAGTAGACTTCCCCATCATGAACTTTGGTCAGTGACAAGGCAAAATAAAGATGGCTCTTATGACAATCCTTAAAGGAGGCCATTAATAAAAAATGGTAAGTATGAATATTAGTCCCGATTCATGGAAGTAATGTCTTCAATCAACTATCAATATTAATAAATGCGGAACAAGCCATGTCCCAGGAAGTTACAAGATAAAGGGGCTAACTTTCTATGAATGAGAACGTATTGGCGAAGACATTTGGGCCTGACCATCCCGGTTTTCTTAGGGATGTTGGCTTTAGATTGACCAAGACAATATTACGGTCATCGACAACCTTGAAGAAATAACCAGGACGAAAAGTATGAAAAGCTCCAGAAATAGTGTGATGAATTGCAGGAACAAATATAGTTTCTCACACAAGGGTTGATAAATGAGCGTGTGTACTACAAAGTATCAAGGGGAAATGGCAACCCAAGTACTAGAGGTAGCTGCACATTTCCCCCATATTCTGCCTGAGGGTTTGGCAAATGTTGAGTGTTTTGCCAATAGCCCTAGACACCATACAGTTGCAGTAGGTTGCATGTTCAACCGCCTGGAGAATAGCACGCTTCATAACAAGCCTATCCTTCTTGAGCTTGTGAAGGTACAAATCAACAACAACATCGACCCCAATTATCTATTCCATGTCCCCACCAAAGACACAAATACAGTGGGAGGGGCTACGGGCAACTTCTTTGCGTGGCCTCATTGTCAACTTAGTATGAAAGCCCCTACTCAAAAGAAGTCGGTCGCTCAAAAGAATATGCCCACCAATAAGTCTAAGGCCCCCAATCAGTTCAAGCTCCTTACTTCCAAGATCTCCAATCAATCTAAGCCTCCCATTTCCAAGACCCCTACTCAGTCCAAGCTTCTCACTTCAAGACCCCCACTCAGTCCCAGAAGAGGAGGGATCCCAACCCCAATGATCAATATGAGAAGAAGTCTTCCTTACAAAATAAGATTGTTGGTCAATCTTCCCAAAAGTCCCTCTGGAAGATCGCTTACAAGTGCTTTGCTTTAGACCCGTGTCTAATTATCACATTTGAGAAAGAGGTCTTTGACATTCCAAACCAAGCGAAATCTATAATCAAAGAGCTTGTTTCTAAGATCCTTAACAAGGACATAGCAAGTTCAATATCTGTCAACTTCTTTATGAGATATTTCTCCAACTATGATTGAATAGTTGGCTGCTTAGAACTTATATCACATTTTGATATGTTAGTTTTGACATTTCAAACACCTGTACCATAATTACCTTGAGCCCCACAACCTTTGGGATAAGATCGACTTCATATGTCCTAACCAAATCAATAACCAGGGTAACGAAATGGATGAAGATGTCAAGCAATGGCACAAGAGGTTTCTAGGGGATGAATTCCTTGGGTGGTCGTTAGATAGAAGTGACACTTACGTCTTGGTTCCTTACATTCAAGAGTTGGAACACCATTAACTCTCCTTGAATTAGTTTTTATTTTTTTTATTGTCTTGATGGTATGATCTATTATTGTACTTAGGAACCATTGGATGCTCATCATCGTAAATCCCATGCGCAAAAGGATTTGATACTATGACTATATGAGCAGGTTTCAGACACGAGACTATGCATGCAAGAGACTTTCAACTAGTAAGTTATCCATTCATCATCTCTTATAATTTAGTTCATCTTGCATGTTTCTGTATATATAATTTTATATTGTATCTTCTTAAAGCGGTCTACACTTACTGCACTCAAAATGGTCTCGAGCGCACCAAGAACAAGCTTAATGGCTATATCATAAGGTATATATATTCTTCACCGATGACTATAATACTAATAAATTGATTAAGCACACAATATAGTTTATATATATTTATGACTGACACAAAAAAATTTCTTCTCATTTCATTATAGTGCCCAAAGCAACAGGGCAAGAGCAACAATTGTGGGTACTATGTGATGCAGTACATGAAGGACATTATCACCCACGGTCCTAAAAATATTATACAACTATGGTATATTATATGCTCAATTCATTTATATATACATTAGGTCAACTATATATATATATATATATTACAATATCTAACCTCCATCTTGTTTCATTTTGCACATAAATATCAGTATTTTGATACCTCCTGCATGATGTTTCAAATCTCTTATAAACAAGCCCAAGCTCCAAACTCTTCAAGAAGCCAAAACCCTTGCACCCAAAGCTCTAAAGAACCTTTAGGAAGTGAAGAATGATCAATTTTCGTCCTATCCCTTAAATTAAAGGCCTCAAAATGCGTTTCAGCAAGTAAAATGCATAGCTGCCCTTTTCCCGCGTTTGTTTCGGCGACCATGTTAGTCGTCGAGGCTTTTTGCTCAAAAACTTTGCTTCTTGTTTGCCTCGGCAACTATGTTGGTTGCCTAGGCATTCTTCTCAATTGTTCTCTTTCCAATTTAACTAGTTCTTTTTCATCTACTTATAAGTTATTAATTTCTTTTGATCAGGCACAAGTCATATGATTTATATACAAGTATTTCTTTAACTTTAGCTTGAAACATTAACTTGCATATTTTCTTCTATAAACTCTTTATATACACAATTTGATCCATAAATGGTTAAAAAGAGAAGAAATGTGTTGGAATATTATCAATTTATAAGAGTTAACAACTCGCAAGTTCTAGTCTCCCTTCTGTTACTCTTTGACACCACTGTCCTCCGATGACGCCTCCACCACTCAAAGTGCTGTCACCACAGTTCCAAGTTTCGCTGACGAGCGCCAGAATTGCAGGAGAGAATGACGAAAATAATTCATGGTCAACACTGAGGTATTCGAGAATCTCGCGGAGATTTGTGAAGATTGTGGTTCTGATCCTTTTGTGTTGAACCATTTGTTGTTCAAAGCTTGTTTGGGGTTAAAACAATATTCACCCTTCAATTGAAATAATGAGATTGTGACCGTCCCGTGGGATTAACCTGAAAGTATTGAGGCAAAGGGAAGAGGGTGATTTGGTCAGTAGAAATAGAGGGTTGATTGGTTAAGAAGATAAACATCGTCAATCGCCTCCGTCCCTGCTTCAACCTAAAAAGAATATGAACAGTGCCCACATTATCATGAGAGATAACGGATTTAACGACGCTGTTAGATCAAGGGAAAGATTGCTCTATTTTTATTATTTTAGGGATAAAACAGCACCTCCAAATATTTTAAGGTAGTACATACACCTTTAAAAAAAAAATTAAGGTGATGGGTACACCTTTACCTAAAAATAAAATTTACCATATATATAGGGGCGGATTTAGGGGGGCTAGGGGTGGCCCCGCTCCCCCCTAAAATTACAGAAAGGGGCCCAAGATTTTAGGGAATCATATTTCAGCTTCATAAAAGTTTCAATATTTTTACTTTAGTCTCTAATAAAGGTGTCATACAGGGACTAAAATGAAAATATTTAAATTTTTATGAGGCTGAAATATGATTTCTGAAACTTTAGGTCCTTGTCTGTAATTTTCACCCCCTTAATGTCATTTTCTGACTCCGCCCCTGCATAGATATGTTTTTTTTTTTTCACTTCAAAATTTACCATAAATACAAGGTTCAAATGTTTGGCCATCCATAATGTTTTGGCTAGTTACGTTCCATTACTGCTCATTAACAAAGCAAGTTTCACGATTGAAAGAAATAGAAGTACTAATAAATCACCAGCTAGTAAACAAAAAATAGAGTTGAACCTACATCCTTCCTTAAATATTTGCTATATACATATATATAATAATGCTTGCTGATTGCCGAAACAAGAGTGAGTAGTTTAACCGGTGGTAACAGTGACTTGATTCCACTACTATGGGTTATGTGAATTTTACAATTTTAATTATTGCGTCCTGACAGCTACAAAAACCAATTGAGATAAGAAAATACACCTTCAGTTATGATGGCTCCATAGGATAAGGACAAAAATAGTTCCTTTTTTTAATAAAACCCGAAAATTGAATTCAGAAAAAGATACAATGTAATTCAGCTTAATTATTTGCAATAATCATACTTCCTGGCCTAACAATGTAATTACCAATCGGCGTTGTTTCTCTTAATGAGCACACGAATTATTTAAGTATAAAGAATCTTGGTTGAGACTTAAAAAATCTACGAAATCTTCTTGCACTTGCCTTTAGATTACAAAAAAAATTAAGAAATCTTTTGCACCGGCCTTTAGAAATAATTTTTTTTTTTTTTAAAAAAAAGAATCCAAGAAATCTTTTAGCACTTGCCTTTAGAATATAAAATGTACATCTTTGAACACAATGGTCTCTTTAGTTTGTATAACTGATTGGGTAAACCAGTTCGCTTCATCATGTGGTGCATCTTTGAACCATTGTGGGTGAAGTTTTGTACACTGTTTTGCAGGCACAGTTTTGAACATGAGAAACTACGAGTGATTTGATGTGTTCAATATTTTTTCAATTTTTTGTTATATATCCTAACATTAATATATATTGATTTCTTGGGCCAGTGTGTTTTGGTCGCAATATATGTCATTAACTGTTTGCTATCAAGTGTACTTCGTGGGAAGACCCCATACGAAGTACTATTAGATGTAAAGCCAACGTATGCGCATATGAGGGTATTTGAGTGTCTCGCATACATACCACATAGTTCACAATGACTAGATGGAGGAACGGGGGTGAGCATGCGCATTCCTTGGCTACCCACAAGGCAAGAAAGTTACATGCTTATGACCTTGAGTTAGAAATCAGAGAGTACGTAGGAAGAATCTGGAAAATGTACTCAATGTGTTAATTAACACTGAGACTTCAGTATTTAATATATAGGCAAACTATACTGAGTAGTTGAGTTACACAAGAGCAAGACAGACAACTGTTAACACCAACTAAAAGCAGTTACAATAGTGTACATATTGAACAGAATGCTAACTACAGTAATAAGATAAATCTAGTGGGCTTTGGGCTAGGTTACTTGGGCCGTTCTAATATGTACACTATCATCCCCCTTCAAACAAGGCGAGGATACAGCAAGGCCGAGTTTGTCCCTCAAATGAATAAACTGAGAAGTACCAAGTGGTTTGGTAAGACAATCAGCAAGTTGTTCTTCAAAGGGAACATATTGAATATTAAGTTGCTATGACAAAACTTTGTCACGAACAAAACTTTGGTGCGAGCATGAAAGACTGGATTGGAGGCCAAGGCAACAACACTAACATTGTCACACCAGATCACAAAGGTAGCTGGGAGGGAAAGACATAATTCACAAAGCAAAGAACGCATCCAAGTAAGCTTAGCAGCAGTGTTGGACAAGCCTTTGTATTCAGACTCTACAAAGGAAAGAGAGACAACATGTTGTTTCTTTGAAGACCAAGAAATGAGGGAGTCACCAAGAAACACAAAATACCCATTGGTTGAGCGATAGTCATCGGGGGAAGAGGCCCAATCAGCATCAGAGTAAGCAAAAAGTTGCAAAGGAAGCGAAGGTTTTAATAATATACCATAGAATATTGTGCCTTTGAGATATCTGAGGAGGCATTTGATAGCAAGCCAATGAAGGATGGTAGGAGCACTGAGAAACTGACTTAGCTTGCTGACAGAATAGCTAATACCAGGTCTAGAATTAACCAGATATTGCAAAGCACCAACGATACTGCGATATTGTTGAGGATTTTCATAAGGAGCACTGTCATGAAGAGCCAAAGTTCTACAAGTGACCATTGGCGTAGGATAAGGAGTGCAATGAAGCATGTCATATTTAGAAAAAAGATCTGTAACATACTTGGACTGAGAAACAAGAAAACCACGGGAATCTCTGGTGATTTCAAAACCAAGAAAGTAATGCACAGCACCAAGGTTTTTTAAGGCAAACAAGGCATTGGGTTTTGTAGTAAACTGAACAATGTTGTGAGAGTTACTACCAGTAACAAGAATGTCGTCTACATAGATCAGAGCATGCAAAATTTGAGTTTTGTCTTGATAAAAGAACAAAGAGGAATCAGACTTGCAGTGTTGGAATTTCCATGATAAGAGAGTAGGGCAGAGACGATCATACCCAGCACATGGAGCTTGGTTAAGACTATTAAGTGGACCTTAAATACCAAAAAACTTTTTAAAATGTGAAGTTAGCACAAAATGTTAATTCATCGTCAACGCCGTTAGTAACCTTCGTTTTCATTCTTTTATCTGAACCCTACCATCGCCGATCTTGCAGAGCTCTGGCCTCTGGCAATCTTAAGGTGCGTATCTCTATGATTGCTAATCCTCTCATTCTTGAAGAAATTGTTATATTGAAGCAAAAATACTGGGGTGTGTTGACATATAGGTGGTGTTTTTCACGAATTCTGGGACTGAAGCGAACGAGCTGGCGATGATGATCGTGAGACTATATACAGGATGCCATGACATAATATCACTGAGAATGCTTCCCATGGGAATGCAAGTGGCACGATGGGGGCAACCGCTCAAAGCATCTGAAAATTTAATATCGTCCAAGTATCCCCCAAATTTCCTCCTAATTTCCAAGTTTCTTCCTTTTATTTGCTTAAACTCTTGTCTCCTCTTCTGGTAATTCATTCTTTAAAGCTCGTATTGATTATCAATTTTCTCAATTTGGACTGTAATTCAAACCCGGACAATTCATACAGTAGGGTTGAGCGAAATCTGATTAGCCATATGTTCGATAGAAAACTAAACACATGACAAAATTAGAAGCTTTAATTCTCAATTTAGCAACACTTAAACCTATATATTTCGGTGATGCTAATTTCGAAATCTAAAATTATCATGATGGGTCGTCATGAATTGTTCATCAAACTCAAAATTTCATAATTGTCGAAAGTTGCTGGGTTATCATGTGAAATTGATGTGCTATTTGCGCATTGAATTTTTGACAGGAAGATGGTGATGTTCATCTAAATACAGGACCAGAAAAGGAGGGCAGTTTTGAACATACCCCGCGTTTTATAATCCAAGGAAGCAAAACAAAGCACCATTAGCGAATCACTCGCACACCCACACATCGTGACGGCGACGGCAAAAACAGAGGACATCAACGAGTTTCCGACACTATCGAGAGTTGATTTCCGAGCGAAAGTTGGATCACCTGGATTCAAAGTTGCTATTTTAGGTGCCGCTGGGGAAATTGCCCAACCCCTTGCTTTGCTAATGAAGATGAACCCACTAGCTAGTTTCAGTTCTTCATCTTTATGATGTTTTAAACGCCCCTGTCTGGACTGCGTTGAGTCTGAAAACGAAGGTTACTAACGGCGTTGATGATGAATTAACATTTTGTGCTAACTTCACATTTTAAAAAGTTTTTTGGTATTTAAAGTCCACTTAATAGTTGTTTGTACTGGGCGCTCCTGGGGTAATAGTTTGTTGGTCAATTCGCTCTTTAACCCATTAATAAACTAAAATAAGAATGCAATTAAATCAAATGCTAACTAATGTTTTTGGTATTTTCTTTATAAAATGGAATGGAGTATGAATGCTCTTGGAAATGGAATAGTGATTATCATAGTTCAATTAAATGTTGGAGTAAATTTTTACTAAGTCTAGATGAAAAACCCGAAGATACCACTTGAGTTCAATATTCCTAATTAATAGTAGCTCCTACTACCGTAGCTAACTACTACCTCTTGAGATATTGTTTAAAACCACTTAGTGTGTGATTAGGATTAAATTAATGCAACTTGCTTCCTCTTGATATGAATGCGATACCATGCCACTCAATTAATCCAATTCAATTATACTGTCTAATAATACCACGTAGAAAGCACAATATCATTAAATCAATAAGGAAATGCATATATGTAAATCCAACAAGCTACAAAAATTCAATCCAATCACAAAGGTTCAATCCACAAAGTTATCCAACCGAGTAAACTAAGTCTCAAAGATACAAAACAATATTCGTAAAACTAGGAAATTAAAATGTAATTAGAGAAAATAAATTGAACAAATAAACTCCCCTATTTTGAAGCTTTAAAACTCCAGCCACTTAATCTATCTCCAAGAGAAAAGAGATCATCCCCACATGACAATTTAAAAACCACACACAATCTGCAAAATTGATTCAGCCATGGAAAACGCTTCGGCCTTGATGGAACAAAGTGACAGAACGAAGACAAAGGTGAAGTTGATGGTAGTGGGTGATGGACGAAGATGGTAAACAGAGAAATAAGGTTGAAGATGATCTGGATCCGAAGCTATGCTTTGTTCATTATTTTCGTTACTGCTGAGCTGAGGGCTTAAAGGGATGGAAGACGATGGTGAGTCTAGAATAGAGGAACTCGACAGTAGAGATTGGGTGAAGCTCGGTGGAGAATGGAAGATTGGAAGTTGAAGCTCATGGTGCTCAAAGCTATGATTTCTGACTGGGGGAAGAATGAAGGTCGACGACGGTGGAGTGTTCTGGCTGTGGAGAGTCGCTCGCTGGCGGTAGTGGTGGAAGAGGAAACCGTCGGCGAGGAGGATGAATGGCGAAGGTGAGAGGGAAGAAGACGAAGGTCCGAATCGTCGAGGATGATGATGAACGATGCTCCTATATTAAATGCTCTCAGGTCCTGTTCTCCCAGCTCTCTCAGCTCGCCTGTACGTGTTTTGAATTTCAGACCTAGCCTTGGTCAAAAATGCAAGTTTTGACCAGGGACTAAAGTGAAAAGTCTTGAAAGTTTTATGGAGTGACTAAAGTGTGAAATTTTAAAATGTATTTGGGGCTCAACTGTGATTTTCAAATAAATTTGGGTCCTTTTCTCCAAGCACCTACAATGTAAACCAATCAAACCAACATCAAATCTTCCTAAAAAATAAGGAATAAGAATAATTACAATAATTATGACAATTTTACCCTTTTTAGCAAATTTTTCTTGTAATCATTCATTAATCCAAATTAATCATAAAAAATACATTTTTGGCCCAAATTAACATGATTAAATCCCAAATTAATCATGAAATAATACATCAAAATACGGTTCGATTAGTTGGCCACTGAATCCTAGAAATGTGCACCTCTCGAGTGAAATTGAAGTTTATGTTTGTTGTATGGATGAAGACAAGGGAAGCAAGCACATCCAAACACCTTTAATGCTAGAATAATCAGGTAATAGATTGAACAAAGCTTCATAAGGAGATTTGTGAAGAACTGGAGTAGGCAAGCGATTAATAATATGAATAGCCAAAGCAAATGCTTCCCACCAATACTTGACAGGCATACTAGCATGTGCCAACATACTAAGTCCAATTTCAACAATGTGGCGATGTTTATGCTCTACATGACCGTTTTAAGCTGAAGTGTGGGGACATGAATGACGAAAAAGAATCCCAGATTCAGCAAGGAATTTAGAAAACGACATAAATTCACCTCCCTAATCACTTTGGAGAACTTTAATCTTTCGGTCAAATTGATTTTCCACCATAAGTTTGAAATTTTTGAAAGCACCAAAGGCATCACCCTTATTATGAAGAGGATAAATCCATGACAATCGAGTACAAGCATCGAGAAAACAAATGTAGTATTTATAAGAGTGAACAGAGGATACAGGTGCAGGACCCCATAGGTCTGTGTGTATGAGTTCTAAAACAGCAGTAGCACGTGAACAAGATTTATTGAAAGGTAACAAGTGCGACTTGCCATATTGAGAAGAATTACAGAATGAAAGCTTCTTAGCAACAGGAAAAGATAGATTACTAGCTTTAAGGACTTGTTAGAAATTATGCCCTAGGGGCAAATCATTGTACTTTAAACGTTAATGTCATTTAAAGTATTCTCCATTTAGTTATCATTTCATTTGCATATTCATAGTGATAATTGTATCCCTGGGTATATCTTATAGTTTATCCTAAATGTCCCTGGTCGGTCATCTACGCGGGAGTGAAGATGAAATAAGACTAATATGACTTTAATGAGATATGAATCAAAGTCATAAGCACTTGTAGGAGTACAAGGTGCTGGACCGACCCACTATGAGAAAGTTGCATGGATTTAGTCATAAGTTTTTCTCATGTATAACTGCGTCACAACGCCCTTTAACCTGAGATCATCATGGATTCCTACATGAGAGTTGCTGATTTTTGACCTAGTCAAAAGTCACCTTTGACCGGGTGATGATAAAGGCTTGGATCGGGATCAGTGGTTTTCATGCAGAGGAATGTGAATGGTCAAGATGGAATTTTTCCCTCACATTTGTAGAGAGATAATACTGAGCCCCTCAATGAGTGAGTCTGAGAAATGTATGGTCATACTACGATGGAAAGAAGTTTTCATTTCAATTGTTAAACTACTCAAGAATCGAGAAAGTAATGGTCAAGAACAGGAAGTTGACATTATCCATGACTCATCCTTGACTAAATTATCGCATGACAAAAGGGATGTGACATGGTTGTACGATATGTAGTATCGTATTATCGATCCCCATATGAATTGGGTAGTCGCAATGTCTTGTTAGAGGCCGCTTGCGACTTGTGGGCTAGTACAGTATTGGCCCGCTACCAATCTCATGTGGGCCTGCAGGGTTGCACACAAAAATAGCTCAACACGAGCAATAGTGTCCGGATTCATTGAATCTTAGATATGTCTAAGATTTAATGAATACAACTTTAATCTAGGATATATACTATACTATATTATATTATAAATTCAAAATTAAATAATAATGATATTATTAATATAGATTATAATATTATTATTATTTTTGTATTTAATTTATTTGATAAATTAAATATCTAAAACAAATAGAGATATTGTATCTCGATTTAATTTTTGAATAAAAATATCATATATCTCGATTTAATTTAAATTGAGATATAGTATCTCCGATTTAATTAAATAGATAGATATTATATCTCGATTTAATTTATAGAGATAAATTAAATCAAAAGACTTTTAATTCGAGAATAAATAAATAGATTAGATTATATCTATTGGATAGATTTAATTAATATATTATTTTAATCCAAATTCATATTTCAAGATTAATGAGGATTAATTTTGAATATAATACGTCGATTGAGTTTTGAAAACCTACGGGACATTTTGCAAGACTTATTAGAAAAGCCGCGAGAAACCCTAGAGAGAAAAAAGAGAGACGCGAAAATACTGAAGGTGCTAGCACTAGCGTCGGTGTTGGAGGCCGTTCGTGTCGATACGGTAGAGGGAGTGGACTTGCAAAGTCAGCTCTCCCGTTTGATCAAACAAGATGGCACCATGTTCGAGACGTACGACGTCTGAGACACACGAGGTTCGAGATGCACACGAGATCGGTCTGGACGAAACGCTCAAGAGTTCACATAGGTACGGTTTCTAACAAACCTGATTTAAACACCGTTGATGGATCCTCTGATGGGATTCATAAGTTTTAAATGGATGAAAATCCTTCCGCTACTTGTACGGATCCTAACACTTGTTTAACTAGTATTACAAGAGGCATGGCCAAGCTTTTCGTGCCACGTATCTAGTACAGAAAGCAAAACAATAGGATCCGATGACTCTGTGAACTTGGGAGCACGATCAAGCTTGTATAAACCATTACTCTTGCTTCCTGTCAGAAGGACCTTGTGTGTAGCTTTGTCCTTTACAGCACAGTTAGTATAATCAAACTCAACAATCACAACATTATCATTAGTCAATTCAGTAATACTGACCAAATTTTTCTTCATTGCAGGAACAACTAGTACTCGTCTCATGGAAAGATTAGATGAATTAGGATCTAGATTTGCAGAAGTAGAGCATAGAATTTTAAGTTGAGAGCCATTACCAACCAAAATATTACATGCTTCTGTGTTACCCTTGGTTTCAACATGAGTGATATGATTGGTGGCTCCACTGTCCATATACCAATCTAGATCCTCAATTAATTGTGGTGTAGCAACATAAGCGAAGGTTAGGAGTTTTATATAGACCAATGTAAGAGCGATCAAAATGATAGAAGCATTTCAGGACACCATGACCAGATTTACCACATAGTTGACACATCACTTTGTTGTGAGGAGAACGTGTTGGAAATTATGCCCTAGGGGCAAGTCATTGTACTTTGAACGTTAATGTTATTAATATTCTCCATTTAGTTATCATTTTCATTTGTATGTTTATAGTGATAACTGTATCCTTGGATATATCTTATAGATTATCCTAAATGTCCCTGATCGGTCATCTACACGGGAGCGAAGATGAAATAAAACCAATATGATTTTGATATGGTATGGAGATACGAATCAAAGTCATAGGCACTTGTAAGAGTACAAGGTGCTGGACCGACCCACTATGAGAAAGCTGCATGGATTAAGTCATAAGTTTTTCTCATGTATAACTGCATCACAATGCCCTTTGACCTGAAATCATCATGGATTCCTATATGAGAATCACTGATCTTTGACCTAGTCAAAAGTCACCTTTGACCGGGTGATGATAAAGGCTTGGATCGGGATCAGTGGTTTTCATGCAAAGGAATGTGAATGGTCAAGATGGAATTTGTCCCTTACATTTGTAGAGAGATAATACTGGGCCCCTCGATGAGTGAGTTTGAGAAATGTATGGTCATACTACAATGGAAAAGAGTTTCCATTTCAATTATTAGACTACTCAAGAATCGAGAAAGTAATGGTCAAAACAGGAAGTTGACATAATCCATGCCTCATCCTTGACCAAATTATCGCGTGACAAAAGGGACGTAACATGGTTGTATGATAGGTTGTATCGTATCATCGATCCTCATATCAATTGGGTAGTCACAATGTCTTGCTAGAGGCCGCTTGCGACTTGTGGGCCGATATAGTATTGGCCCGCTGCCAATCTCATGTGGGCCTGCAGGGTCGCACACAAGAATAGCCCAACACGAGCAATAACGTCCAGATTCATTGAATCTTAGATATGTCTAAGATTTAATGAATTCAGCATTTAATCTAGGATGGATATATATACACACATATATCTATATATATTATTCAATTCGAAAATAATAATGATATTTTTTATAGATAATAATATTATTATATAGTATTTAATTTATTTGATAAATTAAATAACTAAAATAAATTGAGATATCGTATCTCGATTTAATTAAATAGAAAGATATCATATATCAAATTTAATTTATAAAGTTAAATTAAATCGTAGGCTTATAATTCGAATTAAATAAATATATTAGATTAGATCTATTGATGATTTAATTAATATATTATTTTAATCCAAATTCAAATGTCAAGATTAATTAGATTAATTTTGAATATTTTAATACGGCTCATTAGGTTTTTAGAAACTTTATAAGAGATATTGATCTAGTCGTATTAAAAGTACGAATGAATTAGATGAGCTGTGAAAAACCCTAGAGAAAATAAGAGACGCGAAAATACTGAAGGCGCTAGCACGCTGCCGTCGGTGTTGGAGGCTGTTCGTGTGGATACCAGTAGAGGAAGTGGATTCGTAGAGTTGGCTTCTAACTGATTGCATAGACGCACACCAATTCTCAAAGCACCTACACGAGTTTGAAAAGGTACAGTTTCTAACAAACCCGATTTAAACGTCGTTGATAGATCCTCTTAATGGGATTCGTAAGATTTTTAAATGGATGAAATCCTTCCGTTGCGTGTACGGATCCCATCAGAACGACCACCACGGCCTCTTCCACCATGATTAGATCGCTAACCATGATTACGTGAAAGAGGACGAGATGGTGGCTGCTGTGAACCAGATGAAACAGAAGATGAAGTATCAAGCTTAATAGCAATATTGGCAAATGAATTACTCACAGAGTTGACGGTGTTCAAATGTTCAAGATACCTTTCAAAGGTTAGAAGACGAGAATGAACGTCTATCCAGGTAAGATTGTATTTGTCAAAGAGATAAGGAACTATAGGTGTGTACTCTGCATCTAGACCCACAAGAGTCTGAGTAACTAGGCCAGTCTCCGAAATCAGACTTCCTGCAATTGCAAGATTATCATCAAGGCTTTTCATCTTAGCCAGGTACTCTTCAATCGTACTTGAACCTTTACGAGTTCGTTGAAGGTCATATTTGTACATAGTAACACACGACCTTGAGTGTGCACTCATAAGTTCAGTCACAGCTTTCCAAAGTTGCGACGAGTAAGTGCAATGAAGAAGTTGAGAGGCTATACCGGCTGTCATGGTGCTTAATAGCCAACTGAAAATAATTTGATCAGTGGCGAGCCAGTCTTCAAAGTCAGGATTGATGATGACATCAGCATTTGACGCATCCAGAACATGCTCTGACGGAGAGATCTTCGTGCCGAGGACATAGCCTTCTAGGCGATGACCACGAAGAGCCGGAAGAACAAGAGAATGCCATAAGAGAAAATTGGATCTATCCAGCTTGATAGATCCTAATTGGTTTAGACTGTTCAGAAGAGGAACAGATTTGGTTTGAACAGACGACAACGAACTTCCAGTGAGAACCACTGGAGATGAGGAGGAGGTATTCACCGGAGAAGAAGAAGTGTTCGACGAAGAAATCGAGGTTGCCATTTTCTACAAAGAGGCTCTGATACCAAGTTAGAAATCAGAGAGTATGAAGAATCTGAAAAATGTACTCAATGTGTTAATTAACACTGAGACTTCAGTATTTAATATATAGGCAAACTGTATAGAGTAGCTGAGTTACACGAGAGCAAGACAGACAGCTGTTAACACTAACTAAAAGAAGTTACAATAGTGTACATATTGAACAGAATGCTAACTACACTAATGAGGTAAATCTAGTGGGCTTTGGGCTAGGTTACTTGGGCCGTTCTAATATGTACACTATCACCTTGCAAAGTTTGAATGATTTGTCTCTCGCGATGTTATTTTTGTTGAGCTTGATTTCCTACTTCAAGTTGTCTCACCTTCAATGACCATCAGGTTAGACACTCCATGGGGTTTGCGCAAATTTTCTGACCCAGATGAGGTGCTTGTGAAATCTACTAACGTCAACAACGTATTTCTCCATGGTGACCTCGATGAAGAGGTTTATATGTGCATATTGTTAGGGTTTGCTCATGAGGGGGAGACAAGAGTATGCAAGTTGAAGAAGTCGCTCTACACCTTGCGACAAGCATCTCAGAATTGTCAATGTAGTAACACAATCTCCAATAGGATCCGTCCTAAGTCATTGCAAGATGAGCATGATGTTGAACTGTTCGTCTTGTCCCTTTCCAATTGAATAACATTGTTAGTTGCTAAATAATGAAGATGAACCTAATGAAGACGCAGGACGATATAGAAGGTTATTAGTTGGTAAACTTCAATACTTGATAGTGACGCGCCTTATAATTATCATCATGTACGCAGTCAATACATTGAGCCAGTTCACGACTTGAGCCAGACGATTACATATGGTGGCAATGGAAAGAGTTCTATGTTACTTAAAATGCACTCCCGAACAAGGCATCCTAACTAAAGCAGGAAGGGCCTTGGAACTTAAAGCATACTGTATGAAGATTGGGCAGCGTGTCCCTTAACTTGCCAGTCCTGCTTTGGATAACTCATGTCACTGGGAGGTTTCCCGTTTAATTAATATTGAAGAAGGAAAATGTTTTAGCAAGATCATTGGCCAAGGCTAGAGTACAAAGTAATGGCTTCTGCAATAAGTGAAGTTGTGTGGTTGCTTAACTAATAGCTACATGCGCCACCAAGCAAGGCCATGTCGTTGTATTGTGACAATTATGCAGCATTGCCATAGCTATGAATCCAGTGTTCCATGAGTAAACCAAACACGTGGAGATGGATTGCTACTTCATTAGAGAAAGATATTTGTCAAAAGAGATAATTTGATAGGAACCAGCGCCCTTTATTATTAGTATCATAATTTATGTTTTATGTCGATTAGTGTCTTATGTCAATTATTTTAAGATAATGTCAGTTTTACAAGTGTTCTATATCAGTTATTTTAAGATAATATTAGTTAATGTCAGTTTTATGTGTTTTGGAAAGAGTGATTATTTTTTTTTATTTTTTTTTTAGAAATATAGGCAAGCCGTAGCTTGAAAATGTGAAATAAGAACTAGACTATGAAAATCTAGCCCTCAATACGACAAACTAGGTGCTGGAATAGTAGCAGCAGGCCAGTTGGTCTTTCAAAGCCATATCGAGGCAGCCTCTAGGAATCATTGGAATTAGAGTCACGTCCGCATCAGCAGGAACAACATGGCCTTCTTTGGCCAAATAGTCGGCACATGATATGTTTTCTCTTGGGGTGTAGTGAAGCTTCACGTTCCAGTCTCGGAAGAGAAGGTCTCTGATCTCGCCGATGATGTCTCTCAGGGGGTGGTCAGCATAACAGCAATCTCTCATGAGAATGTTGATAGCACCGAGGGAATCAGAATAGAGCAGGATTTATTGTAAACCCAACTGTTGAGCCATTTTTAAACCCAGCAAGATGGCGTAGAGCTCAGCCTCGATAACAAAATGAAGACCGAGGGACTTATAAAACCCCATCAACCAGTGTCCTTGAGAATTTCTGATCACTCCTCCACAAGCTGCTTGAAATTGGTGTTGTACAGATCCGTCTACATCGATGCCAACCACATTTTTCAGGAGTTGTATTAGTTTATAAATACCAAACATGTACTCTATCAAAGGCATGGATGAATAAAATTATTATTGAGATGATTTTATCTCTTTTGTTTCCCTAGAACTCTCATTCTACTTCTCCTCTTTGACTAAAGTTTCAGATTTTCTTCTCTTATCCCTTTAATTTCTTCTCTTCTCTCTTCCCTCTTCTTTTACCTTCTAATTCCCTATTCATCTAGAATTACATATTCTGGTTGTAGATTTCCTCTTCTACTTTATTCTTCATCTTCTCTCTCTTTCCCTTTTCCCTATTTCTACTTTTAATTTCTTTTTCAGCGTTTGACATAATGCCACATAAGATTTGGACAAGAGATCAATTGGCTGACATGTTTATGAAGGCGCTTGTGGAGAAGTTGGATATTGCAAAATTACATGCGCCAACTGAAGAGAGATATATAGTTGGAGGTCATCGAAGATACTGGTGTTAATGGCATAAATGTGATGTGCGCGATTTTGCATTATATTGATATAGTAAAATATACGATGTTATGGAGAGAGATAGGCAAACGGAAAGTAATGATACATGGGTTGTTAGGAAATAGAGAAGCTACACGCGTTAACTTAAATGTGTGTTGATTAATATATATGTATCATGATTCTATAATATAATCGCTTCCAAAATTATTAAAGGACACAGATCTTTTCTCCTAAGGTGGTGTAACTAATTAGAAAGGTTATTTCTCTTTTGAATTATGAATATGCGGTAATCAGAACGATAGATCAATATATATAGCACAATCCACTATCACCAATAATTCAGAAAAGGCCGGGAAATTTGAAGCTACAAGTTCACAATAATTCAGCAATAATCTGTTGTTGTTTTCCACAACAAATTATATAACTTTTATTCAAAAACCCACTATAATATGACTGGAGTAAGTAGAGGCTTATTTAAGAAAAAGGCCTCCAAATTGGCAGCCATTAGTTCAGAAGTTGCCGTCAGAGATTCATTAGTGTACACAGCAGCATGAGGAGACAAAACCACATTGTCTAATTCAAAAAGCTCTTTAGGAACATGAGGCTCATTCTCAAACACATCCAAACCAGCTCCTCCAATCTCTCTTTCCACCAAACACTTAACCAATTCCTTCTCATCTATGAGACTTCCTCTTGCAACGTTCACAATTATTCCTTCTTTTCCAATCGCCATTATCACTTCAATATTCACCATGTGCTTTGTTTCCTTGTTTAGTGCACAACATAGAATAAGTGCTTCATTAACAGATGCAAGCTCCAAAATACTTTCATAGAAAGGATATGACACTAATGGCTTCTTGTTCTTTGACGTGTATGATATGATGCATCCAAAAGCTTCAAGTCGTTTTGCTGTTTCTTTGCCTATGCTTCCGAGGCCTACAATCCCAACTCGCTTGCCTCTTAGCTGAAAAAATAATAACTTTCTTTGGTTGGCTGGAAAAGTCAGATAGGAAATGAAAGGTAAATGTCATATTGATTCACAAGTTGTTGGATTTTGTTTTTTTGGCAATATCAACCCCTAATTGTTAGAAATGACTAGACCAGTAGGTTCAACCGAAAGAAGGTGAAAGGGAAGGAAATGAGCGTGCGTGGTTCTCATCTCTGAACCGTTCAAATCTAATTCTTTATTTAAAAAATTAAGTTTGTAAAGAATGTGAAATAAAAATATTCTTTTATTTTTTTTAACCCCTTTCCTAAAATTAAGTTTATAAAAAAAAAATTAAAAATGATTTTCTTATTTAAAATTCATATGTTAAAAGTATTTAATTTGCACAGTCAAAAAAATATTTTGAATGGCGCAAATCTCTATGAGCATCTAGTTGCGGTCTGAAGGGTAGAGAGAGAGAGAAACGAGAGAGGGCTAGAGAGACATAAAAAATGCGCAAGTTTTTATTCATCAATCAAGATCGGCTTGCAATGAGAAATTCTGGAATTGTTTATAAAAAGATAAACTTGTTCACTTAGATCAATGAAAGACAACAAAGATAATTTTTATATATATATATAGACACACACTCACACACATCAATATCTTATTTTATTTTATTTTTGATGAAGTTATCCTAATTTATTGAAATAATGCAAAACATCAAGTGATAATTCAATTTAAATAAATTTACTAAATCAAAGAAATATGATAACAATTAGGGTTATATATTATTATAATCATTTTAGTTCCCGAATCAACCAAGGATTCTGGTTCAAAGACAAGTCCCCTCCAGCTCAAAACGGCCCTAGTCCGGTAGGCGGTCCAAAAAATGAGTTAGTACTATAAAAGTGTGTTTGATTTGAAAGGTCCAAAAAATGAGTTAGTACTATAAAAGTATGTTTGATTTGAAAGGAAGAGATGAGAAGGGAAGGAAAGAAGTTTAAACTTCAAGACTAAAAATTAAGTTTTTCTGGATTTCCTCTCCCTTCCCCTCAAACCCAACACACCCTAATACTAATCAAATTTCATAAGTCATGTTGAACTTTAAGGCTGGTTTGGTTGAAAGTGAGGGGATAGAGAGGAGTGAATAGAAGGAAATGGTAGAAGATTGCCTTATTTGGTTTAGTTGGAAGGGAGAGGAAGTCAAGGGTTTTTAATGATCCCTTGTTTGGTTTATAAGTGGAAAGGAGAAGAAGAATGATAGCAGTTTACCATTCTACCCTAACATATTTCATTATACTTTTATTTATATGCTACATAAATTAATAATTTACATCTTGTTTAATTAATATAATAATATTTTTATTCATAATTAATATAATAATATTTTTAATTTTACAATAAAATATTTTTTTAACAAAAATAGTATTTTTTTTACTTGTAATAACATATTTTAATTTTAAATTACAATTATGTTAGCATATTTTATAGTTATACTTTTATTTTATTTTTGAAAATATTTTTTATCTTAAACTAATTTTATAATAATATATTTTTTATTTTAATAATTTTTTATTTATAAAAATAGATTTTTTTCCAAATTTTATTTCATAATGATATTTTTTTTATGATAAAAATATATTCTTATTTAAGCTAATTAAATAATAAGGGTAAAAATGCAAAAATACATATGAACTTTTACTAAAATTGCATCCAATACCAAATACATTTTGGAGGTACAAAAATACCTATGGCATTCAAAATGAGAGCGAAAATACCAAAACTGTTAGATTTAACCAAACACTGTTACTTTTTATAGTGGGACCCACATTCTTTTTGTCTATACATATATAACGGGGTTAGGTCAATTTTAACAGTGTTGTCTTTTTCACTCGCATTTTGAATGTTCAAGGGTATTTTTGCACCTCTAAAATGTATATGGTGTTGGACGTATTTTTGGTAAAAGTTCATCCGCATTTTTACACCTTAACCCTAATAATTAGTTATAATAATATTTTTTATTTAAAATTATAATAGAATATGTTATAATTATAATAAATTTCATTAACAAAAATATAATTTTATATTAACTTATTTTTAATATTTTTAATTAGGCTAAAGTATACTCTTAGTCCTTTAAGTTTACATGAGGTATACTTTTGGTCCCTTAACTTTATAAAGTATACTTTTAATCCTATAATTTTAACACGGTTAATTTTAGTAACAGAAAATGCAAATTCAAGTGATAACGGTGCAAACTTAAGTGATGATTCTGTAATTAAATGCTATTAATCTTAAATTTAAAATATGGGTAAATTGAATAATATATAAAATTTGTTTACTTTGAGTTCATTTGCGTCGGCGTTTTTCTCATTAGCAACATTAACGATGTTAGAATTTTAGGACAAAAAATATACTTTATAAAATTAAGTGACCAAAAGTATATCTTATATGTAAAACTGAAAGGACTAAAAGTATACTTTAGCCTCTTAATTATAATATAAAATTTGTATAATAATATATTTTTATTTTATTTTAAAATATTTTAGCTCCTCACAAAACAAAGAGGTTTTAAAGGGAAGTCAAAATTTTGAACCACTTTACTCTTATAACTTATATGATATTCCAATATTGCCCATAATGAAAAATATTATTATATTAAAATATTTTACTATAAAATAAAAATATATTACTATACAAAAAGTATTATAATTAAAAAAATATTTTCAAAAATAATCTAATATAAAAGAGTATATATTTATGAATAAATTGTTTTTATAATTATAACATATTCTCATACAAGTTTAAATAAAAATATTATTATTAAATTAATTTGAATAACAATATTTGTTATCATTAAATAATATTATTATGAAATAAAATTTAAAAAATATATGTTTACAAACAAAATAAATTTCAAATAAAAAATAAATTTTCATAAATAAAAAATAATATAATTATTAAATATGTTAATATAATTTTAAATAAAAGTATCAAAATGAAAAATATATTTTTTATATTAAAAATATATTATTATGAATTTTAATTATATTGAAAATATGTTATTATAAGTAAAAAAATATTATATTTTAAAAATATATTTATTCTAGAATTTACTTAAAACAAAATAGATATTATTCTAACTATAAATAAAAATGTTATTGTATTAATTAGATAAGGTGTAAATTAATTTATATAATATATAAATAAAAAATATCACTAAATATGTTAGAGTAGAATCATAAATTTTTGATAATAAGTAGAATGATAAATTGCTATCATTACTCTCCTCTTAGACCATCTTAAACCAAACGAGGGCCTCCTTCCCACCAAACAAACCAAACAAAACCCCAAGTGTGAGTTATTAAAACCCCAAGTGTGTGAGTGTGTGTGTCCACTTTTTTATGGTACATGTTTTCTGAAACCTTAATGATGATCTGATCAGAAAAAATCTTCAAAATATGGTTGTATTTATAAGTTCATTTTGATGAAAAAATTTAATTATTATAAGTCTCATTTTAAAGTAATAAATGTTTTTTTTTACATTTTTACTCCTATTAATTACAATAAACAATAAAAATTTATTAATATAATGTTGTCTTCTTGAACCAATCTTAGATCATGGCAAACTGAAAATTTAACACATAATTAATGAGTTAACTAACTCTTCATGGTATGTGAGAGAGTTAGTAAATTTAGACTTATAAATAAAATTAGAGTGATACATCTTAAAAAAGAAAACCAGAAGGACATCTTGGGTCGCACTCTTGTTTTCTTTCAGTTAAAACTTAAAAAGGAAACATCTAGCTTCAAGTCCACCCCCATCTTTTTACTCCTCCAGATGCAGACTTTTCGTCCTTTTCTTATGTTACCCATAATGAACTTTTTTTTATTATATATCTCTCTTTTTTATTTAATTCATTATTAGTATAATTTTAAAAAAAAATCATTTAAACTTCAAAAATCCAGTTAACACAAAAAAATGATATATATATCTTAAGGGACTAATCTAGGATTTTAAAATGCTGTGCTTTTACTAAATTGACCTCAAGTTTTTTTTATATAAAAAAAACAAAAGAAAAATTCTCACCGTCGCCGAAGTTTTGGCGACCAGCACCACCTCGTTGGTTTTCGCGCCACAACTGGAGCTCGCGACAAAATTAAATATAGAAATTGATTACTTAAGTTCCTTAAGCCCTACCAAACATCATTGACAAATTGAATAAAGTCAATGAAAACTTTAATATTGGTAAAGACAACTTTAGTACAGCTATTAATAACCTTACGGAATGCAATTTGCCAATAACTATACTCATTGTTATTGTCTTTATTCAACTTTCTAACGACGCCGGATAGGGTTATTATAGAGCTCAAATAGTCAATCTATATACTAAAATAGTCACCAGAGCTCACGAAGCCAGCCATTAGTCCAACTGGCAGGATGGTTCCAGCAACCCAAGCTTTGGCGATGATGTTTTAAAAAAAAAAAAATGAAAGACATTTTGGTAAAAGCACAACATTTCAAAATCCTAAAATAATCACTTGAAACCTATATGTCATATCCATGTTTTCACAAACCTTGTAAGATTTTTTAAGTTAAAATGGTATTTATTTAGAATTTTTCTTTTTTAATAATTATAATAATTGCATCAAAAAGCATATTTGGGAGGTTCATTTTGTTTGCACTAGCTAAGATGCCGCCAATTAAAATAATTATAAAAAAAATATCAATAGACGAAAGTAATCCTGGAAATACCTTGAACCTTGTAGGAAAATGGACCACCCCAGACCTGACCCGAGACCGTACGTGCCGACTGGCGGCCGAAATGTTTGCACCAACGTCGATCAGCAAACCTACGGCCATATCGGCGACATCCTCCGCGTACAAATTCCCGACGGCTGCGACCTGGATTCCACGACGGCGGCACTCGGCAAAGTCTATGTGGTTCAATCCGACGCTGCAGGTGAGGACGAGGGCGACGGAAGGAAGAAGCTGAAGGACCTCGCTGGAGACGGGAGATCTGGTGCAGCAGAGAATGGCGCGAATGGATGAAGGGTGACAGTTGTCGCCAGTAAGGAATTGGTGGAGAGGGAGAGAAGAGGTTTTGGGGTTAAGAAAATGGAACTTGTGAGAGTAAAGTGCTTGGATGATTGGGAAGCTAGTTGGAGGACCAAGAACAAGAACTTGTGGCCGTTCATCATCATCGGCCATTGACGATGGTGGAAGAAGATAATAAGGATCAAGAAGATAGGAAAGTGAAGGATAAAAGGTATATAAAGAGAAGGAACTGTTCTTCCCGTGTTTAATAAGTATTTTTGAGTGTTTGTTTAGCATATTACTTTTAAAAAATATTATTTTTAATCAATTTCTAATAAATAAATTATAGAGAGGGTGCATCCCATTCGAATACTATGACGTATTCTTTTAGAAATATATATAGAAGGTAGTTCATGGAGTTCTAAAAAGAACTAAAAACACTACTACAAATTGGGGATTACTTCCCTAAAGAACATCCTTATTAGAAAAAGGGGAGTAAAAAGTGAAAGCGGTGGCATTCTCGTAATTATTTGCTTGAATGTTGAGCCTTAGACATTCTAAATCATATTTTGGGACGCATAAAATTAATTTAGGCGTCCCAAAAACATTTTAGGAAATTAAAATATTTTTGAAACGCCTTAAATTTATTATTTGGCGCATTTTGGGATTTTGTTTGGCGCGAGGAGAAATTTTTGGCGTCCTAAAGTTTGGAACGCCTTAAATCTATTATAGTAGGTAGTGGTTAGACATTGCTATTAGTTAGTTAGTATGTTAACTATGTAATGGTTTCGGTGCAAGATGTTATTGGGTCTTAAGAGTCAAGCCTCTAACTATATATAAGAGGTTAGTCTAATATGTGTAGGAACTAGTTATGATGAATGAATGAATGAATTGACTGAGTTGGAAGCAATTCTACAACTCTCTTTCCTCTGTTTCTCCCAATTTCTTCTACAATTCTACATCTTCCTTAAATAAAATGTTGAAACTTGATGAAGTGAATTTGACGAATGTTTGAAGTTCTCTAATTTTTGTTAGTGAGATGACTGGAATTCATAATTAATAGTTGTTTTCAATTCTGATTCACAGAAAAGAAGGGAACAAGCACAAGAGATCGGGAAAAAGAATGATTGCCCACATAGAGCTTCTCGCGGTGGATATGGAAAGGCCGAAAAAGAATTGATAGCGGCCAAGCGGAAGAGATTGGAAGATGAAGCTGAATCCAATCCTTCTACAATAATTGATCAGCCATCTCCAATACGTCATGAGGAGTTGTGGTTGTATATTCGGCAAAAGCCAAGCGGCACCTACACGAGTGAACAAACTCGTCTAGTTGCTGAAAGAATTGTAAGTATCGTTATTGTTATTTTTTAGTTACTAAACATGTTTCATTACTAAGCTTCTCGTTATCTGTATTTTACAGAAAGATCTTAAAAAGAAAGAAGCAAAGGGATCTTTTGTGTCGGACGGGAGGAATGATGTTCTGACTGTTGCGACCGGAAAACTGGGAAAACCGGATCACTCGGGGCGTGTAAGGGGGATTGGAGGACGGGTAGGCATAAAGCAATACTTTGGTAAAATCAAACGCCATAAACAAAGTATGGTTACCCGGGAGGAGATGGAACAAACGGTGGCCAAAATAAATGAGGAAGCAGCGGCCAAAGCAGCAGCTCAAGAAGCTTCATTGACTGTAATGTTTCAATCCCAGCTGAGCCAGATGAAGGAGGAAATGAATCAAATGAAGCTGCTTTTGAGCTCTCGTCCAGATACCAGTGTTCCCTTCACACATTCACCTGCACCTATGTAGCAGAGCACTAGAGGGAGCTGCATTGTTGGACAGTAAGAGCAACCTTGTTACCTGTATGTGGCAAAAGCTCATAGACGATTAGTTGCAAAAGGGACTGTCCACAACTTGGGATCAATTGTACATCACCAACAAATGGTTGATGATGAAGTCAGAGTGTCAATTGAAAAGGTGATCATTGATGCACTTCTCCCTCTCCCAACTGATCAGCTGAAGGTTGTGAGTGATGTCAAGGGAACCTTCATATCTTGGCCAGTGAAGCTTGTACATGTCTTTACTCCTCCTCATGCTCCATCCCCTACTGCTAAGTTGACTGCCAAGGAAAAAATATCTGATATGGTATCCAATGGATATTTTAAAGATAAATCGTGGCCTGTCAATAAAGTAGTAGGCCTCCTGATATCCAACCGGTTTACGTTGACCCCAATGATTTAACATCCCTGTTGCTTCCTGGAAAGGAGCTTACTAGTGCAATTGTTCAAATGTTTATAAAGTAAGTATTTTCTTCTATGAGTACATAATTTAAATGCATCGTTTAGACACACATACATATATACTAATTCCCTGATGTCATTATTGGAGGTTCATGAATTGGAACAACAGGGCATCAGTAAAGATTTTGGATTCTTGTGCCCAGTCTATGCAAGTACAACATCCATGGAGGAGAGACAACAGTACATATCAACGAGTGTGTGTGAAGTGAGAAAAAAGGTGTACTTGTTTCCATACTACCATGGGTACATATCACAATTCTTGTATGCAATTCACTTAATTCTGCTACATATATATATATCACTGAGTACTTGTTTGCTGTGAATTTTCAGCCACCACTGACAGTTGGTCCTCATGTGCATGGAGGAGCATACAGTGGTCTTCTTATGCTCCACTCACAGCAGACCAGGGCCTACGTTGGAGCAAACCATGAATGAGTAAGCCTGTCATTTTGATTCTCTTGTCTGAAATCTCTGCTGTGAATTTTCAGTGAACATTATTGATAAACTTGTGATTTTAATTTGATGATAGTGCCATGAGGACCTTCGAAATCCAGGTAAATATAAAGCATATGTATGATGTCAAAGATACTAAATGGCTCTATCCAAAGGTTACTACATATTGTACACTGGCACACCGCCTTGTGAACTTGGTTAGTAAGCTATAT
Source organism: Acacia melanoxylon (assembly GCA_019022615.1). Classification (NCBI taxonomy): domain Eukaryota; kingdom Viridiplantae; phylum Streptophyta; class Magnoliopsida; order Fabales; family Fabaceae; genus Acacia; species Acacia melanoxylon. The sequence goes on from JAFJYJ010000027.1 coordinate 6,375,990, forward strand.
ATGCTCTTAATAATATTTAATTTCTTGTTCTTTTTAGACCCGTTAGCAACCAAAGGGGTCCAACTTATGTGTCATGTACATCATGAAACACATATATGATATTATCATGCAAGGAAAGACTAAATTAACTGCAAAGGTAAATGTATTTGATGTTACATATTATGGCTGAATTCAGTTTCTGGATTAATGTTACATATGAAATATGCACGCAAGTTAATTCAGTTTCTGTCTTTGATGTTACAAAGGTTTTCCTGTGCTGATCCCTTTTCTGATGATGAAGTGGAGCACATACGCAATGTGTTTTGTGAATATCTATATTACCTATTAAAGTCAGAACAATAATTAATGTCCTAAATTCATTTGTAAATATATGTTGTAGCAACAATAATCTTCTGTAAATGAACAATTGCACAATTTGTTTATTTTTTCGAACAATTTTCTTGTGTACATTTTGGGTTTCTGAATGTATTGGATGGTGGATAAAGCTATTTAGTGCTTGTACCTTGAGGACTGGATGTTGTAAATGAGTAGTAAGAGTCTCTGAAAAGTCTTCGCGACTTTTAGGACTGCATATTTTTTCAAGATCCGGTCCAAAAAGTCTTTGTTTAATTTATTTTTTTAAAATATTGCGAGGCTTTTAGGACCGTATATTTGTTAAATGTCCGGTCTTAAAAGTTTTCATTTAATTCTAAAAATATGGCGAGACTTTTAAGACCGTATATTCCTTAAAAGTCTGGTCCTAAAAGCCTTCGTTTAATTGTAAAAAATATGGTAACTTTTAGGACCGTATATTTGTTAAACGTCCGGTCTTAAAAGTCTTCGTGTAAATATAAATAATGGTGACCCGTTTGTTAGACAATTCATTGGGGTCAAGACAACCGCAGTTCTGCTCAAGCTAGGACCCTCCATGTCGTCGTTTTTACCTCTCCAGATTTTGAGCAACATTATTGGTCTCCCATTTCTTTGTCTTTTTTCTTTTTGTCGGAAAAAAAGATTCTGAAAAGGACACTGAAATTATTCAAATCTGGGCGAGGTAAAACCGACGACAATGACAGTCCAACCTTGAGAAGAATTGTCACTGTGTTTGTATTTGTTCGAATAAGGTAAATGATGTTTTTTTTGTATGGTCTTAACATTGTATTCTGCGAATTTTTAGTGTTGATCACACACGAGGATGATGTTTTGTTTGTTTGCTTTTTGTCAGAAAAAAAAATGAAGATAAAGAAAAGGACATAAATGCGAGAAGATGGGGAACTAGAAATTTTATTTATTATAATTTTTTTATGCTAGTACAGAAAAAAAAAACATAAAAACATTAATACTCCCCATCGTTGTCGGAGGGAGAGGAGGGGTTAGAGATGTTGTCATTAGAAGGATGGTACTCGACGTCATTGTTGTTGAGTACCAAGTTCAGCTTGTTGTTGATGGCATGATAAAGCTGAAACAGTTGGCCCAAGCGTCGGTCGATATGATCGACGCGGGCCAGAAGGTGCTGCATCATCTGGTAGAATGAAGGATTTGAGGCAGCTGAGGAGGGCGAGGAGGTCCAGGAGGAGGAAAAGGAGGACGTGGTGGAGCAGCCATTACGGTGGAGGAGGTCGTCGAGGTTATAGAAGTGATGGAGAAGAATGTGAACAAAGTAAAGTAACAATGCATTTAAATAGAGAACCCATCCTGAAGAATATGAAACGCTGGAAACTTTAATGAGGAGACACATAGTTCCTCAAAATACAAGGAGATGCATAGTGAAAGTGAAGGAAATCACCAAGAGGGGGGGTGAATTGGGGATTTTAAAACTTCTTTCGATCACCCACACAAATGATGCTTAACCAAGGTAAATGGAGTTAGAGAGGAAGAGCTTGACACGGAGTAAGATTTATACGGTTCGGTCTTAACTCTTGACCTACGTCCAAATTCCCGCACTCTCCGGGTTTTTCTACTATCACTCAAATCGATACACACTCGTACTCGAAAGTTATCCTCTCTAGGATACACTCCCCTTACAAGTTGTAATCGATAACCCAACCTCAAAGTTCCACAACTTTGAGATTCTTACAAAGAATGATTTACGTAAATAAACTCTCTCAAAGAGTGAATGAATATAAGCACGAAGCACAATGTATCAAAGATACAAATGAGAAATATAAGCAATGAAAGACGATGTTCTTGTGTGCGTTTTCGTGTATGTCTTCTCTACTTTCGACTTCAAATCTTCATGTATTTATACTTTGGATTGAAGCTTGTGAACGTTGTAGATCCGTTGAGACTTGATCTAATTCGAAAATATAGTGTTGTGAGTGTGTCTCCATGAATCTAGCTGTTGTGAACAAATCTGTTTGAATATGGTTGTTGCAGATTTGAATATTTGAAATTTGGCTCCTCATGAATGTGTTCCCATGTTTGTTATGTTTAGTGGAGGCGTTGTATAATATTGTCCATTGTTTGGAGGCTAGCTTTCTTTCTTGGAGAATGGTTGTGTTGCTATCCGGTTGTAACCCATTGCTTTTGGAGAATAATATAATATTGCAAGTTGTCAAGTTGTTTGTCTTAAAGTCTTCTTTAAAACAAACCTAGATCTTCGTAATCTCATAAGCAAACTGGTTAAATCGGTTAGGTAATATTGATATGAATCATATAAAACATATACAACCAATTCGCAGAATCAAGTTAAAGCATAAATCAAACTCGAACAAAATACACCCGGATGCGTTCATCATTCAAGTTCCAAGCTCGAGTTTACTATACCAAGCTCGAGTTTGGTCTTCATTTAAACCTTGAGTTTTGCCTGCGGAAGTCTCAAGCTCGAGCTTGTAAATGAGTAAGCTCGAGTTTAGCATTTGTCGGGAAAGATGTTTGAAATCATTTTGAGAGCCAAAATGGAAAACGCAAGCTCGAGCTTATTAGTGAGTAAGCTCGAGTTTGGCACTATTCATGTCAAAAATAATTTTAGTTCACAAAATGCAAGCTTGAGCTTAGAGGAGTAAGCTTGAGTTTGCTAAGCTCAAAATATGACATTGCTCTCTGTCGACCCAAGCTTGAGCTTGCAAGGGCAAGCTCGAGTTTGGCAATGGTTTTAAAAACTTTGAAAGATTTTTGTCGACGCAAGCTTGAGTTTACAACCTTAAACTTGAGTTTACTCTTTGAAGGAAAAACTTGAAAACTTTCTGCCTGGTGCAAGCTCGAGCTTGGTATGCCAAGCTCGAGTTTACAACTTTTGTAAACTCACAAACTCTACAGTAAAATGATAAGCTCAAGTTTAAAGGATTCTGCCAGAGGCAAGCTCGAGCTTGTAACTCCAAGCTCGAGTTTACATATTTGTAAACTTAGTGAGAATAGTCTCTGGAAGAGGCAAGCTTGAGCTTAAAACTAATAAGCTTGAGTTTGCAATTTGAGTAACTTGATAAAATCCTCAAACCTTCGTAAGCTCAAGCTTACAGTGCAAGCTCGAGCTTACTCAGAATATGAGTAAACTTTTGAAAACCTTCAAGCTCAAGTTTATGGACCAAGCTCAAGTTTAGAAAATGCAAAATAGCTTGGTTTGCTTTCTGTAAGGGGCAAGCTCGAGTTTGGAGACCCAAGCTCGAGTTTGAGTGATTTAAATGTTTTTGTATTGCAAACAACATGTTTTACCAATTCTTAACAAAAATCATTCTTTCATGTTTACAATTGTTATTAATCATCAAAACACATTGAGAACTAACACATAGTTGGTTATTCTCCAATTAAAGAAGGTTATTCTCCAATTAAAGAAGGTTATTCTCCAATTTTCCTTTATTTTATTCATTCAGTTGCTGCTGCGCTCGCCAAAGCCAATCCTCTTTTTATTTGTTTGGTTAATAAATGAGGACCTTTAGGACCGGATACTTTATAAGTAACAAGTCTAAAAAGTATGAATTTTAGGACCGGATGTTTTATAAAACTCCGGTCTTAAAATGAAATTAATAGTAAAAATTTAGGACATGAGTCTTATAAACCTTTGGTCTTAAAAATTAAATTAATAAAATTATATCCTTAGGAGCGGATACTTTATAATTAACCGGTCTTAATAAAATCTAGAATACTAAAAAATGTCTCTGTCACGCGGAAAATTAAATTTTCCTCTCTGAACTTCTCTTGTCGCGCCGAAAGTGATTACTCAGGTTCTGCCTCCAGTGTTTGTGTGTTGCTTCGCCGCTGCTTTGCGTTGCTCTCTCAACAATAACTTTCTGGTTCCTTAGCTAAACGTCTATAGACCAAGCTGTAAGAGGTGTTCCAGTTATATAACTTTATGATTTTCCTGCTTATCGTTCTGGGTTTTTCATGGGTTGAACGAAAATCGATGAAATTTTTTTGTGGGTTCCTCTATTGTTAATGAATATTGTATTTTGAAGATTATATTTACACTTTAGACCTACCCAACTGACCAACAAGTGTTTTTAGGTTACTTTGTTGTCTACAACATCAATGTTCGTGGCCAAAGAAGAAAGACTCAGCAAACGCATTTGAATTTATATGCTACAGGTGAGTCCATAAGACCTTAATGCGATGCATTTAATTTCCTCGTCATGCATTTATTTTACTTCTTGGATTCATTGTGATACATTTATGACCAAAAGTGATTCTTCGTTATGCATTTAATGGGCAAGTTTCTCCGTAAAAAAAGAAGAAAAGAAAAAGACATAACCAACATTAAGCATATATATATATATATGCATTTAGAGTTGCCTTATTTTATATGCAAGTTTAAATTTTTTCCGATTATGTATGTTAAATCTTTCCATCTATAGGAATTCTACTATGGATCACAGTTGGATAAATGTTTTACGGACGAGTGTTGAATATCAAAATGGGGTGAGGGAATTTATAGAATTTGATAAACAAAGTGCCCATGATGATAGTATGAAGTTTTATTGCCCTTGTGTACAATGTTTGAATGAGAAGCGACTAAGTCCTGAAATTATACACACACATTTAATTGGTGAATGATTTTGTAAGACATATACAATATAGGTATGGCATGGTGAAAAAATGCCAAGTGGGTCTCAGAATGGGGAAGTGGCCTTTGATGATAATGACACGGATATGGATGATCGCATAGAGGACATTATTCGTGATGTAGGAGAAGAGGCTTTTGATATATCACATGCATATGATAATATGTGCAGTGATGCAAAGACCCTCTATACCCTGGGTGTAAAAAATACCAATTGTTGAACGTTGTATTGAAATTGGTAAGCTTGAAGGCACGCCATGGATGGAGCAACAAGAGTTTTTCTGAAATGCTTGAGGCTTTTAAGGACATGCTTCCGGATGATAATGTGTTACCGCATCGATACTACGATGCTAAGAAAATACTTTATCCACTGGAGATGGAATACAAAATTATCCATGCATGCCTGAATGATTGCATATTGTATAGAAAAGAGTTTAAAGAGAAGCAGAATTGTCCGATATATGAAACCCCAAGGAACAAGTCAAATAAGGGGCATGCAAAAGTGTTGTGGTATCTTCCAATCATACCAAGGTTCAAGCGGTTGTTTGCTAATGAAAATGATGCAAAAAATTTGAGGTGGCATGCAGATGAGAGGATTTCTGATGGAAAGCTTCGCAACATCCGGCCGATTCTTCTCAATGGAAGAAAATCGATCAATTATTTCCAAGCTTCGGCGAAGAACCTAGGAACCTTAGGCTTGCCCTTAGCACGGATGGCATGAATCCTTATGGAAGCCTGAGCAACATACATAGTTCATGGCATGTACTCCTGATTATTTACAACTTATCTCCTATGTTATGCATGAAACGGAAGTACATCATACTGTTTATGTTGATTTCGGGACCAAAACAACCCGGAAATGACATTGATGTTTACCTTGAGCCCTTGATCGAAGACTTGAAAGAGTTGTGGGAAGAAGGTATCGATGTTTTTGACTCTTTCAAGAAGGAGGTCTTTAAAATGCGAGCCATGATATTTGTACTATAAACTGTTGGGATCCGTACACGCAGCGGAAGGATTCTCATCCATTAAAAATTACGGATCCCTTGAGAGGATCCATCAACGACGTTTAAATCAAGGTTCGTTAGAAACAATACCTATGCGAAATTCGTGAGCGTCCTACGTTTGATTTGATCTAGTGGTCTACCTACTCGATCAACGAGGAGCGTTCTGCGAATCTCCTCCTCTACGGTATCCACACGAATGCCTCCAACACCACGTGCGGCGTGCTAGCACCTTCGTATTCTCGCGTCTCTCTTTTTCTTTAGGGTTTCTCGCGGCTTTTCTAATACGTCTTACAAAATGTCCCGTAGGTTTTTCAAAACCCATTAGACGTATTATATTCAAAATTAATCCTCATTAATCTTGAAAATTGAATTTGGATTAAAATAACATATTAATTAAATATATCCAATAGGTCTAATCTAATCTATTTATTTTAATCCGAATTAAAAGATTTCTGATTTAATTTATCTCTATAAATTAAATCGAGATATGATATCTATCTATTTAATTAAATCGAGATACAATATCTCAATTTGTTTTAGATATTTAATTTATCAAATAAATTAAATATAAAAAAATATATTATATAATAATATTATAATTTCCATTAAATAATATTATTATATTATTTTCGAATTTAATATATATATATATATATATATTCATCCTTGATTAAATACAGTATTCATTAAATCTTAGACATATCTAAGATTCAATGAATTTGGACACTTTTGCTCGTGTTAAGCTATTCTTGTGTGCGACCCTTCAGGCCCACATGAGATCGGCAGCGGGCCAATACTGTACCAGCCCACAAGTCGCAAGCAGCCTCTAGCAAGACATTGCGACTACCCAACTCATATGGGGATCGATAATACGATACAACCTATCGTACAACCATGTCACGTCCCCTTTGTCACGCGATAATTTTGTCAAGGATGAGGCATGGATAATGTCAACTTTATGTTCTTGACCACTACTTTCTCGATTCTTGAGTAGTCTAACAATTGAAATGGAAACTCCTTTCCATCGTAGTATGACCATACATTTCTTAGACTCACTCATCGAGGGGCCCAGTATTATCTCTCTACAAATGTTAGGGACAAATTCCATCTTGACCATTAACATTCCTCTACATGAGAACCACGGATCCCGATCCAAGCCTTTATCATAACCCGGTCAAAGGTGACTTTTGACTAGGTCAAAGAGCAGCGACTCATCATGTAGGAATCTATGATGATCTCAGGTCAAAGGGCGTTTGTGACGTGGTTATACATGAAAAAGCTTATGACTTAATCCATGCAGCTTTCTCATAGTGGGTTGGTCCAGCACCTTGTACTCCTACAAGTGCCCATGACTTTGATTCGTATCTCCATACCTCATCAAAGTCATAATGGTCTTACTTCATCTTTTCTCCCGCATAGATGACCGACCATGGACATTTAGGATAATCTATAAGATATATTCAGGGATACAGTTATCACTATAAACATGCAAATGAAATGATAACTAAATGGAGAATACTTTAAATGACATTAACGTTTAAAGTACAATGACTTGCCTCTAGGGCATAATTTCCAACATAAACGACTTCCCAACATATGAGAACTTGTCAGGGTATAGTGTAAAAGGCCATAAAGCATGTCCGGTTTATGAAGAAAGCACATGCTCCCATCAACTTCAACATGGAAGAAAGACGGTTTATCTTGGATATAGGACATTTCTTAGACGGGGCCACCCATATCGTCATTAAAGAAAGCCTTTTTTGAGGGCCAAGAGTATGAAGATGCTTCGGTGGCATTGACTGGGGAGAAAGTTTATGAAAAGATGAAAAATATCAGTGTCATCTTCGGTAAGACTGTAAAGGGTAAAAAAGAAACAAATATATGGAAAAAGATATATGTATTCTTCGATCTTCCATATTGGCGCAATCTTGATATGAGACAATATATTGATGTCATGCATGTGGAGAAAAACGTATGTGATAGTATTGTTGGCACGCTTCTCAACTACACAAGGTAGTTCCAAGGATAGTGTGAAGGCAAGATTGGATTTGCAAGTAATGGGAATACGTGAAGACTTACATCTAAGGCCATATGGGAAGAGAACTTATTGTCTCCCGGCTTCTCATACTTTGTCTAAGGATGAGAAACGAAGTTTTTGTGAGTGTTTACATGGCACAAAAGTTCTCTCGGGGTATTCTTCAAATTTTAAGAGGCTTGTATCGATGAAGGACTTGAAATTAGTAGGCCAAAAGTCTCATGATTGTCATGTCTTGATGCAACAGCTACTCCCATAACTATTCGAGGCATCGCCGAATATGATCTTCAACACATTTTGACTATACTTTGTTTCTTCTTCAATGCGGTTTGTAGTAAAGTTTTCGAGATTGAAAAGTTGGATGAATTGGAGAATGAAGGATATCTTATCTTATGCCACATTGAGAAGCTTTTTGTTCCTACCTTTTTTGACATCATGGTTCATCTAATTGTTCATCTAGTGAGGGAGATAAAGTTGTGCGGCCCTATCCATTTACGGTGGATGTACCCAATTGAAAGATCTATGAAATTCCTAAAAGGGTACGTGAAGAACGCATACCAACCAAAAGCATCAATTGTTCAAAAATATGTTTGAAGAAGCCATGGAATTTTGTCAAAATTATTTGGCCAAAGTAAGACATATTGGGCTTCCTAAACGTCAGCATGCTGAAGGGGGTAGACGAGGTGCTTCAGTAAAGAGTGTGGATCCTGATGAATTGTCACAAGTCCACTTATACATCTTGAATAATGTTGATGAAGTTCAAGCCAACATAGATGCACTTAAAGAAGCTGTAAGGAAAGAAAATCATCAAATGACTGAACAAAGGTTGATTAGGGAGCATAACAAAACTTTTGCAAAATGGTTCAAACAAAAGGTCGAGGGAGAGGAATGTGTTTCTGATACAATCAAATGGTTAGCACGTGGTCCTAAGGTTGATGTCATAAGTTGGAATTCGTATGTGATCAATGGTTATACATTTTACACGAAGTCCATAGATGATAGGAGCACCGTCCAGAACAGTGGCGTTATGTTAGAAGCTAAATCTTTGCACTTTTTCAGTTCGAAAGACAAGAGGCCTAAATTGGCAGTCATGTCATATTATGGGGTTATTGAAGAGATTTGGGAGGTGGACTATGTTAAAATTAGATTTCCCATTTTCAAATGCAAGTGGGTTAATGTCAATAATGGTGTTCATATCGACCGGCTAGGATTTACATTAGTTGATGTCAATAGTAGAAGTTTTGGAGATGAACCTTTTATTATGGCAAACCAGGCGAAACAAGTGTTCTATATCACCGATCAAGAAAATAAAATGTGGTCTGTAGCTCTCCAAGGAAAAAGGGTCATTGATATTGATGAGGAAATTCATTCAAATTATGGTCTTCCTGAGAGTACTCCTTTTTCAAGGGGTCTACCGGACATGAACGAAGAAGATGAAGCGGATAATGAACCTGGCATAAGAAATGATCATCAAGAAGGGATATGGGAGGATATCCCTTTATAAAAGAGTCAATTCATAAGGTAATAGTCATATGCAGAATTCTTTGAAAACTTTAAGGTTTTAACTATATTCCTTCTATGTTCTTAAACAATGTCACTGACTATGAAGTTTGTTCTTGTTTTATTTTTGTGCCAGGATCCGATCAAAAGGGGCATGTTATAAAAGAGGATGTTACATTGTTGGGTGGGAATCAGATGAAGGCATGGTGAATATTATATTGAGCATGTATGTTGATTTACATGTTGTATTTGTAACTCATTGTATTTGTAAGTTATCTTATTATATATATTCATTTAAGTGTTGTACTGTCATATTATAATCATTAATTAAGAGGCCACATAACTCATGGTGAATAATATTTGTATTCTTTTCCAAATTCAATTTATTCATAATGGATTGTTCATAGCTTGTAGCTTAAAGTATCGACTTTTATGTGCTGGATTGGGTGGTGGATTTGTGTATATATATGATTAAGAATAACATAACAGGGAAAAAATTCAGGAAAATTTAGACCGGAAATAAATAATCCGGTCTTAAAAGTTCAAATTTTAAGACCGGATGTATTGATATGTTCGGTCTTAAAGGTCGATACATTAAGACAGGTGTACATATTAGGTCGGTCTTAAAAGTTGGTCTTTTAAGACCAGTGTATTTATACGTGTGGTCTAAAAAGTTCAATTTTTAAGACCGGATATATTAATTATCCAGTCTTGAAAGTCAGTCTTTTAAGATCGGTATAATTAGTTGTCTGGTCTTAGAAGTCGCTATTTTTTAGACCAGATTTATTTTTGTCCGATATTAAAATGTCTAACGTTTTAGAGCGGCCTATTTTTTTTTTCCGGTCTTAAAATTTGAGTTTTAGGACCGAACAAAAATATATATCAGGTCTATATAGTAAAACTTTTAAGACCTAATTTTTTAAATGTCCGGTCTAAAAGAGTTTCTTTAAGACCGGGTCGAGTCCGGTCTTAAAAGTCACAGACTTTTAATACCGCCTGGAACAAGACCGATCTCGTGTCCGATCTTACAATGCCTCTTTTGTCCGGTCTTAAAACCCTTTTTTGCACCGGTGGTATGCTGAAATGGAGCTTTGCCTATCTGGATTTATATCCCTTTTTAAAATGTGTGTATATTTTTTGTTGGTGTTGCTTTCATTCACTAGTGCAAAAAATGGCTTTAAGACCGGACAAAAGAGGCATCGTAAGACCGGACCCACGATCGGTCTTGTTCCAGCCGGTATTAAAAGTCCACATTTAAGACCGGAGTCGAATCGGTCTTAAAGAAACTCTTTTAGACCGGATATTTAAAACATTAGGTCTTAAAAGTCGTACTAAATAAAGCTGAAATATTTTTTTTCGGTCTAAAACTCAACTTTTAAAAGATCTTAAAAGATCAAAATTATAAGATCGGACAAAAAAATTCCGATCGAAAAGAGCGACTTCTAAGACCTTACGACTAATTATACGCGGTCAAGAAAACCATTGATTGCAAATGGGTTTATAAAACTAAATTCAAGTCTAATGGTTATTTTAAAAGACACAAAGTTAGACTAGTTGTTGAAGGATACACTCAAACTGAATGCATTGACTATTTCGACGCCTTTTCACCAGTGCCAAAAATGACTACCCTTTGAATGTTACTCTCCATTGATGTTGTTAAGAATTGGTTTTTACACCAATTGGATGTTTATAATGCCTTCATTCATGGAGATTTGAATGAAGAGATTTAAATGGAGTTACCTCAAGGCTTTACACCTTCTTTTCCTAACTTGGTTTGTAAATTGCATTAATCTCTATATGGCTTAAAGCAAGCTAGTAGACAATGGCACTCCAAATTATCTTCTTCTTTAGTATCCTATAGATACACACAATCTGAATCTGATCACTCTTTGTTCTACAAAGCTCATTCTTCTTCTATTACAATTTTATTAGTATATGTGGATGATGTTGTTCTAACTGGAAATTATATGTCTAAAATCAATACTATTTAGAGACAATTGGATAAAGATTTTACTATCAAAGACCTAGGTGAACTTCGTTATTTCCTTGGTCTTAAACTAGCTCGATCTGAGGATGGTATTTTTCTCTCTCAAAGGAAGTTTGCTTTAGAATTACTTGAAGACTGATTATTTAGCTTGCAAGCTAGCTTCCTCACCTATGGATCCTCATTTTAAACTTTCCAAGGATAAGGGAAAACCAATTGATAATCCACAACTTTATAGGAAACTCATTGGTCGGCTTCAATATCTCTCCACACTCGGCTTGATCTCAATTTTGCCACTCAACAATCAAGCTAATTTATGACCAATCCTCATGACATTCATCTTCAAACCGCATATCATGTTCTAAGGTATATTAAATCCTCTCTTGGTGCTGGTCTTTTTCTTTCATCCGCATCATATTTGAAGCTACGAAGTTTTAGTGATTCCGATTGGGCAGGTTGTGTTGATACTTGGCATTCTATTACTAGTTTTGCTGTGTTTCTTGGTTCTTCCTTAATCTCTTGGCGAGCCAATAAGCAACCCACGGTCTCTCGTTCTTCCTCAGAGGTCAAGTATTGAGCTTTAGCATCCGCTACTTGCGAGTTACAGTGGCTTATTTACCTCTTAACTGATTTCAATCTATCACATATAGATCCTGCTCTATTATTTTGTGATAATCAATCGACCATCCAGATTGCTTCCAATCCATTTTTCATGTGCGGACCAAGCACATAGAATTGGATGCTCATTTGATGCGTGAAAACGTCCAAGCTCGGATCATTCACATCCTTCTGATCAAGTTTGCTTATCAACTAGTTGATATATTCACCAAGCCATTGCATCAACTGGTTCCATGAGATCATTTCCAAGCTGGGCATGAAAAGTATCCATGCTACAGCTTGCAAGGGGTGTTAAGTATAAGAACATATTATGGTTAGATAATATTATGGTGGTTAGATTAATATTATGGTCATGACAGCTTTATGTTATGATTACATATTTAATTAGAAGACTAACCATAGTTTGTTATATAGTTCATTGATGAATACATTTATTGCAATAATAGAAAACAATCAATTTTTTTTTTCCAATCACATTCATTAACACCATCCCTGCCAAATATTGTAGGACTTAGATTGTAATGCAAATTGCACTACAAACTAGGTTATATACCTGAAAATTATTACACAAATACAGAAATAGTAAGCCTCAATTTTTTCTCATTCCACTAACCAAGTTACAAGACTGGAGTAATTAGAGGTTTATTTGAGAAGAATGCTTCGAGGTTCTGACCCACAACCTCAATAACACCCCTCACAGACTCTGAAGTAAGTGCACTTGAATGTGGAGACAAGACCACATTATCCAATTCAAACAGCTCTTTAGGAACATTAGGTTCATCCTCAAACACATCCAAACCAGCCCCACCAATCTCACCTTTCACCAAACACTTAACCAATTCCTTTTCATCTATAACAGCCCCTCTTCCAACGTTCACTATTACCCCTTCTTTTCCAAGTGCCAACATCACTTCTCTACTTATTATGTGCCTTGTTTGATCATTTAAAGAACAAGAAATTATAAGTACGTCACAAGAAGTTGCGAGATCAACAACGTTGGGATAATATGTGTATGGAACAGTTGACTTCTTTGTCCTTGAATTGTATGATATTATGCACCCTAAAGCTTCAAGCCTCCTGGAAATTTCTGTCCCTATGCTTCCCAATCCAACGATTCCAACTCGCTTGCCTCTCACCTGATGAAGCAAATAGTTGTAATTTATTCTCTGCAACGTATAATCAAAAATCAAGGAAAATAACTACTGTAAAATTATGAATTATAATTTGTTGCAACATATAATTAAAGGACAATTATTGAGTAGTTTCCCATTATAAAATTTATTTTCTAAAAATAAATTAAATTTGTTTAACGGCTACAACTCTTTTTTATCTGTGTAATATAACTTCAGCTACGTGTAAGTGTTTTATGGTTGAAGATATATAGTACACAGCTGAAAAGAGTTTAACTACTTGAAGACCTAAGTCCTTCGGTGATACCTTTGAGCAATAAATCTTGTAATTTTTCCATAATCAAAATCTAGGAAAAACGTCCAAAACATATCTTTCTTTTTTAAATTTTACTTTCAATGGGTATTGGGTAAAGTTAAATTTTAGAGAAAATGTCAAGAAAATATCACTAGAACTTCAAAATCTCATATATATGTTTTTCCAATAAGACGGAATTGTTAACTGCTTTACTATTGTTGTTAATTCCATTACTATTGTTAACAAGATTTTTGTTCTGGTGTAGAACATAGATGTCTAGCCTGGTGGGCTAGTGCTTTAATCTTGGATCAATGGACTCCGCCTGAATATCTATGAGGTAGATATCCAGGAGAGTGTGGGATCACTGTACATAGGTTAGGCTTCCGCCAAAGGGGGTGTTGTGTGTGTATAGTGTGACGGTATGTAAATAGTTCAGAGTTAGAACGTGTGCACCTTAAGGATCGACCCCTATATTTATAGAGGATACCTTCGGTCTTGTATCTGAGGCCTATCGTGGTCTCAGGCCGCTATATCTTATCAGAGAAATGGAATCCGATATATCCGGATTATAAGTAAGATGGGATTTCCCATTATTATAGGAGAATCCCGTGGTAGGGTCTATTCCTTAGTGGACCACCTCAGTATTGGGCCTGATAGGGGTTCGTAACAGTTGCCCCCAGCCCGGTAGTTCAAGCTTTTGAGCTGCCGGGATGTATATTGCCATCAGACCGGGTTACTCTGTCGAGGGCCCCATCCAGTTTAATGACCCGAGGTCAAGTCTCAAAGGTCTGAGCTGACACCGTGGTGTTGACTGATCCGAGGTCATGTTTCCCAAATCTGGGCCAAACGCCGCGGTACTCAAGGGTCCGAGGTATCGCCAGTTGTATAGCTGTCTTTCGAGGTCAGCGTCTCTTTGTATTCGCCATCATTGCCCTTGACACCTGTCTCCTCCGGATTGGCTTGGGATTGCGACCGCCTCGCCTAGCCGCCAGCGGTTTTCGTGCGCATTTAATGCCCCTATTGTGCGTCGTACGTCACTCCTACGAGTAAGGTGAATTGCCTCTTCTACCCCCGATGCTTCAACATCATTTCGTATTTCCCCCCTTTATTCTTACTTCACTACTCATTTGGTGTTTTTCCCTATTTTCACGACTCTCGTTATTTCCTGTTTCGATAGTTCTTCTGCAACTCTTGGTCTTCGCTGCTTCTCCGTTCTTCGAGCATCCCCGATATTCAGGTATGCCTTCTTCTTCTTCCTACTTCTCTGTTACTGTCTTTACGGTTTGGCGGTTTTCGAACATCATGCGTTCCTTCGCTATATAGTTTTCTAGATGAGTTTCAATAGGAGTTTCTAGGTGACCGTCGAGTTTTGGGTTCATTCCATTAGACAAATACCCCCACTCTTGTAGGCACGTCCCTTGTCTAGTTTCGTTCGCTTTGGCTTCTTCTGCTCCTTATCAACCCTTTTATGCCTATTCTAGGTTCCAACTTCTGGATTTGATGGATAGGATTAACCATTCATCCCATCCGAACCAAGTACTAACCCCTGAAGAGGAAGAGGCATTACGTGCCCGCTACCCTAGAACCAGTTATTGGATATTGGGTTCTCCTCTAACTGAGGAGGAGAGGTTGGACACCCTACTCCACGGTGGGTCTAGTAAGGGAAGCGCCGGAGAGTCTCATTCTGCTACGGCTGGGTTCCATAATGAATGTCATGTCCATGTTTTGCCAAGCGTCGGTAGCCGAGGTGTCCCCGAAGCCATCCCGGTTCAACCCCTCAACTATTATGAACCCCCTCCTCACGCAAGTCCGGATTCCCTTCCATATGAGTACCTCGGCCCATGCTGGGATTGTATTGCCTCCAGCTCCTATTACATTGCGAGCGGCCAGGATTCCCTGGCGAGTGCTACTCTAGGATCCTGCCGACATAGTTCCTTCTTAGCTCCTAGCCAGGTCATTAGGAATCCAATTCATCCTAGCCCTGTCGTTCTACCCTCTCGCCATAGCTTGCATGCTTCAGGTACATCGCTGGGATTCTAATTTTAATTTTATTGATGTATAGGTATATATGGAGTCACCATCATCATCCGGTCGTACGCCCTCCGTCACTGGGGAGTCAGATTCTGCGAGTCCCCCTCAAGTTCTACTCCGGAAATATCCCTGGGTCACTCATGGGGTATTAACGACACATTCGCTGATGTCCCAGTTTGACGTCGACAGGCTTGATTTGGGAGATACTTCCAACTGCTTCCTATGTCCGCCTTCCGATGATGAGCCCGTATGCTCGGCCCGTGAAGGAACCAATGCCTCTTTCTTTCTCTTCTATAGGGATTACGCCACCCGGCTCGATATTCGCTTCCCGTTTACCAAGTTCCAGATATCTGTTCTGAACAACCTCCGTATAGGTCCTTCATAACTCCATCCGAACGGGTGGGGTTTTATGCTTGCTTTTGAGCGTCTTTGCAAGTCTTTTGTGGAGCCCATCCCTTATACCGCCACCGTATTCTTCTATTTCTTTTGCTCATTTACACCATGTTTTGGCAGGGAGCATGCCGATTTGAAGGGTTTAACCTCCATTCGGGGGGTCCTCGGTAGGAAGCTTTTCCATGCCTTCTCCGAGTCCTTCAAGCACTTCAAAACCGGCTTCTTTAAGGTGGTTGCAAAACCCGGGAAACAGCCTTGGTTTCTTCACGAGCCCGAGTCCAAAGAGGTGGAGTGGAGGTTCCCTTTATACTGGACTAATGATCACCATAACAAGACCTCCACGAGCTATCAGATCGACCCAGACGACCTTTCCCCCGAAGACGTCGGCTACATATCTCGACTGGTGTCTTATGTTACCAGCCATGGAGTAAAAACAGTGGCCGCCGTTCTTTCGGGACTTCCTACCGAGCCCATCCAGGCCCTGCGTATACTTTTCATTCCTTTGTTATTCCTGTTTGCTATTCCATATAGGATTATTTTATTTTGTTTGGTTTACTCTAAATGGTTCCTTTTTCTGCCGTGCAGCTCAAGGTATGCAGCCCTTGCCTCAATATTTATCTCATGTGAATCCGGCTCCCGGTGGGTCGAGCACGGTCAAACCGAGGAAGAGGTCCGCTCCTGAGCCTCGAAAGACCAAGGCTGACGCGGACTCCTTGGCGAAGGTGCCCAAGAAGACTAAGGTCGGCCAGGCGACTTCCCCGGACAACCCCATTATTTTGCCTTCTGCTGGCTCTGGCGAAGTTACTTTATCTTCCCGCAAAGTCATTGAAGCTCCCGCGCCCTCCTCTTCGATTCTGCCCCCTCCACTGCTTTTGCCCAAGCTCCCTCGCGGTCATACATGGAGCAAAGGGAGGACCGAGGAGCTGGCT
Source organism: Acacia melanoxylon (assembly GCA_019022615.1). NCBI lineage: Eukaryota > Viridiplantae > Streptophyta > Magnoliopsida > Fabales > Fabaceae > Acacia > Acacia melanoxylon. The sequence goes on from JAFJYJ010000027.1 coordinate 6,392,884, forward strand.
GTGGCTCTTCTTCCTCCTCGCCGATATACGGACAACGTCCCATTCTCGGAGATAGACGAAACCAAGCTCTGGGACATCTAGAAGTACACATTAAAGGCCGCAGGGGTGGTGCAGGCTATGAGCATCCTGAAGCATAACCATGTTGAGGCCAGCCTCGCCTTAAATCAGGTGAAGGAGGAGAGGGATGGTGCGATGGTGGCTCAGAAGAAGGCCGAGGAGGCCCAGCAAGCAGCCGAGGCCGAGAAGGGTAGACTTAATGATGAGCTTCTGATGACTCGGGAGGCCCTTAACAAGGCAAATAATGAGCTCGTCCGGCTACAGGGGCCCACGACAAGGATATTCAAGCCCTACGGTTGTGCAGACCCAACGTGGTGATCTGGCCTAGGAGTTGGGCGAGACGAAGGCCGCCCTTGCGGATGCTCAAAAAGGTTATGCCGACTGCTCTAGCATAGTGAAGGAGACCGCAAAGGACGCCTTTGACATGGCCCTAGTGCAAATCCGTCATCTGAACCCTGACGTCAATCTAGATCTTGCCGGGTTTCACTACAGGGCGTATATCTTAGATGGCAAGCTCATCCTGCTTCCTTCGTCTCCCGAGACTACTTCAATTTCAAAGCTTGACGGCAGGGACTAGGCTGTCGAGGGTGAAGAGTAGACCTCGGCAAGCGTCGTCGGAGTCCGGGCTGGCGAGGGTGTGGGGACAGACCTCAGCTAGCATTCCTGTTGGCGATCTCTCCAACCCGTCCGCTCCTGTCAGCTGACTTGCTTTATATTTTTCTTTTTGTTAACTTTGTTTTTGGGCGTTTGATGCCCTTGTGACACTATGTCAAATATTTCCGTTTTGGTTTCGGCTTCGGCTTCATTAACGATTAACCCATTTATGGTTAATTTAATTCCCTTTCGATTAAAAAATTAGATTGCTTTCTCGTCTTTCAACTTGCTAATTAACGTGTTATGAATCCCAAACCACGCTGGGGATTCTTTGACCGGGCCAGGGTCTTATGTATGTAGAATTCTCTTATTTTCTTCTAGTAACTATGACTGGGTATCAAGGTAGGGGTATTTCATTTAACCGCTCTATTGAGTTCCGGATCGTTGTCTGGGATAATAACCAGGATAAGGACAAATTGTCACATGTCCAGCCATGGTGTAAAAACGCACATACTTAAACATTTTGGCTTGATTAGGGTCGGGAGGACAATTCACCTTCTTATCGAGGAGCAAGTTCTTTGATGCATCAAACTTTTGCAAAGACTTTTACCGGTTGCCTTGCGTAATTAAAAAACCCGGGCTTGTTGGCCCCGGTGTCATTTTCTCAACCAAACTTTGCATAATTAAGAAATCGGGCTCCTTGACCCCGGTGTCGTTCTTTTAACTAAGCTGATGTATGACCGAGATGAATATCCCTGGTCGTTGCACATTCCTTTGTAGGTGTATGATAAGACGTTTCAATGGTCTATAAGCTGAATATCCGCAAAGGAGTTCTTCATTAATTCACGAAATAATCCGCTCTAAAGAGCTAACAACTTTTAAACAAGAAAATCACGTAAGTACGAAAATAAAATTAAACTGGAAATAATCAAAATAAAGTGACTCGAACATGGTACATCTGACACAATATACGCGCAGCAACCTAGTCTAGCTATAGTAGACTTTCAGCTTGTCGGCGTTCCACGTCCTTTTGATTTGTTTCCTTGCTAGGGTTTTTAGGACGTAGGCACCTTTTTCGAGCTTCTCCTTAACCCGGTATGGGCCTTCCCAATTTGCAGCTAACTTGCCATCCCTGGCGTTTCTGTTTCCAACGTCGGCTCTTCTGAGTACTAGGTCACCCCTGTCGAAAGACCGGGGTCTTACCTTTCGATTGTACTTGGCTGCGATTAGCTGCTTCATGGCCATATCTTGACAGTGTGCCGCAACCCTGACCTCGTCCACAAAGTCCAATTCTATCATCAGCGCCTTGGTGTTCATCGTCTCCCCTTCCCGGAGGGCCTTTAGCCTCCTCCACGAGGGCTAGCCTATCTCGACTGGGATCATTGCCTCACATCCATACGTCAACCTGAACGGGGTTTCCTAGGTTGAGGTTTGAACATTGGTCCTATGGCCCCACAGCACGCTGTAAAGTTGTTCGACCCAACTGGACTCTTCCTCTTGCATATGCTTTCTTAATCCCTCAACGATTATTTTGTTTGCAGCTTCGGCCTGTCCGTTGGACTGGGGATGTTCCACGGAAGCGAAATGCTGATCTATGCCGAGGTCCGAAATCATCTCCTAGAAGCCTTTGTCATCAAACTGGGTTCCGTTATCCGTGACTATCTCGGCGGGTACTATGAATCTCGACACAATGCTATGTCGGAAGAACCGTTGTATGCGTGCCGAGGTGATTGTTGTCAAAGGCTCGACTTCTATCCACTTTGTAAAGTAATTGACCGCGACTACCAGCCAGCGGAGTTGTCCGAGGGTTGCTTTGAATGGTCCTAACAGATCCATCCCCTACTTGTAAAAAAGGCCATGGAGCTGAGATACTCTTTAGTTCCGCCGGAGGGAGCCAGATGATCTTGGCGTGTTTTTGGCAACTATCGCATCTTTTCACAAAATCTATGGAATCTACCACCATGGTCGGCCAGTAATAGCCCGCTCGCAAGGCTTTCCTGGCGAGAGCTTTTCCTTCCATATGCTGGCCGTTGATTCCTTCGTGTATTTCTGTCAAAACGTATTTGACCTCGTTGGAGTCTAAACACCTCATCATAGGAGAGTGAAGTCCTCGTCGATACAATTGATTGTCCACCATTGTGTACATAGCGACCTCTCGAACCAACTTTTTCATTTCAGATGGGTCGATAGGGATGATTCCCCTTTCTAAATAGTCTTCAATTGGTTTTCTCCAATTTGTGGCTGTGGATATGGTCAGTACGTAGCTTGGTTCCCCTAAGTTCTATTGCACCACGGTTCTGTGGTTCCCCGGCCCCTTCGTGCTGGCGAGTTTAGATAGGATATTGGCCCTGATGTTCTCTTTGTGTGGGATGTGCGTGACCGTTACCTCTTCAAAGCCAGAAATCATCTCCCTTGCTCTGTTCAGGTATTTGGCCAACAGGGGTCCTTTTGCTTGGTAGGTTCCCTCGATCTGCGCTGCTACGAGCTGAGAGTTCGTTAGAACCCTAACTCGTCGAGCTCCGTGCTCCTTTTTGCATTGCTGTTGCGGCCGCCCAACACCTTTCATATTCCGCTTGATTATTTGAGGTTGGGAAGTTGAGGTGAAGTGAGTGCTCGATCGTGACCCCCTCTGGGTTCTTGATTATGATCCTAGCTCCGCTTCCCTTCGCGTTTGATGAGCCATCGACGTATACTTTCCACATCTCGGATCCGGTTGTGTCCTCTTCATAGGCCGGGGTGAGTTCCCTTATAAAATCCGCGAGTGCTTGAGATTTGATCGCGTGTCGGGCTTCATACGCTATGTCGAACTCGGATAACTCTATTGCCCAACTAATCATCCTACCAGCCAAATCAGGTTTGTGCAACACCTGTCGGATCGGTTGACTGGTTCGAACGACGACCTGGAATCCCTGGAAGTATTGGCGCAATCTTCTTGCCGCCATGAGCAGGGCAAAGGCCACTTTGTCTAACTTTTGGTACCTCGGTTCGAGCTCTGTAGTGCTTTGCTTATGAAGTAGATCAGTTCTTGGCCGTTCTCGGTTTCTCGAACCAAGACCGTACTCACAACTTCTTCCCCCACGGATAAGTAAAGGAACAGTATCTCTCCTGGTTTGGGTTTTGACAGGACTGGCGGGGCTGCCAAGCATTGCTTGATCTTGCCGAATGCCGATTCGCACTCCGGGTTCCATCCTCCTTGTGCCTCTTTCTTCATGAGTTTGAAGAATGAAAGAGCTTTTCCTGACGATCTCGGTAAGAATCTAATTAGTGCCACCAGTCTTCTCTGTCAACTGTTGGACTTCTTTCTTGTTCCGAGGAGCTTTCATGTCTAAGACCGCCTTACATTTGTCCGGGTTGGCCTCAATTCCACGGCTTGTTAACAGGAACCCCAAGAACTTCCCTGCTAGTACTCCGAATGCGCATTTGGCCGGGTTCAGACGGATTTGATAAGCCCGCAACTTCTCTAAGGTTTGCTCCAAGTCTCGGATATGGTCTTCGGGGTCTTTTGACTTGACGATCATATCATCAATGTAAACCTCTACATTTCGTCCGAGATGGTCTTCAAACACTCGGTTCATCATTCTCTGGTATGTGGCCCCAGCATTCTTCAACCCAAAGGGCATTACGTTATAGCAATAGTTAGCCTTTTCGGTTATTAAAGCCGTCTTCTCTTGATCTTTTGGATGCATCGCGATTTGGTTGTATCCGGAGTAGGCATCCATGAAGGATAATAACTGGAACTCGGCCAAGTTGTCGACCAGTTGGTCAATGTTGGGCATCGGATACGAATCCTTGGGGCAAACTTTGTTCAAGTCCTTGTAATCCGTGCATACCCTCCATTTACCATTTGGTTTCATGACCATAACCACGTTTGATAACCATGTGGTATATTGAATTTCCCTGATGAACCCGGCCTCCAATAGTTCATCGACGTGCATTTCTAGCGCTACTTACCTGTCCGATCCTAGTTTCCTCTTCTTTTGTGCCACAGGTGATGATCCCGGTCGGATTGCCAGCCTGTGACAACAGAATCTCGGGTCTATCCCGGGTATTTCTGCCGATGTCTATGAGAATATATCTCGATTTTTCTTTAAGAAGTTCTTCAATCGGCCTTTCAACTCCAGGTTCATTGCTCCACCAATTTTGGTGATCTGGGAGGGTTCGTGTCCCAGCATGAAGTCTTCTAGTTCACCTTCTGGCTCTGGGCGTGGGACCTTGGGCTTTTCTCTTAGATCGAGTTCTACCATGCTTATGGGTCGTCCTGCATGTATTCTTCCCGCCGAGTTTGTATTTCTTTCGCCTTTTCGAACCCGAGGTGGTGATGACGGATTGCTCTCACCTTCTTGAATCGTCTCGAAATAGCACTGTTGAGATTCCTTCTGGTCTCCGATGATCGTGACGACCTTGTTTCTGTTGTTCACCATCTTCAACTTCTAGTGTTTCGTGGAAACCAACATATCCCACTTATGGATAGTCGGCCTTCCTAATATGATGTTATAGGGAGACAGGAAGTCGACCACGATGAATCTTACCCGTTTTGATTTGAAGGCTTCTTTGGTTCCCAGAGTTAATTTGAGATCGATATACCCCCTGGGGGAGAATGCTCGTCGTTAATCCCTATGAGGGTCGTTTTGCATGGTTTCAAATCCTCTGTGTCCAGTTTCATCATTTTGAAAGCATCCCAAAGATATGATATCTCGCGAGCTCCCGCGTCCACAAAAATCTTTTTACCGCAGTTAACCAGGGTTTCCGTGATGACCAAACCATCCTCATGGCCTGGAACTACGTCTTTCATATCCTCGTTAGTAAAGGCTAATGGTGGAGGTGCCGGTTTGCTATTGTCTTTTTTGAATTTCGGGATGTTCCTTACGGAGAGGATCTCCCTCAAATATTTCTTGCGTTGGCTTGCCGTGTCTCCTCCACCGCCTAAGGCTCCGCTAATGACGCTGCAATTGAACTCGGCCTCTAGAAACTCCTCGTCATCGCTGGGTGGCTTTCGCCGCTTATCTTCCTTCTTCCGGTCTTGTGCCGGGCTAGGACTTCGGCCCCCACGGTTTCTTTTTTTATTGTGCCGCCCCTATGTTTTGATCACATACTGGCGCAGTCTCCCTTCTCGAACAACTTTTTCAATCGCGTCTCGGAGTTCGTAACATCGGTCCGTCATGAAACGCACAGAATTTGGTTTGATCTGTGGTAGTTCGATATCGGAGGGGTCGAGGTCTTTCAACCTTTTTCATCTCGGTGAGCGATACCTCCTTCCAAATCTAAGAACGTGCTACATTCAAGGGGGTGTATCTGTCATACTTCGCCTTCCCTTCAAATCTCTCCCCCTGGATCTGTTGTCTCAGTTTCGCTTGATGGAATCTTCTCTTTCAGATGGCCCTTTTCCCCGTGGGGGTGTGTCCTTCCCCCTATCATTCCCAGTCGCGTTGACTAGCTCCATCTATTCCACCTCTAAGTACTGCTTTGACCGCGTGTTGAACTCGGTGAGGGTATAAACTTTATTTTTGAAGATTGAATTCGCCAACCGGGATGATGGATTCAGTCCATCGATAAGGCAATGTACGTGTACGCTCTCCGGGAGAGATCGTACCTGCAATGCCACCTCCTTGAATCTATCCAGGTACTTCTGAAGTGTTTCTTCGCGCTGTTGCTTAATCTTGCTAAGGGCGAATTAGGACTTGGGCTGCTTCTTAATGGTTGCAAAGTTTAATTCAAACTCGGTTCCGAAGTCTTCGGAATTCTGAATTGAATTGGTTGGCAGAGTGATTAGCCATTTCTGGGCCGGCCCGGTCAGCGTGGCGGAAAATAGTCGGGCAATGACCGGCCCTCCAATCCGTCGTACAAACATGAGTAACTCAAATGTATCCAAGTGAGATCTCGGATCTCGGGTTCCATCGTATTTGGGCAGGTCTGCCAGGTTGAAGTCCTCCGGATATGGTGCGTTCGCTATCTCGTCCGAGAAGGCACTGCTATTGTGGCCTACCGCATATTTCATTTTATACTTGTTAGAATATTAGGAAATAAATCAACTTTATTATTAGGATCCCTTGATTATTGTCCTCCTTGATTATAGGATCCCTTGATTATTGTCCTCTTTGATTATAGGATCCTAATTATATCAGCTTTATTAGCCTTTATTGTAATTTATCTTAGTCCCTAAGTTTCTCTTCTATCTGCCTATATAAAGGCTCTTTTATTAACTAAGTTTAATAAGAGTGAATTTTATCCCTCTAAATTCAACATGGTATCAGAGCTAGATTGATCTTGAAGACAAAAGAGTTCAGTTTTGCTCGTCTGGCGTTGGTGACACATTGCCTTCTCTAAAAGTGTCTCTCCTTCATGCTCCATAGTCACTGCTTTGAGCATTGAATCAAGAGACAGAGTTGGAGAAGCTGCAAGTCACCAGCGCCACTTTCACCATCGTCGTCTGATTGTGTCAAACCTAGTGTCAACAGTTTCCGGCAAAATTCTGGGGAGATTCCCAGATTCTGGCGAGTGTTCGGAAAGAGGAAAAAAAGAGAGAAGAGAGCGTCGTGGTAGGAGAACTCAGAGCAACACCGATTGCCAGAGCAACATAAATTGCCACCTTCACTGTCAGACGAGCTCGACCTCACTGCCGGAAAACCAAAATCAGCCCTTGATTGCCAGCGAGTTCGGACCAAAATCAGCAGCAGCCGAGTTCTTTCTCTCACCGTCGATTATGATGTCACAACCAGAGCAGTCGAGTTCTCTCTCTCTCGCTGAAATTAATAAGTTTCGTCGGCGTCGGAAATCACCTAGTCACCACCGTCATCTTCGATCCTTATCCGAACACGTCCGTGGTCCTCATCTTGGAATCGACCTTTGTCTTGGCTGTCTCGTGTTCTAGCTTCACCGGAGCATATCGAGCTCCACCGGTGCTCCACCTTTGTTTGGCCGTCACGAGTTCTCTCTTCCTTAGCGCCGTTGTCGCAGATCGAAGGAGAAGGAGAGAAGATGAAGAAGATGGTGTGTCTAGTTCTTTCTAAGCTGTCAATCCGAGGCGTTGATTTATCTAACTTAAATCATTCTTATTATTAAAAACAAAAAAGTGTGGAGCTCGTAAGGAGAGAGATCTGAAAAAAAAAAAAGCTATAGTTTTTTTTACGATGATCGCCTAAGCAAGGAAGAATTTCAGGTTCTTCGCAGCATACTTGAGAAGTAGAATAAGTCAAACTCTATTATTCCCAGTGTGAATCTAGTACAATTCGGATTTACAAGGGAAGAGGACGATTGGGACTTCTAGAGAATGGGACTCGAGATTCTTTTGGGCAAGTTTGCTACTCAATATGAGACCTCTAAGACTCCAAAAATGAGTACAAGCCCAAACAAAATATGGGACCTCTGAGACTTAAAAAGGAGTACAAGTCCAAACAAAATAGATGGGCCGCTGAGACTCAAGAAGAGTACAAGCCCCGACAAAAATAAATGGGCCGTTGAGACTCAAGAAGTACAAGCCTAAAGATTTTGAAGATTGAAGCAGGCAGAACAAAGTTTGAAGGATTTTGAGGCAAGCTGGGTATGATCGACATATACTCTCCAAACTTGAGGGGAGTGTTAGAATATTAGGAAATAAATCAACTTTATTATTAGGATCCCTTGATTATTGTCCTCCTTGATTATAGGATCCTAATTATATCAACTTTATTAGCCTTTATTGTAATTTATCTTAGTCCCTAAGTTTCTCTTCTATCTGCCTATATAAAGGCTCTTTTATTAACTAAGTTTAATAAGAGTGAATTTTATCCCTCTAAATTCAACAATACTTCTTTGGGGAGATCTCTGCCGAGGTGGTCTCTCACGACCTCGGTCTTCATCGTCCGGGGTAGTCTCAACGCGCGTTTTCTTACTGAACGAAACCGGATTCTAGATTCGAGGTCGCCCCGAATCCGTCTGCAGAGCCGTTCTGTTGGTTTCACGTTGCGTGGATCTCGGTTTTTCACTGACCGTCTTCTCTTTTCTAGCTTTTCCGTCATCCCGATTACTTTTCTGTATCATCGCCGCCAGCTGATTGCAGCGATCCTCCATCATCTGCTACATCACCCTCAAATCTTCTTGTCGTTGGAGGTTACTTCGCTTCTCCATATTCTCCACTCGCCTCAGCATTGAGTCCTGGGTTTTCTGTAGAAGAATAAAGTCTGGACTCGAGGCTGGGACTTCTTGCGCCATCGCGCCCTAAGGTTTGGCCATCACTGCAGGGGAGGAAGCCATGTCAGATACGTCGTTTCCCTCATTTGCGGCATTGTCTTCGGGACATCCTCAGGTATCGGCGAGTCTTGCGTTTGTTGTTGTTGACTCGCCTCAGCCTGTGGCGGATTTCTAGGATAAGGGTTCCAACTGCTGCTTCTGGTATTAGCCATCGTCAGTCATGGGGATCGAAATTTAACGTCCCCACGGTCGGCGCCAATGTTTTGGTGTAGAACACAAATGTCTAGCCTGGTGGGCTAGTGCTTTAATCTTGGATCAATGGACTCCGCCTGAATATCTATGAGGCAGATATCCAGGAGAGTGTGGGATCACCGTACACGCACGAGTTAGGCTTCGCCAAAGGGGTCTTGTGTGTGTACAGTGTGACGATATGTAAATAGTCCAGAGTTAGAACGTGTGCACCTTAAGGATCAACCCCTGTATTTATAGAGGATACCTTCGGTCTTGTATCTGAAGCCTATCGTGATCTCAAGCCGCTATATCTTATCAGAGATATGGAATCCGATATATCCGAATTATAAGTAAGATGGGATTTCCCATTATTATAGGAGAATCCTGTGATAGGGTCTATTCTTTAGTGGCCACCTCGGTATTGGGCCTGATGGGGGTCCGTAACAATTTTGAAGTTTAAATGATATTTTTCTGTCATTTTCCCTATATTTTACGTCAAACGTGTAGATAATGAACACGTACATAAATGCAAATAAATCGTATGAAAAGGGTCTAATTTTGGTTAGTATACACAAGGGGACAATTCAATGACAGAGAGAACCACTCCCCCTACAGAATTTAAAGACTTAAAAAAAAAAATTATGGGTATTTTTAATAAGAAGAAACTTAGATATTAGTATATTACTCTATTTAAGAAGATATGTTCATAATATTAATGTTCAAAAAATACTTTTCCCCCCTTATCCAGAGCTCGTTAAACAAATAAACTTTGACCTCTACTAAGTAAGAAGATTGTATACCCAGTTTTATTAAAATGTCCCTAAGTCATTAGTTAATCATATATATATATATATATATATATATATATATATATATATATATATATATTGTTTTGGATAGCTTATAGACAGTTTATATTAAATCAAGATAATTAAGTAATTTATTTATTTATTCTATCTATGAATATAAAATCAGGAAAATTTAATTATTTAGTCCCATCCATTGTAACTCAATTCTTAAAATTAAATTTGATTTTGTTATGGCTCCGATAAACTCTCTCAAAATGTAAAACAGCTATAGTTACTGAAACCTGGTCAATCTTTCTTAAAATTGCTCAGGAAATTATGATTAAGGTGGTTGAGAATTCTCAGAAATTAAAGTAACCACATTGCTCAGCTTTGGTAATTTGCATAGAAAGATGAATTTTAAAGGCTATATTTGGTAAAGAGAAAAGTGTGGGAAAATAGGAATGAGGAAATACTATAAGGGAAAATTTCTGAAAATAGTAAAAAAAAAAAAAAATTAAAAGTTTTTTCCGCTTAGTATAATAACATTATTTTCCTCCTACTTTTCTGGAAGCAATCTAAACTAAAAGAAAGTGGAGAAAAAAGTTACTTGTCACACTCCTTTCGCAAGAGACACGGGATATAAAGGAACTTGGGCATGGAATCCCAAAAAAGGATCTGGACCGTTCAAATGAAACGTAGCGGTCGATTTGATTTTTTTAAAATGGTAATTTTTAAATAAAAAATCATTTTTTTAAAAAAAAATATTATTTAAAAAATTATGTTTATTTAGATTTTTTACTCATTAAAATATTTTTAAAAATAAATAGAAAAAAAAAATCAAATTTAAATTTTCCAAACCTCATCCAAATGAAATACACAAATGATAACTTTGACACGGATCCCAAATAGAAAGTGACAAAGACAAGTGGATAATAGTGGGCACGTCTCTCTTTTTCCTTAGCTGTTCAAACTATGGATGTGGCAATGACTGATGCCATATGAACACTACTACGGGTCCCACCTGAGGTGGGATTTCTGTCCTTTTCTTCCCTTCATCAAATCAAACTTTTAGGGTTAGTTTGGATTGAGGAGGGGGATATCTTTTATTTAGTTAGATTAAAAAAATGGGGGAGAGGAAATTTGTTTTTTGTGCATCTAAAATTAATTAATTTTTAGGATTTCCCTCCAAATTTTTTCTCGCTCCGAAAATTAATTAATTTCTCCTTCCCTCGGTGCGAAAAAAATTTAGGGGTTAGTTTGGATTGATAAAAGATAAAAAAAATTGGGGGAAAGGAAAATTTTATGCCCTACTCTTTAGATTAAATTCAAGTAAAATTTTCTCCTCCCTCAATTTTTTTCTCCCCCCCCTGGGATTTCCTCCCCTTCCCTCAATCCAAACTAACTTTTAATGATTTACTTTATTAATATTTTATAAAATTATTATATAAATAAATACATATTAAATTTAAACTATTAAAATTTGATATAAATTGTTCACAACTATAAACTTTTTGTAGGGTAAATTTATTGCTGCATTTTCCATCACCATTTGTTATAAATTGTTGATGTGAAAGTTTATCAACTTAAATTTATTTATGTAGTTTTATAATATAATAATAATTTCAAATTTATAAATTATTGAATTTAGATGGTTAAAACTTTAATCTACTAATGGTGGAAGGAAAAGGGAGTAAAGTGTTTGGGAAACCATAAAACCATCATTTTAAAAACATTTTTCTATAAGTGTTTGATAAAACTTTTCTCTAATACTTTATTTAGTAAATAGTAAAAAAATATGTTACAAAACTAGTCCAAACATATAGAAAGGAATGGAGAGAAAAGAAGAGGTTGCTATGTTAGAATGACAAAGTTATATTACCAATGAGGATTGATGTTTGTTATGTTATTAAATTATATTTATTGGTGATTTGTATACATTTGAGTAAGGTATGTTTTGGAAATATTAAAAATGATACTCCCTCCGATCCTAATTATAGGATATATTTAACCGATTTTGGAGAGATTAAGGAAAGAAGTTAGATTAGTTAATTTTACTCATTTTCCTAAAATACCCTCATATAAATTTAAAATAACATAAGTAAAAGTAAATCAACAACTCCTACCACATACTTCCCCAACCTAAAATTTTTCTTCCTACATGCTTTCTAATTGAAATAATGATTTTGCTATATAAACATATATGTGTGTGTATATATGTATATTATACACACACATATATGTGTGTACATATATTTACACACACATATATATAGACACACACATATCTATATATATTTGTACACACACATATATTGACATACACACAATATATATATATATATGTACATACACATAGATACACAAATATACATATATGTATAAACACACACAACATATATATATATATATATATATATATATGTATATGTATACACACACACACATATTGACAAACACAAACAAAGATATACATACATATATGTACACACACAAAGATACACAAATATACATATATGTATAAACACACACACATATTTATATATATCTGCACACACACACACATTGACAAACACACACAAAGATATACATACATATATGTACACACACAAAGATACACAAATATACATATATGTATAAACACACACATATTTATATATATCTACATATACACACACATTGACAAACACACACAAAGATATACATATATGTACAACATATAGATACAGAAACATATATATATGTATAAACACACACACATATATCTCTGTGTGTGTGTGTAAATGTGTGTATATATATATACATGTATGTATTGAAAAATTAATATCAGCTGATTGATAAATAAATTAAAATCCAACAATTTAAAAGTTTTTTTACTTTCAAAGAGTCACGATCAACATACATACACTCACCAAAAACTAAATACACTTAAGAGAATAAAATATGAGTATTTTAGGAAGAAATTGACAAAAATTAAAATATTATCTTATAATTAGGACCAAAACCAACTCTCAAATGTTGTCTTATAATTAGGACCGGAAGGAGTATCGTTTATCATTTATGTTAGCTGTTTTATTAGTAGGCATTCCTTATCAAAATAAAATCGTATTCGATATGTTCACTATCATATTGAATGGGACAAAGTAGTATCAGAGACATATATATATATAAAATATATATATATATATATAATTAATCATGCCAGGAAATAAAAATTGATTCCATTTTTATACACTACAAAAAAACTTAATTCAATTTAAAAAAGAAAACAACAAAAAATTAGAGTACATTTTTTAGACCAATTAATAATTTTTAAAAGAAAAATGGCTAATTTATGGATAAATACTCGAAAATATCATCGTAATATGGAAATCCCAATTCAAAATATCGAAATGACTTAAAGTACTCTGAAACCATTACTGGATTTACTCTAAATCCAAAATTAAAAAATGCCGCAAGAAAAAAAAAAATTAAATAAATCACCGACAAAAAGAATACTACTCACCTTGGAACCAGGAGGAAAATGGCATGGTGCATCAAGCGAATTCCGGCGGCTCCTCATGAAGCGGTCGCCGGCCGAAATTTTCCTCATCAGATCAATCAACATACCCACCGCAAAATCAGCGACATCCTCCGAGAACACAGTTCCAACATTGGCCACCTTAATTCCACGGCGGCGGCACTCCGGCAAGTCTATATGGTTAGTTCCGGCGCTGGGGGTGACTAAGAGGCCAAGAGACGGCAGGTGGCGGAAGACATCAGCCGTAACGAGGACATAACTGCAGACTACGGCACATATAGAAGAAGAATCGTAGTTGTGGGCATTGAGGAATTGGTCTAAAGTGGAATCGGAAGAAGGAAGTAATATGAAATGGAACTTGGGAGAGTAGAATCGTTGGAGATCATCGAAGATAGTTTGTTCGTGAAGTACAAGTACGCGAGGTAGATCTTGAGATTGTTGGATGAGGTGATCTTGATCTGGCGCCATTGATGATTTTGTTAGTAATTTCTAGAAGAAAGTAGGAAGAAAAAGTCAAGCTGTTGGGTTCAGTCTCGCGAGTGAACAGTGAGAAGAAAACGTGGGGTGGATATTTGCCGAAGAATATGCTGGGGAAGATGACTTTTTTTTTTTGGCCAATTGGGAAATGTCCTTTAATAATCTTATAAAAACATTCATTACGATTAAAACCAGGGGAGAACTTTAGTCAGATTAGGAAGACGAATTATATATAGTCCTTGACATCATAAATAGCATTCACTTGACTATAATTAAATATAAGGCCCCGTTTGTTACAAGGAAGATTTAAGGAAGGAAAGGAATGGAAGGAAAGGAAAGATTGAGAGAGAACTTAAAAAGGGTGTTCTGTTTGGTAGACATAGAAATTGAGATGGAAGATAATAATTCTAAAAAAAATTACAATTAAAATGTAAGGCTTTGAAATGTCCAAAATATCTCTTAAAAAAAAAAAAAAAAAAAAAAAAAACTCCCCCTTCTTCATCCTTGCAACTGGTCGACAATAACGCAAAAGAAAGAAAAAAAAAAAGTTCAGCCTCCTTATATTCCCGCAACCCGACAATAGCACACCAAAAAAAAAATTCAGTTTCAGATCTCCTTCTTCCCTGCAACCCGAAATAGCGCACAAAAAGAAATAAAAAAGTTTCAGATCCCTTCTTCATCCTGCAACCCGACGACAACGCAAAAGGGATGGCGGGCTTTGCTTAAAGGAGGAGGTGGTGGGATTTGCAGAAGGAGGAGGAAGCGGAGGCGACGTTGGCGTCGGCGGCAACAGCAAGGAAGACAGATGGATTGAAGAAGGAGAAGATGGTCATTTGGGAATATCTTCCCGAGGGAAGATCAAGTTCCCACCGAAAAATGGAGGGAACTAGTCTTCCCATGAATGAAGGAAGATGGTAGGCCGCTGAAAGAATGGTTCCGGGAAGATGGAGCATCCAAGCGGTTTTTTGCAAGGAAGATGATGAATCTTCCCTCCCCTTCCTGAATCTTCAGCATAACAAACAGGGCCAAAATGTACAATTACCCATCTGACCTTCTTTATTTTAGGCCATTTTCCTCTCCCTCAACTACTTTCTCTCTCTTCCTACCGTGAACATCGAAACACACCGCCCCTTAACACAACTTAAAAGCTTCAATACCAAAAGCTCTATGTATAGATGTAATCATGGATTAGAGTACCTTCACTCAGCACAAAACAATTTCCCACGCCAGCACCAGAACCCCATCAAGTTGACCCTTCCTCTGGCATTTGGAGCATCGATTTTCACTCAATTTGACGTTTGTGTGGACTCAACAGAAGGATGGGATTTCTTAGAAAACTGAGATGCAGTACATCTAGTAGACTTATAGTTGGAAAATTTAGAAGGCACTGAAACTTCAGTGGCAGAGGAGGAGGCAAAAGATGAGGAGGAAGACACAGTGGCGGCAACGACGACGATGACGTTTTGGTAATCTAGCATAGTTGTTGACGCGAGGGACTTTTGTTAGACCCTTTAACATTTCGACATTTATCAAAGTAATGACGCACAACTTAGCGGACGGACAAAAAAAGTATAAACATATTGATATAAAGTACTTGATTACATAACAGAAATCCTTACAAGGTTTGTACATAATATTTACAAATCCCAAAATTGTATTATACAACTGTAGATAACCAACGTCAATACTTGAACTAGTTTGGAACCTTCAATTGCCAATATCTACCGCCTTGCCCTAGGAGCCGCATCCACTGTGCTGACCACATCCTAAATTTGTGGAAAGGGCTAGGATTTATACGAATCTCAGAAGTAACAGTTAATCACTCACATAAAATCATACACTAAATAAGGTAGTCAATTATCAAACGTACATACAACACATTCAACATTTAGAGATAAATATGATATGCAACATCGACTATAATCATAGGACCCATATTAGTCCATTCCCACAGTGTTAGGTATTTAACTGGGCCTTTACTCTTCTCATCTGAATGCTTAATAGAGTTCGTGACCCAATGACACATGTAATGTAATATCCTGAATTTTGGGTCTAGAAACTTGAGGATAAGCGCATATCGGGTAGAGGCAGTAGGCCGGTTTAGGAAGTGTGACAATATTATGACAGGAACTTTCTTGATATTTTAGTGAAATGAAATAGTGAAATTTATCTGAACATTTAGTTTCTCCGAAATTTTAAATTTCAGGATATAATTTAAAATACAAATATTTGTCATGGGATTAATATTCCAATGACTAATTGAGGTCATAATTTGGGCAAAGGAAGGTTATTTGAATGTTTCCTTAATAAATATAATTAAGGAAATATAAATGGCAATCTAAGGTTATTATTTGCCTATTTAGGATATTACTTATTGATTTTGGTTAATAAGTAAATTTTTAAAGATTTTTGTGGTTATTTTGGGATTATTTAAAAATAGAGTTTAGATACTCTATTATTATTGTCATTTTTGAAATAAAAGGAGGAAGGAGACAAATTGGAGATATATTCATGTGTATGGCCTATATTGCTCCAAGTAGCCAAAAGAAAATATAAGGGAATTTGTCCACAATGATGACATAGCTAAGATAGTAACCATACAATTTCTTCTTTAACCCTAGAAGGACACATGGCATGTTAGGGAATAATTAAGTGTTGTCACATCATGTGGTACGTGGAATATATGCACATAAAAGTGCCAATAATGCAAGTAAACAGAAGAGGTAAATATATGACATGTGGTAGATAACAATTGTGGAAGGAGAAGAGGCCAACAAAACAAAGTAAAGGAAGTGAAATTGATGACTTTATCCTCCTATTAACCATGAATTTTGAATGACATAAAGGGGAGACAAGTAGACTAAAAATTTAACATAAAAGTAAGACAAATTGGGATCCAAGAAAGGACCAAGTTTTCGCCAAGCACAAATGAAGAAGGGATAGGATTTATTTACTACAAGATAAGTTACAAAAAAAGACATACAAGTAAGGGGAAATTTGGGATAATTACCAAGAGGGTTATTCAGGTCATATTCCATCAATTATAAAATACAATATACTCTCTTGCCAAGTGAATTTCACACAAGACACTAAGTGAGAGCACAAGAATAGCTAAGACCAAAGCATAGAGAGAAAGAATGAAGAGAGTCACAAGGAATCAAGGGTGGCCAAAAGGTTAGAATGAGTAAAAGAGGAGCAAAGTGTTAGACCTGGCTATCACCCAAGAGGGGGGTGAATCCTAAAAGATGAAAGTCCTTGTTGATGTACATAGAAATTTTTTACAGTGATAGTATAATCATGTAACAAGCTTCATAATTTATCATTTGACTTATAACTTGTAAAATTAAAAAGAGATAGATGCAGAAATAGTTATATCTATCAAATTAATGAAATCTCTTACAATTAATGTCTACTCTAATTACGCATTAGAGGGTTTTGAGTTCCACACAAGCTAGTAGGACAATATATAACTCAAACGATAAATTCCTTAACAATGTTCAAAACCGCACTAGCTCGCTGAGGGTCCACCATATCAACATTGTGGAATCCCACTGGATCAAACCTCGCATCCACCTGGACCCCACACTTCACCAGCATTGTGACCAGCTCTTGTTGGCGATCAATCATAATGTCGCCACCAAAGCCAATCACAAGGCATTTTGTAAGCCTCCCTATTGCCTCTTTGTGTGGACCTTCCAACAGGGGATTACAATATCTGTGGTCCCTATCCGTTTGTTTTGGCAGTACTAGGTCCCACATCAAGTCCAGCACAGGTAGTGGCAAGAGCTCGTCCGCAGCGAATTGCAGCTCCGACTTGGTCCTCTTCACTCCTCCAAACATAGGTTGGTTCATTATTATTCCTTGAATTCTCAATGGTTCTAGTTTTAATTCTGAAACTTTCATACCCAAATTGAACACAATGTTCCCACCACACCCACATCCATAAAGGTAACATCTTGAAGGATCTCCATATTCTCTTATCCATTCCTCACCTTTTGGATCAGTTATTTGTTGTTTAATCCATGATATGGCGTCATTCGGCATCACAGTATTGCTCTGGCAAGCGACTCTCTGGCGCGAGGCGGTAGTTTACGGAGACGACAATGGAAGGGATGTCGCCGGCAAGTTGCGAGCAGTTTGTGTGGATGTTGACGTCCGCCGCACTCAAGAGAATCCAACCGCCGTGGTGGAAGTAGACTATGATCGGAAGCCGGGCCACAGTGTTGTCATTTGATGGCAATTTGGTCGGCCGGTAAATACGAAGCCATGTTTTCTTTTCGACATTGAGAGTGATGTCTTTGGAGACGGTGGAGTCGCCGGGCGAGGGGCTGTCAGGGTTTGCATTGACCGTCGGAGCATTGTAGTTACGGGTGAGGGTTCCGTCGAAGTTAAAAATTATACTGAGATGATTGTATGGATCAAATTTGGACATTTTCTTTTGATTGTAGAAGAGACAATGGATATTAGGGTCTTTTGGTTCTAGATGTTAAAATGGCATGCATGTAAAGATGAGCATGTGTGATGAAACTGAAAACTAAATTTTCTTTTACAAACATTAATTTGTGGCTAAGGAGGATTTTCCTCTATGAAAGTACCTAGTTAGAAGCTGATTTTAACATGTGTAATATTGTGAGAAAGTGCTTCATTCATTTATTTACTTATTTATTTTGTTTATTTTTATCGGGTAATTTGCGTTGGCTATTTGTTGAAATATTCCGATAGGTTTGCTTGTCCGATGCCACTGGTGTAGGTGTACACAATGTGAAATAGAAAATTTTGATATAAAATATTCTTTTAGGAAGATTTTTCTATTATTTATATTGTTACAAGGAGGATTAATTAATAATTAGTCACATAAGTATATTAATTGATGTAACTTATAAATAGAATTAAAATAAACATTATATCGCTCTCTGCCCTATAAATAGGATCAAATGAGTATAATAAGACAGCCTAATAAATACTACCTCCGGTCCTAATTATAGGACTTAGTTGACTTTTTTTTAGAGAGATTAAGGAAACTAAATAAGTTACTTAATTATTTCATATGTTGTATATTCTTAGATTATATATTAGTTTATTAGTCAAACTAAATAGTTTGAAGAAAAAAATAAAAATAAAAATATTTTAAAGTAATTTAATTAGCTTCCTTAACCTCTCCAAAAAAGTCAATTAAGTCTTATAATTAGGACCGGAGGGAGGGAGTATAAAATATATCAATCTAGTGATCTACAATGAATGACAATAATCACACACAAAAAGTGATCAACCTAAACAAAAAAGTAAGAAACTGCCGTACGTGAGTTGAAAGAAACCATAAATGATGTCACTAATGATATGATCAATTAGAGTCGGAACTTGTTGAGGTTAAACCAAGAAGAGGCAATCCTATTACACTTGCTTCCCTCCCAATGGCATAATTTGATTAGTACTCTCACTTATCCTTAATATAACACATATTTGAGAAGTTGATTTTGGTCCTAAATATAAGATATAGTTTTCATATTTGTCAATATTTTTTTAATTTACTCATATTAAGGCTCTCTCAACAATAATCACGAAAGAGAGGGAAGAAGGTAATTAAGGTATATGGTTAGGGTGTTTTAAAAAATACAAGTCATATTAACTAATTTAAATAACTTCCTTATCTAATCAAATCAGATAAATATGTCTTATATTAATAACAGAATGAGTATTAAGGAAGAAAAGAAAAGGGTACTTCAGGTTAACGGTTATCTATCTGATAGCTAGAGACATGGAAAATCTAGCTAAGTTTGACTAATCTGAGCACCTTTGAGGTAAGGGCTATTCAAGACAGCGTATTAGAAGTACTAAAGTGTTTATAGCAATGTTATTAAAATCGAACTAGATCATAGGAAACCTGTGAACTAGTCACATAACAAGTCCGGTCCGGCCACATAATTAGTTTAACCGGTTCAATAATTTTTATTTTAAAAATTAATTTAATTCGATACTTTCCTTCACTTTCTTACCGATTTGGCCCCGGGTTAGCTCTGGTTTGACTTCAATCTAACTCACTGACTCTTGACCCAGTACCCCAACCAATTCAATGTCCGATCAAGATTTAATAACCTTGGTTAATAGGTGGTTAAACAATTAGGCTATAAATAGGGGCCTTTGTATGTGATTTCAATGTAAAGGGATATTGATCCCTATCATGTAAATTGTTGGTTACTATTGTTGTATGAGCTTGTTGCTATTCTATGAGTAATACATATGATTCTTCCTCTCCTTTCATATTATTTCTCTCTACTTACTATATGGTTAACAACTTGACAAAATTTGTTTCTGAAAGTTGATCTAACAAATCATTCTACAAAACTGTTTAGAAACATAAAAACAGAAAATAAAATCACACAAGCCCTAAAGTTTTCTTGATATCAAGAAAAGTAATTTAGTTTTTTATCTTCCGGATGGTGGGAGTATTTCCAGCAACAGTGACAAGGGGGCTGATAAATTGGCTTTGATACAAACATGCAAGAGCTAAATAATGGCCATGGTAAAAAGAACATGCCATTTTCTTTTTGCTTTCATACTCCCATAGTCACTTGTAATAATCCATATAATATTATTGTTAATCCTTAATATAAGATCCTGTTCAAAGAGCAAATTAAACTACAAACAAGATCTTATAACAAGAACCGGTATAAATTATGATATTGTACCTCTTTGGTTCCAATGTACCTGGAATTTGTACAAGCATGGTTTATTACACATCCAGGTCTGACTAGATTACAGATAAAGGAGGTACAGCTAAAACTAAACCCAGCTTTCAATCAATTTTGAGAAAACGTCCTATATCAGAACAATAAACTAGTAAATTTATCATCGAAGTTTACAAATTCAAGTTCTATCCAGCTTCTGGTAGATGCCAAGCGAAAATCACAGGGGCTTTGCACCGCCGCCATTTTCCTGAGCATTATTGACCGGAGTAGTTGCGCCACTCCTCCTCGCACTGCTATGTCCTCCCGTGATAGTCCGGCCCATGAACTTACCCGCCTTGCTCAATCCACTGCCGACGGCTCCAAGACCGCTACCTACAAACCCCACCCCAGCACCAACGCCACTTCCAACAAGGCCAGCACCAGTAAGAACACCGGTACCAACCATTCCTACACCAGAACCAACAAGTGATGCTGCTCCGTCTATAGCATCCATGGTGCTTCCTATAACTCCTTCCTCTTTTAGCTTCTTCCTTGCTTCTAGTATCTTCTTCTCCGCTTCTAGAGCCTCCAACTGCTCTTCTTTATTATATTGATGGTATAAGACCTGGAATTCCAAAAGAATAATATTTTAAAAATAAACTAAAAGTTTCTGTGAATTACATGACTAATAATAACCTATATCATAAGTTGGACAAGCTAAAATATTAAAACAAGAGTAGAATAATCAAATAATTGTTTAAGAATTTGACCTTCTCCCAAACATGATGAAACAAGATAATTTCCTCCTTTACTCTATCATTTAAGGGTTTGTTTCTTCTCACATTGTTATATATTTATATACACTATGAATATGAATTTTACAAATGTTAGGATTATCCAAAGAACACAATTTAAATGCAAGCAATCTAAATTGCTCTAATTCAAAATCTATGCATTTGAAATTACAAGGAAGTCTAATTGCAAAATTCAAACACAAACAAAGAAACCTCACTCCATTCTCACTTCTCATCCATATCAATTACAAACTGTTCAAGGCCTCAAATTAATATATGCATATAGTATGTCACAATCAAAGTCAAACAAAACAACATATTTGTCATTAAAATAAATAATTACCGACATATTCACACCTTAATTGTCAATGATCCTCGGTCCTTCTTATCTTTTACTTTAAGTGTGTCCAGCGAAGGCAGCAGCCTCAACTCAATTTCCTTTTCAGTTTCCGACTCGAGATCAATAAGGGGTAATTTTACTACTCCCAATCTCTTATCTTGCCCAATATCTTCATCAAAAACCTAATTGCAGAAACATGATATAAGAACAATAAGGTTAATACGGGATAAAAAGTGACGTTAGGATGAGCAAAACGAGGATAGACCAACATATTAATAACTTCGTGGATAGTGGAGAAGAGGAAAAAGAGAAGAGAATCTTGTTTCCAACGCCATAAAGAACAGAAAAACTACAGTCCAGACTCCAGGGAGGAATATGACACAATTCTGCACGAAACCACTGTGATGCACATAGAATGGCCAGAATTTCAAGTTTTCTGTTTTCAAATATAATTAACTTCATTTATATAGGCCAATGAACTAATCAGCAATCTCAAACTTTGTTATGTCTACATTTAATAATCCAGTTTTAAATGAAAAGCTAGTATTTTGAAACACAAATCAATTAAACAACCCAACCCATCAGATTCTATTTCGGAGTTATCTTGGGTAATATCCAGTCTGTCTATAATAGTCTCTTTAACATGTTAGATTTATACTAAAACATTAATTCAGAATGCCGCATAAGGTACATGCAAAAGTGTCCTCAACTTAATGAAAAACTGATTAAACAGAACCCACTAAGAAGGAGGCACTTCATTACTAAAGCTCAAAAAACAAACAGAAGAATGGCTTAACAGATTAAAATTAAGATCTTCAGAACAAATTATCCATTAAAAACAAAAGCAACTGTTGAGAATGACAAACATGTCCTAACACCTATCTATTTTGTTCCTCCATGTTTTTTTGTTTAGTTCCTTTATCCTGCATCTAAGCATTACCAGGTTTGAATTTAAGTAGTTATATTTACAGTTCTGATCCAATAGAATCCCCAGAATCTCAGATTCTCTAAGCCGTCAGACAAAGATATATGTGACTTCGCTACTGCGTTGACAATAACACGAACCAGAGAAGTAGTTGAACGCAGGGTTTTCTCACTCTTGTATTCTCAGTAACCATGCCTAGGAACAAAATATGTAATATGCCTCTAATTACATCCTAATGACAGAACACTAGGCAAGTAATTAACAAAACATCAATCTTAATACGAGTTACTGGACAAATCCATAAAAGTAACATTAATAAAGTAGTGAATAAGATAAATCTTCTACTTTTATAAGGCTAAAATTGCTGAAAGCTAAACGTCAAAGCACATCCAAAAGAAAGGAGGCAGAAGAGAGTAGTATTAGTGAATAAGGTGGAATAACGGGTGGCAAACCTCTAGAATGACTGACTGAGTCTCCTTGTCTTCAACAATCAAGTTGAACGTCTCATTCCAAACAGGATTCAGGTTGTTGTCAATAACCTTGGTTTTAAACTTAAATAAAGGTCGAATATGCACAACTACATATGGATCAGATTTCCCAATCATTTCCATATTCTTCAAATTATTGGCTTTCAGAACATTCACTGTGAGATTTCCCTGAGGTTTAAGCTCCAGTTCACTGAAAAAGAAAAAAGGCTTATTATGTGCATTGGTATGCTATGTTGCACTGACACCGACACGAGACACGAAATACGACACGACTCGACACTCCGACACGTTAATCCTAAAAAAATCTAAATTTCGACACGTTAGGACACGTTTTGATATTAAATATATATTATAATTTACATTCAAGTTCAATATTCCGTATAATCTTGGCCTCCAGCTTTGGCTCATCTTAGATTCGGCCTCACCATAAAAGCCATGCCTCCTTTTTAAAAGAAAATACAAAAGGAAAATTCATCATCAATTCAGTAATATTCAAAACCACGAATATTCTTAAAAAAATAGGAGTGTCGGAGTGTCGAATGGTGTCGGAGTGTCCGACACACATATTTTTAAAAAATATGAGTGTCCGTGCTTCATAGTTGGTATGTATATATACTCAAGAAATAACATTGAACCAAACAACACAACTCTGACAAAAAAGGCGGAAGGGTCCCATATAATTCATAATTACCTGATATCAACAGGTACACCACCAAGTGGAACAACGATCCTATGAGGCCATTGGAGCATATCAGTAACTATTGACTCCACAGTGTCCTTTGAAATGTTGGGCAAAAAGCAGAATGAGTCATGAGTATTTATTCAAAATCAAATGCGGAGGGAATCAAGTCACAAGTGCAGATAACAGACAGAACTCACATCAATCATATCAGATAATCCAGGAATAGCTGTCAAACTTCCTCCAACGGCTTTAAGAGTGTAATCAATCCGAGGTTTTGGCTGATCATATATTTAATGAAAAAGTTAGTAATTCCAATAGTGGGCCAAACCAATCATATTTAGCAGTGACAACATTCATGAAGATAGTATGAAGAGCCAAGACAAAAGAAAAGTAAATCTTTCAAAATGTACCATGAAAATGTTCTAGGACAGAAAACAACATCTGACTTTCAAACTATAATTTTTATACTATGGTCATTTGACCGCACAAACATGGACGCTCATCCCTTTACTTTGAGTTACAGTGTACTCCAAGTAACTCCATTCTTCAACTCCAAGACTTCCTGAAATTCTTAATACCAAATCCAAAATCTCTGAGAACGACAAAACTCAAACATATCAAGCAAACCAGCCACCATAAAAGCCTCATTCACCAATAGGCTCATGTAAACATGGAAGAATGAGTGTACTGAAAGCATAATGCTTAAAAGTCATTGGACTGGGCTATTGGAGAAAAATTGCAGAACCAATACAATGCTGTAGAATCTCATATATTATTAGGGATCCCATAATTATAGGGATTAATTAAATCTATAGATTATAGGAGATAATGGTTAGTATATTATTTTCAATTTTCAAATCTAGTTCTCATTAACAGATCTGATTCTCTCGTGTGTATGAATGTAATCACCCTCTCATCTGAATAATACAACAAAATTATTCTCTCATCTGATTATCTTCATGGCATCAGAGCATTTTTCAAAATAATCAGAGATTAACCTAATTTTCTTTCCAGCGCCGTCAAAACTCCCACCATCGCCGTCAAAATAATGGTTAAGAAGTGTTTCATACCGCTTTTCTTTGTCTTGCCACATACAAGATAAATGCAAACAATCTTTATTTTCTACTTCAACAAAATAGCCAAAAGATTCAGAATGCTGGCTGAAAAATTAAGTACACCCCTTATTCTGTTTTCAATGAAAAAACGTTTGCTACCCACTTTTCTTTGACTTGCCTCATTTAAGATAAATGCAAACTAAATAGAATCCTTTCCTGTTTATCTTTACTTTTAACACTAACGAAATGGTCAATATATTCAGAATGCTGGCTGAAAAAAATATAGAACAGCACTTATTCTCTTTTCCACCCTCAGATTACCTCAGCAAGCAGGGCAACAACAACAGCAGAGATACAGGGTATCTCTTCAGCAAGTTGGAAGATAACACGGATAATTGTGAAAACTTGGAGATCTTTCAACTGATTCAAGAAAATAAAGATAATCACTATTTGAAATTTTGTGAGGGTACAGGACTTTATTACAAATAAGTTTGAGAGACAGGAGGGAAGACGACTCATCTGAGTCAAACCTGAATGGGGATTGAAGCAACAAGTGCCGCTTCAACAGCCAGAATAATGCTGGGATCACCACCCCATCGGAAATCAATGTCCATTATGATTTGGCCTTTCTTAAGACTCTGAACACGAATACCTACAAGAATTAGGAATTCATACAACAATTAGTTCACGAACTAAAGAAAAATTCAACAGAAAATAATGACCATGGGAAGGTGCACAAGAAGGAGCAGGATATAAAACTGCATTTACATAAAATTTGGTAAACTGCTCTACACCGATCTAAAAGATGCCCCAATTTGATAGCCCTTCCCTCGGGGAACTATGAACTTAATCTTTAAACCAAGATTTCCCAAATAAAAGTATTATGTTCAAAATACAATACTAAGTAATATTTATTAAACTTCTATTTCGCTTCTATTTATTCAGAGTTATAAAATAGAAAGTTAATTTTATCCTAAAAAGCTTTACATTTACAGAAATACTTGTAGTTATTAATATATATTTAACATAAACATTTCCCTTGAAATTAAATTATTATCTGATATAACTAAGAAAGGAAATATACTACATTCATTCACAAAAGAGGAAAATAGGTCCAGTACAGTATATATGTTCCCTATACCGTGCCATGTCATCGGTAATTCTCTCACCTCTAACCAACTTCTCAGCTAATGGACATTCATTATTTACTATAAAGTCCCTCGTATATAATATCTATATATCATTATCTATAATTATCTACAAATCTATAAGTTAAAGACAGTAAAATATTTTGCAAATGTGTAATGTATTTCCCTTCAAAGCAAGCCTTACTGCTCCTCAAAACATTAGTTCAGCAAATGGTAAAGAAAAAAAAATTACAATCAGAGACTGACATCCGAAATATGGGAGACTTGATGCTAAACATTTCAAAAACTCATTTTCACTTGTCCTCTGTTAAAAATGCCCTCTCCTGTTCAATCAATTATTTGCTTTAACAAAAATAAAAAAATAGCAACAAAATTCTTAATACAAAATGGAAACCTCTTCACAATCAAACAGAAACTTGAGCAACTGTTAGCAAGTATTAACATCAAAATTTGAGGCCAATTAGGTAAGCCAAAAGTTAAATCAGATTTTATTCACAAGTCTCCAACCAAGAAGCCAATCTGGACTCTCACAAATTGCTTCTCCTTGGCAGAATAATAACAATTTATTGGAAGATATACACAATAACTTCTAAAGAAGAAATAACATTCTTTACTCTCATCTCTCATAATTCTGCAAGACAAAGTGGATTAAAAAAACAGGAAGAAAAATTGGAACATGATCGGAAGAATCTTAATATTGTGGAAATAGATTCATTCCCCAGAAGGTTATTGTCCGGCAATAAAGCAGCAACATTTTTTAGCTAAATCTTGAAAAGCAAGCCTTATTGCTACTTAAAAAATTGGGCTCAGAAAATGGCAAAAAGGAGGAGAAATTGAAACCATAAACTGACATCCTAAAATGTGGAAGACTTGATGATAAACATTTCATAAACTCTTTCATTTGTCCTCTGTTATGAGTTCCCTCTACCGTTCAATCAAGTATCTGTCTTTTTTAAATAAACTTCCTCTGTATTCAAATATAAGCAAAAAACAAAAACAAAAGATGACTTCCACAGTTTAAGGATGGTAGTTTATCTCAATAATGACGTCTCAATTTTTTCTTTAGGACTAAAATGCACTTCGGATTCCATTTAATAAATATAATAAATTCATCCATGCATAAACTGTGGTTATGTTTTTCTACTTATAACCAAAAAGAAAACAAGGAACCATATGAAGTTTTGCTTATATAACAAAATGGAGGGGGCACTTATATTGAGAAAAGGTACCTTCAATCTTTGGAGCAACATTTCCAAGAGACAGCTTGCTGAATTTCAATGAAGTAATTCCAGGAGGTCTGTACTCTTCAAGTAGTGGTTCAACAGATTCTTTGATCACCATTGATCCAGCCTAAAAGCAAAGAAAATCCAACAATATTAAGATTGCTCAGCTATTTCAGCAAAGCAGGCATACACGTGCCAGTAAGATTTCCTGGACAACTTAAAGCAAAAAGGCAACTCTTAAAAATAAGAT
The DNA here is from genome assembly GCA_019022615.1 of Acacia melanoxylon. Taxonomy (NCBI): domain Eukaryota; kingdom Viridiplantae; phylum Streptophyta; class Magnoliopsida; order Fabales; family Fabaceae; genus Acacia; species Acacia melanoxylon. The sequence continues at coordinate 6,420,284 of JAFJYJ010000027.1, forward strand.
GAGAACCACAGCTTCTGTGGGACATAAAACTTAAAATTTGATGATTGAGGGTGCTTCCATTATCCAATTATCACATATAAACTTTGTCACAGTATAAAGCATGATATATAAATGACAATAGTCATGTCCAAAATGCAATTCCAGGGCCTCTCGTTCATTAAAGAAGGAAACATGGCAACAAGGCTGAAAAAGACATTGAAGTGGCAGAAATGTGGCAATAAACAACAAGGCAGGCTAATGTGCCAGTAGGGCACTTGGACAGATTAGACATGTTATAATTGACTTGGGATTATCCTAAATAACTGTATGGTTAATTTCATACTCAGCTATTGATAGTTATTGTTGTATTTCCCTATGTATGTGTTAAGTGAAACTTATGCAAGGTTGTAAGGTTTATTTGGTTGGGTGAATGAAGTACTGTTCAGATAACCTTGAGATTTTCCCTACTCCTAGGACTAGATGCTGATCCTACAGTTTCTTCTTCTATTTCTATCTCTTCCTAAGTCCTTTTTTTTCATATAATTTCATCTAATTTCCTAGAACCTTATCACATGCATTGAACTTTTAGATAGAATGATATAACTACAAGATATAACATGAATTATGTCAATTACCTTGTGACAACAGTTATCATATTATGTTACTATTAGCTACTAGGTCATTAAAACACATGAAAGCTTTCCAGTCATAACACACACAATGTTACTGGCAATATTCTAAGACACGAATAATCAACAAAAAAATCCACTGATCATTAGAGGCCATATATAATGTGCAAAATGCCATGTCCAACATCAGAATTAGAAGAAATCAAATTCTAACCAGTGCACTAAGTCTGGGCAGAAACCAACAATTGATATTATTCAAACGTATAATGAGGCACAGGTATACTTACTTCTGCCACAGATGGCCACAGTTTGCTCAGCTGCTTGTTTAGCCATTTCACCTAAAAAGCCCCATTAAAAAGGTCATACACAAATAAAGAGTTCCATATTCAAGCAGAGAAACAAATAACAGGGTTTCTAGCATTCAACTTTGCAACTGCATCTAAGTAGTGCTACAACTCAGTGAGTCATTATTAAGGTATAGCATTATAAACATCAACTTAGAACCCTGTTTGGGAGGATAGGTTGTGGATGAGGTGGGTATAACATCGCAATTGCAGGGATGTTATAAAGGAGCAGAGAAGGCTATGATGAGTTGCTAACTTGTCGCAAACCACCATGCATCACACTTGATAATCCTTCAAAATTTGAAGTTTTGAGATGGTTGAGTTCATTTTCATTTCATACTTGCATGTTTACTCCATGAATGAAATTGTAACTTCAAAACAATGGGAAGTAAGTCAACATCCCCTTTTGCATTTAATTCTCAGAAGATGGAGCAGGAATTCTCTCCACCCCACAGAACTCTCTTCAAAACTCTCAAGCAAGCTCATCTTCTCAACAAAGTTAATCGATGCTAACCAAATGTCAATAAATATTTGAAAGTATACCCATTTCTCATCTTCATTCCTAAAGCACTGGAATTATAGGGACATTATATTAAATCACCTCATCAGAAATCTAAAATATTTGAAGGAAATTCCACACCTGTTCATATACAGGAAAAGATATCCACTCAGGAGAATTATCACCACAGATTTTTCTTATATCATCTCTGTCAAGGGATCCAAGGAGTTTGATATCAACTGCCTGTACAACAGAATAAATATCAGCTGTTAAAACAAGGAAATTATGTTTCAACAGATTAGGAAAATCTAAAATGCAAACTAATTCGAGAAGCTCAATAGGACATCTTTGTCAGCGCCATAATATTCATCATAATACAAATTCTTCTAAATCATGTTGCCTCATTTGAGGCCTGTGACTAAATCAGTATGGAATATGGATCCCAGGATTTAGACTCAACTAAAGTCCAAGAGAAAACAGGTTACTCAAGGATAAAAGCCAATGGCTTATGATATGAACAGACACAATATTCATTTGCTGTCAAGTCATCATACAGAGAAAAACTTACTAGATGTTATTCTACTAGCAAAGATTTACGTTTAAGATTTTCTTAGGCCTGTTATATTTAAGTAACAGACCACTGTAAAGTTTTGAAAGGGTTACCATCACACACTTATAATCTATAAAACCATGAAAAATGGTCATTGCAAAACCAGAAACACCTTTTGGTTTATAAGGAAAGACCAACCACCAATGTTGCTGATAATCCAAAAAATTTTCTTCTGCTTACCTTAATGGAGGATAAAAAAATAGATAAAGGAAATGAGATAATGTGTGTGGGCATCTTTGAATGAGAATACAGATGGAAGTACACATGCAAGAATTTGTATGATATTGTCAAATAAACGACATATTATATTTGAAGTGCATGAAAAATTGTACACAGTTTGCAAGCTAAACTTTCAACCTTCTTTGCTTCTCCTTCATAAGTACACGTAACATATTTCTTAATTAACACTGCAATTAAGAACTGCTGAGCATTTCTTCCTCTTGCATGCCCTATCACTATCCCCTTCTTTAACCCAATAGGAAGCCTTCAATTCAACCATATCCAATTGTCCTCTATCACGCAAAACCATAACCCAAGCAACCTAAAATGACTTAATTTTGTGACACCAGAATATTTCAGTGAGCACATTATATTCAGTGCCTGCTTTTAAGCATCCAAGAAGTTATTCTTACCTAGTCCATGATCCTAAGTGACTAAGACTTCCTCAATCAAGCTGAAGCAAAGCCAGGCATCAACATCATTAAGGTCTTTTGATCAATCCTACTTCATTTTGGCCGATTTTCAAATCACTTAGAACTAAGAAATCGACCCATGGAAGCCTTAATGTAAATGTCTGCAGTGTGCAGTGTGCAGTGTGAAGTGTGAAGTGTGAAGTGTGAAGTGTGAAGTGTGAAGTGTGAAGTGTGAAGTGTGAAGTGTGAAGTGTGAAGTGTGAAGCGTGTAGTTAAATGAAATTGAGGAGCATCAAATGCTTTGAAATACAAGTTCCATTATCCTCCATAACCTCAATGTTACCTACCCTAGAATCTTCAATAAAGACCACTCAAACTTTAAATGTGATTATTCAAGGAAGAACAGATTTGATTACACAGGTTGGGGGCAACTTTTCCTATCTCAAAATGAGGAAAATTGGTTTTAACAGGAAAAAATTATTTATTTGACCAACAACTTTCCCATCAGTCTCATTTGAGCTTTTGTAAGGAGCTATACAGAAAAAATCAATGGAATTATTTATGGAACGAATCAGTGAATATTATCATCCAGAAAAGGGATTACAATTGAAATAACGATGCCCATGGATAAGCATACAATTACTTTTCCGTTACTAAAACCTATCACTGAGTTATTAACATAAATAGTGTAGGGGTACTATGAAGAGTTTCCTAGAGGCTTGAACCGAGGTCTCAATTTCTCACAACAGTTGCCTTCACTGAGAAGAAGACAGTTGGTAATCGTACTGCAGGTGAAAATAAGTTCGAAGGAACCAAGTCAGATAGATGTATTGCTTTGAAAAGCGGGCTTCTGCATTACACCGAGGAACAGTCGGTTTTCTTATTTGATACTGCATCGTCTCAAACTGTTTAGCAAAACCAAATTGCTTAGTGATTCTCATATTTGATATGCTAAATAAAACTCCCCCGGTGAAGTTTCATAAAACGAATGATCTCCCCCATTTCGACAAACAAACGCTGATTATATATCAATTCATTCGCTCCTTCAACATTGGCCAGTATATTGCTCCCCAAAAAAAGTGTTTTAACAGAAAAGGAATAAAATTGTCTATGAAAAAATCGCGTACGAAGGCAACAAGAACAACTCGCCATACCTTCGCAATCCGCTTGGCGCTTCGGTACTTCATCATATATTGCCATCCATACATCAAAGCGATGCCGAGTGCTATCCCCAAAAAGAGCCCAGAAATCAAACCCATTTTCCCAGACTTCAAGGCCCGCTTCCCTTTCAAAACGAAGATTCAATAAAATTTCAAAGGGAAAACCAAGGAATCAACGAGTAAATTCAACGAAGCAAGCAGAGAAAATAACGGATTCAGGACAGAAACTTGCAGAATCACAAAGGAATCAAGCCCAATGAGAAACTCACAGCGAAATTGACAGAGAAATCAGGAAATATAGGTAAGTCAAATGAGAGACCCTGCAAAGACCAATGAGAGAAACTAAAAGAAACCCAAACTCCGAATCTCCGTAAATGGTGGGTTTGTGCTCGTTCTCAGAAGTGTAAAAACGTATAATATTTCTTGATCATAACGTCATTTTCAGCCTCATCGGTTCTTCCTTTTCCTCTTCCTCCACAAGATTGGAAACAGAACATTAATGCCTTGTAGGGACTCCCTCATATCCCTCGTCTTAAATTTCTCTTTCCTTTCAAAGTTTGAATTTCTTGTTTTTTCTTTTTCAGTTTTCGTTTAATCCGCTCTCTTTTTCTCCCAGCAAAATTTGTATTTTTTTTTTTTTTTTGATTTTACGGACATTCGTTGGTGGTAAAAAAAATTGTTTACTCACATTTAAGACGATTTTCGTTTTGTGTCCTGCAGGGGTAGGCGATTGCAGCTCACGTCAAAGTCCAAGATTTCCTAATCATAATTTATAAAAAATCAGAAAATAATTTTATATGTATTCACCATTTTAAAATACTCCATCCTTAGTTCCTTAATATAATCCAGTTAATTTTCTTAGAGAGGTTAATAAAACTAAATAACTAATTTAATCATAGTGTATGTGGTATATTATTATATAATATTTGTTTATAAGTTGACAAACTAATTTAATATAAAAATGATAAATATGAATATTTTAAAGTAATTTATCCAGTTTTTTCCATCTCTCAAAGAAATTCAAAGGTATCTTATAAATAGTATTTTTTTTAATGGAAAAATATCACTTAAACTCCATGGAAGCAAATTTATTTTAGTCAACCTCAAAATATTATGAAATTTCACTGCATTGGCTTGAGTCAAAGTGAAATTAAATTTTTGGGTGAAAAGACAATAATGCTCTAATTTTATCTTTTTTTAAAAAGAGCATTTATAAGAAAAATAAATATATTTACAAGATAAATAAAAGGATTCAAATAAAACTAAGGAAGTAACTAGAATATGTTTGTCATTAACAAAAAAAAAATAAGAGAATTCAAAAGATAAATAAAGGTATTCACAAAATAAATAAAGGAATTTAGTACCATGTTTTGGATTAGTGTTGGACCATCGTGATTGGCATAAGTGCCATTGGTTAAAGTTATAAAATATAATTTAACAAATGATTATTTTCATGTTATAATTATTATTATAGTAAATAATTTGTTGGCCAATCGTGTGTTTGGATAATGTTTTTTTCAAATAATATTTAAATAGCAAAACAAATTGACAAGTGAAATTGTGATTATGTTTGAATTTCATTTAGTATTTAGTAAAAGTACTTATGGACAAAAAATTACCAAAAAATTGTATGAATTTGATAAAGTTGTTTATAGTTTCAAAATTAGATTTAATAATAACGTTATAAAATATAATTTAACAAATGAAACGATTATTTTCATGTTATAATTATTATTATAGTAAATAATTTAAGAATTTATATGAAGTAGAAGTACAAATATTCAAAATAAAAGATAAAAAAATAGGATTAGTAAGAAATAAATAAATAAACTTTGATTAGTAAGATATATAAACTTTGATTTCAAATCTGAAGGCATATGGAAAAAAAAGTTGATTAATTACCATGTCACTCAACGTTCCGATCACTTTAATTAATTTGCTTTTTAAAAAAAAAAAAAAAAAAAAAGAACTTAAAAATCCTGGTGGATGAGATGTCATTTTCAACTTTTTCAATTTGTTTTAATTTATTGTTTTGAATCGTTTGATGGATGAATTTTGATAGGATGCTAAAAGGGCAGGTCCGACAAATGACATGGATTGGGAAGACCCAAAAACTTTTATTCTTCCTGACGCAGGGAACGCTCCAAAGCACAGCTTTCCGCCTAATGGGCGTTTTTGGGCATTTTGAGGAAATGCCCATTAAGTCTAATGCTAACCCAAACATCTTGAGTTGGGCTTTTTTTATAATGCTCTCCCAACTGGACCAAAACGCAGCTAATGGGCTGAAAACGTGCACACCAAACCGGCACATGAGCTGTGCCTCCCCATCCAGATAACACAAAAGTAAAACATGTCCTAGTCACATGCCATTATGTTTTTGTGTTGGATATCCTTTTCTTTTAATAAATTTCGATTGTTCTGACAAGCTGACCACGTATGGGATATGAGTTTCCATCTATTACTCTTATAATATTCTGAAAAAATGGCCAATATATATCATCAATCATTTTGAATTTTTGATGGGATCTCACAAAATGTAGGATCTTGTGGCTTGATATAATTGAAGGACAATTGCAAACAAGCAAGCACGACATCATGAAAATGTCTACTAACTATCTCTCCTGTAACACCCTATTATGCCTACCCATGCCCTACCCCATATAAAAACATTTCCACCATTTCTTCAATCCCCATTTTTTTAGTTGCTTGTAGACCACATCCAATCAATTTAGGACACAATTGATGGAATACATGCGAAAGTTCTCGTAGATCCGAGTAGGATTACCTCGCAATAATTCTTGTACCTAAGCATGACCGGTTTGTTTACTTGTTCTGCATGGCTCTTTAAATAAGTCACTGTATACTCACTAATCAATGCACACATTGACTGCATCATCTAAAACATCATCCTCACTCCAATTATTTTCTAAGTCACCGTTCCAATTCTCCATATTCTCTAACGCACCTTATTATGGACTCAAATATGAGGCCTACTCAAGGTGTGGCCCAACAAGAGGCAACCAATATTGCACAGATGTAATGGCAGAACACTGGGCTTGGAGGCACAAGAGGCCCATCAGTCCAAACTCTAACCCTAAGGTACACTCTATAAATAGAGGGTAAACCCTAAGGTACACAGGTTCTAAGCTCTCTCTCGTTTACAATACTGCCTACACTGTGCACACACCCCACCCTCTTTGGCTGTGTACAGTGATCTTCTATTCTCAAAGGTATCTCATCCATGGATACCTAAGAGAGAGCTATTTGATCCAATATCAACATACTAGTCCACCTAGGTCTAGACATCTGTGTTCTTATGACAGAACATTAATTATTTAAAAAATAGAAGGCGGAAACATATGGTAATAGTTGGAAATATAAATGCAAATTATTTCACCAAAACATAATGAAATTGTCAAATGAGCAACAAAAACAAAAACAATTGTAGCGTCATTATTGGATTAGCTGAATTACTGAAAATCGTCTTCTTATTAGCACTCTCCAATTACATATCGACCCTTGTAGGGGAATGGTTCATTTGCTGCTCGTTGGAGCCAATTCAACCTTTTATATCTTCAACATCACATAAGGCGACAAACATTTCCCTTGCAGGTTTGAGTACCATTAGCTAACAACATTTTGTATGCAATGCAGGATCATCAGCAAGAGCTTCAATAGTGAGGAGCTCAGCCATCACTTCACCAACAGAAGAACCAGGAACTACATCAACACGTGCGTGTGACATGATTCTGCAATGGAGATAATGGCATCAACTATTCTTGACGAGGCAAGCCTTTTGCTTTCTTTTTGTTTGTTCTACCTACACTATCCCTACTTCTTTTCTCCCCACTCACTTTGCTTGAGGATGCTTGGGATGAATTTAAATTAATGGTCGCCATATGTTCAGTGGCTTCCACACTCACATTCTCACTATCCCCGGCCAGTTCCTTCCATTGTAGGGACACCAAAGTCATCACCTACATTCTCTTGTTCATTTAGCTGAGTCGACGATATCCTTCATGATGGTGCCCAAATATATTGTCCACTTGGCTCTATATCTTTGAAAAGTGTTATGGACCAATATATTGGGCCAGGCAGATTCCCGGCCCAGTGGGGAGTCCACAGTAAAACCCCTTTATTTACCCAGGTAAATAGGGAACCAGGTAAATGGTCCCCCACTACTCCATCGTGCCTGATATGTGCGGGGCATACGGTTAGTGGAGCGAGAGACGGAGAACGTGGGACGTGCATAACGGCTGAAGGATGGGAGCATTTGCATTGGAGTGAAACCCTAGGTAATCCCTATAAATAGGAGATTACCCACTAGGTGCACTCTGGACTCTCTCTATTTCCATTACTTATCATTCAGTCACACGGCACACACACCAACCCCTGGGCGAAACGCCGACCCGTGTTGCATCGTGATCGAGCTCTCTCGACGGTATCTCAACCATAGATACTATCGAGTTGGCACCTTTCACCGAGACTCAATCAGTGGAAGACCCTTTGATCCAAGATAAACCATTCCCAGCTTACTAGAGCTGGACATCTGTGTTCTACAACAGAACATTGGCGCCGACCCTAGGGATCGATAAACTTTGATTACCAGGCACGTTAAAAGCCGGTGATACCACCGAGGATGGCGGCAAGCACTAGAAGCGTGTCGGGCACTCCGGTCGGGACGGCTTCGGGGGAGAGCCTCGCTTGTACGTGAAAATCACACGGTTCGTATTCGATTCGGCTAACCCGGATCCTAACTATGTCGTCGAAGTGATGGAAGGCGAAATACGGGATACGGCGAATTCTCCCCATCCCGGTTTGATGGCTAGACGGAGCGGACGGGGTTCGGGGATGATTTCTCCCCTTCTCGGGAAGTCCAAGCGGAACACCCCGTTACCCAAATTATACGCATGACGGTGGATTCATTACTCCAGCAAATGGAGAATATGGAAACTCGTCAGCGGCTACAGAGAGAAGAGGACGTCCGACGTATTCAGGAGGACTTGGAACGCCAAAACGCTATCTGGCGTTAGGACGAGTCAAAACGTATAAGGCTGGCTAATGATCAGCGTGAAGGACTGAAGGGGAATTCCGGCGGGGTTGCAGGACGAGATAGAGCCGACACCTGTTGGGTAATGATCTCAACCTCGGCACATACCCACGAAGGGGAGCCCTTAAGAAGTTACGAGAAAGACGAGTTGGCAGAAGATGATCCGGAAGAGCCTACTAAGGAGGAACGTTGGGAGATTGAATTGTTAAAAGAGTGATTGAGGACGCTCGAAAATCCTATCCGGCATCTTGTTCGGGTTGTTACCGATAAGCCTAACCGGGTTAGCGATATAACGGCTACCGGGGTAGGTGAGGATACTCGAAGGTTAGCGAGGGCGACATTTCCGGGCTAAGGGAAAGCGATCGATTGAAAATTCAGATTTGAATAAGCGGAGACAACGGTACCCCCATCTCTTAGCATGCCCAAGACTTGGCGAAGGGCATATTGGGGTGGGATTGTTGAATCAATTTTCCAAAGAGATTATGGCCGCCGTTTATCCTAAGGGTTTAGATTCCCAGGGAATTACCGAAATACAATGGTACTCAAGATCCCTTGATTCACCGAATAACTTCAAGATGGAGATCGAGTAAAGGGTATTGTTGGACACGTGGTTCCACGGTTGTTTGCGGGAACCCTTCAAGGAGCGGCTCGGACGTGGTTTCACTCTTTGCCGTCCGAATCCATTCATGATATGAAAACAATGGAGCATAAGTTCTTACTCTATTTTGCAACAAGCCGAAACGTGACCAAAGACCGAGTTCCGGCTCGATCAAGTCAAGCAGTCGCCCAATGAAACATTGCAGAAGTATTTGGACCGGTTTAAGGACACGGCCCTCCAAATCCCTGGTTTAAAAGAAGACGTGCATTTACATTGCGTAATAGCAGGTCTTAGCAATTTTTCCCAGCTTAAGAAGTCGGTCATGAAAATTCGTCCCCAAACCCTGGCCGAGTTTACGGACCGGTCAAAGACATACTTGGAGCTCGAACAAATGGAAATGATGAGTCAGGCACCGAGGGAAAAGGGGAAAAGTCCTCTTCCAAAGGGCAGAGAGCCGCATTATCCCGGGCGTAAGCCGAAGTCCCGTGGGCCAGGTCAAGAGCCCAGACCAAGGCGAGAAAAAGCAGAGGGGAGATTTGACAAATATACCCCGTTAAAGGTGTCTCAAACTCGATTTGGAAGGAGGTGGCAACCACGGAAATGAAAAAGGTGGAGCAACCCCGGCCCTGCGAAGGGATGCCGGTCTCGATAAACGTGATATTGCGAGTTTCATGATCAACACGGTCATGAAACTGACAACTGCTGGGATCTGAGAGACGCCATTGAAAGGTTCGTGCGAGAGGGTAAGCTTCGTCGGTTTGTCATACAAACTCAGGGACGGCAAAAAGCGTGAACAGAAAAAGAAAGCGACGAATAGTGACGACGAATTCCCAGACGCCAAGTATGATTGCACTACGATTAGCGGAGGTTTTGGCGGTGGAGGGGATTCAAATAGTCAGAGGAAAAAGTACCTAAGGGAGGTCTTGTCCATCGGGGATCGCCACGAGTTCAAAAGGGACACGGCAAAACCGGACCCCCCGGTGCTGAGTTTCTCCGCGCGGGATTTAGAGGACGTTCCGCCAGGGCACTATGACGGCCTAGTTATCACAGGAACAGTGGTAAATTGTTGTGTTAAGAATATCTTGATCGACAACGGCGGTGCGGTGGATATTATTCTTTGGGATGCCTTTAAACGCATGCATCGGACCCGAAGGACTTGAAGCCATGCAAAACAACCTTGATTTGGATTTAATGGTAGAGACACATGCCCGAAGGGTTACATAGACTTAAAGTTGACATTGGGATCTAAAGAGGCCTTTAAGTGGGAAGGGTGAAATTCATAGTTGCCGACTTCCCATCCCAATACAACATTATCTTGAGTCGTCCTACCATCCACGATTGGGACATACTGGCGTCCTCTAAGCACCAGAAGCTAAAGTTGGTCAACAGGAAAAATCAGATAGTAACGATAAGGGGTGATCAGAAGGACTCACGTCAGTGTTATTTCGACACGGTCAAAGAAAACAAAATAAATCCGTCATTACGAAGGTAGCGAAATATAAAGTCCCCAAGAGCAGACGAAGACGGTAAGTCGGTGAATCTCGTCGAGTTGGATCTACGCGAGGAACAAAAAATGAAGAAGACCGAACCTAATGGCGAGTTAGACCACTTAGTATTGGGCGCTGAACCCGGCAAAATTACTAAAATCGGAAAGAGTTTAGACCCCGAGCTTCGGGTCGAGCTAGAGAGATGCTTGAAAGAAAATCAAGACATCTTCGCCTGGAAACAGTCAAAGATTCCCGGGGTTTATCCTGATGTATGTTGTCATGAGTTGGAAATATCCCCATAAGCGATCCGGTGTCGCGAGAAGAAGAGAAAATTTGGGTGAGGATAGGCGAAAGGCTTTGGCCGCCCATGTTGAGGAGCTGCTAGAAGCGAAGCCGTCCGAGAGGTGCGACACTACTTGGTTGTCGAACGTGGTCATGATAAAGAAGCCCAGTGGCAAATGGCGGGTGTGTATCGATTATAAAGACTGAATAAGGTGTGCCCAAAAGATTCCTTCCCGATGCCAAGTATTGATCGGTTGGTGGACAACTCGTCGGGCTTCAAATTACTCTCATTCATGGATGCGTATTCAAGTTACAATCAAATCGCTATGCATCCAGGTGACCAGGCAAAAACAACGTTCATCACCGACAAGGCCAATTATTGTTACAATGTTATGCCCTTTGGATTGAAGAATGCGGGAGCCACTTACCGTGAATGATGAATCGAGTCTTTGAGGACCAGATTGGCAAGAATGTGGAGGTTTACATAGACGACATGATTGTTAAGTCTTTATCTGTAACCGACCATATCCGGGACTTGCAGCAGACGTTCGATAAATTGAGAAAGTTCCAGATTCGGCTTAACCAGGCTAAATGCGCTTTCGGTGTTCCAGCAGGAAAGTTCCTAGGCTTTTTGCTTACGCATAGGGGAATTGAAGTCAATCCGGACAAATTCCAGGCCGTGTTAGATATGCAAGCACCAAGGAACAAGAAAGAGGTGCAGCGGTTGACGGATGTGAGTAGGTTGGCGGCATTAACCCGATTTTTGCCGAGATCCGCGTAAAACTCCCTTTCGTTCTTTAAGTTATTAAAAAAGGAAACCTCCGGAGAATGGAATGAAGACTGTGAGTCGGCATTTAATAAGATCAAGCAGTACTTATCCACCCCGCCGGTGCTATCCCGGCCGGATCCGGGGGAGAATCTAATTTTATATCTGGCTGTGGGAAATGAGGCAGTTAGTGCGGCTTTGATTAGGGATGCCCAAGACGATCAAAACCCAGTATACTTCGTAAGTCGGGCCCGCAGGTTCCGAATTAAATTATCGAAGTTGGAAAAGATGGCATTTGCCCTTTTAGTGGCGGCAAGAAGGTTGCGTCCTACTTCCGCAGTCATACGATCATAGTACGCACTAGTCGGCCGATACGCGGATTCTACACAAGCCAGACCTGGCAGGACGGATGGTTAGTTGGGCCATCGAATTATCTGAGTTTGACATCATTTATGAAGCTCGGCATGCGATTAAATCGCAGGCATTGGCGGATTTCGTGATGGAATTCACACCGGTCAATGACCGGGTTGACAAGTCTGAAAATACCTGGAAGTTTTTCGTGGATGGATCATCCAACGTCCGGGGTAGCGGTGCTGGGGTCATCATTGAAAGTCTGGAAGGAGTATCATTGGAGTATTCCCTTCGTTTTAACTTCGGCACTTCAAACAACCAGGCTGAGTATGAGGCTCTAATCGCGGGTTTGTTGCAGGCCAAGGAAAATGGGGCAAAAGACATACATGTATCTACTGATTCCCAGCTGGTCGCTTCCCAAATAGAAGGTACATACCAAGCCAAAGGGCCTCTCGTGATCAAATATTTGGGAAAGGTCAAACAGCTTATGGAAGAATTTGATAGAGTAACTGTAGTCCATATCCCCAAAGGAGACAACGTAAGGGCCGACATTCTGTCTAAGTTGGCAAGTACTAAAAGTCCTGGAAATCATCGAACAATCATCCAACAGAATTTGTTGGAGCCAAGTTGCGTGATGGTCATCTCGGAGGCAAGTGATTGGAGGAAGTCAATAGTCGATTACACGGAAAGGGGAATACTCTCGGAAGATGTTTCGGACGCCGGAAAGTTGGTAAAAAAGCGGCTTCATATTCCATGATGGGTGACGAGTTACCGGAAAGGTTTCCATTCTCCGTTGATGAAGTGCTTGGATTCAGCTAAGGCCGAGTATGTACTAGCGGAGATACATGAGGGTATTAATGGTCATCACATGGGAGCCAAGGCATTAGCAAGAAAGGCAGTGCGGGCTGGCTACTTTTGGCCAACGATGGTGGAAGATGCAAAGAGACACGTTCAAAGGTGCGACAGTTGTCAGAAACACGGCCATCTCCTGTGAACTCCACCATCTCAGTTAACGCCTATCTCGACTCCGTGGCCTTTTTACAAATGGGGTATGGACCTACTTGGACCTTTTAAGATGGCTCCTGGACAATTGCGATGGTTGATAGTGGCGGTGGATTATTTCACCAAGTGGATAGAAGCGGAACCGTTGTCAACCATCACGTCAGCCAGGGTTCAAAAGTTTTTTCAGCGAAGCATCATATCACGTTTTGGTATCCCGGCAGAGATTGTCACCGACAATGGAACCCAATTCATAGACAAGGGCTTCCAGGAAATGATGGCCGACTTCCATATTGAGTAACATTTCGTCTCTGTGGAGCATCCACAATCTAATGGACAAGCAGAGGCGACCAACAAGGTTATTGTTGAAGGGCTGAAGAAGAGAATGGAAGAAGCAGAGTCAAGTTGGGTGGATCAATTGTACCCAGTCCTTTGGGGACATCGGACTACCATCCATTCGGCAACTAATGAGACTCCTTTCGATCGACTTATGGGTGCGAGGCCATGATCCCGGTTGAGATAGGCGAGCCCTCATGGAGGAGAATAAAGGCTCTACATGAGGAAGAAGAGAATAGCCGGAGCTATCGCGTAGAATTATATCGATTGATGAGGTCGGGATGACGGCGCACTACCGAGAATTGGCTGCCAAGCAATTGATAGCAAACCGGTATAACAAAAGGGTCAAACCTCGAGGGTTTCACAAGGGGGATCTCGTCCTACGACGGGCTGACATCGGAAACAAGAACACCGGCCAGGGAAAGCTCGCAGCAAATTGGGAAGGTCCATACCGGGTGACTGATAACCTGGGTAAAGGAGCTTATGGGCTTGAGACTTTGAATAAGAAACCTGTAAAGCGAACGTGGAACGCGGACAAGCTTAAGGCCTGTTACAGTTGAAATACAAGCCCGGCCAAAATACTGCGAGCAAATGAATTTTGTTGATTTCTTATGATGATTCCTTTGGGGAAGTTTGTACTTAAGATTAATGAATTTTGGGTCTAGGAGCCCAACTTTTGCAAACACAAGTTCGCCATCAAGTCCTAAAGTTAAAACATGTAGGAGCCCGAGGCATTCCAGCCCGGCTCCAGAGACCGTGTTCCAATTAAAACATGTAGGAGTGAGAGGCATTCTAGCCCGGCTCCAGAAACTGTGTTCCAATTAAAACATGTAGGAGTGTGAGGCATTCTAGCCCGGCTCCAGAGACCATGTTCCAATTAAAACATGTAGGAGCCCGAGGCATTATAGCCTGGCTCCAGAAACCATGTTCCAATTAAAACATGTAGGAGCCCGAGGCATTCTAGCCCGGCTCCAAAAACCATGTTCCAATTAAGGCATGTAGGAGCCCGAGGCATCCTAGCCCGGCTCCAGAAACCGTGTTCCAATTAAGGCATGTAGGAGCCCGAGGCATCCTAGCCCGGCTCCGTAAAAACCGTGTTCCAATTAAAGCATGTAGGAGCCCGAGGCATCCTAGCCCGCCTCCGTAAAACCGTGTTCCAATTAAAGCATGTAGGAGCCCGAGGCATCCTAGCCCGGCTTCAGAAACCGTGTTCCAATTAAAAACATGTAGGAGCCCGAGGCATTCTAGCCCGGCTCCAGAAATGGTGTTCCAATTAAAACGTGTAGGAGCCCGAGGCATTCTAGCCTGGCTCCAAAAAATGTGTTCCAATTAAAACATGTAGGAGCCCGAGGCAATATAGCCTCGGCTCCGAGACACCATGTTCCCATTAAAATGTGTGTGGATTCATGGTGGCTAACAGTTTCCATCAGCATATTCGCAAAAGGATGGCATGAACTCTTGATTAAACATCCAGTTTTTAAAAGACCACGCCACGCCTTCAAGAAAACGCGTAGGAGTTAAAGCGGAAACTCGAAAAACGGAAAGGTAGGATTAATCATATCACAAAGTCATACATACAAGCTAGGGTCATTACGGCGGCATCAAAAGCAACAGTTACAAAACAACCAAAATGAGAGAAAATTACAATAAGTTCAAGAAGACGGGGGCTAGGCTGCTTCCTCCTCTCCTTCTTCATCTTCGACCCCGGGAGGTATCAGATGCCCTTGCTCGTTAACATATGATTCATAGTTAAGGTCATCCAGGTTAAGGTTGAGGTCGGGATTGAGGGCGCGAATTTGCGCAACGACGTTGTCAAATGAGAAAACCGCATCGGCATACTCGGTCAACCCCACCTGGCCTCGACCTAGTTCGACCTCCTTAGCCGAAAGTTCATTTTCCTTGGTCCGCGAGCAGGGCTTTATGATGTTCGGCCTCAAATTGAGCCTTATCTACGGCCACGAGACCATCCGCGCGAAGATCTTCCAAGCGACGGACATCCAGTTCAGCCGCCAACAGCTTCTCCTCCATCTTCTGGAGGTCGGACCTGGAAGTTTCCAATTCCTTTTCCAAGGTCCTCTCCTTAGAAATGGAAGACTTGAGTTCCTCTTCCCGCTTGTCCTTGGCGGCCTTCGAGAGAGGAGAAATCTGTTGTAGGCCGGGCGTGCTCGGCTTTAAGGGCCGACGGGTTGGCAACGGCTCTATTCCGTCCTCGTAATTTTAGCCACCTCGGAGGTCGCCTCGGGGCGCATTCTCTCTCTTCGCCACAACCAAGCGAGCGTACGCCCCGTATTTTACCTTGACAAGTGCGTAAAAGCGAAGCGGGGAAAGACCGCGGTAACCCTCCAGTCGCATATTATTCAGCAAGATCCTCTTGATTGGCTCGGTCGGGCCGGATCGTCGTGAAGAAAAGCGGGGAGGTCTCATCACGTCTAGCACTTCCCGGCTCAACCCAAGCCCCCCGGGGCACCCTCGGAAGGTCGGTCACGCGTAAGGTTCCCCCGGAACCACGGTTTCGGCGACGAAGCGGGCGATGGGGGAGGCATAAGAAGAGCCGGCGAACCCCGAGAAACCGGCATCTCGGCGGGATTTGGTGGTCCCGCCACAACGTCTTTTCCCTTGGCCTTCTTTCGGGCAAAGTCTCCTTCGGGATCGCGGGGCTAGCCGCTTTTTGCGAGCCGTGGTCGGGAGCCGGTGTGTCACTAACCGGGATAGCAAGGCTTTCACCGAGACACGGGAGCGATTCTTAAAGACGGCAAGTTGTTTCGGTCTACCCATAGCTCGGCCCTTTGCAAAAGAAAAAGGATATCGAACAATAAAAGAGGAACAAAAAATGGAATTTAGCTGAGTATCAATAAAGTCATACTCACGGTAGCTTTCCGCCTAACCAAAGGCGTGGTGATGTACTTAGCCGGATCTAAGGGATCCACCAGAGACCCCACGTATTCCAAAAGTCTCAGGAGGGTATCATCCTCCTCGTCCGAAAACGCTTGTGGAAGGAAGTCGTCGGGCCTCAAGGTATGATGGTCCGTTGACCGGAAAGGGGAAACCCTCCTCGAGTTCCCAGTCGGCCCTCCTCACAAACCGGGGGCCCGGCCCTTGAGGGCCTCGACCTTGACAAAGGCAGATTTGAAGTTCTTCCGGGACTCGCGGAAAGGCGAAGAGTCTCCCGATCGCGGATGCTTCGAAGAGTGGTCCACCCAAACCACTTCGTTGATTCGGTCGTCGGATACCGGTCTCCGTTGGGAAAAGAAGGACATGAAGACCGGCACGCTACAAATAAAGTCCTTCTCCGCGCACAAGTTCTCAAAGGCAACGGCGAATGCCCGGCCATTGGGATGAAGTTGGGAGGGCGAGGTGCAAGTGAGTCGGCAACTCGGTGCGGAAATCGGTGAAGGGAAACCTCACCCCAAAAGAGTGATGACATCCGGTAGATGAAAAAGAAGTGAGGACCTTTCTCCTTTGAACGACCGACGTCTACGGATTCGGTTTTTGCGGGTAAGCGCGGGACGTAACCTACCCCGTCCCCAACCCCGAGTTGCGAGAAGATCCTTCGCGGTCGGGAGTTTTTCACCTCGGTAACCTTGTGGCTTACGGTAGGGGTTAGCTCGGTAGAAATTGGGGAAGGGGTGGAAGTCTTTGGACCCTTCATTCGAAGACCGGGCCGGGCCGGGATGAAGCCATGAACACCTAGATATAAAAAATCAAAGAGCATTAGAGTGGGGTCGGTGAAAAGTATTGTCCCAAATAAGGGAGTTAGAACTACAATGAGACGGGATGAAGAAATAAGCGTTTCGTCTCCGTCAAAGGATAATTCCCGAGCAAGCACCTTCTTGGGCACGGGATGGTTCTTGGGTTTTACGGAAAGTTGTTGTAAAGAAGGATCGATGTCGGAACCTATAGGAAGATTTTTTGGCAAAGAGCTTCCGATTTCACGAACGTACGGAAAGGCTCGAGCCATTAAGAACACCTAGAAAGGGGCAAACGAAACTAAGAACCCACCCAACACGGAACCCGAAATACGGTAAAGTCGAAAGCGATAGAAACCCGGAGCGCAACGGAGTACACTCGGGAAAAACCACATGCATTATAGTAAGCCTAAGAACGAAGTCGAAACAAGAAAGAGCTTATGGCAAGCGATAATACCGGTGAAAAGGAGGAGATGCGCAAGATTGACGACAACGAAAGGCAATAGCTTGGATGCAAGGTAAACTCCTGAAGTCCCGAAGCCAGAGAATAGTCGAAAATGTCAAGCAGAGTTGACAATTTTCGAAAAGAGAAATATATATAGACGTTTGGAATTTGAAAGGCCAAGAGTCGCGATGCCGTTAGCTCTTTCTAACGGAATTCGAAACCCTACGTCTCCCTACGCCAAGCATCTGTCCAACGAGCGTTTCGGGGAAGCGGCGTGAACATTGAATGCGCATGAAAACCAAAGGCCGCAATAATGACCAATCCGCAAAAATGACGGTTGAGTACTCAAAAACACCGGGAAGAAGAGCACGTGGATTTGACCGTTAGAAGTTACGGAGGCGGTTAGTTTTAACTTAGCCCGGGACCGGAGGGCGGTTTGCTCGGAAAATTATTCCGTCGGGAGGGCGTTAGTTTTAACTTAGCCCGGACCGGAGGGCGGTTTGCTCGAGAAAATTATTCCGTCCCGGAGGGCGGTTAGTTTTAACTTAGCCCGACCGGGAGGCGGTTTGCTCGAAAATTATTCCGTCCTGGAGGGCGGATAGTTTTAACTTAGCCCAGACTGTAGGGCGGTTTGCTCAGAAAGTTAATCCGTCCTTGAGGGCGGTTAGTTTTAACTTAGCCCGGATGGGAGGGCGGTTAGTTTCAGCTTATTCCAGCTCATTTGAAAGGGCGATTTACTGTTAAGAAAGAATGGTTGGAATGAAGAAGCGCAAAAGAGAAGCTAGCATAAAACAAGATTTTCCATTAATAAGTGAACGGTTTACATAACATTCATACAGTAAAATAGACAGAATTGGTATTCATAAAATAATTACAAAATCTTGAAATAAAGCTCGCCATCAAATGCGAAGGGATGAAGAACCTCTCCCGCGGAAGGAGCTCTCGAGAAGTGCATCGGCGGGGATCCTTTTGGAATGTTTGGATATGGGGGACCTATTGACCCATAGGCGCTGCGCAACCCCAACCATGGCACTCCCGAGGGCGATGTTTCCGGTACCCGGCCATTCCACGGAAAAGTCTTGCATCGCCTGTGCCCAACGGACCTTTTTTGGGATCAAGTGGAAATATTCTGCCGGGCATGTGAAGACCGGGCAAATACGGTTGGACTCCCGAAGCTCGTCGGGGGATGTGGATGAAGACCGGCAAATACAGCTGAAAATCACCGATGAAAGGACCATCGGCGGCATCTCGTTGAACCTATGTTTCTTCTTCTTCTTCATCGGAAAAATCTTCAAAGAGCAAAACATAGGCTTGTGGCCTAACTCAAGGGGAATCCCTATTGGTCTAGAATGGATTTTCATCTGCAAGATTCAGATGGGAAGAGAAAGGTCTCAAACTTTCAGGGTGCGGAATCAGGCAAAAGAGTGAGAAATCATGCCCTTATATGGGTATTGTGGACATTTATTGCCTGAACAGTTTTCATTCTCGTAACATAGAGAATCGCAAAAGCTGGTGGCGTTTTCTTATACGAGGGGGCACAACCGTCGAAAGCAATAAATTTCTGCTTTATGGGAAAACGTAAGCGCCGGCGGCAATAAATGCCTCCTAAAAGGAAGGCGTGCAGATTGACAGATAATGTGTGCATTAATTGTGCACAAATCTCGAAAGGGGTCATGATCATAAAGAGCGAAAATCGTATCCCTAGGGAGATAAAGTCAAAATAAATCGTGACTACCAATATCTTTTATGACAACCCAAATTAGGGGCAATATGTAGGAGACACCTAATACTACGCTTATGGAACCGGGCAGGCATAATAGCCAAGGACGTCAATCTCGATTGCCATAAGATGGTAGTTATAGAATTGACGACTTTGACGGCCGTGGCATTAGACGACTTTGACGGCCGTGGTATTAGAACGAAGGAGAAGTCGGAGAAAGTCGGCAAGGTGATCAAGGCTCATAGCCGGTTATGACCGAGATCATAATAACGGTGTTGACCAAAAAATCACTTGTCGACACGAACCCCGGTCGCTATCAAGGTCAAGAAAGTGTTCTAAAGGAGAAAGCTCGTCATCTGTGATAGAGAGCGGAAAGGCACAAGGAGCAAAAGGAGGCTCCTAGAAAAAGGAGGAAAGTCTGAGCTCGAACTCGGATGAATGATGGCCGAACTAGTCAACACGCTAATCTTGGCACGTCGGAAGCCCGCCATACCGAGGTTGGGGGCAACTGTTATGGACCAATATATTGGGCCAGGCAGATTCCCGGCCCAGTGGGGAGTCCACAGTAAAACCCCTTTATTTACCCAGGTAAATAGGGAACCAGGTAAATGGTCCCCCACTACTCCATCGTGCCTGATATGTGCAGGACCGTACAGTTAGTGGAGCAGAGACCTGGAGAACGTGGGACGTGCATAACGGCTGAAGGATGGGAGCATTTGCATGGGAGTGAAACCCTAGGTAATCCCTATAAATAGGAGATTACCCACCAGGTGCACTCTGGACTCTCTCTATTTCCATTACTTATCATTCAGTCACACGGCACACACACCACCCCCTGGGCGAAACGCCCGACCTGTGTTGCATCATGATCTGAGCTCTCTCGACGGTATCTCAACCATAGATACTATCGAGTTGGCACCTTTCACTGAGACTCAATCAGTGGAAGACCCTTTGATCCAAGATAAACCATTCCCAGCTTACTAGAGCTGGACATCTGTGTTCTACAACAGAACATAAAGTATTCTTAATTGTTCTGCAAATGGAAGGCCCTTGTTCCTAAACTTCGCATATTGTGGATTTTCCTGCGTATTTATATAAAATAAAATTAGCATGTCCATAGGTAAATAGAAGAAAAACATACCCATAAACTTACTACTCATAAATTAACCACGTACCGTTATTTTTCTCTCCCACCACTCACCCACTGCATCCACTGTATTCTTTTCATTATCCCACCCTATCCCTGTCTCTTTTCCAAACAATTTATCCCATACTAACCATTCTTTTTTAAAACAATCCCACTTATTTTTCAACTGGCGTCTGTCATAACTGCGGCCACTTTGACAATTAAAGTATGCAAGAATAGCTTTCCACCCTTTTCTTGTGAGAGTTGTGCCGCTGTGTTCCCCTTTATACACTTGAGTAAGGCATACTTGGATAAAAGCTTCTGTTGTTTTCATATATCCCATGAAGCCTTGATCTTTTGGGATTGATAACTCATATTGTGTTTAGCTAATTAAGGTCAAAACAAAAATACTGTATTTTAATTTAGTGAATTAAAATGTAGATGGATTGAAAAAACACTAGTAGCTCGGCAAAATGATATATAAGCAGCATCAGTGCTGTTTCTACTAGCCATTAATCATAGATCGAGTGATTATAGAATCTTAAAAGGATATATAATCTAGAATCGTAGATTAAAAGGATATAATTATGTATAAACAACACTTGGTTTAATTCACTACGAAAAATATCGTCCATGTGTACCAGTTAAAATGGTGCATCTGTAGCGGTTTTAACTGCTACAAACAACAAAAGTAACCACTACAAAACACACTATCACAAACAATTTTGTAGCGGTTTTATGGAACTGCTACATATGTCAATATAAGTGCTACTATATTTATAGCCATTTTTCCAAATTGCTATAAGATGCGTCTATATATCACACATTGTAAGAGCATCTTATAAGGAATATTATATATATATATATATATATATATATAATGTGTTTCTTGTAGTGGTTGGCTAACCGCTACAAATGTAGCGCCATTCCCCCCCCCCCCCCCCCCAAAACTTAGATGTGGCGGGAAATGAAATTTGAAAATTTGGCATCAACATTTGTAATTTCAAAAATTTTAAAATATGGCACCAAACATTTGAAGCGGTTGGATAACTGCTAATAATATTTAATGAAATTTCAAATTATTGCGCTAAAAATTTTAATTTTAATTTCACTTTGTAGCAGTTGTTGAAGCAGTTGAGCAACCGCTACTAAAAGTTGAATAAGTTTTAAAACAAATTGTGTGAATTTTTTTTCAATCTATTATGCCAATATTATTTTGAATGGTTTATCATTTAAGTAACTATTTAAATGATAGTAATTATTATTTGAGGAGAATGATTAAATTAAATTAGAAGAGTATGAATATTATGTATGTTTAATAACGTGTAGATAATAATGATTTATGTTCTTCACTTTATGAAGTTGAAGATGGAAAGATATATCTGCTTATGAAATGACTGTTGAAAATGTAGTGGAAGGAAACTTCAAATTTTGTGGAGGAAAAAAAAAGTTAGAAAGACTTATATGAAGAAGTAAATAAATGAAATTATGAAATCAAAGATTTGAGGAAAAAAATGTACCATGTAAGCTTAGCTCTTTATCAAGAAGGGAAAGAAAAACAAGAGAGGAGAGGGGTGGAAAGAAATGGAAGGGGAAAAGAAATGATGTATAGTAGTTGTATTTATAGGGATCAACGAGACGTTTGTAGCGGTTCATTTTATAGCGGTTATTAAAAATATTAATTGAAATTTTTTTTAAAAGTATTTAATTTGATTTCTTTACAAGAACAATTTTTTTTTTCAATCATTTTTCGCCGTCGTCCCTAAAAAAATGTGCGGAGAAAATTCTAATGTTGAGTGTATGATTTTGTAGAAAAATATTTAAATTAAGTGATAAAAAATGTAACTTCTAAAAATGCATCTAACTATAGGTAAATTGCCATCACCTTCGGAGAATAAGTTTTTGAAATTGGCTTGCTGGAATGGCTCACTTTCATAGGTGATGTTATCATCATCACTCATGTCATAAAGGTCTTGAGGCTTTAAGTGAACCTCAATATTCTAATCCATATGCCTCTCACCCTCGACATAATACTTTTCCTTATGTGTGCAAAGAATCACATAAAACTAGTACAAACACAGGTCATTTATGAGTGCAAGAAATATTGGCAGCTAATGGTTCACAAAGTCATGAAATATTTAGAGTGGAAAAACTTGTCTTCTACAACTTATGCAACAAATTGGTCAAACATGGGTTACAGAATTCTAAGAACGTTGGAGTTTAAGAAATGGTAGTCATGTTTTTGCTCACTGTTAGACATAGAATAGGCAATAGGGTGGTTCAAGAACTATTTTAACATCCAGGGGAAACCATAAGTAGGCTTGTGTACACGGTATTAAAAGCTATACTTAGTTTAGGTAGGGAAAATATCAAACCATGTGATCCCGAATTCCGTGGCTGCCACCCAAAAATAAAAATGATCGTCGATATTATCCTTATTTCAAGGATGCCATTGGAGCAATAGATGGAATGCATATAAAGTGTGTGGTCAGTGGTCCGATGAGAGATAAATATATCAGGAGAAAGGGATATCCAACACAGAATGTCATGATTGTGTGTGATTGGGAATATGCTTTATGTTCATGTTGGCGGGATAGGACGGTACTGCACATGATGCTCGTGTGTTTCACTCTGCTATCTTAAATCCATTTATAAATTTTCCTTATCCACCTCAATGTATATTTTTGTATACTTCAACTAAATTACTATGTTTGCATTTAACATTTGAATTTATTATCTCACACCTTCAAAATATTTTCACCATTTATTAGGCAAATATTATTTGGTCAATGCTGGATATCCAACACCCGTTGGGTATCTTGGTCCATATACATGTGAGTGTTATCATGGATTTGGAAATCATAAAGATTCCTTTAAGTTTTATCATTCAAGTTTGAAGTCCACTATAAAAAGGAGTTTTGAAGTATGGAAAAATAGGTTTGAAATCTTACAAAGAATGCACAAATATAGCTATCAAATACAAGTCTGCATGGTTTGTGCAACAATGACTATACATAATTTTATTAGGAGAATTCTCAAACAGATGTTAATTTCATGGAAACTGAAAATGAGAATATAGATCATGTAGATAATATTAGTATAGATGAAAAGCATTTCTCGACTAATTGTGCTACGCCATCTTCCACCCAAATGAATTAGATTTGTGACACAATTAGAGACCAAATTGTACTGGACTTGTGATCCAAAGTACTTATGTAACATTATTTGACCAAATTATGTATTTTAACATTGCTAACTTTTTTAAGTTAGCATTTTTCACTTTTTTGAAATTTTGATTTTAATTTTTCTCTTATAATTAATTATTTCAAAAGTCACTTATGCTACCACCATTTCAAACAAGTTTCAATTTCACAAACGTTATTTATATTATTGTCAATCCAAAAATAAATCATATTTCACAATCTGAATTTTAGTCAATCTTACTTTTTCATAAGTCATATCGCAAATAAGTCATTTTTCTCACCGCTATTCCAAACACACACAATCTTGAAAGGAAGTTTTTTTTTTTTTTTTTGATATAAACTTGAAAGGAAGTTGGATGGTGGCAAAACACAAAAGTTAGGCTTCTTTCCAAGGGGAAAAAAAACAAGATGCAGCATTTAACCAGGAAGGGATATTGGGCAACAAAAATAACAGTGTGGGCCTACAAAATTGTTAGCCCAAAACAACTTTCTCATGATATCATGTTAACAAACACAGAATTTGGAGAAATATACTAATCTCTTCTTGAGAATTATAAGCCACAATGGCATTACAATAAACCTTCTTGGGTAATTCTACTATTAACCCTAAACTCTAGGATTAATGAAAAGTGAGGATTAAGTTAACCTCCCTCATTTTCGATGAGGATCCTATCATCTTTCACTTTGATCCATACAATTAGACCTCTATTTATACGGTCTTATAATGATTAACTACCTCATTAAGGTCTTAACTAACTAATGATTTTATATATCTTCAATAGTCTTAAATGCTTAAATCTTGTGAGAGGTATTAAAATGCTAATTTAAGCACTGCTCTTTGACCTGGAAAGTTTTCAGCTTAAAAAATGGGTTGCTGTTTAGAGATGTTCGCTTGATGAGTTCGAAATTTTAGAAGCTAAAACTGATACCGAGCTTATTGTTCGACACCTTTTAATGTGAAGCAATGGTTTTAAGTTAGTGTCTAGGTGATGGTTGGCAATAAAAGGATTGAATTTCACCCATGCTTCATTTTTACCCTGTTTTGAACAGCCCAATTACCATACGAAAGAATTGAAATTTAAGAAAAGGAACATATTAAGAGTTTAATAAAAAGTGAGAGTTTTGGGGCTTTGGGAAATACTGATCATGCAATTACAGTGCATCAAATTGTGTGTATTAATCTGATATAAATATGTATAAAATTATATGTTTTGAGATATGCCCAAGTCCATCAAAGTGTCACAAAAAGAAACCAAGAAAAAGGTGCTATTAGAGAAGAGAAAGCTAGAGGTAGCTAGCATGATCCCTATTTCTTATATTTTTTTTTTTTGGAATTGGGGACCTAATGGTTCCCGGGAAGTCGGTCGAACCCGTCGATACAAATTTGGATAGCCAAATAATCATACCTGTTCGCACTACCTGAGTGCTTGGTCTATTTCTTATATTTTGCATTGGTTGCATGTTTATATATGCTATTTTTCTGTAGTTAAGCATAAGAACATGTAAATTCCTTGCCCAAGTTTTACACATGGCCGGTGGCGGACCCACGTTGATGATGGGGAGTGCCCCCCCTTGATTTTTTTTTTTTTTTAAATAAAAAAAAAAAGAAAATATATTTTCCTATAATAAGAGTAGAGCGAAGGGTTAAGAAAAAAGGCATACTAGCCAGCAATCAAAGAAGACCTTATCTTGAACCAACGCAATTAAAAGGCCCAACGACCCTCAAGGGCGGACCCATGTTGTAGAGAAGGGGGCACTTGAATTTGAGATTTTCTATTTTTTTTTGTAAAAGTAATACATATTTGAATGATTGTCCACCCTTAAATTAAGTGTCCATCTTAATACATCAAGACTGCACTTCGTAATGAGATGGTGGATGAATGGTTGAATGATGATTTAATGTCTTATATTGAAAAAGATGTATTTGATAGCATTGATAATAAGACAATTATAATGGAATTCCAAAAAATAAGGCCTAGAAGGATGACATTATAGTTATTTTTATTGTAATATATTTTTTTAATTAAAATATATGTACTTTAACTTATTGAGTGCCTATGCTTCATTGTAATTTATGTAGCTGCATTTATTTCTAATAGTACTTAACCTTACTTTTCTAAATGACATGTTTGTAAAATAATTGTTTCTCTTATTACATTATCAGTATTCACTTGATTTCATAAATATTTTTTTGATATATTTTTTTCTTGTTATATTCTTTTATTTTTAAATGCATTTAAAATTTTCTTTAAAAGATTTTTTTGGGGGCAATCCGCCCGCCAATTGTGCCCCCTTCTGTAATTTTCTGAGTCCGCCACATGGCCATGTGCATTATTCAAATTAGTTAGTGCATTTAGTTGTGAGGTATTGTTCTTTGAGATTTATTTTTCATGCTCAGTTATAATAGTGTATTTATATATTGAGCTGTCATTTTTATTACTGAGATTCTCTTGATGAGTCTTACCTCTTTCTTCCACGTACAACCCAGGGGATTAGTTCTTTAAAGGGAAAGGGCAAGCTTGTGGAGGAATAGCTAAGGTGAAGACTTCACAAAGACTCTACTTAATCTACTTTTCTTACTAAAATAATTTATGCAATGTTGCTGTTAAATTGTTTAGTTTTCAGTCATATTATTAGTTATGTTGTCCATGAAGTTCAGCATGTAATTTGAGAATTTTGGAATGTAAGTATCACCCATAAGTAGGTAATAAGAAGAAGCTGATGCAGCTGAAGGTGACTAGGTGAGTGCTATGGTTAGAATGGCATTGATGCTTAGATAGAATATGAGTCTGGTTTCTCTCTATATCAACTCTCTGCCCATTCCTTATCATTTGCAAATCCTGACTGTCGAAATCTTGATCCAAGGACCCAGAACAATTTACATAAACCGCACGCGGTAATTTTAAAAATTGTTCTGGGCCCTTGGAATAAGATTTTGACAGCCAGGATCAGACTGTGAGAGATAATGAGAAATTTGCTTATGAGAGAATCCTCTCCCGATAGAAGATAGATGATGACTTGTATTATGTTTGTGCTTCCATTTTGTGAATGGCTACTAAAAGCAAGGCAAATTTATGAGTTAAGGCCTCAAATTTTATAGGTTAGAACTTAGAAGTACACATCCTGAGCTAGAACTGTCAATCGTCGGGCCGGCCGTGAAGGGCGGGGCCCTGTCAGGCCGGCCTCCAGGGCCCGGAGTAAGAAAAACACCTATTTTTCAAAGCCCGGCCCGAGAGCACCAGGGCCTGGGCCCGAAATTTACTATCGCAAATTTTAACCATTTTTCCTCCGTGTTTTTCAAAGAAATATAATTAGTAAATTACAACAATTAAAGCTCTAATTTATCAAAAAAAAAAAAAACACAATCATCCAACAAATAAGCGATCACTTAATTCATAATAAAAAACAAATTATGTTCTAACTTACATAAAACATAAAAAGCATATACTAAGCAACATTAGAAGGATGACTATTAATATCATTGTCGTCATCTTCGTCACTATCATCAATGTCAACAACATTAGATTGTGCTTCACTATGAGCAGGGTTCGGTTCATGAGTAAGAATATTAATTTCTTCTCGCATCATGAACACATCCATAATCGTTTTACGCAACAAATAATAAACCAAATCACAAAATTAGAGTATAGTTATTAAATAAATAAATAACTCTATAATAAATATAAAAAATATTATATATATATATATATATTAATAAATTACCATCATAGCTAAATCCATGCATCCAATTGCGAGTACAAATAAGAGCTTGAACATTAGAAGGAAGAATGGAACTTCTATATTTTGTTAAAACACGTGAGCCAATACTAAAAGCGATTCACTAGCTACTTTGTAGTAATTGGAATACTCAGAATATCAGTTGCCATCTTTGAAAGAATCGGAAATCTATGTTGATTGTTCTTCCACCAGTTCAAGACATCCAATTCTTTCCAATTATCAGGCTTTAGTATTGGTTCTTCCAAATAAGTTTCCAATTCAGACTTGTTCATGGAAGAATGATCCATACTCGCATAAATATCTTGATAATCCTGCATCATTACAAAACAATCAAGTAAATACTAGTTGAACACCCAAGAAATTCAATTGACAATGAAATTAAAACATACATCAAATGCAGCATCAAAGGCAGTTACTGAAGCACTTGAAGTCTGAGAAGAATGGAGGGTTGTCAATGTTGAAGATCGTTAATTGATTCAAGAGTTGGAAGACATGTCCTCACATTTGAATATTCATCAAAAATGAAATTCAACTTGCTCCTTATGTGGGCGACCTTCTCATCACAAGTTATAGAGTCAATCCTTTGATAGAAATATTGTATAATATTGAACTTCCATCGAGGATCAAGAACCACTGCAACTACAAGAATGACGCTATAATTATGCTAATACTTGTCAAACTTCCCTTTCATTTTCAATGACATCTCTTTGATCACTGGGTCAGGACTCGCCATATTTTTAGTAAGCAACATCTCAATTTTTGATATTTGCATAAAATAAGAATTAGAAGTTGGATAAGATGACCCAGAAATCAACGTTGTAATCTTCTCAAATGGCCTCAAGAAATTGCACATTGTCTCTGCTCTATTCCACTCATCTTGTGTTAGAACAAACTTGAAGTTTGGATCATCCAAAGCCATCTTTCCAAAAGCACGACGATATTTAAGACCACTCTCAAGCATTGCATAAGTGGAGTTCCATCTAGTAACCACATCTAATCGCAAGCCCATAGAAGTGTCAATGCCACCAACTTCTTGAACACATTGCTTGAAAAGATTCATCCTTGCCTCAGAGGCCTTTACATATCTAATACTCTCTCTCATCTTATTCGAAGCAGAACTTGTTACTTTTAAGCCCTCTTGAACTATCAGATTGAGGATGTGGGCACAACACCTCACATGAAAACAATCCCCATTACAAACCAAGCTAAAGTTGTTTTGCATGAGTAGCCTATCTTTCAATAAGTCTTGCAATGTATCATTTGCAGATGCATTATCTAGAGTAATTGAGAATATTTTATCATCAATCCCCCATTCTTTCAAACAATCATACACTTTCTTAGACATCGAGATCCGAATGTGGAGGCTCCATCCTACGGAAGGCGGGTATCTTCCGTTTAGTGTCCACTTTTCATCAACAAAATGAGTTTGTCAAACTTATATATCCTTCAGAAGTCACAGAAGTCCAACAATCATAAGTCAAGCATATTCTGCCAATACTGTTCTTCGATTTTTGTTTCAAAATATTCTTTTGTTGGCGGAAGAATTTCTGCACATAAGTCGTCATTGTGGTTCTAGAAATGCACCTTACATCAGGATTCAATGTCCTTAGAAGTTCTCTGACCCATTTATATTCAACAAATGAATAAGGAAGATCATGCTCAATTATGCATAAAGCGATAATCTCCTTAATACGCTGATGGTTAAGTTTTCTAGACCTCATTTTTCCTTCTCTATCCAACATCATCACCCCAACATCTCGAAATTTATCCCCAGCAGGACAATTCTTAATATGACGATTTAGATGTGAGGTGCCTTTATCTGCACCCCTTGTAAATAAACGTTGACAAGCATTACACTTTGCCTTAGCTACCCCTTCAACTTCAACTCTACTAAAATACCTCCACACATCGGAAGACAAATTTCTTGCCTTCTTAGGTTTTGATTCTTCAGTCTCTTGAAGAGAAGACGTCTTACCCTTAGCCATCAAAGCTAATGATTCATTAGTCTCTTGTAATTTTTGTGATAAAGACATTAGGCTGCATCAAAGATCAACAATAATACAGTATACATAACTTGGTTATCATATTGTAAACGTTTTTTTCCAAATAGCTTCAATGAAAGATTTTTTCAACAACCAAAATATCAAATTTGAAAAGAAAATAGGGAGAATGATTTTTAGGTAACAAACTTGGTTGTTGAGAAGTTTTAAAGCATTGATGAGGTGGTATTAATTAAATAAAATACAAACAAACAGTTAAAGAACAATGTGGGTTTGCTTTTCAGTTGAGGCCTACATAAAAAACATAACATAATAATATTGGTCTCCTCTTTCTGGTCTTTGTTGGGTTTTAGTTTTAGGATTAACCTAAGACTCTTGAGGCATCTCTGTGTCTTGTTTCTTTTGGAATTTTCACAGCAATCCCAGTTTCTACATTTTCTGGACTCGGCTTAAAGTTGAAAGTGATCAAAGGACCCACACCACACTTTTGCTTTTGGAAGAAGCAGCCACGAAAAATAGAGGCAAAACTCAATCTAAATTTTTACTTACTGCAACTCACAACTCAGTTTCTATACTTCAAGTCTTCAACCTACTACAAATCATAATCAGTGTCATTTTTCTATTCAACTTGGTTTTTTGATTTCTCACCATTTTCTCAAACAGGCAGATAAAAGCAAGGTTGGATTTAAGAAAAATGAAACAATGCTAAGCCTAAAGAACCGAGAAGTAGAATGCTCTAGATTTTCGGTTCGTTGGAGTAGATCGAAAGACCCGAAGGAAGTGATCCTCGGCACCTTGGGTGAGAGTGGCGAGAGGCGAGGTAGATTCAATGGCGAGTGGCGGCAGCGGGGAGTAGGGACCCCGAGGTTGTCGGAGAGACGCGAGTGGCCGAGTGGGTGTCGGAGAGACGCGAGAAGCCGAGAACCGAGAGGCCGAGAGCCGTGGTGCGGCGAGGTGGAGAAGACGAGTTGAGACTTGTGATCGAGGAGGAGTGGAGGAGACGAGGTCGAGTCCGGGTGCGGGCCGAGTCCCTGTGAGAGTGAGACGCCTTGACGAGACGCCCGAGTCGCAGAGTCGCCGATGAGTGATGAGGAAAGGAATGGAGGAATGTGGAGAATGGAGATTGATTTTTTTTTTAGGGTTTACCCTCTCCACTTTTTTTTCCCCCTCCGAGTCCGAAGGCGAGAACCAGACGGCCCAACTCACCACTCCACTGAGTCCACTCCAGTAGTCCAGTCCACATCCACAATTCCACAAAAAGACGGGCTTAACGGGCCGCCCGTAAAGCCCTTGCCCCTGCGGGCCAAACTTCACCTCTCACCTCCATTTTTCGGGCCGGCCTTAAAGGGCCAGGGTTTAACTGTGGCCCCGGACGGGCCAAAATTGCCGTTTAATGACTCTAATACTCACATCCCAAGATATTAAAATATATAAATATATACGATACATATTTCTATACCCATATCTTAAAATTTTGAAAATTGTTGCGTTATTGTATCTCTGTTTTTTTTTTTTGTGTGTGTGTGTGACAGGATTGTATCCTTGTTCTTTTTTTAATCATAACATAGTTTATATATTTATTAAAATTATCAGCAAAATCATTCAAAATTTGAATATTCATTTTCATACAAAATTATTTTTTATCAATTAGTAACAAGCTATAATAGACATCTATAAATTACCAACATCAATACAACTTATTTGCATTGTGAATCATGTGTCTCCTTGAACTTTTTATAATTTATATTATTGATCAGGAATGAACTTGTCTATTCCTTGGTTAAGTAAAATAAAATTATCAGAGGCTATATAAAAAATCATTTACTTATCAATATATATATATATATATATATATATATATATATTTCATAAATTATTTTTGAACAATATTTCATAAATTATTGAATGTGCCAGTATTGTATGCCTTGATTGGAAAGATCTTTGAATCCTAAAGTGTCCTTGAGCGTGGGCGAGAGGTAAGTCTCGGGAAGCTTGGATTGTCCACTAGATTGAGCGTCTCCTCATCAATGCGTGTTTCGGCAACCGTTCAAGTATAATAATTTTTAGTTTATCGGACTTTTGGGTTTCCAGTGAGTTAGATAGATAGATAGATCGAGTCGATGAGCTTTGTTGGTATACGTATCTGAGATCTTCTAACCCTTGATTCGAAGACATAACACAGTCATTTGGATCTTGATACATCCACCCTCCAGTTTCATAAATTAAAAGTCAGAGGCTATATAAAAGTCATATTTTTCGTGAATTGTGATTTGTGAGGAATACAGCTAATTTTGAGCTTTATGATATAAAAAACATAGGCCCACTTGGTTGAATATTGGACCTTCTTAAATATTAATGGGCCCAAAGATATGCCAGCCACACGTAACCAGTAACTACACTAACCCATCAAATAAATACCGCTTAATGGTAATGTTTTTGTCATTGGAAAATGCTTATTTAATTTTAATTTTTCCAAGTCACCCACAACAACAAACCAGAATACCGCTTTTGCCCCTATCGTCTCGGTCAATGGAATCGGAATTATAGCAGTGAAGCGCAAAGACAATAAAGCACCAGGCGCACGTTAGCTCGGGCAGGGAACGCATTGCTTGGAGGCGGCGCTGCCGTAACCGGCGGAGAATCTGCTGTATCGGGACTCGGAGGTTCAATGTACGGCGGCGGTGGCGGTTGGTTGAGACTCGGAGGCAAACCGAGGCCGTGCTTGACATTGATTTCGAAGGCCATTCCGTTTTGGCATTGAACGCTGTCGCTGGCGTCGGAGAAATAGTAGTTGGGACCCTCTATGGTCAACGGAACAGCTATGGCCAACGCCTCGCCAAAACTAGAATCGCCGCTGTTGTACACGAAGGTGCCATTGTCGGACTCGTCGGCAGAGCAATTCCGGTACGTTGTCAAGTTGTAAGTCTGAATCACAGTCTGGTTGGAATTTGTGTTGAAGACTGAGAGGATCAGGGGGAAAATAAAGATAACGAGAAAATTAGAAATAGAAAAGGAAAATGAAAGCTGAATTTGGTACTGTTCTAGTGTACATCAACCCACAAATATTTCATCTGGTTTGAAAATCTTTCAGATAAGAACGAGTATATCTGGTAACTATTTCGTGTTATGGTATCATTTCCCTTCATTTTCAACGCAACCAAACAGAGCATTTTACTGGATAAAACGACAAAGACTGAAAAATGTTCACAGTGAAAAATGGAGGGACTGAGATTTGAGCTTACTGAGATAATCGCCGAGGTCGAAGGTTTGATTAGCAGCCCAATCAGAGTAGTTAGCAGCGGAAGTGTTGGTGGTGGCGTTGAAGAACCAGCCATTGGTACCGCCGACAGTATGGTTGGTGTACACGGTTGCGGCTGCGGTGGCGGAGATGAAGAGGGCAAACACGGTGACGAGGGCTACGGTTACCGACGCCATGGGCGGCATGGATGTGGATAGGATGATTCTATAAGATGAGTTGTGGCGTTGACTTGAGTAAGAGAAATTGCAGTTTTGATAAAGGGATTGGAGGGGACTTGGTCATAGGCACTAACTGGGTAAGAAGACATTTTTAGGATTTTTAAAGTCTTAGAAAGGTTCATGGGTCACATGATGAACTCTGTCATCAAACATGTTCGCATTTGTTTATCAAATTTGCTGTCATAAAATGTCTGAGTTCTTGTCTCGATTGTCTGCACTTTTGATTTGGTCAAGGTTTACACTTTTTTTTAAAAAAAAAAAGACAAAATGATATTAAGGAAACAAGATGTTTACAAAAAAATTACTACTAAAAAAGCTAAGGAAAGCATTAAAAGTAACAACATTGACATGAATAAGTGAAAATGCATGAATTAAAGAGAAGATTTCATGTAAAGCTAAAGATGAAGCAAGAAAATGAATGAAAGCCTTCTGGACACGGTGGACCATTACAGATGGCTTTGGATCACATTGTATTGGCTTAGATTGATATATCCAGTAGAGTGAGGCTATTAAACACTACTCCCTCTCCCCAATTATAGTTTTAAGCTCGTTTTGAGTTGGTCTTTGTCACAATTATGGGACCAATGTTTTTTTTTTTTGTAATTTCTTTCTAAAATACTCATATTGATATTTTCTCAATAATAATTTGATAATACACTTATATATTATATAAAGTAAATAATGTTTGTAACTCATTAATGTCATATACATCTCAATTATACTTTTTTTTATAAAATAATTTTGAGCAATTTTTCTCATATCACCTCTACTAATACTTCCTCTACAATAATTAATTTAACAACACGCTTATATTCTATCAAAGTGAGAGATTATACTTTATTTTTTATTTTTAAATAAAATAATTTTAATATTCCTTTAAAAATATTTTTTTTGTAACTATCCGTCCAAAGTGATTAATTTTTTTTTCTTAAAATAACCTAATAAAACATTAATTTCATTATCTTTTTTCCTCAACGTGAAGTTCAAAATCACGGCTTATGGGAGTAAAATATTATGCTTCCAGCCCCAAATGTAGAACCTAAATTTATAAGTAAAATACAAATTTACTTATGAAGTAATCCATCAAAAGCACTTGATAATTACATACGAAGGTTTCAGAATGGTACAAAAATGATACGGTTATTAAGTTTACTAAGTGACCCACATGCAGGCTGAGTTTTTTAGTATATGCCTTAAAAGAATGGCTCGACGGGAACCTACGCCCCGAAGATCAGATAGAAGATCAGATAGCTGGTGTATCACATTTGGAATCCTATGTAGGGGTATTTTTAGAAAATAATTATAATTAACTAATTTAACTTCTCTCCTTAATCTCTACAAATTCTGGTAAATAGTTCCTATAATTAGGACCGGAAGGAGTAATAGTTATCTTACGTGCAACCATATATCTTATAGATACATCTATCAAATTTAGTGAATACATGTATGGTTTACATGCTATTTGAATGAGTCTATATTATGAGTTTGATATATTTCCAGAAATGTAGAGATTCATTCCAAAATAATAACTAGTGCTATTCTCATTGTCGATTTTATTGGAGAACAAGTAGTACATATCAATAATTGAATTATATAATATTTGGTTATTTAGGAAGAATCTTCTTATTCTTTAATAAATGCCAATATTATTTTTTTTAGTGATTTGTTGTATCATTTTTGTGACTCGGATTAACAAACAAGTCATACTAATAATAATTTTATTTGGAATAGTAAATTTCAGGTTTACTGCAACTTGTTTCTCAAAACAATAATGTGGCATCCATGTTTTTGGGACATCAACAGGCTTTGTGAGCAAGTATATAAGTAAAACGTAAATCTAGCTAAAGTTCATAAATTTTCATGATCCATTTTTTCCGCAAATAGAATAAAAAGGAAAAA
Source organism: Acacia melanoxylon (assembly GCA_019022615.1). NCBI lineage: Eukaryota > Viridiplantae > Streptophyta > Magnoliopsida > Fabales > Fabaceae > Acacia > Acacia melanoxylon. The sequence continues at coordinate 6,455,300 of JAFJYJ010000027.1, forward strand.
CTATATTAATTCTTCAAGAATATATCAATTTTCCAAGTCACCTACAACAACAAACCATAATACCGCTTTTGCCCCTATCTTCTTGGTCAATGGAATAGGAAATATAGCAGTGAAGCGCAAAGACAACAAAGCACCTGGCGCACGTTAGCTTGGGCAGTGAACGCGTTGCTTAGAGGCTGCGCCACCGTAACCGGCGGAGAATCGGCGGTATCGGGACCCGGAGGTTCAATATACGGCGGCGGTGGCGGCTGGTTGAGACTCGGAGGCAAACCGAGGCCATGCTTGACATTGATTTCGAAGGCCATTCCGTTTTGGCATTGGACGCCGTCGCTGGCGTCGGAGAAATAGTAGTTGGGACCTTCTATGGTCAACGGAACAGCTATGGACAACGCCTCGCCAAAACTAGAATCGCCGCTGTTGTACACGAAGGTTCCATTGTCTGACTCGTCGGCGGAGCAATTCTGGTACGTTGTCAAGGTGTAAGTCTGAATCACAGTCTGGTTGGAATTTGTGTTGAAGACTGAGAGGATCAGGGGGGAAAAGATAACGAGAAAATTAGAAATAGAAAAGGAAAATGAAAGCTGAATTTGGTACTGTTCTCAGTGTTCTGTTTGGTCCCAGAGAAATCGAAAGAAAAACTTTCATTTAGTGTACATCAACCCACAAATATTTCATATGGTTTGAAAATTTTTCAGATAAGAACGAGTAAATCTGGTAACTATTTTGCGTTATGGTATCATTTCCCTTCATTTTCAGTGCAACCAAACAGAGCATTTTACTCGATAAAACGACAAAGACTGAAAAATGTTCACAGTGAAAAATGGAGCGACTGAGATTTGAGCTTACTGAGATAATCGCCGAGGTTGAAGGTTTGATTAGCAGCCCAATCAGAGTAGTTAGCGGCGGAAGTGTTGGCGGTGGCGTTGAAGAACCAGCCATTGGTGCCGCCTACAGTATGATTGGTGTACACGGTTGCGGCTGCGGTGGCGGAGATGAAGAGGGCAAACACGGTGACGACGGCTGCTGTTGCCGATGCCATGGGCGGCATGGATGCGGATATGATGATTCTATAAGATGAGCTGTGTGGTTAAGAGAAATTGTAGTTTTGATCAAGGGATTGGAGGGGACCTGGTCATAGCCATAGGCACTAGGAGGTAAGAAGACATTTTTAGTATTTTTAAAGTCTTAGAAAGGTTCATTGGTCACATGATGTACTCTGGCATCAAACATGTTCACATTTGTTTATCAAATTTGCTGTCATAAAATGTCAGAGTTCTTGTCTCGATTACATGGTTTGTAAAATCAGACGGATCGGCCGGTTCAGACCGGAAACCGACTAACCGATCCGAAACCAGTCCGGTTTAGGGTAAACCGTTTGACCCGGTGAACTCGGGGTAACCCAACGGGTCAAACCTTTTTTTTTTAATTAAAAAACAAAAAATCTCCTTCAATTTTTATTTTATTTTATTTCTCTCTCAATTTTTTTTTTCACTTTTGGATGTCATATGGGTTTGATTTGAATTTGTTTTTTGGTTTTCCTGAAGCTATTGTGGTTTCTCTGTTTTCGGTTGGCTTGCTTTAGTGGATTTTAAATGTAGGTTGTAAAGAAAATTGTTAAGAATATCGAATATGTCACATGTATTGGAGTATATGATTATTTTGCCATTTTGATCTAAAGTATTGAAATGATATATAGTATGTCAAATTTAGGTTGGTGTGATAAGAAATTAATTATTTTTCAATTTTTTATTATACCGGCTAGCCGGGTTGACTCGGCCGACCGATCTGACCTAACCCACTAACCCTTAACCCAGTACCCCGACCGTTCAGTGACAGGTTCGGATTTCAGAACCTTACTCGATTGTTTGCACTTCTGATTTGGTCAAAGTTTACACTTTTTTTTTTTAATAAGACAAAATGACATTAAGAAAACAAGATGTTTACAAGAAAAATTCCTACTAAAAAAGCTAAGGAAAGCATTTAAAGTAACAACTTGACATGAATAAGCGAAAATGCATGAATTAAAGAGAAGATTTCATGTCAAGCTAAAGATGGAGAAAGAAAACTTCTGGACACGGTGGATTATTAGGCTATGTTTGGTTGGAAGTGAGAAAGGGAGGGGAGGTGCCCATTCCTAGTGTGAAAAGTCAGGTATAATCCTGATATGATATGCTTCCAAAGTTAATGTACGGAAAACGATAAAAAAGCTATGTAATTTTTAAAAATTTTCATGGGCAATTTTGTCAAAATTTTATCTCCCTCCCCCTCCCCTCCCTTCCCTACCCTCCAACCAAACAAAGCTTTCGAGATGGTTTTAGATCACCTTGTATTGGCTTACATTGATATATCCAGTTGAGTGAGGCTATTAAACACTTGTATGGAAAAGAGAGACATGCCAAACTTGATTCTTCCATAAAAATTCTGTTATGGGGACCATTGTAGCTAGGGATGTCCAAAAAACCTGATAGTCCAGGTGGTCTGACCCGACCCGGTCTTTGGATTTTTTTTTTTCCCTTTTGGTTTGGGACCATATGAGGCGGACTGGTATGCTCGGGTCAGACTGGATTTCGGTCCAAGGGCTAAGATCCCCTATATTTGTTCGGTCCGACCCGAGGCTTATCCAGCCGAGGTCCTCCTGGGATTAGACGACCGGGTTAACCCGCCCGTCTCCGATCCATGGACATCCCAAATTGTAGCAAGTGATACCATGTTAATAGTGGTGTCTCTGCTTCTTGTACTTATAAAGGAGAACATCACATCCATTTGCATTGAGAGAAATTGACGAGGCAAATAGTGAATTGGAGCCGTCAATGTTACAGGCAAGTGATGGATCTTGGAATGCTTTATCTGAGAACGACTGGTAATGATATTTCGAATTTCCTGAATAATGGCTAGAGAGAGGTCACTTTTTCCTGTATGTCCGTTTTTTTTTTTTTTTGTTTTGTTTTGAAACAAATATATAAATATCAATTAAACTTAAAAAAACCCTAAAAAGTTTGTTAACAAATAGAAATGTCAAATAGGTCTCTAGAAAGGAATCTGAAAATTTAAAATGGTGTACTTTTACCAAAAGCTTGTCAATTTTTTTTTTTTTTTTTTTTTTTTTTACAAAAGAAAGAACCCCACCAGCACTAGAGCTTTGCTGCCGACGTTATTACACCCCGACTGGCTTCGCCCTCTCGGGTGGCGGGTTAGAGAGATCCCTTTTATTTATTACCTTTTCTTAGTTAATTATCTCATATTAACATGCATCAGAGTGTTACGCGGCAGAGTATTGGATCGGTTTGGACGAATACGTAAAACTGGTAAAAGCGCGGTAAATAGTAAATAGTAAATAGTCCTCGTAGGATTAGGGTACAGTCATCCCAAAGTAAATACTGGACGGAAAGTAAAATATACAGTCATTCAAAAATATAAATACACAAGACGATAGGGCATTTCCTATTTCTTCAGCCCTCAACTTCATGCCCTACCTCAAATCTCCAAATCAGTTCAGCTAGATCCACCTGTGTCTTTGGAACGGTCTGGGATTCAAAATTGAATCCAAGAGTAACTGTTAAACTCATATACAATATGTATGCAGTGCATGTATGCAACCATAATTAGGAAAACATAACATCAACAATGGCAACACATACCACATGCATTCAGAACACACATCAACGCCAAACAGGCTATAAACATAAGCCCCGATTCCATAGCGCTAGGAAAACAACAGTAGCCAGGGACTCAAATCCTAACTACACTGAATGCATCATCGGCTCAGTAGCGACCTAAGGACACACAGTCCACTAGGCCCTACATTCTAAACGCATGTCCCACTCATGAGACATGTTGCACAATCATGGCACAACAAATATACAAAAACCACATAGAGTATGCGACTAAATAGTTACTACCTAGCACTTTTTTTCCGGTAGCTAATAAATTTTTCCCGGTGCTTGAAAATTACTCCGGACACGTGCTGACCCTAAATAAAGCAAATATACCTTATTTTAATCGCTTATATAAACTCTCCTTTTTAATTCATGAAATTCGTCCATTTTTCAGAAATTCCAAAATTTATACCTGAACTTCAAAAATTCATAACTAATTCTAGAAAAATACAATTAAGGTGATTCTAGTGGCCATTTAACCCTTGAGATGTCTAGTTTTTATTAAAAATACTTTCAAAGGCCACAAAAATTTGCATATTTTTCCTGTGTACAAACTTTACTCACTGGTCAGAGGCGAAAATTCAGTTTCTGGGCTATTTTCAAAAATTCATTTCTCCTAGTAGGCATCTCACAAAATTACAAAATTATATACCAAAGTGAAGTCCAAGATGTCTACTTTAAGTACGTAAAATTTCATTGGCCATCAGACATCATTTACTATTTTAAAACCATTTACCAAGCACGACTGCCCATAATTCAGCAAAACTGTCAGATTGCCTTTTTCTTTAAAATTTAGGGTTTTGAGTTTCAAAATCATGTTCCCAACTTGACCCCACATGAAATTTCTTCCTAAACACTTTGGAACCATTAAAAACATCAAAATCACATTGTAAACTCATGTACGCCTTGCTGGACGAAAATTACAAATTATAAACAATAATCATAATTTTCACTTTAGCTTCATTTTCCTTCGTTTCTTTGCTCAATCTTCTCTTTGACACCATGAACTTAACTTTAATCACTTGGTAACCTATTTTGATAGTTAGGGCAGAGCCTCCCCTTAAAAATAAACCACTTCCTTAATCAGCCTCTTTTATGAAATAATCCAAAAATTCAGAATACAAAGCCACAAGAAGATAGGTTAGTGACTTACTTAATTTGTGGCTTGATTTTCCTTAGATTTCTTCCTCTTTGTGCTTCCGAAAGGGGTCGGCCTTGAGCATAAAAACACCAAGGAGAAGTTGTTCATAAATACTTTGGAGCCATAATGCGAGTTAAGGAAGATAGAAGACAACTCATGAAGTTTGAAACCTTGATCCTTCAAGTTGTATGTTTCTTCTTCTTCCTTTGTGCAAGCTCACCTTTTCACTCTTCTCTCTTTCTTGTGCACGGTTTAGGCAGCCCAAAATGCGACAGATTAGTCCTTTAATAAACACAATTGGTCATGCAAAATACCCATGCAAACTAATATCCATTGGTCCATAGGTTGTCCTAGGGTTTTGACTTGTTTCCCTTCCTTTTTCTCCAAGTTTCTTGATTTTTCTTGGCTGATTCTAGGGCTGGGCAAATATCTGATCCTTGTGGGCATGTTTTGATTTATTTCATGTGTCCTTTTGGTTCAATTTTGAGTTTAATGTTTAGTACAAGTTGGTTGGCTTCAAACTTTAGGTTTTTGACTTTAATTCCTCTCATCAATGCATGACTTTTGCTTCATTTTTTTTGTCCTTAAAGCTGGCACAATTTTAATGGGCTGAAAGAGGTTCAGTTTTTGTCTTAATTTGCTTCAAGAATAAGCCTTTACTTGATCCTATTTGATCCTCTTTTATTGGCTAACTTTTTCCTAAGTCTTTGACCTCTTAATTGGCTTCATATTTATTTAAAACTAGCTTATTTCTTCCCTTAACATGGCTGGGCAAAATTGTAGCTTATGGAGGAAGATTATTTGACTTTTCATGGCTCTTAATTAACTTAAACTACTCTTGTACAATTGCCTATTCAAAAGTCAAGCTTAAGTCCCTTAATTGCCACTTGTCCAACTAGGGTTTTTCCCTTTGACTTTGCATTTGAACATGTGATTTTTGCATTGATATATCTCTCCCTCTTTTTGGCCGGCATCCTAGGTCTCTTGGGAGGAAGATTTGTGCCTTAATGATGCCCATTTGACTTCTTGCATCATAAGTTAGTTTATGTCACCTTGATGATGTAAGCCTAGTTAGCTTCATTCTTAAGTCAAGGTTCCTTTCTCACATTTATTTCCCCTGACTTCCAACTATCCATTTCACGTGGAAAAGTGTCTGTCTCAAGTTCCCTTCTTGTTGGGCGAAATTTCTAGTTCAAATGGGATAAGAATGTGCTTTTTAGTTCCTTATGCAACATGTTACTTTTAGTCATAGCAAATTGTCTTTAGGTGTCATAACTTTTAGCATTTCATTCTCATTCCCTTTTGCCTTATGTGGGGCGAAATTTGACCCTATTAGGGTCCAATAATTTGTTCCTCAATGACCTTTAGACACTTAATAATTTTGACAAGTCAACTTGTCATTAATTAGCCCTATTAATTCAAAACAATTTCTCATTTTCCTGACTTATTAATTCAAAAATTAAGTCACAATTATAGTGACTTTGACATTGTCACAAGACCTCTACAATTTAACATGTCATTTGGCTATTAAAAGATTCCATGGAAAATAGACAATTAAATTGTAGACGAAACCCTTTCAATATTTCATTAATTCATATTTTGTACATTGTTTGTAAAAATAGGGGTGTTACAAACGCCATCCTGTCAACGGGATTCCAGCGGCCATCTGCCGGAGCTCCATGACAACTTGAGTAATAAGATTGACTACTTGAACTCGTTTAACTCTATCAAGCATCATTGACAACTTGAATAAAGACATTGATAACTTAAATATTGGAAATAACAACTTGAGTGTAGCCATTAACAACCTCAAGAGCGAAAGTTGTCAATGGGAGAAGGCGCAATCAATTAATAACATCTCTTCCCAGCCAGCAGGAGAGGTGCGATGGAAACCTCCGGGTCTGTGGGTGGCTAAAATTCAATATTGATGGTGCATATGTATCAGGTAGGGAGGAGGCTGGAATTGGTGTGCTATGCCGAGATCATTATGGCTCTTTCAAGTGGGGATTTGTAGACAAGGTTAAATCCATTTTGGCTTTTATGACGAAGGCGCTAGCTCTCAAGAGGGCCCTTATGCTAGCAGTGGATGATTGCTATATAGGCCATGATAATGTTGTGTTTGAATCTGATTGCTATATAGCTTTGATTGGAACACTACAAAAGACACTCTTAAAAGACTATGGACATCTACAAAATATTGGAATATTATCAATTTTTTTAATGTACCCAAAATTAATTAAGTATATTTTAAGCATCAAAATATCATTTTTATGTTTTACTACCTCCAGTTTCTAATATAATACTTCATCTAGTCATTTTTATAAACAACAACTACCACTTTCACGCGGATCAAAATGATAGTTTTTTTTTGGTTACCTACCCGGTTCACTGAAACATCGCCGCTTCGACTCGAATCCGAATCGGCTCGCGTCGCGCACCACGGCTATGGTGGGAGAGTTTCAATGGGGTTTTTTTGATTCACAAGGCTCGAACCCGAGACTGGCGTTTAAGCGACATGGCCATTTTACCACTGAGCAACCAATCCCTGTTGGTATCAAAATGATAGTTAAATTCAGTTAAAAGAAATAAGTATGTAATATATATATATATATATATATATATATAAATTCCAATTACATCTTTATTCATAAAGCGGGCTTATGAGAGATAATTAGTGGAAATTTAATGTGGAATATAATGAGTGTAAATAAGAGTAATTTAGAAAAATAAAAAGTGAAATAAGCATAATTTGTTGTAGATAGATGCTAAATAGAGAAATTTCCGCCGATAAGATCGACTAAGTTCATTTCAATATAATCAGTTAATGATTAACAAAAACATTAAAAATTCTGAATGATTAAAGAGAGAAAACGCGTAAGAGCATGGGGTTAGCATTAGGTCTTGTGCTGGAATAACATAAAATGTTATTAAAGCTAATTAGAGGGATTATGATTTTTTTATTATTTATTTAAAATTTTTTATATATTCTAATTATTTATATTAGATTATATATAAATGTGAATTTTTTTAAAGCAGTGTCTTAAATTAATTAATTTTGAGATAATATTGAGGTTACAGGAAAAATATTCTTTCTTGCATTGTTGGGCTCCTGGAACCTTTGATTCCGCCCCATAATTCAGGTACATAAAATTTGGAAAGAGTTGAAGAGCGGTAAGAAATCGTAATCCATAAAATATTACATAATTACTTTTTAAAATTTATTATTATTATAAATTATTTCCGCTATAAATCGATTCCTGAATATTTTTTGAAAGTTGCATGATGTTCTCAATGCATGTGTTATAGTAATTATTATAAAGGCATGTATTCAATGAGGGTAAAAGTCGAAAGACAAATTGTCACCTTAATAAAAATAATGAAGATGACATGTGACTGTCATCTAAGTATATTTAATTAACTAATAATCAAAATTATTTAATACAATAGTGAAAGAAAAATTACTCTATTTTATAAATTTTCCAGGTGTAAAATTACCCCCATAAATTTCTATAGTAAAATTACCTTCAGTTAAAATTTCGGGCCAAAATTGCTGCTGGCGCTTGAACCTTGATTAAGTGAAGTATTTGTCCTCTGATATACCGGCAATCCCGGCAACTTTCAGTCCCCTAACAAGTTGCGAGTGAGAGCAACTGAGCAAGAAGCAGCACGCATGGAGAAGGGAAAGGGGGTGATGGGAGGGGCGGCACGAAGATGGGACGTTGATTTCACCGACCATTCAACCTCTCATTCCTTTCGGGACAGTCTTGATCCTCCTGGTTTCTCTTGCGCTTCCCACGATCAGGTTCTACACATCCTTTTCTCACTATGCATTCCTTTTCCTCCTATGCTTTATTCAATTCGATTGTTCTTTCTTCTTTCCTTCCTGCTTCTTGAGTTGTAACTTTTGTAGGATGATTCGTCTCTGAGTCGCCAAAAGAAGGATGCAGAATCTATCTGGAAAGCCCAGGTAAATAAATGTTGTGATTATTTTCACCTTCGTAGATATCGTCGCTTTTGTTTCATAATGAATAGAATCCCTCTTATTTTTTGTGCCAGATTTTCCCCTAAATTCTATACCTTAGTTGGGATATTGTTCGGATACTATATGCTTTTAAGGAATCACACACATGAATTAACTAGTAATAACTTATTTGAGGTATAGATGGCCAGTAATTCACGGTGTTTCACTGCCATGGACATTTTTCCCCCTTTTTCCCTTTGTGGCTAGACTGCCAAGGACATAGTTACTGTATATATTTTTGGGCAATATATGTGCCTTCTTTTTCTTTATTGAAAATTATTTGTATTTTTAGGTTTGGACTACTAATATAGGAGAAATTTGATTCGTGTTTATTTTAGAAGGAAGGTTATTTTCCTTTCATTTTGGTGACATGTGAGAATACTGCCAAGAAAGGAACTTACCAATGTTATTAAAATTGACTATGGTTGCATCTGTGAAATATTGAATTGCCTTCAACATCTGCATCCAAGGTTTGGGTTTGCTAATGTTATAGATGGACAACTCTATGGTAATGCGTATTCTATGGGTTTTTACCCACTACATCTTATGCCATGTAGACAGTGTCACATACTACAGTGGTATCATAAGAATGACCTGTTCTGTTTAAGATTATAAAGGACTTGAACCAATGGAGGAAGTGAGTGATTGAAATAGGCGAGAGTGAATGATTTGTATGATTTGAGATGTTCATACTAATTCCCTGTCATTTTTTGCCAAAAGCATCATCATGTATAATCATCTGTTGTCTTTATATTTTCATTCCTATATAATGAATCAACAGTCTCAATATGCAAAGCTTCTATATTCCACAAACAGAAAGCTTGGGAAGTGGCACAGGCCCCTTTCAAAAACTTGCTGATGATGGGCTTCATGATGTGGATGGCTGGAAGTACTGTTCACTTGTTTAGCATTGGTATCACTTTTTCAGCACTTTGGCAACCGATAAGTGCATTACAAGGGGTCAGAAAAGGTAAGATGGTGATTATCATGTTGCCAATGTCATTATTGCTAAACTCCATAAAAGTTGAGTCTCTACAGCTTTGGAGTACATAAATTGTTCAACTCTAAAACCATGCTAATTTTTATATGAAAGATTTTAGTGATCATTTATCCTTTTCTGGCTTTTCATGATTATTAGTTGAGCTTGATATGGTAATGATGGCTTAGTACCTAAGTAATTTATGATCTTCTCCATTCTTACACGTTTCTGCATTTTTTTTCTTGCTACTTCTTGGACTATCTGTGGCAAGACAGGTGTTGTCACAGCATTTGTTTCCTCTGAGATAATTACTTTTCTATTTTTCTATGTTAGATTTTATCATCTGTTGCTTTGTAATTTATTTTGAATTTTTTGTTTAGTATGTGAGCTTCTTGTAATTCTTGCTTTAATGTTGCAAAATTTCTACTGGCGGACTATAGCATGTTCTCGCAATGATACTTTTCACTCTGAAATAATGCAGTTTTTGACGCTTACAAAGACAAGAAGGTGGAGCTTCTTGGGCCTAAGCTGCTCTATATAGCCCTCAATTTGGGGGGCTTGGCATTAGGTGTTTGGAAGGTAACATGATTTTTTTTATGCAAGGTAACATGATGTTTGGTCGGTCATCTTGTTCATCACCAATTATTATATCACTTTATGGTTTTTATGGCCTTACACAGAATCATAACGTCAAAGTGTGAATGTGCATTGACATCTATGTAGTAGTTCATAATTTGCATCTGAATATCCTCTCTTGCAGCTTAACACTTTGGGGCTTCTTCCTACACACGTGTCAGACTGGGTCTCATCCTTACCACCGGCTCAGGTAGGACTCATTCTCAAGAAAGTTAACTGCACATTGCTTTTTGCAAAGGGTTTCACAATTTTTAGGAACAGTTTCTTTCTAGCTGAAAGATGATATGATTATGACCAAAACTTGAAATGTATGCTAGAAGCTCTAGATTTCCCCAAAACATTATTCTTGTTGTTAGACGACTTCAATACTTATTTTTTAACTTTGAGATGTAGCTCTAGTTTCCCCCCTCTGTATCCATTTGTTAAGTTGTAATGGTAAAAATCTCATTGCATTATTAACAAAATAATGAACTTCAGTAATACTGTATATCTTTTCAATAATACAGTGCATTTCCCTGGAATTTCGTGTGGTCAAACGTATTTTCAAGCAGCTCTTCCATTCATTGATCCATATTTCTTGTCAAGAAATAATTTATATTCGTAACATTTGTTCACTTTTACCCTTGATTAAGCCAATTTAGAGTAGTCTCCATAATCTTGGTGACACTCTATATCCTTAATTTCCTATAGCATTATTATTTCTAGTTCTTAAATCTACCAAACTTTCGTTATGAGTCTCATCTATACTTAAATTTCTAAGTTTTTTTTTTGTGTGCCAGTACCTGTTAATGTATTTTGTTTAAGTAAGTTTAGCATCTCGGTTTTCCTTACGCATTGAAATATATTGAGTAAATAAGTTTTAACAGCTGGTATGGTACATGTTGGATAATTGTACATTTGGAGTTGCTTGCTTATCAGTAGTACGGATATAAAACAAAAATCATGGGTCCTATATTGAAATAAAACTGTAACTGGTTTTTTAGCAAGATAATATGTCTATATAGTATACCGAAGAACTGTTGGTGGTTATCAACACGGAAGCAAGATTTTAGTTAGGACAGAGATAGATGTGTGCATGAAAGCGCACCTTTGTCGCAAGTTATTTGAACTAGCTTTCTTGTTTCAGACATGATAATTGATTTTAGTGCCTACTCATTTAGTCCTATTTATATGTCCTTCCGGTATGTTTTACAGACTAAGAAAAACCTTAAATTTCATTAACTCTGCCTTAAATTAAAATTCAACAACTTTTCAACTTTACCCCTATTTAATATGCATTATACCTCATAAGATCAAAGTCACTATAGTAATAAATAAAAGATAAAATTATACATTCATATGATAATTTTCTCTATATGCTCTATAAGTAGGACAAAAAAATGTCTTCTCTCTATGACTCTTCCCTATAAATAGGGCTAGAGAGGAGTCTTATTATTTGCTTTACACTAATATTTTTTCTTTTATGTGATTTTTCTCATCCTTCTTTTTTCAGGAGGTGGAGTATTCAGTTGGCGGTGTATATTTGGGTTGACATGTGACTAGTTATAAGCCAATATCATGTAAATTATGGGGTACCATATATGTATATGTATACCACGAGAGACCTGAGTTGTATTTAATTTAGAAACAATATGATTAATTCTTAGAGTCTCATATTGCCCAAGTACTGTGTCAGGCTTGTGTTGTGGAATATTGAGAATTTTTTTCTTTATATTTATGTAGCATTAATATGTTAGTAATAGTTTGGTTTTTTATATTAACCCATCATGTTATGTAATCCAACATATGCTTTAGCTGATTCAATATACACATGGCAACTTATAGTAAGCGTTCTTACTTTCTAAAAAGGAGAGTACAAGTTCAAATATAAAAAAAAAACTTATTTGTTGGGAGAGGTCAAATTCTTTACGGTCTAAGTCTTAAAAGAGATTGACCTTTCTGGCCAAAAAAAAGTGAAAGAGATTAGTCTAAAATCCAAAGTGGCTTGGGAGTTGGGAATACCATTAACCAAATAAAATACACACATATTCACCTACCAAATAAAATCCACACCCATATTCACATACAGCTGTACGTGTTCATTATATTTCATTCTCTTCTTCTTTTTTGCTCGAAGGAGGTATTCTATTACCACTTCATAAGAATACACAGATACAGAAGAGTACAGCAGCAGAATTAAAAAACACAATATAACATAACAAACAGGCTAAAGCCACCAAAATACAACAGAACAGATTACTCGCCCCTTCTCCCAGAGTTGGAATGAAGGGTATCATTCATGACCAGAGAAGCCTGATTTGCATCCAACGTTAGAAGAGAAATCAAAGGGGGTGTTGGTTGAGACACCCACCCTATAGGGCACACCCCCTTATAAGCCATTGCTGCAAGATGGTCAGCAACACAATTCCCCTTACGTGGAGTAAAGGAAATGGAGAACTCAACATTGGAAGCTAAGAGACTAATTATGTCATGAACAATACTTCGACAGCACCAATCAAAGGAAGCAGAAGACTTAGCTACAACACAGTTAATCAAGAAAAGGCAATCAGATTCAAAAAGAGCTTTATCTATCCCCAAATCCACAGCAATCAGCAAGGCTCGTTTGAGGGCAAGAGCCTCCGTCATAAACGCAGAAATCGACTTTAATTTATCAACAAAGCCCCATTTAAAATGTCCAAGGTAATCTCTACAGATCAAACCGATAGTTGCCTCTTCATGGCCCAATTGAAATGCACCATCTACATTTATTTTCACATAATTAGCAGGAGGTGGGCGCCAGCCAGCCGAGCTAATCCGAGGCATCTTAGCCCTGCCCGGCGCGCTCTGTAAACTACCAGAACCTGATAAGAATTCAGCAGCACTATTTCTAGCCATTTCTAGAACCTCAAAGGGATTTGGTTCCAGAAAGTTAAAAACTTTCCCATTCCTTTGCTTCCAAATATACCAAAGTATCCAGCTGACCAAAGATAAATCATGAGGGGTTAAGGAAGCCATACCAGAAATGTGGAGCCACCAGCTCTTAAAATTAATGACCTTAGCAAGATCAAATTTGACCCCAAGTGAGCATCCAAACCAAATACATCGAGTCCATGAGCAAAGAAAGAACAAGTGTTCCAGATTTTCCTCCGCTGCCTCGCAGATAGGACAAAGACTGTTTTGGGATCTTTGTCTTCGGTATAGGCCCTCCTTAGTAGCAATTGCATTGTTTAAGAGCCGCCAAATAAAATGTTGTACTCGTGGGATTGCCTTGAGCTTCCATACAAATTTCCAGCAGGTGGGAGGTACGATAATGGAAGGGCTAGCCTTGATAGCTCTACCCGATTGTCTATCTTTTTCTGTGCCATACCCCAGCTTAACCGTATAATCCCCATTCCTAGCTGGTTTCCACACCAATTTATCCTCCAAGCCATTAGATGGAATGTGAATGCTGGAAATTACGCTCTTGACCTCATCCGTTAAGAACTGGGCCACTAGACTCAGATCCCATAAGCCATCAGCTATTACATCACATACACGCCCCTGATTTATTGCTGGGATGTTACAATTTGGCGGCTGCTCAAGTAAAGAAACACCGAGTATCCATGGTTCACCCCAAATGCCAATCGCGGTTCTGGATCCCAAATCCCACCGGAGATCCTTCAGGAGAACATCCCTTCCACCAATGAGGCTGGACCAGCACCAAGAGGCTTTGTGTCCTTTAGGTGCCTTGAGGAAGTTGCCTTTTGGAAAGTAGACACTCTTTATCACCCTTGCCCACAGATCATCCGGGCGCGTCAAGAGCCTCCATGCCGTTTTAGCCAATAAAGAGTCATTCATAGTGCACAGATCCTTAAAGCCCATACCACCCTGCTTTTTCTCAAAGGTTAGGAAATCCCAAGCTTTCCAATGTGTACGGCAACCAAATGCATTACCATCCCACCAAAAATTTGCAATGAGGCCATGAATTTCCTTACAAGTTTTAATGGGGAACTTGAAGCAATTCATGAGGAAAATTGGAATAGCCTGTACTACTGCTTTGATCATCACCTCTCGGCCGGCAAAGGAAAGAGAAGAGAGGCCCCAACTTTGTAGCTTACTTGTGATTCGTTCCCGAACATAGGCCAAGGCTTGATGTTTAGTCTTCCCCCAGATACTTGGGATGCCAAGGTATTTCCCCGAATCATCAGAGGCTGCAATTCCTAGTATATCGCCAACCATGCTTCGAACTTCAACCGGAGTGTTGGAGGAAAACACAATACTTGACTTGTCCAAATTAATAACTTGACTCGAAGCGGCACAATAATGTTGGAGGATCTGGGCTAGATAAGTGCATTCCTTCCTATTAGCCTTCATATAGAGGAGGGAGTCATCCGCAAAGAAACTATGGGTGAGAGCCGGGCAACTCTAGCTCAACTTAATTCCTTTAATCAACTTAGCATCTTGACTTTTATCAATCATAAGGGACAAGACCTCCGCCACAAGGATGAACAGATATGGTGAGAGTGGGTCACCTTGACGAAGGCCCCGGCTTGGAGAGAAAGAACTAATTTTTTCACCCGACACACAGATATTCAGCTTAACAGATCTGATGCATTTCATGATAAGCACCACCCAATCAGCACAAAAGCCAAAACCTCTCAGTACCTTTTCCAAAAACGACCATTCAATGCGATCGTATGCTTTGCTCATGTCCATATTGAGGGCAAATTCGTACTTTCCCCCTGATTTCTTCCTCCGAAGATAGTGGTAGACTTCATGAGCGACAATTATGTTGTCTTGTATACATTAACCCGGGACAAACGCTCCTTGATTTGGTGATATACAACTGTCCAACAACGGCCTCATACGATTGGTCATAAGTTTGGAGATGATTTTATAGGAGAAGTTACACAATCCAATCGGTCTGAAATGCGAAACATGTTCTGGCTTCTCCACTTTGGGAATCAAAGCAATATTCATCTCGTTGATTACATCCAGCCCTGACTTGCCCTCAAAAAATTCCCTAACCATGTTGAAAATAGACTCTCCAATCTCCTCCCAGGAGTTTTGATAGAAGCCACCCGAGAAGCCATCTGGCCCTGGCGCCTTGGATGAGCCCAGGCTAAAAGCCGCTGATTTCACCTCCTCTCTTGATACAGGAAGCATAAGTCTCTGATTCATTGCATCTGAAATTTTGGGGTCAATGAAACCTAAGATCATATCCATATCAGTCGGAGCAGAGGTAGAGAAAAGCTCCTGGAAGAAATGAGATATATTTTGAGAGATAGCCGATTTCTCCAGGAGCTAATTGCCTTCATCATCTCTTATGCATAGAATGTTGTTCCGGTGTCTTTGCTTGAGTGTAGATAAGTGAAAGAAGCGAGAATTCCTATCCCCAAATTGAAGCCAATTAACCCTTGCCGGCTGTCACCAGTACTGCTCTTCCAGATTAAAAACCCGATCCAGATCAGATCTGAGTTCAGCAATAGTACGTGATGATACTTCATTTCGGTCCCCTTGGCATAGCTTAGCTAGCTGATCTTTCATACTATCAATTTTACGAAGATTGTTGGGGAACTCCTTATAGCTCCATTTGGTAAGATCATGTTTACATCTCATCAAGCTATGAATAAAAACTTCCAAGGCAGTCACAGAAGCATCAGTCATTGCATTCCAACTATTTCTAATTAATCGGAGAAAAAAAGGGTGAGTAGTCCAGCATACCTCAAACCGAAATAACCTCTTACAACGATACCCCTCAGGATGACACTGAATCCACAAGAGGTGATAATCCGACCCAGCTGGCTCAACGTGAAGAACATGTAGATTAGGAAATTGTTCTTGAAGCGGCACATTGCCCAGAGCCCTATCGAGTCTTTCCCGGATTGTATCCGGATAATCCCGATTATTGCACCATGTAAACTGAAAACCATGAAAGCCCATATCATCCAACATACAATCAACCACAAGGAGTTTGAAGTTCAGAATTTTCCTCCACAGTCTTGGGTTCCCACCACTCTTTTCAGATTGAGCCAAGATATCATTAAAATCATCGACGCACAGCCACGATTCACCGATACTACTACTGATTCTGCGAAGCTCCTGCCAACATAAGAGCCTTTCTTCTTCACAAGTCGGCCCATAGATGAAAGTAATGTAATTCGGGGTGGACATGGTTCCAGAACCAATCCGAGTATGAATGATGTTAATTGAGGAAAACAAAATTTCAACAGTAATCGAATCCGACCACCACAGCGCCAACCCACAACTCAAACCCACCGGGCTGACCAACCATTCTTCTGAGAAGCCACAACGATGCCTAATCTTCCTCATATATCCTGACTTTTGCTTTGTTTCCATCAGATACACCAACTGGGGTTTTTTCCTAAGGCACTCAGCCTTCAGGTTCCTAGCTGTCAGGGCAACCCCGAGCCCTTGACAGTTCCAGCTCTGATGAAAGTCATTAGGAAATGCTCAACAAATACCACGTTTACAATTTTAGTATCACTATTAACAACTCAAGTTTCTATATTAATAACTTTAGCTTGAGAAATTTTTAAACAAAATATTAGCCGTCGGAACTCTGGTGAAAGTTATTAAGAAAAATCCAACAAATATCTCGTTTACAACTTTACTAAGGATATTAACAATTCAAGTATCAATATTGACGAGAGAAATATATATATATATATATATATATATAAGGTTGATGTTTACAATTTTAGTATCGCTATTAACAACTCAATTATCTATATTGACAACTTTTGCTTGAGAAATTCAAAAATATATATTCCTTCTTCACTAGAGAGGTGGCGGCTTTTTTAAAAAAAAATAAATAAAAAATTCTCAGGCTAAAGTTATTAATACAAATACTTAAGTTGTTAATAGCGATACTAAAGTTGGAAATATGATATTTGTTTAATATTTCTTAATAACCTTCAAAGCTCTGATGGCTAATATCTTTTTTTTTTGAATTTTTCAAACTAAAGTTGTTAATATAGATACTTGAGTAGTTAATATTGATATTAAAGTTGTTATTAGATACTTGAGTAGTTAATATTGATATTAAAGTTGTTATTATAGATACTTAAGTTTTTCATAATACTCACCGGAGCTCTGACGGCCGACAAGGGGGTTGAAGATTTTTTATTTAAAAAAACTAATGATAGTTAGGTAAATTTTCAAATTTTGCAACATTTCAAAATTTTAAGTCATTCCCTTTCTAATTATTGAAATTCAACATACTTACTTATTCATCTTTTACCAATTGTGATGATATTTTTCTGCCTTTTTCTCTTAAATTTATTTGGACAAGAAAGTAATAGCTAAATAAATTGGATAACTTCGTAGGTGGCAAAAAGTTCACATTCCTTTGACTTTATACAAGTTTTTAATATAGTCTTTAAATTTTAGAAAGCAATTTTTAAGTCATAAAATCCTATTATCATTAGTCTCAAATGATGGTTTTTCCCCTCTTGTAACAATTATTATTTTATTTAAAAAATTAAATTCGATATCTTATCATTTGGTATTGTTTTGTCAACATTTAAAATTTTGATATTAGTTTTTTTGTTAACGATATTAGGGTTAAAGAATTGAAACACTAAGATTAAGGGGCGAAAATGAAACTTTTTATATCTACTTATATGATTAAAGGTTATTCTTACTCCATGAGTTATTATTGTTTTTTCTCCTTTTTTTAATTTTTTTGGGGCCTCAAATTCACCCAAATTTTGTCCAAATTCACCTGCTTCATCTTCAGAGGATTGAAAAAATATACATGAATTTCTATGATGATTGAAAGTGTTTGCTCTTGAATGTTCAAAATAGGTTTGCATCAAAAAGTTGTTCATGGATTTATCGGGTTTAATGCATATAATAAAAAGTCGTTTATGGTTGAAAAAACTATATTACTCCATATCCATTTAAGATATAGTTGACTTTTTTCCGGAAAAATTAAGGAAGCTTAATAAATTGCTCAATCAAATCATATGTTTTATATCATTAAATTATATATCAGTCTATTAGTTAGACAACACGGTTTGGAGAAAAATGGTAAATATAAATATTTTAAAGTAATTTAATTAGCTTCCTTAATTTTCCCCAAAAAAATCAACTTTATCTTATATTTAATACTGAAAGAAATATCATCTATAGAATTCTA
This sequence comes from Acacia melanoxylon, assembly GCA_019022615.1. Taxonomy (NCBI): domain Eukaryota; kingdom Viridiplantae; phylum Streptophyta; class Magnoliopsida; order Fabales; family Fabaceae; genus Acacia; species Acacia melanoxylon. The sequence goes on from JAFJYJ010000027.1 coordinate 6,473,855, forward strand.
TACGAATCAAATTATGTGGGATACTTTTGGGATGTGAATAATCTACAAGGTAGGATTGTAGGGTTGAGGATTTTCCAAGTTCTTAAATAAAAAGTGAATATTACTCAAGTACTGATGATTTTATTAGGTGTTTGTTTCTAGTATGCTTAATGTCACTTCAGAGCAAAAAAAAAAAAAAATGCTTAATGTCACTTTACCAGCAAGTACAAGCTATTTGGTTGAAGTGGTAAACAACCTTACTCTATAAGGAGAATACGAGTTTAAATATGGGGAACACACTTGTTGAGATTGACAAAAATCCTTTGTGTTAAAATGGATTGTACAACTAGATCAAATAATAAAATAATAGTTTCATGCATAAAAAGGTATCATTTGATATAAATTTTCCATTAGAACAAATAATTTTAATTCAACCTATGAACAAATTGATTGTTTGAATATGATTTCACCTCAGTTCTTTAAGTCAATCCCAAACCAGAATTACATGAATCTAAATACCTGAACAGCATTCCCAAATTACTTTCACATGTTTTTTTAATGAAAAGATCAAAATGCCATTAATAAAGAATTTTTAAGATTACATAACAGTTTATAATGACGAACAAGAACTAAGAAAATAAAGTAGTCTTGTAGGTATATATATATATATATATATATATATATATATATATATATATATAACATTTCCTACAGTTATCAAATGACCGCAAAAGATGAGCAAAATCTTGTTTGATAATGTTGCTGGATTCAATCAGAGCTTTCTTGTAGTCCATTAAAAGTTTTTTTTGGACATCTAGAGATTAACAGAGGCTGATTCTGAAATGAACAATGGAGTTCGAATAATCCACTGTAATCCAGCTATTAGACCTTTGAAAACGAAAGAGGAATCACCCAGAGATGCATTATTTTCCTAAAGAAACGTTCCTTAGGTGGTCCCTGAAAACATATCCATAGATGGTAGAAGGGAATTCACTCATATTTTGTTTCTATGCTACTCTCATGAAAATTGCATTATTCATAAATAATGAATATTATGATTGATTTCTTAAACTTGATAGAGTACACAAAGATGTCTAGTAAAGGCACTTCATAAAATCAATTCTTAGTCGTTGCATACATAATAAATAAATAATATTCCTCTAGTTTTAAAAATAGGATAAAGTTTGTAGAACAAATTACACTTCAAACTGTCCTATATTTAGGATCGGAGGTAATATTATATTGAAACTTGAAAGTGAACAAAACCTCAAAATCTCTTGGTAGCTCAACCATACGTGCATTTCTTCAAATTTTAAATGGACACACTTATCTAGGTTGAAGTTCCGCATGATTTCCAAGTGGTAAATGACCTTTATCTAAATGAACCCAAGCCAATTCACCTCTTGATTTCAAAGAAGCTTTTGCAATTGTTTGATTCAACCTTATACTTATTCTTCTTCACAATCTTCCCTCAAATCTGCTCATGCACTTATTTATCAAGGGATATAACAAATTCAAAACCCATCCCAAATATCTAACGTTTTTTCAAATCAAAGACTTCATAGCCATAATTTTTATAAGGGTAAAGATGCAAAAATGTACATGTGCTTTGTCTTCAGGAGTACCCAATACCAAGTGTTTTTTTTTAAAATGCAAAAATACACATGTGCTTACAAATCAGGTGCAAAAGTCACATATGTTAACATTGTTAGATGACTGTCGATACTTCCTCATAAAATCAAGCGCTGATTCCATCGCTCCACCTTATTCCTCTTAGTTTGTTTCCTGTTTGCTTCATTTTTTTTTCGTTATGATATATTTCCTTCTCTGTATCGTTTTTCTGTTGTAATGATGTGGTCTGTTGTTGACTATGCTTCAGCTGTATGTGTTTTCTCTGTTTATTAATGGTAATAGAAGGGCCTTTCCCGAGCAAAAAAAAAAAAAAAAAACCTTGTAAACACTTAGCTATGGAATCGGAAACCTCGGAGCTTGCGTATCCCGTGGACGGTAAAATCGTCGTCGATCTGTTCGTGTCCACGAACCACCCCAGACTCCCACGTGGCCATCTCGCTTTTCTCGATGAATCCAATAATCTAGTCTTCAGGATCAACGCCCACTCTCCTAAACCATCGCCTTCCAATAACTATAAGAAAGAATTGCTTGATGCCTCCGGCGAAGTCCTCCTTTTGATTTACCGGTGCCATGTGCAAGCCTCTCACTTCTTTTCTCATTTCCCGATAAAATGAAAATTCCCAGGGAATTCAGTTTTGTAAGTCCTTGATGGTAAAAGGGAAAACATAGTTCAGCTCGTATTGATTTCTTGGATTTAGAGAATCAGCTCGTCCAATAAAGTAGTTAAATATCGAGTAATGAGTAGTTGGTTTAGGGGCTTTTCAATTAACAAGCAACATTTCCCCGCGCGTTGCGCAGGTGCAAAAACATAACAGCAAGTAATTATGCAGGACCACATATACAACATATAAACGTGCATTCATTGTAAACATTCCTCATGTAACAGGACATGACAATATGTCACTTTTGCAACTCAACATTCCTGAAGATTTCCCTGTATACAACATTATTAGTTGTATTCATTCCAGAAGTAGTTCGGTCTTTTATTAGAATCTTCAATCCTGCAATATTGTTAACTCTTCAAAGAGCAACATATTGTTGTCCATGTGTAAACACCGGCTTCGATAAATACAACCCTACATTTTGTAATGATTGTCCCTGACTCTTGAAGAGAAGATGTATTAATGATTATTGATGAGTTAACAACTGGCGAAATTTTTTTAAATGATTTCATGACGATTGACAAAGTTAATGTTGTTACAGTAAGCCATATAAACACAGTACTTGCATTTGTCTGAAGGGGGTGATTGTCTAGCAAAGTCTGGTTTGTAATTGTGGACTGGTTTGTTCCACAAGTAGTGTCTGTTCGTGGACATTGTGTACTTGACCCTGAAACGATATATAATTACCTTATCGTCAAACTACTAATATTAATGTGTGTAGAATTGATTTAAAAATGGTGTCGAACAGGGCATGAAAAAATCACATGTTTAAACGAACTTTTTTTGAAATACTGTAGTATTAAATTACCTTCAAGTGATGAAACTGAATTGAAGTCCAGTTGTCGTGCAACCAATGATCCATCAAAAAAATTGGTACTAGTCATTGATGAGCCATTGTTGATAGTACTAGGTTGGTCTGAGTTTTTTTCTAAAGAGCTGAACTTGTTGCTTCGACGGCGAATAGTGCTGTTCCGGAAATCAAGCTCATCTGCATGAATCCATTAAAATTGGAATCAAACTTTTATTAACAATTTTTCAGCTAACTTATTGTACATTGGAAAAAGTGTCATACCGTGACGTTTGTATCCTTGTAATGGTGACTAGTCCTACATTTGTAATTTCCTCAAATACACTCATCTTGGCTTCTTCCTTGTAGTCATAATTTGTTGAATTACTAGAGTGTTGTCTTTTCTTCGTCGGCATTGGATCATTCCTCAATATGAACAATGATTTCGTCTGAGTAAGTGCGTGGTTGAGAGCTGTCATCATTATGTTAAGATAATAACAAAATGTAGGTGAATATGGACATAGGCATCAGGTCAACTGTGCCGCAGTTTTGATTTCAATTTCAAAACAAATATAAATTTCACATAAATTTCGTCATTTGTTAGTTAATGCGTAAAAGAATGATTTTTTTTTTTTAAATTTGAACTAAAACATATCCTAATATAAATATTATGGATGCGCTTTAATATTTGAATTTTGAAATTCAGACTGCAAACAGGGATTAATTTAAAGTGCATCCATGAAAAAGTTTTGATTTATATTTTGGATGTCAAAATGTTAACATTGATATAGAAGTATCATAATCATTTCAGTGACTTTGAATATCATCATGAAAGAGTGAAACTGTAAAATACGTTTTGTTAAAATTATTTGTAAATTTTGCAGATGAGTATATGAGGATGTAAATGTTTAGATGATCAAAATAAATTAATGATAACCCCACAACTTTACATTTTTCAACAACTACTCCTTAATTATTTGATTGGTCATTCTATAATTTTAGTATGGCAGGAACGTTGTTATGCAAAATGAGTTATATATATATATATATATATTTTATTGGTCGGAGAGTTTTATATAATTTCACGATTCAATTTTTTAATCACAAAGTCAAAATCTATGAGGCATAATGCATTGCATGTGCTCCTTTGACCAAAAAAAAAAAAAAACACTACATAAATTGAAGTATCGTTCTATAAATATATACACTCACACACACACATGAATATATATATATATATATATATATATATTTGTTTAGAAAAGGAATTTTTTCGTATTAATATAATAAATATATCTCAAATGAAATGGTATTTAAAAATTACAACTACACCACAACAACTATTATTATAAATTATTTGGCTACAGTTTTTTTTTTAAAAACGAACAAATTAAAGGAAAACTAACCTTGTACATATATATTTCCACACAGGAATATTGAAGAAATCTAGCTTGTAAGGATGTTAAAAAGAAGCCATGTAAGCGTTGTCGATCGTTGATGTCAAATGGTAGCTATATGATTCCTGCTGTTCTCTCTCATTTTTCAGTAGCACAAGTCCTGATGAGAAGTCATTCAGTTTGAGTTTGCATTTGTTGTTCAATTGTTCATATCATAACAAACAATAGCACTTTTAGTAAGATTTTTTTTTCCTGGACAACATAATAAGCATCATTCAACACTTTAAGTTAGATACTTATTGCTATGATTTGACTTCCTGATATTAAAAAGTAGTTGCTTATGTTGAAATGTGAATTCAACAATTAAGTTAAATTTCTGCCAAAATAAAAATCAATTGAGTTAAATTCTTAAGTTTATTTTTTGATCATTGTCAACGTATATAAGATAAATATAGATTGCACACTGTAAACGTATATCGTTCTGTTGTATGTTTTCTATAAATGAAAAGATAAATTTATTAATAACTGAGTATATTTCAGATTACATGTAGTATCACAACGGTATTCAGATACATAAAAGAGTAGAGATTTTGGCATTTGTCTAATGTACGTCAATAGTAACAGATACTTTGAAATTTGTGAGTGACAAGTTGGAATCATAGTAGATAATTTGAAATCGTCTGCTAAAAATTTAGAAGTTCAATTCTAATGTAGGATATGACAATAAAATGACCTACTAGAGTTTGAATTTAATTGATAAAAATTATATACATTAGCAAAGAGGCTAAGAAGGAAACACTATATGATTTCAAATAGTAAGTGTGACAGTTGGGACAACCCCACCACAAGCTTCGATCATCTCATGTTGAAGTCTGCTAATTTCGTTTTCAGTAGTTGCTCTTGAGACTGGATCTTGATGAGACATTGTCCTCCTTAGTGCAATGATTTGCTTCTTGATCCTTCGAATCTTTACATATGGCCATTTTGTTATTCCTCCCCTATTACATATTTTCATTAAAACGTTTTTGCATATTTCAACTTGTCTAGCCGCTACTGGTTGAGGCAAATGGAAGAAGTCTTTCAGATCATTTATTGACATTGATTCACCCCTAATGTGTTGTTCAGCCCTTGACCTATATGAATCTCTTTGTTTTGGGACTAAAGGATTATTGTCTACTGGGATGGAAGGATTATTGTCTACAATCTCGGCCTCTTTTCCCTGATAGGGTAATAATTCATTTTGAGTTTGTGTCCATTCCAAACCAACACAAAGAGACTTATAGTAGGCTGAGAGGGGATCTGCTACCAAGACACACCCTAAGGAGTTTTGATTCGTACAATATTTTTCCAAAAAAAAAAATTGACTTCCTCAATATTTTTCTTACTAAAATCAAACTTTCGAGGTGTGAAGGAACCTTGTTGTAGATCTTGGTAAAAGATAGCATGGTCTTTCATACCGATCTTCCCATGTACTTCAAGTTTATGATATTGAAGTCCATTTGTATGAATAGTTTCTCACAAAACATGGCAAAAAACACATGAAAATGGGTTAGAAGTCTTAGCCAGGGTAGAAGCAGGATTCATTGGTTTAGAAGGTTTTGTAGATTCCATTAGTTCTGCCACATTACGACATCTCTTAACAGGTCGCTTTGATGGACCTGCTTCAAATTTTTCTCTGTCGGTATTCATAGGGATAGAATCTTGGATCCTTGGAGGAGAAGTAGGAACATGAATCACTGATGCAAATGGAGGAACATTAACTTCTACGAGATTATGGGGAGGTAAAGAACAATAGGGGTAAGGTACATTATTAGAGAAATCAGCCAATATGGTACACTGACTATCATTCAGTAAAGCTTCAAGAAAGAAAGGGTTGGATGAGTCACTAACAGATGTGAAGTTGCTTGATCCGGCCATGTTTAAAGATAATATTGAAGAATACAGAGAAAGGTACGAATGGAGAGAAAATGTGGATGTTGAAGTTTTAAGAATCTTGAAAGTATGTGAGGAATTTACACTCGTTTTACTTGATTTATAACTGAGCTAGTAACGTGTTGATTTTTTTTTAATGGACCAACAATGCATATTAAGCTGTGGCTAGCTCAGAACCGTGCAGATTTTATTTGTTCATGCGTAACTTTACGGCGCCGCACCCTAATGCACCTTAATGTTCCCTAATGCAACCTAATGCATCTAGTAGTTGTTATACTTACATCGTTTGGACGTTTGGTCTCTGTATGGATATGCACATTTATGATCGTATCTATAGGAAATCTGTCTTGGATTGTGAAGCTGATTCGAGATGTAAAGCTGGCTTGTGGAAATATAATGCAATCAACACAGAAAGGGAAAACATTTTGAAGAAGACCCTTGATATTTAAACTATGTAAGAGTTTGTTAGGTTTGTTCATAGTCAGTTGTATGAATATGCAGAAAAATAGAAATGCAAACAATATAGATAGGGAAAACAATTTAAAGAAGAAGGGAAGACATACCAGAGTGATATCATCCATTTACATCCTTGTAACTTTAATTTGTCATATCTGTTAAATGGCAGTAACAAAGCGAATTTGAAATGTAAGAGACTTTGCAGGCACACTTAAAATTGGAGATTTAACTGAATCAAAAAACATAAAAGAGCTTCGATAACTTGCACCTCCATTTCCATAAATGTTGTGCGGGACATCCCGCGATTTCAACTCCAAGAGGAACTAAAGATTTAAGGGAAAGGTCCAAAAGAAACAACAAAGCGAACCTTCAATATTGAATTACAAATTTTAAATTTTAAATTTTGAAACTCTTAGTTGAAACCTAAGATGCCATATCCCAGGATGTGGTCGTATGATCCAAAAAAAAACTATAGAATACAATTGATGAATAAAAAAAATGAGAGAGGGGGCCTGCGTATAGGGGGCATGAATTTGAAGATCCATATGGGTTAACATCATAACAGGTTGGAGATCCTTGACCAAAAGGAATGACCAATGTCTTGGATGTTTGGTTAGGATATCGTTTTGATTTTGTAAATTTAAATTTTCAATATAAGCTAGGGGATACACATTTTAACGTAATCATTGCTTTTAAATCCAAATTGAACATATTTCCCTGTTTTGTTTTAGACATTTTCCCGCTATTTACTGTTTGAAAAAAATACATCAATTATGTAGAATTTGGTTGTTAGATAATCCCTTCGAATTCAATCAAAACTTTGGTTGATTTTATTTTCGCAATGACAGGTCTAATATATCTATGGTTCTCAACTAACTTTTTTTTTTTTTGCTCCGAACTTCGTCTTTGTTTATAACATCACATTACTCAATCACCATATTTTCTGTCCCATCTAATCAAGCACAGTTTACATTGGGGGAAGATAAAGAAACCAAATATTTTATTCATTTTGATTCATCCACTATATATTTAAATCACCCATATGATTAATTTTGTTTGTTTAATAATATATTTTTTGTTTTGTCTTTACATTCATGCTTTGATTAGGAACATTTTTTTTTATCTGAGAAAAAAAAATTAGGAACTTTTTTAGGAAATGAACTTTTTTTGTCTTCACATTCATTCTTTTTACCGCGCGCTGTGTCGGTGTAGGATGAGATGATTGCATTATTCACTAGCTGTTAGACATTAATAACGTTTTGATGGGTCACTCCAAAATATTATAATATCTTATCAAATATTAAACAACACTATATATGGCGTTATTGCATTATCCCGAGGTGATTCAACTAATTTTTTTAATTGTCTGAAGGTAATTCAGCTATCTGAATATGACGTTATTGCAGATTTCAAAGTAAGTGTGAAACTAAACAGTATAAAATCGTTTTTTTGTTGAAAATTTTGAAATTAAGCCTGACATATTTATGTGGTCAACAACGACCATCGTGAACCTTTTTTTTTTTTTTTTTGCACATCATTGTTTCTGTTATTCATTTCAAAAGGTAGACATATCATCCGAGTACTATAGCTGCAAGGTAGAAAGATAAAGGATAAGTTGTACTGCATTTTTTTTGGTCAAATAGTTTGCACTGCTTTTAATTTTGTTGTTGTTAATAAGGGACTGATCAAGTAAGATCAGGGAATATTACAAACGAGACGAGCTCGTGCGGTACCTACAGCATCCTCTTGAAAAGATTCATAGATCCCATCCGGTGAGTCCCGTAATGATTCATAGATCCCATTCGGTGATTCATAAATTACAAAACCGGATCCACCTCCAACTCTCTGGATGCCTCGAGTTCCTCCCCGAGCATCACTATTGCATCCTTAGATATATGCTTGCCTAAGAGTTTCCTGCGGACTTTCATACTCTTGCTGGCAGAATTTTGGAGTCTGATGCCATGTGGAAGTTTTTGCTACGCCACCCGATGAGGTGCTTGATTCTCCTTTCCCTTCTGTCGACCTTCAAACCCCGGCGGTACAGATAGTACTTGATTGGGACTATTCAGCTCGTTAGGTCCACCCACGTCCATCAAGGAATCATGCCGTTGTAACTTAACCACCGTATGCTTAGAGCTATCCAAATTCGATTTTACCACAATGGGTACAAGGGCCGAGCTCGCAAACCCATGGGACGATCACCTTCCGCCGTAACTTCATGCTTGTCCGATGGGAATCACGTTGAGGGTGTCACGGGTAGGTTGGGTTTGGTTAGTGATGTAAGGGGTGGGGCCTCTTTTGTCTCTTTCCTCATCTGGCATGTTGCATCCACCCCTGTTTGTCCATCCAAAACCATCGAATTAGCTCCTGTTTGTCCATCCAAAACCATCGAATTAGCTCCTTCACATGCTTGTCGGTTGCTTCAAAGTGTGATCACAATATGCTTCCTATTATCCAGGGACGAGCTAGCCTCCAAAGCACCGGGTCCAAATTCCGTTGAGAATTTGATTCTTTTACCGGCTTCTTCCTATATTCTTGATTCGGCTTGGGCCCACCTTGCTTGGCCCAGCATTGAGCATTACGCGCCGACGAGCCCACCATGTGGGTCTCGATTATTTTTGGAGTCAACTCTATTGCCTTTAGAGATATCGTTACTTTCCCTCCACAACTGCGTGGTTCATTCGCTCCGATTTTGCGCCATGCGGCATTGAATTATTCACAACCAAATCTTCGCAATCAAAGTCAAAAAGGACATTATATCGAGACCCACCATTAGTGCCTGATCCCCCAATCTTCGCTTCACCCCCCAAATCTGTTTCTTACCTTTCTTGGGATACCTGACCTGCATCCACTCGCCGTACAAAGGTGACGGCCTTGACTCGACGATGTAGCGACAGTGGCGGCCCGAGCAATTCGCACGGACGGGACGACGACATCCATAGGGGTATTGGGTTCCCGATGCATGGCATGGCTTGGGCTCTTGTCCGCCTTCCCACACCTATCCTTGGTATGGCCGAACTTACCACAAGTAAAACAGATATGGGGCAGCCCCTCATACTCCACCCTATAAGACTTTCCATCCACTTTAATCTAAGGTACTAGAGGCGCCGCAGGTCAATGAGGAGGACAGCCCGGTCTCGCATACTTGCCCCCTCTAGATTCCGTCAAATAATCAATTTTAATGACGTCTCCCAATAGGGCACCGATCAACCTCAACGTACTTTTATGGTAGTACCTGAAAGAAAGGCCTAGAAGCCGAAGCCAGACGACAACCTTCGAGATAGTAGATGAATTGGAATCAAAATTCAAGGACCATGGTTGTATAGTAAGATATGCACCGAATATCATCCAGGGTCCACCGATGTAAGGGACTTCGATAATCCTCCTCTCGATCAAACGTAGCGAAATAAAAGCCTCCTCCATGTCGACTAACCGATAGGATCCCCGTGGCTACCGAGAGACCGTGTTCGCGTAAGCAAAACTCTATAATTGATCGATTTACCAAGCAACTTAATGATCACCGTTCGTTCTATTCCCTCACCAAAGACCTCTCTAATCCGCTCGAGAAATCAATGGAGGGAATGTCACCATCCTGGCCAACCTTGTAGTCCTCCTCCGATAACACTACATCCTTCAATGACCGATTATTGTCCATGGCTTGATCAATATTCAGCGGCTTACTCCGGTAAGAGGTATCCCCTTCAACCATCTTCTCCACCATACAAACATCTGATGCCTCCATGGTGCCCCCTCCACTTCCGCCCCATCAGGCCGTATACAGACTTTCTTGGTAGACCGAAGGTTGTCCTCCGAGAGTTGGGAGGAGGACGCCTTCTCGTTCAGAGCCGTCGCGTTCAGAGCCTTCTCGTTCTCGTCCATCATTTAAAAACAGCAATCCAAATAGAAAGAAGCAAACACCGAATAGTACAACAAGAATAGCAACAGAACAGACTTGAGAATCTAGAGAGAAGGCAGAGCTTCTCTCTCACCGCAACAATTTTTTTTACTTTGCGATTTAACATGTGTTGCACTGCTTTTATTTGATGATAAAAGATGCAGTTGTGTTTATGAGCAAAAAAAAAAAAGATGCAGTTGTGTGATGAAGTTAAATTTTTTTTGGACCTAATGAAATTTCACATTACATCACAACCAAGAACCATAATAAAGTCATCATGTGTAATTTATTTTCCCGACATGTCATTAGATGTAATTAAATCATCTGTGGATGTTAATGTTAAAAATATATACTTAATTATTACCTTTTGCTTTAAATATTTTTTTTTTTGAAAACAAAAATTTCGTTGAAAAAAAAATGGATTCTTTGCTGAAAAATTAGAAATTAAGCCTGACATATTTATGTGGTCAACAACGACCATCGTGTAGTTTTTTTTTTTTTTTTGCTTCACATCATTGTTTCTGTTATTCATTTCAAAAGGTAGATATATCATCCAACTACTATAGCTGCATTTTGATTCTTTGTTATGCATTTTTTTTTGCTGCACATCATTGTTTTTGTTATTCGTTAAAATTATCTTTACAATTTAATTGAGGAAGAATAATCATGGTACTAAAGATTTAAAAATAAAACATTTATATTTATAAATAAGTTTATATTTATTACTCATTTGTAGCCGTCGGTGCGTGGTTGACGTGAAGATTTAAAAAAAGAAACCCCAAATTTTTTTTTGATATTTTTTTCACTTTCATATGTATAGAATGATTTCCACCAAAACAGGATGATGATTAATAATCGGTGAATTCGAAGAAAAAAAATTAACTATCAGTGAATGATTAACAAAAACCATAAAAAAATCGGTGAATGATTAACAATCTGCCAATGATTGACGGAAGATATTTGTTTTTAACTTGAAGGTGGTAGTAGTTGAAGATTAATATGTCCGTGGTTTGAAAAGATTGGAAAGCAAAATTCAAATTGAATTTTCAAAATTATTATATTGACTTCCATGACTAAATATGGATTAATATTTAATATTACAGTTCGATCTGTCTAGTGAATATTAGTGTGCATATTTTGACCAAAAAAAATATTAGTTTTTTTACAAACTTCACCTTATTCTTTTGATTCTTTTCAATTTGTTTTTATTAAAAGTTTCTTTCATGGATACCTGAAACACTATCTTCAATTTCGGAGAAAAAAACAAAAAGAAACCCTATGTTCAGTAGGAAAGGATTTTGTTCAGAAATGTTTTGAAAGGGATCCTGCAAATTGGCCATCAGCAGCTAAGCTTATTCAGCACGTCTTTGTTTGAAATTTGCACCATTTGATGGTGTTGCTCGCCAACAATTTTTCCCCCATGCTTTTTTCAACATCACTGTAAATGTTTGTAATATTATATATTATTATAATAATAAATTAATAATATAGCATATTATATAATAGTATAATATCATAATACTATTTTAAAATATAATGTAATTGATATTAATAGTAAATGGCAATCTATATAGGGCCGTGCTATATTTTCAAAACTTGACGCGTCTGTGTCGGCAGAATTTTTGGCGTGGATTCTGTATTCATACCAAGGGAGTAGTACCATATAATAATTAAACTTTAAAATGAACTCGTGACTGTACTCTAGAAGAAGAGATATGTTTGTTATTGTTATTGTTATTGTTATACTGGAAAAAAAGAAAAAAATAAAAATTTAGAAATTGTTTTATACTTTTTAGAAATATAAAACTTCTTCCTCAATTAAATTGTAAATATAATTATAATAATTTTTTTAAAGCTTAGAATGCATATAAATTAATCAACATGAGAGATCTAAGTAAATATATAATTGTGGGCTCAATTGATAAGAATTTATGTCGATAATTGCAGATTTTGAGTGTTGCGGTGTTTAAAAAAATGGTAACCAAATAGACATAAGCATGTTGTCAATTATAATTGAGAGGGATAAAAAAACACATGTGTCTTGATCGTTGAAAAACAAAGAGAAGTGTTTGTGAATTATGGTGGGGTGTGTGTGTCGGCCTTAAGATAATTGATAGAAAATTATGTCTATTTTGTAAATCTAGAATTGTCTAACTTATCTTTTTGCTTTGATGAATTTTCCCTCCTGTTATTGTGTAATTCTTGTCAATCGTGTTTTAATATATCATTAATTGTTGATGATATGTATTTCTTGTGTAAGATTATGCATGAAGTAGCATTAACCTATATTAACATCTGAACTTTGAGTAAAAAATATATTAACATCTGAACTTTCAACAGAGTGTTATGCATCTCTGTAGAGATTTAATGAATATCAAATTAGAAAAAATATATTAACATCTGAACTTTCAACAGAGTGTTATGCATCTGAACTTTTAATATATTTTATTTGTTTTGCATGTTTTATTTCACACATGTGGACCCCATAAATTTTGAATAAGGTGAAAGTCCTTTTAGAAAACTCACCCACTCCCCCGCATGAATTTGAAGATATGAACGCATGAATTTTTGGGTATATGAAGGCATTATTTTTGTGAGGAACCATTGAACAGTTAAGTTTTGTAGTCCATACGACATGCTATTAAGAAATTATTGGTGTTCTCAAATAAAGAACTTGTAATTAATTTAAACATACCTATTTTATAGGTAATTATAAGATATAGTTGTCTTTTAATGTTTTGGAGAAATTAAGAAAGCCAATTAAAATACTTGAAAGTAATTTATTTTCCTTCATTAGAATATGTTTGACAAATAAACTAATATATAATTTAAAGATACACAATATATAAAAATGTTTAAAAAAATATTATATTACAATAAAAAAAATTGTTTCAAAATGTGAAGATGTTGAAGGAATTTAAAATTGAATTTCAGATTTAAAACTTCCAAACTCACACGCAAGATGGAAAAGGCACAATATGTATAGCACTTGTTTTTTGTTTTGATACAGCATATTTGTAATTATAACATCAGTATGAATCACATGTTGACACAACCTGAAACTAAGTCGAAGTGTTGGCTGATTTCTGTTATGCAATAAAATAATATATTAATGAATCAATCAATTCCTAAAGCACGTCGGTCCCTAATTTTTTTTCAATACCTACTTCAATCAATACCTGCCTTGTCTCCCTATAGATAATTTATAATATTATGTTTTTCCAAAATAATAAAATAATATATCACAAAATTATAATAAATTATAATATAATAGTAATGTTATAATTATTTAATATTAATTATTCCAAGTGTTAAGAACTATTTTGTAGGTCCCACCTACAAAATTATCAATCTTCACGCGTGATTGTGTCCTGAGTTTGAAATTATTTTTTCTTGGTTCCCTCCAGAATAGTAATTACCTTTATTTTAAGCAGAAAAAACGTATTTGTCTAAATTAAATACTAATCATGACTCATAAAATACCGATTCCAAAGATGTCACTCGCAAAAAATAGGCTAATTATTTAGTCTTTAGGTTCTAAATTCGGATTTGAGAAAAAAAGTTTTTTTTTTGAATTAGGTTAAATGGTCCCATATGTTTGAATTATAATATATTATTATTCTTATATTTAGATTTTTATAATATATATTATAATAAATTTTTTTATTTTATTTTATTTTAGAATTTTTTATATTTTAATATATTATAAATAGTATATATTTTTTTGCTATATGATTATATAATATATAATAATATTATTTCATATTATTATCTTATAAATATATTTTAATATATTATTTTATTCACATGGGACCCGACACTAAAACTTTCTTCTTCATTCACGTGAACGTTTGAAAAATGATATATATAAAATGATATATTATAATTCAAACATATGATATTATGTGAAGGTTGGAAAATATAAACACGTGGGACCCGTAACTAAATTTTTCTTGTGCCTTCACGTGAAGGTTTGAAAAAGGTTATATATGATATTATATAATATAATTAAATATAATATATAGTATCCTTATGATTTATATAATATTTTAATGTGCAGAATTTTAAAATAGTGTATCCTAAATGTGTTTTTGAATATTTTATTGGAAAGGATGATAATTGAAAAACGTAATACGGGTTAGGAAAGTGGAAGGAGGTACGTGAATTATGATAATAATTCCGAGAAAAAAATTATGATAATAATTTATTGAAAGAATTTATTATATTGTGCCAATTTTATTAAAATATATACGAATGAATGCCTGTCCTCCTTTCTATAATATAATAGTAGGTAATATTAAAATATGATATTAATGACAGATGAGAAACCTTTTGTTTTTTTTTCAAAGATTCGCTTGAGTTTTTTTTTTTTAAAAAAAAAAGATTAGCTTGATTCCATGAGTTTATAACTTTATTTTTCCGGATGTTGTTTGTATTGATCGTTAATATTTTGGTTCATCGTTGTAAGCTATATTAGGAATGTTACTAAGCTATATTTGGGAGCATTTTGGTATATAGATATTAATATATGCTTAATGTGCTAAAAACAATAATATATGTTTTCTAGCTATTCAATAAAATAGAAGATGAAAAATTATATAGCTTCCCCCCTAGAATCTGAAATTAAGAATAGATATTAATATATCAGATAATCATATAATTTCAAGATATAATCAGAACATATAAAAAGATAAGGCAAAGCAAATTACATTACATAATCGAATAATAATATTAAGTGCATTTACTAATTGGTTGGAAAGAACGGCAAATACGTGGTTGTCGAATTACTAATTTGTAAGTGACTTAATTCTGCCAATATGTATATATTTTGTTGGATATTTAATTAGTCAAGTTTTTAAAAATGTGAACACTAACAGTTGGAGATAGGATGATTGAGCGAATAAATTTAAAAAAACGTAGGATACAATATGGACAAAAAAATGGTGGAGTTGTTGTTGATAAATGTAAAGTTGTGGTAGTGCATCAATTATGAGAGAAATCTGTCTCATCTCAAATGCTCAACGCTTAAAAAACCTCAAAATTTGGAGAAATAATTATATTATAATAATATGAAATAATCAAAGTGGAGACAGGTGAAGTGGTGAAAAATTCTTGTAGGGAAATTGCTATCTCCACGCAAGCTTTTCAAAACACCGGAACATTACATTGAATATTTGACAAATGCCTACCTACTACTACATATGCTTTTCCATTATTCGGTGCAAGGAAAAGAATAAGAACAATGATTAATGATTAATTGTCATCATTGTTCTTCTTTCTCATTTATGATTCGTCTCACTTCCTTCTCTTCTTCTTCACAGCTCCAGAGATGAGAACGGACCGGATGCTTCTTATCTTGTTGTTCTTTGCCGCCGCAGATGAGAACGGACCGGATCCATCTGCTTTTTGAACCGAAACACCTTCTCTTTTGTTCGTCTATTTGAATCTACGAGAAAGGGACGGTGGAGGGCAGAGGAGAAGTCGAGCCAGCTGGTGTATGGACTTACTACAGGTGGTCACTCTGATGTCGGCGTCGCGACCTGGAGGCTTACTACAGGTGGTCACTCTGCTGTCGGCGTCGCGACCTGGAGGCTTATTACAGGTGGTCTTCCTGCAGTGGACGTCGCGTCGAACTGTGGCTTTGCCACAGTGGAAGCATGTTAGTACAAGCAGTGGTGTATGTGGAAGCAGATATACAGAAGTTGCTTCGTGGTCGTTTTGAAATTGAAGACAAATGTTGAGAGCGGTAGAAGATAAAGAAGCACCCATATAAGAACTTTGAATTCGTTCGACCGAGAAGAAATGTATAGGCGGCAAGATGAAATGCCTGAGAATAGCGGAGCGGGAGCGGTTGAGCTATACACCGTAAACGGTGCAGCTAAGCTTCTACAAAACCCAGGACTCTTGCTTGTGATGACTGTCTTGATTGTCCTCCTCCATTAGCTACCACCCAAAATTGTAATGTGACCTCTTGCTTGTGTTAAAATGCAAAACTCGCATGTTATGGGTGATTATATATTGGAATATTGAAATTTAAATTGAAAAAAATGGAAAGGGAAGATTTATTTGTTTCGGAAATTTGTGGTTGGAGGGGTGTTATTTATGGAAGGTGAAGATTGGTAAATTTGAAATTTGAAATGGAAAGAAAAAAAGGCGGCAACAGCAGGTATAATGAATTTTGTGTGTCAGGTGAAAAGAGTGTAGTTTTTTGAATATGTTAAAATTTGAAATTTGAATTTGAAAACCAATATGCTGAACACATAATCTTCAACACTTATTCATCTCTACACGAAGCCCAAAATGGAGCTGAACTGTTGAGTTGACACTATTGTTAACAATAGTGTTTTGTGAGAGGGTATACAATGAATGGCTTAATCTGTTATTCCTTTTAAGTGTATATGGATGATGATGGGTATGTATATAAATGTGAGTGTAGGTGGTCGCTAATAGCAAGGAGATCACCGATAAGAAAGGACGAGATAAAGGAGATGTTTGTGCTTGTTTGACGGCGTCGATATTAATTTAACCGCACTTATCTAAAACTGTTAACATATGTGACTTTTGCACCTAATTTGTAAGCGCGATGTATTTTAAGACCTACAAAAAAGACTTGGTGTTGACGCTCGAAAGAAAGTACATACGTATACATTTTTGCACTTTTACCCTTTTTACAATATCATGTTAAATAGTAAATCAAAGACTTCACAGCCATAATTTTTCATAACAAATTCTGGATAAAATAGAAACTAATTAATCATAAAAGATCACATTAGATGATTTTTTTTTTTTTTTTTTTTTTGAAAAATCCCTTTAAAAGACCAAGAAAATGTCAAAAAAGTCATAACGAAAATTCTAATATAAAAAAAGTCCCAAAGAGTTGTTAATCATCTACTGAATGTGAGTTGTCAATGAGAGTTTTTTTATTTAAGAATTTTCTGTTGGACTTTTTTGATATTTTTTTGTTCTTTGAGACCTTAAAAGGGATTTTCTCTTTTCTTTTTTTTTTTTTCCTTTTTGTTTGAATCGAGCTGTTTGCTTGTCTTGGGTGACGGCTCAACTGGTTGGACCATCCAGTCTAGTCCGATTCTTAAATCATTGACTAAAATCGATGACAAAAGTATGATGGAAAAACACCCTCCACCCTACTCAACTAACCTCGAGGATCTTCTTAGGGAATGTTAAGCACTTTGTGGGATTTACCTGTCCAAGAGATATTCGATTTATTAAACTTGTAATACAGAGACTAAATCCGTACTCCTTTGGTCAATCGAACCAAACATTCATGTTGGCGCAAGACTATTTCAAACTACAAATATTTGAGATCCATTGGTGGTAGATCAAAGCCCCGACGACACCGTTTTGTTTCTTTTTCATATTCACCAACCTAGCGATCTAGTCATCTAACACAGTTTCAACAAATCTATACAGTATTTAGCTATATATACCCATATATCATTTATCAATGCCTTAAACACTCAACTATTTTAAGGTGATTTCTTACACGGGCAAAAGTTAGAAGATTGTACACATGCAATTAATTATAACTAGTTTCCAAGCAGCGAGGTCAATAATGCCAAAACGCCAATGATAATTATGATATTTAGAAAATAGTTAGACTGTAGAGGCTTATCTGGGCTCCCGCCGATTGCCTCGTACTCGGACCGAATCTTCTGTTTCATAGTATCTGACAGCTCTCTCTGCAATTCAAAATAGGCAAACTATTGAATTTATTCTTTAATCCTTCATCAAGACTTCCAAATTTTACATTTGAGATCACTGGATTTGAAGATAGCTTCTTCCAATTGATTCACCAAAAGACACTGACACAAGAAAAATAATTCTTGTTTGTACTCTCACAACAAAAAAGGAAAAGTAAAACTATATACTTTTCCTGTCCTTAGTGTATGATCTAATCGAGAGTTGATCTTGATTCTAAATGTACGATTTATTTCCTATATTAACTCTATTTATGCTCTCTCAACAATAATCAAGTGGGGGATTGAGGAAGATGATTACAGTGTTTTAGAAAACACGTCATATTAACTAACTTTACTAACTTCTTTTATTTAATCAAATTAATTAAACGGGTTTTACATTAAGGATCAAAGGAGTAATATGTAAATATAAAATTTCCACTTTAAGAATCTTACGTTAAGAAAAGTTCTAAATCTTCTACATGTAACAATCCTAGACCTTCTACAGCTATCAATAAAATGAATATTCAAATTTGATGAGTTTTGCAAGATCACAACCTTTCCAGTCGAGTATTTGGCTGCTTCAAACTTCTCTGGCTGAGGTTTTGGAGAACCGTCATCTATGACAATACCCTATAAACACATGAAGCTATTATTATGGCATCTAACTTGATCATTCATGTCGTTATTTGGACTCAGATAGCAAGCAGAAAAAGAAACCAAAAGTTACGTGATATCTTGGCCTCAGCGAGGCTTGGGAAACAATTGTAGGATACACAAGCCCATTCATCTAACGTTCAAGTAATACTCACTAAAAAGTAACCTAAAATGAACAGACCTCTGGCGGATCAAATTTGGCTCCAAGATTACTAAGTTTGGCGTGGGCTTCAGCATAATCTTTAAAGAAAGCTTCCTGATCTTCAGCATATTTCTCAGCGTAGACCTGCAAATTTTCAGAGTTAAATACTGAATCATAACAGCCATGATAAAAAAAAAAAAAAAAAAATCACTTCACCTTAAAAGATGGATCCTCAAAAAGAATAGCATCAGTTGGCAAGACCAGTAGTTCTTCATCCTTTCTTTCTTTGATGTCCTATATGAAGAAACAACAGTTAAAAAATGGAAATTGAGTATCCCAATTGTCTTCCTCCCTTCCAACACTCTCACTCATAGAAACAAAACGGAATACAGGTCCCTGACCTTGAAGTAAGAATTATCAAACTTCAACCATTGCACTGTCCAGGATTGCCCCCCAGGTTCTCCTGGTCCATCTTTCTGTTAAGAAAATAAACAAGGACTTCAAAACTGTTGTCAGTTCTAATAGACATTAGAGACAGACTCCATTTATACAAGGGCAGAGAGAACAGAGTTCAAACATAAACTAAGATTCCTTATTCAACAAGAAATTGAAGCAAGACTTCAAGCATGGGTGCATACGAAATAATGAAAATACCCAGTTATCATCTAGATCAAGATACTCAGTGAGGGATATTTTGTCGATGTAGCAAAGCTATAGCAGTTCAAATCCAGACTAGAAAGTAAATTTTATTTTTAATTTTAACTATAATTCCAATCACATTAATAAACAGAATAAATATATAAACCACCCCAAGTGAATCAAAATGATTAACAAGAAAGATCTATATGTACAGCAAGGCTAAAACTTCATGTCTTCATAGCAGAACATTTAAGAATTGAAATGCTTACTCTGCCCTATATATATGTGTGTGTGTATGATTATATGGGTTTAGTGTTCCATATACATACTACCTCCAGCTAGTTGACTTTTTTTTTTTTTTTTTTGCAAAGATTAAGGAAGCTAAATAAGCTATATTAAAATATTTATATTTATCATTTTTCTCCAAACTAATCTACCTGACTTATAAATTAATATGTAATCTAATCATACACAACATATGATATGACTAAGTAACTTATTTAACTTCCTTAATCTCTCTAAAAAAAAGTCAATTGACTCTTGTATTAAGGACTAGAGGTAGTATAAGGAATTCATATAAGGAATCCATATAGATGGAGAAACTCTCAACGAGACACATCTAAACGTTTAAAGAGGGGGGGAAAGCCGCTATAAGAACATCATGCATTTGATGGGAATATTCGTTCTGCACATGATAACCAATCATGCGATTTGAAAATGATATACAAGCATAAAAGAAGCATGAAATAATGGGTGATGTTCTGAAGGAATAATAAGTATAAGAAGTTCCAAGGTAGGAGACAGTATCCCTGCCTCTCATTATCACCTACTGTTACCAATTTGTAGTGCCAACACCATTGACCTTTATTGTTCAACACACATCACACCATTAAATATTAGAATCTGAAAATGCTGCAACAAATTAGAAAGGAATTTACTACAATATAATTCCTAAATCTTGTGGAGTAAAAAGATTGATAATATACTGTATACTTGGTCTCTGGCTTGCCCCAGCCACTGCGTTCTGGTCGAGACCGCCCCAGTGTGTGAGCACCAGATAGTGCAACTATTTCCTGCAGATCCAGCAACTTCATAATCAAGATCACAACCATATTTCTTGCATAAAAAAGTACCAGATAGAATTGAGGTTACCTTGTCATTCAAACCCATTCTGTAAAAAACTTGCCGTAAATGATCAGCAGGTGAAGGGGGGCCAGCATCTAGACACAGAATAATTCTTAAAGTAAAGGTGGTTTATCATGTTGGAAAAATAAGGAATGATTCCCCATAAGAAACAATCTGCAGACTATTTAGCCCCGAGGATCCTAGTGAAATAAGAGGCATGATCATAAAAACTACATTATTTGATAATCTCCAAGCAAATGGATGTCACCAAACCAGTTATATATACAGAGAAATGTAAACCTTTAAAAAGCAGAAAAGAAGAGAATATCTGCTCGAATATCCCCCCCCCCAAAAAAAAAAAAAAAAAAAAAAAAAAAAAAACCAGTCTGAAGAGCCCATGGAACAGAAATAAGATTAAACTTACACAGAAACAAAAGCCAATTTCGTTTTGTTATTTGTTGCTTTGTGAATGAATGGCAATGTTTTCCGTTATTTACTAGAGTTTTCGATTAAATTTCCAAAATCATATTCCAACTAGAACTTGTAAAAAAGCAAAGGAGAAAGTTTTCTTCCAGAAAACCACCCAATGGGAACATGGTCAACCTACCAGGAAGTCTTCCTTCTTCAGGACACTGATCTGGGCCTGAGACATCAAGTCTTCCATACTTCATAGGAATTTTCGGTCCACCAGCCTCCTGAAATTTCCAAGGAAGTGGTCAATGACATTATCTTTTGATAAATAATAGCCCATATAGTCAATCCTGAGACATTAAAACGACTGAAGGCAACCTCCACAGCAGTAGCAGCAGCTAGCTGAAATAAATCTGCATATGTCAGACCAGAGTACCTGTCTTTGATTGGCTGGAGAAGTTTCAATGCATTAACAAGCCCTGAAATAGTAGTTCATCAGGCAATATAACTATCAAACAAATGTAGAAACAGTCACTGTTAAATGATCATACCAGCATTGGCTGCATGTTTCAGTTCAACTTCAAATCTTAAGCTCCCATTAGCTCCACCTCTTTGTGGCCACTCCTCAATACTTTTATTGTAAGTACCAGCATCATGCCATCCCAAGCGGATCTATCAGATAAAAACATACAGTAGTTATTGAAATGAATGAAAATCTTCAATCCATGCTCCAAAACTTATACATGACAAAGACCCAGTTACATGAAGCAAGGAAATATATATAATCCATCCAAAATATCTTGTGGAAATGAGCATGACATCTTGACCTACGAATCATGTTAATCTCTTTTGACGCTTATTCTCAATTGTAAGAGACTTAAGTGAGAAATGATAAGCAATTGATAGATTATTTTTTTGAAAACATCTCCTTAGATGCACCAGCGGTCTTATGGCCTTTGTTACACAGAAATATCACAAATCATCATATCATCATGACCAACAGCTAAATCCTTTGATATATTTTTTTTGGTCTGTTTTTTAGAAGTTTCACAGTGAAGATATTGACGACTTAAGCTCAAAAGTCTACATTGAGAATAAAAGGAGTAGGAACTTCTAATTAAACGCTAAGGAAGCATTGAACTGTAACAAGAAGCATCAGATTTCGAACCCTGAATCAATACAGTGAAAGGTCCATCTCCCCATGTTACAGGCTAGGCATCCATGACACTGAAACTTATAGATACTAAAAACAAAGGACAGTTTTAAACAAGTAGAACCTGTCTTGAACTCCCAACAGAGCATTACATCATAAATCAAACAAATACGTTTCTAAGTTCTAGTAACTATGCAGCCAAACGTATTAGCTTACTCTGTCGAATTCTAAGGAATTTAGTGATAACACTTGAGGGGAAAATGTGATGATAAAAATCCAGAAACTAAATAAGCTATCAATTCCTACTTTAACGTTTTCTCCTTATCTTTTAGAATGTCTCCTTAAGGAGAAAATGCAAGTGACAGTGCAGAAGCAAATTTGATTAAAACTTCAGTGACCGTAAAAATACTTTGCAAAATAGCATCGAGATGAAAATATGAATTCAAAATTTAAAATGGAAATCGATTCGTGTATGATCCCTGCACGAATTGGACAGAACATTACCAGAATAGGATGGCAGAACTTAGTCTTAAGCAACTGTCTGAAGTCTTCTCTTGCACTCTTCAATTGATCAGGATTAGACGCGAATGACTTGGGCGCTAACACTGTGTTATATCCTCCATTTGATAAACGGACCTGTGTTCTTCGCTGAGCCTGAAAATCGCAAGAGAATCAACTGCAAATTCATACTTAGTTATATAAAAAAAAAAAAAAAAAAAAAAAAAAACACACATACCCACACACACACACACACACAAAATGGGAACAGAGAATCAAAGAGACGGAAACCTGATTGAAAAATAGGTAAGAAATGGGAGAAGAGGGAGTTAAGCATTTGAGGGAAGAGAGAGGGGTAGGAGAGGAAGAAGCAAGTGAGAAGGAGGGTGTGGTGCGGGAGGGGAAAATGGAAGGAGAAGAAGCAAGAGCAGCCATTTTAGTTGGAGAAGCTAAGGAGGGTGAACGCGTGAGGGACACACGCCCAGCCATTTTTGGGGTGGATCTCTGAAGCTTTTTATTGGTTGCTCCTCCTAATATTTTTGGATGATGTTCTTCTTCTGTTGCTAAAGAGCGCGCTCTGCCAGCGTGCCACGTTTCGGCTTCGTTCAGTTTCGCGCTTTTATCCTATCCCAAAGTGACGTGGCAATATCTGCTTTTTTTTTTTTTTTTTTTTTTTTTTTTTTAACGAAAACGAATTTGACATGCGTGGGCACAATTTTTTGTTTTTTTTTGATACATTCGTCGGCACAAATTGCTTCGCCTAATATAGTCTAGGCCAAGGCATGTATGCATGAGATTCTCATTAAAGCCTGCTCTGTTCCTGCCCTTTGGCGTTGGTTTAAGGGGATAGGGGAAGAGCTGAAGGCAAAGAGACATGATTTATAAATTTGATTGTTTGGCGTTATTTATCATACACACATTCATATAAATTGAGATAGAACTTATCTGTTTATCATAAGCATATTCATATAAGTCAAGACAAACTTTATCTCCCGTACTTACTCGTACACCGTAAATTATAAATGAAAAGCTGTTTTTAAAAATTATAATCGTCTAAAGAAATCTTAGCTATATCAGTTCTTATGATGATATCACTTCACGTCTTTATTTGCATAAGAGTTGGGCTCTAATCAGGGACGGAGCTTATATGTGACTAGTGGGGCCATGGCCCCCTAAAAAAAAATGTTTCAAATTTTTTTTAAAAAAAAATTAATATGATGTAAAATTGAATTTTGGCCCCCCATTTTTCCCCCTCTTTATATCTTTGGGGCTTATAATTCAATTTGTGTTCCATGTGGAATCTTGAATGATTTATGTTAATTTTGTCATTTTTTTTTCTATATTTCATTCTAATTACCTGAAATTTTTAGCTTATCAGTGAAATTTACTTTTGTGGTGTATTTTTTACTATGTTTTTACTCATTTTACACTACACATGTGGATGAAGTTAATTGATTTTTCATTCTAAACCGTATCTTGCCTTCCAATGTTGTGGTGTTCGATTACATGAAGTTTATGGTTGAACTAAAGATTCACAATCACTTAAATTAACATATTAAACATCAGCCTCTTGCCTTCCAATGTTGTGGTGTATTTTTTTTTTATTCTTTTATTTTCTTGTTTATATTCTTTTGTTTTTTTTAATGTATTTAAAACTTTCCTTTAAAAAAAAAAATTAGGGGCGCTACCCCGAATACCCCGCCACTATTTATTCCCCCAAATTTTTCATTCCAAGCTCCGCCCCTGGCTCTAATGATGGAGTAATGACTTTAACTCTCTGGTTTAACCTCACTACTCCAGTTAGTGTCCAGAAAAATGCCAGCAATTTGTGTTGTTTATTCCATACTCTAACCCTGCATTTGAAACTCTTTGAAAGCGCATTTTAATTCTGCAAAATGCTTATGCAGTAGTATTTGATGGTTACATGACCTTCATAGCATGCTCTTTGGTAAAATGACTTAAGAATTTGCTAAACGTAAAAACTAAACAGTTTTTTAGTTAGTCAAGTATCCTAAAAATTAAAATCGAGTGTTTGGGATTCAAATTTAAGCTTGACACTTGCAAAATTGGTAGTTACTTTTGGTTAATATATATGAGTTAAATATTAATTACTTCCTTTAGTTATTAATATAGAAGCTAATTAAGGATTTTATCTTGGTTCTAAATATATATAAAACTTATTTGTTATTTTTGTTATTTTTTTTCCTAATTGACCCACTACAAAAAAATTCCACTTTCAACGGCAACATTAGGTGGCTGCTATAGTGTTCGTCGTTTAGCTTACTGCAAATATACAAGTCGCAAGTAATATAAAAGGTTGTCGTTTCTACGAGGACCAAGACTTTTGTAGGCTAACTAATGCAATTAAGGTTGGACAAAGTCATTTTGAATATTTTAGTTTGTGAAAATAATTTATGGTTCAAAACAAGGTAAATTGAACTAAGCAAGATAAAAGTTGATTCTGACTTCAAAGAACTAGGGCTCTAGGATCACTTCTCCCCTCTATACTTCATGAGACCAATTAATTCCCTCTTAACTGACTTTAATGAAAAATTAAGTGTTTGTCTAAGATTCACAAGTATTGGAAAAGCTTTCTCAAGTCAAAATCAACGTCTATTTTCAAAGAACTTATTTAATCTCTTGCAACAAGCCAATGAAAACAGTCATTGACCCAATCTTATAATGACAATACTAAGTTAATAGGCAAATCTCTTTCCTACTAACAAACTATCTATTTAAACAAAAAGTTCAAGACTAGCATGACTTGTTCAAGTTCTTTAAACAATATAATCTCTCTCAAGCATCATCTCATTCAACAAATCAATCCAAGTGGTGGCCAAACACTAAGAAGCATGAAACCAAATAAAATCAACATATAATACTTCATTAAATGCTAGAAAAGAGAGAATATATAATATAGACTCAATCCATATAGAAAGTCAAAGTAACCCCTAGAATGAAAGATTTAGCTACTCCTGTCCAAATGTAAAGAAAATCCAAACAAAACAACTAAATGTATGATATGCTAAGTAGAAAAGAGGAGAAAAGTGACAAAACCAAGGTAGAACTAGTGTTGTCAAAAACTAGTGTAAAAACGTAAAAACGTGTGTTTTTACGTTTTTACCGGGGTGTTCGTGCTAAAATGCAGGTAAACACTGTCCAAGGTAAAAACGGGTAGACACTAGTGTAGAAACGTAGAAACGGGTAAAAACATAAGTTTCTACGGTCACTACCGTTTTTAATTAAAACCAAAAAAAAAAAGGGAAAAAAGAAAACTGACTTTAGTGAGTATTGAGTAACCTGACCAAACCATTTACCATCGGGCTCCATTCGAAATCTCATTCTCCATCGCGTGCTTCATTGCTTCCTACTTCCCAAACCCTAAAACCCAAATCATTGGCTGCCTCCTTCACTCGCGGCGTCGTCGTCCTCTACTCGCAGCAGCACCGGTCACCCTCCTCATTGATTGATCCACTCCGGCCCGTTGGCTCATCGTGCTCTACTTGTGCTTCCTACTAACCCAAGTCCAGAACTCGTCGATTTGTTGCACGCCCTCCTCCACTCTGGCCAGGATCCGCCGCGTTTCTTGCCGGAAATAAAATGACGGCAGTTATGGCTTCTTACCAAGGTGCTTATTTCTCCTATTTCTTCCCCTGTTTTTGGCCCCTTTCTTGTTAGCTCTTTGAGTAATTTTGTGATAGGCTGGTAGTAACTGGTAAGATTTTCATCAGTGTATACTGTATAGCATTGGTATTATTTGCATTTTGCAAGGCTAAAAAAAGAATAAAGCAACCAGATTTTGTCCCATTGATAGGAAATTAGCTTTCAATAAATGATATGGCGTGTATATTTTTTAACCTTCTTCTAATGTGCTCTGAATCTCTGATATTATTCATAGCATTTTTTTTAAAAAAATTGAGTTCAATTTTTAGCTGCTATCATTGCCTTAAGGAGACGACAACAGACAATATCGTTATTATTATAGTAGTAGTAATTTTTTGGTGGGGTTTTCTCCTCAAAATCATGGTAATTTGCATGTAGTTTTTTGATTGTTCAAGGGTGAATGAAAGAATTCAATACTCGTGATTTGTTAAAGGGCAAAGAGTTCAGGAACTAATTTTTTTTTCTTGGCATCATTCGTGCTAAATTTAATTATTGAGTAATATTGTGATAGCTCATGTTCTTGCTAAATTTAATTGAGTAATATTATGTGATGTCCATGTTTTATGAATAGCAATTGAACATATTCTGACTTATATTGTAATAGCTCATATTCTGATAGCTTATGTTTTATATGTTTATATGACTTATATTATATCTTTTAGATATGAAGTTTTTCATTAAGTACTGATTTATGATTTTTTTTTTCCATTGAATTTTGAGTAGTTATTTACTGATTTATGATTTTTTTTTCCCATGCATATACACACACACACACATATATATATATATATATACATACATACATACATACATATATATATATATATATATATATATATAAAATTTTAAGCTCTGACTTTAAGTAGTGGAAAGTAAAAACTTTACGTGTCGTGTCGTTTCTACGATTTACGTTTCTACTACCCCCTTCCGTATCTACGTAGAAACTAGTTTTTGACAACATTGGGTAGAACTCCCAAAATCTCTCTTAGGATCATCGTTGTCAAAAACTAATGTAAAAACGGAAAAATTACGTTTTTACTAGGGTCATACGTACGAAACGCAAGTAAAAAACTGTCTTGAGCAAAAACTGGTAGAAACTCCGCTCAAACACGTAAAAACTTACATTTTTACTGTTTTTACTTTAACAAAAAAAAGGATGAAAAGATTTTTTTTTTGCTCGAAAAAAGGATGAAAAGTTGAAAACCCTATTTCCATCATGCATCTTGGACTCGGGATTACTAGATAGTTATATATAGTTTTTAACGTATTTCCATAGTTATAATCATAAGTTTTTAACGTAAGTTTTTTTTTTAAAAAATGTTTTATATAGTTATATGACTTATATCTTTTAAATATAAAGTTGTTCATTGAATCTTGAGTAGTGATTTATGATTTTTTTTTCCATGCACATATATATAATTTTAAGCTCTGCCCTTAAGTAGTAGAAAGTAGAAACTTTACGTTTTGTGTTGTTTCTACGATTTACGTTTCTACCACCCATTTCTGTGCATACGTAGAAACTCAATTTTGACAACATTGCTTAGGATGATTACTAGGGGTGGAAATAGGTCAGGGGCCTGTGGCCTGGCCTATGAGAAGCCTGGTCAGGCCTGGCCTGTCAGGCTAAAAGGCCAAGCCAAGGCCTATTTTAAGGCTTGTTTGTCTTAACAGGCCAGGCCTAGGCCTCCAAATAGGCCTGACAGGCCGGCCTGTTAAGAGTAATTAATTTTTTTTTTTTTACAAAAAACATTAGGCCTGTTTGTGGCCTGTTTACATTAGGCCGTTTTTAGGGCCTCGTATACCGTTACCGTATACTGTAGGCTTGTTTCCGCTATATATTCTGTAGGCCTGTTTCCGGCCTGTATACTAGAGGCCTGTTTACGGCCTGTAAGAAATACAGGCCTCTTAACAGGCCACAGGCCAGGCTCAGGCCAAAATTTTAGCCTGTAACAGGCCACAGGCCAGGCTCAGGCCACTTCCTTACATAACAAGCCTGACCTGTTTAGGGTGAGGTCTGGCCTGGCCTGTTTCCACCCCTAATGATTACTCAAGCCTTCAAACTCTTCAAGAACCCTCTCCCAAGGTGAGAACTTTTGTGCTTCAACTTCTCCAAGTGCAGAATGATCTCTTTCGGCGCGTTTCCTTAGGTTTTATGACCTTATGATGCATCAATTTTCAATATGCACAATTGTACTTTTTCTGTGTTCGCCTCAAGGACTATGTTAGTCTCCGAGGCAATTGACAAAGTAAATCTTTTTTTGCCTAATTTTCTCGGCAAATTCCACAAAAACTCTTACTTTCTTTAGATCCCTTGTTCACATCAGCAACCATGTTAGCTGCCAAGACAAGTGCCACAGAACTTTGATTCTTGTTCTCCTTGGCAAATGTTTTTGTCAAAACCATTACTAATTAAACTTTTCAATTCCATTACAAGTTTTAGTGAAATGCCATAAATGTTGGTGAATCCTGACTTACATGTTTTCATCAACAAATGCTTTTGTCAAAACCATTATAATTCTTGTCAAAACTATTACTAAACTTGTTAATCTCATTACGAATTCTGTGAAGTCGTTCTATTATTCACCTTCTTCTGCCACAACCCATGACTGTTCACCTTCTTCTTCCTCGTCTCTTCCTCAATTTTTTCCGCCGACGAACTTCACAACCTTGCCATCACCTTCCTCCATTTTTTTTGGCGACAATTTAGAACAATGGAGCACCGCGAACACCTAAACCTAAGAGACCTTTATCTTCCACCATTTTCACTTTGCGCTACCTCCACATTCACTCCACCATCATCTTCGCCTTCGTTTTACAGAGAGAGAGACCGTCGGGAAAAATGAAGAGGAAGAGAGGAGAGAAAAAGAATATGTGAGGGGCATTTTAGTAAAAACATTTAAATTTCAAAATCCCAAATTTATTCCAATAACCTCTATGTCTTTTTAATTTTTTAACAGCGTTTAAACAATAAAATCAAATGAAAACAAAAACAAAAAAATCCGAGCCAACCAGATGTTGTCCCTTTAAGACAATTTGTTCCCTCTATATTGATGCCGAAAGATCTCAAACAATTGTCTCCCAGGATAGAACGAATTAGGTCTTTAGAAATGACGCACTATCAATCAGGAGTCCTCACGAACACAACCGAATGCTAAAGAAATTGCACAGTATATGAAGTTATGGCAGAATGCAGAATACTATATATATGAGAGCGAAGTGTTGAAAATTGAGTTAATTTTCTATCACATGCACGTCTATTTATAGACGACAAAATGGTCAGATGGACTCTCTGTTGGAAATTATGCCCTAGGAGCCAATCGTTGTACTTTAAACATTATTGTTATTTAAAGTATTTCTCCATTTTGTTATCATAACATTTGCATGTTTATTATGATGACTGTATCCTTGGATGTATCATAACGATTGTCCTAAATGTTCCTGGTCGGTCATCTACGCGAGAGCAAAGATGAAATAAGACCAGCATGACTTTGATAAGGTATGGAGATATGAATCAAAATCTTAGGCACTTGTAAGAATATAAGTTGCTGGATCAACCCACTATGAGAAAAGCTGCATGGATTAAGTCATAAGCTTATCTGATATGTAACTATGTCACAATGCCATTTGACTTGAGATCATCATGGATTCCTACATGAGAGTCGCTAATCTTTGACCTAGTCAAAAGTCACCTTTGACCGGATGATGATAAAGGCTTCGATCGGGATTAGTGATTTTTATGCAGAGGAATGTGAATGGGCAAGATGAGATTTGTCCCTCACATTTGTAGAGAGATATTACTGGGCCCCTCAATGAGGAAGTCTGAGAAAAGTATGGCCATACTACGATGGAAACGAGTTTCTACTTCAATTGTTAGACTACTCAAGAATCGAGAAAGTAATGGTTAAAAACATGAGGATGACACTATCCATGCTTCATCCTTGACCAAATTATCGCGTGACAAAAGGGATGTGGCATGGTTGTATGATAGGTTGCATCGTATCATCGATCCTCATATGAATTGGGTAGTCGTAATGTCTTGCTAGAGGTCGCTTGTGACTTGTGGGCTGGTACAGTGTTGGCCCGCTACCAATTTCATGTTTGCCTACAAGGTCGCACACAAGAATAGCCCAACACAAGCTATAATGTCTAGATTCATTGAATCTAAAATATGTCTAAGATTTAATAATGAATACAACATTTAATCTAGGGAGGATGAATATATATATATATATATATATATAATATAATATAATATCAATTCGAAAATAATAATAACATTATTTATATAGATAATAATATTATTATGTAGTATTTGTTTTGTATTTAATTTATTTGATAAATTAAATAACTAAAACTAATAGAGATATCACATCTCGATTTAATTAAATAGATATATATCATATCTCAAATTTAATTTATGAAGATAAATTAAATTAGTCGGTTTTTAATTCGGATTGAATAAATATATTATATTAGATCTGTTGATGATTTAATTAATATTATTTTAATCCAATTCAAATTTTAAAATTAATTAAGATTAATTTTGAATATTTAATATGGCCCATTAGGGTTTTGAAAAAAAACCTATACGATAATGAGCAAGACGTATTAGAAAAACCGCAAGAGAAAACCCTAGAGAAGATAGAGAGAAAAACGTTGGAGGCGCTAGCATGCTGCATGTGTTGGAGTTCTGTTCGTGTGGATACCGGTAGAGGGAGCTGGTTCGTTCAGATGGCTCCTAGAGATTGAACAAAACGCATACGAAAGGTACAATTCTAACTACTCTAATTTAAACACCATTGATAGATCCTCCATTGGGATTCGAAATTTATTTGATAAATTCCTTCCACTGCATGTTCGAATCCTAACACTCTTGTTGGTGCACCGACGCGATCGGTAGTGGCGACCCACTTCTTATTCATAACCCTTGGGATTTAGACGCAAAATCCAACAATCCCCCACATGGATAAGAAGTCAGTCCATCGTGACCAAATGCAAATGAACATGTATGCAAAGTGTGATTCCTTTACGAGAAGCAACTGCATCAAGATATGTAGGGCTCACCTTTAAACCTTCTCTAGTAAAAACCTATCGGGTGTACTCGGTTAATCGGTGGACGTGATGCCTTGAACCTTCAAGATATGTAGGAGTCACACAATTGCTCCTCTAACATTGTTGGTCCTCATTGTTGTGTCCATTTTGGCCCTAGACACCTCCCTGGTTCTGCGAGTGTTCTACAGAATCGACCTTTATAATTCTCATAGGAGCGGCTCGCACTTCACACTCACATAGGTGATTCATTGTGAGGTAAGTCAACATACATCATCTGAACACATCATATTAAGAAACCATTAAAAGCCAAAATACTTACCCTCATATATGCACTGTCTTGTCATAGGAATGAGTTTGAGTTTAAAACTCTACAATGCTCACAGTTGATCATCACTTGGTTGTCTCTTTGACCTAGTTTGTGAGATTTCCACTCATCTAGATAGAGTTACTGCAATGATCAATAATTGACAGGCCTTAAATCCATTCCTTTCCACAAATTCTCAATCAACTCTTTAGGAACCCCTTTAGTCAATGGATCCATTATATTCTCTTTTGACTTCACATAGTCAACTGAGATGATTCCATTAGAGCATAGTTGTCTAATAGTATCGTGTCTATGACGTATATGTCTATACTTACCATTATACATGACATTTTTGGCCATACCAATAACTTATTAATTATCACAGTGTATACACATTGCTGGTACTAGCTTTGGCCAATTAGGAATGTCCTCAAGAAAATTACGAAGCCACTCAACTTCTTCACCAGCTTTATCTAAAGTAATAAATTTTGCTTCCATAATTGATATTGCAATACAAGTCTGCTTAAATGACTTTCAAGACACAACACCTCCACTAAGGGTGAACACATATCCACTTGTGGATCTTGTGTCATTAGAGCCAGTGATCCAATTTACATCACAATACCCTTCTAGCACTACAGGGTACTTCTTGTAATGCAAAGTAAAGTTGTAAGCGTGCTTCAAGTAACCCAAAACTCTTACCGTAGATTTCCAATGATGCTCGTTTGGATTACTTGTAAAGCGATTCAATATTTAAAAATAAAATAATTCATAAGGATTTGGTCACTTTGATGACTGCCAAATCTACCATACTTAATTCCAAAAACTTAAATGTTTAACATTCATACAATTGCTATTCACAACATCTAAGTAATTTATATTTTTGATCAACATATAGAGGCTTTTAAAAAAAAAACTAATTTGTTCATTTTCTAAGCCATCAATAATAGGTAACTAGATGACCTAGAATTAGAGGCAGAGCACCCATTTTTTAAAATTAAATTTGGCCCCAAAAAACTAAGAAAAAATTGTGCAGTTTGGTCCTTAATATAATATTTATTTATTTTTCTAATTTAATTAGATTAAGAAAGTTAGTTAATATGATATGTATTTTCTAAAACATCATAGTCATTTTCCTTAATTCCGTCATTCTCTCTTCTCCTTTATTATTATTGAGTGGGTATTAATAAGTGTAAATTAAGAAAACATTAACAAATATGAAAACTATCTCTCATATTTAAGACTAAATTCAACACATCAAATATGATTTATATTAAGGACTGAAGGGAGTATTGTGTAAGATTATTTTGATGTTTTTACAGACTTACCAAATTTGATCCAAAATTAGTTAGCTATATTGTTTTGCCCTATTTATTATAAGGTTAAGGGGAAAAAAATATACATATGTTTTTTTTAGGTGTAAAAGTGCTTTTTTTTTTTAATGTGCAAGTGTGTCTACGTGATTACAAATTAGGTGCTAACTGGATGATGACGTGGCTTTTAAGGAACACAAATACACATGTAGTTTGTCGAAAAAAGCACCCAACACTAAGTACTTTTTTTAGGTGTAAAAATACCATTTTACTATTAAATTTGACGTTTTTGTGTGGAAAAAATAGTACCAGTCAGTACCATGAAATATAGGATCTTGAAAAAATATTTCAAGATGTTGACTGGTAGTGGAAAAAAGATTTCATAATATTGAAAAATTATGTTAGGATCTTCAAAAAATATTTCACGGTACTGACTGGTACTAAAAAAATACTTCAAGATACTAACAGGTACTAAAAGCTACTTCAAAATATTGAATGGTACTGAAAAAATACTTTATGATCTTGAAAAATTATTTTAGGATCTTGAAAAGATATTCCAGAGTACTGACTAGTACTAAAAAAATACTTCAAGATACTGACCGATACTAAAAAGATACTTCAGGGTACTGACTGGTAGTAAAAATATACTTCAGGATATTGACTGGTACTAGAAAAAAGACTTTCTGATCTTAAAAAATATTTCAAGGTACTGAATGGTACTAAAAAAAAATACATGAGGGTACTGATTGGTACTGAAAAAATACTTCATGATTTTGAAAAATTATTTTAGGATCTTGAAAAAATATTTCATGGTACTGACTGGTACTAAAAAATACTTTAAAATACTGACTGGTACTAAAAAGATTTTTTTTAAAAAAAAGTCAAACTAACGGTCAAACAATATTTTTGTACTTAAAAAAAACACTTGGTGTTGGACGCTCTTTTGGCCAAACCACATGTGTATTTTTGCACCTTGAAAGTCATGTCATCGTCTAGTCAGCAAAAAAAAAAAAAAAGCGAACTTAATGGTCAAATGGTATTTTTGCATCTAATTTGTAACCATGTAGTTACTTTTGCACATAAAAAAAATACTTGGTATTGGATGCTCCTTCGAAAAAAAACACATGTATTTTTGCCCCTTAACCCTTTATTATATTGTTCTTTGCCTCACATTTATCCATTGGTCTTCTAATATATCTTCACAATAATATTCGATCTTCCCTCATACTTATTTATTCTTTCTACCCCTCTTATTTTATATTCAATTAATTAGAGTTAATCACAATCAATCAACAAGTTATAATACTGAAAAGATAAAAATGTATGCTTTATTGAATTCATTTATATATTTAAATAGATTCATACATTTAAATTATTATTTTTCATTTATTTTTCAAATTATTATAAAGTTGGATAACATCACATTCTCAAACAAGAAAATGAAATTAAATTTGAACGTGTTAGTTCTTTATGTGTTTTAATGATAATCGATAATTGTAAACTTAAATTAAGTTTATCTTTTTTAAGTTAAAAACTTAAGACGAATTCGAGTTTAGAATTGTCAAACTTAAGTTTGAACTTGACAGAGAGTAAGTCAAGTTATTTTAACTTAGCTAAACTCAAGCTTGGTCATGGAAACTTGAGTTTATCCTTAGCCGAGAGCTTTCAAAGTTTTTTTAAGTTAAGTAAACTTGACTTAGTATTGGCAAACTCGAGTTTCTGTCAGACTGTGAGTTTTTTTTTAAAAGAAACCTATTTATTAAACAAACTCAAGTCTACTTGTTTAAACTTGAGTTTATCCTTGGCCAAGAGTTTTCAAAGTTTTTCATGTAATGTAAACTCGAGTCTGTCTTAGTAAACCCGAGTTTATGCCAAACCGAGAGTTTTCAAGGATTTTTGAAATTAAAGAAACTCAAGTCTATTTCTTAAAACTCCAGTTTGAGTTTTCATGGACTTAAACTCATTTTCAATATGAATAGTCTCAAACTCGAGTTTGTCACTTAATGACTCGAGTTTGCATCATGTTCAAAATGTTTTCAAAGTGCTGCCGCGATATTTATTTATAAAGAAGAACAAAACTCAAGTTAGACACTTGAGTGAAATATAAACTCCAGTTTCAGTCTTACAAAGATATCTTCATTTTCAACTTCAAATCCTTTCTAAAGAAGATGTCTATGAGACTTGAGTTTGGAAGAGTAAACTCAAGTTTCGAACTCAAGTTTGCTTGAACAAACTCTAGTTTAAAGCGCTCTGTTTTAAAATCATCTTGCTCGGATTTGTGAAATCTTCTTGTTTGATCTATATACCTCATATAATCTTTCACCACTACTCTTAACTATGTTTAATCAATTTGTTAGTGAGTTTCATATGATCAAACTTGTATTAAACTGAAGATTAAGCATAAAGCAAAAGGTGATGTCAGAACATTTATTGTTGGCCCAGAAAACTTAGTATCTTTTAGCAAATCATTATCTAGACCTTGCAAAAGTTTAAATGTTCTCTTTCCTCATATGGAAGCCACATCATGCAACGGATTTATTTCAAGGAAAGTCAAGAAGAATGTTTGAACATCTGGATTAACTCAAAGCATGAGCGAGAATGGACCTAGTTGCAACCTAACAGCTTCATTAATGTCTCCAACGGTTACATTAATGTTTCTAACGGTCATTTAATGCTTCCAACATATATAAGCTGAAGCATTCAATTCTCAATACCTACCAAAATACAGAAAATGAAAATCTATCAAGTGTCATTTGCATTTACTGTTTTCTACTCATATGTAAAGTATCTTTTGATACATTGAACTTCAATGTTTATTACATCTGGTCTTTTAGAGAGTTTAGCTTTGATTATCGATCATTGTAAGAATCTCAAAGTTATTGGACTTTGAAATTGGGTTTATCAGTTTACAACTTGTAAGGGGGAGTGTATCCTAATGAGAGGATAACTTTCGAGTACAGAGTGTGTAACTGATCATAGTGATAGTGAAAATCTCATAGTGTCTAGGCACTGGACGTAGATCAAGAGTTAAGACCGAACTAGTATAAATCTTCATGTGTCAAGCTCTTCTTCTCTATCTCTGGTTTACCCTGTTTTGATATCTCCAGTTTGGGTGTTTAAAAAGAATTTTTAAAAATCCCCAATTCACCCCTTCTTGGTGATTTCCTCCATTTACAAAACGGATATACAACATTTTTATAATATAAAGATAAATAATATTATGTGTGCAATATATATATATAAAAGAGTAAAAACCCATTAATTGAATAATCATATTTCCTTGTTTTCTCTAAAATTTGCATTGGATGCTAACTATATGGTGGACTCACTTAGAAGAAGGGGGAAAACAAGAAGAAGCTATTTTGATATTTATTTATTTCAAGTTGGTCCAAACAACAAGTACCCCAACAATGCTCTTTCGGAGATTTTGAAGTCTGTTCCTCTTACTCAAGTTTAATTTTCTTGTAAGAGTTTATTTTCCTTTGTATAAAAAAAGGCCCGGCCAAAAAAAAAAAGAACCACGAGGGAAAATTATTACTCCCTCCGGTCCTAATTATAGGAATGCATTTGGGAGTTGGTCTTGGTTCTAATTATAAGACTATGTTTTAACTTTTGTCAATTTTTTCCTAAAATACCTCCATTGATACTTTCTCAATAATAATTAAACACAATAATAATTTAATAATGCACTTATATATTTTATAAAATAAATAATGCTTACAACTAATTATTGCCACATACACCTCAATACTACTGTTTTTTGTTTTTTAATAAAATAATTTTGAGTAATTTTTGTCATATTACCCCTACTAATATTTCTTCAATAATAATTAATTTAACAACACACTTATATTTTATAATTCATATGTGATGGTTTTTCTTACATTTTATGCCAGGAGTATTATATAATATCTTTTCCCTATAGGTCAAGAAGTTCATGTAAATGGGAAGTTTTTCTTATATAATCAGATATTAGGACGTGCTGGTTTTTTATTTTCACAACAGTTTTTTTTTTTTTTAAAAAAACATGTTTAAAAAATATCCCAAAACAAAGGACGAGATGACAGAAATTGTGTTAGTCTTGTGCGTTTAAAAAGTTGGGTTCGGATCTGTTGTGGATAGGCGAGATAGATGAAGGAATGAAAAGAAGCATGAGTAGATATTTTGTTGATGTAATTTTAAGTTTTAAATAAAGGTATTTTAGGAAAATGAATATAATTAACTAATTTAACTACTGTCCTTAATCTTTCTAAAATATGGTAAATAGCTCCTGTAATTAGGGGTGGAAAAAGCCGACTCACCCTTAATGCCAGGCAAACGTTATGCAAGTGAAGGCTTTGACAATGACTGCTATTACGTTATTGCGCTAAAATTTTGGCCTGAGCCTGGCTTGTTAAGAGACTTGTATTTTTTACGGTAGAATGAAATGAAAGCAGTAAAACAGCCTAATGTAAACAGGCCAAAAACATGCATACTTTAAAGCAACAACATCTATTTCACAAAGTATTCAAGACCTGAAGATTGATTTGGAAAAAAATAAAGAATCCATTGAGGAAATTATAGCCAGATATGGAAAAAAAAACTAATTACTCTTAACAGGCCGGCCTGTCAGACCTAACAGGCCTATTTGGAGGTCTAGGCGTGGCCTGTTAAGACAAACAGACATTAAAAAATAAAAGCGTTGGGCGCTTTTTTTTTAGTCGACAGCTGGGCCCGACTGCGCTTTTAATAGACAGCTAAGCCACATGGCCCTAACATATTTCCACCCCTACCTATAATTAGGACCGGAGGGAGTAAATTCTTAAAGAAAGAAAAAATCAAGTTTCAATCCATACAATTTACAAAGGCCGGAAATAATCCTAGAACAAGAGGTTTAGCTACTCATAATTGGGAAAACAAAAAACAAAAAAAAATTATGTTCATATTAGAAAATAAAGAAAGAAAAGGAAGGAAGATTGGAAAACCAACAAAAAAGGCTTTAATCTTTTCAATTCTTCAAATAATCTCAAACTCCAACATCTTTAAAATCCTAAACGTCGGCACCACTTTGCTCCAAGAACGTGTTTCTGACCGCTTTCTATATTTATGAGTTGGAACAATGTCGAAAATGGTGAGAAAAATTGCGCTCTCTAGGTCATTTATCAACAAAAAACAGAACTTCATGTTTTTGGGTTCCATCTAGATGCCAGGCCATGTTATATTAAGAGATCAAATTGAAATTTGATGCAAATTTAGATAACCAAAACATATGGGGTGAATGACCTATGTGTTGGGTTGAAATCGTTTTTTTGCTGCCTATGTTTTTATTTAATTTTTTTGGGTGGTGCCTATGTTTTTATTAGTACTCTATTAAGTATTAATAGAAGCCACCTTTTTTTCTTTTTAGTGGAAAATAATACTAGAAGCAACCTTATGAACCGTAATGTTGTGAACTGCACTGGACAGCCCGCGCACCCGTTTTGGAATCGCTATTTGGCGCCATCAACCTTGAGCGTTGTCGTTGGCCACCAAAAAAATTTGAGCTTCGTCGCTGTGAATTTCGTCGCTGCCTAAGAAAAAGCGAAGTTCATCACTAAATATGGCGGACACAGCCTCTCCCATGCTCATTGACGACGATGATAACATTTTCTCTGCCATGCCCGACAAGGGCAAAAGCGTGGTCGTTGCCGGCAATCCATCCGATAGCAAGGATATTCCGTGGGTTGAAAAGTATCGCCCTAAATCTCTTGACGACGTCGCTGCGCATCGTGACATTGTCGATACCAGTATGACTCAACGCTTTCTCTCTCGTTCTCCTTCAAGTTCTAGGGTTTATGATACTGATTGTGAAATTTATCGTCTTTTTTCTCTTTTCCGCAGAAGAGTTGCAAAGAAAAATGATTCCTTTACCGGCCCAATCTGAAATTTTTTATGATTTATGGGATTGCATTTCCTAGTCTGAGAAAAATTTGTCCCGTCTATTTTGTTTCTTGGTTTTTGCTTGTATTGTGTTATTATCACTAAACATATATTTAAACCCTCACTGGAATTTTTGGTCGGTTGCTACCACATGCGAAGGGAGGAAGGGACTAGAGCACAACTACCTAACTGCTTGTATTAAGTTACTTGTATGATTTCTATAGGAGTAATTCTGTATTATATCTTTTATAGTAGATTGTATTACTCTGGTATTTTCTGTTGTGTCTTTATTTTGGTCATAGAAAAGGAAAGAGGATTTGTAATATACAATTATTACCATTGTCTGGTTGGAGTCCCTCTCTATCATTTGATTCTTACTCTCATCTTGACTTCATTAGTGTTTAATTGAATACTGACATTTTGTTTCTTACTCATTATTTGTTCGTTGTTGAATAGTTGACAGGCTGACCTCTGAGAATAGATTACCCCATCTTTTACTGTATGGTCCTCCAGGCACGGGCAAAACATCAACAATTCTCGCTGTGGCCCAAAAACTATATGGAGCTCAATACCGTAAGATGATTTTGGAGCTCAATGCATCAGATGACAGGGGGATTGATATCGTACGCAATCAGATACAAAATTTTGCTAGCACCCAGAGCTTCTCATTTGGGTTGTTTTCATTATTTGCATTTACTTTCTTACTTAAATTTTGTTTTGTATAGTTTTGATTTCTATTTTGTGTTTGGAGTAGAAATTATTTCTTTGTAGTTTATAATTTCTTCGTAGTGTGGTGAATGCCCTGGTCCAGAGTGTAAACATATATAATCTACTGCCATAGTAAGGAATATTTTGGGTTGTATATGCAAGCTAATAAATATTATGATTAAGTATTTGTCTCCCTATATCTTGTATTTCTGTTCTAATCAGTCATGTTGGTCAATCCAGAGGTTCTACATTTGTTTCGTATAAATTGTCTGTGTTTATGTCTTTGCCCTGGAAATTTCTTCCTCCAACAATTGCAAATTTGGTGTTGGATTATTTTTTATCTGACATTCGTTGATCCTTGCTCATCTTCTGTAACATATTATTTTGCTAAGCCTTTAAGGAGTTAATGTGAAAGCATTTTCCCCCAGAAAACTCAGTAACTGGCAACTGTGGCAGTTATAATATAAATGTTATCTTCTTTACTCTGATGTGAGCACTTAGACCCTTGTTCATGATTGAAAAATATTATCATTTTTTTGTTTTTGTCATTTTTCAGTTATGATGCTTCTGATTGTTTAGGGGATGAATTGTATTTTTGTGCCAATGTCAAGGCATGAAAGTTATACTGAAATTGCCAGTTTTGGTCTTAGCTGATGAAGAAGGTCCTTGTTTTACAGAGTCAAGTCCTCTGTAAAGTTGGTCCTGTTAGATGAGGCAGATGCAATGACAAAGGATGCACAATTTGCTTTGCGTAGAGGTATTACTATGCTCTATATAGCAGAGGTAAAGCCATTTTGTTGTGTTTTAAAGCTCTTCATCTTTTTTTGCAGTGATTGAGAAATATACAAAAAGTACTAGGTTTGCACTTATCTGTAACCATGTAAACAAGATTATCCCAGCACTGCAATCAAGATGCACTCGATTTCGGTTTGCCCCACTTGATGCTGTCCATATTACTGAGAGATTGAAGCATATTATTAAGGCTGAAGGGTAAGTACCATAATGTCTGTTACCATATATCCCTGCTTGATTACAACTGGCTAAAGCTCTCATGAGAAAAGAAACTTACTGCTCTTCTGGGCTGCCAGTTCATTTTGAGGAACTTTTTCGACAGATATTATGTTTCTTTTTTGATAACTATGTTGGAGGGTAGGGTACTGGGTGGGCTGTGTGGGAAAATGTACTTTCTTACTTTCATTATTATAGCATACGCTGCTACTGCCATTTCATTTGAAGTGATTATAACTTGTACGCACATGATTGAAGTGATTGCCTGATCGGAAAGAGCTCGTTTTTAGGAAGAGTTGTGCTATTTTTATTTTATATTTTTTATATATGACATCTTAAAAGAAAAAGGGAAAATCCATCTCAGGGCCCATATTAGCAAAAAAATGTCAAAAAAGGCCCAAGAAAAAGTCACATGTCAAAAAAGGCCCCAGGGCCTTTTCTGGTATTATTTCATAAAACGTTAATTGTTAATGGGACTGATATAGTTGTTAACGGGTATTGATTTAGTTGTTAATGAGACTTATTTAGTTGTTAATGAGTCTGATTTAGTTGTTAATGAGACTGATTTAGTTGTTAACGTTTTATTAAATAATACCAGAAAAGGCCCTATAGCCTTTTTTGACATGTGACTTTTTCTTGGGCCTTTTTTGACATTTCTTTTTTTGCTAATATGGGCCCTGAGATGGATTTTACCTTGGAAAAATTCAAAAATGAAAATAAAACTAAGATTGAAATAACTTTAATTTTAAATTTTATGAAAGAGAAATTTCAGTGTTTAAGGTACATCATTTTGTGTTGGATGTCTGTGTATGCAAAATACTCATAAATTATCCTTGTATTCATTTGCACGTAAATACTCTGTTCAAATGGATATTATGCTTTCTTGTTACGTCTTACATATATTAATTAATAATTAATTATTCAATTGTGAACCATTTTTTAGTTGACAACTATGATGTATTTGTTGGATAATTCAGTCATGTAGATTTTTTTCAAAAGAATTTTCTTTTGGAGTAGACTATTTATTTTCTTTGGTCCAATATCGCTACCCTGCAGTGACTCTAGCATCTTGTTATTACAGCTGTAACATTGTGATTCAACACTTAACTTCCAGTTTGATGACTTCAATTTTGTAATTTGCTAGGCTTGATGTTACAGAGAGCGGCTTAGCAGCACTTGTTCGGCTTTGTAATGGAGATATGAGAAAGGCTTTGAACATTTTGCAGGTTGCATTTAATAAGTAACTATACCTGTTATATTTGGTTGAATTTCATTTTGGGAGTATTTCAGCAATCTACACTATAAATTCTTGAATATCCTCAACCTCATACTTAGTTTGCAATTTCTCCATATTTGATATTTAGACATACTTCTATAAAATATTTTGTATTTGGACTTTGGAATTATAAAGGAAATGGTGGAAAACTGCGCATAATTGAATAAGCACCAACATCGATAGGGACATGGATTTGAAAACACAGCAACATGACAACATTTAAGGCATCCAAAATTCCAAATGTCTATCCAAATGCTTAGGACTCCTATGAACTTGCTACTGTGGAAATGGTGTTATCAAAGAGCATGTTCTGGATTATCTGTGCCAATGGATCCTTGATGATATATTTTGTTGCTTCATGTTTGCAGTCAACGCATATGGCTAGTCAGCAGATAACAGAAGAAGCTGTTTATCTTTGCACTGGAAACCCATTACCCAAAGACATTGAGCAAATATCTCACTGGCTTCTGAATGAACAATTTGCAGATAGTTTTAAAAGTATGAAGCTGGTTTGTTACTCCTTTTAATGTTATTTTGTTCAGATAATTTCACTAAGCAATTTACTTATATCTTGTTTGTGTAATTTCCCATAGGAATATATGAAATCAAGACAAGAAAAGGATTGGCTGTGGTGGATATTGTGAGAGAAGTCACAATGTAAGCCTATGCATCATGCTAACTTTTTAACTTTTTGGCAAATTCTTTTTCTTGATCTTGATTTCTCTGTATTGTTATCACAGGTTTGTTTT
Source organism: Acacia melanoxylon (assembly GCA_019022615.1). NCBI lineage: Eukaryota > Viridiplantae > Streptophyta > Magnoliopsida > Fabales > Fabaceae > Acacia > Acacia melanoxylon. The sequence continues at coordinate 6,516,885 of JAFJYJ010000027.1, forward strand.
TAAGATTAAGATGCCTCCAAGCGTTCGAGTACAGTTGATGAATGATTTGGCTGATATAGAGTATGTATTCCTGTCCTATTTTTTCTGCATACTATCTTCCTTCTCCCAAATTTGACAGATAGATGGCAACACTAAAGGTTACTCATATCTGAACCACTGTGATACTTTAGTCTCTCCCTTGCATTTCCCAGGATTAATTTATTTTGACCATTGATTATTTTTATGCCTAAGATGATCTATCTTTTAGATGTGCTGGGTGGTAGTTTATAACACAAAGAAGTGCCTTGAACTTATGATGGGCTAGCCTTTGCAAGACCCCCATTCTTTCTAACATCTATGACTTGCATCCTTTTCTTCGTCCTTGCCTCTAGTGACAAATACACGGAGAAGTGCCTTGAACTTAAAATGGGCTAGCCTTTGGGGGACCCCCATTCTTTTTATCCTCTAGATTTGCATCCTTTTCTTTTTTCGCATACACAAGGCAAGCATAGCTTGAAGTTGATCCTATGGGTCAGGTACTACACTACCTACTTGAAGGAATCCCTCCTCAGCACAATTCATTTCCATCTAAAACTCTGATTGACAGCACTCTTGTACCTCTGAGAGGAAAATTACTTGAGGATCCTTAGAGTGAGCCTCCCTTGCAAGCTTATTCGCACACATTAATATCTCCCTAGCAGCATGATGTACCGTGACAGACCACTCAACATATAAAAGTTGTCTAGTTTCTTCAATCAAGATTCTGTAAGGATGATTGTCATCACTATCTCTGAGCAGAGTGTTGATATCTTCAAGTGAATTCGAGAACAATTATTTCCCTTAGGTTCATAGATTGACAGACTTGAAGACCTGTTTTGATCGCTAAAATTTCGGCCATTGTTATCGGGTATAGTCCAAGCGACTTTTTAAAGCTCATAACCCATTGGCCTCTATCATCTCTAATGAGTCCGCCGCATGTTGCCTGATTACCAGCTTTAACTTAAGCATCGACATCTGCTCGAACCACTCCTAAGGGTGGTAGCCTCCAGTGACTTTCATTCCCTCAATCACTTGGAAAGATCTGTCGTTGAAATCTTCTTGTTGATACATCCTCCATCAAGTGGAATATGGCCTGGTGAGCAATTTCCATTGCTTCAGAATCTTCAAAGATCTGTTTGCAACGTGCTTTCCATATGAGCCAACAAACGTTGCTGAAAATTTTACACCATGGCCACTGATTGAATCTGTTTTTTCCTGAGTTATGATTGAGATTCCAGTTTAGCCAACCTTGCAAATCATAGTTAAAGAAAGCAGTATATTGGTTAGAATTACTAAATTGTTTCCATACTTCTTTCGCTCTCTTATAATCCCTCAACATGCAAACAACACTCTCCTCACAGTGACAGCCCAAAGGGCAATTTGGTGTTTTTGATATCCCTCTTTTTGGCTTTTAGTGAATTAGTGATTAGTCTCTCATGCGCAACTTGCCAAAAGAAATTTTTTATCTTTTCAGGCACCTGTCAACGCCAAATTTTTTTCCAGACGTGTGAATCACATGATTCCTCCTGTTGAGAAAGGAAATTGTAGGCAGCTTTGACTAAGAATTTCCCGTTAGAAGCATTTCTCCAAATAACAATCCTTTGTAATACCCTCAGGAGGTGGAATTATAAGTAATATTTTCACCACCCATTCAAGAAAGAATTTTCACCATTTAGACACATTCCACCTTCCATTTGGTAAAACAAAATCTGTGACTTTATCCCCTAACTTAACCTCTCCAAGTTTTGTTGGACATAGTCGATGAGGGGATCATTAAGTGGAGTCCACAAGTCCCACCAAAAGTAGGTATTTTTGCCATTACTAAATTTCTTTCCCACGCCTTGAAGAAAAGTATCCCAGACGTTGTCTATGACTTTCCAAGTTAGAGATTGAGATTGTTCTTTGGAATCTTGGGGAAGTAAATTATTCCCACATGCATATTGGCCTCTCAAACATTTGACCCATTGAGTTTCCGGTTTTCTGATCATGCCCCAACATCGTTTCATAATAAACACCTTGTTTTGAAGCTCCAAATTTTTTTATACCCAGTCCCCCAACCTTTTACTCTTAATGATGTTTTGCCAAGCAATGAGGTGCATGTTCCTTGCATTTTCATCCTGACACCATAAAAAATTCTTGCTCATTTTTCCAATCTCATACAATACACTCTTTGGGAGGAGAGTGGACTGCATTTGGTAAGAGGGTAGTGCCGAAATTATAGATTTAATCAACACTGTGCGACCTGCCATCCCTAGGTGCTTACCTTTCCAAGATGATAAACTTAATCAGACCTTCTGGGTGAATTATACTAATACTCCTCTCTAGTCTTTAATGTATGACTTAATTGGGAAGTTGATATCGGTTTTAAAAGTAAGACCTGTTTTACATATTTATCTATTTTTGCCCAAATTAGCTCTTTTGATATTCTCTTAACAACAATCAAATAGGAGATAGAGCGGAGGAAATTGACATAGATAATTGGGGTGGGGTGTTTTAGGGGAAAATATCATATTAACTAATTTTCTTAATTTAATCTAATTAATTAATTAGGTCTTACAGTAAGGACAAGACGAGTATAATTTTTTGGAGTTGTTGGAGACTGGAGTTCTGGTTTATGATAATGAAAATGTAATTTGTCTTTTCATGCAGATACAGATTAAGTTTTGGGTGCAGTGATAAGCTGCAGTTGGGATCGGTTATTGCTTCTTTCGCACGTGCTAGATCTGCACTGGTTGCGGCCGCTAGTTAACTTGCTTCTAATGTTTAGAGCGGTATTGCTTTTTACGTTCTTGGTAACAGGGACGTTTGGGTTGCTCCAGCGACTTGTAACTTCTGTCATGACAAGAATCTCAAGCTGTATAAAAGAAATTAACCTTGTGAGATGAGTTCGCTTACGTTTTGGAGCAACAGTCATTTCAAAATTTTAATGCAGGGGTGTTTTTGTCTCCATAATTACTGCTTAATGTATTGTACTCTATCCTGGGTTCAGCCTTTTTACGGGTTCATCTACACCAGATCAATCAGTTGTCATTCACACTAATTTCTTTGCGCCTGCATATAATGTGTATTTATATATATTGATAAAAAAAAATACTTATCTCTCTCTTTAATATAAAATCTAATTGATTAATTTAAAAAATAAAAAATTTGAAATAAATTACTTTAAAATATTTATATTTATCGATTTTCTCTAAATTAATTTGTCTAACTTATAAAAATAACATTTAACATTTGGGTGGTGGTTGAGATGGGGTGATGAAAATGTGCTTCTGCCTCAAAAGTTATCATATCAATACCACTGAAGTCATTTATTTTTTTTGGCTTCCAGCTTCCTAGCGCAATGGGTACAATTTTTTATTAATATTTATCCTCTTTTTTTTTTTTTTTTCCCTGGTTACATATAGAAGTTTTGAGAGTTGTCTTGGTCAAAAAAGGATGGTGAGGGGTTGAATGGATAGGTGCCAATTTTTGTTTTTTACTTTCATCCATTAAACATATATTTAATTCAATATTCCACCGTTTTCATTTTTTTTAAAAAAAAATCATTTTATCTTTATATAATTTTAATTTTAACTTTTCTCTTAAATTATCTCAACCTATACATATAATATATATATATACATATATGTATTATTTAATAAGATTCATATCCTTGGGTATGTTTGGTTTGAGGGGAGGGAGTGGGAGGGAAGGGAGTGGAAATGAGTAAATTGACCAAATTGCCATTAATGAGAAGAATATTCTTTTTTGTTGAGAGTATATTTTTGGAATATTGAAAAGTTTTTAGGCGATTTAGAAAGAGGGGGTAAGAAATTTCTCTCTCCCCTCCCACTCCCTTCCTCTCACTCAAACCAAACATGCCTTTAATGTCATTTTTTATCTAAACTTGCTTTTTAAATTAATTTTACCTTTTAAAAAAAAAAAAAAGTCATTTCTGACACCATTAATTCAAACATAAATTACATTATACTATCTAACTTCTGCATTAACTTAATTTTACTATTCTCTTAAATTATCACACGTATACCTATAATATATATGTATTATTTAATAAGATTTATACATTTTCCCTCTAAACTTGTTTTTCAAATTATTATCCAAACAAGTTTCAGATTGGGAAAAAAAATTATTTTTAGCATCGTCAATCCAAACATGAATCACATTTATAATTTGACTTTTATCAATTCTTAAGTTTACAAAAGTGAGATTGAAAAAATGTCGCTTCTTCAAAATCTAAACGAGCCCATATATGTAGGCAGACAAGCGGTCGCATTGCAGGGCAAGTTTTGTGATAAGGTTGAATCGATCAAACAGGGAAGGAACAAATGGAGGGAAAGTTGATGACAGCTCTGGCCATTGACGCGCAGCCAATGTTGGCACACAAGTTTTTCAGGACAGAGAAGGGAGAGAAGGAAAAGGGTAAAGATAAAAACATGTGTAGTCTTGGAAAAGGACAAAATGGTTCATGCACCTTTTAAATTGAATTAAAAAAAATAAAATCAGATGCCAGTTGTTTTTCTAAAACGACATGGACTATGGAAAAAAAAAATTACAAGTTATGAAAAATTCTGTTAACTTTAACTCCAATTTTAACAGCAAGGGAGCTTGTGGTCAAAATATGAAACATTAGGCTCCTAAATTTAAACCTATAAAATTTAGAGGGTTATGTGTAACTAATTCAAGTTCAGGAGTCCCATACATTTTAGCCGTATTGTATTAACTTGGAGGACTAAGAGGTAGTATGGGCGTATCTTTCAAGTCTTTGATTTCATAAAAAATAAGGAAAGATTATTGTGCTTTATAAAATGAATAAAGGCCAATTACTATTTACTACATTCATTGAAGATTAAAAAAAATATTTGTGTTAGAACCGGCTCAAACCCAAGAGGGGTGAATTGAGTATATGATAAAAACTTAGGAACTTTAAAATCTTTTCATATTTTAGTAAAAATAATAAATATAAAAGTAATGAGACATAAATCAACAGTTAGTTATCAAATAATACATAATGGAAATATAAGAGCTTAGAGAAGAAATATGCAAACTGTGATTTATCCTAGTTCGGTCCAATCCGCGATGACTTACATTCAGTCCTTAGGCTCCTCTTGAGATTTCAATATACTATATTCCTCAAGTTTTAATCGAGTACTTGAGAACTACTACAAGCCTACAAGTTTGATCTGGACAATTGTAAAGTCTTTACTATTATCTGACTGAGATTAAGACTTCCTCTTACACACTGTAAGGATATAATTTGTTTTCTACTCAAGATCCCCCAATCTTGAGTAACTCTCACAAAGATAGTGTGATTGCAATGAAAGCATGCTTCTCTCTCTATGAAGTAAATGATGATAAACATTGAAGTACTAGTTGGGAGTATGAATATATAACTTCAGTCGGGTAAGATTTAGAGTATTGGCATATTGACATTATAGGCATTGGCTCTCATCATTTTGCTTTGTTTTTCTTAAATGCTCCAACTTGAATGCTTCGCTATTTATAGGCAATTGATATTGATCACTGTTGAGAGCATTCGTTCGTTGGAAAGAAATAGCCGCTGATGCATTTGACTATTTTATCATCTTTCTCGTTCCATCAAATGCTTCGCTGTTTGTAGTCAATGAAAAATATTTGACCATTGAGCACAATCTTCCCGTGTTAGAATATGACCATTGGAAGTAGCCGTTGGAGTGTTTGTGCTTTCCCCATGTTTTGTCTGATGACCATTGTGACATTTGTTGGTTTTTGAAGCAAATTCAAGTTTTAATCACCTGAAACTTATATATGAAATGAGTTTTATAACATTAAGAAATAGTATAATTGAATTCAGTGTGTAATCAGATGTTTATAAGAAGTATTGGAATTATCTAGACGGTGATTTTCAAAAAAATGAACATGCATTCGAGTGTGATTCTGGATCACTCGAGTTATGGCATTACAAATCGATTGCCGAGACGCACTTCATAACTGGTAGTGAGTTGGTAGAGAAACTTATCACTCGAGTACTTGAAATATAACTTGAGTGATTTTCTGTTGATTGGAAAATGTTTTAGCTGACACGAGTGATTTTATGGATCACTTGCACACAATTGGAAATGATCTCGGATCACTCGAGTGATCTCATGTTAAGATCACATTTCCTCTGTGAGTGTCTTGCTGAAACTTCACAAGTTACGGCCATCACTTGAGTGATCGCTAATGCACTCGAGTGATCTTGAGCTTATCACTTGAGTAATGTGCTCCAATTTGCAGATCACCTTGCAAGTCACTTGCAAAATCCTACGAGTGACACTTAATCACTCGAATGATCTTCTTCCAACTCTTAGAACCTTTGTGAGTCACTCACATATGCTTTATAGTGACACCAAATCACTCGAGTGCTTACCAAATCACTCGAGTGATCTTTTCGTTTTCAGAATAGAGGTCAACTTCTAGTGGGCGTAGCTTTTCGAATATAACTCCAAATTTAGTAAATGACCTATCCGCACAAAGCTCTTTAAGATTCCTTCCAATGCAAAAAGAATCAACTCTAAATTCATTGTATTCTGAAAATTTCGATCACATTCGTAACAATTGGTCTGGAGCAACGTCTTGCAACGTCTTTGTATGATTGTGAACTCTGAAGTTAATATCTATTCCAATTGTTCTTCATTGACCATAATCTTGATGTTAATGGGCCTCTTTGGGTTGGCGGTAGGAGCAGTGGCTTAAAAGCTATCTGACTTTAAAAAAAGCTCGGTAGGAAAAAAGTCAGGTTATAGATAATGATTTGTGTTTGGATTGATGGTGGTAGAAGTGGTGGGGCCTACGTCAAAAAGCTGAGAGCATTATGGAAAAAGCTGGATTCTGGAGCTTTTTCCTTAATTGGCTTTTTGAGATTTTTTGACTTAAAGTTAACTAATGCAATGGGCAATCCAAACAGGAAAAATTTGGTTTTTTTTTTTTCTCACTGGGTCGTTGGCTTAAAAGCCACTGAAATTTTTACACACCAACGCTGAAAAATAAGCCACTCCAAACAGGCCCAATATCTAGATGATAGGCGTTTGACCTCAGGTGAATTCTTCTTTCTCTTTTGTCTATAATCCTGCTTTTGCTAACCTTCTGAGTAATTATAACACGAAAATTCTCCTAGCATGTTTTATTACCTTCTCTGCTTGAATATTTTGCTGTTTTATTTTTGACTTCTACATTGATTCTCACAATCATTGAGGGTAGAAAAAAGAAAAGAAAACCATAAGATACAGAGAGTTTAAGAAAGCATCTAGATCGCTGATTACATAGGAAGGTAGTTTTTGTGTAGATTTTTTTTTTTTTTTAGGTCAAAAGTTTTTAGGCAGAATCTTGAATTGGATTTAATGTTTCTGTTTTTGCCGCACAAATATTTTTTTTTTCTGTCACATTCACATAAAAGTGAGTGGTCCAATAACATTTTCTCTTTACCATAGGACCCACTCACTTTTATGTGAGCGTGACAGAAAAAATATTTTTTAAATTATGTTATAAACAAAAAATTATTGAATTTTCTATTATGGAGAAAAGTCAAATATTCTTAATTAAGGTCATTTCTAGATGACAAGTATTTTGTTTTTTCAAAGATGTTCAACTATATGCCCAACTTGGGCATTGTTCGAATTTCTCACCAAGATCAAATTAGCTTAGAAATGTTCTACTATTTGTCCATATATGTTCATTTGTTTCACCTTTTCAGTTCCTGCATTTGTTTCGAATGAGACGATGCACTGATTCTCCTCCTCCTTCCTCCTCTGTTATTCTTTTCAATTCCAGTTCCTTCTTCATCTTGTTTTGTTTTGCAGGTTCGAAGGCGCCGGAAAATATGATGAATGGAATATATGCAAACCCGCTCCCTCCACTTGTCGATCACTGTTGAGTGTTGACATACGGATGACCAAAACGGCCTCTATTCTTCCACTGATCCATACGGTGCGTTTGGGGAGATGAGCTTTTGGTGCTCATAGATACGCTGAGGACTCCTGTTTAACTTTAACCGCCAAGAGCCGTTGAGTAAACCCGCGGGCAGAAAGCGTCGCCGGCGGTAATAGCTTAGAAGTTAGAATTGAGTCTTCACGACGGCAGATAGTCTTGGTTCCGATGGAGTTACCAGAGTGCCCGGTGTGCCTCCAAACCTACAACGAAGAGAGTACAATTCCTAGGGTTCTTGCCTGCGGTCACTCGATTTGTGAATCTTGCCTTGTTGAACTCCCACAGCGATACTCCACCACCATTCGGTGCCCTGCGTGTACCCAACTCGTCAAGTACTCTGCTCAGCAAGGTCCCTCTTCCCTTCCCAAGAACATCGACCTCTTCAGACTGTGTCTCGAACACCCATCTTCTTCCGATGTCTCGCAGAATTCGAAGTATCATTCCGCAAAGAATGGTGACGATCAACATGAACTTTTTCCTCGGTTCTGGTCGGACGAGTTATATGCCGCTTGGAAGGATTGGATTCTCCCACACGACGTTGTTTCAATTGAGTCTGAACCTCGCGAAGGCCTCGCTCTTGGCCCTCTTCTACGTGGGCGATTCATTTCATCTTCTTCTTTGAACGGTAGAGTTTGCATAAAAGAAAACCAGAGCCTGAACCTTGCTCCGATTGCTTCTTTACCTCCCTTCAATCATTCCAAGTTAAGACTTAGTTATGAGTCTCGAATTATGATTTGTTTGGAGGAGATGAAAGAGGTGCAGAGGAAAGAATTAGCATTGTTTCTCAAAGCGTCCATGAAACAGAATAGGATATGTGATGCTTATGGCTTGTGGAGTGACTTAGCAGACGGTAATTTATATTTAGTTTGCTCGAGACACAATGGTAGCCTTGCTGAGAAGTCTGGTGAGTTGAGAAGTGGGTTTGTCGGTCTCGCTGGAGATTCTTTGAATAGAGATGGATTTGTTAGTTTTTCAATGATAGGTTTGAGAATTTGTGAAGCCTTGTTTGCGCTGCACACTGAAGGTCTGGCTGCCGGCTATGTTGGACTTTCTTGCTTCTGTTTTGATGAGCTCGGTGGCATTTATTTCAATTTGAATGAGGCATTAGCAAAGGGAAGGAAGGTTCGTTTGGATGTAATGGATGCCATCTCTAGTGGCACTTGTAATATAGATAAGCAAGAAGCAATTTGTGAGTATGTCTTTAAACATGAGAATTTCATTAGCCCAGAGGGTTTGTTTGAATTATTGCCGAAGGAGACTATTACTCTAGAGAGTGGGTTCTCAAGATACCCCGTTGAATATAGCTCTGATGTATGGTCATTGGGCTGTGTTCTGCTGCACGCTCTTTTTGGAGATGCTCTCCCCCGGTATGCATTGGAAATGAATGAGGAGAAGAAAGGTTTTGACCTTTTAGCTAATTATATTTGTTGGGTGGAAAGAGTTGATTCCTTGTTGGAAGATGAATTGGGATCAGAGTATTTGCTGTTGAGGCAGACTCTTAGAAAATGTTTGGAAATAGATCCTGGAAATCGCCCAGATGTGGCAGGTGTGAGAAAATGCATTTGGGATATGCTCATCAAGCCTCCATTTGATGTTCTAGGCAACTTGGAGGTTGCGATAGATAGAAACAGTGCATGTTGCTGCTTGATTCTGGGGGAGTTGTGTCAGTTTCCCCAGGATCCCGCAAAACCACAGAGAGAATGTGAATTGCAGGACAAAGAAGGTGGTGACGCACCAAATTTTGTTGTGGACAGGAAGGAGAAGCCTGGGGATTTTGTTGGGGGCCTCTCGAAGGAAATGACTGAAGTTAAAGATCTAAGAGGCCATCTGGATTGTATCACTGGATTGGTTGTTGGAGGTGTAAATCCTAATTTTATTATATTACATATTTATCTCTCTCAGTTATCCTCCTTAGTTTTGTTAATTTGTTTTGCCTTGATGACCCCAAAGTTAAGACTATAATTTTGGATATAAAAGAAGAAAGTTTATTTTAGTTTCGGCATTGAAGTGGAACTCAGCTCAAGGTCTTCCACCATTTGATAGACAATGCATCCAATTTAAATCTGCTGCCGATTAGAGTGCCAAATGAACCTGAGGCTTCTGAACTGATTTGGTCATAGTTTCTCATGCCTTGAACTATTTTTGAAATCTTAGAAAGTGCTTATACGTGTTGGCTCTGTATGGTATGTTGTAACATTGAAAACTACTCCCTCTGGTCTCAAATATAAGCAAATATAACCCTTTCATAAGGTTTGAGGAAGTTATTTGTCTTTCTTAATTATGTCTGAGATTAAATTTTCCCCTAAAATACCCCTGTTATTATTGTGTTAAAATACACCATTACATATATGTGCATTCTCATCTAAGGGTAGAGTTGGAAATCTTCATTAAATGCACCTCAAAACGGGAGAATTTGTTTATCTTAAAGTCCAATTTTTTTTGACAGTTTTTGCCTATGTTTGAGACCAGAGGGACTATATTGAAAGCTTAGTTCTTTATCAGCATCATGTCTGCTTCACCTACGCCAAGGCTAGAGTTTCACTTCAGGGGCGCCTGATCTGTCTTGGTTTGTTCTGATTGTGAGTGGGTCATAACCATTATGCATATTTGTATTTGAATGGCTTTTTTCTTTGGTTTTGCAGGGGGATTTCTGTTTAGCTCCTCATTTGATAAAACTATCAATGTATGGTCATTGCAGGTAACACTTCAAAATGCAACTGTCTGATAACATTTGTTTTTTTTGCTCAAAGTCTGATAACGTTTTTGATGGAATATGAGAATGAGATATTTTGAAGAATCCTTCTATAGAAGGAAGTCTACTTGATTTTATATATTTTATTAATTTCTGTTTTAGTAGGCTGCAAGTTGATGTTTTATTAATATTTTATCAAGCAAGTTGATGGTTTTCTTAATAGGAAAGAAAAGGTAGATGCAAGTGGAAGATATTTTGTTATTTAATAGGTTTCCTCATTAGGAACAAACCTTATTTTATTATTGTTTTGATTTTCTTCTTAGGAAGGAAACTTGCAAGTGCCTTCTATAAAAAGCCACTAAGTAACACATGTATTGGCAGACTTTGATGAATGAAAAAAATATTGTTGCCATATGAGTTCTCTCTTCCCCCCTTGGTCTGTTTTCTCTCCCCCTAAAATTCTGATTCATTCTCCCTTCCAACTCTCCTCTGTTTTAGCATCATTTTCCCCCTCCTTTCTCAGTTTCAGATCTATTTTCCCTCTCCCTCGCCTCTGTTCAGCATTAGATCTAAGTGTGTGTGAGTGTTTTACATCAATTTTACTGGAGGAATAATCTCATTTAATATATTGTTATGAGGATGCCATTATTGCTGTTGTTGGTAATGAAGATTCAGTGATATAAGCAACTTTACAACTCCTTGAGCTATATTGGGTTATTAATAACTGACTTGAATGCTTGTTATGCAATTTAGAATATTAATTGATTTATAGATATGACAAGGTTGTAAGGGCTATTTGGTTGTAGCCATGGAATAGAAAGTTAATTGTGATACAAGCTCTTTATCTTTTATTCTCTCAATGAGGCTCCTCTGTATTATGTAGGACTTTTCTCATTTTCACACCTTTAGAGGTCATGAGAATAAAGTCATGGCTCTGGTTTATGTGGATGGAGAAGAACCCTGGTGCATAAGCTGTGACAGTGGAGGGGGTATATTTATGTGGGGAATAACTTCCCCTTTTGGGCAACACCCATTGAGAAAGTGGTATGAGCAGAAGGATTGGCGTTTTAGTGGGATCCATTCTATGGTTATTTCAAGAAATCTTTGTCTTTACACTGGTAGTGGTGATAGATCAATAAAAGCTTGGTCATTGAAGGTGAGTATGAGATTTGTTTTGTTAACTGGAAAGAAAAATTTGTTTGAAATGAATTATATGGATTTCTATACATTCTCCCAGGATGGAACTTTAATGTGCACAATGAATGGTCATACATCTGTTGTCTCCACACTGGCAATATGTGATGATGTTCTTTACAGTGGTAGTTGGGATGGTACCATTAGGCTGTGGAATCTTAATGATCACAGCCCGTTGACCGTGCTGGAGGAAGATGTGCCTAGAGAGATGAAAGCTGTCCTGTCTATTGCAGTCGATAGACATCTTCTTGTTGCATCTCATGAGAGTGGACGCATAAAGGTATTTACTTCCTGGAATTGATGAGTTGTGTACCATTTGAAAATAATATAGGGACTCTTTGCATAACTCATGGATGCCATTGCTGGGTAATATTGGTTTTATCCTCTGCTCGTATAGGTCTGGAGAAATGACATCTTCATGAGCTCCAAGACATTGCACAGTGGTGCCATTTTTGCTATTAGTGTTCAGGGGAAATTCCTTTATACTGGAGGTTGGGACAAAAACGTTAATATACAGGTACAAGTGCAAATTATGTGCTATTGTGTTCTGTTCTTTCCATCGAAATGTATGTAAAGTCTGTTTTCTCTGTTCAATATTTCATTGCTTTAAAAAATTAATTATTGGTATTTCATTTATATATTTATTTTGTAAGTTTTTTCCAATTAGCATATAAGGTCATTCCAATTAGTATATAAGCTCATTAGCGAAGTTATTGAACTGTAGGAATTGGCAGGAGATGAGTTTCAGTTGGTTGTCAATTCAATTGGACATATTCCTTGCAGTTCTGTTGTAACAGCTATATTATGCAGCCAAGGAAAACTATTTGTTGGGTTTGCTGACAAGTCTATCAAGGTAAGTCACATCATATACTTCAATTATTTGTTATCTGGCCTCAGCATTTTCGTTTCATTATTTTAATGAGACATGATGCTTTTAGGTGATGCATTATGCATAAATTGAAGATTGGTTATCTTGAAGTTTATAATTTTAGCCATTGTCTATATTTATAGTGATATAGAAGTCTTTCCTCACTAATAAAGAGACTTGTTCAAGGCAAGCAACCTGAAACTATGTTATTTGCTGTAAAGTGAGCGCCATGTGATGTGATATCAGATGTTTCATCACTTCATGTTGTAATTCTCTCATTTGATTCTACGGGCACACTTCCGAACTATCTTAAATGACTTTATACCATTTTTTCCCCTTGATAGATGTTACATTAACTTTTCCTCATGTATAATTATTACAAATCTTGTCTTTTCTTGTAAAACCACTCATCTTTTTTAACATTCTTATTTGTCACCCCAAAATCGTTTTCATTGTCCCTATAATGCTTAATATTTACTACTGTTAGGAAATATATGTAAATATATTAGAATTAGGCATATAATCAGGGATTATGATTGATTAGGGAATCAATCATCATAATGATTCCTCTCTTATGTATAAATACCCCTCTCTTATACGTGAATAGATACACATTTTCTTATTCTATCTCTCTCTGGCTTCACATGGCATCAGAGCTCTAGGTTATGTTTCTCAGTTTTTTTCTTCTTCTTTCGTTGGCATTCTCGCTTTTGTTGGAGAGAGAGAGAGAGAAAGCAAGTTAGGGTTCTGTTCTTGGTCGTCTTCCACTAGTGGTCTCGATCGGCGGAACCTCATCGGCTGCTTGCCGTTTCAGTTACGCGTGGCACTTCACGCGCCTCTTGGAGCTTTGTCGTCCGTTGCACGCGCTGGCGCGTGATGTTGTTTTCCGGAAAGTTTTTTTATCTCCATTTGCTTCCTCAGGTTCAACTCATTGAATCCGGCTTGACTCAGGTTGTTTCGTGCTCATCTCTTGAGGTTTCGCCTTTAGGTTTGATCGTTTTTGGCTTGTCTGTGTGCTCTATTTTGGGTTGGCAGTGTTGTTTTGGTCCTTGGTTTTGTGTTTGCAGTGTTGGTTTAGTATCAGGTTGCTGCCTTGGTAGTGTTTCTCCTGTTTGGTAGTTGGTGTGGCTGCTAGACTGGGTTTCTTGGTGATTCTTCAACTCTGGTTTGCCTCTAGTAGGTGTTTTGTGGGTTATTTGGTTTTCTGTTTGGTGTGATTTGTTCGTTGTCTATTGCCTTGTGCATTTGTCTTTTGGCTGAGATTGCGTTTTATCACCCAGGTTTGGTATTTTTTGGTGTGGCTTCTTCTGCGTTGCTTGGCCCAATACAAGATATTGGGTGTTTGGTTCCTGTTCTCTTTGGTTTCTTGGTGCAAGTCCTCTTTGGAGGGCTTTCTACTCACTATTGGGAATAGTGTTCTTTGCATTGGTCTTTTTCGTGGCTGGTGATCTTGCTCGGAGAGTTTGTTGTGGAGCTCAACTTTCTTCTGTGAGGATCGATGGCTGAATCTAAAGTGTAGTTCTTCAGTTGCTCGTGTTATAGGTAATATTGCTTCTAGTCTTGCTACTTCTTCTTCGAAGTGGATCATCAATTCCAGTGCTATTGATCATATCACAAGTAACCACCATTGGTTTTCCTCATATGCGCCTTATGCCAATCCCTTTAGTATAACAATTGCCAACGGCTCTTATTCTCATGTTCTTGGCTCTGGCATTGTTCAACCTACCCCGTCCGTTTCCTTATTCCACGTTCTTAATGTCCTTGACCTTGCATTTAATCTTTTGTCTCCTAGCAAGCTTACTCAACAATCAAATTGTTTCATCTCTTTCCTGACCATTGTTTGATTTAGGATCTCACGGCGAAGTAAGTTATCGGTAGGGGCTATGAATCTGGTGGCCATTACTTCCTTAAGGATTAGGTACCGCACACAGTTGCGTACTTTGGTGGTTCGTCCCCTTTTGACGTTCATTGTCGTTTAGGTCATGTGGCTTTGTCTTCTTTGAAGATGATGTATCCTTATTTGATCATTTGTCGTCTTTAGAATGTGAGTCATGTCGGTTTGCTAAACATCATCGTGTTCACTTGGCACCTCGAGTTAATAAACGAGTTGCATCTCCCTTTGTTTAGTCTATTATGATGTTTAGGGTCCATATCATGTCGAGTCCAAGCTTGGTTTTATGTACTTTATTACTTTTGTTGATGATTTCTCTCATACCACCTGGCTCTATTTAATGAAAATTCATTTCGAGTTGTTTTTTCACTTTGGCAATTTCTGTGCTGAAATCAAAACTCAGTTTGATGTATCTGTAAAATCCTTACGGAGTGACAACGCTAAAGAATATTTTTCTGCCCAATTTCAAAGCTATATGCTCCAGCATGGCATGCTTCATCAATCCTGTTGTCCAGATATACCGACTCAAACTGGTGTTGTCAAACGTAAGAACTAAGACTTATTAGAAGTCGCTCGGCACTCATGTTTCAAATGAATGTTCCCAAGCTTTTTTGGGCTGATTCCGTGTCTACTGCGTGTTTTCTTATTAATTGTATGTCATCTCTTGGTCTCAAAGGTGCCACTCCATACACAACCTTGTTTCCTTCTAAATCCTTGTTTCTTATTGACCCTAAAATATTTGGTTTTGTCTGTTTTGTTCGTGATGTTCGTCCCACTGTTACCAAACTTGATCCCAAGTCTCTTAAGCATGTCTTTCTTGGGTATTCTTGGGTTCAAAAGGGTTATCGGTGCTATTTTTCCACTCTTCGGCGTTATCTTGTGTCTACAGTGTTACATTCCATGAGTCGACCTCGTTCTTTCCTGTCTCTACTCCATCTACATCCCCTGTCTCAATAGATGACACCATTGAAAGTCTAGATGATCTCGTGGTCTACACAGTTCAGTTACCACCAATGCAAGCATTTGACCTGGCACCTGCTCAACCACCTATTTATCATGTTTATCGGAAACGTCCCAGGGTGAGTAATGTAGTTGATCAAGTTCATGACCTACTAGTGCTTGCTTCGGTGTCTGATCTGGGATTAGTTCCTTCTGCTCCTGCTTTTGAACCAGCAACGTGCCTGATATTTATGATACTCTTGATACTTTCGCTCTTGCCTCTGAACCACATACAGTGTCTGATACTTTTGATGTCTTGCCCATTGCCCTACGCAAAGGTAAACGTACTTGCACCTATCCTATTTATTCTTGTGTTTCCTATAACCATTTGTCTCCTCCATCCCGTTCTTTCATAGCATCTTTAGACTCTCTTACCGTTCGCACCATTCTCCAACAAGCCTTGGCCCATCCCGGTTGGCGTGCTGTGATGGAAGACAAAATGATGGCCCTTGATAATGCAGGTACCTTGAATCTCATTGATTTACCTCTTGGCAAGAAGGTTATCGGGTATATGTGGGTGTTCACGATCAAAACAAAAGCTTATGGGACCTTGGAACGTTTGAAAGCTTGACTAGTTGCAAGGGTTATTCTTAGACCTATGGTATAGACTATTCGGAAACCTTCTCTCCTGTGGCAAAACTTTCTTCTGTCTGCCTCTTCATTTCTATGGTAGCCAATTATGGTTGGGATCTTCATCAGTTGGATGTTAAGGATGCGTTCTTCAATGGTGATCTTTTTGAGGAAGTATACATGGAGAAACCACTTGGTTTTGTTGCTCAGGGGGAGCTTGAGAAGGGGAGTGGCTAGGGTCCTCTGCCACTCCCCACCTCTTCCGTCCTTTCTATGATACTCCATCGTTTTTGACGTAAAACAGTGACTTCATGCCTTTTTTTTTTCTTTCTAAATATTTCAGAGTACTACCGGTTATTAAAAAGAAACTTCAGGATACTGACCGGTACTGAAAAAATAATTTATGATCTTGAAAAATTATTTGAGGATCGTAAAAAAATATTTCAAAGTACTGAATGGTACTAAAAGGATACTTTAGGATAGTGACTGGTACTGAAAAAAATACTTAATGTTCTTGAAAAATGAAAAAATAACCAATCAGCACTCTGAAATATTTTTTCAAGATCATGAAGTATTTTTTTCAGTACAGTCACTATCTTGAAGTATCTTTTTGGTACCAGTCAATACTCTAAAATATTTTTTTAAGATCCTAAATTAATTTTTAAAGATCATGAAGTATTTTTTCAGTACCAGTCAGTATCCTCAAATATATTTTTAGTATCCGTCAGTACCCTGAATTATTTTTTCAGTACCGGTCAATATCTTGAAGTATTTTTTTAATACCCAGCAGTACTTTGAAATATTTAGAAAAAAAAGGGCATGAAGTCACTGTTTTGCGTCAAAAACGATGCAGTATCATGGAAGAGGACAAAAGAGGTAGGGAGTAGCAGAGGACCCTAGCCACTCCCCTTGGGAAGGTATGTCATCTTTAGAAGTCTTTATACGGCTTGAAGTAGAGCTCTTATGCTTGGTTTGACAGGTTTATCTTTGTGGTTAAGAAGTTTGATCTGATTTAGAGTAAGTGTGACTATTTTGTGTTTTATTAGCAGACAGATGCTGGCATGCTTCACTTAGTGGTATATGTTGATGATATTGTTATTACTGGTAGCAACGCTTCGAAAATCTCATCACTTAAAGCCTTTCTTAATTCTCATTTCCAAACAAAGGATTTGGGTCCGTTAAAGTACTTTATTGGGATAGAGGTTATGAGAAGTAAGAAAGGCATCCTTTTGACACAAAGGAAATATATTCTTGATCTGCTAAAAGAAACTGGGAAACTCGGAGTAGCACCAAGTAGTTTTCCCTTGATAATCCCTTCTTGGACATTGATGACAACATACCGTTTGATGAGCTACTTGTGGATGTGAGAAAGAAAGTTGACTCGAAAAAGATCAAGCCGTTTGCCTATCCTGAGAGATACCTTAGATTGATTGGGAAATTGAACTATTTTACAGTAACTCTCCTCGATGTGACCTTTAGCCATCTGGGCAATTCATGACTGCACCAATCGTTGCTTAGTGGGAAGCTTTAAAGCATGTCTTTCATTACTTGAAGGGCTCATCTGGTCATGGTATACTCTATACAAATCATGGCCACAACAAAATTGAATGCTTTTGTGATGCAAATCATGCGGGTTAAAGGCTACCAGAAGATCCATCAAATGATATTGTGTGTTTGCGGGTGGAAATTTAGTATCCTAGAGGAGTAAGAAGTAAGATGTGGTTTCTCGGTCAAGTACAGAAGTTGAGTATAGAGCCATAGCTCAGTCGGTATAGGAAATTGTGTGGATTCACCAGTTAATGAAGGAGGTTGCTCTTACCACATCATTGCCTGCAAAACTATGGTGTGATAATAAAGCTGCTCTACACATAGCCTCCAACTCTGTGATTCATGAACGTACGGAACATATTGAAATTGATTGTCACTTTGTACGGCATAAGATCAAGGAGAACTTTATTTCTATAGGGCATGTACGATCTAGTGACCAATTGGGCGATCTTTTGACTAAGGCCTTAAATGGAACTCGTGTTAGCTATCTTTGTAACAAGTTGGGCTTGATTAATATCTATGCTCCAACTTGAGGGGAAGTGCTAGGAAATATATGTAAATATATGTATAAATACCCCTCTCTTATATGTGAATAGATACATATTTTCTTATTCTATCTCTCTTTGGCTTCACAACTATCGTGTAATATTGTTAGTATTATAATAGTTTGATAAAATTTTCTTTTTGGTAAGATATGTTAGGATCGAACACTTGACATGTAGGAGAAATTTTCAGCCTCTACTAACATGACACTCGAATATTGACGATAAAATTTTTATTTTTAGTTTGATAGGTACTTTAGGATCACAAATAACTTCAATGCCTTTCTCCATCTTGATGAACTATGTTGTAACCTATTTGTAACATCTTCCTCAACTTCACAGTCAATTTGTAACTTCGATATTATACCTCCAAATAATTTCGAAGGTGCCTTCTATTAAATCTTTAATGCAAGCATTGTAAAGGTGCCACGAAATTTTTTGCATTGAACTCTAAGTAATTAAACAAAAACACCTAAAATAACTTACAAGTTTATGGTTATGAAATTTGTCATCACTCTGAGTTCGTCTTTGTTTATGCATCTGAATTATCAACACTCTTGCGGTTATAATTTTCGTTTGATTCCTCCAGGTTTATCATTGGAATCGGTAGTGTTTCACCAGGTATGGTTCTATTCCAACTAATCAGTGTTAGTGCTAAAACTTCATGGAATTAATTATTCTAATATTTCCATAATATGTATAATCACTTCATTGATTCGCATTCACTTCAAATTCATGCTAATTCTCCCCCTTTTGTTTTGTTTCCCAGGTGTTAATAATCTGTTTGAGCGGTTCTAGAACTGATTGGCTTACAAGGAACAAGAATGGTGGGGGGAAAGAGATGCTACCCTCATAACAATTCACATGTTCTAATTTGATTAGAAATAAGTGCCTTTAGGTATACAAGTGCCTCTTTTTTTTTTTTTTTTTTTTTTTTTTTTTTTTTTTTTTTTTTTTAATGTATATAAATTTAAAATATTTGCGCATTTATTTTTCTTATTTCATAGGCTCCTTTTTGTATATAAAGCCCGCCTTTTGTTTTCTTGGATGAACTGGGGTGCAATTAACTCCTTTTTGTGTATAATTAGAGGAGAAATTCTGTCAGTTGAAATGTACTTTCTGGACTAGCTGATTCCATATTTACTTGCTTTTATGTTTAACGATTTATCAATTAGAGAGACTGTTTTTAGGGTGAATACTAACCGTAGTTTTCAAAATTTTACCAAATTTTAGTTGTGACCCTTAAAGTTTGTTCCATTTAAAATCCAAAGTTGTTAAAACCGGATCGGTCATTGAACCGGCCGAAATATTGGATTAAGGGTTAGTAGGTCAGATTGGAGTCGAACTGAGGTAACTAAATCTTCAAGATTTATTATATAATATTTATTTAATGGGAATTGGGTACCACAAAGTTGAAAAAAGAAAAGAAAAGTCGTGTCTTCTCTACTTCTCATTTATGACTTTGCTCATTCACGTCTTTTTATAACAATTAATTGATGAAGCACGTGAATCGTCATCGTCCACCCAAAGTCCCAAACCCATACCTGTAACCTTTCTTTCTCTTCTTTTTCTCCTTGGCTCCTTCCTTGAAGTCCAACTTTGACCTCAGCGCAATTCATACAAGCTCATGTAACCACATACAAGGTAGGTGCAAGAGGACAAAGGAAGCTTCATCTCCGCCATGTAACTGGCCTCGTCCTCTGTTCTCGCCATCTCTCTACAAGCCGTCTTCGAGCTTGGAGTCTTCGACACCATCATCGGAGCCGGCGAAAAAGCAAGTCTCGCAGCAAAGGACATCGTCGCCATAATATCCTCATCTTCCCATCTCTCTCTCTAAACATCTTCCTCTTCAGTTGACACTAAAAAAAAAAAAAAAAAAAAATCCTCTAACCCCAGTTTCTATGACAGATTGGACCAATTTCATTGTTGGTTCGTCATTTTCAATTCGTACTAGCCAAGCTAGGTTTCATAACCATGTTAAAACCATTGGTAGTTTGAAAAGAACATTTGACAATGTCAATTTTTCCTACATGGTACTAACTCTGTTCAGTTTGGTTATGTGGCATGTTGATTAGGAGAGCTAACCTGGTAAATAGAATTATAAAATAAAAACTTATATATGTAAAAATTTATATAATAAAGGAAAGAGAAAAGAATCAAATTTGACCCATTGCATCAACCGCATCAAGTGAAAAAGCAAAAGATGCCTTTGAACGACTATCCCTCTCCTCCACTGTCACCACCAGTGTCACTACTCTCTTTCTCCAATCATTATTTAATATGGCAACAAAAGTAACTAATTACAACATCATTCTCCACAGTAATAAATAAAGGATCACAAAAAACTCAATACATGAAGGAAAAAAAAAATAGAGCACATGATACCATTAAACAAGATAAAGGAGAAAAACATAAATTACTCAGGAATTTCACTAACACAGAATAAAATTGAAAACTCCACAAAGGACACAAAGGAAGGAAAAAAAAAAAAAAATACTCCACTGTGTCGAGAAACAATCTAGAAAATTACATTAAGAAAAACAAAACAATGAAGAATGCACACCACGGAGGAAGAACAATTATGGAAGAATGATAAACACAAACATCAAAATAAACTACAGCTATGGTATCAACTAGAGCTAACGACCTACAGGTTCAAAGCAAACAATAAATTAAATATAATTAGCATTCCCATTATTCCACTTCTCCAGCAGACTACTCTACTCTTCTAAGACAATGAGTTAACCACAATGTTGAAATTCTTACCTTTGAAGGGAGAGACAATCGACCACAATGTGACTGTGATCTTCACTCAACAATCTGGTAACGACCATGTCACACTTCACTGACGCAAGAATTATAATAACATATTTATGAAATATTAAATATGGATCATTAGCTCTTGATTCAATGGTGATGAACGAAATAAGGAAGAGTTAAAGAATGGGTGAAGGAAAGAAGCTCCTACCCAAGGTAAGTTTGCAGGCTGAGGATTTTCCACGTTCTTCAATAAAAAGTGAATACAAGTATTACGCAAGTACTAACGATTCTAGTATGACTCTTCCAATAAAACGACTTTGTAAAATAAACAGTATCATGCATATAAAAAGGTAGGTGTAAAATTTGATTTAAATTTCCCATTTGAACAAATAATTTGTATTCAACCTATGAACAAGTTGATTGTTGGAATATGATTTCACCTCAATTCTTCAAGTGAATCCCAACCCATAATTACCCCGTACATGAATCTATATACCTTAAAAACATTCCCAAATTACTATCGCATGTTCGATCATGTTCTACTCTCAGAAAAATGGCATTATTCATAAATAATAAATATTATGATTGATTTGTTAAACTTGACACAGTAAAAAAAAGTCTAGAAAGACACTTTATAAAATCAAGGGTGGGTTAAGTAGCAAATCCGTTCTAGAAGTATACCTCAGGAGCAATATTGAATTTTTTTTTTGCTCTCTCAATGTCCCCATAAATCTAAAAAATAACAATGTTGCCTTTTTTGTTAAAAAATTAATGTTGACCGTTAAAATATTGACATTGACCGTTAACTTTTTAACAGAAAAGAGCAATATTCTTTATGTTTTTAAACTTTTGGGGTGACATTGACCAAAAAAACTTTCAAAGAATATTCAACAAAGATATAATTAGGACGGATTTGCTACTTAACTCTAAAATCAATTCTTAATCGTTTATTCTATTTGGGCCCACTTGTTTAAGCTTTATAAATCAGTGATTCTAATTAGGTAAAATTACTCATGAGTCCCAAGTAAAAAACTTATATACATAAAATGATTAAAAAATTTCATAATTACTTGTTAAAGTTGCATATTGACAAACCAAATTTAACAATTTAGGTAAACAAGACAAACTTCCATATTTACAAATCGAATTGCATTATTTACAAATCAAACTTGTTAAAAATTGTATTTCTTGACAACTCTCTACATTTAATTTTCTTACTTGGCGTCTATAGATAATTTTCCTTTTTAATTAAGTTAAATGTAAGAGATTTGTTTAAAGATTTTAGAGGGCTTAACCACTGCGCACGCACTTGCACTTAAATTGTTTAAATAAAATAGTTTGAAAAACAGTTTTTGGGTGGCAGGATTAGGGAGGTCTCTAATTGAATAGTGGAGGAGACTGGGACTCGGATTGAGGGAAAGTCCTACATCCTATACACTGAGAAGAGATGGGAAATAATATTTTTATTTGGATGGGAACATTTCTGTAAATTATGTAGGAAAAACTATACTTGATGTTACCTATAGTTTAATTTTTAATTGGGAAAATCTCACCCTGGTCATAAGGATTATATATATATATATATATATATAAATAATCACAATATATAATCCTCTATTAATAAAAAAAAAAATTTTAGTTAACATAGTGTAGATTTCTCTATAAAAAAAAAATAGTTAATTTATTGACATAAATAAGCTTGAAAATGGTCATTTTATAACTTATTAATAGTCATTTTTGTCAACGGAAGTTACTTTAGTTAATATGGATAGACTTATCCATAACTACTCTATACTTATCAATATAATAACACACATTTGTCAACGAGATCTGATTTGATTAACATAAATGAGCTTATCAATAGCTATTATAACTTATCAATATAATTATATACTTATCAGCATAAATTGTTTTAGTTAAAATATATCAGTTTGTTAATAACTACTTTTTAATTATCAATATAGTTAATAATAGTCTTTAACTTATCAATATAATTAATAAGTTGTTCACATTTGAAGTCTATCTCATTGAGTCCATAGGACTTTTTTGATAGTAGAGTCTACAATGAGAATTTTTTAATATTTTTTTTTGTCTTAGAACTTAAGTTAGATTTTCTCTTTTTAATTTGACACCTGTATGTTTTTTCTTTTCTATTAATCTTTTAATTTTATTCTTTTAACACCATTAGCGCTTGTAAATTTGCTCTATTAGCATTTGAGCCCTTGTACAGAGGCTAATTATGCTAACAGAATAAGATTAAAGGATTTATAAAAAAGAAAAAACACACATGTATCATATTAAAAATTGAAAGAAACTACAGGTAATTATAATTTTCTCAATTCTGCAGGTAATGCGAGCACATGATAGAGTTCACACGGTCAAGCTAGGTTTAAGCAACACAAGCGAATGCCCATTTAGGATTTTTAAACATAGAATTGGACACCATAAAAAGGGGAAAAAAAAAAAAAAGAGATCCTTATCAGCACGCCACCAAGCATTTTATCACCAGCAACAATTAAATTTCAACAAGAATGAATCATTAATATACATAGTAGTAAGCTTTTATCATTCAAGTTTCAGATGGAATTTCAAGAGAAATGCAGTGCAAGTAATCATCCCTACATCCCACAAAAATCCTGCCACCAATCATTACAGGTGAAGAGAATATATCTCCCTCCAAGTTTAGCCTTGCAAATTCCTCCACACTGGTTATTGGTTGATCAGTATCTTCAACATCCTTCAAGTTCACTTTAAGAATGTGCACACATCCAGAACTGGAACAAATGCAAATTAACCTGAAAAAGAACAAATATTTTACAGAAATGGGTATGTATGCTGACACAAATATCAGACAAAATATGGATATTTAGCTTAGCACATTATATTGCAATGCAAAAACATAATACTTCTTTGATCCTTAATGTAAGACTTGTTTATCTAATTTGGGGAGATTAAAGAAGTCAAATAAATTACTTAATTTAAGAGATAAAATAGAAAAAAGTCTTACATTTATGGCTAAAATTCAGCCCCAAACAAGGTCCTACATTTAGGACGGGAGTAGTGTTTTTGTGCAGTTTGATGTGATGCTTTGCATCCAAGTGTTGACCAGGGCACAATATATGGGTTCAATTTCTAAACAGAGAAAATCTAGATGCTCAAGCTTGTATATTTAATACACATTCCAATCAAATTTTATAGAAAGTGGGTTTTAATCTTTAAAAATGTTATTAATATGATGAAGGGTAAATCATGAATAAAAAATTACCCATCTTAATTGGAAAATCATTCCTTAAGCATAGTGCTTCAGAGTTATGATAGAAAGAGGGAAACTAAGAGAAAAGATTAAACTAGAGCAAAGATCTCTAACTCTAGGACAACACAAGACTTTTCTGGAAATTCTCATATCATAATAAGTCTTACATCAACCTTAAATAGACTAACACAGAGTAACTAACTAGGATAGGATAAGAACAACATAATAACTGAAATAAACCGCAAACATAAACCTGTAAACATAATTAACTACCCCTTCTATTCCTAAACAGAACATAAGACAGAAACCACACTTAACCCGCACAGTTCCTTCTGGTATATACAAGCAAAGGCCGTGGATTCCTATGTTACCTGTCTGAATGGCGAGAGGAATCAGACTTTAGCAGCAAGTGTTCATCAACAAAGGCGGATGCAGTAATGGGATCTCCAACATCGTATTGCCATTGTAGATCGCCCTTATCCTGGATTAGTTCAACAAATGCAACTAAAATCAATCAAAGTTGTCATTTTTATAGTGTACTTTCCTAGATGATACGATGTGCCAACAAAAAGAGGCAAAACTCTTCAGCTTAGGAAATTGACAGTTGTTTATTTTTTAACAATTTTAGTTAGAAGATTAAAAAGCATAATAGAGTCAAAATTGTCCACTACTCTTACCAGTTCAAATGAGTACACACTTCCATCTCTGGAGCATACAAGAACCTGTGGCAGAATGAACAAAATAAAACAATAACAATTGACTTCGTCATTATGAAGTACACAATTATTCTATTTGCAAGCTAAGGCATAAAGAAAATAGGGAATACTTTCAACAGGAAAAACAACACTGCCAACTATGGAATTAAGAAAGTTTGGAAATAAATAACAATGTATTGGCATTGCATTGCCAATAGTCAAGACTTCATATTTAGTGATGAGATAAGAGTTTCATATCTTTCCATTTATCTTGCTAATAAATCATCAATACTTTAAAATACTACCTCTGGTCCTCAATATAAGAACTAGTTGGGGTTGGATTTGGTCCTAAACCTCAATCCACTTTGTCTCCTAAATTTATAATTTTTTTTCCAAAGCATACCTATTGATTGTACACATTAAGAGGTTTTTTATCCATGGGTAGTCATGATAAAAGATGATATTTTAGGAAAACCATCATATAGTTGTTACAAATAAATAACATAACTAATTTCCTTAATTTACCCAAATTAGCGAACTGGCTCATATATTAAGGACGAGAGGTAGTATAGAAATGCTTGTATAAGATAAACTCTATGACACATACGTTTTGTACTCCTCGAACAATTATTATACTTTACATATTCACCACCATAGTTGTCACTGATCCCATATCATATTATAACCATAACCACCTTCTTCTTCTTTTTTGGGGGGTGGGGGGGAGATAACAAAAAAAAGTGGTGAAAGGGAAGAGATTGATTTCTTTAAAACAGATAAAGAATTAGGTTGGCAAAATCCAAGAAGAAAATGACATACCTCAGATGGAAGAGCCGAGGATACACATGCTCCAGCAAATATAGGACCATTAGCTGTTTTCTGATGAAGATTCACCCAATACATGTAGCTTCAAATTAGGATCAAGTAGCATAAAAAAGGATTCCGAAAGTAATGAGAGTATACCTTCCAAAGTATGGACCCATCTGGATCCAATGCAAGAACATGGCCATCTACCAAGCAACATATAACTGCAACGGAGAGGTAGAAAATCATATTGGCAAAAGAAGAAAGTATTTTTACGATGCTTGATGCTTAAACTGACAACATTAACAAAAGAAGGAGCAGTATATACTTGTTCCATTCGTAGCGACAGCTAGAGAACCAAAAACTGGGACCTCTAGCTCATGAAGCCACAGAGTATTAAATGGGAAGTCCTGAAAAATTATAGATGAACTTTTCAGTTTCACCATCTCAATTGTACAAGTCAGTACAGAAATTCAACCCTAAATGATCTAATGTTTTAAGAATTTCTCAATTCATCATACCGCGATTGATATAGCTGTCACACGGCCACCAGTTGAAGCAACATAAAGTGAACCACGAAGCTACATGAAAAGTAGCGTAAAAATAGGTGAGAAAATTTTGCTGAACTAATTGAATGTCGCCTAAAACAGAAGTCATAGCAAGTCACTAAATATCAGACACTGTGACCAGAGCTAAAACTGAAGAAATACCGTGCAACAAAAGCCCAGCAAATGAGAAAGATTATTGTTCTCTAATTTGGAACTTCAACTTGTTCGATGGAAGTCTAGCAGGAAAGATCTTTATTACTTATCAATATTATCCTTTTAGAAGCAAGAGTATCAAATTATTGATGTTAAAGAACCTACTCCATTAATAAAGCGACGTTAGTTAGCGACTTGGGCCTCAGCCCATTAGGTTAATCAATAATATCTGATCTGATCTAGGTTAATATCTTACATCTAGATCAAGATCTCAGATTTAGGAGGTTGTTATTATTCTATTTCTTAGATCCTTTATTATTGGCCAGATACCAGGTTTCCCCTACTCGCATGTATTCTTTTATATATCTCCTCCATGTACTCGATATCTTAAGATGAATAACAGATTCTGAGTTATTCGCATGGTAACAGAGTGATGAATCAGAATCTGACTCAATTCGGCACACATACTGCCTTCCAAAGTGGCTCCAACGCCACTAGTTCACAGTAGCACGGAGGTGAACAACCTGATGCGACGAATCTGAGGCCAAACTCAAATCTCCCTACTAGGCTAGCAGCCGATGCTCGTCCTCTTTTCATTGTAGGGCACAAACTGAATGGGGATAATTATCCACAATGGTCTCAAAGTGTCCTTATCCACACCGGAGGGCTCTAGGGTCAAGTTTGTTGGTGTGATGAAGGTGGACATATGATGTGCATCCAAACACCCTAAGTGGCAGATAGCTTTTGAGGTATGGAAGGTTAAAGTATGTATGCTGGAGTTGGAGTGGTGTTTTATAAGACAATGGTCGACTTGGCATTCGGTTAATTAGAAAGGTTGCAGTAAGGACAACATTTTCCTAATGATATTTAGGAACATTACTATTAAACATAATGGCTCTAATAGTTTCTAGAATATGACGATTCTTTCATCAGGCAATGCCATTTTGCTGGGGTGTATTGGGACAAGTGCTTTTGTGAACAATGCCATTAATGGTTAGGAAGTTGGACGGGGCAGATTGAACTATTCAGTCCCGTTATCACTGTGTAGGATTTGGATTCAGGTTTAGAATTGGGTTGAAATCATATTATGGAAGTTAAGGAAGGTTTGATACACCTCTGTTTTATCTTTCAATAGGTAAACCCAACTGACATGGGTATGGTCATCGATAAATGTGATGAACCACTTTGATTTTGATATGTTTGGAATGCGTGAAGGTCCCCATAAATCATTGTGAATCGTTGGAAAGGGTTTAGATGCTTGGTGGATTTTTCGGAAATGAAGTACGATGATGTTTAGCCTTTTCACACGAATTACAATGAAAATCATATGCATTTTTATTAGAAATGAGAGAGGGAAACATTTGAGACATATAATTGAAATTGGGATGACCTAAACGTTTGTGCCATAACTCCAAGTCACTAGTTCTAGGGAGAGACACTTTATTGCAAGATTGAATCCTATGACTATCACTTTCATCGAGGTAATAAAGACTATCAAGTTCTTTCGCATTCCCAATTGTCGTCCCCATAGGCATATCCTGAAAATATAGTAAGTAGCAAATAAGTTAGCTTGACATCTTTCACCCTTTGCTAATTGACTAACTGATAGTAAGTTACACTTCAACTTTGGAACATGTAATACAGAGTGAAGAGTAAGTGTAGCAGAGATTTTAACAGTGCCAATCCCAGTCACAACAGATTGGGAGTCATCAGCAACCCGCACAGTCATTCCCTTGGTGATGGGTGTAGGATGAGAAGAGAGTCTTATTGTCTGTCATGTGATCCAAGACACCTAAGTCAACAATCCAGCAATTACCTGTACATAAACTTTTTATTACAGTTAAAGCTTGAAAGAAGTTACCTCTCCTTACTACTGTGGCAGTAGGCTGCCTTATAGTCTGAAGTGTGGCTAGTATCTCCATGATTTTACTCAGCTGATCACTCTGGGAGGTCCCACTATCTTTGGAAACTTCAACCGCATAACATCTTCCTCTACCCTTCCTTGGCTTCTATTTTGCAGGTTTACCATGAAGGTCCGACATGTATCCTTTATGTGCCCCTGTTTCTTACAATGACCACAAAATGGTCGACCTTTGGAACCTTTTGAGTTCGTGGAACGAACAACAAGAGCTGAGACCTCAAGAGGCGTAGGTTTAGCAGTAGCAGTGGAATGATTCTGAAGCATTGATTTGCGCCTATCCTCTTCATTAAGCAAAATATAGTAGACTTCTCACACAGAAGGCAAGAGGTCTTGATTGAGAATCCGAACTTGAACATCATTGTTAATCGCATTAAGACCAGCCAGCAATTCAAATACTCTCCTTTTCCTTCTCTTTGCGATCTTTAGAGGCATCAGCCTTGCAATGATGAGTTCTATTCTTCAGGGCATCAAATTCTTGCCGAAGCGCTGATTTTATAAGATAGTAATCATCAAGGGACATGTGGTCCTGTTTTAGTTGCCACAACTTTTTCATAACATCAAATATGCGGGACCTGTTTCCTATAGTACTATAAGTCTCACAAAGAGCTACCAGATTTCCCTAGCTGAAGGAAGGTACATGAAACTCTTCTTAAGTGAGGATGACATTGCATTGATCAACCAAGAGAATACCAATGCACTCTTAGATTCATGAAACTCCTTGGTTTCTGATGTTGGGGGCAGTTTTGCTTTTCTAGTTATATATTCAAGTTTATCCCTTCCATTGAGAGCAAGGATCATGGATTGAGACCATTCTCGGTAATTGTCGCTAATAAGTTTCTCAGAAACAATAAGAACGGTAGAGATGTCATTGTTTCTTAGAAACAATAAGAATGGTAGAGATGTCATTAGACCCAGATTGTGGAACAGATGAAGAGGCATCAGAAATTATAGACACACTGCCTTCGTGTGTCTTAGTGTCGGGGAAAAACAAGAAAGACAATAATATTACTGCCTTCGTGTGTCTCAGTGTCGGGAAAAAAATAGGAATAGAATATTACTGCCTTAATATTATCAGGGAACCGTCGAGGCTGATGACTTGCACGGATGAGTCGAGATGGCGAGAAGAAGCTGCGAGAGGAAACTATTGAGACTTCAAACTGAGACCAGACTGCACAGTTCGAACAAGCAGTTCGGACGTCGCCCACCTGTAGAATGTTGGACTACTGCCGAGACTTCAAATTGAGACCAGATTGCACAATTTGGAAGTTGCCTACTTGTAGAATGTTGGACTTTTGCCGAGAGAAGACGTCCGATTAATCTCTTCTTTGCTCTGATATGATGAAGAGATTATAGGACTGAATTGTTCAATATATTATTCACACATGCAAATTACATATATATACACATATGACAGAATCGAGAATTAATTAGGTCGATATGATACTATACAAATCAGGAAACAATCAAGATTAATTATCCTAATCACTCCCTATAATTTTGGATCTGAACTTGCTCCCTAAGTTTATGATATGACTACTTAAATTTCGGGATACAACAAATACTACAAAGGCTCTACGCACAGGGATTGTGAATATCACCCTAGAAATAACTCTTTGATGTTCTTTATGCCCCTTGTCTTAAGTGTAACCTGTTATCTGTCACAAACGTTACAAGAGACAATGAATGTGAAGTTCATATGTCTACTACTTCTTGTATCTTTCAGGAATTAGGTTTGAAGAGGAGGATTGGAAAAGCTACGGAACATGAGGGGTTATATTATCTCGATGGTCAACCAGAACAAGGCAGGACAACTAAATCAAGGCAAGAAGACCGTTTGCCAATGCAAGTAGT
Source organism: Acacia melanoxylon (assembly GCA_019022615.1). NCBI lineage: Eukaryota > Viridiplantae > Streptophyta > Magnoliopsida > Fabales > Fabaceae > Acacia > Acacia melanoxylon. The sequence continues at coordinate 6,547,133 of JAFJYJ010000027.1, forward strand.
TCCATTCCAAATAAAGAATTAATGTTACTGCATTGTAGACTAGGACGCCCAAGTTTTGACTATATGTTGAAGTTGTTTCCAAATTTCATGAATAAAAGAGATACTTCATTCCATTGTGATACATGCCAACTTGCAAAGCATACACAAAATTCCTATCCTCCACAAAAATATAAACCTACTTGTAATACCCGGATAATTATTTATCCGGAATATTATATTTCGATAAATAATACCTATTGAAAATAGGTGAACATGTGGTTTCAAATAATAAGTAATAATTATCTTATTTTCTAAGGTAATTACTATGGAAATTAGGAGAGATAAAGAGCTAAAATGTATTTTTAGAGCATTAAATGGCCTAAAAATATTATGATAAATCCCAAGAGTTAGTAAAATATTTATAAAAAATTAGAAAGTATGTTGTCTCTAATTTTAGGAATTTTTGGGATAATTTCCTGAAAAATAATGAGGCAAAATTAAGTATTATTTTGGGATCATAAGTGACCCCATGATTTTTAATATTTTACATGGGATATAAAATACCAATGTAAGTAAAATAGTTGTGAGATAATGATTTATCCTAATTAAGAAAATTATCAAAAATTAGTAAGTAAGTGGCTAATCGGTAATTAATGGGATAATTAGGGTATAAAGTAAATGAATTAAAAATAATTTAAATAATTATTTTTAATTGGAGAAATTCGAAATTATTAAATAAATAAATAATAAAATAATAAAATATTAATAAAATATTTTATGCTTAGAAAAATAAATAAAAAATAAAAAGAAAAAAATAAATGTGAAGGCATTTTTAATAAAATAATAATATAATGCGGTGAGTGAAATTATAAATGGGAGCATTTTTTTTTAGGGAAAGGTTAGAAATAAATTTAAGGGTAAACCAGAGGTAAAAAAGTCTTTTCAGCCCGATCAAATTAAGAACAAGTGAATTTTTACGAAGAAAGAATTTACCAGGCGTTGTTTCCGCAACCGAAAACCCGATTTCAAATAAGGCGAAAAGTTGATCAGATAGAGTAGAGTCAGATAGGCAAAGTGAGAACCTATAGAAACAATTGCATCTTTTTAAAACGAGATTAAGTTAGGCAACAACCTGGACGTTTTACGATTGATGAATTGTTGTCAGAAGTTGGTTCTATCTAGGCGATTTCAGAATCGGACGCGTTTGTCCGAATATCTTCCGACGCACCGGAGAATACCTGGATATGATCAAAAAGAGGATCCAAATAGATAATATGAAAGAGGATGAAAAGATCTTCAAAGTTACACGGGATTTTTGAGTTTCGCGAAATCGCACGAAAACGGACACCCGTCGGAGTAGCTTTATCGAGCCGGAAAGCCATAAAGCAAGACCATCATGGATGACAACTCATCCATTGACTTTAGGGCTCTTAGATTTGATCTTGACCATGGATGGCCAAGAGTGTTTTGTCTCAAAAAATGCGATCCTACGGTCCATATTCATCAAGACCGAAGTTCGAATTATTTACGGATTCGCCATCCGTCTTTCTATAAATACCAAGCTCCTCTTCTTCATTTCTCACACCAAAAATCTGCCTCTTAGAGAGAAGTTAGAGAGAGAAGCTCGGAGAAAGTCCGAGCAAAGTCGGGTAAGTTCTTCGGTCCACGGTCTTTAGTTTCGGTAGTTCTTTTCGGTAGATATAGTAGGAATCTTTAGATTTATCTTTAATTTTTCAAGATAGTCTAGATATCATATTTAGGGTAAATATGATATATATTTCAAAAAAATATGATGAGGGGAAAGATCTGTCAAAATTCTAGAGAGATAGAGCGAAAGCAAGCTTTCGCGAAATTTCGCGATTAGGGGTTGGGGGCAAAATGGTAATTTGTACCTAAAATGCCAATTATCTTTGCTAAAATTTGTTAAATATTATCCTTATAGGATATACGAGATAATCTGCATTGTCGAGTCATTTGTTGTGTCATCACCATTGCTTTTTTCATTGTCGGGAAATTTACCATTTTACGTAAAAGTACCGTTTTAGTCAACGAAGGTACGTTCGCGTCTTGTAACACTAACTACGATATTTCTTTGTATACCTATATGTGATAGACGACTATACGAGTGAATTGTATAGATAACTTTACATGAGATGTGTAGATGTTAACATAGATAACTTTACATGCGATGTGCATCGCATTAAAGATATATAACTTTACATGAGATGTGTCTTGTTGTTATATTAATCTTGAAAACTCTCGGTCAGATCGCTTTTTAATCAATGGGACTTACGGCATTTTGAATCTAATTATCGATTCTTTCAATCGCTCCAACGCCTACTCGATGAAAAAAAAAATATCTGCTTTTGAAAATGGGATGTTACGAGTTTGGTATCGGAAGCTTGTTGTCCGCATAGATCGACTAAGTTATTCTAAAAACCTTTTGGTGCCGGAAGGCAAGGCTAATCATGTGGATCGGCCAATCGATCCCTAAAGACGGCGAGCTCCATGATAGACACTTACCGCCAAATTGGTTGAGTAACGGAGTTAGGCTCTACGCCTTTTTAAAGAGCATGTTTTGAAAATGAGTCTTGATATAGCCCTAAAGTCGGTGTACCGATCCTGGTGGTATACCATTCTAAATCGTGTACCACCCTCTCATTGTTGCATCATTCTAACCTGAGAATCGATAAATTTGTCGTCCATATTCATATTTGATATCGACTCGAAAATTCGATAATTACGATAATCGTCGTTTTTTCTTACCGGACGACTATTTTGTCCTAACCGTGAGCTTTATGCGGATGCGGGCCACGCCGGGATGAAACTCCGAGACAAACAAGGATAGGTACATGCAGTATTTGACTCATGTAGAGGAACTCCCGATACGAAATTCCGTACCCATTTCTGTGTAGACCGAATCAACGAAATCCTGAACGAGGGAAATAGTACGAGTGTCCGTTCGTTTGTAGTATTAGTGTGATAAAGTCTGCGATAGACTAATCATTGTCTTTTTAATCTAACGTTTTCCTAATGAAGGAAAAAGAACGAGACATGGCAAATTTAAGAGGAGCGGAGCTCAGGAGGTAGAGGTAGAGGTAGAGGCGAGACAACCAAGAATACCAATGCACGAACCCGAACGACAAGAACCACAAGAACGGAACAAAATGAGTTACAAGAAATGCGGAGAATCCGCAAGAACAAAGAACTCTTATTGATGAACTCCTTGTGGAAAGACAAGAGAGACAAGAAGGTGGCCAAGAGCCGATGACGGACTGACGGAATCGAGGAAGAAGACGAAACCGAACAAAATGACGAACGTGAAACCGAGGAGTCCGATAGATCTCGAACACCTCGACGTAATAGGGCGATGGCGGACTACCGCGACCCAACCAAGTAATGAAACAACACGATTGGGTTACCCAGTCCCGCAAACTAAAGCCACCGACTTTCCGTGGTAAGCTCGATTCCGCCGAGGATTGGCTATTGAGGTGGACAAGGTCTTCGAGGTCTTGGAATGTCAGGAAAATCGAAAAGCTCAAGCGGCAATCTACAAACTAGAAGGAGATGCGGACAGATGGTGGAGGAGCATCGCTGTGACATTACGAGCACGCTATTGTCCCATTACATGGGAGAAATTTATGGAGAAGTTCAACGAACAATATTTTCCTCCTTCGGTTCAGCTAATCAAAGAGTCGGAGTTTCTTCAAATCCGACAAGGACACGAGGAGTCATTCGATGACTATTATGCCCGGTTTACCAATCTTTCACGGTATTCGTCACACCTGAGACGGGATGATGATGAAAGCAGTATGGCGAACATACTGGTGCGTGGGCTGAAATATGAGATAAGAGAAAAGCTTGTATCTCGGCGGTTCGGAAATAATTCAAGCGGTAGAGTCGTGTCGATTGATCGAACGTAACTTGATGGAACTACGCACATCACGAAACAACAATAACGAGAGCGGTGCAAATCGTGGAGGGTTGAGCCACGGAAATTCCTCGCGAGAAGAGGAGGCACCATGGAACAACTCCCGAGGTGGAAGCAAGATGTCATTCCAATCGGGCAACAGAACAACCCAAAGTGCGGGATCCGACCGTGTCCAAGCTGCGGAAAGTACCATTCGGGCGTTAGCGTGATGGGAAACAAATTTGCTACAAGTGCCGGAAGCCGGGGCACATGGCACGGAACTGTCCTCAAAAGGCTGCGGTGATAAGGCCGCAAAACCAAGGTCGAGTTTTCACCGGCCGGTTCGGATGATAGGGAATCCCGAGAGATGGTCCAAGGTACTATCTCTTAGAAGGAATCTTCTTTAGACTTTGTATGATGCGGGCATTAGCATTCGTCTAAACTACATGATTATGCAAAACGTGAAATTTTGTTTTAATGGACGAAGTCTGTGTTTTTAAATGGATGAGAAATCCTTTGTTTTCAAACGGACGAGAAGTCTGCATTTTTTATGGATGAGAAATCATTTGTTTTCAAATGGACGAGAAGTCTGTGTTTTTAAAATGGACGAGAAGTCTGTGTTTTTAAAATGAGTGAGAAATTCTGTGTTTTATTAGATGCGAAGTCACGAGTTTTAAAACTATACACGAGTACGGGGTAACGTAAATCGTGAAGATACATGTTTAGTAAGGAATCCCTAGAAATGCGTGTCTATAAATTTCCGTGTGATAAGTAGTTATCTTACTTGCCGCGAAAATTTTAGTTTCCGACGCTTATCTCTTAGTTACTACAACAGGACCGCGATCGTGTCATTGAGTAGGAGGTATCTTGTGTTGTCATGGTGTATGGGCGCCATGGAAACATTTAAGGTATCTTGTGTTACCATGGTGTATGGGCGCCATGGAGACATTTTGATATCCGGTAGTGGCGAGGTATATGGGTGCCACGTAAAATACTATATATCAAAGTACGAAATGTCAAGATCTTGACGGTCAAACCTGAGCGAATTCTCGATCATCGAGCGAAGCGGCCAACATATAGAGAAAAAGTTCCGGAGCGAATAGTCCGAAGTTTAGATAGACAGAGTCTAAATTAGTATAGAGCAAATTTCGAGGGCGAAATTTTGTTTAACGGGGGGAGAAATGTAATACCCGGATAATTATTTATCTGGAATATTATATTTCGATAAATAATACCTATTGAAAATAGGTGAACATGTGGTTTCAAATAATAAGTAATAATTATCTTATTTTCTAAGGTAATTACTATGGAAATTAGGAGAGATAAAGAGCTAAAATGTATTTTTAGAGCATTAAATGGCCTAAAAATATTATGATAAATCCCAAGAGTTAGTAAAATATTTATAAAAAAATTAGAAAGTATGTTGTCTCTAATTTTAGGAATTTTTGGGATAATTTCCTTGAAAAATAATGAGGCAAAATTAAGTATTATTTTGGGATCATAAGTGACCCATGATTTTTAATATTTTACATGGGATATAAAATACCAATGTAAGTAAAATAGTTGTGAGATAATGATTTATCCTAATTAAGAAAATTATCAAAAATTAGTAAGTGGCTAATCGGTAATTAATGGGATAATTAGGGTATAAAGTAAATGAATTAAAATAATTTAAATAATTATTTTTAATTGGAGAAATTCGAAATTATTAAATAAATAAATAATAAAATAATAAAATATTAATAAAATATTTTATGCTTAGAAAAATAAATAAAAAATAAAAAAAAAAAAATAAATGTGAAGGCATTTTTAATAAAATAATAATATAATGCGGTGAGTCACCATAGGCGAGAATCAGGGAAAGGTTAGAAATAAATTCTATTAGAAACTGTATGAGGTAAAAGTCTTTTTCAGATCGATCAAATTAAGAACAAGTGAATTTTTACACGAAGAAAGAATTTACGAGGCGTTGTTTCGCAATCGAAAACCCGATTTCAAATAAGACGAAAAGTTGATCAGATAGAGTAGAGTCGGATAAAGCAAAGTGAGAACCTATAGAAACAATTGCATCTTTTTAAACACGAGATTAAGTTAGGCAACAACCTGACGTTTACGATTCGGTGAATTGTTGTCCGAGAAGTTGGTTCTATCGGAGGCGATTTAGAATCGGACGCGTTTGTCGAATATCTTCCGACGACAGGAGAATACCCGGATATGATCAAAAAGAGGATCCAAATAGATAATATGAAAGAGGATGAAAATATCTTCAAAGTTACACGCATAGGATTTTTGAGTTTCGCGAAATCGCACGAAACGGACCGTCGGGTAGCTTTATCGGCCGGAGCCATAAAGCAAGAGCCATCATGGATGACAACTCATCCATTGACTTTAGGCTCTTAGATTTCGATCTTGACCATGGATGGCCAAGAGTGTTTTGTCCTCAAAAATGCGATCCTACGGTCCATATTCATCAAGATCGAAGTTCGAATTATTTACCGATTCGCCATCCGTCTCTTCTATAAATACCAAGCTCCTCTTCTTCATTTCTCACACCAAAAATCTGCCTCTTAGAGAGAAGTTAGAGAGAGAAGCTGGAGAAAGTCTCGAGCAAAGTGCGGGTAAGTTCTTCGGTCCCTCGGTCTTTAGTTTCGGTAGTTCTTTCGGTAGATATAGTAGGAATCTAGATTTATCTTTAATTTTTCAAGATAGTCTAGATATCATATTTAGGGGTAAATATGATATATATTTCGAAAATATGATGAGGGAAAGATCTGTCAAAATTCTAGAGAGATAGAGCGAAAACAGTGAAAGCTACGCGAAATTCCGCCGATTAGGGGTTCGGGGCAAAATGGTAATTTGTACCTAAAATGCACGTTATCTTCTGCTAAAATTTGTTAAATATTATCCTTATAGGATATCGAGATAATCGTACCCATTGTCGAGAACATTTGTTGTCTGTGCCGCCGTCACACCGCCATGCTTTTTTTCCATTGTCGGAAATTTACCATTTTACGTAAAAGTACCGTTTTCCGTAACGAAGGTACGTTCGCGTCTTTTGTAACACTAACTCGATATTTACCGTATACCTATATGTGATAGACGACTATACGAGTGAATTGTATAGATAACTTTACATGCGATGTGTCGTTAACATAGATAACTTTACATGCGATGTGTCTTGTTAGCATATATAACTTTACATGAGATGTGTCTGTTGTTATATTAATCTTGCATCGCTATGTACTTATGTGTGGATTAATGCGTGATTGTCTTCCATATCTTTTCTATATAAATATGAGGTTAACATTGCGGTCCCGAGGTCCGTGACAGATTTGGACCTCGGCATTTAAAATAGCTTCGGGTCGGGATGCCGAGAAATAAGAAGATAAGGGCAAGCGGCACGCTTAGAGTCCCAGAATTTCTTTTGTTGCCTGAAGCATGGGTGTTGTCGGGAGACACTTCGTTGTTATTTACTTTAAAAACTCTCGGTTATTGTCCGCATTTTTATGTAATCGCCCGGACTTACGGCATTTTGAATCTAATTATCGTTCTCAATCGCTCCAATGCTCTACTCTGATGAAAAAAAAATTTATACTGCTTTTGAAAATGGGATGTTACACTACTCATCCATTCTCTCTAATACACAGTGACATATGGGGACCTTCACGAATCCCTACACTATCCAAAGCAAGATGGTTTGCAACATTCATTGATAACCATACATATGTAACCCAGCTATACCTAATGAGAGAAAAATGACCTATTCTCTGTTTTTAAACAATTCCACCAAATATTAAAACCCAATTCCAAACTTGCATACAAATCTTATGAAGTAACAATGGAAGAGAGTACCTTAGTTCTCAATTCACACAATATCTAAACGAAGAGGGAATAATTCACCAAACCCACTGCATTTACACACCCCAAAAGAACGGTGTCACTGAAAGAAAAAACAAACAGCTCGAAATTGCTGGGGCCCTTACGATAACACACAACGTGCCTTCACTTTTTTAGGGGGAAGCTGTCCTCACAGCCAATTATCTTGCCAATAAACTACCATCCAAAACACCTGACTTTAATACTCCAGTTCACATACTCTCCAAAACATATCCAAACACACACCTTGTATCATCTATATCTCATAAAGTTTTCGGTTGTATAGCCTATGTCCATAACCAATCATGGAGGAAAACTTGACCCTAGGTCATTTAAATGTATCTTCCTCGGGTGTTCATCACAACAAAAAGGTTATAAATGTTACTCACCCACTCTGAAAAAGATGTTTATCTCTATGGATGTTACCTTTTTGTTGAAAACAGTCCCTACTACCAGAAAACTCCAATTCAGGGGGAGAGTGATAAGGAATTGGATTTCCTTTACCTAACTCCACAACCAGCACCTATTATCTCAACCCAGTTAGATACCTACCCAGACCTACAAGAGCCTGAAACCAAGCCACATGCCAACCTAGAACCTGAAACCGAGCCACATATCAACCGGGCACCTGAACCTGAACCTGCAACTACACAACCAGAAACAGACCCAAATGTGACTGAACCAAAAAATGATCCAAGCACACGGGAGATGACAGATTCGGAACAAGATAGACAGTAAAGTATAACCTCAAATGTTCCAAGGCAGACCCAAGAATCCGAATCTAACACAGTCCTTGATGATCTAGATTGGTCCATTGCAATCAGGAAGGGGGTGTGCACATGCACTCAACACCCAATTCAAAGGTTTGTGTAATACAACAACCTATCTACCACTTATAAAGGTTTTATTATTATCCTAGACAGTAAAAGGTTGCCCAATATGAATCAAGAAGCTGTGGTACATCCTGGATGGAATAGATGATGAACTCAGGGCTTTTGAGAAAAATGGAACCTGGAGATTAGTGAAACTTCCTGAAGAAAAGATGATAGTAAGTTCAAATTGGGTGTTTACTAAGAAGTACAACCCGGATGGAAGCCTAAATAAGTACAAAGCCAGACTAGTGGCCTAAGGATTCACTCAAACCGAGGGAATTGATTATGAAGAAACATTCTCACCAGTCACAAAGCTAAATACCATCAAAGTAGTACTATCTATCGCAGCTAACTCAAATTGGCCATTACATCATTTAGACATGAAAAACGCCTTCCTCAATGGCGATCACAAGGAGGAAGTATATATGGTTGTCCTTGAGGGAGTAAAACGACCTAATGTTCCAAATGTTGTATGTAGGCTCTACAAGTCTCTATATGGCTTGAAACAATCACCTCAGGCATGGTTCAAATGGTTTACCGGCTGTGTGAAGAAACTTGGACTTGTTCAGTGTCAAACTAACCATATATTGTTTGTAAAACATGTCAACAAGAAGATAACAATGCTGATTGTATGTGTAGATGATATAATTATGACAGGTAATGATCAAGAAGGCATAACAAGGCTGAAGAAGTAACTTGCACGAGAATGTGATGTTAAAGACTTGGGGAAACTATGATACTTCCTTGGAATGGAAGTGGCCAGATCTAAAGAAGGAATAGCAGTCTCACAAACAAGGTATAACATGGACCTTCTAAAGGAAACAGATGTGCTTGGGGCAAGCCCTTCTGGGACTCCTATGGATACTACAACAAATCTAGAGTTCAATGGTTGGTGGGGAAGTTAATTTATCTCACAAACATGAGACTAGACATTGCATATCCCGTGAGTGTAGTAAGTCAATTTTGAAGCAATCCTCAGGAGATGGAAGCTGTCTATGAAATTATGAGATACCTAAAGATGAACCCTGCAAGGGGATTCTTTTCAAGAAACATAACTCATGTGGAATAGACCTCTATACGGATGTTGATTGGGCAAGATCAGCGCATGACAGAAGATCCCAAACTGGTTACTTCACCTTTGTATAGGGTAATTTAGTGACATGAAAAAGCAGAAAACAAGCAGTATCATCATGAAGCAGTGCTGAAGCAGAGTATCGAGCACTACCTCTTGGCATTTGTGAAGGAATATGGTTGATACTTCTCTTCAAGGAGCTGAAACGAAGCTGCAAGGTCCAATCCAAACATGGTGTGAAAGCAAAGCAGCAATTGAATTGGCAACTAATCTGGTTCAACAAGACAGGACAAAGCTGATATGTAAACAATAAATAACTAATTAGGTTAGTTAGTTAGGAAGGGATTAGTTAGTTAGTTGTTAGTAACTAATAGTAGTTAGTTGGGATTATTAGGTCTAATATTGCCTATATAAGGCATATGCCTATCCATTGTATCTCTATGCTTGTTATGATGAATGAATGAGCATCACATATTTCTCTTCTAAGTCCCTCTATTTCTGTTCTCCTCTCTTCTCTTTCCAAATGTTCCTACATTTCTATAATTTCCCTAACAGTGGTATCGAGTACATTCAATCCTTAGCATGCTTCGTACGATTTGTTAATCTTGAATCAGACACGAGTCTTCTTCTCACCTCATGGTTCAATTCTATTCGGGAAACAACCAAGAATTTCAAAAAAAAAAATGGACCCAAGTGCAACGTGAAAAGCGGAGTCATGACCCTAATGGTTCGGTTGGCATACGAGTAATCGAGAAAACTCCAAAAAGAAATTCCAACGGATACCTTACGGACGGCAAGACGACTTGAGACACCATCAACGAGTCTTGCATTAACCCAAGATCGATCAAGACACCCGAGAATTTCCTATTCGACCCGAGAACGAGTTTCTATCATCACCCAGAATTTCACGAAGACGTAACCATTACAGCGACATTGGCGGCAAGTTCGAGTATTTCGACTTCTTGAGCGACGTCATTCGTCGTTTCGGTTTATTTGTTTCACGTCGATTCCTTGCATTTGCATCATCGGAATCGAAAATCATTCTAGTTCGTCGCGGATTCGAAAGTGGCTCGGGTCGACGGCTCACGGTTCTTCATTTCCGATTTCACGAAAGATTTCGGGTGTTGCTCGCTTCATCAGATTCTTGGTAATCAATCGTCTTACGTGCGTCGTCGGGTTACGCCGATCGTCAATCAGGTTCGGGTTCCCCGCTAGTCGGGTTGGACATCGTCAATCGATTCTCCGCAAGCACCGTTGATCGTCATCTCCACAAGAACGGTCGAAGACGACCCGAACACTATTTCGCGGCTCAAGAATGAGGGAATATGTAAAAATTACCTTTAGTATTAATGGGTCTTTTATGTTTGACTTTGCTAAAGGTTTACGGGATTTTGTATGCCACATAGACAAGTGTGAGGATGGGAAACGGACACCAAGTGGTAGTGGGTCCCGAGTTAATGACATGCAAAGGCTTATTCTTTGTTTGACCTGTTCGATCTTGTTCAAACTATATCAAGCACTATTTCTTTATAATGGGTTACAAGCGCAAGCACTTTCCTCAAGTCCAGGAGCATTTCAAAATGACGGCATTCCTATTAGTCGTGTTGGAAGGAAATCAAGAAAAAAAAAAATTTCCTCCTCTTGTTGGTATGGGACAACAGTTGAAGGAAACCGAAAGAAAAAAACAAAAAATTCTCTTCTTGTTGGTATGGGACAACGGTGAAGGGGAATCAAGAAAAAGTCCATCAATGGTGTTTTTGATTGATTCATATTTGTACTTTTGAGTTTTGTATTTTTTGTTCTTTAGGTTTGTGTTTTAGTTGTTTCACATCCTGAGGGCAAGGATGTTTTAGGGAAGGGGTATTGATATGTAAACAATAAATAACTAATTAGGTTAGTTAGTTAGGAAGGGATTAGTTAGTTAGTTGTTAGTAACTAATAGTAGTTAGTTGGGATTATTAAGTCTAATATTGCCTATATAAGGCATATGCCTATCCATTGTATCTCTATGCTTGTTATGATGAATGAATGAGCATCACAGATTTCTCTTCTAAGTCCCTCTGTTTCTGTTCTCCTCTCTTCTCTTTCCAAATGTTCCTACATTTCTATAATTTCCCTAACAAAAGCACATTGAAATTGACAAGCACTTCATCCGAGAAAAAATTGGAGGAGGAATATTCAAGTTAACTATAAGGTCTCATGAACAAGCAGCTGACCTTCTCACCAAGCCTCTGAACAAGAAGCCGTTTGATGAGTTAGTAGGCAAGCTGGGAATGATAGATGTTTACTCGCCAACTTGAGAGGGAGTGTTAGTTAGCGAATTGGGCCTTAGCCCATTAGATCAAAATCTCACATTTAGGAGGTTGTTATTATTCTGTTTCTTAGATCCTTTATTTTCGGCCAAATACTAGGTTTCCCTACTCGCTTGTATTCTTTTATATATCTCCTCCATGTACCCGATATCTAAAGATGAATAGCAGATTCTGAGTTGTTCTCAAGCAACCTACAAAAATACTATGTATTACAGTTAAAAGGAAGAGGAAAAAAGCACTCGTTATGCATATTTAAAAGATGATACAAGCTTTTTATAGGTCATAAAACTAATTAAAAAAAGGTATTGTGATCAGATACATTTTTTTGGGGGCAGGGAAGTGCAGAACAAGAAAGGAGAGAAAAGGGAAACTCAGAAAAAATCAGTTTCAAATCACAGATCTTTTGAATCAAACTACAAAGCAACCAATACATAGTCAAATCTAACCTTGTGGATAATAATAACTCTAAACCATGTGAAAATTCATTAAAATACCCAATATCCCTAGTTATTGAACTACTATTGATATCATAAATCACTAACTCACCACCCAAATAATAATTATCCATAAAGCTGGGATATTCTTATCCCATTCCTCATCAAATAGTCAAATAATAATTCTTAAACATGGTAATAAGACTGCATATTGAAAGCTAACAGTGCTGCCTACCATTAAAATACAAGATAAGGAAGCTGAAATAAAATTCATCACAGAAACTGATGGAGCAATACCAATTCCATAGGCAAGTCAGTACCTCATCAATTGCAGGCGACCCATATATACTGCCTCCACAGGGTAGCTTATAGACACAGCAATGCTTTTTGTAATCAAGAGCATATAAGTTGTGGTCATGCGTGCCACACCTGCAAATCCGAAATGAAATGTCAACCCAAGAATTAAAACGATCAATATATTTATATTAAGTTTCATTAGACACAGAAAAAGGAGAGGGAAAGAAGAATCCTCAAAAAAATACTTAGATAAGAAAAACAAGGATAGTAGAGTTTGAAAATGCCACCAATTCAAAGCAAATGAGTCTCGCTATGAAAGCTATGATTTAAAAAGACTCCAAAATGAAAAGAAAAATGAGATTTTGAAAGTGAGAACGATTACATAAATGTCCAATAACTTGAAACAAAAAAACTCCAAACCAATCATACAAAAAATGACATTTTGGACCAGAAATCTCTCAATAAACATTCGCAAAATTGGGGCTAACACTAGGATAAAGATAATCAGCACATCATCCTGTGGTTACAGGAAGTAATCCCTCACCTTTGAGATAGTTGTATGCAAGAGACCTAATCACTCAAAGAATGAAATCCTAGAGTTACATAGAAGAACAAGAACACAAAGTTCCGTAAAGGTAAGATCCAAAATGAATCTCAAGTTATTTCACATTTCTGATAAGTCTTAAATAATGGCCTTGGAACAACCCTCCAAGAACACAACTTTTCACCTTCTGGTTGTGGGCTTGATTATGGTCTATTATCAACACCAAGTTCAAATTTTGTCATGCTCAAATAAGATATCCCTGTGTCATTTTCTCCAGGTTGGAAAACATTTGCCTCTGAATTGTTACTTTCCCCATAGAAAGGAGACATCATCAATGTTGAAAGTGTACAAAACTACAAAATCTCATGGTAGCGCAACCACATGCACTTATTCAAATTTTGAATGGACCCACTTCTCTAGGTTGAAGTTCAGCATGATTTCCAAGTGGAAAAATGATATTTTCCTATATGAACCCAAGCCAAATCACCTCTTAATTTCAAAGAATCTTTTGTAATTGTTTGATTCAGCCTTATACTTCTTATTCTGCTTCACACTCTTTTCTCAATCTTATTCATAAACTTTGGATTCTATTTCTTAATTCTTATACTGGAAAAATTTCAGTTTCACCATTATTGTTTCTGGATTTAGCAAAGTTTGTACATTTTTTGGTCAAATCTACACAATAAAGCAACACACCCATGAAACAAATCATATACAAAGCATTATGCAAAGCAACATATGCGATCACTGGATTATAATTGAGAAGTGCAAGAAAATTACCATATCAGTTGTCTGCTTGTATCTACAACTGGTTGTGATTTTACCTTCATAATTTCAAACATAATTAGGATTAGGAATTGAATAAAAATAATTGAAAGCATTGTCAGAAAAATGAGAAGTGACTTTGTAAATTGTTAGGACATATAAAGGCTAGGGTTGTATAGAGGTTGGGGTTGTATAGAGGCTAGGGACGTATAGAGGCTAGGGACGTATAGAGGCTGAAACTATTTTGTGTATATATATATATATGTGTAATCTGCTATATATATATATGTAATCTGCTATGTATGAAATATACAATTTTAGTAATTCCTTCAACATGGCATCAGAGCATCAGGTTCGCTGAAATTTTTTCTGGAATCTTGGTTATGTTTCTGGCGACCGAGAGAGAGAGAGTTAGTGTTAGGATTCTGTGATTCATGTATTTTCCGACCACGCGCCGCCCCAACACACTCAGAGGGTCCCGATCGGCGGAACCCCACCGGTCGTCCACCATTTCGCTGCGCGTGAATCGTCACGCGCCTCCGAGGTTCGTTCGCACGCACGCGCCGGCGCGTGAAGCCTTTGTTCGGTGAGTTTTCTCGTCGTCGATTCTTTGTTTTCAGGTCGACTTGCTGATTCCGGTTGGGCCCGGGTAGTTGCGTTCTCATATCTTGTGATTCCAATTTCGTTCGTTCCTCGCGTCGTGTTTCTCTCCGCTTTGCGTTCGCCTTCTTGGAATTTCAGGCTGTTATTTGGTTCTTGTCTCGTGTTTGGAGTATTCTTTTGGTCCTTGTGTGGCCTTGTTATTGTCCGCACGTTGGTGTTGCTGCCCGGGATTATTGGTGGTTCTTACGCCTTAAAGTTGCCTCTAGAAGGTGGTGTGTTGCTTCGCTAGTTGCTGTCTGTTTCGCTGATTCCCTTTGCAATTGTTTGGCTTGCTAGTTGCTGTCTGTTTTGCTGTTCTCTTTGCAATTGTTTGGCTTGTGTGACTCTATTTATCTCTTATGGCTGACTCTAAATCAAGTATCACGACCGAGATGGTTCTGTTTCTAACAAAATCACGATCACAAGTTGAATTGGACAAATTATTCGGATTGGATTAAAACCGTTCGCATGTACCTACTTAGTATTGAGAAAGAGGACCATTTAACTGAGGCTCCTCCTACAAATGATTCGAAGAAGGCATGGGCTCGTGCCGATGCCCGACTATTCTTACAAATTCAAAATTCTATCGATGGTGACCTTCTTCCTTCGGTTAGTCATTGCAATTTGTTAAAGAGCTTATCGACTATCCGGAGTTCTTATACTCGGGAAA
This sequence comes from Acacia melanoxylon, assembly GCA_019022615.1. NCBI lineage: Eukaryota > Viridiplantae > Streptophyta > Magnoliopsida > Fabales > Fabaceae > Acacia > Acacia melanoxylon. The sequence goes on from JAFJYJ010000027.1 coordinate 6,562,506, forward strand.
GGGAACATTACTCGCCTACATGAAGTTTGTAAAGGTTTCTATCGAGCTGACTAGCAGGGTCGCCCCTTGAAGAATTTCTTCATGGAATTTAAGCAAATGTATGAGGAGATGCGGCGGTTAATGCCACCAACGACTGATCTTCAAGTGCAGGTGGATAACATGGAGAAGCGGCAATTATGAGTTTTCTTCTCGCTCTCGATCCATCTTATGAGACAGTTCGGTCTCGGATATTATCTAGTTCTGAGCTTCCCTCACTTCAGGATTTGTATTCTCGCGTGTTGCATGCCGACAGTATTGCTCATCCAGCTTCTAATCCTAATGCTAGTGCCTTGGCTGGACGTGCTTCGACTCATGTTTTTTCCCGACCAAATTCCATAGTGGGTAGTACACCGAGGCCAGCTAACAATTCTCCTAATTTTGGTGCTAATGGGATTGTCTGCTATTACTGTAAGGAACCTGGTCATACGAAGCGCTATTGTCGTAAGTTGCAACAAAAACAGCAACGCAGTGGGTCTGCTAATATGGCCCAATCATCTGATGTTTCTGATCATACTTCCTCTGCCTCCACTGCACTTGCTACAGGTAACTCTGATTCATGTCTTGCTACTTCTTCCTTGAAGTGGATCATCGACTCGGGCTACCGATCATATGACGGGTAACTATCATTTGTTCTCTTCATATGCATCTTATGCCAACCCTCTTCAATCACCATTGCCAATGGTTCTTACTCCGTGTCCTTGGCTCAATCGTTCAACCTACCCCGTCTATTTCCTTATCATCCGTTCTTAATGTTCACGACCTTGCTTTTAACCTTTTATCGCCTAGCAAACTTACTCGTCGTTAAACTGTTTTATCTCACTTTTTCCGACCATTGTTTGATTCGGGATCTTACGACGAGGCAGATTATTGGTAAGGGGTATGAATCAGCGGCCATTACTTTCTTCATGATCGGGTGCCGCGTTCGTTGCTTGCTCTAGTGGTTCCTCCTTGTTTGACATTCACCTTTGTCGGCTAGGTCATGTGTCCTTGTCATCTTTAAAGAGGTTGTATCCTCGTTTCATCATATGTCTTCTTTAGAATGTGAGTCGTGTCGGTTGCAAAACATCACCGTGTTCCTCTGGGACCTCGTGTCAATAAACGGGCTGCGTCCCCTTTTGATTTAGTCCATTCAGATATTTGGGGTCCGTGTCATGTTACGTCCAAGTCTGGTTTTAGGTATTTTGTTACTTTTGTTGATGACTTTTCTCGCACCACTTGGCTTTATTTAATGAAAAATCGTTCTGAATTGTTTTCTCATTTTTGCCATTTCTGTGCTGAAATCAAAACTCAATTTGGTGTCTCTGTCAAAATCTTGCGCAGCGATAATGCAAAAGAATATTATTCCGCCCAATTTCAAACCTATATGCTCCAGCATGGAATGATTCATCAATCCTCGTGTGCAGATACACCTGCTCAAAATGGTGTTGCCGAAAGAAAAAATCGGCACTTATTAGAAGTAGCCCGAGCTCTAATGTTTCACATGAAAGTTCCTAAACCTTTCTGGGCTGATGCAGTGTCAACTGCATGTTTTCTTATTAATCGCATGCCCTCTCCTGTTCTTAGTGGGGCCACCCCCTACATAACTTTGTTCCCTTCTAACCCTTTGTTTCCTATTGACCCAAAAATCTTCGGTTGTGTTTGTTTTGTTCGTGATATTCGTCCCAGTGTCACCAAACTTGATCCTAAGTCCCTTAAATGTGTCTTCCTTGGGTATTCTAGGGTTCAAAAGGGTTATAGGTGCTACTCTCCTACTCTTCGGCGTTATCTAGTCTCTACTGATGTCACCTTCCATGAGTCAACCCCGTTCTTTCCTGTCTCTACTGATATCTCTGTATTTCCAGATGTCTCTGTATCTCCTAATGCTTCATCCCCATCCACCATTGACAGTCTTCATGATGTATTAGTTTATGAGACTCAGTTACCACCGGTCGGCCAAGAGTGACCAGCGCTGCTAAACCACCCATCTATCATGTTTATCGAAACGTCCGAAGATAAGTAATGGTGTCGATACGGTTCCCGACCCACCGTGTAATGCGCCGACGTCGATCCGAATTAGCTCTCTCTCGCTCCATTCTCGAACCACGACACGGTGCCTCCTTCCCCTGTCACTTCTATTGACTTGCCCATTGCCCTCCGTAAAGGTCAGCGTTCTTGTACCTATCCTATTTCTTCTTTTGTTTCCTATAACCATCTTTCTCCTTCATCTTGTTCATTCTCTCACCATTCCCACAAAACTCCACCATGCCTTGGCCCATCCTGGTTGGTGTGCTGCTATGAAAGAAGAAATGATGGCCCTTGATAAGGATGGTACTTGGACTCTCGTTGATTTGCCTCCTGGAAAGAAGGCCATTGGGTGCAAGTGGGTGTTCACGATAAAAACAAAAGCTGATGGTACGTTGGAACGTTTGAAGGCTCGATTGGTTGCCAAGGGCTATGCTCAGACCTATGGTATTGACTATTAAAACATTTTCTCCCGTGGCTAAACCGTCCTCTCGTTCGTCTCTTTATCTCTATGGCCGCCACTTATGGTTGGGATCTTCATCGGTTGGATGTTAAAAATGCTTTCTTAAATGGTGATCTTTTGGAGGAAGTTTACATGGAGCAACCGCTGGCTTTGTTGCTCGGGGAGCGTGGGAAGGTATGCCTTCTTCGAAGTCACTATATGGTTTGAAGCAAAGTCCTCGTGCTTGGTTTGACAGGTTTAGCACGGTGGTTAAGAAGTTTGGTATGAATCAAAGCAAGTGTGATCACTCAGTGTTTTATCAGTTGACGGATGCTGGCATAATTCTCCTTGTGGTATATGTTGATGACATTGTTATTACAGGAAGCAATGTTTCGGGCATCTCATTACTTAAAAACTTTCTTAATTCTAATTTTCAAACGAAGGATTTGGGCCCATTAAGATACTTTCTTGGGATAGAAGTTATGAGAAATAAGAAAGGCATCCTTCCCGACACGGAGAGGAAATATGTACTTGATTTACTAAAAGAAAGCGGGAAACTCGGAGCAGCACCAAGTACCTCTCCCATGATTCCTAATCCTTTCTTGGATATTGATGATAGCATTCCATTTGATGAGCTACCGAAGATGTGAGGAAGAAAGTTGATCCGAGAAGATTAAGCCATTTGCTTACCCCGAAAGATACGAAGTAGATTGATTGGAAAGTTGAACTATCTCACGGTGACTCGCCACGATGTGACCTTTCCGGTTAGTGTGCTTAGTCAATTCATGATTGCACCAACCGTTGCTCGTGGGAAGCTTTGGAGCATGTCTTATATTACTTGAAGGGCTCACCTTTGGTCGTGGTATACTTTATACGAATCATGGCCACAACAAGATTGAGTGTTTTTGTGATGCGAGATCATGCTTTGGATCAAAGGCTACCGAAGATCCACCACAGGATATTGTGTGTTTGTGGGTGGAAATTTGGTATCGTGGAAGAGTAAGAAGCAAGCGTGGTTTCTAAGTCAAGTGCGGAAGCCGAGTATAGAGCCATGTCTCAATCGAGACGGGAAATTGTGTGGATTCACCAGTTAATGAAGGAGGTTGGTCTTGTCACGTCATTACCTGCAAAGTTGTGGTGTGATAATAAAGCTGCTTTGCACATAGCCTCCAATTCTGTGTTTCATGAACGCACAAAGCATATTGAAATCGACTGTCACTTTGTGCGTGATAAAATCAAGGAGAACTTCATTTCCACTGGGATATGTGTGGTCCAGCGACCAATTGGGTGATCTACTGACCAAAGCCCTAAATGGAACTCGGATTGATTATCTTTGTAACAAGTTGGGCATGATTAACATCTATGCTCCAACTTGAGGGGGAGTGTTAGGACATATAAAGGCTAGGGTTGTATAGAGGTTGGGGTTGTATAGAGGCTAGGGACGTATAGAGGCTAGGGACGTATAGAGGCTGAAACTATTTTGTGTATATATATATATGTAATCTGCTATATATATATGTAATCTGCTATGTATGAAATATACAATTTTAGTAATTCCTTCAACATAAATATTTCCATTAACAACGTAATATAATGAACAAAAGTATGAAATAGATTGAAGAAACAAACAAAATCGAACATGATTTCAGAAAAATATTCAGTTAGTTTTCATAGTCACATATTTTTCATTATTTCACTGTAAAGAATTTCTTTGATCGAACTGAATATTTGATATAGCAAAATGTACAAAATTTAAAAATTGAATATATAGGGTTAAAAATTTAATATATAATAGATTCCTTATTTATTGGCTCTACAATCTACATATTTTACAATTATTGTTATAGCTTTCTGTTATTATTTGATATTAATTAGATTCCGATTTTAAGGGATTAAAATTATCATATATTAAAATATCATGTTATAATTGCACCACTTGCTGATTAAAGTTCTTGTAATTGTTTTTGTTAAAAATTCAGTCCTGTATTCTACATGGTAGTGGGGCCATGCTATTTGGGTGTTTTAATCCTAAGGGAGAAGAGAAATTGTGTTTTTAACATTTCAGATGGTGATTCCCAATTGTTCTCAATAGTTTCTCGTCTCAATCACACTAGAGCATTTCTGCCACCATGCATATCTGAAGAATCTGACTTTTCCAGTACAATTAATAGGTGGTATTGTTGCTTCTGAGAGTCCCTCCTTCCTCTATTTTCCAGCACATAATCCTGCCAACGGCACATCCAAAATTGCAATGCTAACTGTAAGGAAATATTCATAATTAGTCATAATGGGCCTATTAACTCTAAGGCCCCTCTCTTGTGTATATATATCCCTCTTGTGTACATGAATATTCACGGAATTCAGATTATTTGGCTTACATGGTATCAGAGCTTTTAGGTTTAGGCTGAGCATTTTTTCCCCCTACTGTTCCTTGTGTTTCCGCTGTGCGTACTCTGTTCAAACAGGGAGTGACGCTAAGTTAAGCCTTCGGTCGAGGTCTTCAGTTCACACCACGCGTCACCCAACGAGGAGCGCCACCCTTAGATCGGCCCATCCCCGATGGTCCGATCACATTCCGACGGCGCGTGGCTTTCACGCGCGACGCTGACAATCCTCTCTCCCCGGCGCGTGAAGACTTGTTTTTTGGTCATGTTCCATTTCCCGACGTCAAGCCTTCACCCCCGGTGTTTTCAGGCCGGATCTTGCTTTGAAGGCTGCGTTGTGCAACTGGGTTCAATGGTTCCTTGCTTTTCTCTCCACGTTTGACGTCTTGTTCGTGACAGGTCTGTGTTTCTTTGGTCACTGAACAGCACGTGTGTTTGAGCCTCAATTCCATCATTTGTCGTCTTTAGAATGTGAGTCATGTCAGTTTGCTAAACATCATCGTGTTCATTTGGCAATTCACGTTAACAAACGAGCTGCGTCTCCTTTCGATTTAGTCCATTCTAATGTTTGGGGTCCATGTCATGTCGAGTCCAAGCCTGGTTTTCGGTACTTTATTACTTTTGTTGATGATTTATCTTGTACCACTTGGCTCTATTTAATGAAAACTCGTTTTGAGTTGTTTTCTCACTTTTGCAATTTCTGTGCTAAAATCAAAACTCAGTTTGGTATTTCTGTAAAAACCTTACGGAATGACAATGCTAAAGAATATTTTTCTGCCCAATTTCAAACCTATATGCTCCAGCATGGCATGCTTCATCAGTCCTCCTGTCCAGATACACCGACTCAAAATGGTGTTGCAGAACGTAAGAATCGACACTTATTAGAAGTTGCTCGGGCTCTCATGTTTCAAATGCATGTTCCTAAGCTTTTTTGGGCTGACGCCATGTCTACTACGTGCTTCCTTATTAATCGTATATCCTCTCTTGTCCTCAATGGTGCCACTCCATACACCACCTTGTTTCCATCAAAACCCCTATTTCCTGTTGACCTAGAATCTTTGGTTGTGTCTGTTTTGTTCGCGATGTTCGTCCCACTGTTACCAAACTTGATCCCAAGTCTCTTAAGTGTGTCTTCCTTGGATATTCTAGGGTTTAGAAGGGTTATCGGTGCTATTCTCCCACTCCTCAGCGTTATCTTGTGTCTACAGATGTCACATTCCATGAGTCAACTTCATTTTTTCCTAACTCTATTCCACCCACATCTTCTGTCTCTACCGATGACACTTTCAACAGTCTTGATGATCTCTTGGTCTATACAGTTCAGTTACCACCAGTGCAAGCATCCGACTCGACACCTGCTAAACCACCTATCTATCATGTTTATCGGAAACGCCCTAAGGCGAGTAATGTCATCGACCAGGTTCTTGACCCACCAATGACTGCTTCGATGTCCGATTCGGTATCGGTTCCTTCCGCTCCTACTTCTGAACCAGCACCAGTGCCTGATATTCTTGATGCTCCTGATTCTTCTGCTTCTACCTCTGAACCAGACACAGTGTTAGATCCTCTTGATGACTTGCCTATTGCCTTACGCAAAGGTAAGCGTACTTGCACCTATCCTATTTCTTCCTTTGTTTCCTATAACCATTTGTCTCCTCCATCCTGTTCCTTCATAGCATCCTTAGACTCTCTCACCGTTCCCACTACTTTCCAACAAGCCTTGACCCGTCCCGGTTGGCGTCTTTGCGATGGAAGAAGAAATGGTGGCCCTTGATAAGGCCGCACTGAATCTTGTTGATTTGCCTCTTGGCAAGAAGGCTATCGGGTGTAAGTGGGTGTTCACGGTCAAAACAAAAGTTGATAGCACCTTGGAACGTTTGAAAGCTCGATTGGTTGCCAAGGGTTATGCTCAGACCTATGGTGTTGACTCTTCGGAAACCTTCTCTCCTGTGGCAAAATTGTCCTCTGTTCGCCTCGTCATTTATATGGCAGCCAATTATGGTTGGGATCTTTATCAATTGGATGTTAAGAATGCGTTCTTGAATGGTGATCTTCTTGAGGAAGTATACATGGAGCAACCACCTGGTTTTGTTGCTCAGGGGAAGCGTGGGAAGGTATGCCATCTTCAGAAGTCTTTATATGGCTTGAAGCAAAGCCCTCGTGCTTGGTTTGACAGGTTTAGCTCCATGGTTAAGAAGTTTGGCTTGAGTCAGAGTAAGTGTGACCATTATGTGTTTTATTAACAGACAATTGCAGGCATGATTCTGTTAGTGGTATATGTTGATGATATTGTTATTACGGGTAGCAATGCTTCGGGAATCTCATCACTTAAGGCCTTTCTTAATTCTCATTTTCAAACAAAGGATTTGGGTCCATTAAAATACTTTCTTGGGATTGAGGTTATGAGAAGTAAGAAAGGCATCCTTTTAACACAAAGGAAATATGTTCTTGATCTGTTAAAAGAAACCGGGAAACTCGGAGCAGCACCGAGTAGCTTTCCTATGATTCCTAATCCCATCTTGGACATTGATGACAGCATAAAGAAAGAAAGTTGATCCGGAGAAAATCAAGCCGTTTGCCTATCCTGAGAGATACCGTAGATTAATTGGGAAATTGAACTATCTCACGGTAACTTGCCCCGATGTGACTTTTCCAGTTAGTGTACTTAGTCAATTCATGACTGCACCAACCGTTGCTCAGTGGGAAGTTTTGGAGCATGTCATACATTACTTAAAGGGCTCACCTGGTCGTGGTGTACTCTAAATGAATTATGGCCACAACAAGATTGAATGTTTTTGTGACGCAAATCATGCGGGATCAAAGGCTACCAGAAGATCCACCGCAGAATATTGTGTGTTTGTGGGTGGAAATTTAGTATCATGGAGGAGTAGGAAGCAAGATGTGGTTTCTAAGTCGAGTGCAGAAGCTCAGTATAGAGCCATGGCTCAATCAGTACAGGAAATTGTGTGGATTCACCAGTTAATGAAGGAGGTTGGTCTTGCCACGTCATTACCAGCAAAGTTGTGGTGTGATAATAAAGCTACTCTACACATAGCCTCAAACTCTGTGTTTTATGAACGTACGAAACACATTGAAATTGACTGTCACTTTGTACGTGAAGATCAAGGAGAACTTTATTTCTACGGGGCATGTGCGGTCTAGTGACCAATTGGATAACCTTCTGACTAAGGCTTTAAATGAGACTCGGGTTGACTATCTTTGTAACAAGTTGGGCTTAATTAACATCTATGCTCCAACTTGAGGGGGAGTGCTAGGTGTTAAAGTAAGGGTCTTAACCCTTTAAGGGTCTTAACCCTTTAGGGTCCTTTAGGATAGGGTCCTTTAGGGGCCAGTTCAGGAGGCTTTTAGGAGCCTCTTCTCTGTATATATATGTATGTAATCTGCCCATATCTTACAAGTAATTCAGTATACATTTTCTCTCTTTTATCAGTTAACACTAGGAAATATTCATAATTAGTCATAATGGGCCTATTAACTCTAAGGCCCCTCTCTTGTGTATATATATCTCTCGTGTACATGAATATTCACGGAATTTAGATTATTCGGCTTACACTAACAACTCATGAAAATCAAAGGGCAACATCACAGGCCACAAACTCAATGGGGACAACTAACCACTTTGGAGTAGGTATGTGATCAGGTACATTTGTGGGAAAGAAGGGTACTTGACTGGTGAAGTAAAAATGCTAGGCTCAACTGATCTGAAATATAAAACATGGAAGGCTAAGAATAATCAAGTAATGGCATGGCTCACCAACTCTATGGAGCTGAACATTGGTGAGACCTCCATGTACAATGAAACAATTGCTGAAATTTGGGAAGCTGCTGAAGAAGCACATCCAACCCAAGAATGTGCAGTGCAGGGCAGTACAGATATTTGAGATCAAATGTGCTCTTCATGAGATAAAACAAAGAAAAAGGACAGTGAATCAGTATTTTAATAAATTGTCTAATTTTGGCAACAACTGGACCAATTAGAGACACACGCTTGGACTTGAGCTGAAGATGCCGAATGAAGGAAAAAGATTGGAGAAAAGAGGCACATATGCAAATTCCTGATGGATCTAAGTATGAGTTTTGATGATGTTCAGGTGAGTATTCTCGTCATTAGACCTCTTCCAACATTGAAAGCTATTTTTTTCTGTAGTCAGGAGAAAAGACAGTAGAAATGAGACCTAGCAAAGAACACCTAGCACTCTAGCAGCAATGGAAAGACCTATGAAGGTGCTGCGCTAACATCTTATGGAACTTCCAGAAACACCTATAATAATAATAGCTAGTAAAGCAGTAGAAGTTGGTATGATCATTGTCAAAAGGCCAGTCACAGTAGGGACTATTTGTTACATAAATTATAATGAACACAAGAATTAGTTATGTTAGTTATAGGTTGCTGCTGACATAAGACTAAGGATTCAGAATATGTTATGTTGCTGATTATGCTCAGAATAATGCAATTCTGATTTCTCTAGTTCTCTCTGTTTCCTATCTCTCTCTCGCCCTCCTTCTCATAACTTTTTCATCCGATTTCTATATTCTTAAACAATATAGAAGTTTAAAGCATTATCAATATCTAATTTTAATTTGGAATGATGGGAACTTATTAGATGAAAGTTGATAACCAAGAAAAAAAGGAATCTGGGAGAGTGAACGAAGATAGATTCCATTAAATCATCTACAAGAGAATCAAGAAGAATAAACAAAACAAGGTGGATTATGTTGGTTTTACTTTTTATAATATCATCATTGTATAATTGTTGTGTCTATACAAGTATTCATTTTGTCAGTTCATTTACTTGTACCATGCTCTAAAAGCAATATAACATACTTTCTTTGTCCTATTCTTTACTTTACTGAATTTCTAGGCATAGTTTGTCTTTGCCGTGATTTAGCATGAAGTTCATATCCTCATGGGTCTACATCCTGAATAAAAAGCAAGCCTGTGATATACTTGAAATTTGAAAGACACACTAGGAAACCTCAAACAAGAAAGAAAAGGCAATTTGATCCAACATTGAAACCAGATACCTCTCCAGATGTTTGAAAACTCCAACAAATGTTTCCATTCGAAAAATCAAGAAAGTATATTTTCCCTCTGTAACATCCAACAACCACCTAGAGAGATGGACCATGTTAGAACAAATGGATAGAATCTATAAATTGCATCCAATAAAGTAACCTGATATGTTCATCTATGAATACCAACCTGAGAAAAGTCGCAGACAATTGCTGCAGAACATTCAACCCGTCCTTCCAGTTTGATCTCCCACTGAACAGAACCACTAAACCAATTATTTAGTATAACTTCAGTAGTGTTGGAACACGAATTCTTTAAAATTTTGGTAGTTAAATCATAAGTATGTAGTCACAATGATATAACTGAAGGAATTAACATTGTTAGCACCAGTGAATATACACCAACTACACACAACTCAAAAAAGGTAGTTAACTACGTAGAGGATAGATTTCATAATCACCATAAAATAAATCCCAATGTTCCTATTAATCAGCTAAAGAGGGTGAAATAGAAGGTACAAAATTAACAAACAATTCAAGCAGCCATAAGAATCAGGCAATGGAAATGGAGCAAAACGAACAGAGATGCCAAATCTTCTCTGATCCAGTCAAGATTCAACACTTTCAGATTAAGTAAATTAAATTTTAGATGGCATGAGAAAAGTATTTTGTTAGAATATTATGGATTATTTAGATTAAATCATGATTATTAAGTTTGATATTTATTACATCTTAGGATTAAATATGGATATATTATATCTTAGGATATTATATCTTAATTATTTTGATTGATTAGATTAGATTAGATTCTAAGGTTAGCTCTAGATTTGCCTATATAAAGGTCCATATGTACTCTCTTTCTAATTTAGAGATTAATAGTGTTTTATCCCTCTAAATTCAACATAGTTGAATCTTCCAATCTATAGTAATGTTTTACGAGATTGGATGAGAATACAAGACATTGACATTGTTAGCACAAATTCTTTATAATTTCACTAAAGAGTTCAAGCATCAAATGTAGCAGTAATGATACAAGGCATGTAGACGAGCAAAGAAAATCTTCATCTATTGATCGAAGGAGTATGTACAACATATATAGACGGAAGAAAAGGTAATCACACGAAATAAAGGAAAAGATTACAAGAAGTGTCTAATATCTACCTGATATTTACTCCCTACAGTTCTGCCCAATTACAATAAATACTACCCCTCCGGTCCTTAACATTAGAGCTACTTAACAAATTGAGTAGATTAAGGAAAATCCTACCCTAAAAGCTAGTTGTTGAGGTGGGAGAATTAACCCACTTAAATACCCATTCGACTCAATATCTCAATTCTTGTCTAATCCAGTTTAGATATAACCCTTTAGATTGTACAAATTAAATTTTGGATGAGATCACAAGAGTAGCAGTTGAATATTCCAATCCATAGGGATATTTAAAAAACTGTAAGAGAACAGAAGGACATGACTAAATCTTTTTTTTTTTTTCCAGCTTCCAATTAGTTTCCTTGATTTTTTCAGGTAAAAATAATTCAGCAACATTCTCAAGCTAGTAACAAAAGTTAGGTCATCAGGTTGTGCAGATGTTATCTGAGATTCACATTTTCCAATCCATTAGGAAACAACATATAATATCAAGTTCACAAGGAATCATGATCATTCAATGTGTACTGATAGGAGAAAATTTGATTTAGGATTTGCAAGTATCTTGTAAATGCATCAGAATCTAGAGATTAAATCAATGCATCAAAACTTATTATGATTAATGACCAAAATAGCAATGATTGACAAAAGCAAGGTAACAAACTATATTTTTTACCTTCTGGCATTTATACAAAGAAATTTATACGAGTGAGATCCAATGAATAAATAAATTTCTGAGCTTGTAAACACAACCATCGGTGATGCATCAACACAAGATTCCATATAAATTTTCCATAAGTCTTTCAAATGACCTCTTCCACTTCGAGGTACTTTTAGAGACCAAGTTGTTTGATGCGTATCAATTACTCCAGGTTGCTCTTTAAACAAGACCTTGTTGCATCGGCTAACTGAACATGATAAAAACATTGAGGAAGAACACCACGGGATGGACACATCACCACCTGACGTAATGAAGTCCATGGTAAGATCTCTCTTCATACGTTTCAAAGGAAAAGACCTAGTGCCATCACCATCTGAAATACCCATTGGTTGAAGAACAGAATCAGCATTTTCAGAAAGATTGGAAGAAAAAAGATTTTGTGTCTCTACGTTAAATTTTGAACAAGTATCCAGGTCTTTATGCAAAGCGCATGAACCCCTTTTCTGCAGAAGAACCATGCATAATTTAAAAGGACTTGGATAGTAATAAAGGAGTCTCATATCAATCCCCAAACTGTGAGCAACATGTGCAGCAGTAAGTGAATTTCCACCCATCTTAAAGAAATCATCATCATTGCAAAGCTCTTCTACCATTAAAGCATCACAAAATACCTGTTAAAGCAACTGCGAATCAATTCCTTCATTTCTGCGGAGAGAACTATTGCTTTAAAGTAGGAAAAATGGATTTGAAATTTACAGAAGGAAACAAACTTGTGTTGGACACAATGATCTATCACAGTATATAATTTAGAGGTCTACACGTCATATTCATAGCCATACCATTTCGTGTGGGTAACTGTACCAGACTATATATCGTTAGGATTTACATATATATAGATATGTGTGTGTGCGCACGCGCATGTGGGTATGTGTATGTATACATCTTTAAGCATGTTTTTTTAAAACTAAATAACAAAAATTTGATATAAGTAATTTTTTTATATGATATAATAATGAGTAAAAACTACTGAATAAAATCATTTTAGACGACAAGCATTCTGAATAATAAAGGAGGATCAGGATTTTATAATAAATATGATATATGAGTTAATCAGAGAAACTCATCAAAGAAAGAAAAAAGTAATTAAAAGGAAAAAATTAAAGGAAAAGTAAGGCATTGAACACATGGGGTACTGGGCAAAAATAGTGTAGCAGATTAGAAATTGCTAAGTTAATGTTCTTGATTTTATCAGAAATTGCCATAATTCCATGAAGTAAAACAAGCATTTTAATTATGGGAGGGAGGGATCTTTACAGATTGAGACAGAAAAGGAATCATCTGTCATGTTCTTGTGTAAGGAGAGAAGGCCAAAGTGATGGTAAATTAAATGCCGCTACAGTGGGTTTTTGACAAGGTTGATAAGAATTACATGAGGAGGACCAATTTGCATGGATCCTCCACCCTCTTCATGAGCCCTCTACAAAACATGCCCTATGTTTGTACACATACACTTCACTAAGTTGGCCTTCCATTGTCAAGGGAAGTGTTAGGGTCAATTTAATCTTGGTGAAGGAGGCTAGGGCGGGTATGGTTGATACAAATTACAAAGAGAGTGAATTATTTAGTCAAAGGAGGCAGAGCATTATTTTGGTTTTTTGTCCCGTGTGGTAGCAGAAATCTTTTCCGTTTTGCTATCATTATTAACTTGTAAATTTCTGGAAATTTCTACTGTTATGATGATTTTTCTATCAAGTCCCTCTTTTTGCCCGCTGTATCCTGTGTTCCCTTTTTTTTGGCATTTTTGTGAATCACAGGCTTGCTTCAATATTATGTCTAGTCCTTACCTCCATGCTCCCATCAGTGCCATGGAAGAAAAAGTCCAGAGGATAAAGAACATAGATGGATTGTCATGCAAAACTATAAAAGCATACCTTCTTGACAAGTTGTAGAAGGTTGTTGCATCCTATGCTACTGACCTTATCCTCAACATGCTTCGTAAATAAAGTTGAACCCACCAACAACTCATAATTAACCTTACCACTGGCAGTCAGAGGAAATGATTCCGTAAAGATGAAATGATTTGGAACCACAACTGATGGAAGGTTATCGAGCATCCAACTTCTGATTGACGGTATTAATAATTCACCAGGCCTTTCTGCTTCCTTTAGTATTATAAATGCTTTCAGAAGCACAAGTTCACCTTCATTCTTTTGACAAATTACAGCAGCATCATTTATATCTGGATGTTCCCTGAGTAAATTTTCAATTTCTTCCAGGGCAATACGATTTCCATTTACTTTTATAATGCGGTCCTTTCTTCCCAAAAATATAAAGTCGCCACTTGGTAACTTTTTGGCTAAATCACCAGTTCTAAAGTATAATTGCTTTGGATAACTACCAATAGAATCTCTGCAGGCATAATTTTCTGCCAATTCCACAAAGTCATCAGACCTAACATTACGCACAGCATAGTAACCTCTAGAAATGCAGGAACCACCAACATATAGCTCTCCCTCATTTGATGCATCATTTTCACCAAAAAGCAGCACATCACAGTTGGAAATAGGCATACCTATCGGAACACTTGATAGCATCTTTGACTCCAAGATTAATGGCATCCTCTTGCAATCAAAATATGTACAATCGCCAGAGACCTTAACATCCAAACAGAATAAGGAAAAAAACAGAAATACATTAAAATATGATACTGATGCAAAAAGATATAACCTAGGAAGATATCATTGATAATAATTATTAAGAATTAACTCTGGTAATCAAAAGTGATGCAGAAGGAAGATATTAAGCATCTAGCCATTTTTGCTTGTAAAAATCAGATCATCAATGAAAACATCACAACTGGTAATTTATGAGAAACCTCACACATGGAACAATAATATTTATTAAAAAGTTAAGTGTGCATTGCATGGAAGTATCAGAATCATCAAGGAGACAAATAGAAAACTCAAATTATAATTTTTCTCACAGAAAGATTTCCACATGTTCTCACCTCAGTACTTCCATATAAATTCAAGATCAATGTATTTGGTAAGACAGTAGAAATGCTCTCCCATAAGGTTAAAGGAAAAGTTTCACCACTAAGCACAAGCAATTTCAATGAACTTCGAACCCGCATGCCAGCATGATTTTGCAACCCAGGAAGAATTGTTCTCATTAGCGATGGAACAGCTATAAGCCTGTTAATAAAATAAGCCTATAGAAGCATTTAATACTATGGTCAAAGATAAGCAAAAAGATAAGATCATAAGGATAATAATATCATGGTTTATCGGAAAAAAAGGATAATAATATCATGACAAACTTGTAGAGCTAAATAGAGTAATACTTCACAAACTGAGATCTTTTCTGTACTTAAAATTATGGCTACAAACTTAGGTCCACAAAGGCACAGTTTTTAGGTTATTGAGTTGCTGATGCTGCCTATTACCATGGCACTTGTGGTAGTTTGCTACTACATGCAAGTGTTTGGTGTTGGTTTGCCCATTTGGTTTTGAAGGAAGTTGCAGTCAAAGCATAAGTGTAACTTGGGAGGTTGTATAGAGTGGACAACAGTTGTACGTTTAAGACTTTAACACTGGTAAAAGAGTGGGTGATTGTTTGGAAATGGAGGCCCTAGAGAGCAAACATGCTAAAAACCAGGTAGGAGAAGGTCACTCAAGGAGAGTAGGTCAAAAATTCCAGGGACCAGTGTCATTATATGAAGTGTGAATTGTAATTAATAAAGGATAAGCTAGTTATTGATTTAGTCATTAAGGGAATATAGTCATTATAAATTCAAAGGAGTTAGCACCAATATAAAATGGATTAATTCTAAATCAGATGTTATATTTCTTGTGAGTAATCTCAGTGCATTATTCATTTCAATCTCTCTCTTCCCTCTTTCGTCTTTCTCTCTACCACTATCCATCATTATATCTGCTGACAACATTGTTTAGGTAAATGCTAGTTACTTCAGCTCTTGACTCAATAATTGAGGATTGAGGCTTTATTTGCTCAACTTTGTTTTTCTCTTCAATTGAGTTACATTTGTAACAAGTCAGGGAGTGCAAAAAGGCATTTAGAATTTAGTGCTTGTTTGGGAAACAACCAAATCATGGTTTCAAAAGTTTTTTTCACAGGCTGAGACAAAATTCCTTTCACATACTTACCTTGTAAATTGTAAAAGCATTTCTCATAAGATAAAACAAATAGATAGGAGAGGGTTACAGGTTAAGGAAAAAGTCACCCTTGGAAGTGACGTCAATTATTCAACTCTTATGAGTAAAGAAAAATGGTAATTGTAGTGTACCAAAGGTAAAAGGTGGAAGGGTCTATGAGAAGTCAATGTTATATAAACCATAATTCAATAATATATTGTATGGTCTCTTTCCAATTTTCCAAACATTTGCTCCCTATTTTCACAAAGTTCCAAAGACAATACTCAATACTGGATTAGTAGGAAGATCATAACATTTCTCACAGAATGAGCAATAGGTCAACAAATTATAAAAAGAAGTGCAAACACAATTGGGTCAACACTCGTAAGTATTGGGTCATAAGGAAAGAAGGAAATTAACAACAGCAGCATTATTTACAAATTGTGTGACAAGAAGTCGAGAAATGATATAAGATCAATAATGGCAAAATGTAGTCACAGAGGCTCAGATAGCATCATACCTGCAGAAAATCGATCACAGAATATGCATTGTCTTTCATCTCACATAAGGGAGGAATGACCAGCACACACGCAGTCAAAATAGCGCTGAGAAATTCTTGCAAATGGTCAACAAAGCTAATTGATGACTTAAACAACAGTAAATCTTGCCCTTCCAATGGATACATTCCTTGCATCCAAAAAAATCGATTTAAAAGACCTAAAAAGAGCGCAAGAAACTGTGACACCATATACATATAGAAACATTATTCATGTTGGACAAATGTTATAGAAATCATCCATCGAGCAATAAACAGCTGCAAAGGAAAAGCAATGAAGAATAGTAGAAAGAGTTATATTATCTGGATAGTGGCAGATGAAGAACAAATCCTTTAGAGAGTCAAACAGAGATTTCAACAGTTGCCAAACATGCTGAGGCAATGAAACTATTTTGGACTTCAAATTAAGGGAAATGGAGAAAATGAATGAAAAGGGAAAGATAAAGACGGCTAGGTCATTAGTTCTCCCTTGTTTGAGATTTTTTTTTTTTTTTTTTTTTTTGAAGTCTCCTTAGCTCCATTCTGTTAAGGTTTCCCAAGGGGCTTAGTGAAAGAACAGAATTGAGAAAAATAAGTCATTTAATTTCCCATAATTTCACATGTGCAGAAAAGGAAGAAGGAAAGTCATCCATTATTCTCTCATCATCATACCCACCCCTTTTCTCCTATTTCAGTAACCATGTTTTCTCTTTAAAAGAATTAGTGTCCAGAACAGTCATTTTCAATATCCTAAAATGGCCAGTAATAAACCTTGTTCAATTCCAGCACATAGAAAATATCATCAAAGTATACTGCTCATAGTTGTAAAGTGCACAATAGGTTTCTTTCCATATGTAGAACAGAATAAAGTAAACTGACAGATGTGAAAACCACATTTATTTCACCCAAGTAAAATCATACAATGATTGCAATTACTGAACCTAGTAACCCATTACCCTGTTCAGTGCCACATACTCCTTTAGGCTTTCCAGTTGACCCTGAAGTGTACATAAGATAACAGAAGGATCTCTTTTTATCATTTTCACAAGGCCATGCCAAATCTTCTGTACACTCTGGAAGGTTTTCTTCCATAGAGAAGTTTAAAATAGGACAACTTCTTGAATGTACAGCCCAATGTGATTCATCAAGTTGATCTGAGTTACGTTTACCAAATAAAGATCGGGACTTTATTATGAGATCAGTTTTTGAAGAAGAAAGAACTGATTGTATCTTTCTGGCTGGCCAAAAAGGATCCAGAGGCAAGAAAGCTTCTCCACACCTCAAAACAGATAGCACAGCAACAATATATTCTACAGAAGGTGGCATATATATTCCCACTATCTTTGGTCTATACTCTGTTTCTGGAGCAGACACTGTTTTTGCATTAGGCATGCCAAAGCACTCAGGTGTTTGAACAATTTTTCCTTCTCTACTATTGACATCATTGTTGCCTGGAAAAAGGCATGGGAAATCAATGCGATATTAGATATCACCTTTACCAAATCTGGTATATAAGAAGCTTATATTTAACAACTAATATACTCAAACAAAAGAAAAAGTACATAAAAATCTAGCACAATCCTTGGTAGCATGTGCACCCAAATGGTGATAGCCCCAGATTAGAAGCGTTACTCGTATCCACCCAAATTAATCACTGTGCAATGATTGTGCTGAGTTACATAAACATCTAAGGAGAATTCGCCACTAACCTAAGTAGCTTAAAATGATTCACATTCCTTTCAACTGCTTCGCAGAATAAATATGATTGAACTTTTTCCACTATAACAAATGACCAAGCATGGATTATTCTGCAGGTACAGAAAATAAAAGAAGAGCAAGAAGAAAACATAGTGAACCTTGAGCTTTGGGTCTGACCAAATGAGGATCATCCCAACCAAGCAGGATAGAGCGGAGGCGAGAGCTAAGGGAGTGAACGGCCTTCAACATATTCGAGTATGTGTAGCAGGAGTCCCCGGAGTACATAGGCGGAGAAATCAATTTCACGAGCTTTTCTAAAGGCTTAACAATGTCTCCTCCGAAATTGGATGAAGTAGAATTTTCACGAAGTTCCTTCGAAACTTGGGCCAAACTGGAAGCATGAATTACGGCGATTTTGTCTGGGTTTGCTGACGCTACTCGGAAGAACTCGTGAGAAATGCAGCAATACTTCATCTCTTCTTCCGTGTTTCCATCATTCATCGTTCTTGTGTCCTACTACAGAGTTTCAGAAGGGAAGGATGGAAACGATGAATACGGAGAGGAGAACAAGGAACAGTTCCTTGAAGGCTGAAGCGATGATCTTGCGAGTAACTATGTTCCCCGCAAATTTTTAGGTGGAAGCTAATACAAAAAAACAGAAACAAAATTAAAAAATAAAAAGGGAGAAAGACAGTAACCTACCCTTTAAAACTTTCAAAACCCTGAAAACTGACTCCAATTTGACAAAGAATATAATAGTGATGGAGCATCAATGTTAAATTTGAATATTTGGGTCAAATGACTAAAGTACCCCTTACTTTTCAGAAAATAATAATAAATAAATCTACCCACTAGTAGCCATCCCCACCGGCAACATTGTTGTCGGCAATCAGAGCTTCGACATGCCTTCGCAATATGGACTCGACGGACTCTACCAAAGCTCTCTCCTTGATTGACTTGGACAATGCAAACTTCCATCAAACCGTCCACCTGCTGAGGGGCAAGACGATCGGAAAAAGAAGAAGAAATTGGAAGAAATTCCACAGGCCATTATGGATGACATTATGTCAAATAAGGAAAAAGAACAATCTACTCAGAAAAACAATAACTCTAAGAGTAAGGAAACAAATGACAAGGAAGAAGAAAATATTCCAAAATTCTCATCCTACCGAGCTTCACTAATGGGGTTCAATCAGTAACCATATAATGGAGGAAGACGATCTGTTTACTAATGACAAGGAAATATGCTGGAAAGTTCCTGATGAAGAACCGGCTGAACCTAAGAGGGGGGTGAATTGGGTGAAGATTAAAAACTCGAAACTTTGAAAATCTTTTCGCGTCTTCTAAATCAACAGTTTGATATTCAAATAAACATATACTAGAAATATAAGAGATAAGGGAAGAGAATATGAAACTTGTGATTTATGCGGGTTGGCCCTTTCTTGACCTACGTCCAGTCCCCAAGCTCCACTTGAGATTTTCAATTTACTATCCTCTTGTTTAATCGGCACAAGAGAAGCCTTTACAATCCGATTACACGCTCTATACTTGAAGTAATCCTCTCACTAAGATTCACTCCTTCAAGTAATCTATACACCCACTTGATTACACACTTCAGACTCGTAGTATTCCTCTCACTAGGATTTACTCTCCCTTATAAGTTGTAATCAATACAATGGGTTTCCCACTCAAGATCACCCAATCTTGAGAAACTCTCGGATAGAATGTTTACAAATAAATCTTCTCTCTCAGAAGTGAATGTATAAACACTGAAGTACAATAATCGATCATCTCACTCTCTACTGTAAACTATATAAACATTGAGAAACAGAGTGTATGAGATAAATGTTGGATTCAGAATATCAGCATTTCGACAGTGCAAGCTCATATATCTGTTTGTCCATTTTGAATCATTCTCCTTTTATAGTTAATGGAAAGCATTCGACCGTTGAGTAATTCTTCCCGTTTAGGATATGATCGTTGAATGTCCGTTGGAAGTAGCCGTTGAGTCCCTTCGAAAATGTCTGTTAGAGTTGAAGCGTGAAGTGTCTGTAAATCGCCGTCAGTGTTTTTTTGGTCTTTGCAAGCATTCTTCATTCCTTTTGTTTTGTCTGTTGAGAGATAACATTTAATGTGCCGGCGGAGTATCAGAGAAAGCTTTACATCGATCAGAGAGTTGGTTGCGAGATTATTACCGGTTTTGGCAAACGCATTTAATGCTCCTCTGACACATAAATTGCTTTATGCTAATATGATATTAATCCATATCTAAATCATCTGAAACTCATTAACAAACTTATTAAAAGCAATTAGCAATAGTAATGAGTAATCATATAAGAATATGAGAGCACATTCGATGATTTAAGATTTTCGAAGACGGTGATTTCAAAACAGAGGTGATCATGCTTGAGCATGATTAATCTTATGCTCGGGCATCAGTTTGAAAAGCAACATGTTTTATGTCAGATCACGCTCATGCTCGAGCAAGATCCCAAGCTTGCTTGGGCAAGCTTCACTTAGCGTCTAAGTTAAAAATTGTGGATTTTTGCTGTTGCTCGAGCAAGTCGCAGACAGAGGCAAAAGCATTCAGATATCACGCTGCTGCTCAAGCAAGCTTTTTTGCTCTTCTCGAGCATGGTGCTCGAGCAAGCCGTTTTCCCTGCTCGGGCAAGCTTCTTTACTTCTATCAAAGTCTGATGTTGCTCGGGCACGTCCAACCATCTGCTCGGGCAACGTCCTTCCAACTTGTGAACTTTTGCTCTAGGCCCGATGATGTTCGGGCATCATAAATGGTCTACTCAAGCATGGTGCTCGGGCAAGACTTCTTCTATGCTCGAGCAAGACTCTTCATAGTTGGAATTCTCACTGACACTCGACGCTGCTCGGGCAAGCTCATTTCTCTGCTCGAGTATGATGCTCGGGCATGTTACTTTCGTTGCTTGGGCATTCATGGTCAATCTACTTATTCTCAGAGAGCTCCTTTAGTTTTCTTTCCAATACAAGAAGAATCAAGTCCAAACTCGTTGTATTTCGTCCATTATCATGAGATCAATGAATGTTGTTCTTGACCAACGTTTTTTGCAACATTCTGAACAGACCGTCAACTTCAAAACATCATCTCTCCTTCAATTGATTTTTTTTTCATTTTCTTGATTTTTGTAGAAAGGTATGTGAGTCTAGTTTCATATTCCACCGATTTCAGCTCAATCGGATTTGTCGTTTGTGAGATATGCTCAAAATACCGAAGCTGGTTCTGGATTGTGACGTTGATTTTTGTTGCAACTTCCAAAAATCATAGCTACTTGATTTGAACTCTTTTGGGCTTGAATTTTATATCAAAATGACTCATTGGGAGTCTAGTTTCATAAAAAAAATTGTTTTACCTCAATCGGACTTCTGGTTTGAGAGATATCGTCAAATTACCAGAGGTTGCCTGAAACAGAGCTGAACAGAGTAGCTGAAAATCGTTGTTGCTTGAGCAAGCCTTTTTTTTTTATGCTCGAGCAAGGCATTTTTTTCATGCTAGAGCAAGGCATTTTTCATGCTTGAGCATGACACTGTTCATGCGAGAAAAAAGGTCAAAAGCTATGACAAAGTCCCGTAGCAAACTATTATTCATCCGGAAGCTTGAACTTGCTTATTTTAACTCCGAATTGAATTTGTTCCAACTTCTATTTGATCGTAAAGACTTCTAGAATCTATCTAAAAACTTGTATAATGATTTTCTCATTCCATTGAGCAAGTTCTTCTTTCTTTCTTCTCCATTCTTGATCATTCATCACTATTTAAACTTGAATTAACTTATTTTAACTCCGAATTGAGTCATTTCAACTTCCACTTGATCATGGAGACTTCTAGAATCAATCTTGGAACTTGTATAATGATATTCTCATTCCATTCATAAAGTTCTTCCATCTCCCATCTTGATCATTCTTCATCATTTAACATGGACTCATCATTTTCTGCAAGTTCTACCTTCTTCAATATTTCCTCTTCTTCTTGAACTTAACATTTTCTCCAATTTCTTCTTTATGAAATCTCTTATCTCCTTCTTCTTCTATAATTCAACTTGGACTAATCTACATTAATTATAGTAGTTAGTCAATGTAGGAGATAAATATATTATACAAACTTTTTGCTCTTAAGAATGACATCTATATAAGGCATCATCAAAACTAATCATAACCAACACCTGAAGAATCTGAAGAGATGAAAAAACTTATGGAGATGTACCCAATGGCACCGTGCACTAAAGAAGAATACAATGAGTGGTGTGAGCCATGGAATTATGCTCTGATCCTCACAGTGCTCGGGAAGAAATTTAACTTATTTATCCTAAAGGACCTGCTGATTAACCTTTGGGGATTCTCAAACTTTGAACTCATCGATATCCCAAATAATTACTTTGTTGTTAGATTTCAAGACTAAGAGTTATGGAGGACTCACTACAAGAAATTTCTATATGATGGTCCCTGGGTGATTAAGGGGCACTGTGTTCTAGTTCAATGTTGGACACCTTACTTCAACCCTTACAAGAATCCTCTTGGTCGAGTGGCAACTTGGATCCGCATTCCTGATGTTCCTTTGCATTGCTACAATAAGCACTACATCTCATGGCTTGGGGATCGAATTGGATGCACGCTTAAAGTAGACATGAACACTCTATATGACTGTCAAGCTGCAACGCCAAAAATCCAGAGGGGAAAATTTGTGTGGAGCTAAATCTCCAGAAAAAATTAGTTCCAAAAGGGATTGTGGTGGGGTCAATCTTCAAGGTCGAGTACAAAGCGCTTACCCTTTTATGCTTCTCTTGCAGGCGATTTGGACATAGGCGTGAAAAATGCCCATATAAATGCTCGACATCGACTCTCAAGAGGAGGTGGCAAATCCGACGCATTAACCTCTGCAGGAACCCGTTAATCGGCCGCCGATGGTGAACAATCAGGCAACAAATTCAGACGAAACCTTTGGTCCCTGGATGCTAATTAACCGATGGGCAAACCGAACCCGTCTTCCACAACGATCGATTTTAGAGATGGGCAATGCTAACCCTCGAGAACTAGAATCAAGACGATGAAAATGACTTCTTTCGACCAAAACACAAGATTTGCGGCGATAGGAGATCTCGATGACGAACCCCATCTAACACTCGGTGACGTTTTGGCGAACCACCCTGCCAAGAGAGCCGAAAATCGAGCAGAAGTTTCTTTGGTAAGCCACTCTACTAGGCAAATTGAAATCAGAAAAGACAGGAACTCCTCGGTGAAAGTGACGACACATGTGAAGAGAAAGGAGGTAGCTGGCAAATCTCAAGATCAAAGGCTAGAATCAGGCCATAAATCTAATATCCTCTATAGGACAAAAGATACCAAAACCGTGTCTCCCCCATGTGGGCCTAGCAACCCCATTGATGGAATTGGGCCGAACCAATTGTTGGACCATTTGGGCCAAGTTGGATCAGTTAGGGCATTGAATCAATTTCCTGAAGGGAGCCCTGTCATAAATAATGAATTTTCCTTGCATAAGGCCCATAGGAAATCCCTAGATAAAAGAAATAAAGGGCAGCGCACTCACAACATTGTTCATGGAAGCCTAAATCCCAATGTTCAACAGGGAACTAAAACTCTAATTGTGAATGACATTGCCTCCAAAAAGGAGCAAAACCTTGTTGATCATCCTATGGAGCCAAATCAGGATACCTAACAACTCAACACTCTGAGACCGCCTGATCATTGGGACCCCAATGATGATGTTGCTCCAGATTTTTTGGAAGCTAATGGAACCTATGTGGCTGAAACTCAATTTGAGCAGCAACAAAAAGGAGAGGCCGAATGCCTCAAGTAAGTATTTCTACCTTTCTACAATCCTTGTCTATATCGTTTTTAATGATTATAGCATCTTGGAATTGTAGGGGAGCAGATAGCCAGACCTTCCCTTTAATTATTAAAGATATTGTTAATAAATATTGCATTAACATTCTGTCTTATGGAGCCTCGCATTAGCGGTGATAGGGCTAATAAGGTTTGTCGTAAGCTTGGTTTTAGCCATTGGATCCGAGTGGAATCTAGTGGATTTTATGGAGGTATTTGGCTTCTATGGAATAAGGATGCTTTTGATATTACCTATCTTATCTCCATCACCGAATTGCTTCATTGTCAAGTCAAAGAGCAAGATAGTAACATTATGAGCCTCCTGACTATTGTTTATGGTGAAACTAATTCAATAGGCAGAACTGCTTTATGGAACTCTCTTCGCTCGCTCACTACTAATTCTAACCCTCCGATCCTTGGTTAGTTTTGGGGGATTTCAATGCTTATTTATCCCCAACTGACAAGCTTGGAGGAGCGGACCCCTCTTGGGTTTCCATGCATCACTTCAGAGAATGCATTGATGACACGGAGCTCATTGAAGCAAAAGCTCAAGGCGAGAAATTCACTTGGGAAAGGCAGGGTTTGAAAGAGAGACTGGATTGGGTCTTTACCAATTTCAATTGGCTTAATTGCTTTCCTAACTTCATCATTCGTCATGAGCTTAAATTTAAATCCGACCATAAGATTGTGGTGGTGAATTCTAACCTACATCCAGCGACAATTTTTTTTCAGAAAATGTTTTCTTACCAGGTTGCATGGACGCTCGAAAATGATTTCATGGATCTTACCAAAGAAGCATGGCGTGAGAAAACTTGGCTTCAAGGTTTGCAAAGCTTTCTAAATTCTGCTCTGGAATGAAATGATAATCGGGTTGGTAACTTCACCAAAAAGAAAAAGAGTTGATTCATCGTCTGGAGGGTATTGATAGAAGCAGGAAGATGAATTTGCAAACCGGTCTATTCAAGTTGGAGAAAAAAGTTAGGGATGAATATCATAAAGTGGCTACCCAAGAAGAAATCACCTGGTTCCAAAAATCCAGAAGTAAATGGCTTCAGGGGGAGACAGAAATACAAGGTTTTTTCATGTATCTACCATGATTAAAAGGAAAAAATAGAGAATTGAGGCTATTCAAAATGATGCTGGGTAATGGATCGAATAGCATGATACTGCGAAATCCATGGCTCATGATTTTTTTTCCAAAATCTTTGTACTCGGGATGCATCTGTGAAAGACCCAGACGAGTGTGCTCAAATTTCCCTACTATTAATACTCGTGAGTTGCAAATGCTGTCAAGAAAAGTTAATAGACTTAAGATAAAAAAATGCAACATTTGCTATAGGTGCTTTGAAAGCCCTGGGACCTGATGGCCTTCAAGCTCACTTTTGTTAGACTCAGTGAAATGTCGTGGGCGACAAAATATGTGATTTTATCGAAGAATGTTTCAATAATCCCTCTAATATGGCCAGCATTAATAAGTCCAAGGTTGTTCTTATTCCTAAGGTTGACAACCCTTCTACGTTAAGGGATTTTCGTCCAATATCCTTGTGTAACGTGAGCTTTAAAATCATTACAAAGGTCTTAGCGAATAGGTTTAGAAATTTGATGGCCCAGCTTATAAGCCCGAGCAATGCAGTTTTATTGCTAACAGATCCAGTTGCGACAACATTATAATTGCCCAAGAAATCATTCATTTTATGAGAATGAGGGGTAGGAAGAAAGGATTTGTTGCCATTACGATTGATATGGAAAAAGCCTTTGATAGACTTGACTGGGGGTTTATCAAAAACACTCTTATTCGTTTGAGGTTGGATGATAATCTCATTGATCTCATTATGGCTTGTATCTCCTCATCTTCCTTGTCTGTTCTTTGGAATGGCGATGAAAGCCCGAGCTTTACCCCTTTTAGAGGTGTTAGACAAGGAGACCCTTTAAGCCCGTATATTTTTGTTTTATGCATAGAGCGGCTGTGTCATCATATTAAAGTCGAGTGTGATGCCAGGCCCTGGAAGCCATTCACTTTCAAAAGAGGGAGCCTCCATATCTCCCATTTGTTCTTTACTGATGATCTCATTCTTTTTACAGAAGCTTCTTCTCATCAAATGGCTAAAGTTCGTAAAGTGATGCAAAGCTTTTGTGAAGTCTCAGGACACAGAATTAACTTAGATAAATCCCGAATGTTTTGCTCCAGAAATGTTAATTTTAATAGAGCTCTTGAGCTAAGCCAAATGCTTGGAATCAGAATCACTGCAGACCTTGGGAAATATTTGGGGGTGCCGATTATTCATACGAGAGTTATGAAAACCACATATCACCTCATTGTGCAAAAGGCTCGGAAAAAACTATCCATGTGGAAAAGCAAATTTCTTACTATTGCGAGTCGTTTTGTGCTAATCAAATCTGTGTTGTCCTCTTTGCCCAATTACTGTATGCAATCAACTCTTCTTCCTATTTGTACTTCATTTAGCCTCTTCATGCCCACTATAACTAGTTATTTCGGTTTTCTACTAGCAGCTTTAACTATAACCTCATCTCTATTTATCAGAATGAGTTAGATAAGATCTCGAGGAAGTTCCTTTGGTCCCAGGATGATGTGAAAAAAATGCATCTCATTACTTGGGATAAAATTACTCAAGCTAAGAAGTAGGGGGCTTGGATTTAAGAATCTTCGTCGCCAAAATAAAGCTTTTATTATGAAGATTTGTTAGAGCCTCTTGACGAAAATGCAAACTCTGTGGGTCCAATGCCTTTGGTCCAAGTACAATTGTGGTGTCTCTTCTGTGCCTAAGGTCTCTAGAAAGAAGAACTCATCCTCTGTTTGGAAAGTGATCGTCAAAGTTTGGGATAATTTTCTCTCTGGAGTCGGGAAAAAGGTTAATGATGGGACGGGAACCAAGTTCTGGCAAGATCTTTGGCTTCCTCTTGATCGTCCCCTCATAACCTTTGTTCGGCACCCAACTTTAGTTAATGGAGATGAGACGGTAAGAGATCATATATTGATGAATAGAAGATGGAATAGTAATAGATGGAGGGGCATTTTACCTCCTACAATCATAAGCTATATCTGCAAAATGCACCCCCTTCTAATAGTTTCCCTAACTGTTTCACTTGGAGAGCTACAAAAGATGGTTGCTTCTCTGTTAAATCTGCTTACCTCTACCTCTTTGATCAAGGAAGAGTAAGTACTAATAGCTTTTAGGCCCTAATGTGGAAATAGCAGCTTCCTGAGAAAGTGAAATTTTTCATGTGGCAAGTTGGCCATGAACAACTTGTCACCAACTCTCTTAAAGCCAGAAGGGGTCTCACAAATGAGAGCCTCTGTCCTTTCCATTGTAATAGTAAGGAAAGTATGATTCATATAATCAGGGCTTGTGAGAGAGCTAAAACTTTGTGGAAACAAATTTTAAAGCCTAACTATCTTTCTCAATTTTTCACCGGTAATTTGCAGGTTTGGCTTAATTGGAACATCAACCACAACCCTGGAAAAGGACGATTTCAAAACTTCTCTTGGCCAAGAGTCTTTAGCTTGGGGTGCTAGATTCTTTGGACCACTAGATGCAAATTCCTTTTCCAAGGAGAAAGCTCAAATATCAGGGAGATGCTTCACTTGTGTAATTATCTTCTCATGGAAAATATAGCTAATCAAACCCTAACTCATCAAGTTTTCCAACTTGACAGGAATGAGGAAAAGACTTGGACTCCCCCTCCTGTAAATGCGGTCCGCATTGATGTGGATGGATCGGTGTGCCATCAACAACAAGCAGCTTGCAGAAGAGTGATAAGGAATTCTCAAGGTCATTGGTTGATGGGGTTTCATAAGTCCCTTGACCTTCTTACTGTTATTGAAGCAGAAATACATGCTATCATGATAGGATTGAAAATGGGCCATCAGATGGGTTTTCAGAGAATCATTCTCTATTCTGATTCTCTGGATGTTGTCAACATCCTTATGAGGAACTCCAACACTGATCATCCGCTTAGAGTCATCATTGGGGAGACTAGAGACCTTCTCTTCAGAGACTGGAATATGGAGCTCCACTATACTTCGAGAGACAACAACTCATGTGCTGACTATATGGCCAAACAGGGTCATGATGCTCCTGCTGATGCTGGCGTGGTTCTAATTCCAACAATTTCTAGAGGATGCTTGGATATGGTTCTGAAGGACTAGTTGGCTTGTCATTACTAGTTTTCACTCTAGTTGGTTGTATTAAGGGTTAGATCTTCATGGTGTAGTCCCTATCTCACGTTTTCAAGCTTCGGCTTGCCTGTATTTCTCAAAAAAAAAAAAACAGAGCTTCGACATCGATAATACATTTTGGAAGAAGTTGGGTTAAAATATTAACAGTAATTATTTTGGTATTCACTACAAACTAACTAACGACTACTAATAATAACCATTAAGGCATTAAGAAATTCTCCCCGTTGTCATAAAATTTAAGATTCCTAAAGTTGGCGTTAATAATAACAACTCTTTTGGTATCACTATATATAATGCGATGTCTATCAACAAAAACAATTAAAACATTAACAAGTTCTCATTTCATTCACAAAACTTAACATTTCCATAGTTGATTTGAATTATAGTAATAATTTTTCATTCACTACAATATTAGGGTTATTGACAATAATAATTAAGGCATCAGTCTCCTTTTTATCACAATAAACATCCCCAAAGTTGAGGTTAATAACAACAGCTATTTCAGTATGCTCTCTACAACAAATGGTTTATTAACAATAACAATTAAGGCATTAACAAGTTCTCACTTCATTCACAAAATTTAACATTCCCAATGAATTTCTTTCAGTAATCAAGGAAATCCAATTCACGCTCTTCATGTTTAGAAGATATTTACATCCATTTTTAGACCCCAACACTGAAAATTGATGAAAACCATGCTTAGACGAATACAAACCAATAAAAGCTTTCAACCATGCTCAAGCGTCTATTTGAATCCATTGCAATGGTTACCAAGAGCAAATGGCACGACAAAAATCATCAACAATAATGATATAAAGAAGAAAAAACAATCATGCATTACCTGAAAGATATAATACCCACAACAAAATGTGAAACAAAGTCTAGCCAATGTGCATGTTTGTGATGAGAATACCATTAGTGAGCCCCAAAGGCCGCCAAGGATATGAGGTGTATCAGCATCAATAACCATGGGGTCCTATATTGCAGAGTATTCCAGAGGTGAATTGAGAGCTTTTAGGGTTACACTGAGGTAGACGGAATGCTACGCAACAGCAAGGAAGAGATTGCTTCCAAGGAAGAAGAGGGAGAGGGTAGTGAATATGAAGAAAGGGTGTATAGGTAAATTAGCAACATTTGCAAATCCCAAGTTGGTCATCCTTCACTAATTTGGGATTTTTGAAATTGAAGTCATTGATTTAGAATATGCAAATTTTAATAGCATTTATTTGGAATTATCCCAACAAAATAAACATTGAATCGAGATAATAAATACTTTAATTTAAAGAGATCAAGAAAATTTGTAAATTTTAATGCATCTAAAATTCAATATTTAGGAGATGTTGATTAAAAAAGGTGGAGTTAGATCGAGAAGCTCTCCCTTCTCTCTAGAACCATGTCCGTCTTGCAACCACGCTACATCCTGTTCCATTCAAATCCTCCCTGAAAAATGAGCCGCCGAAGCACCCTGATGATGACATGTCCTCTAAGCGTGCCAAGCTAGATGACAGCATGGAGGAGGAGCCCTCCTCTGTTCTTGCCCAATCCCCCATTCATCCCATTACAGTCGCTGAAACACCCCCTCTGAATGTGTCCCTGAAACCCAGATGTCGCATGAGTCCCTCCCTGTGAACGCTATGCCATTGAGTGATGACTCTGTGATGGAAGTGGTACCTTCCTCTATCCCAGCCTCTCCCCCTCCTCTTGGAGCTGGAGCTTCGCTTTCTGAGCGTGTCCTTGAAACCATAATGACCTCCGAAACCAATGCTCATGATCAAATAGTTGTGTCTGGACAAAAGGTCCCCTCGTTCAAGGACAAACTCTTAAACTCAGGGACTAACTTCTCTCAAGACGAAGAGGATGACATTACCATCCATCAAGGTGATGTCTCCATTGGTCTTAATGGTCTGTTGACTTTGCCACCCACGTCCTAGAGACGTTAAACAAGAAGATAGGTTTGGCGGTGGTTGTCAAGCTAATGGGACGTAAAATTGGGTATCACCTTCTTCGTACGCATCTTCAAAACATGTGGAAACTAGCAGGGCAGTTTAAGCTTATTGACCTTGTTGATGATTGCTTCCTGGTACGTTTTAAGGAGGATATAGATTACCAAAATGCTCTTTTATCTGGACCCTGAATGCTTTTTGGCCACTACCTCACGGTTCAACCTTGGACCCCCTCGTTCAAACCCCATGAGCATGTGATAAATTAGGTAATAAGATGGATTTGACTACCCATACTACCTGCTCATTATTATTATAAAAGTATCATTAGGTCTATTGGCAGTGTGTTCGGCGATGTAATTAGGGTCGACTATAACATAGATTCCGGTGATAGGGGGAAGTTTGCCAGAATTGTTGTAGTCATCGATCTCACCAAACCTCTAGCCTCTAAGATTCAAGTGGATGGTGAAATAATCTATGTCTAATATGAGGGCTTACCCACAATTTGCTTTCATTGTGGGAGATATGGGCACCTTCAAGCTTCATGCCCGGAAAAAATGGAAGATCAAAGTGACATTCCACCGGAAAACCACCCTGTCAACATAAGCCACGAGAAGGACTAGTTATTGTTGGCACACGAATCATCGCACTTTGGGGAGTGGATGCAGGTTCAGAGACGTCGCCGTATCACTGACAAAGGAGGCAAAAAGAACGAAGCATATGGCAGCAAAACGGTGATATCCACCTCGAGGTACAAGGTTGACGACCTGGAGAAAGATTGTCAAGGAGTGTACGAGAAGACTAGGGGAAACATGCCTCCTAATGCTGAAACCGTCCCTCCAAGGAAAAAAGTGAAGGAACCAAAAGTGCCTAAAAAGTTGACTCTGGAAGCAAACAAAAAGTGTCAAGTGCCCAAGCAATTAATAAGGATTGCCTTTTTAACTCGCCCCACTACACTGTGCATCCTACCATCACGACCCTTGACAAAGCTTTCAACTCTGCATCTCTCATCAACGACCTCAGGCAACCACAACGTCACCAGCAAAGTGGGCCTGGTGGTCAAACCTCCAAAAAACCCCCATCCAGCCCAAGGCAACGATCTTCTTTCCAAGAGCAAGGGATTTAAATTGCTTCTGGACTTACCATTCACAGCATTAGGGCAAAGCCCAATCTAGACGCCCTAGAGTCCTCGGTCAGATATATGAAGGAAATAGCTAGAGAAATCCATGGCAAGATATCTGACGCTGATCCAATGATGTTGGCTAAGGAAGTTGCCCCTCTCCCTCCCTCTTCCAATTAATTTTTATGTTATCTATCATAACATGGAATTGTCAGGGAGCTAGCGCTAATAAGTTCCCTTCAATCTTTAAATCTTATGTAGCTAATCATCGAGCTAATATCTTTGTTATTGTGGAGCCAAGAATTTCAGGTATAAAGGCGGACAAGGTCATCAAAAGGTTGGGTTTCCAACATCCCCATCGAGTCGAAGCTTCTGGCTTTTTTGGTGGAATATGGATTTTATGGTCATCTAAAGTGTCCATTAAAATTTTGGTGAATCATGTTCAGTTCGCTCACAAGGAGGTCTCCTGGAATTCTCAAAATTCTAAATTCCTTTTCACTACAGTTTATGGTAGTTCGCAGGCCCAGTATAGGAAATATCTTTGGCAAGATCTATCCCTCTTGAACTCAAATCTGTCTTCCCCATGGCTCCTAGCTGGGGACTTTAACGCCATACTTACCCAGGATGAGCGCCAAGGGGGATCGACCCATAGAGCTCATGGTTGCAGCCTTTTTTAACTATTTTGTCAATAGCAATGGCCTTATGGATATGGGCTCACACGACCCAAAATTTACATGGAAAAGAGGTTCATTATTCATGCGTCTCGACCGGGCCATTTGTAACCCACAATGGCTTCAATCGTTCCCCTCATGTGCAGTGACCCACCTTTCCAAAATCAAATCGGATCATAGATCGATCCATATCAGTCTTGGATCTGATAGTCAAGCAAGCCACTTTCATAAACCTTTCAAGTTTTTGGCCCCTTGGATATCCCATCCGGATTTTTCATCCATCATCAAGCACGTATGGAGCACAAAGGATCCCCTCCTGCAACGTATCGATTCCTTCGTTAAAGAAATCCTAATGTGGAACTCTAAGGTTTTTGGGGGAATTGGTCAACGTAAGCGTAAGCTCTTTAGCAGAATTAAAGGAATCCAGGCCAAATTAGAGGATCAACTTGATGATTCCTCGGATTTTCTTCCAGGAAGAACTCTTGTGGTTGCAAAAATCCTCTTTTGAGTGGCTTTGTCTGGGTGACAGGAACACTGGCTATTATCATTTGAAAGCCCTTATGAAAAGGAAACACAACAATGTTAACCGGCTCAAATCGGCTGATAGGGCATGCATCGAAATCGAAGATGACCTGGCAAACCTTGCAAGGGATTTCTTTAAGGACCTCTATTCTTTGAATGACCCCACATTTCACCCTTTCTCGCTCCAGGGAGCCTTCCCCAAAATTGCTGACGACCACTTGCTTGCAATGGAGAAGGAGATGACTCTGGATGAGCTCAAGCATTCTCTTTGTGAAATGAAGCCATTGAAAGCGCCTGGTATTGATGGCCTCTATGCTCTTTTTTTCCAATCTCAGTGGGCAACCGTCGACCCGAGTATCCTTGACTATGCTCATTGGCTATGGTTAGGTTCCTCTTTTGATCCCTCCTTGAATAGAACTCTGATTGCTTTAATACCTAAAGTCAATCAACCTACCCTCATTACTGAATTTCGGCCGATAAGCCTCTGCCCTATTTTGTACAAGATCATTTCCAAGACCATTGCTAATAGATTAAGGTCTCTCTTGCCTGATTTAATTGGACCATTCCAGTCTAGTTTCATTCAGGGTAGAAGTATCATAGATAATATCATTATTGCCCAGGAAGTCTTTCATTCCATGCGAGCGAAGACAGGGAAATCTGGCTGGATAACTGTTAAAATCGACTTGGAAAAGGCATTTGATAGGCTTCAGTGGGATTTTATAGCTGACACTCTTAAGGATATAGGCATCCCATACAATTTGTCCCGTTTAATTATGGAATGCATCACTTCCCCAACTATGCAGATTCTTTGGAATGGGAAACCCTCTAGTTCCTTTACTCCCAATCGGGGTGTAAGACAAAGGGATCCCCTTTCCACGTACATTTTTGTCCTATGCATGGAACACCTTTCTCAGCTCATTGCGGCTAAAGTAAACAGAGGTGAATGGATGACAATTAAATTGGGTCAAAAAGGGGTTAAACTATCACACATCTTCTTTACCGACGACTTGATTCTCTTTGGTCATGCCACGATGCATCAAGCAGACTTAATCAAGTAGACCCTGCAAGAATTTGCATCTCCTCTGGCCACATTGTTAGTCAATCCAAGACTAAGATATGCTTCTCGAAGAATGTTGAGCTTCATGTTAAAAGAGATATCTGTGCAAGACTGGGATACCAAAGTACAACCTCCTTAGGGAAATACTTAGGGGTTCCCCTCCTAAATGGCCGTGTTTCATCCTCAACTTATGGTTTTATAGTGGAACGCCTCCAATCTAAATTAGCCGGCCGCATCACCCTGACCAAGTCGGTTTTAGCATCCATTCCCCTTTATGTAATGCAAAGCACTCTCCTTCCCCCTCCTTGCTGTGAGAGGATTGAAAAGGTAATTCGTAAATTCATTTGGGGCTACACGAAGGATCATCATGGTATTCACTTAATTAAATGGCAGGATCTATGCCAGCCTATCCAGCACGGAGGTTGTGGATTGCTAAATCTTCAATCCCAAAACCAAGCCTTCATGATGAAACTCATTTTCAAAATCCACTCTCAGCGGATTCCCTTTGGGTCAAGGTTCTGAAGCAGAAATATCCTGTCACTAGCTTACAGAGGGAAACACGTCAAGCTAAGATGTCTTATCTCTGGGAAAACTTGCTGAAGCTATAGGAAGACACATTTTTCCAAATTAAATGGAATCCTATTGTTGGTGGGAAAATCTCCTTTTGGAATGACTTTTGGGTTGGAGACCATGGTCCCCTGAAAAATATCTCATTCTCCCCTATCCTAGAATTTGATTTTTCAAAGGACATGTCAGAATTTTTGAAAAATGATGGTACGTGGAATTGGGATCTCTTCCCACACCTTCTGCCTTTGGATGTTCTAAGGGAGATCTCCTCCATATCTACTCATCAAACAACTCCTTCCTGCTCTTGGAACTTAACAGCAAAAGGGACATTCTCAACGAAATCTGCATACAGGAGCATTGTAAGCTTGAATTGGAACGAATATAACCCCCTTTGGTCAACACTGTGAAAATTACCTATGGCATAGAAGGTTAAAACCTTTTCCTGGCTCCTATTAAAAGGGAAGTTACTAACTAATGAAGAGCGCTTCAGAAGAAAATTGATTGATGACCATCAATGTCCCTTATGCCAAGCCTCCCGTGAAAGCTTGGATCATGTCTTCAAAGACTGTGAACTGTCATCCTCGGTTTGGAGGAAAATTTTGTCTACTGACATGTCCTTAGATTTCTTCAGATTGGGTATTCAGAGTTGGCTTCATTTAATCATTAGATCCCCTTCTCTGGAAACCTCCTAGAAAATTGGAATTTGTATTACTTGTTGAAAGCTTTGGGAAGCTTGTAACAAGAGAATTTTTCAATGATGAATTGTTCACCATTGACGAAATTGTTGGCCACATCAGATCCCTGGTCAAACATACCCAAAAGTGTTTCGCTAGCTTTTCTCTCATTTTGTAACTTTCCCCTCTATGTAATTTATGCTTTTCAATTTTAATTCTTTGACTATTCATTTAATGAATTTCCCTTTTCATTCAAAAAATAATAATCAATATTTAGGAAGTTTTTACCCAATACTATATTGTTTAACTTAGGCTAAATTAGAGGGTCAAATGGAAAATGTGTCCTAAAATAAGTTTTTTTGCTAAGTATAACCGGTATCCTTAATTTTTGACTGGGGTAATGTTTCCCTAGAAATTTAAAAAACAGTGCATTATGAATCCTATATGAACGTTTAACCAATGTGTATGAACTGTTAGTTGAACAATTTTAATGATTTAAAGGAAAGTTTAACTCAAAAATTTGTCTAAATGAGAAATTAGTATCCTGACCTTTCTATTACCACACTGTTTTTAGGTTACCAACATTCAATTTTTTTTTAAAAAAGATTCAACAACTTGTTATTACTCAAAATCAAAATATTTTAGGTTTGATTATGACTAACCGTCTCTAGTTGCTTCGCCTATCATTCGTTTGCCAACCTACAATAAAGGAGTAATTGACCCATGAAGGCATGTATTGTTGGCGTTTACCTTACAATGGATGAGTTGTAAAAGATTCCTTAAAGGAAATCCTATCGAGCAGTTAGTAGAATATTTTTATACGACTTAAATATATACATGGTCAAGTATTGCAAATGGCAGAGCAAAAAGATTGCCATTAGGGGTTGTTAGGAAATCAGGAAATATATTCTAATCAAGTAGAATCCCTATAAATCAGGGATTAGGGAAATCCTCATTGACAGCCATTATTACTAAGGCTCTCATCTCTTGTATATATGTGTACCGTCTTTACATGAATGAATACACATTATTCAGATTATTTCATTACATGGTATCAGAGCTATATGATCGTTCTTGGCCAATTTTGAGTTTTCCGGTGGCTGCTGTCATTGTAGCGTAAATAGTATTGTCGTGTGACAATGACAGTGGCCAATTAGAGTGTGTGTTTGTCGGTGAGGTTCTCACTTCTGGCAAGAATTTTTCAATTTCCGGCGAACTTGTGAATTTCCAGTGTGTGTTCATGTCATCTCTGTTTGTAGTTTGGCTCCTTCGCCGGCGTCAGATCTTCTTTTCCGATAAGACTAGGCCAGTTTCGTGTTTAGAAGACTACGTTTGGCGATTGGGTTTCGGTGTTTTGCTCTTCCTCAGTTTATGTCGATTTGCTGTCTTTTTTTGGGTACTTTTCGTGTTGCTGGTTCATGAACAGTAATTGTGACACGTTACTGTTCATAGGGGAGAGAGAAAGGCTTGTCAATTCCTCCTCTGGGATCGACTTGGTGTTTCCAGTCGATTGTACCGATTTGTACTTGGAAGATTCCGACGAAGTTGGTGAAGAAGATGAAGTCGAAGGTTTCTCCTCTCAGTCTGGCTCGTGGTGCTGTGTCTCTTCTGCTCAAACTCAGTCAGAAGTAGTGGATGATGGAAGAAGGTCACCCGCGACGATAGAGGTGAAGATGCAAGTCATCGGTGACGCAGAGGCAGCAACAGCGAGAATACTGGCGGCTCTTCGATGGACTCGGTCAACCATTGTGTGAGTTAGAGAGACGAGTGAGGATGATAGCTTCAAAGTTCTGAATAAGAAAGAGAGTAACGTGCCGACGAGATTTGTGGAAGTTTTGGAACCTGGCGAGATTTGTGAGCATGAAAGGTAATGGTTCTAAAGTGAATAATCGTAGAAAAGGAATCAAATAGGCCAAATGAAATGGGAAGTCAATAGTGGTGGGTCCCAAGAAAAAAAGAAAGGTCAATGGTGCATGTGCAATAGTGAGACTCAGATTTCACATTGGTAGTTTGGTAATGGTGGGGACCACCATGTGTGCAAGAGTCAAAAGAATGGGTAGTGGGTGCGTTTGAAAGAAAGGAAAAGGAAAGTGGTGGGGCATAATGTGCAATGGTGTGAAAATCAAAAGAAGAGTTGTAATGGTGGGGGCCACCATATGCAAAAGTCCAATTTCTTTTCTTTTTTTCAGGCGCCTTTGAAACAGAATGGAGACTCAGACAGATCTGAGTCTAATTTCAACAATATACGGAATGGTTGATTCTAATTTCCAGGTCACTGTTCAGTGTATTGTATTGTTTTGGTATTGTTCATCCGTACAGGTACTGTTCATCCGTCATTTTTCACAAACAGTGCTGTTTCAATTTGTTTCATTTGGACTTTGTTTGGACGTTTATGCTTCAGCTTTGCTGCCTCCGACTGGTTTCTCTTTATGGTCGGTGATCTTGCTTGGAGAGTCAGTTGTGGTTGCACCCTTGGTCATTTGTGGTTTGATTTGGATTCAGAAGTGCTTTAATTTGTCCCTGTGAGATAAAGTTTACTTTCTGGTTTGAGATCTCTAGTGCCTTTGGTCTGCTCTCTCCTGTCTTGTGCATTAGTTTTGGCTACTGGGATTGCGTTTTAATCACCCAGGTGCTGTTTGGTTCCTGCACTTATTTTCTGGTTATGCTCCGACGTCGAGCCTTCATTCACGGTATGTGAGGCCGGTTCTTTGTTTCGAAGGTTGCGTTGTGAGACTCAGTTCAGTTGTTTCCACTATTGCAATACAGTCGGCATTTTCGTTTCATGCACGTTCACTTGTCTCCAGTGGCTGGATTCTTCATTTGTTATGTTTTCCAGCACGTTCGTGAAGTGCTCTTTTGTCTTGAATGCCGTGCTTGTGGTTGGGTAATTTGGTTGGCATCTACTGTGCTTTGCGTCTTCTGGTGAGGAGTTTGGTGGTCCATGTGTGACCTGTTCGTTGCTTTGCCTCCGGTGAAGTGTTTGGCAATTATTTGTTGTTTGGGGTCCATGTGTGACCTGTTCGTTGCTTTGCCTCCGGTTAGGTGTTTGACAATTATTTGCAAACTGCTTCTAACTTGAGGGGGAAGTGTTGAGAATGTTAAGGGATAATGTTAAGAAAATTATTTTGATTGGATTTATTTTATATTATGTTTTTCTTTGTAACAAGTTGAGCATAATCAATATATATGCTTCAACTTGAGGGAGAGTGTTAGGAAATTAGGAAATATATTCTAATCAAGTAAAATCCCTATAAATAAGGGATTAGGGAAATCCTCATTGACAACCATTAAGAGCTATTATTACTAAGGCTCTTATCTCTTGTATGTATGTGTACCGTCTTTACATTAATGAATACACATTATTTAGATTATTTCATTACAGGGGTGTTCACCAGACAATACAGGACGGAGACACCCTCATAAATGGTTGTAACAAGAACAATCATGATAGAATCTCATATAAAATCTAGGCCTTATCTTTTAATTGCCATGATCCACTAAAAATCAACCCAAGTGAGAATTTGGGAATACAAACCATTCATCAATGTTCGTAATTGGTTGTTAGATCTTTCTTCTAATTTGAAAAAATTAATAACCCAAAAACATGTGACAATTGAAAGTTCAAGATATCAATTGTCCTTTAAAAAAACTTCTGATGCAAAATTACTCTTTAACAATTGTTCAACCAAGGGTCAACATTGGTCAAATGTTACTATAACGAGTGACATTAATTGCACAATTTTTTTAAAGAGTAAATACCCTTTCTGTCCGACGACAAAAAACACGGACCCATTTTGGTCCCTTACAAAAAAATCCACCCTTATTCGTCCTTTTTATGGACTAAAAAAGACCTTTTGGAAATTTGTGAGGGATTAAAATGTCAACCAATCGACCTTCTTATTCGTCCTTTTTATGGACTAATTAAAAAGAACATTTTTTTGTGTGTAAGGGACCAAAATGGGGATTGCGTTTTTTGTCAGGGACCAGAAAGGGTATTTATTCTTTTTTTAAACTTTGAAGTGAAGATTGCCCCAATCAAAAGTTAAGGATATCAATTACAATTAGTAAAAAAATTTCAAGGCAAATTTGCCTTTTAACCTTTAATTATGTCTTGTAACATCCCAATTTTTAATATTAAGGTTTGGAGTTAATTAAGAAATGATTATTGATAGATGATAATTGGAAGTCATATCTTTAGACTTACAAACAGCTTTGGAATTTGGGAATTTTTGAGAACCAAATGATAATATTTTTGAGTGATTATTTTTACATTAGAAAGTAGACATCTCAATCTTTTCATGCAATTCCAATTGATGAGACACTAAAAGTAAAATAGAAAATGATCATAACAGTATTCATACATAAATCATGAATAATACCAGGTTTACTACTTAAGCTCCATATAATCCATGAGACACATTTTTTTAAAAGGGTTAAAAGATAGCACACATTTCAAGATATAATATATGATGAAAACAATTTTTTATTTATTTAATTTCATATTATTAGATTGATATGGATTAAGCTCTGATGGGAATAGCTCTAAGAGGCTGAAACTTCCTTAGGGTCAACCCAAATTTCTCGTCCATATCTAAGTCATTTGGTTGCAACCCATCTGGAAGCTTCCAATCATGATGTTGGAGAAGCATGGCTAACATCAAGTGAACTGTTCTAAAAGCCAATGGCAACCCTGGACACATTCTTCTACCTGCTCCAAAAGGAATTAGCTCAAAGTGACGACCTTTGAAATCAATTTCACCCTCCAAAAACCTTTCAGGCATGAACAAATTCGGATCACGCCAGACACTTGAATCCCTCCCTATAGCCCAAGTATTAACTAAAACTTGTGTGTTTTTGGGCACTGTGAAGCCACAAATTTGTGCATTATCTAGAGTCTTTCGAGGCACAAGAAATGGTGCTGGTGGGTGCAAGCGAAGAGTCTCCTTCACTACTGCCCTTAGGAATGGTAACTTTGATATATGTGATTCTTCAAGTTTAGTGTTTTTGCCAATGACTTCCTGAAGCTCTTCTCTAAGTTTTCTTAGATTCTCAGCATTTTTTAGTAGCTCTGTCATTGCCCATTCCACTGTACTTGATGTTGTGTCCACTCCAGCATCAAACAAATCCTATAACAATAAGATTTAAAATAGTATTATACACATGCAGGTGATAAGATAATTAAATGTTTTAAAATGTTTTAGCCCATGCAGAAAACAATTAAAATATAAACTTCAAGCATCTTCAAGTGTTTTGTCAATAATTTTCCCTGAGTTACACTCATGTAACCTAACATGCATGACCAAATTAAATCAGAGATCATTAACACTTTCTATGATTGTTTATATTTTATTTTATTTTTTTGTAAAAAAAATCCCATGAGCTAACCTTTCCCCCCAAAGGTACAGTGTATGTAACGAGAGTCTCTCACTTATTGCTCTGCTCACAAATTTTAGGGTTTCTATCGGATAGGGCGAGGCTAAGACTCATTTGCGTTTTATTTCGATGATCTCTTGAGCGGCGGGCGCATCGGCAGGCTCTCGCCCTGTAAAGCTCTGCCCATAAACATCCCTAACAAGAGATATAGTGGATTTCATATGAAAAGTCATGGAGACTAGTATGTGATACTAATAACTTTCATATATAGTATGTGTTATTTAATGTGTATGGTTCTCCCACTTCAATAGCTAGTTAGCTTTTAGGATAGAGTTGGCAAATTTACCTACATACAGTAAACAAAAAGACAATATCAAAATGTTATAAGGTGGGAAGTATTTATTGAAATACTATACTTAAAATTGTTCTTCGCAAGAATGGTTTTCACATTGTGAAGAAGTGGTTCTGGTAAGATCAATTTCTTCTTTTTCTTCGTTCTTCCCCTCTCTCCCTGTCACATCACTTTGAAATCTGCCATTTATTAATTTTCTTTTAAAAAAAGAGTAAATCTGTCATCTCCCCCGCCACCCTTTCTGACATTTTCCATTTTTCCCTTTGCCCACTTTCTCCTTTTAACTTCCATATTTTTTTAATGGAAAACTCATTAAATCTGAAAAAATAATTATTATCAATTAGAATACCTATTTAGAATTTTAAATTTAATAGCGAACCTTTAAAATTATAAATTAAATTTTTTAAAAATTGATCTATAAGATTTAGCTATTCGTATCTAAATCCTTAGCTAAATTTGACAGAACAATTTTTTAAAAAAATTATTTTATGATTTTAAAGGTTTTTTATTAAATTAAAAATTCTAAATAGGTATTCTGGTCAATAATATTTACTTTTTCAAGATTTAATGACTTGCCATTTTTTTTTTAAAAAAATTGTATGACCTTATTAACTATTCTATCTGATTATAAATATAATACAAATTTATCTAATTAGACTAGATTAAGGAAGTTGTTAAATTAATTAATATGATATATATTTTTTAAACTACCTTAATTATCTTTCTTAATTTTCTTATTCATTCATCTCCTTGTTATTATTAATGGGGTATTAATAAAAATAAATTTAAAAAGAAATTTAATAAATATAAAAATTATATTTTATATTTAAAAGTAAAGATCAACTTTTTAAATATGTCATATATTAAATATCAGAGTAATTCCTTCTCCAGAGGAAGAGGAGCGAGTAGGCAAAGGGGCCACATGGGAAAGGTGACGGGGGAAATAGAGAGGGGCAGGTGATGAATTTTTTTTTTTTAAAAAAAAAAAAGGAAAAAGAAAGAAAGAATAAATGGCAGATTTCAAGGTGATGTGACGTCGAGGGAGGGGAAGAGAGATGAAAAAGAAGAGATCATTCTCGCAAAAAACAACTTCATAATCTGAAAATCGTTCTTGCAGAGAACAATTTCAAGTGTCGTATAGTATATTTCAGTAAATACTTCCCACCTTTTAGCATTTTGGTATTTTCTTTTACTGTTTGTAGTATCGAGGT
This sequence comes from Acacia melanoxylon, assembly GCA_019022615.1. Classification (NCBI taxonomy): domain Eukaryota; kingdom Viridiplantae; phylum Streptophyta; class Magnoliopsida; order Fabales; family Fabaceae; genus Acacia; species Acacia melanoxylon. The sequence continues at coordinate 6,604,153 of JAFJYJ010000027.1, forward strand.
AAATTTTGCCGATAGAGTTCCTCATCCTACTTAAATACCCATCTTGGTATTAAAGTCAAATTGTTAATGGTGTGGAATATCCTGGAGGATTTTAACCCACAGAAAGCCAAATAAATGGCCGTGAAGTACAACCGCTGGGATGTTGCCTTTTCACGAGGGTAAATGATAGCATGGGATGCGTATTTAAATGGGATTTGAACTCTAACCAAATAGCTAGCAGTTAAGGCCGGAGAACCATGGATGAATAGAAATATACTTACCACCAATAAATGCAACACATCACCGCGCCTCAGCTGGGAATTCTCTTCTTCCATGAGGTCAAGAAATGAGCCCAAAACATCACCATAAACCTTAGAACCACTTTTAGAAGCTCTTAGCTGTATTCGTTCCTCAACAATGTCATCAATAAACTTGAAAATCTTCCGACAATAGCTGTTCATTCTCGAGCGCTTACGCTGTGGGTCGAGTAAACGAAGAAAAGGGAAGAAATCCGAAATATTTGGGCTTCCAACTTCCTCTAAAATACCACATATAAGGTCTTTAAACTCTCGAGATGAACCGGATGAAAAACCAACCAGATCAATGGAAAAAAGTGTGTTTGAAATGGAATTAAGTGTTGCCGCAAAGGTAGCTTCACCAATATCCAAGACTTCATCTTTGGTGCAACATTCATCCACATAATCCAACAAATCTTGCAGTTTATTGCGTCGCAAATTCTGAGTAGAATCAAGTCGGAGAGGCGAAAACATACTTGTGACGCAAACCCTCCTAAGAGTCTTCCATAGAACTGATGATGGGTGGATGAAGGCCACAGAATATTTGTGGTGGTCGAGTGCTTCGCCAGTGTGAGGGATTGTACGGCCTGAAAAGATCAGGTCATTCTTTTGTAATGCTTCTTTTGCTACATCTGGGGAAGAAATGACTATGGTGGTTATGCTTCCTCGCTTAAGAGTCATGAGAGGTCCATAAATTTTAGAAAGATTTGCGAGTGACTGATGTGGTTTTGTGCCAAGCTCCAAGATGTTTCCTATGATAGGATAAGGTGAAGGACCTTGCGGGAGCTTGCCAGAATGTTTATTGCATCGGTTGTTTAAGAACAAGAAGAAGAAGATTAAGAAAATGATGATACAATTACATAGGAATGACAATGGAGAAGAATATAGAAAGAGGATCATTGGGAAGTCCATAGCTTAGTGCTTGTAGCTTATCCATTTCTAGAGTCACTTATTTATAGGGCTAGTTTGCCTTTCTGTTGCTTATAGGCAATGTAAAAATTAAAATATTTACGTTATTTTTATTTTAGTAAGAAAATTAATCATTTAGTTTATAGCTTAATTTTTTAATAACCCTTTGGGCCATCATGTGTCTAGCACTTTTTTTAGATCCTACTAGATATCCAAGTAACTAACACAACAATAAAAAAATATTTTAACATTCGTTTTAAACCCTTTCTACCTCCCTTTACATGGGGAAGCGTATGTGAACGACGCAGTAAAACTTGAGAACAACATCCATTAAAAAAGGGACATTGTAAGTTTTGTTTTTTTTTGTTTTTTTGTTTTTAAAAATTGCCTCACAATCATTGTTCATGCTCACAGTCATAGACCTAGCCGTCTTCACCACCATCAATCATTCATCAGCCATGGATCCCATCCCTGGAAACTTCCTTCTTCTCTCCTTCTTCATGTCCCGCCTCCCTTCTTTCTCTGCTACCGCCACTTTCAATTTTAAGCTCTACGATATTGAACATCCCTGCCTCTCTCCGCCGTTCGATCCATCTTCATCATCATCTAAGAACATTGAACCAAAATCAAAATCAAATTAAAATCTTGAGATTTGGCTCCAGATCTAGCTCAAAATCAAATAAGAACAGTGAACCAAAATCAAAATCAAGTTCCATATGAGATTTAGCTCCGAATCTATGTTCATTGTATTTAAACTTGACCACTAGATCCAAGCCATCAGGAAAAAGGATGAAGATAAGGGTGCAGGGAGTTGAGGATGGAATGCAAAAATTGAAGGAAGTAGATGTCTCATTATCACATACCTTGATTCAACCTCACCGCCATCCTTGATCATCATCGTCGTAGATGAAGGTCAACACTCACCCTTGCGTGATTATATTGAAGATGAAGATTGGCGTTCGTCGCCATTGCTGCCAGGTTAGTGCTCGTCATTGCATCCATCGCCATGGGGTTAGTGCTTGGCGCCACCGTTGTCGCTAGTTTAGTGCTACTCTTATGGCACTCATGGTCAAGGGAAAAAGAAGTGTGAGAGTGGGAGTGAGGTTGAAAGGTGAATCGACTGATTTGTGAGGCCAAATCGAGCATCAAAGGAAGTAGGAAGAGGAGAGAGTTTGTCATTTGTGCGTCAATTTATTGTTGTTGATGTTTACTTTAGGTGTCCCAATTTTGAATTGGAGACTCTGAAAGATCGCTTTTGCCGTCTTAACTCAAAAAGCGGCGTCAAAAGTTCTACTTTTGGTGTCTCTTTTAGAGTTCAGACGCGAAAAGTCTCTGCTTTTGGCATCACTTTTCTAAATTGGACCAAAAGTATTCTTTTAGTGTCCATTTTCTAATTAGGATACCAAAAGTATACTTTTATCGTTTGTTTTTGTTAAAGAGACACTCAATATTGCACAATTTCTCCACAGAATTACAAAAATGCCATCACTTTTATTTTTTATTTCCCTTTTTGAAAAATAGAGATGTTTTTAGGGAAGTAAAATTCATTTCTTGTAGTAGTGTAACTAATCTGGATCAAGGCTTGCAACTAGGATTCCTCTCCACAAGATTCTTTTTAACAAGGTGAGATATTAAATTTAGTTTACTCACTTTATAGTCTAGTTGGCCCACCACTAAACTAATTTGGTTACAAGTCAATGCCAAGAATTTACCTTGTCCAACTTGGTTCATTAGGTTTCAACCATTTGATTGGTATGTCACTGTACTTTTAGAGGTTGTTTGCCTTCAATGATATCATACAGGATGACAAGCTTTGGATGTCGAAGAACTGGCAAGTCGTGATTAATCATATCCCCAGGGATAGAAATACCCTTACGGATAGCCAAGTTGGCTCACAACCAAGACCGTAGTTTTTGCTTTCTTGTTCATCCACCGGCTTTTTTTGTGGGGTTGTAGTGGATAATGATTCTTAGCTTGTTGTAACTATGTTTGTAAGACTCTTATGAGTGAATGAGTTCCAGCATTTTACTGAAAAAAAACAAAAAAGAGGTTGTTTGGTATTTTAGGGATTTGGAAGAAGAGGAGAAAGAAAAATTTTATAAGTTGGATTAAAAAATTAGAAAAAAAGGGTTATAAAATTTTGATAAAGAGAATATGTAAGATAAGAGAGTAAGAAACAATTAATTAAAACTTTTAACATCACTTCTATAATTTTTTTTTGAATCCAAGTCAAATTTTTTTCCCTCCCCTCACTTTTCCTCACTGCACTGATACCAAACAGCACTATATGTATAGAGTATAGGCATAGTTTCTATTTTATTTATAAGAATCTGACCTCTTTATGTATAATTAGTTACTCCCTCCGTTTTAATTATAGAAATTATTTACCAGAATTTGGAGAGATTAATGAGAGAAGTTAAATTAGTTAATTATAATGATTTTCTGAAAATACCTTTGCTGAAAATTGAAAATTACATATCAAGGCAAAATTAGTTGAATCAAGGGTGGACACCTAGTATAGAAAGTAAGAGAGGCTGGGTCACTTTTGATGCTTTCCCTGTTTGTATTTCCACAAAGTTGGTTCAGTCGAAAGAACATGCACCAGTATGCAAAAGGTGAGAATAATTTTAAATTGTAAAGTAGGAACAAAGAAGCTTACGTGACATACACAAGGACTAGAATCTCCCCACACTAATATTTGGAGGTCAACTGGCAATATGTTAAATTTAAAATACATAATGAATAATGAATATTAGATCAATTAGAAGACGAAATTCTATGCATTAATAGACAATCATAATTTCATAATAAAAAATATTATGATTGTTAAATTATACTAGGCGTGTATATTTATTATTATCATCAAGGTATAAAATGAAAAAATAAAAAGTATAATTGAGGTGTATATAACATTAATGAGTTGCAAATATTATTTACTTTATAAAATATATAGGTGTATTATTAAATTATTATTGAGAAAGTATAAATAGAGGTATTATAGGAAAAAATTGACAAAAGTTAAAACTTGCTCTTATAATTAGGATCAAAACCTACTCCAAAATGTGTTCCTATAATTAGGACTGGAGGGAGTAATATATATTTGACATGTATGTATAGGATTTGGATCGAATTCTTAAAGAGGACAACGCATCTATAAAATTTGGGTTTATGTGCTCTATTAGTCTATTTTATGCAAGAAAAATGTTAAACATAATTAATTTTCATTAAATGCATTCAAAATTGAGAAATCTTTTCATATCAAATTTTCCTTGATAAATATATACTTTTGGGATTATCCCTAACCAGGGTTAACCCTAAAAAGAGGGGGTATTTATGTACTACTCTTGTATGTTTTCCCCAACAAATCAGTCAATAATATTTGAGAGAATATTTGATGATATAAAAGTGTTTTATATTTTGAACCTCAAAACTTTTGAAAAAATAATTATATTCTTTGAAACAGAAATATATTTTTAATATTGTTGATTTTGATGTGGGATGACCTGGCAAGTGGCATCCTCGAAATAAAATATCTACGTTCAAATAATACAACTGTACGTCCTAATTGATTTTCACGTGCATAATGCAAAAAGTTCCAATATAGTAGTACTATCAATTACACACACACACACATATATATATTTATATATATAAAATAAAGAATAACTTATATCTCCTTTTCTTCAACTCAACTTTATAATTTTGTCATGTTTTGAGATATAAAATATTTTACGGAATACACACACACACATGAGATAGAATGTTAAAATTAATAAAATAATCAATTAAAAAGCATGTAAAATGTGCTTTTCCTTATAAAATTGAGATAATAGGTTATTAAGATTCAGAAATTAGAATATAATAGTTCTAATATAAATATTATAAATTAAAGGAATAAGGAACTGTATATTTGTTAACTTATAATTAGCTTTTCCCCTTCTCAACCAAACAAGAAAACTCTCTCCTCCACTCCAATCAAAGCAAGTCCATCACCTTCGCTTTCCTCCCTCTATCAAACTAAACCAAGCCTAGTAGCTTATTATAGGCCTTCAGTCCTAAGGTTCGAATCCTATATCTAGTTTACGGGAGCAAATTCTCTCAGTACCCAATTTCTCCTCATCTTTTAGTAGCTTTTCATCTTAGCCATTCAGTCCATCCAACCACCTAAAAAGAGACACATGTTATTCAAATCACAGCCCCCCTCTCCTTCAGTATCACAACCTTCTCCTCCACCTCTGTCGTTGCCACCTCTCCAATCAGTTCTACCACCCCCTCCATACTCACCCATACTCACCCTTGCCATCGCCTCCTTTAAGCCCACCACATTCCCTTTCTTCGCCGCCGCAGTCCCGCCATTCTTCGTCACCCCCAATCTTGCTCATGCGGACCCAGTACCGAAGCCAAACTCCAAATTCCCCTCCACCATAGGTTGCCCACGTGGCCTCCTTCACATCGAATGAACGTAGGAAGAAGATTAGTCTTCTGTTTACGGGTATTGCGAGAATCATACATATTGGTGGGGTTGGTTTAATTTCTTAGTTTTCAAGAGACGGCAACTTTTGAGGACGAAGTGTAACACCCCAATTTTCTAAAGCGTTTTCAAGATATTTTAATCAGAGTAGAGCATCGGCAAAATTTAAAAGAGCGAGTATCTGATAAACATTCACTGTTGGTGTATCTGGTTGCTTACACAGCGGTACAATTATCCGAATATTTAATAATATGGTAATACAAGTCCAAAAAGAAATTCTCCGGCCGGGACTCTAAGCGTGCTGCTTGCCCTTATCTTCAGCGCTCAGTCCTCCTGACCATGAAGCTACTGTAAAAGCTGAGGTCCAATGCCCATCGGACCTTAGGTAACGATTAACCTCATGCTTATGTAAACAATATATGTATGACATCACATCATTAATCAACACATGAGTACATAGCAGATGTAAGATTAATATATCAACAGTACACATCACATGTATAGTTATCTATGTTAACAGTACACATCACATGTAAATTTATCTATACAATTCACATGTATAGTCGTCTATCACATATAAGTATACAATAAGCATCAGACTTAGTGTTACAGTACGCGAACGTACCTTCATTGATGATTTTCGATGCGTTTCGACGGAAAGGCGTTCACGAGATATCCTATAAGGGTTATATCGTCTCTATTAATTCACAAATATTATTTCAAGAGATATTTTGGCTATATATGACCATTTTACCCCCTGGATTAATTATTTTCAACTTAATCCCATTTTAATTGCTTAAAAACGCTATTGTTCAATAAATGGGCTGATTTTTCACCTAACCTTGAAAAATCATAATTAATTCTACAGAACTCGGAATGAGGATCCGTAAAATTCCTTGGAATCCTTAAGATGTCTAATTTTAGGAAACAATATTGGTTGTTGCCCAGATTTTATGAACAATTCCCAGTTTTCCTATTTTCATCCTCTGTTTAGAATTTTCCAGAATTTCGTAGCCCATTTTGTAGAATTTTTATCTCCTAGAAAAAAACTCAAAACGACATGCTATAGGTATATTTAGAAAGCTCTATATGTCTAATTTGAACATGAATTTTCTCAGAATTTTAGCATAGCATCTTCAACATAAGATACCCGCGTTTTTGAAATTGCTTTCAGAAGTTGCAAGCCGACAAATTTTTGCCAGATTTTCTCTACTTTGACCATAATCTTCCAAAAATTTTGCTATAACTTCTTCTTCATCATTTTTCGAAATAAAACCAATTATAACCATAAAAACATGAAAATAACACTATAATTGGAAGATTATGAATCAAAACAACATTTAAGCTATAAATCACAAAGCTAGAGTTCAAGAACTTACCTAGAACTTTGCTCCTTCCTTCCTCTTGCTTCAAGTGTAATACCCAGATAATTATTTATCTGGAATCTTATATTGAGATAAATAAATGATTATTTCAAATAGGTGAATATGAGGTTTCAAAACTAGTGTAACATGTATCTTATTTTCTAAGGCAAATTTGTCAAAATTAGAGGAAATAAAGTGCCGAGGAAGGCCAAAAATGCATTTATGGGCCATAAAATGGCATGAAAATATTATGATAAATCCCAAGAGGCAATAAAATATTTATTAAAAATTAGGAAGTATGTTGTCTCTAATTTTAGGAATTTTTGGGATTATTTTCCTTGGGAAATAATAAAGCAAAATTAAATATAATTTTGTGGAACATAAGTTGCCCCATGATTTTTAATATTTTATATGGAGCATAAAATACCAATGTCAGTAAAATAGTTGTGAGAAAATGATTAATCCTAATTAAGAAAATTATCAACAATTAGTGAGTGATTAATTAAGTAATTAAGGGCTAATTGTTTAAACTTTCTAATTAAATTGAGATTAATATTAAAGCAATTTAAATTAAATAAAAAGGGGGGGGGGGGACGTGAATTAAAGAAAGGAAGAGAGAAAGAAAGAAAGAAAAAATATAAGGCAAATTTGATAAAAGTTTGGAATCCTAGAGTGAATTGGATAATGGTTTGGAATCCATATGTACATGGTAAAAACTCAAAACAACAAATAAAGTGAGAATTTGTACAAAATTAAATAGTTGTGAAGATGTGGGAACCCTAGAGAAAATATAAGGACTTATCTTGAACCCACATAATTTAACCTCGAAAGTAAGTATAGTAAAGGTCATTTTTGCAAACGTTGAAGAATAAGTTTAGTGCAACCGGGGAATCTAATTAGACCATAAATCTTGATATCCAACTACTAATCAAAAAGCATACTCAGAATATAGAAGTGTTAGTGATTGATCAAACAACCGAAAATGAATTTCGTTAAAGTAAAACTTAAGACTCAGCTGGAAGAAACTTACACCGGAAGTTGTTGCTTTTCTTTATGGGCAAGAAAGAGAAAAAGAAGAAGGAAGAGAGAGAAAGGGGGCGGTTTTTTGGTTTTGTGGGGCCAGGATGTGAGTTTCAAAATTTGACCTAGATCCGGCGGCCCGTATCAGAGATGACAGAAGTTCAAATTATTTACCAAAGTGCCATCCCCTTCTACTATAAATAGGACCCCTCATACATTCATTTCTTCACACCAAAATCAACTCTCAAGAGTGATTTTCTAGAGAGAATAGAGAGGAGTAGGAGCTGGTAGTCAGAGTAGCAAGGTTCTGCAAGGGTAAGTTCTCTAGTCCTTAAGCTTTTAACTTTATATTCATAGCTTTGATCTTTAGATTTTTCGAGTAGTTATGATTTCATGTTTTTAAGATTTTATTTAGTCTGAAATTCGAAATTATGATGGGGAAGAAGTTCTAGCAAAATTTTTGAAGAAAAACACCGAAGTAACGAAGTTCTGGCGAAATTTCGCCGACTAGTCGAACTAGGGGCAAAATGATAATTTGTACCTAAAATGCCTGTTATGATGCCAAATATTGATAAATGCGATATTATCCTTATAGGATATCTGTGATCTCGTACCGTTGTTGTGCCACTGTCGTACCGCTGTCGAACGTACCATTTTCCGACGGAAGTACCGTTTTCTGTCAAACGTACCGAAGTACCATCAACGAAGGTACGGACGCGTACTGTAACCCTAACTCTGTGCTGCTCATATACATATATGTGATAGATACGTTCATAGACTGAGGCTCTGTCTAGGGTCGTCAATTATACATACAGTTTACACGGGTTATAATATTGGTAATTCCGTATGAGTTTTCCTAGCGATGAGAACACGTGTTGTGATCGTGGCACAGGGTATGTGCAGACATGTTGTAGGACTTTACATATTGCTTTGTGCTTATGTTCTGTCATTGTTTTGATCATGCATCTGCTCTGTGCTTATGTATTGATATGCTACTGTATTGTTATGACCATCTGTTGTCCATATACTGTTTTATTTGAGCATAAGGTTAACCGTTACCTGAGATCCAAATAGGAATTGGATCTCAGCTGTAGCTTCAGGGTCGGGAGGACCGAGGATTGGAGATAGGGGCAAGCAGCGGGTGTAGGCTACGGTTACGTAGATTTACTTACCGTTTATGCATTTACTTTTGAACACTAGGATGACTGTATTGATACTATCACACTATGGATAATATTTTATGGTTCAGTTACTCACTCGCTCCAATGCTCAACTCTGATTGATTTCAAAAAAAAAAAATCCGCTGTTAAAATGGGATGTTACATCAAGAACTCACTCTACTCACTCTCTAGCTTCTATAATCAGATCACTTTGGGCTGATTAGTGTGAAGAATTGTGAAGGCCTTAGCTCCCTATTTATAGCAATTTGGCCATTAACTTCCTAACATCTTTTCTTCATTTTTAGCCCTTAGATTAAACTTAGTTGAGAAGTTTAAATCATACCCTTACACCTAGTAAAACGACTTCTCCCTCTCCCTTGCCTCATCATCTTTTTTTTTTTCTACCTCAAAAATCTTATTTAGTTAGGTGCAAGTTGGTGTTTTTATTCAAGATCCATTTCCACTTTTCAAATCTCAATTTTATGACTTAATCAAATGTCTTTTTAAAACTCTTAAATCACTTAAGTATGAATCATAAAAGTTTGTGAAAATCACTTTGGAGATAATCAAGTTCAAGCTTAAATTGTGCTTGTTCATAATATCTACTTATATTTGTTCTATGATCAATGGTTTTCAAGATACGATTTATTTTCTATTGGTTCTCATTTACTTGTGTCCTGAATTTATCCTAATGGTTTTTATCTTACCATTAATTAATTAACCACTTAATCCCTTTATTACCTATGCTTACATCATTATTTACCACTAAAGTCTTCTTAAATTAATGTGAGATTAAGACATATTTTCCTTAAAAGTCTTCATGATTTTAATGCTCCATGTGAACCCTTTAATTGCATTAATGTGAAGTGCAATTTTTCTTCCTTGATTAAGACTTGCATGTGCTTAATTGCATCATTTATTTAATTAATAACTTCAATCCTCTATTCTGATTTTTTATGCACAAACCGTGTACTCCCTCTTTTCTCTTCAAATATTATGTTTTAATTACTTATTAAATCATCTAGAAAGAATTCTCTCATTGGTTGAAGCTTAATTCACATGGATCTCACTTTATGATACTTAATTAAAGCCTTAGGATTTAGCTTTATTAATTTTAATCCAAGCCTTTGATGTTGGGTTGGAAAAATCTAAACACTATTAGTGATATTTGTTAATGATTTAGGATTAAGAATTAATGCAATTACTTAGCCTTTTTAATTAGTAATTTTCGCCACTTTAAATAATTAAAGGGAGAATTAATTAATCTTGGTTAATATTGCTAATATAGTGTTTTAGAGGTTATTAGGCCTAATTGTAAAAATTTGATAGGTTTCAAAATTAATCTTGATGATTAAAAATCCTTTGTATACTAATCTTGGCCTTTAAATATCATTTGGACCTTAATTTAATTGATATATTCTTAATTATGCCCTTTTTAAATTAATAATTAATTAATTTCAAAAATTACAAAAATATTCCAATTATTGCAAATTTAATTGCCCAATAATTGTTGCTAATTTTCTTTAATTAATTTAGGCATCTTTCGATGATTTTTTTATTGCTATTATGATATAGTTAAGATTATACTTGATTATGATATTTTTAGGATATTTTATGATCCATAATAAGATTTAGAAAATTAAATCTCTAGTCACCTAAATTCTAGGGAGACATTACCTAGAAAATAGGATAAACATAACAAAAAAATTGAGACCACATATTCACCTATTTTAAATAGGCATTATTTATCCAAATATAATATTCAAGATATATTATTTATCCAAATATAATATTTAAGATATATTATTTATCCAAACATAATATTTAAGATAAATAATTATTTGGGTATTACACGAAGGATGCCTTTGAAGTTAGTCCTTGAAATTATCGGTGTGAATGTTGTCATCAATTCTTTTCACTGGGTTGGATTGAAAGGAAAACAAATTAAGGAATGAACATTCGAGCCTCAAGTTATTCTGTATATTGGTATTATAGTTGGCCATTTCCTTGCGTTCCTTCCTACATTCATACTTACTGTCCTTAGTTTCATTACAAGGCTCATAATATTTGAAGAAGCCCCTTCTTCTTCTTTGGTCCTGTATTTTTATACTTTTGCTCTAACATGTTCACTGTACAATGATGTTAGCAAGGTTTGAAGAATTAGTTAGCAATGACAGAATCTGATTTTTCCCCCTCCCCGAGTCCATGTATTTGAGCCTATTTTTATGACTTTATTATACATAGTGATTGAAGTTTGATGTGATTGATTATTTGTTTGTTGTAACTGGGTCCGCATGAGCAAGATTGGGGGCGACGAAGAATGGCAAGAACGCGGCAACGAAGAAAGTAGTGAATGTGGTGGGCTTAAAGGAGGCGATGGCAGGGGTGAGTATGGAGGGGACGACGGCATTGAATAGGGAGGCTGTGGGAGCAAAGGTGGAGGAGAAGGTCGTGATACTAAAGGAGAGGGGGGCTGTGACTTGAATAGCACGTGTCTCTTTGTAGGTGGCTGGATGGATTGAATAATGGCTAAGATGAAAAACTATTGAGAGATGAAGAGAAATTGGGTACTGAGAGAATCTGCTCCCCTAGTTTACGCATGTAAGATAATAAAGGAATTTACAATTAATTATTTAATTAATTCATATATGTTAGTTTTTTGAAGTGCCAACGACAAAAGCCTACATAGCTTCAAGTGCGGATATTGTCACTCACAACCAAACTACCACTCGATTCTATTTATGTTTATTTTGATCAAATCTCACATATCGAGGAGAGGTAGTTAACTCAATGATTATGGGGGTAAATTTTCAACTTTGCCCTCATTTATGATTGAGTATTTTTAAACTATTTCTTTTCTCTCTACCTCTATGGGTATAATTAATATGAGTAAAATTGTCACAATTTCATTTATTACATAAAACTGGACTTATAAATAGGACCAATTTTTTTGGTCAAAATGGACTTATGAATAGGACCAGAGTGGTATAACTTTGAGTCATTAAGCTTCGATTTATATATGATAATGAATATTATAATTAACAAACTTTGTTGTAGACTTGTAGCTTTTTAGGTTTACTATACCACTTCCACTTCCATCCTCTTCTCTATCTTAGCCGTTGGATTGAAATCTCAACGGTTCAGATTTAATGATTTATAAAAATATTAATAAAATATTAAGTTATAATATTTTTATAAATAATTAGATTTGAATTGTTGAGATTTCAATCTAACGGCTAAGATGAAGAAGAGGATGAAAATAAAAGTGGACCATAGCCAAACCGAACTTTCTACATTGTAGTATTATGCAGACTCGTATTGTAAGATAAGACCTTATTAAATTTTATATTTATTATTGCCTATAACTGTCAATTTAAGCAACAAATTTGACTGTTATTTACAAAATAACAGTAAAATTTTCCCTTCTCCAATCTGTAGAGTAATTCTGAATAAAATATATTTGATATTTACAATTTAATCATTATATTTTTGTGAGCTTATATGACAGTCAAATAAATGCTAAATAAATATTGTAGATAACGGTTATCAAAATTACTATTCACATGATAAAATAACCTTCAAATTTTATTTACCAAAAATATTCAAATTTTAGCATTTATGCAGTACTATATAGAGCCATAAGCTTTTAGAAAATGTGGAACCAAAATTCAATCATGTTAGTTCTCTACGTGTTTATATAATAACTGACAATTATAAACTTAAATGGAGTTAATGGTTAAGTTAAAAGTGTTTGAAATTTGTTCAAACTTAACCAAGAACTTAATCCTTGTCCGCAAGACTAAACTCAAGTTAACACATTATTTTACTTATAATATAAAATCAGGCCACGCTCAGTATAATGGAGGTTTGGATGTTGCTCAAAAGGTTTTAAGATCTGATGGCATTAGGGGATTGTTTAGAGGGTTTGGCCTATCTGTTATGACTCATTTGCTTATCCAATTTCCCTTGCATGTTTGAATGGCTAGGAATACCTTCAAATTGGGAAAAAAAATATGATGTAAATTATATTTTGTTATGATTTCTTACTATCAATGGATAAATTTGCCATTATTCTTTTGAAAGTACCTTATTTTTTACAGGTTTTTTTTTTCTAATTTTTTTTTTTTTTTTGTCTATTTTTTTTTTTAAATTTTTTCTGATTTTTTATATTTTTTTAAAAAATAAAATGAACTTTGCAAGGAAAAATTGTTTCCTCGCAAATTTTGGAATTTGGCGAGGAACACTTCTTCCTCGCAAAATTTGGGATTTTGCGAGGAAAATCGCAAATTTCAAGATTTGCGAGTTTCCTCGCAAATTTTTGAATTTGCGAGAGAAATAGGCATTTTAGGAAAATCATTTTCAAGTCATTTAGACTTAGGTTGACTCGTACTATAGTGTCTAGAAAATGAAAATTTGAGTTTATAGATAACTGACAATTTTTTTCAAAGTTAATTTTATTTTAAAGCAAACTTGAGCTAGTTATGGTAAACTCGTTTTTCAAAGTTTGTGTAGTTTGTGTAAGCCAAGAGTTTTTCAAAGTATTTTCAACTTAAAGTGACTTGAGCCTGTACTTGGAAACTCCAGCCTAGTTTTTTATGGACTTAAACTTATTTTTAGATTAAATAAGTCTTAAACTCAAGTGAGTCACTTAATAACTTGAGCTTACGCAAACTCAAACATTTTCAAAATGCTATCGCGGAGCTCATTTCAAAAGAAGATATAAACTCGAGTTTACGCCAACTGACTCGAGTCATGCACTTGAGTGTTTAAACCTAAGTTTCAATCTTAGAGAGACATCTTCATTTAAACTTCAAATCTATTTTTAAAGAATATGATGATGTGACTCGAGCCTAAAATATTAAACTCGAGTCATGCACTCTAGTTTGCTTAAACAAACTCAAGTGTTAAGCGTCTCTGTTTTTGAAATCATCTTGTCCATATTTGTGAAATCTTTGTGTATGATCTATATACTTCATATAATCTCTCATTACTATTTTTAACTATGTTTAATCAAGTTGCTAGTGAGTTTCAGATGATCAAACCAGTGTTTGAATGAAGATTAGCCATAAAGCAAAAGATGATGTCAGAGCATTAAATGTTGGTCCAGAAAACTAAGCACGCATCTGACAAATCATTCTCTGCACATTCCAAAGGCTTTAATGTTTCTTTCCTCATCTGGACGCCTAATCTCTCAATAGATATATCTCAAGGAATGCAAACAAACAATGTCAGGCCACATTGGATGAGTCAAAGTATCAAAGAGAATACCCTGGTCTTAACCTAACAGCTCTTCTGAGTGCTTCCAATAGCCACATTAATGTCTCTAATGGTCATTAAATGTTTCCATCATATATAAGCTAAATCATTTAATTCTCAACAAAAAAGAACGTAACAATCAAGAGAGACAAAAACGCTTAACTTGCATTTATTGTTCCATTTTCAAGTGTAATATCTTCTGATATAAATATTCTTCAGTGTTTATCAATATGTTTTTTAAGAGAGTTTCATTTCTGATTATTAAATCATTGTAAGAATCTCTAGTCGTGGGACTTTGAAATTGGATTATCAGTTTACAATTTGTAAGGGGGAAGTGTATCCTAGTGAGAGGATAACTTTTGAATACATAGTGTGAATTTGATTGAAATGATAGTGAAAATCCCCGAGAGTCTGGGGACTGGACGTAGATCAAGAGTTGAGACCGAACTAGTATAAATCTTCTGTGTTAAGCTCTCTCTCTCTCTCTCTCTCTCTCTCTCTCTCTCTCTGTTTTACCCTGTTCTTCGTCTGTTTACTGGGTGTTTCGAAAAGAATTTTTAAAATCCCCATTTCACCTCTCTTAGTGATATTTTGCCATTTACAAATCATTGGTCCCAACTAACATCCAACTATTCTCTCTATTACTTTTTATAAGTTAGGAATAATTGAATCACAGTTGTTTGAAAAGATAGTTAAAATTGGTAAACTGCAATAAATTTGTATAAAATAAAGTTCACTACTTAAAATTGCCCTCATTTATGAGGAAGAGAGAGAATATGCGGTGGAAAAAGAAGTGCAGTGTGAAGAGAGAAAGTTATCTTGAAAAATAGGGAATTAAATTAATAGTTGCTATAGTTAAGTGAGGATAAATGGGGATTTTACAAAAAGACTTTTGACACATCCCCAAAACTTATTTTATAAAGGGTTCTCATTAGGTGATATTCTCTTATGTGCTTCTTAGGTGCTATTCCCTCTAATTAGGGGATTAAGATTTTTTTTTAAATTTTATATATTATATTTATTTAGATTAGATTATATGCTGCCTCTTGAAATTTTTTTGCACCTATATATCAAATTAATTAATTTTCGTCCCGCATTCAAAAATATTTTTCCCGTAACCGAATATCTTGAAAATTAATTAATTTGAAACATGACATAAGCAAGAATACTAAATGGAACAAAGAGAGTACTAAAAAAAATTTCAAGATGCATCATATAATCTAATCTATATAAATAGAATATATAGTTTAAAAAAAAATTAAAAAAATCAAAATAAAAATACTCTAATTAGAGGGAATAGCACCTAATGTGAACTCTTTTATAAAAGGAAACATGACATAAGCAAGAATACTAAATGGAACAAAGAGAGTACTATTTAATTAAGTAACTATTGGGTTATGAACTTCACTCAGGTCGCCACCATGACCTTAACCTATAGGAGGTTTGGATGGCAAGTGAACGTAATCTTTTTGATAGCATTCATTTAATACTCAACTAAATCCCAACCAGGAAAAACAATGTGGATCTTTAATTTACCTCTTTAATAAAATATCGTAGACACATGCTGGCATAAACAAATATCGTAGACACAAAACTGAAATTACCCTGACATCTATCAAATATATGTTAGGTTATTTCAGAAATGCCAACGACAAAGGCGTAAATAGCATTATCTGTGGATATTATCACTCACGACTAGACTACAATCTTTGACAAGATATTTGTGTGTCAATAAGCTTCACTTTATATGTGATAATGAATACAGTTGTTAGCGAACTTTGTTGTAGACTTGTAGCCTTCTTGTCTCCTTGTAACTCAACGACAAATAGGTACGAGCCTATAGAACAGATCCTTTTCAAGTGAGGTCGTGACTTGTTGCTTTGTACATTGTACTATTATGCAGGCTCGTATTGTGGTCCTTAAATTTTATGGTTACTATGGCTCATGACTGTCAAATTTAAGCTAAATGAATTCAAGCAACAAAATTGACTGTTATTACTGTAAAGTTTTCCCTTATTCTACAATATATATGTAGACTAAATCTGAATAAAATATATTTCATATTTAGCATTTAATCATCATACTTTTTCCCTTATGCCAATTGGAGATGACGATTATCAATGTTACTGTTCAAAAGTTAAAATAACCTTTAAATTTTATATACAAAAACAAAAACCCTTCAAAGTTTATCATTCATGTAGTACTGTATGTATGGTGTAACATTCTAGATTTTGGGATTAAGAAATTAGAAATAATATATGGGAATTAAATTGGGAAAGTTGGCCAAGTAATTGAAATGAATTATTTGAAAAATTAGGGAATTATTTTTCCTTGTAATATTTAGGAAAAAAAAAGAATAAATTTAAGGAAATATTTGCAAGAGATAATTTTAGAATAGGACCCACAACAACACAACACTCACCTCCCATATTATCTTTTGCTTAAACTTGCAGCACCTCAATAAACCATTTAATATAAAGAAGTCACGTGCCATTCTTATGCAAACCAATTAACCATATACTAATAGAACCTATCACCTCTCAACTATTTCAATAATTCTCATTCGGCCCACATGCATTTCAGATAGCAGCAAGCCATATACAGCTCCATCATCTATTTTTTCTCCATACGACACATACTCCCTTATTACCCATAAACCTAATGGACTACCCAACCCATTACCTCCTGTTTATGCAAATCAATTATTCTTACTGCACGCACGAACTGAGCATGTTGTTCAGAGAAAGATAACAGCAAATCAGATTGCCGTACTCCCTCGTCAGCATATCTCATCTCGGCCCTCAACTGTACACGCAAGAGCATGAGAACGCAGACACCTCTCCTTCAACACGAAAGCACAGTGATGACAGCCTCTCCCATACCTCTCAGAGCCCAACGCTGTAAACCCCTTGGACTGGACCATTAGTTCTTTATTTAATTACTGCTCATTGACTCATATTCATTCCAAAGCCATTAGCCAAAAAACCAGAGCTGAGTCCGACTAAAGAGAGAAAGACGAGGAAGGAGATGAAAGAGGTCCAACCGTGATCATCCTCATTCAGTCTTACTCTGCACAAAATCCATAAAAACAGAGGCGAGAGTGACGGTTAGAAGCAGAGAGTTCAAACGTGCAAGCTAGAAACTAACCGAGATGAGTCTTCGAGCTTCTCTCCTTCTAGTTCCGTGAGTTTCCAACGTAAGTTCTTGAGTATGAAGCCATTAGGAATGTAGCTATGATTCCATATGGATGCTTTGCTAACTGAATACTAAAACAGAGGAAGTTTTTATATAGCATGTACCCCACGTTGGAAAATTCCCAAAACAGCCACATGAACCCTTAGAAAATAATAGGAAACTTGAATGATATTTATAAAACCCAAAGCTGTTGACACACACATATATATAAATATGTATGTTTGTATATATATATGTGTGTGTGTATTATATATATATATATATATGTTATATATATATATGTGTATACACACACATACATAGATGTATGTATGCATGTATGTGTGTGTGTGTAAACAAGGCATAGTTTACATGGTGAATAGTAATGATCAAACCCAAAGCTTTGTTGTTCCTATATATATATATATATATGCACACAAACCATAGAGAAAGTGAAAGAAACAATATAGAGTATAAGATAGAATTAATGAATTATATTATTGATATTTAAAGAGTATGAATATGGTCTTATATGGACATGTACATTAGTGTTAAGCGTGTCTGTTTCCACAGTGAAAGAAACAATATAGACTATAAGATAGAATTAATGAATTATATTATTGATATCTAAAGAGTATGAATATGGTCTTATATGGACATGTGCATTAGTGAAGTTAAGCGTGTCTGCCACAGGGTTTGAGAAATAAAATATATATAATCCCACTATTTCTAAGTCAAAGATTTGGATCCTAAATCTTTGCTCATACTCCACACGACCATATCAGAATAATATTTTATAGTGATTTTCATGATTAGCCATCATTATGCGTCAACTAGATTTGTATACCAGTACAGTTGCTAGCTTTTCCCTCACCAGAGCATATAAATAATGAGGTTCCCTAGACAGACACTTGTTTTGAACTTGGTAGCGATTAAATATTGCAACAGACAATTTTACAAATCCAAAAACCAAACTAATAATTACATAAAGACAGGTGGTTTTAACCTGATAACTAAAGCTTAGATTGTATTCATTTCAATTACCAGAAGCCCTAGATGACTATAAAGATCAGCTTTGATTTAATTTATTTGAAGTCCAAATAAAATGTCCTTAATTACTCCTTACACATGCATATTGCTTATGGGCTCCTATTAGTTAATCAAGGTAAGTACTTAAATATCTCACCCCTATGCTGCATTATTTTAGACATGCATGGTCAGATCCTAAGTACATGCCTCAAATATCGAGCCCTTGATAATTTTGCAAACATACACAAGCTCTCTCAGCATTTATCAAATATTGAGCCCTTGATAATTTTGCAAACATGAAATGTTACAAGCTCTATATGCAGCATTTATGGGTATAATTAATATAGGATTTCATATCACTATCTATTATTATTTGTTATTTTTAATTCATTTCACAGCAACTAATAACCTGTATTTAGGTGGATAAATTGAAATGTTAGAGATGTAAACAATTTACAAAACCTATATCAAAAGTCACTTTTGAGTTACTCAAATAAGTATTACCAAAGGAGTTTTGCAAAAATTATGCTCAAGTATACCTATGACTATTTTATTAAAAATATTAACAATAGAGACAAGTTAAAGCTTGTATTATATGTGTGTATATGCACATAATGTAATGTAGTTGTATTTAGTCTTGGGAGCTAAAATTTTTAAATGGGACTATGGCGATCATTGTTTAGATACTCCCAAATATTAAATAAATGTCTCAAAATATTAAAGCATGATTAAAGTTTGTTTTAATGATAAGAGTAACAAAAAATATAATAATAATAATAATAATAATAATAATAAATAAATAAAAAAAGGAGAATTAATAGTTATAATGGTCTTACTTTAAAACATTGAAGAAGTTCAAGTTTCTAACACCAGAGATTTTATTTATTCGCAAAGTTGAGATTGGTAACTTAATCTCCAATTCCTTGTGTTTTTATATATGCCTTGTATGTTCATGTATTATGGATTCTTGGCTAGGTTTGTATGCTTGAGTCTATGCATTTTATTCAGCTAGCTGTGGATTATTGTTTTTAAATGATAATGCTGCATGATTGTTTTTCAAGTGCTGAGGATTTGTGTCTGGGACATGTAGCACTGTGTGTGCTTTCACCGGTAACGATACATGTGTTATGTGCTATGTAGTCTAGTTGCGATGTGTTTGCCGAATGTTTTCTTTTACTTTTCAATATATAAAATATTTGTCATGTATGAGTTGCACTTTGAATATGAGATTAATTGTTACCCTGAGATTCATCTGATAACTGAATCTCAGAAATCCTAAGGATTCAGGAAGATGTTCTAGATCTGGAAGTATGGTGATACAGCTGGTGTAGATGAAGAAGACCCCGAAGGAGGAATTTATTTAAGGAATTTATTCAAGTGAATTTTATATATATTATTTTATATTGTATATTACTAACTATTCGACTAACATTAATTTAGGATAATTGTATAACCAATATCCTCCAACGGGATTAACCTTGACTATTTCTTAATTATTAAAATTGTATAACGCAAATATTCCTCTGGGAATTAAAAATTAACCAACATATGTCTGGGCACATGTTATCAGTTACTCACCATCCAAATATTATGCATGCTCTCTGTTGTGAATTACTCTGACCTGTTAATGTTGTCACTTTAATAATTACACGTTGATTAGAGTAATAAGAGATATATGAACATAATTGGACATAGAATTAGGGGCATTACATATGGGGCCATCAGGTTTTAGAAAATGTGGAACCAAAGCTCATTCTTTGTTGCCTACTAACATCGAATGATTCTCTCAGTTAATTTTTATGAGATAGGATTTATCGAATCATGTTGTTTGAAAAGATAGTTAAAATTAGTGAAGTGTAGTACATTTGTGTAAAATGAAGTTCGATACGCAAAATTGGCCTCATTTATGAGGAAGAGAGAGAATATGCGGCGGAAAAGGAAAGTGTGGTGTGAAGAGAGAGAGAGAGTTATCTTGGAAAAAGGGAGTTAAATAAATATTGTTGAGTGAGGATAAAATGGGAGTTTACAAAAAGACTTTTGAAAAATCCCCAAAACTTATTTTATAAAAAGAAACATGACATTCTCAAGCATCCATTCATATTAAATGGAACAAAGAGAGTACTATTTAATTAGGTAATTATAAGGTTGGAAACTTTTTGATAACATTCATTTAATGCTCAGCTAATCCCCAACGAGGAAAAAAATGTGGATCCTTGATTTACCTCTTTTTTTAAATACCGTAGCCGGCACATATATAAAAAATATATATTAGACAGAAAAATGAAATTACCCTCTGACATCTATCAAATATTAGGTTATTTCTGAAATGCCAACGACAAAGGCGTACATAGCATGATCTGTGGATATTATCTCTCACGACCAGACTACAATCGTTGACAAGATATTTATGTGTCATTAAGCTTCACTCACTACTACAATAAATGATTTTTACTTCCCTAATTGGTGTCCAATTTTAAAAAAAACAGAAGTTTAAAAAAAAAAAAGCGGTGACATTTTTGTAATTATATATGAGAAAAATTAACTTTTGACGTCTAACTTTTAACTTAGACGCTAAAAGGCACACTTTTGGTGTCTAAGTTTCAAAATTATACTTCAAAAGTATCACTTTTGGCGTCTAATTCTGAAACTTAGACTCCAAAAGTACAGCACGGGGAAAAATATGACAAAAACAGTACTTTTGGCGTTTTAACTTTTAAACTTAGACGTCAAAAGGAAAACTTTTGGCGTCAAAGTTCAAAATTAGATGCCAAAAGTGGCAGAATTTGAAAATAGGGCGGCAAAATGAATTGTTTGACGGCAAAAAGTAGTACTTTTGGCTTCTAACTCTTGAACTTAGACATCAAAAGGAAAACTTTTGGCATCTAAGTTCAAAATTAGACACCAAAAGTTATGCTTTTGGCGTCTAATTTAAATATTTAGACACTAAAAGTGGCGGAATTTAAACCATCTGTGCTCTCATCTCGCGCTCTAGCTAGTAATATTCTCCGTCTCCGCTGCCTCAGTTGACCTCAGTCCTCCGTCCAGATCCAAGAGCCTCTCCTCCTCTCCTCATAGACATGGATTTATTGTTGAACATGGATATGATCTGATTTGACCTTAGTCCTCCGTTCAGATCCAAGAGCCTCTTCTCCTAACTCGGCCGAGTTGACCAAGTCATAGAGTCAGTTTGTTATTTTTTTTTAAAAAAAAGTGGACGTTGTGACTCAGTGACTCCTTCCATGGTGGTGAGTTTCATACCTTCCCACTTTGAGAAAAGGGCAAGTAGAGTGGAGCAATGAGTGATGGAAAAAGAAGAAGGTGATTGTTTGACTCTCACCTCTAGTTCACAACAAGAAGCTTCGTGGCGCCTCCCTGCTTCTCAATGTTGAGATAGAATGAGAAGGAGGAGAGACTGAGAGATAGAGAAAGAGAGAGAGAGAGAGATCTTTGTGACACAAAATGAGAAGGAAGATTGGAGGAGAGACTGAGAGAGAGAGCGATAGATATGAATTTGAAGAGTTGAAAGAGATAAAGAAAGATCTCCGTGAGGTGGACTGGAGGAGAGATTGGAAATGAGATCCTCTCATCATTTATTTTTCTCCTCATTTCTCATGAGTCCATCTGGGCCGTTGATTGGGAAGATGAAAGAAAAATTAAAGTGATATTGTGACTATTCAGATTGATTGGACAGACATAATTTAAAGATTATGAGGCATGATGAGAGAAAACCAACCCAAAAACTGTGTGAGAGGGAGATAAATAGATATGAATTCGAAGAGTTGAAAGAGAGAGAAAAAAATGTCTATGGGGCGTGAAGTTTATACAGTGTTAAAAAAATCTGTGGACGCCGTGAAGTTGAAAATACATTGGTCTGCCCTCTAAAAAAGGGAATGACTCCGGTCTTTTCAACTTCACGTATTTTTTCAACTTCAATTCATATCTTTTCAACACAGTCCGTGAGATTTGTGGATGCCGTGAACTGTGACCTCTTATCTTTTAAAAATCAATAAAATGTTGCACATCCTCCTATATTTATAATTGTCCATCATCACATTACATCCTCCCATATTTTGACCATAAAATATTTATTATTATTAAAATATGAATTTTTATGGCTATTTTAATTAAATTATATTTTTTTTTTATTAATACCGATTTGACTTTGATTTGACCTATTGACCTTGACTGATCAAGATCCCCACCAGGTTTGACGAGAACCTTGTTAATAATAACAACTCTTTCGGTATCACTATAATGCGATGCTTATCAACAAAAAACAATTAAAACATTCAATAGTTTTCACTTCATTCACAAAACTTAATATTTCCAAAGTTGATTTGGATAATAGTAATAATTTTTTATTCACTACAATGTTAGGGTTATTGACAATAATAATTAAGGCATTGGCAAGCTCTCCCTTTTATCACAATATTTAACATTGACAAATGGTTTATTAACAATAACAATTAAGGCATAAACAAGTGCTCACTTCATTCACAAAATTTAACATTCCCAATGAATTTCTATCCGTAATCAAGGAAAACCAATTCACGCCTCTTCATCTTTAGAAGATACTACATTTACAACCATTTGTAGACCCCAACAATGAAAATCGATGAAAACCATGCGTGCTTAGACGAATACACACCAACAAATGCTTTCAACCATGCTCAAGAGGCTATTTGAATCCATTGCAATGGTTACCAAGAGCAAATGGCACGACAAAAATCAACAACAATAATGATAAAAAGAAGAAAAAACAATCATGCATTACCCGAAATATATAATACCCACAAGAAAATGCGAAACAAAGTCTATCCAATGTGCATGTTTGTGATGATAAAACTATTAATGAGCCCCAAATTAAAGGCCGCCATGGATAGGAGGTGTATCAGCATCAATGACCATGGGGGCCTATATTGCAGGGTATTCCATAGGTGAATTGAGAGCTTTTAGGGTTACACTGAGGTAGACGGAATGCTACGCAACAGCAAGGAAGAGATTGTTTCCAAGGGAGAAGAGGGAGACAGTAGTGAATAGGGAGAAAGGGAGTATAGGTAAATTAGCAACATTGGCAAATCCCAAGTTGGTCATCCTTCACTAATTTGGAATTTTTGAAATTGGAGTCATTGATTAAAATATGCGAATTTTAACAACATTTATTTGGAATTATCCCAACAAAATAAACATTGAATCAGATAATAAATAATTTAGTTTAAAGAGATTAAGAAAAATTGTATATTTTACTGCATCTAGAATTAAAAATTAAAAAGTTTATGAAGTTGTTACCTTATATATTTGTTTAACTTAGGCTAAATTATAGGGTTAAATGGAAAATTTGTCGAAAAATAAGTTTTTTGCTAAGTATAACCAGTATCTTTAATTTTGACTGGTGTAATGTTTCTCTAGAATTTCAAAAACAATGCACTATCATCCTATAAGAACGTTTAACCAATGTGTATGAACTGTGTTAGTTGAACAATTCTAAGGTTTAAAGGGAAATTTTACCTCAAAAATTTGTCTAAATGAGACATTAGTATCCTGACCTTTCTATTACCACAATATTTTTAGGTTACCAATATTCAAATAAAAAAAATGATTCAAAAACTCGTTATAACTCAAAATCAAAATATTTTAGGTTTGATTATGACTAACCGTCTCTAGTCGCTTCGCCTATCATTTGTTTGCCAACCTACAGTAAAGGAATTGACCCATGAAGGCACGTATTATTGGCGTTTCACTTACAATGGATGAGTCGCAAAAGATTCCTTGAAGGAAATCCTATCGGGCAGTTAGTAGAATCTTTTTAGACGACTTAGATACATGATCATTGATCAGGTATTGTAAATGGCAAAGCAATCTTATTGCCATTAGGGGTGTTCACGAGACAATACAGGACGGAGACACCCTGTCCCACATCTCATCCCATGAAATACGCCATTCGGTTCTAAATATAAGACATAGTTGACTTTTTTAGAGATATTAAAGAAGTCAATTAAATTATTTTGAGTATTTATATTTATATTTATATTTTTTTTCTCCAAACTAATTAGTTTGACTAATAAACTGATATATAATTTAAGGATACATAACATATATGATATGATTAACTTATTTAGCTTCCTTAATCTAAAAAAAAAAAAATCAACTATATCTTATATTTAGGACTGGAGGAAGTATCACGAGATGACATTTATGTCATGTTTCCCATCCCAACTCGGTGATGTCTTAGTCTTGCATGGGACGGGTATGGGACCAAGTCGTCTCATATAAAAAAACAAAGAGGGAGAGAGGGGAGAGAGCCCAATCATGTACCTCTATTATTGCTGAGCAAATGTGAGAAGCCACCCAATGGTTGAAGAGCTTATTTGGGATTAAGCAAGACAAAAACCATGTTCTTGAGGGACAACTCAGAGATTTGTGTCACAACGCAATTACCACCAAATATCTCGTCCCTCAAATTGAAGATGATAGAACGAAGTAAGGCTCCTACAAGGATGTGGAATTGATGCTCTCCAACAAAGCATGACAGAAGGGTCCTACAAGAAGCAGGAGAAGATTTATATACAGGAAGCAAGTGCCATGCATGCGTGACTGCAACCTGCAATTGCAAAGGCGAGATGGCGGATGCAAGAAGCCAAAAGAGAGAATGAGACTGTGACTGCAAGAACGAGATGAGAGGTTGTGAACTATGAATGTGGGATGAAAGGTTGTGATTGTAACAATGAAACTACTATACCACATACGTAACCATTTAAAATCATTTTAAAGTCTACTTTGGTAGAAAATGAAAATGTCAAAAGAAAAAGTTTACAATGGTAGAAAAGAGTTTGACAAATATTTGAAAAGCTAACCATGGTAGAAAAAGAACTTAACCAATTAATCAAACCCTACTTAACGGCATTATATATGATAAATAGGGCAAGACATATTGTTAATGTCTATCACAGATAAAAGAATTTTACTAAAATATTCACAAGCAAAACAATGTTAGAAAGGGTACAACCTGTCTAACAAGGTTTTAAGAAAGTGTACCCCTGATAAATGGTTGTAACAATAACAATCATGATAGAATCTCATATAAGATCCAAGCCTTATTAAGCCCTTAATTGCCATGATCCACTAAAAATCAACCCAAGTGGAGTCCTCAGCCAGAGTTGGTTTTGCATCTCGGTAACCTCCAATAAGGTCTCTAGTGAGAATTTGGGAATACAAACCATTTATCGATGTTCGTAATTGGTTGTTTGATCTTTCTTCTAATTTGAAAAGTTTAATAACCCCAAAACACTGTGACCATTGAAAGTAAAAGATATCAATAGGAAAACTTCTGATGCAAAATTGCCCTTTAGCTTTAGTTAGAATTGTTCAACTAAGGGTCAATATTGGTCAAATGTTACTATCGAGTGACATTAATTGCAAAATTTTTTAAACTTTGAAGTGAAGATTGCGCCAATCAAAATTTAAGGATATCAATTGCAATTATCAAAAAAATTTCAAGGCAAATTTGCCTTTTAACCTTTAATTATACCTTGTAGCATCCCACTTTTTAATATTGAGGTTTGGAGTTAATTAATAAATGATTATTGATAAAAATGAGCTATCTATTAAGTAGTGGCATTTGGATGTTTGAGGCTTAGAAGCTCTAAGGATGATAATTGGAAGTCATATCTTTATATTTACAAACAGCTTTGGAATTTGGGAATTTTTGAGAACCAATTGATAATATTTTTGAGTGATTCTCTTTATATTAGAAAGTAGACATCGCAAGCTTTTCATTGAGTTCCAATTTACAATTTTTGAAGATATGTAGTTAGATATGAATTTTTGAAGTTTTCCCTTTTCCTCTGTGTCATTGGCTTTAGCGAACTTCATAGAAACACAAGGTCTTCTCTGTGTCATTTGCTTTAGCGAAGAGTACATTTTCTGAAGTGGATGCATCGATTTCTGGGTTATAAAATTGCTCAGAATGTGACTTTTTTCAGAGGGTTTTTGAAGGGGATGTGTCTTGGCTTTGCTAGGGCTTGTAGAATTTGACCTTGGTGTATTTTAAGATACAAGAAAAGAATTTGTGTTCCCAATGATGATAAGATTAAAAGAACTATCCTAGAAGAGGCCCATCGGACCCAGTAGATCATACATCATGGAATCACCAAGATGTATAATAACTTGAAGCAAAAATATTGGTGGCCAAAGATAAACAGTAATGTGACTAATTTTGTTTTGTGATGTTTGACATGTCATAAGGTTAAGAATGAACACCAGAGACTACTAGAGCTACTTCAAAATCTAGATAGCCCTAAATGAAAATGGGATAGTATTTCTATGGATTTTATCATGGGTTTACCGCTAATCCGAGCAAGTTATGATGTTATTTAGGTGATCATGGATCGATTGACGATGTCAGTACATTTTTTATCGATAAAAGTGGACTACCTTTTAGAGAAGTTGGCTGACTTGTACATTAAGTAGATTGTTCGTATACATGGGGTGCTAGAGAGCATCATATTAGATCGAGATCCAAGGTTCACTTCAAACTTTTGAAAGTCTCCACAGAGGGCTATAGGTACAAAGTTGAAGTACAATAGTGCTCTCAGGTAGATGGTCAGACCAAGAGGACTATCCAAATTCTTGAGGACATGTTGAGGGCTTACGTCATTAAAATGTTAGGTAGTCGGGATAAGCTATAATACCCCAATCTGCCACTCACTTTTGTTAATGAAGGTGTTCTACGGTGCATGCTCCATTTCTTTCATTTTCAGCCAAGCTTAGTGGCTAAGTAGGAAGTATATATATATTTTATGATCTTTATCTCTATTATCACAAAGACATACGTATACATTCCATCTCCTTAACAAAGTAATGAAAGGATGACTCAAATACCACATATCTCCCATATTTTATTTATTTCTTCATGGTGCACAAGTTAGGCCAACCCATTACACATTTGGAAATCAGATTCAGCACCTACGTAGAAGTGCACTTACTCATTATTCTATGTACCACTTTGAACTAGTCTTAGCCTATAAATAGAGAATGTTTTCTCTTCATTCTTCACACAATCAGCTCCAAGCAGCTGAGTATTGAGTAGTAAGAGTGAGAGTGAGAGTGGTGAAAGTTGAGGAGCAAGGTGAAGGAGTAAGAACTTCAAGAGGTAAGTTCTTGAGCTCTAGTTTTTAGATGTTAGTAGAATTTTAGTTTAATCTATGAATTTGTAAAATAATTTTATCTACATGATATTAAGGTTAATATGGTTTTTAAAATGCAAAATAGATAAAGAACAAGGTAGAAAATGATTCTTGTATTCAAAAGATCAAATTTGCAAAAGTTGAGAAAATTCCCGATTTCGAGTGTTTATGGAGTCTCGTCATATTGTAGGAATTACTGTATATATTAAATCACGTCCTAAAATCATGAAACATTAAAGGGGTAAATTAGACATGTATATCTTTCCATTGATATAAATTTTGTAAATTTTTGAGGTCTGTACAAAAAGAAACTAATTCTTGAAGTTGGGTCACGTTTTGGAAGTGAAACTGTAACAACGTTTGAAAACAGAAAAACTGGGAATGACTCATATATTTCGACTAAAAGCCATTATTTTTATTTAAAATTAGACATGTCAATGGTCATGGGAAATTTTACGGAACCTCATTTCGATTTTTGTAGAATTAATTATGATTTTACGAATTTTCTAACAAAACTGCCCAGAAAATACAGCAATAGCGTTTTTAAAGGATTGTAAGGGTAAAATTGGAATAATGAATCTATCATGGGTAAAAAGATCATTAGTGGCTAGAATATCTCTTAGAATATTATTTATAAGGGAATAATGCGGTAATAATATTATAGGCTATCCGAGAAAACGTACCGACAGACAGACATACCGCTATCCGCACGGACTAAGGTACGTTCGCGTACAGTAACTTTAACTCTGATGTGACTTGTATGCTTATTTGTGATAGATGATTTCATACAGTCATGGACTAAGACTTGGTCTTAGATCACCACCTATACATTCAGCTTATTACGGATTATAGTCTTGATAATACCGTTGAGTTTTCCTAGCGCTGAGGACACGAGAGATCGTCGTGGCACTGGTTAGTGCAAACGTGGGTGACTTTACATGTGCTGTGTGCTATGTATTGTTGTTATGTTAACCTTACATCTGCTGTGTGCTTATGTGTTGGTTATTGCTGAAATGTCATAAATATCTGTCATACATGTATTGTTTACTTGAGCATGAGGTTAACTGATACACGAGGTCCGATGGGCATTGGACCTCGCCTTTTAACATAGCCGTGGCGGAGGACCGAGGACTGATGACAAGGGTAAGCAGCACGCATGAAGACCCGATTGGAGATTTTCATTTTGGGATGTGTATTTTCAATAATGGAATAATTGTAACGTTATTAAAACCAGTCAGATACACCATGGTTAACATTTTTTTTAATACTTATCAGTTACTTACTTATTTGCTCCGATGCTCTACTCTGATAAAAATATGTTTTTCCGCTTTTGAAAAATGGGGTGTTACACTTTTGGTATCAGAGCATTCATTCTGGCACAGATCTAGCTATGTTACTGTAAATGGTTTGGTGCTTAAACTAGAAAGGGTCTTTGTGGTTGTCAATCAGTCACCCTAGCACGCGGTGAGACTTCCATAAAATATACCCACTGGCCAAACTTGTTTGAGTAACGGGGAGTTAGACTCTTTGCATTTTGACAAAACATTTTTTTTGAAATGAGTACTGATGTGACCTTGGTGTAATATGTAGAAATGAACAGAGACGATAACCCATATATCATGTACCATGGGAGGTGGAGACGTACCGCTAGAAAGTCTGTAGTGTCGGAAATGGTGGGAAGAAGGCTGAACCCTGACCCTATCTATCCTCCACCCGAACCTAAATATCATCCCGGACCAGAATATCCTGACGAACCTGAATATCACCCCGGATCAGAATATCCTGATGAACCTGAATATCACCCAGAACCAGTTCATGCCGTACCCCTGAATATAGTACACCATGGACCAGCAGAACCCGATGGATCAAGCCATTCCTCAGTAGGAGACAATTTTGACTATCCTCAAATCCAAGACCTTGAAAACGGTGATGAAGCTGAAACCCCATACCTACAATATGCCCTAAATGATAAACTTATATTGACGCAAGCCCTACAATTAGACCTTGTGAAGGCGTAACAAAACTCAAAAACCAACCAAAAGAAATACCTACTTTTC
Source organism: Acacia melanoxylon (assembly GCA_019022615.1). Classification (NCBI taxonomy): domain Eukaryota; kingdom Viridiplantae; phylum Streptophyta; class Magnoliopsida; order Fabales; family Fabaceae; genus Acacia; species Acacia melanoxylon. Next base: position 6,634,053 of record JAFJYJ010000027.1, read on the forward strand.
TTAGACCGAGTCGAAGAATTCTATGTAATGAACTTACAATTCCAAATTCCTTACTCTCCCGAAGATTGGATCAGATCCACTTTGTACCATTTTCCCCGAAACCGTTTTTGGGTGGAAAAGACAAATGAACTCCTAGGGAAGGGACTTATCCAAAACGTCCGTACCTACCTTTGGCGTCTCAAATGCCTTGTGTGCCAAAACATGTAGCAAAAGAGAGGAAGAAAATCGGTGCCAGTAAAAGGAAATTGTGGAAAGAAGTAGTAGAAGCTAGGGTGTTGTGGTTTGTGCTGTAATATATAAGCTAGTTTGATAAGTATGAAGCATTAATAACTGTAACATAGTGACGAATATATATATAGATTTTAGTTTGTGTTACTAGCTAAGTCTCTCTAATATTTGTGTCTGTTGTGTTAATAAAATAAAGGAAATTAAGAATGGCAAACCTAAGAGGAGCCGGAGTCCCCAGAGGCCGAGGTAGAGGTAGAGGTAGACAACCACGAATGGTACAAATCCCAGTACCAGATCCTGAGCAACGAGGTCAAGTACCAAATCAACCAGAGCAGGATGAGTTGCAAGAGATGAGAAGAATGCTGCAAGAACAGAGGACTCTTATTGATGTACTCCTGACTGAAAGACAGGAGAGGCAAGTTGAAGGACGACAAGTCGAGGAAGAACACAGCACTGAGGAAGAAGATAAAAACGAACAAGACGACGAACGTAACAATGAAGCTGAGGAATCAGATCGATCTCGATCACTACCGCGACAGGGGAGAGCAATGGCAGCGTTGCCTCAACCCAATAGAGTGGTTGAGACTACGCAGTACTGGGTTACCCAATTCTGCAAGATGAAACCACCAGCTTTTCGGGGTAAGCTCGACTCAGCTGAGGATTGGTTAATGAGGTGGACAAGATCTTTGAAGTCATGGAATGTCCGAGAACGAGAAAAGCTCGGTTAGCAATTTATAAACTAGAAGGGGATGCGACCGATGGTGGAGGAGCATTGCGGTAACACTACGGGCGTGCTACGTCCCATCACATGGGAGAAATTTATGGAAAAATTCAATGAGCAATACTTTCCTCCTCTCGTGCGAGATGATCGGAGAATCGAATTCCTTCACATCCAACAAGGTCAAGAGGAGTCATTTGATGATTACTTTGCCGGTTTACCAATTTGTCTCGATACTCATCACATTTGAGACGAAATGATGATGAAGGCGTATGGCAAATATCTTGATTTACGGGTTGAAGTATGAAATAAAGGAAAAGCTTGTGTCTCATCAATTCTCGGAGTTAATTCAAAGCAAGAGAATCTTGTCGGCCGATTGAACGAAACTTGAAGGAACTACGTAAGTTCAGAACCTTTAATAGCAGCGGTGTAAGTCGTGGCGGTTTTAGCCAAGGAAACTCCTCGCAGAAGAGGAAGGCACCTTGGAGCAACCCCAAAAGCGGAAACACGAGACCATTCCAAGTCGGGGCGTGAGAACTATCCAAGGATGTCGGGACCCGACCATGCCCAAAATGCGGGAAGTACCATCAAGGTGTAAACTGTGATGGGAAACAAATTTGCTACAAATGTCAGAAGCCGGGGCACATTAGCATGAATTGTCCTCAAAGAGCTGCAGAGATAAGGCCACAGAACGCAGGCCGAGTTTTCGCGCTAACCAATGCTGAGGCCAGAAAATCTCCTGAGATGATCCAAGGTACTATCTCTCTTAATGGGAATCTGCTACAGGCATTGTATGATTCGGGTGCTAGTCATTCGTTTATTTCTTATGACTGTGCAAAACGTTTAGGAATGCATGCCTATAGATTACCTTATGACCTGATAGTATCTACACCACTTGGCGTGAAATCCTTAGCTTCTGATGCATGTCTAAATTGTATTGCGAGTGTGAATGGACGAGAGTCTAATATAGATCTTATCCGGTTACCACTTCATGACATCGACGTCATACTTGGTCTCAATCGGCTAACGGCGAACAATGCAATGATCGATTGTGGTAAAAAGGAAGTCTTGTTCCCTCATTCGCAAGGCAAAGATAAGATTGACGTGAGCCTAAATTTTCTCACATTACGGAAGTGAAAGATGTGTGAAGCGGGGATGCCAAGCATATATGGTTTTCTTCTCAATCAAGGCGGAAAACCGAACCTTCACTTAAAGACATCTTAGTCGTGAATGAATTCCCGATGTGTTTCGGAAGATCTCACCGAGTTGCCTCCGAAAGGGAAGTCAAATTCACCATTGAATTGATGCCTGGCACAGATCAATATCAAAAGCGCCGTATCGTATGGCACCAAACGAGATGCATGAGTTGAAAAAGCAACTTGAAGAATTATTGGAGAAAGGATTTATCCGACCCAGTGTGTCACCATGGGCAGCCCCAGTGTTGTTCGTAAAGAAGAAAGACGGGAGCTTACGACTTTGTATCGACTACCGAGAATTGAACAAGGTGACCATCAAGAACAAGTACCCACTTCCCCGGATCGATGATCTACTCGACCAATTATCTGGTTCTTGTGTCTTTTCAAAGATTGATTTGCGCTCGAGGATATCACCGGCCCTACGAGTTAAAGCTTGTGATGTTCCGAAGACGGCCTTCGAGGACGAGATATGGACATTACGAATTCCTGGTGATGCCTTTTGGTTTAACAAATGCACCTGCCGTGTTCATGGACTATATGAATCGAATATTTCGTCAACACTTAGATAAATTTGTAGTGGTGTTCATTGACGACATCCGATCTACTCAAAGAGTAGGGTAGAGCACGAAGAACATCTACGATTAGTGCGAGTGTACTAAGGGAAAAGCGACTCTTTGCTAAATTAAGCAAATGTGATTTTTGGCTACCGAAGTGAGATTTAAGGGTCATGTTATATCACGCGATGGAGTTGCCGTTGATCCCAAAGTGGAAGCGGTTCTAGACTTGGAAGAGGCGGAGACGAAGTGACGGAGATTCGTAGTTTTCTAGGTCTAGCGGGTTACTACCGCAGATTTATCTGAATTTCTCGCGTCTTGCCTTACCATTGACAAAGCTCACAAGGAAAAATCAATCGTTTGTGTGGGATGATGGCGTGAGGGGAGCTTTCAAAGAATCGAGGGAGAGATTGACTACGGCACCGGTGTTGATTATCCCGAGATCCGAGTGAGACTTATGTAGTCTATAGTGATGCCGGTGGGCATGGATTGGGATGTGTTACGATGCGCAGGGCGAGTGGTGGCTTATGCCTCTCGTCAGTTGAAGCCTCACGAGTCGAACTACCCTACGCATGATTTAGAGCTTGCGGCTATCGTATTTGCTTTGAAGATATGGAGGCATTACTTATACGGTGCAACTGTAGAATTGTACTGTGACCACAAGAGTTTGAAGTATCTGTTTGATCAGAAAGAACTCAACATGAGACAACGTCGTTGGATGGAGTTGCTAAAAGATTACGACCTGGAAATCAAGTATCATCCAGGTAAAGCGAACGTCGTTGCAGATGCTCTCAGTAGAAAGTCAGTACAGGTGGCATACATGATGATTCAAGAGCGGAGGCTGCTCGAAGATTTTAGAGATTTAATTTTTCTAAACAAATTAGTTTGAGTACGAAGGCAACCAATGAAGTCTATCTTGCAAGTCTTCTTGTTAGTCAAGGAGAATACGATTTGAGAGGTGAGATTAGAGAAGCTCAAAAGCAAGATGAACGGGCCATTGAAATGCGGAGATGATCTCTCGGGCAAGACACAAGACTATGACCTCTCACCTAGTGGGTTGGTCAGGTATAAGAAGCGGATCTATGTACCACCGATTGATGAGTTAAAGCAGAAAATATTGGATGAGGCTCATAAGAGTAAGTATACTCTACATCCAGGAATGGTTAAGATGTACCAAAATTTAAGATATGAGTTTTGGTGGCCCGGGTTAAAAAAAGATGTAACCCAGTATGTGGCCGGATGCTTGACTTGCCAAAAAGTGAAGATTGAACATCGACGACCCCCGGTCCTCTTCAAGGACCGGAAATTCCGGAATGGAAGTGGGAGAATGTAACCATGGATTTGGTGGTAGGATTGCCCAAGATCGGGAATCACGATGCGATCTGGGTAATTGTTGACCGATTTACTAAATCATCACATTTTATCCCCATCAGCATCAACCATTCCCCAGAGCGGTTGGTGGAGATTTATATCAAAGAGATCGTGAGACTCCATGGTGTGCCTAAAAGCATTATCTCTGACCGAGATCCACGATTCACATCCCGTTTCTGGCAGGCATTGCATGTAGCTCTGGGTACCAAGCTTAAATTTAGTACGGCTTACCACCCTCAGACCGATGGTCAGTCAGAAAGGACAATACAGACGTTAGAAGATATGTTGAGAGCGTGTGTATTGGATTTTAAAGGAAGTTGGGATCAACATCTTTCGTTGGCAGAATTTGCGTACAACAACAGCTATCATGCGAGCATTCAAATGGCTCCGTTTGAGGCATTGTACGGGCGAAAGTGTCAGTCACCTCTGTGCTGGACAGAATCATCTGAGAAACAATTGCTTGGGCCGGATATGATTGATAAGACCTCCGAACAAATTGCTTTCATCAAAAGGAGACTCCTAGCAGCGCAAAGCAGACAGAAGAGCTATGCTGATAAAAGAAGAAGACCTTTGGAATTCGTAGTCGGAGATCATGTGTTTCTGAAGATATCCCCAGTAACCGGTATCGGTAGAACACTTAAGAGGCGAAAACTAAGCCCTCGTTATATAGGGCCGTTCGAAATCCTGGCAAAGCGAGGACCAGTCGCTTACCAAATAGCCTTACCCCCGAACCTAAGCAACCTCCATGAAGTTTTCCATGTTTCTCAGTTGAAGAAATATCAATCAGACCGCGATCATGTTATTGAGTATGAAGAAGTCGAAGTGCGACATGACAATACTTTCGAAGTCGAGCCAGAGCAGATTCTCGAATTCCAAGAGAAGCGGCTTAGACACAAAAGCATTCCGATTGTGAAGGTAGTCCGGAAGGGTTTATCTCCTAGAGAGGCAACTTGGGAAACGAAAGAAGACATGAAGGAAAAATATCCGGAGTTTATGGCTCGGTTTACGAGATGGTGTATAGTAAATTTCGAGGACGAAATTTAATTTTTACAGGGGGAGAAATATAATACTCCAATCTGCCACTCACTTTTGTTAATGAAGGTGTTCTACGGTGCATGCTCCATTTCTTTCATTTTCAGCCAAGCTTAGTGGCTAAGTAGGAAGTATATATATATTTTATGATCTTTATCTCTATTATCACAAAGACATACGTATACATTCCATCTCCTTAACAAAGTAATGAAAGGATGACTCAAATACCACATATCTCCCATATTTTATTTATTTCTTCATGGTGCACAAGTTAGGCCAACCCATTACACATTTGGAAATCGATTCAGCACCTACGTAGAAGTGCACTTACTCATTATTCTATGTACCACTTTGAACTAGTCTTAGCCTATAAATAGAGAATGTTTTCTCTTCATTCTTCACACAATCAGCTCCAAGCAGCTGAGTATTGAGTAGTAAGAGTGAGAGTGAGAGTGGTGAAAGTTGAGGAGCAAGGTGAAGGAGTAAGAACTTCAAGAGGTAAGTTCTTGAGCTCTAGTTTTTAGATGTTAGTAGAATTTTAGTTTAATCTATGAATTTGTAAAATAATTTTATCTACATGATATTAAGGTTAATATGGTTTTTAAAATGCAAAATAGATAAAGAACAAGGTAGAAAATGATTCTTGTATTCAAAAGATCAAATTTGCAAAAGTTGAGAAAATTCCCAGATTTCGGTGTTTATGGAGTCCGTCATATTGTAGGAATTACTGTATATATTAAATCACGTCCTAAAATCATGAAAAATTAAAGGGGTAAAGTAGACATGTATATCTTTCCATTGATATAAATTTTGTAAATTTTTGAGGTCTGTACAAAAAGAAACTAATTCTTGAAGTTGGGTCACGTTTTGGAAGTTAAAGCGTAACAACGTTTGAAAACAGAAAAACTGGGAATGACTCATATATTTCGACTAAAAGCCATTATTTTTATTTAAAATTAGACATGTCAATGGTCATGGGAAATTTTACGGAACCTCATTTCGATTTTTGTAGAATTAATTATTATTTTACGAATTTTCTAACAAAACGCCTTAAAATACAGCAATAGCGTTTTTAAAGGATTGTAAGGGTAAAATTGGAATAATGAATCTATCATGGGTAAAAAGATCATTAGTGGCTAGAATATCTCTTAGAATATTATTTATAAGGGAATAATGCGGTAATACTATTATAGGCTATCCGAGAAAACGTACCGACGACGGACATACCGCTATCCGCACGGACTAAGGTACGTTCGCGTCTGATAACTTTAACTCGATGTGACTTGTATGCTTATTTGTGATAGATGATTTCATACAGTCATGGACTAAGACTTGGTCTTAGATCACCACCTATACATTCAGCTTATTACGGATTATAGTCTTGATAATACCGTTGAGTTTTCCTAGCGGCGAGGACACGAGAGATCGTCGTGGCCGGTTAGTGCAAACGTGGGTGACTTTACATGTGCTATGTGCTATGTATTGTTGTTATGTTAACCTTACATCTGCTGTGTGCTTATGTGTTGGTTATTGCTGAAATGTCATAAATATATGTCATACATGTATTGTTTACTTGAGCATGAGGTTAACCGTTACCTGAGGTCCGATGGGCATTGGACCTCGCCTTTAACATAGCCGTGGTGCGGAGGACCGAGGATGATGACAAGGGTAAGCAAGACGCATGAAGACCCGATTGGAGATTTTCATTTTGGGATGTGTATTTTCAATAATGGAATAATTGTAACGTTATTAAAACCAGTCAGATACACCATGGTTAACATTTTTTTTAATACTTATCAGTTACTCACTTATTTGCTCCGATGCTTTACTCTGATAAAAATATGTTTTTCCGCTTTTGAAAAATGGGGTGTTACATAAGCACTTGCCATTGGAAAAATTTGCTTATAACAACAAATATTATTCCATCATCTAGATGATGCCTTTTGAGGCTTTCTATGGTTAGAAGTGTAGATCGTCGTTGAGTTGGATTGAATTGAATTAGATGACCATTATTGGACTAGATTTGGTAAACCAAACATTGAAGAAGATTTAAATGATTCAACATAAACAGTTGATTTCTCAAAGCTGACAAAAAAATTATGTAGATCGCCGAAGGAGGCTGTTAGAGCTAGTTTAGTGTGGGCGATCATGTTTTCCTGAATGTTTTGCCTATTACGAGCATTGGGAGGTCCAGTAAGTGACTCATCATTTCATTGGGCCATATGAGATTTTGGAGCGAATGGGGCCTGTTGTGTAACACCCCAAATCTGTAGCATAAATCGTGCCGGTAACACGTGGTTTTATAAAAATTCATCAGAGTTTTGAGGTGCTACAGCTTAGCGTTTTGCGGAAACGGAGAGCATGAACTAAAAATTTGAACAACTGAGTGACTGATATGAAATACTCAGACATATGATGATGCCTGACGTATACTGATATATATATTACAAAATCTCCCGAAGGAATTTTTCATGTGATACAGTAATACAAAAATTGATAATTACATTTCTTCTATGTAAGTATACCCTTTTTCCGCCAAGCCTTAGGTAGACTTGAGACATAGAACCTAACTCAGTTAAATCATCTCATTTGGCCAGGCTGGGTAGGTCTAGTGGGAGTCTCACCGTGCTAGGGTGACCGATTGGTCGAACCACATAGACGACCCTTCTAGTTTAAGCACCAAATGATGTGAAGTAACTTTATTAGATTCATGCCATAAGGTATGTTGTTGACTTTCTTCCGGATTTCCTTTGACCGGTGCCTCCTCACGGCTTCGTCCATTAATGCTCCTACTCATGGCTCCATTCACAACGTCTTCATAAATCCTAGTTCCTTTCCTGAACCTCTAGTCAAGTCTAAGATTCAAAACAAATTGAATCTTAGGTAACAGTTAACCTCATGCTTATGTAAACAATATATGTATGACAGATATTCATGACATTTTCACAATAATCACTACAAAAGCCCATAACAGATGTAGGAAACACATAATCAGATATGTAAGGCAATAACAATACACAGCCCCTCGCAGTATGTTTGTTATCCCAGTCTGCACACTCTCCGGTGCCACGATGTACAGTCGTGTCCATAGCGCTAGGAGAACTCTCAACGGCATTAACAATACCATAACCCGTATATTCATGATTTCATCAATTTCAAATGAGACAAAGTCTCAGTACATGAACACAACAATCATATATATCAGCATACAATAAGCATCAGAGTTAGAGTTACTGTACGCGAACGTACCTTCCTTCCATGTGAATAGTAATTACTATTCATGTATACGGTACTATTCACGTATACGGTACCATTCATGAATAGTAATACGCCCTTCCATCAAATCTGACTCCGAAATCCTTGGATATCCTAACAAATTACCATATCACTTAAAGTAATATCCTAAAGGTAAATTTACCTTTCTACCCTTGGTGAATTTGTTATTACTATTTTGCCATTACATTTTATTTTAAAAAAACGCTACTTTCAGCATTATGGACAAATTTTCCTCTAACTTTGAAAATTCATAATTAATTCTACAAATATCGAAACGAGGTTCCGTAAAATTCCCGGAATCCTTAAGATGTCTAGTTTTAAGTAAAAATACTTTCATTTACCCAGAATCCACGAAAAATTCCCAGTTTTCATTTTGCTTAACGTTGCCCAGAATTTCGGCCAGAAAAATGGCCTAACTTCAACTGGTTGTATCTCTTTGTACAGAAATCAAAACGCTACATATTATATATATTCGGATAGTCCTACATATCTACTTTATTTCTGGAAAGTTTCGTGATTTATGGCCTTCATTTTCAACATAAAAGATTAGCATTTCGTTCGCTGTTTGCCCAGAAAGTTTACTGAAAATTTTACGAACTTCGTTACTTTGATCTTCAACTTCCAATAATTTTGCTCCATAATATTTTTCATCATATTTTCGAAATAAAGACATTTTAATCATAAAAACATGAAATCAAAACTTCTTGAAAGGTTTAAAGATCAAACATAAACTAACTATGCATTTAGAACTTAGAACTCAAGAACAAGAAAACTTACCCTTGAAGAATTTCCTCCTCACTAGCTCTCACTTCTCTCTTAAACTCACCTATTTAGTTTTGAGTTTGGTGTGAAGAATGAAGAGGTAATTGCTCTCTATTTATAGGGAAAATTTCAAGATTTTCAAGATATAAAATTACATGTTTCCCTTGCTTCCCATGCTTGCCTTGCTTCCCATGCTTGATGCATGGAATGCATGGGAGATTTAAATATGACGTGAATAGTAAATACGTATTTTTGAATAGTGAATACGTATTTTTGAATTATTCATGTCCCATAAGATACCGATTCCATTTTATCATTTAATGTGTTAATCTTATTACATTGGTCATATCTTGCCTTTAAATTAATTCCAAAGTGGAATTTAGATGAAAATATAATCAATAGATTATAATTCCTTGAGACACATATTCACTTTTAATTAATATGCCTCATTTATCAAAATAGAGTATTTATGATAAATAGGAATTTTTGGGTATTACATGTTGCCTATTAGATAGCTTTGCCTCGCACATGTCTAATGTGCATGATGTATTTGTAATACCCAAAAATTCCTATTTATCATAAATATTATATTTTGATAAATAATACATATTAAAAGTAGGAGAGTATGTTGTCTCTAAATTGCGTAAGTTATTTATTATAATTCTTGGGCAATTTTTCCTTGAAATTTAATAAATCAAGGTTCAATTTTCATAATTCATGTAAACATTGTATTTTGGAAAATAATTAACAAAATACAAAGGTGAATATGTGTCTCAAAGAATTATAATCTATTGATTATATTCTTATCCAAATTTCACTTTGGAATTAATTAACCAATGGTTAATTATGAGACTACATAAAAGGGGCTAATTATTGAAGAAAATTAAGGGCCAAAGATGAAGAATTAAAGCTTGAATAATTAAGTATTAATAGCCTTGATTAAGTAGCAAATTAATTAACCAATGACAAATGTAATCAAGAGACATGTAAGCAACTTGATTGGGATCTTAATTAAACTTTAATCAAGTCAACAATTGCAACTAAGAGCAATGGTTGAGATTGTTACTCATGTAATTCAAATCCAATGGTCCTAATTAAATAAACAATCTTAATGCTCTTGTAAATTAACTAGCCAATGAGAAATCAAGAAAATGATCTAAATCCTTAGATAATCAAATGGACCAATCAAAGCATTAAGCCATGGATTAAAGGTGAGGATTCAACTTAAACAAACACAAATTAAATCTAATGGGTAGGAATCAAAGTAAGAGGATAATATAAGATAAAGTTTGAGATAATATCCAAAATTTAAAAGCACATGGGGATTTAATGGAATGGAAGAAAAGATGAGTTATCATATAATAATATTAAGTTGAAAAACTCAAAAAAGTGGCGCATGCACATGGTGGGATTGAATTTATTATTAAAAAATCAAAGATATTTGGTTAATAAACAAAACACAATTAAATGGCTATGGAAGAGGATAGGATTTTCACTTGGGAGAGAGAGATTATTTAAATAATATTAATTAAGCACATGTGATTTAAAAATAAAAATCTTCAATAGTAAAGTAGGATTTTTCTACATAAATAAAGGGTCAAGATTAAACCTCATAAAGCTAAATCCAATGGCCTTAATTAATAAATCCTTGTGAGTTGGGATAAACCAATAGGAGGCATGAGTTCTTATTTGTGAAGCATATAAGAAACACAAATCCAAAGCCAAGGAGGAAAGGAGGCCACGGTTTGGCTTGGCTTGAGGAGGAAGAATAAGATGAAAAAAATCTAGATATTATCTTAGATTAAACACATGGTGATTAAAAGTCAACAATGGAAGAAGATAAGATACTTTAGGATAAGAGATTTTTATTGAAAAATTGATGAAGGAGAGAGGGGAGTTGGGGCACGGTTTGTGTGTGTGTGTGTGTGTGTGTGTGTGTAAGAGGGAAGAGAGCTAGCTTGAGGAAGGGGTTGCTTGGAGCCTATAAATAGAGAGCAAACATCTCTTCATTATTCACACCAAACTCAACCAAATAGGTGAGTTTTAGATAAGCAAGAGTAGAGAGAAAATCATAGTAGGAAGCAAGAAGGAGGAGGAAGTTCTTCAAGGGTAAGTTTTCTTGTTCTTGAGTTCTAAGTTTTAAATTCATAGTTAGTTTATGTTTGATCTTTAAACCTTCCAAGAATTTTTGATTTCATGTTTTTATGGTTAAAAATGTCTTTATTTCGAAAATTTGATGAAAATATGGTGGAGCAAAATTTTTGGAAGTGGAAGATCAAAGTAGCGAAATTTTCGGTAAAATTTCTGGGCAAACAGCGAAATAAATGCTCATATTTTATGTTGCAAATGAAGCCAATAAATCATGAAAATTTTTAGAAATAAATTATACATGTAGGGCTTTCCGAATATATATAATATGTAGCGTTTCGATTCCTGTACAAAGAGATACAACCGGTTAAAGTTAGGCCATTTTTGTGGGCGAAATTCTGGGCAACGTTGAGAAAAATGAAAACTGGGAATTTTTCGGGGATTCTGGGTAAATGAAAGTATTTTCCCTTGAAAATAGACATCCTAAGGATTACGAGAAATTTTATGGATCCTCATTTCGATTTTTGTAGATTTAATTATGATTTTTCAAAGTTAACCGAAAAGTTTGCCCAAAAATTCAGCATAGCGTTTTTAAGAAAATGTGAGGGCAAAGTTGTAATAATTAATCTACCAAGGGTAGAAAGATAATTAAACCCTTAGGATATTATTCTAAGCAATATGATATTTATCAGAATATCATATAATATTCCGACGATAATGTATAGGATATCCGGGAAGTCCGGAGTCGGGTTCAAAGGACTGACGTTTGGCCATTACACGGTGAAAGGTACGTTCGCGTACTAGTAACTTTAACTTTGATGTGTCTTGTATGCTTATATGTGACAGGATGATTCATAAAGTGATGGACAAGACTTGGTCTTGGGTCAGGCACTGTGACTAAGTTTATGGGGCTTAGATCACCTGTTTATACATTCAGCTTGATATGGGTTATAGTCTTGATAATGTCGTGAGATTGTTTTCCTAGCGCTGAGGACACGAATAGCTATCGTGGCACTGGTTAGTGCAAACGTGGATAGACTTTACATGTGCTGTGTGCTATGTATTGTTGTGTTGTTAACCTTACATCTGCTGTGTGCTTATGTGTTGGTTATTCCTGTAATGTAATAAACATCTGTCATACATATACTGTTATACTTTTCATATGAGGTTTACTGTTACAGGAAGTCCGATGGGTATTGGACCTCAGATCTGTCTAAGGTTTAGGAAAGGAACCAGGATCAGAGAAGACACCGGTAGATGGAGCCGAAGAGAGGCACCGATTGACGGAGCCGTGAAGAGGCACCGGTCAAAGCAAATGCCGAAAGAGCGTCATCAGAGCATTCATTCTGGCATTAATTTAACGAGGTTACTTCAAACAGTTTGGTGCCGAAGGCATGGCTAGTCTATGTGGATCAGTCAATCAGTCGCCGTAAACTCGGTGAGACTTCCATGATAGACACCTACTTGGCTAAATTGTTTGATTAACTGAGTTAGGTTCATTGCCCCAAGTCTAGCTATGGCTTGGTTGAAGATTGTATAGTTACCATGTAGGAGTTGTAATTATACAAAGCTGTGTAATTGTATCACATGAATATTCCTTCGGGAAATTTTTAATATATCAGCTTATGTTGGGGCATCATCACATGTCTGAGCATTTTATATCAGATACTCATTGTCCAAATATTAGTGCATGCTCCCCCTTTCTGCATTGCTGTGAGCTGTAGCACCTCAAACTCGCCTATTTTCTTAAAACCAAGTGTCAGCCGACACGATTTCAAGTATGAAATTTGGGGTGTTATAGTATTCCATGTGTCACAGTTGAAGGAGTATCATTCAGACCCATCTCATGTCATTGAACTTGAGGAAGTCAAGTTAAGAGAGAACTTGACTTATATAGAAAACCAAAGAAGATTTTGGATGTCCAAGACAAGCAACTAAGGAAAAAGACCATCCAGCTTGTGAAAGTCTTTTGGAAGGATATGATGTAATACCCGGATAATTATTTATCTGGAATATTATATTTCAATAGATAATACCTATTGAAAATAGGTGAACATGTGGTTTCAAATAATAAGTAATAATTATCTTATTTTCTAAGGTAATTACTATGGAAATTAGGAGAGATAAAGAGCTAAAATGTATTTTTAGGGCATTAAATGACCTAAAAATATTATGATAAATCCCAAGAGGCAATAAAATATTTATTAAAAATTAGAAAGTATGTTGTCTCTAATTTTAGGAATTTATGGGATTAATTTCCTTGGAAAATATTGAGGCAAGATTTAATATTATTTTGGGGATCATAATTGACCCCATGATTTTTAATATTTTACATGGGATATAAAATACCAATGTAAGTAAAATAGTTGTGAGATAATGATTTATCCTAATTAAGAAAATTATCAAAAATTAGTAAGTGGCTAATCTGGTAATTAATGGGATAATTAAGGTATAAAGTAAATGAATTAAAAATAATTTAAATAATTATTTTTAATTGGAGAAATTCGAAATTATTAAATAAATAAAAAATTAAAAATAAAATAAAATATTAATAAAATATTTTATGCTTAGAAAAATAAATAAAAAATAAAAGAAAAAAAATAAATATCATGATATTTTTGTAAAATTGTATTATTATATAATATAGTGAATAGTAATGGAATAAATAGGAAACGGATCCTATCTAGAGAACCAGGAAAAAGAATTCCAAAGTCAAGGTAAAATATTGATCAGTGAGTTTTTACCTTCAAGTGACCTCTTAGGAAGTTAATCCGAGGTCGATAAGCGCATTTGCCTAATAAGACGAAATAGGGAAAAATGCAGATATTCACATTTTGGATTTGAAGAAAATAATTATAACTCAACATCTAGAGATGAGTTTATAATTATCTGGACATATTTGGAATCAGTGAATTATTATCCAGAGATTGATGATTCCGAAAGCGATTTCCGACATCGGACGTGTTCGGACACATTTTTCGAGAAAACTTAAACTGGGCTGTTGGAACCCGTAAGGGACCAAAATCTAAGTTAAATTAGATATTATTGATGAGGAAGAGAAGATCTTCAAAGTTATGAATTCAGAATTTTGAGATTTTCCGAGACTACGCGAAACGGACACCGATCGGGAAATTCTATCGGACCAGGCATAAAGTAAGCTTGAGTCACCACTCTTGGACCAATGGCTTGCTGCCACATCACTCCCCAATGTCGACTAAGGGCTGCCCATGGTCAAGAATCAACCACCATTTAGCCTTTATTTTACTTGGTTATAAGGTAAGAGAAAATTACAAGATTTGGAATATGGAAATTACCAAAGTGGCACAATTTTTGCCTATATAAAGGCATGAGCACCTTCTTCATTTTTCACACCAAAAATATGCCCCTTAGAGAGAAGTTAGAGAGAGAAGCTCTAGAGAAAGTCTGAGCAAAGTCTGGGTAAGTTCTTCGGTCCTTAGTCTTTAGTTTCAGTAGTTCTTTCAGTAGATATAGTAGAAGTGCTAGATTTATCTTTAAATTTTCAAGATATTCTAGATATCATATTTAGGGGTAAATATGATACATATTTCGAAAATATGATCGGGAAAAGATCTGTCAAAATTAACGAGAGATAGAGCGAAAATGGCTCTCCGCGAAATTCCGTCAAATAGGGGTACTAGGGGCAAAATAGTAATTTTCGCCCAAATGGCCTGTTATGATGCCAAATGTTGATAAACGTTGTCCTTATAGGATATCGAGCTAATCGAGCCATTTGTTGTGCCGCCGTCATACCGTTTTTTCATTTGTCGAATTTCACGTTTTTAAGTAAAAGTTCCGTTGTACCGCCAAAAGGTACGTTCGTCTTGTAACACTAACTCGATGCTTATTATATGCGTATATGTGTTGTTAGGTATGTACGTTCGCGTCTTTGTAACACTAACTCGATGCTTATTATATGCGTATATGTGTTGTTAGGTATGTACGTTCGCGTCCGTAACACTAACTCGATGTTTATAGTATGCATATATGTGCTATGTGTATTGTATGTGGTAGGTGATAGCTCTTTGTTTGTATGTACGTTCGCGTCTTTGTAACACTAATTTGATGTTTATTATATGCGTATATGTGTTGTTAGGTATGTACGTTCGCGTACTGTAACACTAACGCCGATGTTTATGATATGCATGTATGTGCTATGTGTATTGTGTGTGTATAGTTGTTATGTTATGCGGGTGTACGTTCGCGTCGTAACACTAACTCGATGGTTATTGTATGATTATATATGTTTGTTGTGTTCGTTTGTTGTGTAGTAGTGTACGAGGTTATGCTATATACACGGTATGTTACATACGAGGTTATGTCACATACGGGGTTATTAATGTTGTATCATACGAGGTTATGTTACATACGTGGTTATTATCTTGTATACGTGGTTATGTGTTTTTAATCATACATCCGTTGTGGATGTTGTATTGATTCTGGCATCGTGTATATGTAGTCATATTTAAGCATGAGGTTAGTTACACGAGATCAAATTGCAATTGGATCTCGGCTCTTATCATAGCGTCGGGTTCGGAAGAACCGAGGACCGAGGAGAAGGGCGAGCAGGCCGTTCGAGTCCCGACGAAGACTCTCTTCGTTGTTATTCATTTTGAAAACTCTCGGTCAATGTACCGCTTCACGTAAATCAGCCGGACTTACGGCAATTTGATTAAATATATCAGTTACTCAATCGCTCCGATGCTTTACTCTGATGATATATGATGGGAAAAAAAAATTATACTGCTTTTGAAAATGGGATGTTACATATGACATGCATAGATACAGTTTGAGAAACTGAAGAAAGGATGCGTCATGATTTTCCTAACTTGATTGCTTAGGTATGTAGTCGTGCTTGTCTTGATTGAATTATTATGTTCTGTCTTGTGTTTTTGGTTTTGTGGTTTGTGATGCTTGTGCATTGTTGCTTTATCTGGTTGTTGTGAATTATAGGGACAAAATTTCTATTAAGGTGAGGAGAGTTGTAACATCCAAATTTTTAATCTTGAGGATTGGAGGCAATAACGAATTGATTATTGATGAAATTGAGCTATTAATTAATTGGAAGTTATATGTTTAGACTTCATGAACATTTTTGGAATTTGGAAATTTGTGAGGATCAAATAATAATATTTTTGAGTGATTCTTCTTAGATTAGAAGTAGGCATCTTAAGCTTTCACTAGTACAAAAAAGAGCTTTAAGACCACCTTGTTTAGATCGGATTATTGAGGCTCCGGTCTTAAAAGTATGACTGATGGCAGTTTCGTAAATATAAAGAAATTTTTAGATCGGATTATAGAAAATTAGGTCTAAAAAGTATGCCGTGATGATTTTGTAAATATATAAAGAACATTTTAGATCGGATTATAGAGGATAAGGTCTAAAAAATATGATCGGTGGGTTCCGTAAATATATAAAGAACTTTTTGACTAGATTATAGAGGATGAGGTCTAAAAAGCATGATCATGCGTTAGTAAATATATAAAGAATTTTTTAAATTGGACTTGTAAAATATGAGGTCTGAAAAGTCTTTAAGACCTCATATTTTACAAATCCGGTCTAAAAAGTATGACCGGTGACATTTTTGTTAATATATGAAAAATCTTACCTTTAAGACTGGATGTCTAAAAAGTCTAAAAGATGAATCTTCTATTTTCCCGCGCCGAAAAATGAATTTCGCTCTCTGAACTTCTCTTTGACTTTGTAAATCTCGCCTAACTCTCTCTTCAACCTTGTCTCAACTCATCTCAAGGACCTCGCTCACAAATTTTCTAATGCCGTGAAAATTGCTCTCGCCTCATTTACTCTTATGGTCTTTGTTTTTGGTTCTAGCTTCTCCAGGTTCTTAATTCTTGTGAAGGTAACAAGCATTCCTCTTTTTTTTTTTTTTTCAGCCAATGAATAAATCTTGACGCTTGTTATTGATAGTAATATGCATATTTAAATATATGTAGGAAAAACTGGATCGTCTTGCTGCTAATTATTTCGGTCGTTTCAAGTATACTATGTCTTCAATCATGTTAGTTTCTAACTTGGAATATCATTTCAAAGAAAACTCAAGTTTTCATCCTTCATTGAATCAGGATAGCCTACCTTGAATGATGAAATGATATGATCTACAAGCCTCCAAAAGCATGGGACAGTGGTGTTGGATTTGTATCAAATGAGATGATTCAAGCGCACTGTCCACATGATATCAGGGTAGACAATAATCCTCTAAGCTAATCTCTTTAGATAGCTTCTTCGTGTTATCATAAAAGGAAGGTTATTGATTAAGAGGATTCTTTATGAAATTTGCAGATACTGAGGTGTGACGCACCACCCATGAACAAGGCTATAACTACTCACATTAAAGCCCTTGGATATGACCTTGATATGCTACTAATTTCCATTTGTTTAAGGAAAGGCCTTTTAAGACCGGATGTTTTTCATATCCGATCTTAAAAGTACTTTTAAGACCAGATGTGTTTATACTTCTAGTCTTAAAAGTCCCTTCTTTTTTTTAAGGAAGGGACTTTTAAGACTAGATGTTTTTCATATTCGGTCTTAAAAGTTTTCACATATGGTCTTAAAAGTCTTTTGTGTGTGTGTGTGTGTGTGATAGAAATAGAGTTTTAAGACATAATATTTTAAAAGTCCGACGTTTAAGACCTCATATTTTAAAGGTCCGGTCTAAAAAATATTTTTTTTAAGACCGGTTGTGTATCCGATCTTAATAGTTGCAGACTCTTAAGACCGTCTATAACAAGACCGGTCGCAGATCTAGTCTTACGATACATCTTTCGTCTGGTCTTAAAAGCCTTTTTTGTACCCATATTTCCATAGAGCCCCAATTTAAAATTTTTAGAGTTATGTAGAATTAGATTTGAATTTTTGAAACTATCTTTTTTCCTCTGTATCATTGGCTTCAGCGAACAATGTGTTCGCCGAAGTGAATGACACAAAAATGCAAGGTCCTCTCTGTGTCATTCTCTTCAGTAAACAACATATTTGCTGAAGAGAACACGTCCATTTTTGGGTTATAAAATCACGTCAAAACGTGATTTTTTCATAGGGTTTTTGAAGGGAATGCGTCTTGGCTCTACTAGTGCTTTTAGAGTTCGAACTTGGGGTGTATTTTGAGGCTTCCAAACATCAAAGTAAGCATTACTAACTTGATTTCTTCTCTTATTCTTTCTTAGATATTTAGATTTGGGGATTTTGAAATCTTAGGGTTTTTGAAATTTTTGAAATAAGTGATGACTTCACCAAATCTCTTTAGTTTGAATGAATTATATGGAGTATATTAAAGGTTTAATTGGTTTAGTTTTGTTAGAGTTTGAGTTATATGTGATTTGGAGCCAGGGTTTGAATCTTTGAGCTAGGTTTTGTTGAGAGGTGATGTTTTGGTGATTGGAAATGAGTTGTAATCGTTGGTATATGTTAATATGAGTTTTATTTGAAGTTTAATCGTTTCAGATTGTTGATCTGGCTTGATTTATAGAAATAGGTATTTTGAGCTGGAACTCTAAGTATGAAATGGGGGGTTTGAGTTAATTGGAGTAACTTAGAGCTGGTAATTGATTTAAATGAGTAAGTTGAGATATTTGACGAGAAGGGACTTAGAGTTGGGAATGTTGGGATGATTAAGTTGGAATGTTGTTGAGAGTTGAGATTTTTAGAGGGACTTAGAGCCTCTAATTGCCTTGTTTAACCACTCAGTTATAGTTGAATACTAAATTGTGGCTATAATTGATTATTATAGATTGATTTGTGAGTTGCGATTGAGTTGCTTGGAGCTTGGAGTATTGTGATATTACTTTGCTTTGGTGAGATGTAACTACTTTCCTCTTGTTGTGTATGCATGCATGATGTTTGTGAGCGATTTTTAACTATATAGAACTATAAATGTGCTAGAGGTTTATGATGTGGACTATGAAACTATGTTGTTAATGAAATTGTCTTGTGGGACTTATTTTTATTGAGAAATGACTAGTGAAATGATATATGTAAATTGATATTGATTTATGATATTGGAAAAATTGTGTTGACAATTTGTGAATTGATAATGACATGATAATCTATTGTGATTATATCTCCTAAATATTGATATGAGAGGGAACAGTGGATTTTGATTTGATGGGAGGTTATTCATAGAGGACATAAGGGAGTGAATTTTTGTACAAAAAGTGAAAAAAAGATTGTGCCCTTCTAGATACACACTGGTTAGCCTTTTGGCTAATTTATGTTTAGTAGGGCCTCGACACCCCACTAATACACTATATTGGGAACCCATGGTCCATCTTGTGCTTTGTGGATTTTGGCTGTTTCATATCACTTGAATGATAAGCTTTTTAAGTTGAACTACCATTCACATGGATGAAAATTCAGTTAGAGGAATTAAGGTGGGAATGAGAATAAGGTATTGTTATTGATTTTTGTGTGCTCATGTGATTAATTTGAGAATGAGATCATAATATTTTAAATTGATATACATGTAACCATGTGACATTTTTGATAATGCTATGAATTTGTAATTGTCCCACTTCACACCTCATGAGCACTTACTCATATGCCTAATGAGGTTAAATGTTGGTTGCTGAGACTTTAATTGATTAACATTTTTTTAGGCAGTAGTTCTCATTCTGGTCCAACAGGGAAGATTTTGGAAGCTTAAGCTACTTTTCCTAAGAGTAGTGCTCCCATCTTTTTGGTTCATGCTGGATTATTGTATATTGTCACATTAGGGCTCATCCTGCACACTCTGATTTTTTTGAAGATTTGATGCATTAACTATATACTGTTGATTTTCAGTTACTGGGTTACTTTTGATTATTTTGGGGGGCCTATATAGGCCTTAGTATTGTGTTTCAGACTTATGGATTCACATCTTGGTTGACTTCAATATTTTGTTATGTGATGAAGTATTATTTAGATAAAGAATTTGAGCTTGATGGTGAATGTTTATTTTGGGCTTTGTAACATCCCATTTTCAAAAGCAGTATATTTTTTTTTCATCAGAGTAGAGCATCAGAGCGATTGAGTAACTGATACATATATTTCAAATGCCGTAAGTCTGGCTGATTACAATAACAGGACATTGTTTTCGGACGTCTAACGTCAGTGTAACTACAAAAAACATAAGAAGTCTTCAACCGGGTCTTTATGCGGCCTGCTTGCCTTTCTCCTCGGTCCTCGGTCCTCCTGAACCTGACGCTATGTTAAGAGCTGAGGTCCAATGCACCGGACCCCAGGTAACGGTTAACCTCATGTTTACATACATCATATAAGTACTACAGATATTCATGGAATTTTGACGACACTTACTACGTTCAAAGTAGGGTATACATAATCGATATATATGGCAATAACAATACGTCGGATGTAAGGTTAAGGCACAAGGAGAAATGTACATGATCAGATATGCACGGCAATAAAAATACAGTCGGATGTAAGGTTAAGGCACAACGAACATTGGACATAATCGGATATGGACGGCAATAACAATACAATCAGATGTAAGGTTAAGGCACAACATAGAAAATACAGCATGACGGAGGAAAATACATATATGCATACAATAACCATCAGAGTTAGTGTTACAGTACGCGAACGTACCTTCGTTGACGGAAAACGGTACTTTTACGAAAAACGGTAAATTTCCGATAGCGAGAAAAACAGCGGTGTGACGGCGGCACAACAGCGGTTCGATTATAACAGATATCCTATAAGGATAATATTTAACAACTTTTAGCAGCATAACGGGCATTTTAGGTACAAATTACCATTTTGCCCCTGAACCCCTAATCGGCGGAATTTCGCGGAGCTTTCTTTGTTTTCGCTCTATCTCTCCGTAATTTTAACAGATCTTTTCCCTCATCATATTTTCGAAATATATATCATATTTACCCCTAAATATGATATATAAACTATCTTGAAAATTTAAAGATAAATCTAACATTCCTACTATATCTACCGAAAGAACTACCGAAACTTAAGACTAAGGACCGAAGAACTTACCCAGACTTTGCTCAGACTTTCTCCAGAGCTTCTCTCTCTAACTTCTCTCTAAGAGGCAGATTTTTGGTGTGAAAAATGAAGAAGAGGAGCTTGGTATTTATAGAAGAGACGGATGGCGAACGGTAAATAATTCGAACTTCGTCTTTGAATATGGACCGTAGGATCGCATTTTTGAGGACAAAACACTCTTGGCCCTCCATTTCTTGTGCAGACCTCCCCTCCCCAATAGTCAACAAAATGATGTCATCTTGATGGTGACATCCGAGCCGTACGATAAAGTTTGGTCCGGTGTCCGAAACGCGTAATCTTGACGAATCGTGAAATCTTGTGGCAGAGTTTGAAGTTTCTTTCTATCTCATTAGGAATATCTAGTTTAATGAAATTTATGATCCCATTAAGGGTATTCCGTTATCTTTTGAAGATTTTAGGACGACGTCTTGATTACGGAATTGAATTCCGGAAGCGTCGGCGTCTAGGCAAAAATCCACCGGTTTGCAATATGATCGACCTAAGTCACTAGATTCCTAATTCACGGCAACTACTTGTTTCGTATTGACTCTAAATCCTCTATCTGCATTTTCTCTCTCCTACCCGGTGTCTTAAATACCCTATTAGTTCCGTAACCGACTTCCGAGACCGCTCAATCCGAGATAGAATTTCATTTGGTTCATAAAAAGTCAAAGTGATAAAAGACTAAATTTCTATATCTTGAGGTAGAATTTTATTTCTATATGTTCTCATATCTCCCGTTGGCTCTTTACCGATTATATTATTATTTTATTCAAAATATCTAGATATTTATTTATTTTTCTTTTATTTATTATTTATTTTTCTAAGCATAAAATATTTTATTATTTATTTAATTATTAATTTCGAATTTCTCCTTTAAATTAATTATTCACTAATTAATTTACTTAAATCTTAATCTAAACAATTAGCCACTAATTACTTAATTAGCCACTTACTAATTGTTGATAATTTTCATAATTAGGATAAATTATTATCTCACAACTATTACTGACATTGGTATTTTATGTCCCATGTAAAATATTAAAAATCATGGGGCCATAAAGTGCTTTTAATATTATTATATTTATGCTTCTCTATTTTTCAAGGAAATAAATCCCAAAAATTCCTAAAATTAGAGACAACATACTTTCTAATTTTTATAAATATTTTACTACCTCTTGGGATTTATCATAATATTTTTAGGCCATTTAATGCCATAAAAATACATTTTAGCTCTTTATCTCTCCTAATTTACATAGTAATTACCTTAGAAAATAAGATAATTATTACTTATTATTTGAAACCACATATTCACCTATTTTCAATAGGTATTATTTATCGAAATATAATATTCCGAGATAAATAATTATCCGGGTATTACATTTCTCCCCGTTAAACAAAATTTCGCCTCGAAATTTGCTCTATACCAATTTAGACTCGTCTATCTAAACTTCAGACTATTCTCTCCAGAACTTTTCTCTATATGTCGGCCGCTCCGCTTGATGTTCGAGAATTCGCTCAGGTTTGACCGTCAAGATCTTGTCATTTTGTACTTTGATATATAGTATTTCACGTGGCACCCATATACCTCGGTCACTACCAGATATCAAAATGTCTCCATGACGCCCATACACCATGGTAACACAAGATACCTTAAATGTTTCCATGGCGCCCATACACCATGACAACACAAGATACCTCCTACTCAATGACACGATCGCGGTCCGGTTATAGTAACTAAGAGATAAGCATCGGAAACTAAAATTTTGCGTGGCAAGTAAGATAACTATTTATCAAACCATAGGGGAAATCTATAGGCATGCATTCCTAGGGAATTCCTTACTAAATGGCATAGTACCTTGGACCATCTCCGGAGTCCTCCATCCTCTCGTACATGTTAGTGTGTACACTCGGCCTGGGTTCTGTGACCTTAACACTGCAGCTTTCTCCGGACAGTGCATGCTAATGTGTCCAGGCTTTTGACACTTAAAGCATATCAGCTTCCCATCGCAGTTAGTACTTTGAGGATGGTACCTCCCACATTTTGGACACGATCGGGGTCCCGACATTTCCAGGTTGTATTGCTGCCCGATCCCGAAGTGGCCTCTTACTTTCTTTTTGGTAGTCACTCCATGGTGCCCTCTCTTCCGCGAGGAATTTTCACGATTGACCTCGCTACGACCCGTATTGCTATTGTTGGAAGGTCTAGCCCTCGTAATTCCTTCAAGTTCCGCTCAATCGGTTGGCAAGACTCCACGGCTCGAGCCATTTCGGGATACCGCGAGATACCGCCTTCTCCCTTATGTCGAATTTTAACTCCGTAAATCAACCTATTCACCTTCCGGCTTTCGTTGTCGTACTCTTTAGGTATGACGAATATCGCGACAGTATTGGTGAACCGGGCAAAGTAATTGTCAAAGGATTCCTCGGAACCTTGCTGAATGTGAAGGAACTCCGCCTCCTTAATCGCCCGTGTTGAGGGAGGCAAATGCGTTCATTGAATTTTTCTAGGAACTTCTCCCAAGTGACAGGGCAATAACGTGTTTGCAACGTTGTAGCTACGCTTTTCCACCATCTATGCGCATCACCTTCAAGTTTATAAATGGCAAGTTGGGCTTTTCGGTTTTCCGGGCATTCCATAACTTCAAAAATTTTGTCTAGACTCATCGCCCAATCCTCGCCAAATCGTTCTTCCCATGAAAAGAGGTTGGTTTGAGCTTACAAAACTGCGTGACCCGGTGTTGTGTGGTCTCCCCCTACTCTTCCTCGTCGAGGAGGTGACTGCGATCTGTCAGACTCCTCTACTTCTTCAGTGTGCTCGTCACTTTGCCCACTTTCTTCCTCTTCCTCAGCATTTCGATCCTCTCTTTGTCTCTCAGCTTGTCTTTCCCACCTTTCTTCCAGCAGTTCCTCAACAAGAGCCCTCAGTTCGTGTACAGTTCCTCTCATCTCCTGTATCTCATTCTGTTCTGGTTGGTTTGGTATTGGATCCACCCGAGGTTGTCTACCTCGTCCTCCACCACGGCCCCCGCCCCGCCTCACGGGGGTTCCGGCTCCTCTTAAATTCGCCATATTCCGTTCTTTTCCCTTCGTGTGAGAAAACGTTAGATTTTAAGAAAACAATGTTTAGTGTATCACAGACTAATGTCTACACTACACTCGCACTTAACATTCACACTGTACATACTACAAACGAACAGACACCCGCAATATTTCCCTCATTCAGGGTTTCGTTGATTCGGTCTACTCAGAAACGGGTACGGAATTTCGTATCGGGAGTTCTTCTACATGGGTCAAATACTGCATGTACCTATCCTTGTTGGTCTCGGAGTTTCATCCGGCGTGGCCCAGCTCCACATATAAGCTCTGCGCTAGGACAGAATAGTCGTCCAGTACAAACTAACGATTATCATAATTATCAGAGTCTGATATCAAATATGAATATGAACGATGGATTTACTGATTCTGGGTTAGAATGATGCACCGACAGAGGGTGGTACACGGTTGAGAATGGTATACCGGTCCGATGGTACACCGACTTAGGGCTATATCAGTACTCATTTTCAAAACATGCTCTTTAAAAAGGCGTAGAACCTAACTCCGTTACTCAACCAATTTGGCCAGGTAGGTGTCTATCATAGGAGCTTCACCGTGCTAGGGTGACTAATTGGCTGATCCACATAGACTAGCCCTGCCTTCGGCACCAAAAGGTTTTTGGAATAACTTAGTCAGATCTATGCCAGGACAACTGCTCTGATACCAAAAATGTCTCCTTAGCAACCACGTGCCGTGACGACAAAAGATACCTCGGCCGCTAGTTTTACGCACCGTATATCGCGCGCATGCAACCAATCCCGGCCATGTCGGGGTAAGAGCCAATGCTTCGCCACAGATCACACTGTGAGAACCCCCGATCATGGTTAACTTAACTAGCTCTGATACCAAAAATGTAACATCCAATTTTCAAAAGCAGTATATTTTTTTTTCATCAGAGTAGAGCATCGGAGCGATTGAGTAACTGATACATATATTTCAAATGCCGTAAGTCCGCGATTACAATAACGGGACATTGTTTTCGGACGTCTAACGTCGGTGTAACTACAAAAAAACATAAGAAGTCTTCATTTAGGGTCTTTATGCGGCTGCTTGCCTTTCTCCTCGGTCCTCGGTCCTCCGAACCGACGCTATGTTAAGAGCCGAGGTCCAATGCACCGGACCCCGGTGTAACGGTTAACCTCATGTTTACATACATCATATAAGTACTACGAGATATTCATGGAATTTTGACGACACTTACTACGTTCAAAGTAGGGTATACATAATCGATATATATGGCAATAACAATACAAATCGGATGTAAGGTTAAGGCACAAGGAGAAATGTACATGATCGATATGCACGGCAATAAAAATACAAATCGGATGTAAGGTTAAGGCACAACGGACATTGGACATAATCGGATATGGACGGCAATAACAATAAAGTCGAGATGTAAGGTTAAGGCACAACATAGAAAATACAGCATGACGGAGGAAAATACATATATGCATACAATAACCATCGAGTTAGTGTTACAAAGACGCGAACGTACCTTCGTTGACGGAAAACGGTACTTTTACGAAAAACGGTAAATTTCCGATAGCGAGAAAAAGCGGTGTGACGGCGGCACAACAAATGTTCAGCGGTTCGATTATAACAGATATCCTATAAGGATAATATTTAACAACTTTTAGCAGCATAACAGGCATTTTAGGTACAAATTACCATTTTGCCCCGAACCCCTAATCGGCGGAATTTCGCGAGCTTTCTTGTTTTCGCTCTATCTCTCCTTTAATTTTGACAGATCTTTTCCCTCATCATATTTTCGAAATATATATCATATTTACCCCTAAATATGATATATAAACTATCTTGAAAATTTAAAGATAAATCTAACATTCCTACTATATCTACCGAAAGAACTACCGAAACTTAAGACTAAGGACCGAAGAACTTACCCGAGACTTTGCTCGAGACTTTCTCCGAGCTTCTCTCTCTAACTTCTCTCTAAGAGGCAGATTTTTGGTGTGAAAAATGAAGAAGAGGAGCTTGGTATTTATAGAAGAGACGGATGGCGAACGGTAAATAATTCGAACTTCGTCTTGACGAATATGGGACCGTAGGATTGCATTTTTGAGGACAAAACACTCTTGGCCCTCCATTTCTTGTGCAGACCTCCCCCTCCCCAATAGTCAACAAAATGATGTCATCTGAGCTGGTATCGATAAAGTTTCAGTCCGGTGTCCGAAACGCGTAATCTTGACGAATCGTGAAATGCTGACGGCAGAGTTTCGAAGTTTCTTTCTATCTCATTAGGAATATCTAGTTTAATGAAATTTATGATCCCATTAAGGGTATTCCGTTATCTGCTGAAGATTTTAGGACAGACGTCTTGATTACGGAATTGAATCCTCGGCGTCGGCGTCTAGGCAAAAATCCACCGGTTTGCAATATGATCTGACCTAAGTCACTAGATTCCTAATTCACGGCAACTACTTGTTTCAGTATTGACTCTAAATCCTCTATCTGCATTTTCTCTCTCCTACCCGGTGTCTTAAATACCCTATTAGTTCCTAAACCGACTTCCGAGACCGCTTTCAATCCGAGATAGAATTTCACTTGGTTCATAAAAAGTCCGGTGATAAAAGACTAAATTTCTATATCTTGAGGTAGAATTTTATTTCTATATGTTCTCATATCTCCCGTTGGCTTTCTTTACCGATTATATTATTATTTTATTCAAAATATCTAGATATTTATTTATTTTTCTTTTATTTATTATTTATTTTTCTAAGCATAAAATATTTTATTATTTATTTAATTATTAATTTCGAATTTCTCCTTTAAATTAATTATTCACTAATTAATTTACTTAAATCTTAATCTAAACAATTAGCCACTAATTACTTAATTAGCCACTTACTAATTGTTGATAATTTTCATAATTAGGATAAATTATTATCTCACAACTATTCCGACATTGGTATTTTATGTCCCATGTAAAATATTAAAAATCATGGGGCCATAAAGTGCTTTTAATATTATTATATTTATGCTTCTCTATTTTTCAAGGAAATAAATCCCAAAAATTCCTAAAATTAGAGACAACATACTTTCTAATTTTTATAAATATTTTACTACCTCTTGGGATTTATCATAATATTTTTAGGCCATTTAATGCCATAAAAATACATTTTAGCTCTTTATCTCTCCTAATTTACATAGTAATTACCTTAGAAAATAAGATAATTATTACTTATTATTTGAAACCACATATTCACCTATTTTCAATAGGTATTATTTATCGAAATATAATATTCCGAGATAAATAATTATCAAGTATTACATTTCTCCCCGTTAAACAAAATTTCGCCCTCGAAATTTGCTCTATACCAATTTAGACTCGTCTATCTAAACTTCGAGACTATTCTCTCCAGAACTTTTCTCTATATGTCGGCCGCTCCGCTTGATGTTCGAGAATTCGCTCAGTTTGACCGTCAAGATCTTGTCATTTTGTACTTTGATATATAGTATTTCACGTGGCACCCATATACCTCGGTCACTACCGGATATCAAAATGTCTCCATGACGCCCATACACCATGGTAACACAAGATACCTTAAATGTTTCCATGGCGCCCATACACCATGACAACACAAGATACCTCCTACTCAATGACACGATCGCGGTCCGGTTATAGTAACTAAGAGATAAGCATCGGAAACTAAAATTTTGCGTGGCAAGTAAGATAACTATTTATCAAACCATAGGGGAAATCTATAGGCATGCATTCCTAGGGGAATTCCTTACTAAATGGCATAGTACCTTGGACCATCTCCGGGAGTCCTCCATCCTCTGTACATGTTAGTGTGTACACACTCGGCTGGGTTACGTGACCTTAACACCGCAGCTTTCTCCGGACAAAGTGCATGCTAATGTGTCCAGGCTTTTGACACTTAAAGCATATCAGCTTCCCATCGCAGTTAGTACTTTGAGGATGGTACCTCCACATTTTGGACACGATCGGGGTCCCGACATTCCAGGGTTGTATTGCTGCCCAGTCTGAAGTGGCCTCTTACTTTCTTTTTGGTAGTCACTCCATGGTGCCCCTCTCTTCCGCGAGGAATTTTCACGATTGACCTCGCTACGACCCGTATTGCTATTGTTGGAAGGTCTAGCCCTCTGTAATTCCTTCAAGTTCCGCTCAATCAGTTGGCAAGACTCCACAGCTTGAGCCATTTCAGGATACTGCTGAGATACCAGCTTCTCCCTTATGTCGAATTTTAACCCGTAAATCAACCTATTCACCTTCCAGCTTTCGTTGTCAAGATTTCTTTAGGTATGACGAATATCGCGACAGTTGGTGAACCGGGCAAAGTAATTGTCAAAGGATTCCTCGGAACCTTCTTTGAATGTGAAGGAACTCCGCCTCCTTAATCGCTTTGTGTTGAGGGAGGCAAATGCATTCATTGAATTTTTCTAGGAACTTCTCCCAAGTGACGGGGCAATAACGTGTTTGCAACGTTGTAGCTACGCTTTTCCACCATCTATGCGCATCACCTTCAAGTTTATAAATGGCAAGTTGGGCTTTTCGGTTTTCCGGGCATTCCATAACTTCAAAAATTTTGTCTAGACTCATCAGCCAATCCTCAGCCAAATCGTTCTTCCCATGAAAAGAGGTTGGTTTGAGCTTACAAAAGCGCGTGACCCGGTGTTGTGTGGTCTCCCTACTCTTCCTCGTCGAGGAGGGACTCGCGATCCGTCGACTCCTCTACTTCTTGATGTGCTCGTCACTTTGCCCACTTTCTTCCTCTTCCTCGGCATTTCGATCCTCTCTTTGTCTCTCGGCTTGTCTTTCCCACCTTTCTTCCGGCGGTTCTCAACAAGAGCCCTCGCCCGTGTGCGTTCCTCTCATCTCCGTATCTCATTACGTTCCGGTTGGTTTGGTATTGGATCCACCCGAGGTTGTCTACCTCGTCCTCCACCACGGCCCCTGCCCCGGCCTCTGGGGGTTCCGGCTCCTCTTAAATTCGCCATATTCCGTTCTTTTCCCTTCGTGTGAGAAAACGTTAGATTTTAAGAAAACAATGTTTAGTGTATCACAGACTAATGTCTACACTACACTCGCACTTAACATTCACACCGTACATACTACAAACGAACGAGACACCCGCAATATTTCCCTCATTCGGGGTTTCGTTGATTCGGTCTACTCGTAAACGGGTACGGAATTTCGTATCGGGAGTTCTTCTACATGGGTCAAATCGCATGTACCTATCCTTGTTGGTCTCGGAGTTTCATCGGCGGCGTGGCCCGGCTCCACATATAAGCTCGCGCTAGGACGAATAGTCGTCCAAGACAAACTAACGATTATCATAATTATCGAGTCGATATCAAATATGAATATGAACGATGGATTTGCGATTTCGGGTTAGAATGATGCACCGACGGAGGGTGGTACACGGTTCGAATGGTATACCGGTCAGGGTACACCGACTTAGGGCTATATCAGTACTCATTTTCAAAACATGCTCTTTAAAAAGGCGTAGAACCTAACTCCGTTACTCAACCAATTTGGCCAGGTAGGTGTCTATCATAGGAGCTTCACCGTGCTAGGGTGACTAATTGGCGATCCACATAGACTAGCCCTGCCTTCGGCACCAAAAGGTTTTTGGAATAACTTAGTCAGATCTATGCCAGGACAACTGCTCTGATACCAAAAATGTCTCCTTAGCAACCACGTGCCGTGACGACAAAAGATACCTCAGCCGCTAGTTTTACGCACCGTATCACTGCGCATGCAACCAATCCTGGCCATGTCGGGGTAAGAGCCAATGCTTCGCCACAGATCACACTGTGAGAACCCCCGATCATGGTTAACTTAACTAGCTCTGATACCAAAAATGTAACATCCAATTTTCAAAAGCAAGAGTATATTTTTTTCATCGAGTAGAGCATCGGAGCGATTGAGTAAATCGATACATATATTTCAAATGCCGTAAGTCCGGGCCGTGATTACAATAACGGGACATTGTTTTCGGACGTCTAACGTCAGTGTAACTACAAAAAAACATAAGAAGTCTTCAGCCGGGTCTTTATGCGGCATGCTTGCCTTTCTCCTCGGTCCTCGGTCCTCCTGAACCTGACGCTATGTTAAGAGCTGAGGTCCAATGCACCGGACCCGTGTAACGGTTAACCTCATGTTTACATACATCATATAAGTACTACAGATATTCATGGAATTTTGACGACACTTACTACGTTCAAAGTAGGGTATACATAATCAGATATATATGGCAATAACAATACAGTCGGATGTAAGGTTAAGGCACAAGGAGAAATGTACATGATCAGATATGCACGGCAATAAAAATACAGTCGGATGTAAGGTTAAGGCACAACGGACATTGGACATAATCGGATATGGACGGCAATAACAATAAAGTCAGATGTAAGGTTAAGGCACAACATAGAAAATACAGCATGACGGAGGAAAATACATATATGCATACAATAACCATCGAGTTAGTGTTACAAAGACGCGAACGTACCTTCGTTGACGGAAAACGGTACTTTTACGAAAAACGGTAAATTTCCGATAGCGAGAAAAACGGCGGTGTGACGGCGGCACAACAATGTTCGATTATAACAGATATCCTATAAGGATAATATTTAACAACTTTTAGCAGCATAACGGGCATTTTAGGTACAAATTACCATTTTGCCCCGAACCCCTAATCGGCGGAATTTCGCCGAGCTTTCTTGTTTTCGCTCTATCTCTCCGAATTTTGACAGATCTTTTCCCTCATCATATTTTCGAAATATATATCATATGTACCCCTAAATATGATATATAAACTATCTTGAAAATTTAAAGATAAATCTAACATTCCTACTATATCTACCGAAAGAACTACCGAAACTTAAGACTAAGGACCGAAGAACTTACCCGACTTTGCTCGAGACTTTCTCCGAGCTTCTCTCTCTAACTTCTCTCTAAGAGGCAGATTTTTGGTGTGAAAAATGAAGAAGAGGAGCTTGGTATTTATAGAAGAGACGGATGGCGTAACGGTAAATAATTCGAACTTCGTCTTGACGAATATGGACCGTAGGATTGCATTTTGAGGACAAAACACTCTTGGCCCTCCATTTCTTGTGCAGACCTCCCCCTCCCCAATAGTCAACAAAATGATGTCATCTTGATGGTGACATCGAGCCGCATCGATAAAGTTTGGTCAGGTGTCCGAAACGCGTAATCTTGACGAATCGTGAAATGCCGACAAGCAGAGTTTGAAGTTTCTTTCTATCTCATTAGGAATATCTAGTTTAATGAAATTTATGATCCCATTAAGGGTATTCCGTTATCTCTCTTTGAAGATTTTAGGACAGACGTCTTGATTACGGAATTGAATTCCTAAGCGTCGGCGTCTAGGCAAAAATCCACCGGTTTGCAATATGATCTCGACCTAAGTCACTAGATTCCTAATTCACGGCAACTACTTGTTTAAAGTATTGACTCTAAATCCTCTATCTGCATTTTCTCTCTCCTACCAGGTGTCTTAAATACCCTATTAGTTCCGTAACCGAAACTCCGAGACCGCTCAATCCGAGATAGAATTTCACCGGTTCATAAAAAGTCCAGGTGATAAAAGACTAAATTTCTATATCTTGAGGTAGAATTTTATTTCTATATGTTCTCATATCTCCGTTTGGCTCTTTACCGATTATATTATTATTTTATTCAAAATATCTAGATATTTATTTATTTTTCTTTTATTTATTATTTATTTTTCTAAGCATAAAATATTTTATTATTTATTTAATTATTAATTTCGAATTTCTCCTTTAAATTAATTATTCACTAA
Organism: Acacia melanoxylon; assembly: GCA_019022615.1. Lineage (NCBI taxonomy): Eukaryota > Viridiplantae > Streptophyta > Magnoliopsida > Fabales > Fabaceae > Acacia > Acacia melanoxylon. The sequence goes on from JAFJYJ010000027.1 coordinate 6,666,209, forward strand.
TTAATTTACTTAAATCTTAATCTAAACAATTAGCCACTAATTACTTAATTAGCCACTTACTAATTGTTGATAATTTTCATAATTAGGATAAATTATTATCTCACAACTATTGCACTGACATTGGTATTTTATGTCCCATGTAAAATATTAAAAATCATGGGGCCATAAAGTGCTTTTAATATTATTATATTTATGCTTCTCTATTTTTCAAGGAAATAAATCCCAAAAATTCCTAAAATTAGAGACAACATACTTTCTAATTTTTATAAATATTTTACTACCTCTTGGGATTTATCATAATATTTTTAGGCCATTTAATGCCATAAAAATACATTTTAGCTCTTTATCTCTCCTAATTTACATAGTAATTACCTTAGAAAATAAGATAATTATTACTTATTATTTGAAACCACATATTCACCTATTTTCAATAGGTATTATTTATCGAAATATAATATTCCGGATAAATAATTATCAAGGTATTACAGGCTTCGAGAAGTCCAAAGCCCAATTGTATATGTGCTTGAATTTTTGTTAAGGGGTTTTGTTCTTTTAATCATGATAATCCTTTTGAAAATTTATTTTAAATGTTTCTATTATGGTTAATTTGTTTGAATAATCAATGCCTTATTCATAACCATGATAGTGGTTGGTGATAATTTGGTTAAATGCTTAGTTAATTATGGTTATAAGGATTTTGACTTTACAATTTGGTATAAGATTCAACAATTCTGCAAATTGTACGTGTTACATGCATTACATATATATAGTGGCAATATACAATATCACATATATCCTTCCTTGTTTTGTTTTAATTGTTTTGTGTTTTGTTTGATTGCTCACTTTCTATGATGAAAGTGTGAGATCCACTGACTGAGCAGATTCGCTCCTAACAAGTACATGAGCGATTGATTATAGCATATGAACTATCCTCATTAAGATCTTTAATTCGACTTTTTAATGCAAAAAGAATTAGTTCAAAAGTTGTCTTCTGAAAGCTATGATCCAAAGAGTGTCTGCTAGTCAGAATATAATGAAACAATGCGTGAAATGCAAGCATCCACTTTTAAAATTCATACCTCTTTCCTTTGAAATATGTTTTGAGCATGATCTTGATGTCTTTGAATTGAATTTGGAGTCTTTTTTTATTTGCAATAGGTTTCACTCCATAACTTGTTGTAGTATGAAAGTTATGATCAAAAGAGTGATTACTTGTCTAGAATAGAGTGTCATATTTGAGCGTCAACTTTCAAAATTTATGTCTCTTTCATTTGAAACTATTTGAGCTTTATCTTGGTCTCATTGTGTCATTATGAGTCTAGTTTCATATGAAATAAGTTTTACATCAATTAAATATGTGGTTTGGAATATATGTCCAAAATACTAAACCTCTATTATGTTGAATAAAAACAAAGCATAATAAATATGTATCATTCGAGTGCACACTCAAAATAAAAAATTCATCTATGGAGGTGCTATATATAACTTTCATACGAGTCATGTTAACTTTAAATTGACCTATTAAAACCTCCAATTGAGCATAGAGACCTCCAATATCAAATATATAAACTTGGATCTTGATATTCTCCTTATATCTTGTAAGTTCTTCTTTCTTCAATTTCTTCTCCTTTTTATTGATTAATCTCCACAATCCTTTTTATTTTATTTTATTTTAATAACTGCTTGCTTTTCTTTGACTAATATCTTCAATATCTTTCTTCTTCATCTTTCTCTTGATAATTGTCAATAGTCTAACTCAATAATTTCTTTCTTTTCTTGACTTATTCTCCTCACATTTGATAACTTCAATATTGATGTTCGTAGATGAGGATAAATTGGATTAAGTCACTGATCTTGAAATGAGATCATAAATGAGAACATGTATACACCTACACGCTTTGAAAATTATTATAGTGATTAGGTTTTATTTCTCATTCTCATTTTTGAGAATACCTTTATAATTAAAAGATGCTTACAAATATGTTTTGACAAACACTGCATGCTATAGACATTTACTTTTTCTTATACATATGTGTGTGTGTATATATGGATACTTGCAATATTGAACTTTACATTAAAGTGATTCTGAAATTTTATTGAATGCGTAATTAAGTAATAATCTTTAATGTACAATAACGTGTGTGCCAAAAAAAAAATCACTCAAAAATATTATCATTTGATTCTCAAAAATTCTAAAATTCCACAACTATTCATAAAGTCTAAAGATATGACTTCCAATTATCATCCTTAGAGCTTCTAATCCTCAAACATCCAAATGCCACTATTTAATAGCTCAATTTCATCAATAATCATTTCTCAATTAAGTCCAAACCTCAATATTAAAAATTGGGATATTACATACCTAACCCTTTGATTATGTGTAAATAAACTTTGTGACATGTGAATTGCTACTATCAACTCTTAGTACTACCAAAAAAAAAAAAAACTTTTTGTTTCACTTATTTATGTCGGTTAAACAAACAAACAAAAAAACATAAAAATTGTGGTGGCCTTTTTGTAATGAATTTAACATGTCATATGTCAGTTAAAGATGTAACCAATGTAGAATGAGGAACCGACGTAGAAAATCATATTTGTTTCAAGAAAATTCAATTTCAAATAAAATAATGTTTTTATGTCGATTTAGTTTATAACATGTGTGAAAACTAATTATTATAGTTATATGTATTTAATTTTTTATTATTATTCATTTTCTAATATATCAGATTGCTTGTATCCAGTAGTTATGATCATTGTTGTCAAACTCACAAGTTGACACTCTAAGTTTACCGTTTTTATGTTTCTACCTTACAAAAATGAGTCAAGTCGTGGTAAACTTCGTGTTAGTCGTAAACACGGTTAAACTCACGAGTTTATATACCGAGTTTACCAATTTTACATTTCTAACTTACAAAACCGTGTTAACTTATTCTTAAACCCGTATTAATTTTTTTGATTTGATCATGCTTAGCGACTTTATATGGAAATTTTTATAGAAATTTCTTTATTAAATATGATAAATGATGAATGTTGATAAATTTAATTTCAATTATTTGGATTTAAAATATATTTAAATCAAATTATTGTCATTTTTATATTTTAATTGTTTAATTATACACTAGTAATGCCTATTTAATAATAAAAGTAAACTTTTACGAGTTTACAATTTGAGTTCACGATCTGAATTTACGTCACTATCACGAGTTTGACAACCTTGGTTATGATATCTTCTAAAGTCGTTAGTTATGATGATTATGAGCCTATTTGGATCTGGTGTCTGACGCACAAAAGCTCAGTGGGATTGAAAGCTCTCGCAAATGGTGTTTGGGTTGAGCTTACACTACTATAAAATATGGATACTACTACCTTAAAAGACGTCCCTTTTTTAACAAAGGAAGTAAAAAGTGAAGGCGGTGGCATTGTTGTAATTATTTACTTGACTTTGAGACTTTAGATGTCCCAAATATTAATTTAGGATGCCAAAGTCTAAGACTAAAGCCACTTCTACTAGGGGTGAGGAAGCTCAATCTTCCCTTGTTGCTACTCCTTCTGCATCCACTCAGGCTCCATCATTCCTTGGTGCTACTCTGCAGCCTTTGATGGATAAGGTAGTTTAGAAAGTTGTGGATGCTATGACTGCTTCCTTCAATCAGTTGATAGCTGATTTGGAAACTTAGCTTGGTCTCATGATTAGTGGGATAACTTCTACTTATGAGAAGATCATTGAGACTCAGGCTAATCATATTAGGAGATTGCAGCATATTGATGTTATTCTTCAGAGCATGAGTTTCTCCTTTGATAAGCCATCTGGTGGAGTTGGTCCTTCTGGTGCTGGTCTTTCTTAGACATCTGAGCCTTCCCCTATTACCACTGAGCTTATTCCCTCTCAACCTAACCTTGAACCTACCCTAAACCAGCTATCCTCCCAACATCTTCATCCATTGCCACTACTCCACCACCAGACACCACCGTCACTTTACCACCAGTCACCACCTCTCCTCAAACAACAATCACCATTCCTTCACTTGATCCTTCCTCTACTACTTCTACTCCTCCTCTTAGCACCTCCATCACTGTCTTCACTCCTTCTCTTGCTCCTATACAGTCAGCTCTTCCTCTCTCCATTATCGCTCTTCAGACTATAGCATCTTCTAACCTCACCTTTCCTACCTTTTTGCCTGATGACAAAAGGGGAGAAGAGTAATGTGTTGTTTTGATTGGATGTGACTGTTATGATTATGTTTTGTTTTGATTTCACTATCTTTTGCTTATGTTTCTCACACTTTCTATATTTTGACTGTTAACAATGTATTAACCTTTGATCTTTAATGCAAATGATTATCAATGAAATCTTTGGTTATTCCATTACATCATATTATCTAACATATTCTTCCTTGTTGATCTCAAAGTATTTTTAAACTATTTTCAAAAATTGACAAGTGTTGTCATCATCAAAAAGGGAGAGAATTGTAGTTCTCATATTATAAATTTTGGTGATAACAACCACTTGTGAAGAGTTAAAGACTTAATGTTCAAGTCACTCGAGTGCGTATTAAACAACACTCGAGTATACAATAGTTATTGAAATCAAACCATGAATCAGGAAGCCTATTTCAAAAGTGTCTGATACAAACACTCAAGTGTTACTCTTCAACACTCGAGTGTTGATTTCTAAATCAATAGGAAGAATGGGTGATATTTGCTATGAAAATCATGATGAACACTCTAGTATTCCGTCAACATACTTGAGTGTTGCTACAAGATCAAAATGTGCTAGGACTCTTTACTCTTATTCTCTCTGGCCTCAACTAAAAAAGAATCAATTGTCAAGGTAATCCTTAAGATTTATACATAATCCTCTCATGATAAATTGTTTACTTTGTGACATACTTGAAGTGTCATGTTTGACACTCGAGTGGGATGCTCGAGTGTAGTGTTGAAACACTCGAGTGTCAGGTAGAAAAGGTTGAAACTATTTGAACTCTATTATGTTGAATAGCTCTCTACCACACATAAATCAACAACACTCAAATGTTGGAAAGCTACACTCGAGTGTGGCACTCGAGTATGGAATTCCAATACTTGAGTGTCAGGAAGAACTCTTATCTAACAAAGTAACCTTCATTTTTCAATCCAGTCCTTTTCCAGTATAAGTTCATTAGCACTCGAGTGTTGAGGGAGATAATACTAGAGTTCAACATTCGAGTGTGTGTATGCAGCACTCGAGTGTACCTTATACTTGAACTCTATCTTCGTCTCCGTTTTAAGAAATGATGTTTCCTTGAGCCTGTGAGTAACGAAGGAGCTTCAAGTCTAACGGCTATATTGATTACTCTCAATGGTGCATTGAAGGCTTCCAACAGTCATTTCACCAAATATAAGCTGAAGCATTCAATGATTCAACCACCCAACGAAAACACAAACGCTCAAACGAAATATATGCATTTACTATTTTATTCACTTGTGTAATATCTTCGAATATTTAAATATTCAGTGTTTATTAATTTGCTCTTTTAGATAGTTATACTTCTGATCAAATATCTTTGTAAGAATCTCAAGGTAGTGGGACTTCGAGATTGGGTTATTGATTACAACTTGTAAGGGGGAGTGAATCCTAGTAAGAGGATTACTTCAAGTAAAGAGTGTGTAATCGATTGAAGGAGTTAGTGAAATACCCAGAGGGTTTGGGGACTGGACGTTGGTCAAGAATTTAGACCAAACCAGTATAAATCTCTTGTGTCAATATAGATATCTCTCTCTTCTCTGTTATGCCCTGTTTAGTGAGTTAGCTTCAGAGATATTTGATTTTTTTTTAAATCACCCAATTCACACTCCTCTTAGGTGATATTCCTATTTTCATTTGGTATTAGAGCTGTGTTATCTCTTAAGAATTAACATTTGAGATAAAAAGATCCTATTAAAGGAATATTGCCTGATGGAGATTCTATCAACAGACCACCGGGTTTCAGTGGTGAGTATTACTCATTCTGGAATGCAAAATTCAAAGTGTTCATAATGGCTACTGAATATGGTCTTTGGCAAGTATTTGAGAACAAATATTATGTTCCAACCAAAGTAGAAGGTGGAATTAATGTACCAAAGATTGATTCGGAGTTTGACAAAAATGACAGAAGGCAAATGACTTTGAACAGTAAGGCTATCCTTATACTTCAAAGTGCATTAAGTCAAAAGGATTATTTCCGTATTTGCAACCTGTCAACTACAAAACAAATGTGGAAGTCCTTAGAGATCGCCTATGAAGGAATTTTTAGAATTAAAGAGAATCGAATCAATACTTTCACAACTGAATTCGATCTCCTTCGTATAAAGCCTGGAGAATCAATTTAAGAATTCCAATTGAGGTACACTCATATCATCAATCAGTTGTCTACCTTAGGAAAGATCTATGAACAAAATCCTCAAGTCGAAAAATTCTAAATGTTCGACTAAGGATTTGGAAGCCAAAGTCACTATAATTGAAGAGGCTCGTGGAGAGTCAATGCAATTTGTGGCTGCTTTGTTTGGAAGTCTTTCTAAGTATGAAGGAAAGATCAAATTTAAGAAAGGTCTAGATGAGATCGGTAGCAAGTATAAGGAATTTCCCTTAAGACTATCAAGGAAGAAAAGGAATTAGATAAAGATGAAGATGAAGAACTTAGCATGATGGTTGGGAGGTTCAAAAGGTTCTACAAGAAAGATCAAGGATTCCAGAAATTTCACAAAGGTAGATCCAGCAATGAGCTTAAGAAGATTATCATATGCTACAAATGTGAAAAGCTAAGACACATCAAGTTTGAATGTCCTCAGTTGAAGAACAAGGAGAAAGATAAGAAGAGGTTTAACAAGTTCAAAAAGAAGGCTTATGTCTCAACTATATGGGGAGATAGCTCCTCTGATGAAGATGAAGGTGATGTGAGGAAATAGCCAATATCTATGTTATGGCTCAAGAAGAATCTGAGAAAAAAAAAAGGTAAATGATTCTGAACCATCTTTTGATGAATTATTTTTGAGTATAATTCCCTTCATTCTAAGTTTCAAAAATTAGCTAAAGAACTTCTTGCTTCAAAAAGAAAAATTAAAACTCCTGAAGAACAAGTTCAAAATGTTGCTCCTTCAATTTCAGCTTATGTAAAGGTTTGCGAAAATGTTTTTGAAAAATATCCTGTTTTGGAGAAAAAGATCATTTATTAAACCAAAACTCTTGAGAAGTTCACTCAAGGAAGTGAAATGCTCAATGTGATTTTGAAGCAACAAAGATTCACAAACAATAAATCGAAATTGATTATAAACTGATTTTGATAAAAAGAAAGGAAAGAAGAAAACTGGAGAAAAGACATGTAAACTATTTTTGAAAATCTTTTCGTTCTTCGAATCCTTTTGCCCACTGTAATTATTGTAATCGTAAAGGACATATCACTTCTTCTTGCTTTCATAAAAAGGAAAGAAGGATTAAACCTGTAGGTAACTATAGATAGGTGCCTTAGGGATCTTATGACGTTCCTAAGTCACAAACTAACCCAAAAGGACCCAAGAAAAGATGGGTACCTAAGACTTGATCTTTTGCGACTTATAGGTTTGTCTAAGAGCAACAAAATCCAACAAGTAGTACATTGATAGTGGATGCTCTAGACACATGATAGGAAATCAATCCAAGTTTGTTGCAATAAAGCCAAAGGATGATGGCAAGGTGACCTTTGGTGGAAATTAATCCGAAAGAATTCTTGAGATTGGTAAAGTTGGAAGTAACGATGGACCACAAATTAAAGATGTCTACCTTGTAGAAGGCCTCTATCATAATCTCCTCATTGTGAGTCAAAGCACAGACAAAGGTAACTTAGTTATCATCGATTTTGAGGAATGCCTGATTGTTAGCAAGGATGATCTACTCTTGGACAAAATCAAATTGAAAACCCTATTTAAGGCTCCTAGAGAAGGTAATTTCTATACTCTAAATCTTCCCGAGTAATAGCTCTATTTTTGAAAATTGTTTTATTGGTAACTTGGATGAGAGTTGGCAGTGGCACAAGCATTTTGCTCATATCAACATGTTTCAACTTGACAAGTTTCTGAAAAAGGATTTGGTTATTGGTTTATCAGAACTAATTTTTTAAAATGACATGATTTGTGATGCTTGTCAAAAAGGTAAACAAACCAAATCATCTGTTAAACCTAAAAGTGAAATCTCAACCAATTGACCACTTCATATGGATTTAGTTGGACCGGCTAGAGTGAAAAGCCTTGGTGGCAATTATACACTTTGGTCATTATTGATGATTTCTCAAGATTTTCATGGACCATATTTTTATCTTCTAAAGATGAAACATTTGATCAATTTGTTACTTTGCAGGAATTCGTACTGATCATGGGGGAGAGTTTGAAAACCATGCTTTCAAAGAATTTTGTGATGAACAAATCATTGATCACAACTTCTTAGCCCCAAGGACTCCTCAACAAAATGGTGTTTTGGAAAGGAAGAATCGAGTCCTCACCGAGATGGAAAAGGCAATGTTAAATGAGAATCAAACCTCCGAAGTATTTTGGGTTGATGCCATGAGTAAGGCTTGCTACATCTCAAATCGGGCGTATCTCTGGAAGAAGCTTGACAAAACTCCTTGAGTTGTACAAAGGAAGAAAGCCCAGCTTAGCACATTTGCATATCTTCGATTGCAAGAGCTTTGTGCATAATAATGGTAAGGAGAACTTAGGAAAGTTTGTTCCTAAGTCAAATGAAGGTATATTTCTTGGCTATTCTAATAGAAGTAAAACATATAGAGTCTTTAATAATAGTACTCGTGTTGTTGAAGAGTCCATGTATGTTGTATTCTGTGAAGCCAAATTTGACAAGTCTTTGGAAGATGATAAACCTATTATTCAAACTCAGTCTATTTCGAAAACTTCCTCTGCTTTGGAAAATTCTGAAAAAAAACCTTTGGAAAAAGAAACTAAAGTTGAAAATGTTTGAGAAAATGCTGATCAATCTCAACTTAAATCTTGGAGATACAGTAGGAGTCATCCACTGGACCAACTGATAGGTGATGTAAATCAAAGAGTAAGAACCAGAAAAAGTACTTTGAATGAAGTCACTTTCTCTGCTTTCATTTCATAGATTGAACTCTCTAAGATTGATAAAGCCTTTTTAAACAATGATTGGGTTATAGCAATGCAAGAGGAGTTACATCATTTTGAAAGAAATCAAGTTTGAGACTTGGTACCTAGGCCTAAAGACTATCTAGTCATTGGCACTAAATGGGCATTCAAGAACAAAAGAGATGAATCCACAATCATTGTCCGTAATAAGGCAAGATTAGGGCCAAAGGCTATAATCAAGAAGAAGGAATTGATTATAAAGAAACGTATGCTCTAGTGGCTAGATTAGAAGTTATACGAGTTCTCTTAGCCTTTGCTTGCATTAAGGGATTGACATTTTATCAAATGGATGTGAAATATACTTTTCTAAATAGTTTTATCTAAGAGGAAGTTTATGTTGAACAACCTCCTTGATTTGAGGATAATCATCATCTGGATCATGTCTTTCATCGAAAGAAAGCTTTGTATGGTTTGAACTAAGCTCCTAGAGCTTGGTATGAAAGGCTAAGCAAATTCCTTCTTAATCAAGGATTTGTTAGAGGCAAAGTAGATACAATTCTCTTCATTAAATGAAACAAGAGGAATGATTTATTAATTGTTCAAATATATGTTGATGATATTATATTTGGTAATACTAATGATGCTTTGTGTGAGGATTTTTCTAAGACAATGGAGGGAGAGTTTGATATGTCTATGATGGGGGAGTTGAACTACTTCCTTGGTTTGCAAATCAAGCAAAAGAAGAATGGCATCTTCATATTTCAGACCAAGTACCTCCAAGATCTGCTGAAGAAGTATGGTATGGACCAATGCAATGGAGCTGATACTCCAATGAGTTCAACCACTTCTTTGGATGCTGATGAGGATGCCAAGGACTTCAATATTACCAAGTATAGAGGGATGATTGGATCTCTTCTATATTTGACTGCAAGTAGGCTTGACATCTATTTTAGTGTGGGAATGTGTGCAAGGTATCAATCTGCCCCAAAAAAGTCTCATGCTAAACATGTGAAGATTTCCTTATTCAGTTTTGTGAGGGTGAATTTTTCCAGTTAAAATTTGTTATGCTCATCTGGCCACATGTCTTCATGAACTCCCATGGCCCGTAAATATTTTCTTGCATGAAGATGATCTTTTGACTTGCCTGGTTTGTTAAGCATCATGTATAACACATTATCGCATACATTTTTTCAATGTGTATAACATCAAGATTATGTCGAAGAAAATTAGATTTCTAATACATAAGAGTGAAGAAGATGCTTCTCTTTCACCATTTCTAAGCCACAGAAGCAGAAGTCTTGAAAGTCTTTCTCCCCGCTTTTGCTGCATCGTCATTTTTTCAAAACTCGAATTCAACATCCTGAAGCTATTGTAAGATATCTGTACCAAATAAAGTATAAGGAGGTCATCGTTTTCCCTGTTGCCCATTGAAATGATTCTGTTGCAACCTAAACTTGTGCTTACCATCGAGATACCCATGATGACCATGAAGCACCACTTTTAAATGTGGGGAAGGCACACTAAATCAAAGTCAAAATTGAAAGCTGGACACACCATCCCGGTATGCACATTGCCAATGGGAAAATCAAAGGGCTTGGGGGAGAAGTTAATATGTGAGAAAAGATTCAAGATAAAGGTAAGAAAAAGTGCATCTTTTCCTATTATGTACTTACCTCCTATGAATCAATCACCCTTTATTCTATATGCTCACAGAAAGAATTGGATGCTATCCAAGACATAACTTATAATTTGATAGAGGAAGAAAGAAAATACAACTACTATCATGTCAATAAAGGTATAGATAGAAGAGAAAACTTGGTTTCCACATAATTGATCGCATTTCCTAATAGAATTATACTGAGTTATGGATAGAGTGATAGTTGCAACTGGAAGTTCGCTTGATCTCTATACTAAAAATCATGAAGCAAAATTAAGAAAAAAAAATCATCAGAAATACACTTCAGGAAAGAGGTTATAGGGATAGAAATGCTAATCTTGATATATCAAACATACTATTTCGAGCAAATATTGAAATGGGACTGTAATTGGACTAAAGAACACAGGAGCAATCTTTACATTATAGCAACTCTTTAACCCTTTGCTTTTTTTTTTCAAGTGAATATTATAATTTTTTTTAATACTGTATGCCATTATATAAATTGGCCATGTGAGCCCAAGCAAGGAAAGTAGGTCCACCAAAAAAGTTATTTAAATCTTCAGAACTAACATTAAAATCCTACACTTAGAAAATGACAATCAAATTGCAGCCAGCAGAGAAAACATGTATCTGTATATATGTAACAGAGATATAAATGACATCAAGCAGGATAAAACTTCAGGAGAGTCAGAACAGAAGACAAATCTACAGTAATTATTTTAAAAAAGAATTCATTGGAAATTAGATTAAGTAATCAATTCATCACAGGGTTAGCCATACTAGAAGTTAATCGGTCTCTTTAGTAAAATACGAAATGAATAACATGTTAACCCTTCTAATTCTCTCAAAAATTAACATACATAAATAGCATATCAGGTAAAGATTCCTGCAATATTGGTTACAATCATATGCGAATATATTTATAAGAAATAAGATCTTAATAACTGGTGGATAGCAACAAGATCAATAATCTCGATGTTTTTAATCAATAAGAAATACTTAACTTGAGACCTTGATCACGTGTGTGCCTCCCTTTGCCTGTAGGTCTTTGAACATTTTTTTTCCCTCTTACATCTTCCATAAAAGCAAATATATTTATTGGAAACTAAGGCGTTCAATGGAGTGCTAGCATAAAGTTATGTAAGCAAATTTAGGGACAACACATATTGAAACAAAATGGAATGATAGTCAGTATACACATCTTGGAGCAGAAATACTGAAAACTTGTATAGGAACCTAAGTCACACGTATAAGTGTGTAAGCCTAGATACTAGGTCCTTTCTTTTATTTTTGTCAGCTAGAACATGAATAATCATCAATGTCAATTTGAAACACCTCCTTAATCTTTTGATTGGTGAAATAATGGCCCATCCGATTTCATTGATATATCAAACTCTGATTTCATCAACTTGTCTTCCAAAATATAATTTCATTTTCAAAGAACCTGTTCTTGCTGAGAGAATTAAAGCTTTAAGTAGAAGTCCAATGAACAAAATAACAGAACTTACAATTGATGAAGGCAATCATTCAGTTTTTTAAATTGTTTTCGGCATTGCCAAACAACTAAACTTGATCTCCCTGAAGCACATTGAGCATATTTTGCGGTGTAATGATCACATTCCTTTAGCGCCTTCTGCTTCATTTTGTGGCGTAAAGCTGGAAAATTGTTGATACAGGAAATCTACAACTGCATAGAAATTGGGGGCGTAAAATTTTTCACATACCTGCTCTCATCACAAGAATTTTACGTTGGATTCAGCAAAATAAGCACCCAAAAGAATCAAGCCAATGTACAGTGTAATTGTATCAATAAAATTTCCAATTATTCTAGTTAAGAACAGGGAAAAATATGAAAAACCCCGAACTCGTGCCTCTCTCGATTCGTAATTCCATGACAAGTTTCTTAGAAACCAAATAGTAGTTTAGGGTTTAAAAAAGGAGAATAGTTGAGTACCTTTTTCTACTTTTTCCTTCACGTGATTATCGCCGCTTCTGGTATGAAACCCATTGCGCATGAGAGAATAGTCCCAAGAGCAGGGAGGCTGGGGATGGCAGCGGCACGGCGATGGCGGAGGAGGAGCGTCGCGATCGACTGAAGAGCTATGGGAGGGAGGAAGAACGCCTAAGTGAATGAAGAGAATGATTGATCTGAGGTAAATGAAGCCAAACGATCGATTGCCTAGGGTTAAAGGTGTAAACTCAACTTTTTGCGAGGGAAAACTCTTATCCCTCACAAAAGTAAGTAACTTTACGAGGGAAATAAGGTTCCCTCGTAAATGGAAATGATTTTCGTTGACATTTTGTGAGGGAAACTTATTTCCTCGCAAAACGGCCCCATTGAAAATATATCCGTCGCAAAATGTGGGGAAAATTGGCAATAAACTCCCGATTTTGCGAGGGAACCAAGTTTCCCTCGCAAAAAAGTCATTTTTACGAGGGAAACTAATTTTCGTTAACTAAAATTTGCGACGGAAAAAGGTTCCCTCGCAAATTCCGTCGCAAAATATTGCATTTTCTAGTAGTGAATGTCTAGGCATCTGGATTAAATCAAAGCATGAGTGTGAATGGACTTAGTTGCAACCTAATAACCTCATTGATGTATCCAACGGTTACATTAATGTTTCTAACGATCATTTAATGCTTCCAACATATATAAGTTGAAGCATTCAATTCTCAACAACAACCAGAATACAAAAAATGAAAATCTATCAAAGTCTTGCATTTACAAAATTCTTTTTCAAAAGTAATCATCGGTATTTCAATTTGTGAACCAAACAAATATACAATATGCAACCTCCCTTAAATCACCGTCCACCCTTATACTACTGACTGGAGCCATAGGCTAACACATAGTCCAACAGAAACTCATTCATTTGACTGGATGGTTCTAAGCTCACCAAAACCTAAGATGCACTTGGCTAAAGGTATAGAGCTTAAGTCTGAACTATGGCTTCCCTCCTTAAAAATAACAACTAAGGAGGTGTCACATGTCCCACAACTCCAGTGCAATCCCGACCGGAGGAAAATATGGAAAAAGGGGCCTTAAAAAGTACCATCCACTGTGCAGCAAGTGGTGGCGTAAAGAAATCTTATCATTCAAATTCTCCCTTACTTCAATAAAAATAAAGTATATTAAAACAGGCTTCTATTTATATAAAATATCATCGCATGGTAAATCCAAACATATCATAAAGCCTCATTGGACCAAATTTTCATTTCTAAAATTTAGGACCAAACTGTCATTTCTGAAATTTGGGACTAAACTGTCATTTCGAAATTCAGGACCAATATGTCATTTTTGAAATTCGGGGCCAAAACCATAATTTTTGCTGGGCAGAAACTGTAATTTTCATGGGCACAAAAGTGTAATTTTCAAGGGTACAAAAATATAATATTCATTTTTCATTATAATAATATTATAATACATATACATATAAATCAGTCTTTAAGAAAAATATTTATAATCATACACAATTCACAAGTATATAGAAGAATATTCAGACTCGTTAATTGCCAAATAATCACCAAAAAACTACTACAAGGCTTCCAAATAATTACCACCTTACTCTCCTTCTCCCTCTTCTCTTTCACTCACGCACTCCTCTGTGAACGATGAAAGTATGTGTGTGTTTGTGTATTAATGTGTGTGGTGGGGGGTATTTATACAAAAATCCCTCACCCCTTTTATCAATTCCCATGTCATGTGGGCGGCAACGGCACCCCTACAAATTGTGGCACCGCTAACCCCAATGTCATGTGGTAGGCACCCCCTTCCCTCAATTTTCAAAAGGGGTGGGCCCCACCTTTTTTTCTTCTCTTCTTTTCTTTTTTTTTTCTTTCTCTTTTCCAGACATCCTTCCTTTCATCACTTTCTTTCTTTTTCTCTTTCTCCGTCTCTATCCCATACATACATACACACACACACACACACACACACATACATACATAAATACAGATACATATGTACACACACACACACACATATATATATATATATTAAATATTTTATTGCATAATATATTATTATATTATTAAAATATAATAGTAGAAAAATATTAAATTCTATATTTAGAAATTCACTCTTATACTGAGTACCTGATATATTAATTATCATAAAGTATGAATCATATGAATTTTGAGGGTAGTACTGCATTGTCAACAATGCTTTGTGTATGATTGATTATAATCTTTGAGGTAAAAGAATGATGTTTAGTATATGCTTCAGTATTATTGAGGTTGCACTTTCGGTTTTAATATTTAAGAGTAGGAACTCTGTGAATATTAATTGATGCGACGTTGACAATATGTTTATTTGGTCATGACTAATGGTTACCTATGAGGTAGTATTAGAACCTTGTGATAATATTGACATTGTGAGAATAGCCTTTGTATGTTTTGAGGATTAAACTAAGAATTGTGAATTAGAATCTTAATACGTACAATAGGCAATGTTGAGGAATGTGATTTCTCGTTTAGCAATGTTGAGGTTTTAAGAGTCAAATTGTGAATTTGATAATTGTTATTTTGGGAATATTTGAGGATAGTACCCGAAAGTTGTAAGCTATGAATCTTGATAATTCTAGCATGTTTATTGAGTATGATTAAAGTTTCAGAATTTGGTTGATGAACCTAAGAATTAATTAGGCATCCAGAGGGATTGCTACCAACCAAATCGTGACCTATGAATCAGATAATAGTTGAATTGATTCTTTAAGCATTTGAATTGACCTGAATGAATTGTGGTACTAGAGTATAGTACAGATTAATTCAAATGAATTGAGGTATTAGAATATGGTACCTGCATGTAATGAAGTATTTCGAGGTTGTTAGCTGCTTATCTAGACTAAGGGAAAGATCTCGATTATAGAATATTCCCTTAGAGTGTATGATTGAGAATTAATTCCTTGAAGGAATTGCACGATAGCTAGAACCTCAATGGCCACGGGTTATGGTTCCATGGTTGGGACATATAACCGTAGAGATATAGGTGGCTAATGAATTCCCTATGGTACAGTAAAATACCAGATAGGAAAAGCTAAGTACATTCATGTTGAAAATGTATGGTAGATAAAGAAGCCTATCGGACTTGTTTGTCCTTAGGTTGTCAAATTTGATACGTGAAGTCCATAGATACAGTATAACCCAGAGGAGGTTTATATGAAGGAATGTATCCTCATGGGGTGGTCCAGTGCCCTGTGGATTACCATTGGGTGTAATTATGATGTGATATATCTGTGATAAGGATACATGATGGGCAGTAGGACCTTTGGGACTGGTATGCTCATAGGTCGTTAGAATGATTATGAAAGAAGCCCTAAGTCCTGTGGAACGGATATGTTCATAGACTGACTGGAGCCCATGGTTAATGGATGATGGATTTCAGATAATGATGAAAGGGTTACAAAGCCCGATGGACATGGATAATATCCTGAAAATAGATGAAAGGCTGAAATGAAATAGACTAAGTCTTTTATCAATTGTTTGAATAGCCAGAGACAATGGCTAAAGTGTAATTAGCAATGATGACTTTCTAGAGCAGTTGTCTGGTTCCTACATAAGTTTAAAAATTGAATTTTGAACTTGCCAATGCACCTACTGTATATGAAATTTTGGAATCAAATTGGTGAATTTTCGAAATAGAGTTTTCGAAACAAGTGTTTTCAATTGAATTTGAGACCAGTGTAGTGGTCGCTATTGGAATGATGATTGTCTCATATAAGGGGTTTGGTAGAACCCAGGATTGGAAGCAGAGTTTTTCAACTATGTTGTGTTAAAGGCAGTACAAAACTGGAAGAGGTCAGAAACTGTAGTAGATGTACTAAGTTTACTAGAGCTTGCCATATGTTTTAGAATGTTTTGAATCGCTAGCCATTGTGTAAAGCACTTTTGAGAGGATTTGTTTTTGGGGAAGCTGTTACTCGCACCAGCAGTGTACGTATCCAATCTGAATACTTTCGCCTTGTAAGGGCATGTGTTTTGCCTTGTTTGGTTGGGACCCATGTAGACGTTGGAGCAGGGCTCCTGGACATTGTCCTTATTCCCAGGTGGGGATTCTGGTGGGGTGGCCCATTAGTGTGCCAGTGTGGACACTGGGTCCTGAGTAGGGACGGAGATTCTCCCACATTGGCCAACAAGTGCATTGTCTTTGCGGTGGTTTGTGTATGAAAGGATTGGAATATCCCGCATTGTACCGAAAGGTTGAAGTGGTTGCGAGAGCTTTCGGATGGTAAATTTGTGAAACGAATAATCCTGCTCATTAATGTGTGCCGGTAATAAATATCTTTGGAAATAGTCCGGCAGTGAATTGTTTTCATAAAGATTTGAACTGAAAGCGATTGATTTTAAGAGGTGATAGTACTATTAATGTTAGTATGGTACGATTGTGAAATGTACTGCAACCATAAGAATTTTCAATTTGTGACAATTTGAAAATGAGACAACACAGTTAAAATGAAAAGCGGTGCAGTAAATGATTGTATTGATATCGGAACAGAAACTGTTAGGATGTCAAGAGATCTGGACCAAGTAGGTCAGATAGTAATAGCCAGGTATAGTGCTGAACGAGATGAAAGTAGTCCACGAGCTTAGATTGAAGAAGCTCGGATATGTGATAGACGAGCGGAGGCCCAGGGTTATAAGACCTATGTGTTTAATACTTGGTGGGATGACTCACGAGTATTGTGGTATTTGGACTAGTATGTCTAGAGAATGTTGTGAGATTGGCAGAATATCCAAACTATACCAGATGGTAGTTGAGATGTTTATGGCATAAAAGGAATCTGAGCAAAGAAGGCCGGGATATTCGGTCTTTGTAATAATGGGATGAGCCGAAGGTGTATAATAACAGAGAAGCCTCGAGTAACCAAGCGCTTGGAGAATGGACTAATGGGTCCTATGAATGAACACAATACACTGGTTACAGGATGAGAATATTGTATGATTGTGATGTACAATTGTGTTGCGTGCTTGGCAAGCATGCATAAGAAAAGGATAGATGAAGTGTCAAGGATTATTCCCCAGAGTATAAATGTTCAAATTTCGAGGACGAAATTTTATTGAACGGGGGGAGTAAATGTAACATCCCAAATTTTGGGATTCGAAAATTAGAGATATTGAATGAGAATTTATGGTGAAGATTTGGCCTGAATAATTAATAAAATGAAGGTTTGGAATTTGATGCCTATTTCCCTTGAATCTTTGGGAAAAGAATAAATTCCGGGAATATTTGTAAGGGATAAGTTTTGGCCTAGAAATTTTAGAATCAATAATTTATGGCCAAAAATAATTATTGGAAGTTAAGGAATATTTACCTTGAATTTCTTAGAAAGAATTATTGAAGTTTGATGGCTCAATATTGGAAAGAAAATGAGAATATTAAGTAAGAAGTATTATGGGTTGGATGAACTATGCATGACCAAGTTAATATTGGAAGCATGCTCGTGGGACCCAAGAGTAAAATACTTGTTGTCTCTTTTAAACCACTCATGCAGCACCAATTTGGAGAATAAGCATTCAGCAATGCGTTTATACTCCCTTATTCTTCAAAAAGTCACGGGACCCCTTATGCTCAATACTTCAATTTAATATTCATTCTTCATTTGGTTAATCATTTTTGACCCAACAGCAAGAGCATTTTTGGACCGTAAGCATGCAGCAGCGCAATATGTATGCTCCCTCAATCCATTAATACCACATGGCCCATATGCTAGAGGACAAATTCAGCCCATTACTCTCGGCTCGATCAAGATGCGTAATTGAAGCTCACTTTCTTATTTCTCTCAAACCACGTGCTCTCATAAACTCCAACACTTATATTCTTATTCACCCCTTTTATCAATTCCCATGCCTCATTCCCGTCGGCCGGTAGAAAGAAGAGACGACGAGGACGCCACACACTCCCTTACTTTATTTAATTCATTGGGGCCAAGACACAAAGCAGAAGGATAACTCCCATGCTCCACTACTTCTTCTGTTTTTCGTTCATGACTGCTTCACTTTGTTCCGACATGCAAGGCAGAATATTCCCTTACAAATTAGAAATGCACAAACGCTCATGCTCCACTACTCCTCTGCGTCTCTTGAATACAGTAGCTCCCATACCCCACTAAGTCTCTTGAAACTCGGCGTCTCGGCGAAGACCCATAGTTTCTCATCTTCCCATTCTCATTTCGTCTTGTCCGCGCATATGGAAAACAGAGTGTGAGAACGCTGAAAGAAAGGATGAAAGACAGAAAAGTGGAAGAAAGATAGTTGTATTATGAAGTAAGAGGGAGACGCAGCCGAGAACGAGAGACGGTGAGACACACAGAAAAACAGAAGGTGAGAGGGATTTCCGAAGAAGGGAACCGGAGGTCGAACACCATCTTCACTTCTCACATACTCCTTCATTATTCCTCTCGGCCAGGCATGGAAACACAGAGGAATGGAGACAGAAACGCTGAAGTGAGAGCGTGAAAGAGAGAGTTGGAGAAAGAAAGAGGTCCAACCGTTGCATGCAAACTTAGAACCAAGGAATTATATGCTGATGTCATTGCTGGAAAACTCGAACACGCAGCTGGAGCAATTGATCTTTGAACAAGGTAAAACTAGGGTAAACGAACTCCTTTGAACCTGAAATTTTTTGGATAATTATTACACATCATGATCTTTAATATGAGCTTTGGATCACCCAAAAATGAGGTCTATAACTCAAGTTATGATTTTTGGACGTTGCGCTAAAAATCTGAAACTTTCTGGTATGATTCGGAGCAACCAAATGACGTTGCCTTTCGGACCAAGTAAAAATTTGATTTTTTTTCTCTGATATTTTTACAGTAAATATTAGACATCTCAAGCTTTCCAAAAAGCTAAATAACACCTAAATCGGAGTTGTATCCAGAGAGAAACGAATTTCGCAAGTTGACCTATTAATTTGGAATAATTTTCTGGACAGCGAAGAAAGAATGAAAAACTAGGAATGATACAGCAAGATATAAGTCTAGTGATTATTTTTACATGAAACTAGACTTAATTAGTGACAAATAGAAATTTGCACCACCCCGATCAGAGTTCTGTAGAATTAATAATGATTTTTCAAAGTTTGGCCAAAATTATCTACCATGCGAAATTAAGAAATAAATGACCTAAGTAATAAGAATAAACTCCAAGGGTGTAAGAATGCCTATGAGGCAAAGATTAGCATTAGGTATTCATTTTCCATGGCTCTAATAGTATGAACATGTGTTTAGGCCATGAGAAGTCAAGAAAGAGCAAGAATGGAATGTGCTTCAAGCAACTCCGTAGTTGGAAGCAAAGGTACAAGCGGAAGACAAAGGCAAAAGTGGTGGGTAACTGTTAGCTTGTATGAATGTATTAATGTATGAATGATCATATTTGCTAGATGATTTACATGTTTATTTCCTAGCTATGGAATTGAGGCTGTGGTCTCATAGGGCTGCGTGTCCTAAAAGGGCTGTGGTCCTTGGCCGTTAACTGCGGTTACGGTGTGACTTGTTTATTGTGGATTATTCTATGGATATACATGTGTTATACTGTTGTTTACATTTCATACCTGCATATGAGATTAACTGTTACCCCTGGGGTTCATTCATTTGAACTCCAGATCACATGAAATAGACAGACGAGCACAGGCTAGTAGTTCTGCACCAGACTCTAGACTAGAGTGTTGCTTGAAGGCGGCACACTGAAGAGAGTGCTTGAAGTTACCATAGAATGAATAAGCAGAAAGAAGGCCCTCAAGAACGTTGACGCTCCGCATTTAATAGCGTAGGGCCGGGTGTCAAAGAATTAAATGGGTATTGGTGATGAATACCATCGTTATGTAATCAAAATTTAAGTTTGTATCAGGATGTGTTTAAGAATGCTTCCGCATATGCCAAATAAAGAAGATCCATATGGGTTGTTAGAATCACACTACCGCCACCGTAGCGTAAAGGGCGGTAGGGGTGTCACATCAACAACTTAAATTCTAGAGATTTACTCATTTAATTATTGATAAGTATATATTTTATAATTAAATAAGTATAGATTTTGAGATATATTGGATTGAATTTATTAATATTATATACTTATTTAATTATCTTTTATATATTTTTCTATCATTTAATTAAATATAGGATAAAAGAATATTGTAAGAGAAAATCTATTGATATCCTATATTATTTTGTAGGAGATATTATATGATCTAAGAGAGGCAACAAATTAAATTAAAAAAAGATATGATATGATATAATATATTATTATATTATATTATGATAAATTGACCAAGACTTAACAATATCACGTACTGGGAGATGGAAAGGGATATGATATATCCTTTAGAAAAAAAAAGATAAAGCAGACATGGGCCCAAAGCACCTAACCTAATATCTATTTAAAGGAGGAGACATTGACTCTGTAAAAGGGAATTCAAGAAGGAGAGACGCAAACAATTTAAGACGCACAAGAGAATTGGAACGAGACGCAAGGCATCAGCAAGAACGAAAAAACGCAGAGTCGCACGGAAGAAAAAGAATTCAAGACACAGAGCAGATAGAGAACTGGATAGTTGGGAGCGATTGGGGGCCGTCTTGATTTCTCCTATCTTTCCTTTATTCTTTCTTTTATTTCTTGATTCTGAGTTTCATCTTCTTGTTATGAATTTTCTTATAGCCATGTATGGCCAATTTTCTTTTCAACCCTAGAGAACCTATGAACTTGTTTGGGTTCTAGGGATTATTCCCATAAATTATTTTTGATTAATTTTATTTCATTTTATTTAATTTGTATTTATTGCTATTGCTTAGTAATTGGCCACTATTAAACATGTTTTGGGGAATTAGGGTTGAACTTGGAAGAGGGAATCTTAATTTGACCTTGGATTAAATAATGTGGAATTAGGTTTTAATCTAATTTGCGTATAGGATAGGAATATACCTAGAAGCTCCGCATAATCAAATTAGAGTGAGCCCAATTTAAAACGTATCTTATTTAGTTGTGTAAGTCATTACATAACTAATTAAGGTAGGTATGTAAATGGACCGGAAGACATTTATAGACATTAATACTCTAGATTAGCTTATTAAGTTAATTCAAAATTAATTTAGTGGGGATTAATTCTAAGAAACCAACAGAGGATTGGCGACTCTAGGTTGGACTTCTCGAATTTGAATTCACTCTTTTGCTACTATTAGTCTCTTATTAATTTTCTTTCTTATTGAAAACAACTCTGACTCATTCAACTTAAACGGAACAAGGAAATTTAATATCTAATCAATAGTTTGATTGAGTCCTCGTACGGCCCATATACTTGCGGAGTCTACAGGCCCGTATAATTTTTGCCCTATCAATTTTTTGGCGCCGTTGCCGGAGACTCAAGGCAATTGGTGACTAGTATTAGAAATCTTTTAGTAGTTTTAGTTTGAGTATATATTTTGTTTTTAAAAAAATTCTTTCTTTTTTCTTTTTCTTTTCTTTTTTTATTTTTGGTGTTAGTTTGGTACTTTGAGATTTATTTGGTTCTACGAGACATGTACCGAGGTACCGCAAAACCAAATAAATCTCAAAGGACCAAACTATAACACCAAAAATTAAAAAGAAAAGGAAAATGAAGAAAGAAATTTTTGTTTTACAAAAAAAAATACTCAAACTAAAACTACTAAATGATTTCTAATACTAGTCATCAATTGTCTTGAGTTCTCGGCAACGGCGCCAAAAACTTGATAGGGCAAAAATTATAGCTTATAGACTCCGCAAGTATATGGGCCATATCAAGTAATAAAGTGATAAGAAAATTATCGTTCCCACGAGGACTCAATCAAACTAGAGATTAGATATTAAATTTTCTTATTCCGTTTAAGTTGAGTGAGTCAGAATTGTTTTCAATAAGAAAGAAAATTAATAAGAGACTAATAGTAGCAAAAGAGCGAATTCAAATTCGAGAAGTACAACCTAGAGTCGCGAATCCCTTGTTGGTTTCTTAGAATTAATCCCCACTAAATTAATTTTGAATTCACTTAATAAGCTAATCTAGAGTATTAATGTCTATAAATGCCTTCCAGTCCATTTACATACGTACCTTAATTAATTATGTAATGCCTTACACAACTAAATAAGAAGCGTTTTAAATCGGGCTTACCCTAATTTGATTATGCGGAGCTTCTAGGTATATTCCTATTCTAGACGCAAATTAGATTAAAACCTAATTCTACATTATTTAATCCAAGGTCAAATTAAGATTCCCTCTTCCAAGTTCAACCCTAATTCCCCAAAACATGCTTAATAGTGATCAATTACTAAGCAATAGCAATAAATACAAATTAAATAAACTGAAATAAAATTAATCAAAAATAATTCATGGGAATAATCCCTAGAACCCAAACAAGTTCATAGGTTCTTTAGGTTGAAAAGAAAATTAGCCACACATGGCTATAAGAAAATTTATAACAAAAAGATGAAACTCAGAATCAAGAAATAAAAGAAAGAATAAAGGAAAGATAGGAGAAAGCAAGACTGCCCCAATCACTCCCAACTATCTAGTTCTCTATTTGCTCTGCATCTTGAATTCTTTTTCTTCCGTGCGACTCTGCGTTTTTTCGTTCTTGCTGATGCCTTGCGTCTCGTTCCAATTCTCTTGTGCGTTTTAAATTGTTTGCGTCTCTCCTTCTTGAATTCCCTTTTACAGCGTCAATGTCTCCTCCTTTTAATAGATATTAGGTTAGGTGCTGGGCCCACGTCTGCTTTATCTTTTCTTTTTTTTTTCTAAAGGATATATCATATCCCTTTCCATCTCCCAGTACGTGATCTGCTTTATTTGTTAAGTCTTGGTCAATTTATCATAACAATAATATATTAAAGGGAAAATTACGCTCAGGTCCCAAGGAAGGGAATTAATTACAATAAAGTCCCTTGAAATCATCAAATTACGCTCAGGTCCCAAGGGACTTCTGTGTAATTATTTGTATTAACAACAGGAAATACATATATTTACAACAACTTTTAAATACCTGACCATTTACCACAGGAAATGCATATATTAACAACAGGAAATGCATATATTTACCACAATATTTAAACACCTAGATTTTGAACATAGAGAGGTCATTTACAACAAAAAAAGCATAGATTTACAACAGGAAATGTTGCATTTGCAACAAAATTTAAAATATGGCCATTTACAACAGAAAATGCATGTATTTACAACAGGAAATGCATGTATTTACAACAACTTTTAAAAACCTGGATTTTATTTCCATACAAATAATTACACAGAAGTCCTTGGCTATTTACAACAAAAAATGCATGTATTTACAACAGGAAATGCATGTATTTACAACAACTTTTTAAAACCTGGATTTTATTTCCATACAAATAATTACACAGAAGTCCCTGGCTATTTACAATAGAAAATACATGTATTTACAACAGGAAATGCATGTATTAACAACAACATTTAAAAACCTCCATACAAATAATTACGTAAGTCCCTTGGGACCTCGAGCGTAATTTGATGATTTCAAGGGACTTTTTTGTAATTTTTTTCGCTCATTGGGACCTATATGAAATTTTCCCTATATTATATCATATCATATCTTTTTTAATTTAATTTGTTGCCTCTCTTAGATCACATAATATCTCCTAGAAAATAAAATAGGATATCAATAGATTTTCTCGTTACAATATTCTTTTATCTTATATTTAATTAAATGATAGAAAAATATATAAAAGATAATTAAAAAGTATATAATATTAATAAATTCAATCCAATATATCTCAAAAACTATACTTATTTAATTATAAAATATATACTTATCAATTATATTCTTATGGATCTTATTCGTTTATCCTGTGTTTGAGCTTTTTCAATCTAAGTTCTCATACTACTATTCTTAATTGTCCTTTTGTCTGTGCTTGCAAGTACTATATTAATTTAATAAGTTCAAATTTCTAAACTATTCTATCAGTTTCTATTCCTGGATTAACAAAGTCATCATCAACTACACTGCTTTTCAATTTAAAACAGCAGCGAAGACAATCATGTCATCGCTTATCAATTTTTTCTATGTTGTCTCATATTCAACTTTTCAAATTTTCAAATATTTAAAATTTCAACATTTCTATGGTCGCAGTTTATTTTCATAATCTCACTTTATAAAACTAGTATTTTCACATTTTCATAGAAAACATAATATTGCCAATTCAAGTTCAAGAAAACACATTCACTGTTCAATTTAGCTTTTTTCAATGGCAAGCGATTCAAAAACAAATATTTTAAATACATCTGGCAAAGCCCAAGAAACTAAGAGCTTGTTTGGCACTCCCCAAAACCTAGGTTTTGAAAACAAAACCTAGGTTTTGTCAAAGTTTCGCCAAACACCTTAAATTTTGTCCAAAATCATTTTCCACCCAAAACTTAGGTTTTGGGTTCAAAACCTAGGTTTTGCCAAATCCAACTTTTTTTTTCACTTTCCACTTTTCACTTTTTAAAACTCATTTTGCAGAATTGTGGCCCCACCATAATTGGAGAAACCCCAAAATACCCTCCATTAAGCGAATCACTGATTTAAAGCAAAGGCGGCGACATTTTACTACTATCATCAGTTTTCCTGCTATGCAATAATCTCATTAATTTTTTTCCCCTAGTAAACTTCTGACGCCATTCTCATTTTTCTCCCAAGCCCAAAAATTTGACGCCGTCTTGCTCTCTTCGGAAGCAACAACTTTTACTATAAACATTGTAGCTTATTTTTTAATTTGACTTGATATGACATACTAAAAATTGTGAAGGGGGAAAAAGATATACTAAAAATTGTGTTTATTAATTGTGCTCAAATTTATTTTTCTAACAATTTTATGTAATTTATGTTTTTAATATGTAAAATACCATTTTATCCTTTACATGCAATTATACAAAAAGCTAATGTCCTTTTTGGTAAATTTGACCCTCCAAAAGTTATTTGATAAAAACATCCAAACACTATCATTTTTTTTTTCTAAAATCATTCTCCAAAAACTATTCTTCAAAAGCTATTATGCAAAACCTAGGTTTTACCTCATAAATGGTGAAAATCATTCTCCAAAAGTAACTCCCAAACGACAGTTTCTGGTCTCTTCCAGCTTTGTACTGCTTCCACCACAAACATAATTTAAAATTCAATTCTTGTTCTGATTTCACAAGGATTCCTTCCATGAGACAACATAGTTCAGAAATGATGATTACAAAGTAGTCTTAAATCCTGTTGAAAATATTACATTAAAAACTTTTCAAACACAGCAGGTGCATTGGTAAGTTCAAAATTCAATTTTTCAAACTTACTTAGGAACCAAACAATTGTTTTAGATAGTCATCGACTCTGGATACATTCCAAGCTTCAACTCATACTACTCATCTCATTCTTAGAACACTCAGTCCACTCTTTCTAAAGGGAATATTCCATTATTAAGATCATTTCCTACGTTAGATAAGTAGTTAGCAACCTCCGAATACCTCATACACATTGACACCACATTTTAGTTCCTTAAGTCACTCAAATCAATTAGTACTATATTTTAGCACCTCAATTTGTTCAATCAATTCAAACGGCTAAAGAATTAATTCAACTATCAAGTTGGATTCTTATTTCACATTTCAGTTGGTAGCAACACTTTGGATGTCTAACCAACTTTCAGGTTCATCATCCTAATTCTAAAACCTCGACCATTCCTAATCATCATGCTTTATAGCTTATAACATTCAGGAACTATCCTCAAACATTCCTGAAAGTGACAACCGTCAAATTACAAATGAACTCTTAGAACCTCAAGATCAACTAGGCTGAGATATCATGTTTCCTCAACAATACCCATATAACATTCTAAAATCATGATTCACAATTCTTATACTAATCTTCAAAACATTCAAATATTATTCTTACAACCTTGGTATTATTCACAGGGTTCTAATTCAATTCACAATATCACAAAGACATATACTAAACATCATTCATTCACCTCATAGTTAACTATTAATCATACCCAAATAAGATACTAACATTGCAGCATCAATCACCAGGTTTACACTATTCATACTTTCATGAATTAGACATATTATCTTAGCTCAAATTGAATTCAAGTCTATCCTCAATCTCTACCACATTCATTATAACATCCTCTTGGCATCCCTAAGGATCACTATTTTTCATACCTTTCCAGAAATCTCCCAACACGCGTTCATCTAGAAGGAATCGGTCTTTCAATCATCTCAAACAAATTCATAGAATTTTACGGATACTCAAGGAGTGAAGGATGCTCTCCAATTAGATAAGACCAGAACGTGATCATTCTAAATCTTCTAAGATCCTCTCTAGTCACTATATTTAATGCCAACATGACATCTCAGATTGGCAGTATACTCAAAGTCAAATTACCTGGAGAGAAGATCATAAATAATTACCATGCGGAGTATTGCATGCACAAAAGTCTAAATGGCTCCGAGCTAACGGGTTGCTAGGGTACATTACGGTGCGGTGCAGTAGAGTACCACATGCACAAAAGTTCAAATGGCTCTTAGCTAGCTTGTAGATTAGGGTATGGCACTGCTCAAATATAACGGTATCGGCTTCAGCTATAAATCGAGGAAGGGAAAGGTAAATGCTTCACATACTCTCAAACTCCCGAAATAAAGGTAAATGCTTCACATACTCTCAAACTCCCGAAATATCAACATACTAGTTCACTCTCTTAAATTTCCCTTCACTTGTACCTTTCTCTTTAGTCTTTTACATTATTTTTAAACATGGTAGGTCCAAGTAACTTCATTCCAGTTTCTAACTCATATAGTTATTCCTTCTTTGAAGCTTTACTAAATGATAATCAGCCTAACATGTTGGCTAACTTATCTAACAATGTATCATTCTCCTATTCTTCTTTACTTCCTCTTAATCCTTTAGAAGTGAATGCTCCTCCTTCTACCTCAATGATTCATGTTCCTACATCTCCTCCGAGGGTCCAAGATTATATCCCTACGGTTACTATTAGAGAAGAATCTGAAGCAGGTCCATCAAGGCAACTGTTAAGAGATGTCTTAATATGGCGGAACTTATAGAGTCTACTAAACCTTCTCAACCAAGTGACCCTGCTTCCAGTCTGGCTGAAACCACTAACCCATTTTCCTGTGGTTGCTACCACGTTTTACGGGAGATCATTCATACTAATGGACTTTATTACAAGAAGCTTGAGGTTCATGGAAGAATAGGTATGATATGTCATGCTGTCTTTCACCAAGATATACAAGAAGGTTCTTCCAATGCTAACAGGTTTCAAATGTTTGATTTCAGTAATAAAAATAGAGGAAATCAAACATTAGAACAACATTGCTTGAATAAAAAATCATTAGGATATGTCTTGGTGTCAGATCCCTTATTTGTTTATTTTGAGGCCGTTTGCATTGGTTTGGAATGGACTAAAACTCAAAATGAATCCCTCGGTAGTTCATTTCTAACCAGTACAGAAAACATAACTTCTAAAGGAAAAGAACCCGAGATTGAAAATGATTTACAAGATGACTACTCATCCCTTAAACTGAGTGAGGCAACTATGGAGCAACGCAAAAGAAGAGAATCAATGTCGTTAAAAGATTTAAGTAATTTTTTCCATCTAACCTTCGAAGAAACCAGTAAACAGGTAAACTTGAGTAAGCATTCCATAGAGACAATATATCGCAGATGAGGGTTAGAAGAGTGGCCCTACAAAAAGCTTCAAAAACTTATGAAGCAACTCTTTTCACTGACAGAGAAATTACCTCATGAAAATCACATCTCAAAAGTAGCTATTCAAGGTGAAATTAGAAGGGTTCAAATTGAAATGGTCGAGCTTTGTGGTGGCGTTGTACCGATTGTTGCTCTTCTTACTTGAAATAATATTGCCATTTTCTTCTTAGCCTTCTTGTTTATGACTATTCCTTGTTATTCTAGTTTTGTTTAGCTCTAATCTCTTTCATTATAAAGAAAAGAATTTATCATTTTTATAACTTTTGATATAAAACCCTTAGATTCTAATAATGACGGGAACATGACAGTTCGCTTATACTACAACATACTTAATTTATATATATATCTACTAGTTTATTGTATAACCAAAACTATATCAGTATACTTTCTGATATTGCCATCTATTAACTATATAAATTAGCTAGGTAAGTGCAAATATAGTAGGAGTCTCTTCGTACTTTTACAACGATAACTAATTAAATAACCACCAAATAAAGGCTTAGCCTTTGAATCACTTTTCTAGACACCAATGGTTACTAAAAATGTTCCTCCCCTCCTAAAAAGGAATTTTACCTAAAAATTCAACATCCAATAAATTTTATCTTCTAGTTACCATCTTCCACTACGCTGCTCTAATATAGAATTTAATCTCAATCACAATCTTCAAATCATAAATCCTCATTATCAATCACTTGAATATTTTGGATTAACCCATTTTTCTCTCATCATAAATATCACAAGAAAACTAGGCAAATAAAATCCAAAACTATAAAGGGAAGTGCACATGTTATGATATTTAATTTGCCACGACCTCTAAAAAGTTTAAAGAAATCATTTTAGAACGAAATTGTCATGAAACATTTAGCTTTGATACAAAAAATGTAACACCCTAAATTCAACACCCGAAAACTTGGCCAAAATATTTGAAATATACCTCTAACAAGGATGATCAAGATCCAAATCATTAAATTACATAACCATTTCAAATAAAATTCATAATACAAAGTCAAAATAAATTTCCAAATATTTCAGAGTTAAATACAATGTGGAAGTCTTAGGGTCATGGCAAATAAAAATAACATAACATAAGCTATAGGAGTACAAAGGAGCCTTCAAAGCTCATTCCATAGGTGCCTTCCCTTGCTCCCTACTAGGATATTCACTTGAAAAATGTTATATGGGAAGAGATTCAATGTCTCAATAACTACTAAAAGGTTCTACCATACACAAGCAAATTATATATGACAAAAACCAGGGCTAATTACAAATATATATATTTGTATATATAATAATTTCTCATATAAAATTCTTTTTAATTTTTTTTTTTCAAAAAGTAATATCGCCTCCCTTATGTCAATTTGTGAACTATACAAATGGGTAGTGTGATTCTATGGATCAATTTCTTAAGCACATACTCAAAATTAGACACCCGGCCTTTTATTATTCAACAACATTCTTTAGGGCCGTTGTCATAGCTAATATATACGCTCATATGCACTCCCTCTTCATGCAACACTCTAGTTTGGAGTTTGGTGCGTAACTACTAACTGTGCTCACTGTCTATTTTATGTGATCCGGAGTTCAAATGAATGAACCCTGTGGTAACAGATTAATCTCATATGCAGGTATGAAATGTAAATAACAAGTATAACACATGTATAAGTATAGAATAATCCACAATAAACAAGTCGCACCGTAAAGTTAACGGCCAAGGACCATGACCCTTTAGGACATGACCCTATGAGACCGCAGACCTCAAATCCATAGCTAGGAAATAAAAATGTAAATCATCTAGCAAACATGATCATACATACAAGCTAACAAGATAACGATTACCCACCACTTTAGCCTTTGTCTTCCGCTTGTACCTTTGCTTCCAACTACGGAGTTGCTTGAAGCACATTCCGATCTTGCTCTTTCTTGACTTCTCATGGCCTAAACACATGTTCATACTATTAGAGCCATGGAAAATGAATACCTAATGCTTATCTTTTCCTCATAGGCATTCTTACACCCTTGGAGTTTATTCTTATTACTTAGGCCATTTATTTCTTAATTTCCCATGGTAGCTAATTTTGGCCAAACTTTGAAAAATCGTTATTAATTCTAGAACTCCGATCAGGGTGGTTCAAATTTCTATTTGTCACTAATTAAGTCTAGTTTCATGTAAAACTAATCACTAGACTTATATCTTTCTGTATCATTCCCAGTTTTTCATTCTTTCTTCGCTGTCCAGAAAGTTATTCCAAATTAATAGGTCAACTTACGAAATTCGTTTCTCTCTGGATACAACTCCGATTTAGGTGTTCTTTAGCTTTTTGGAAAGCTTGAGATGTCTACTATTTACTGTAAAACTATCAGAGAAAAACTAAAATTTTTACTTGGTCTGAAAGGCAACGTCATTGTTTTGCTCCAGAATCATACCAAAACTTTCCAGAATTTTTAGCTCATCTTCCAAAAATCATAACTTGAGTTATAGACCTCGGGTTTGGGTGATCCAAAGCTCATATTAAAGATCATGATGTTTAATAATTATCCACAAAATTTCAGGTTTAAAAGAGGTCATTTACCCTAGGTTTACCTTGCTCAAAGATCTTTGTTCAGCTGTAAGTTCAGTTTTCAGAATATGAAAAATGACTCATCTTTGTTGACATTCTCTTGCATGCAATGTTAAACTTCAAACTTCAACCAATTCATTACCTCTTGCATGCACTTAGACTTCCCAAAGTTCTTTGTCTCGGCGTCCATAAAACAGAGCTCAACATGCAAAATAGAAGTGCAAAAATACCAGAAAACCAACGTGAGGATTTGTAGAAGCTTGGAGGAAAGAGATTCAAAGAACTCACCCTTAGTTTTACGAGTTTCCAGCATTTCTTTCTTCCTCCAACAGTCGACTCCCTCTGTTTTCATTTCGTTTTTGTGCAGAAACAAACCATAGTAATTCTCCACATGCAACCGTAAACAACACCATTCAATCTTCAAATGCATATCAAGCTTGCATGTGGATCATCTTTCTTCTCCAACGCTCTCTCTCTCGGTCTCACTTCTGCGTTTCTGTTTTCTGTCTTGCTCTCATTCTCTCGGTCTTAGCTTTCTTTCTTCAATGCTCCTTCTCGGTCTTGCTCCCTCTCTTACACTCACATTCTCGTTTATGCGAGATAAGTGGCGAAAGAAAAGAATGAGAATGAGAAGGTATGGTGAATGGATGAATGAGGGAGCATGTGCGCATGGTTCTTTGCAACATGATGGAGTGGAGTATAGCTTTTTGGAACTCGCAAGCACAAGACATAGTGGAGAATGGGTGCTGCATAAACGTAGTAAGTTTGTCTTAAAACACATATGATGATTTGGCCAACATGTACATGTGCTGTCATGTGTATTCCTTTGTGCGCTGAAAAGGTTCTGTCCTAAATGGATATAAATATTGTGAGGGAATTTGTGCGCAAAAACTAATGCTTGGAACATGGGCTGAAATGTTTATGCACTGCATATGCTTCTAAATTTAAAGCAAGGAAGTGGAGTGGGGATATGTCATTCGTGTGCTTTAATAAAGTGTTGTGCATGTGGGGCCATGAGACTATATAAGAGGAAATAAGGTGCTGCATTAATGTAAGCACATGACTCGCACATGCCCGAATATATACCACAAGTGTATACATATATACAACACTCATTTCCTACACTTGTATACTTTTTCAACTTCAGAAAATTGTAGCTCAAGACCCATAATAAGCCTTTCTTCGTCCAACCTGTTTGCCCATTTAATTTACAAGCTCAGGTAGTAAGATTACCATTTTACCCCTATCTTAAATTTTTGACACTTGATTGTCAAATAAATTCTAGGAATAAATCCTAATCCTATATAGGGATTTTCCTTTCTCAATTACCTTCTCTTGGCCATAAATTATCTCTTCCAAAAATTCCTGGAATTTATTCTTTTCCCTAAATATAAATAGGAAAATAGTCCAAACCTTCATTTTATTAATTATTCAGGCCAAATCTTCACCATTAATTTTCATTCAATATTTCTAATTGTCGAATCCCAAAATTTGGGATGTTACACCTTATATCACCGTCCACCTTTATACCGCTGACTGGAGCCATAGGCTAACACATAGTCCAATAGAAACTCATTCATTTGACTGGATGGTTCCACGCTCATCAAAACCTAAGATGCTCCCAGCCAAAGGTATAGAACTTAAGTCTGGACTATAGCTCCCCTCCTTAAAAATAACAACTAAGGAGGTGTCACATGTCCCACAACTCCAATGCAATCCCACAACTAAGGAGGTGTTACATGTCCCACCACATTATTGAAGAATAGCAGCAAGAAGCTAAACATTGGTTTGAAAGTAGTTGCTCTCAGATGAAAATATACAAATGTGGTGCTAGGTAATATGATACCCAGGACAACCTATTTGCAAATTTTCATCATAGGTAGCTACTTTGAAACCAATGTTTGGCTTCTTGTTGCTAATTCTTCACAAAATATAATTTTCATGGAAGGCTTATATAACTTCAAACTGTGCAGTGGTTTTTATACAAAACTGCCAAAAATTTGCCAATTTTTGCATTTTGTAGCGGTTAGTGATTATAACCGCTACAAATGTGCAAGTCTCTCTATATTCTGTAGTGGTTTTTACATGCAATTATTACAAAAGGTAAGACTCTTTGACTTTAGTGGTTTTTCTTCTAAACCGCCATATCCTTCGCGCCATGATGCGCCTTGCTTGTGCCACATTTGTAACCGTTTAATGAATTAAACCATTACAAAATTGGCGCCAGCTTGGCACCATATTTTGTAGCGGTTATTTAGTTGTAACTACTACAAAGTTCGTTCCCTAACTAGTGCTCGTCTTGGTGTGAGTGTTTCTGTTGCAAATTTGTAGCAGTTTCAGTCTAAATTGTTACAGAATATGATTATAGTAGCGGTTTTTTTACCACTACAAATTAACTACTACGAACCATAATTTTTTCTGTAGTAGGTTTGGGATTTTGAATATCTTAGAGCCTCTTTCTTTGGTTTTTTTGATCTACCCTTCCCTTCTTTTCTATTGACATGGATATTACACACACACACGTAGACAATTCTTGTTGTTTTTCGATTATGAATTGCTAAACAACTTGTTCTAGGATTATTTCGACCCTTGGTATGGATTGAGACACGATTATTCAATACAAAAAAAAAATAGTGAATTAGCGACAGAATTTAGTGATGGAATTGTTTGATTCAATCATCAAATATATTGTCACTAACTAATTAGTGATGGAATTCCCTCGCTAAGTTAAAATAGCAACGGAATTTTGGTGCTAATTGACCTTTTTTTGGGGGTAGTGATTCCTCTCTTTTAGCATTTAATGATATGCATCTGTTAAATTTATCTTATACTTAATGTTTCTTATGGTGTTATGGCAACCACTTGGACTATTTTGTTTATCGAGATTTGGCTTGAGAAAGCTTTTTTTGGTAAAGAACTTAGATAAATTATTGCTTGACTTGAAATTCAGCTGTTGGATGAATGATTTGTTGGTAAAATAAAAATATGTTTTTTAACCTTGCATTGTCAAACTAATGTTAGTGCTAAAAATAGATTTTGATTAATTGTAGCAAGAGATTGTGCATTTTGATAAAAAGCCATTTAATTTTTACTTGAGAGAGCATTATCAAATGACAAATACTTTTTGAGACCTTAGACAAACACATTTTTTCATTTAATTGCTAATTGAGAGAGAATTAATCAAGTTTACTTTCATGAAATGCCAAGGGGAGAAATATTAATTCCTGGCTCCTTTTATCTTGAAGTCAAAGTTTCAATTTTAGTTTTCCTCATAATATTCTCATTTTAAAATAATTGAATTTTGAATTACAAACTATAAATAATATAATGTTTTATTTAACCTAATTGAGAGCACAATTGTTACAATTAACTCGTTTTTGCCGTAGTCCTTGTGGGAATGATATTGTCATATTGTTGTACGCTTGCGGTTTACACTAGACGTTGAACACTGCAGATGATGGAATATTTTATGGACAGATTTACATATTAACCCTACCATGCATGAAAGTAAAAGTTCAATTTCCATATAACTGGCCAAAAAAAAAATATAATACTCCAAATAACATTGGAGAGCATTTATTGCATCACCATATGCTAAAAGGCATGTATAAATGCCAAAATATACTCAATAATATAACTGCATCTCCTTCTTAAAATTCAAAACCCTCTCATTCTGAATCTCAATTCCTCAACTACTCTAATATAACGGGAGTAGGAATAGCCCTAAGACCGTTGATTTTGTGTAAAGTAATCCCAAATGCTTCCTCCATGTCCATATCTTCATGATTCAGCCCATCTTCAAGCTTCCAATCAAAGTGCTGAAGAAGCAAGGCCAGCACAGTGTGAGCAACCCTATAAGCAAATGGAATACCTGGGCACATCCTTCTTCCAACTCCAAATGGAATAAACTCGCAATCATTATTATTTCCTCTAAAATCCCTTTGACTATTATCACCTTCTAAAAACCTTTCTGGCAAAAATACATTTGGGTCAGGCCAAACGCTTGGGTCTCGGCCCAAGGCCCATAAATTTATCAGAACTAATGTGTCTTTGGGCACAGTGAAGCCACATGTTTGTGCTTCAACCTCGGAGTTGTGGACAAGTACTGGAGCTGCAGGGTGTAATCTGAGGGTTTCTTTGATAATAGCTTGAAGGTAAGGGAGCTTAGAGATGTCCGAGGATGTCAGAAATTGCTGCTCCTTGTTGAGAAATTGTTGAAGCTCCTTCTTTGTTTTGATCATCTTCTCTGGATTGTGTAGCAACTCTGCCATAGCCCATTGGATTGTGCCTGCCGTTGAGTCCACCCCTCCTATAAACAAGTCCTAGGGGTACAAGGTTTATGCGAGACAACAAAAGAATGAGATAAAAGTAGAATTGCGGATTAAGTTATATGAATCTCCTTAAATTTTGATAGAATTGCAAGAATTATTTGATGTATAAAATATACATATTCTTGAGAACATATTGTTTAAAATAAAATTAATGTATATATACAGTTAAGGTTGGTTTAACCGGCAAGAATACAACTTATAACCTATAAGGATGTAAGTTTAAATCCCATTACTAATACTAATATCAGTGGACAATCTATAAGTATTTATATAATCACTTTTTGAGTTTTGAAGCATGCATTGACTAAAATTAGCTTTTAGGACTCAACTCATCCTAAACTGTTTTTCCTATTTATATATTTTTCTTAATTTTCGTAAAAGGAAAAGTTTAATTAGGTAATTTAAATTATATATTTAATATAAATTTTTCTAATCAAATTTGAGCAAGTGAATTTTAAATTAAAAACAAAAAATGCAATACACCCTTTTTCTCTTACATATAAGCAAAATAATTTAGTTACATATAAGTTTTCAAGTTTAATTTTCCCTTCTTTAAATGAATATGAAATGAACCATTTGAAAGAAACAAAATAATCGGAGGAAAGTTATTTTAATATCCTAGGGGCATTTTAAGTAAAATTTTTAACTACTTTTAAATGTACCTACAAACACAGATATATTATATATATATATATAGACACACACACACACACACATACATATTAAATGAAAAGAATAACTAGGGCTTTCATAAAAACAAACGTCTAATATTTTAAGTGAAGAGAATAACAAGATTTAGTTATAATATTAATCATGTATAAAAGAGATACACATGCCCAAGTTCTATTAGAAAAAAGGTACTTGAACTACATAAACTTAAGTACCTTAGTTTAGTGCTTAGTAAAATTAAATAAATTTGCTTTTATTTTTAAAACCTATAAAAGGTATTTTGCTATACTGTAATTAGGTTATAATGTAGGTTTCTGACAAACTATTTTTGAAATTTTGTCGTAGTTTTTTAGCCTTCTTTGAACGGAGGTTTTTGTACGTCATTTTAATAATAATAAAGAGGATATAAGTTTTCAATTTACTCTGATTTTTTTGGTGACTTATGTGCAATTAGAGGAGATGTTTTTTGAGAAATTTATGTAAAAAAACTTGTGACGTCATGTTAAGAAATATATGTAAAATTTACCATTAGAGGAGATTACTTTTTGCTTAAGTTTGGTAAAACTTACCGTATCCTTATTGACAAACTCAAAAATAAAATAAAATGTATAAATAATTTAACTGAATCTAGGCATATATAATTAATACTCACCAAAAATAAATGTGACATATCATGGCGTGTGAATTCAGAATTGTCCTTGTTCAGGGGAAGAAATGACTCTAAAACGTCATCGTTATTGTCTGCCACCGAATCCACCTTGTGGATCCTTTCCTCAATAATACTTTCAAAAACTGTAAGTAGCTCCTGGTAATACTTTCTCATCCTTCGCTTTGCCCCTTGAGGATCAAACAAGCTTAAAACAGGAAAATAATCAGCAATGTTATACTTAGAAGCCTCAGCAAGCACACTCCAAATAGTGTCTCTAAACTTGTGAGAAGAATCAGAACAGCGATCAGCCAAGTCAACTGAAAAGAGCGTGTTTGATGTTGAGTTCAACACAGTCGTAAAAACAGCCTCACCAATATCAATAGCCTCACCACTATTTCTACATCTTTCTTGCAGAAACCCTAGCAATTCAAGAAGTTGAGGAGAGAATACCTTGGAGGTACATAATTTTCTTAGGGTTTTCCATTTTAAATTTGAAGAAGGAGTGAATATGACAGAGCTTTTGTGATGTTCAAGGGCTTGAACAGACTGAGGGACCAATCTGGAAGCAAAGGCTTGGTCATTCTTTCGAAATGCTTCTTTGGCTGTGTTTGCTGAGGAAATAACTATGGCAGAAATAGTGCCAATTTTCAGAGACATTATGGGTCCGTAGGTCTTAGAAAGTTTGTTCAGAGATTGGTGAAATTTGGTGATTCCGAGGTCTAATATGTTTCCGATGATTGGATATGGAGGAGGACCTGGTGGTAGGTTTTTGTGTTGGGCATTTTTTGAGAGAAGCCAAAAGAAGAAGACGTAAGTAGTGCATGCGATTATGAAGGAAATGATCAAGGGAAGAAATGTGATGGGATCCATGGTCGTTGAGGCTAGTTTGATAGCTGTAGTTTTTTCTGAAGTAATCAATACATGCATGTGTAGTATATATAGAGAAAGAAGAACTGTTTTTAATAAGGAATAATATTCAACTCTTTTTTTTTTGTGATTCTTCATTCCGTATTTGATGTTTAAGTCGTCCAATGTTTGATTGGTTAATTAAATTCCACAAGTTTTATCTTCGAAACTTCATCTTACTATTTACAAGCCATCATTCCTTAATTGACAGGTCAAAGTCGTCCAATATTGGACTGACTCAGTTTTATACCAATGCGTGAAAACTTCAACATACTATTTACAAGCCATCATTCCTAGATTTACAGATCAAAGTCGTCCAATATTGGACTTACTCATATTTTTATACCATGCGTGGAAAATTGCTTGGAAACTTTGTCCATTGTTATTTGTTAGGATGGATAGAGAAGTAATTAAGGGGAAGAAAAATTAGATAGATGAGAAAAATACGAGAGAAAATATTTCTTTCCCCCTATTTGGATAGCAAGGGGAAAAAAAGGAAAATTAGAGGAGAAAACAAGGTAATTGGAATTTTGTAGCGGTTGTTAATTAGAACTTTGTCCATTGTTAACATTTTGTTTGCCGTAAGAGTTACGACCGATACGTTGCTCTCTCCGAACTCTCAAACCCCTGTTCTTGTTGTGAAACCCTCTCCCCGTTGCATTACTTCTCTTCCTCGCCACCACTACCATCCTCTCGTTACTCTCTCACTTTCTCGGCGTTCCTCTTTCGCACCACCACTCTCGGCCTCTCTTCCTTTCTCGAAAATGAACGGAGAAAACGGTTCTTCGCTATTCCTTCAACGCCGATTCTTGGTGCGGCGGTGTGAGTCGAACAAACCCTCTTCATCTCACAATGAGCCTCGTAGCCGCCCTGCACGCCGTGGTAGAAGTGGCACACGAATGAAAGACGTAACCGTAAGTCGGTCCTCTGGGTCAAAGTTCGAGATTTAGTTTGATGAAAATTTGGCTCCTTTCGGTCCTAATAAACAAAAATATAATAGTTTTGTCGGCTATCTAGCACGCAGCAAGGCTAGCATCTTGACAGATGAGTGGAAAAATGTCAACCGTGACACAGTAAAGAATCCTATTTGGGACACTATCAAGCTCACATACACTGTCCCTGAATCCCAGAAGTTGAAAGACAAGACATTGTCTTATTGTGCTGATCGGTGGAGGAAGTTTAAGACCTTTTTAGCTAACACATATATTTTTGCCGATGTCAGGCCTGACCATAAAGCTTGGGACAAGTACTCATTTATTGATGAACAAACTTGGCAACAATGTGTTCAGATGCGGACCACTCCTGAAGCTTTGGTGAGTTTATATTTAGTTTTGTTTGCCCTCTTTTGTTTGCTTATTAACTTGTGCGGATATGTGAATGTTATTGTACTTGTTATTGTATGTAATAGAAGTATATATTTCCATCCTTTGTCCTGCATAAGAGGAGCATGTCTTAGTTGTATGCAAGTCTGATATGTAAACCGTGCAAAGGTAAAATACTAAGTAGGTAATTAGGGAAATAATAATGGCATAAGAGTCAAATCATTATTATAGTCTTAGCTAGTTCTTTTGTAGTAGGTAGTGGTTAGACATTGCTATTAGTTAGTTAGTATGATAACTGTGTAAATGTTTCGTTGCAGTTCTGCAACTCCCTTTACTCTGGTTCTCCCAATTTCTTCTACAATTCTACATCTTCCTTAAATGAAATGTTGAAACTTGATGAAGTGAATTTGACTAGTGTTTGAGGTTCATATCAAGCGGAAGTTCACTAATTTCTGTTAGTGAGATGGCTGAAATTCATAATTAATAGTTGTTTTCAATTCTGATTCACAGAAAAGAAGGGAACAAGCACAGGAGATAGAGAGAAAGAATGATTGCCTGCATAGGGCTTCTCGCGGCGGATAAGAAAAGGCTGAAAAAGAATTGATGGCGGCCAAGCGGAAGAGATTGAAAGATGAAGCAGAAGCAGAATCCAATCCTTCTGCGATACATGATCCGCCATCTCCAATACGTCGTGATAAGTTATGGTTATATATTCGGCCAAAAAGCCAAGCGGCGCCTACACGAGTGAACGGACTCGTTTAGTTCTTTGAAAGAATTGTAAGTATCATTATTGTTAATTTTTAGTTACTAAACATGTTTCATTCTGAGCTTCTCATTATCTGTATCTTACAGGAAGATCTAAAGAAGAAAGAAGCGGAGGGATCTTTTGTGTTGGACGGGAGGAATGATGTTCTGACCGTTGCGACCGGAAAACCAGATCACGCGGGGCGTGTAAGGGGGATTGGAGGAAGGGTAGGCCTGAAGGAATACTTTGGTAGCGCCAAATGCCAGAAACAAAGTATGGTTACCCGAGAGGAGATGGAACAGACGGTGGAACAGAAGGTGGCACAGACGGTGGCCAAATTGAATGAGCAAGCAGTGGCTAAAGAAGCTTCATTGACTGCCTATTTTCAATCCCAGCTGAGGGAGATGAACAAGGAAATGAATCAAATGAAGGTGCTTGTGAGCTCTCGTGCGAGACCAGTGTTCCTTGCCACTCTCACCTATAGCTATGCGTGAGCACTAAAGGGAGCTACATTGTTGGACAGTCACAGCAACCTTGTGACCTTTATGTGGAGGATCCTGAACATCATGATAGACGATTGGTTGCAAAAGGGACTATCCACAACTTGGGATCAATTGTACACCACCAACAAATGGCTGATGATGAAGTTAGAGTGTCAGTTGAAGAGGTCATCATTGATGCACCTGTCCTTCTCCCAACTGATCAGGTGAAGCTTGTAAATGTTTCTAATCCTCCTGAAGCTCCAGCCCCTCCTGAATTAGTTGGCATGGCTGAGTTGAGTGCCAAGGACAAGCTTGTCCTTATGGTATCCAATAAACAAATTGCACTTAGTCAGTATCCTGTCAATACAGAAGTAGGCCTTAAAAACAAGCACCCGATTTTGGTTGACCAAGATGATATAATTTCCCTGCTGTTTGAAAAACAAGAGCTTACTGATTCAATGATTCTCATGTTTATAAAGTAAGTATCTTCTTCTATGAGTACATAACATAAATGTGAGACACTCACATACGTATATACTAATTCCCGACGTCATTATTGTAGGTTAATGCATCGTGAATTGGAGCAAAGCGTGAAGCCAAGATATTGGATTCTTGTGCCCTTTGAGTACATAAGTCAACCACCCTTGGGAGAGACAATCATACATAACAACAAGGTTTTCCAAGAATAGGAGCAAGTGGTAATTGGCACCATACTACAATAGGTACATATCATAATTCTTTTTTCGCAATTCCCTTTAATTCTGCTACATATTCACGAGTACTTGTGCATTTGTGAATTTTCGATCACCATTGGCGGTTGGTCTGATTTGCCCGAATGAGAATAAAGTGGTCTTTTTATGCTCCCTTCACTACGATCCACTGCCTACATTGAAGCAGATGGTGAACAAGTAAGCATATGTCATTTTGATTGTCTAGTCTGAAATCTCTGCTGTAA
Source organism: Acacia melanoxylon (assembly GCA_019022615.1). Lineage (NCBI taxonomy): Eukaryota > Viridiplantae > Streptophyta > Magnoliopsida > Fabales > Fabaceae > Acacia > Acacia melanoxylon. The sequence continues at coordinate 6,707,293 of JAFJYJ010000027.1, forward strand.
ATTTTTTGACAGCATTATTGAGTAAATTCGTGATTTTGACAATAGGCCCTTAAAATCATTCCAAGAAAAGGTCAAGAACAAGGCTGAAGTCAAAGAGCCTACATGGAGTAATCCAAAGGTTAGTACATATTTGGACACTAGCACACTGGCTTGTGAACTTGGTCAGTAGCAATATATGCTCTTATATATATTTCTTGTTTGTTTGTAGACCCGTCAGCAACCGAAGGAGTCCAACTTATGTGGACATTATGTCTTGACACACATGTATAATATTGTCATGCAACCAGTGACTAACATCCATGAAAAGGTAAATGCATTACATAACTTTGCCTATGCACTGACCCCTTTGATATGCAAGGAAGGACCACTAATATATTTCTGTCCTTGATGCTACAGACGTTTAACTGTGCTGACCCCTTTCCTGATGGTGATATTGAGCGCACACACAATGTATTATGTGAATATCTGTATGATCTAATGATCTCAGAAAATCAGAAAAATAGTTTATTTGTGTAATTCATTGTAAACATATGCTATGTATCTACAATTTTGCACTTCTTTTCAAACAACTTCATTGATTGGATGGTGGATAAATTTTGTGTAATTCATTGCTTAATTTATTGCTTTGTGTAATTCATTGCTTGGATGGTGGATAATCGTTGATTTGTGTAATTCATTGCTTGGATGGTGGATAATAATTTTGCACTTCTTTTCAAACAACTTCTTTTCCATTAGTGGTTTCTGCATGTATTGTTGGATGGTGGAAAAACGGCTTCATTGCTTAATTTACAAATGCGAGAAGTTTAGGACCGTAGATTTACCAAATAGCCGGTCCTAAAAGACTTCGTTTATTATTGGAAAATATGCCAGTCTTTTAGGACCGTAGTTTTTATAAATAGCCGGTCCTAAAAGTCTGGCATATTATAAAAAAATATGCCCGTATTTTAGGACCGTAGGTTTACTAAATAGTCAATCCTAAAAGTCTTCGTTTATTATCAAAAAATTGCCAGTGTTTTAGGATCGCAGGTTTACTAAATAGCCGGTCCTAAAAGTCTTCGTTTATTATTTGGAAAATATGCCAGTCTTTTAGGACCGTAGGTTTTATAAATAGCCGGTCCTAAAAGACTAGCTTATTTTTCAATAATATGCCCATGTTTTAGGATTTGAAGGTTTACTAAATAGCCAGTCCTAAAAGTCTTCATATATTATTTGCGAGAAAATGTGTTAGTATTTTAGGATTGTTGTTTTACTTAATAGCCACTCCTAAAAGTCTTCGTTTATTATTAAAAATTTGCCAGTGTTTTAGGACCGCAGTTTACTAAATAACCGGTCCTAAAAGTCTTCGTTTATTATTTAGAAAATATGATCGTGTTTTAGGACCGTAGGTTTTATAAATAGCCGGTCCTAAAAGTATTTCATTGGAAAATATATTTATATATTTTTAATCACATAAAAACATTAAATTAAATATCGACAATAACAATCTTATGTTCTTTGCATTTAATCTTCAGATAGGGTTTCTTGCACGCAGGCTTGAACTTGGTAGTTTTTTTTCTGCATATCCTTGAAAAACTTATGTTGTTCACAGATTCATATTTCATAATTGCCTTTCTGCCTTTTTCTTCTTTTTTTATTTTGGTGTTTTGAGTCTGCCATTTTCCATATTGTATAATTGACTTTCTTATTTCTTTCCAGGTTCGAGATAATGCATAAAAAATAATTAATTAAAACTCCCACGAGAACAAAATATGAAAATATTTTATATATTAATTTTTTCGATGCCCTATAGGGCGACTATTACAACAACAAAAAAAGCAAAAAAAAAAACTATAAAATAACTAATCCTCCCCGATGTCGGAGAGGTAGGAGGCGTCGGAGGAGGTAGGATTGTACTCGACGTCATTGGCGTTGAGTACTATGTTTAGCTTCTGGTTTATGGTATGAACAAGCTGAAACAATTTGCCTAGGCGTCGGTTGATGTGATCGATGCGGGCCTCAATGTTCTGCACCAACTGCTTGACAGTCGGATTTGGAGCCAATGGCGGAGGGGGCGGAGGTTGAAGAGGAGGAAGAGGAAAATGAGGACCTGGGGCAGGTTGAACAGCCATTACAGTGGGGGCTAGGCGGTGGAGGAGGCCGTGTAGAAGTGATGGAGAAGAATGTGAAGAAACTAAAGTAACAATGGGTTTAAATAGAGAACCTATTCTGAAGAATATGAAATGCTGATAACTTTTTACGAGGAGAAGCATAGTTCCTCAGACTACGAGGAGACGCCTTGAAGCCAAAGAGACTCTGGATCATGTGAACGGAGTGTAAGGATACGACCCTGCTATCTGAAAGTTTTTAAAGTGACTGAACATTTAATATCGGATTTTGTAAAAGATCCGTTCTTAAAAGTAATAGTTTTTAAGGGAAAATTATTACTTTACAAAAATAAATAATCCGATAAAAAGTAATTGACTTTTAGGACCGGATATAAGATAAATGGTCGGTATTAAAAGTAATTGAATTGTATGGAAAAATAAATCGTGGACATATAGGACCGGATAATTCTAAATATACGGTCTTAAAAGTAATTTAATTTAAAAAATAAATAATAAAAAGAGTATCAATTGCGTATCCCTCTCTCTGTCCTCATTAACTCCTCACAATAGCTAGTTACTTCCCTGTCCTTATTAACTTCTCACTCACTATACCTCTCAGACCCTCCTTACAACCGGAGCTCTCTGCCTCAACTACTCAAAGCCTCAAACCATGGTTAGATACAAGAGAACTCCTCGTAGGGGTTCTCTTACACCTGAAGCTCTTGCCAACATTAGATCATTATACGGTGCGCCTCCTCCGGCGAGAGTGCGTTCTATTGTGATCGAATAATCTCGGGTCGTTGGACCCATTGTTATATCGGATGATAAAGAGGTTGCCGCACCCCCTCCAGCATTCAGACCATGTAGAGGTTCCTGCTCCCCCTCTCCAATCAGTTGGCCCCAGTACGCCTACCACTGACCCCTCTCCTCTTCCCTCTAATGATGCATTGCGTCTGATGCGATTAAGACAGGAACTTGCTGATCTCCGATGGGAAGTTAATGCTTTTCACGCCGATGTCGCCAAGGCATTGGATGATAATAAGCTTTAGGATATTTAGTTAGATTCTTGCCGTTGATAATGTTCAGTTATTGTTTTTGTTTCTTTTTTTCTTGTGTACTTGCATATTCTCCAGTTATGTATGGAAGCAGTAAGAACTAAGTTTGTGCATTTTTAATATTCATATTCTGCGGTTTTCCTTTATTTATTTTATTAATTCGTTTCTGTTTGCAAACCTATTTTTTTTTAGTTTGGTTCATTAATAAACGAAGAGGTTTACGATACTCGATAAGTATTTGACTTTTAGGTCCGGATGTTAATAAAACTCCGGTCTTAAAATTAAATCAATAGTAAATGTTAGGATAGGAGTATTCTTAATTGCGGTCTTAAAAATGTATTAATAAAATTATATCTTTAGGAATAGGACACTTTATAATTAACTGGTATTATTAATAAAATTATATCTTTAGGACCAGACTCTATATTAATAACCGATCTTAATAAAATCCAAAATAAAAATTCTCTGTCGTGGGGAAAATTAAATTTCCCTCTCAGAACTTCTCTTGTCGCGCCGAGAGTGATTACTCAGGTTCTGTCTCCACATTTTGTGTGTCGCGTCGTCGCTGCTTCGCACTGCTCTCTCGACAATCACGTTCTGGTTCATTACCTAACGTCTATTGACCAACCTGTATGAGGTGTTTCGGTTATATAACTTTATTATTTTCTTGCTTATGGTTATGGGTTTTTCATGTTCGCTGCTCTCTCGATGAAATGTTCTTGTGGGTTTCTCTGTTGTTAATGAATATTGTATATTGAAGATTATATTTTCACTTTTGACCTACGAACCGACCAACTAGTGTTTTTAGGTTACTCTTCTTGTCTACGCAACATCAACGTTCGTGGCCGGAGAAGAAAGACACGCAAACCCATTTGAATTTATATGCTACAGGTGAGTCCACAAGACCTTCATGCGATGCATTTAATTTTCTCGTCATGCATTTATTTTGCTTCTTGGATTCACTGTGATACATTTATGACCAAAAGTGATACTTCGTTATGCATTTAATGGGCAAGTCTCTCCGTAAAGAAAAAAAAAGACATAACCGACATTTGAGCATATATATGCATTTGGATTATGTATGTCTTATTTTATATGCAAGTTTCAATTTTTTCAGATTATGTATGTTAAATCTTTCTGCATATATATAGGAATTTTTCTATGGATTACAGTTGGATAAATGCTTTACAGACGAGTGTTGAATATCAGAATGGGGTGAGGGAATTTATAGAATTTGCTAAACAAAATGCCCATGATGATAGTGGGAAGTTTTATTGCCCTTGTGTAGAATGTTTGAATGAGAGGCGACTAAGTCCTGAACTTATACACACACATCTAATTTGTGAAGGATTTTGTAAGACTTATACGGTATGGTCATGGCATGGTGAAAAAATGCCAAGTGGTTCTCAACATGGGGAAGTGGCATTTGATGATAATGACACGGATATGGATGATCGCATAGAGGACATTATTCGTGATGTAGGAGAAGAGGCTTTTGAGCAATCACATGCATATGGTAATATGTGCAGCGATGCAGAGACCCCGCTATACCCTGGGTGTAAAAAATACCAATTGTTGAATGTTGTATTGAAATTGGTAAACTTGAAGGCACGTCATGGATGGAGCGACAAGAGTTTCTCTGAAATGCTTGAGGCTTTTAAGGACATGCTTCCGGATGATAATGTGTTGCTGCATCGATACTATGATGCTAAGAAAATACTCTGTCCACTAGGGATGGAGTACAAAAAGATTCATGCTTGTCCGAATGATTGCATATTATATAGAAAAGAGTTTGAAGAGAAGCAGAATTGTCCGATATGTGAAACCCCAAGGTACAAGTCAAAGAAGGGGCCTGCAAAAGTGTTGTGGTATCTTCCAATCATACCAAGGTTCAAGCGGTGGTTTGCTAATGAAATTGATGCAAAAAATTTAAGGTGGCATCTTTGATGAGAGGATTTCGATGGAAAGCTTCGACATCCGCCGATTCTTCTCAATGAAAGAAAATCGATCAATTATTTCCGAGCTTCGCGAAAAACCTAGGAACCTTAGGCTTGCCCTTAGCACAGATGGCATGAATCCCTATGGAAGCCTTAGCAGCATACATAGTTCATGGGCCGTACTACTGATTATTTACAACTTATCTCCTATGTTATGCATGAAACGAAAGTACATCATGATGTCTATGTTGATTTCGGGACCAAAACAACCCGGAAAGGACATTGATGTTTACCTTCAGCCCTCTATCAAAGACTTGAGGGAGTTGTGGGAAGAAGGTGTCGATGTTTTTGACTCTTTCAATAAGGAGGTGTTTAAAATGTGAGCCATGATATTTTGTACTATAAACGACTTCCCAGCATATGGGAACTTGTCAGGGTGTAGTGTAAAAAAGGCCATAAAGCATGTCTGGTTTGTGAAGAAAGCACACGCTACCATTAACTTCAACATGGAAGAAAGACGGTTTATCTTGGACATAGGAGATTTCTTAGACGGGGCCACCCACATCATCGATTAAAGAAAGCCTTTTTGGTGGCGGGAGTATGAAGATGCTCCGGTGGCATTGATTTGGGAGCAAGTTTATGAAAAGGTGAAAAATATCGGTGTCATCTTGGTAAGGCGCAAAAGAGTAGAAAAGAAACAAATATATGGAAAAAAAGATCTGTATTCTTCGATCTTCCATATTGGCGCAATCTTGATGTGAGACACTCTATTGATGTCATGCACGTGGAGAAAAACGTTTGTGATAGTATTGTTGGCACGCTTCTCAACATACAAGGTAGTTCCAAGGATGGTGTGAAGGCAAGATTGGATTTGCAAGCAATGGGAATACGCGAAGACTTACATCCAAGGCCATACGGGAAGAGAACTTATTGTCCCCTGGCTTCTCATACTCTGTCTAAGGATGAGAAACGAAGTTTTTGTGAGTGTTTACATGGCACAAAAGTTCCCTCGGGGTATTCTTCAAATTTTAAGAGGCTTGTATCGATGAAGGACTTGAAATTAGTAGGCCAAAAGTCTCATGATTGTCATTTCTTGATGCAACGGCTACTCCCGATAGCTATTCGAGGCATCGCTTGAATATGATCTTCGGGTTGTTTTGACTAGACTTTGTGTCTTCTTCAATGCGGTTTGTAGTAAAGTTTTTGAGATTGAAAAGTTGGATGAATTGGAGAATGAATGATATCTTATCTTGTGCTACCTTGAGAAGCTTTTTGTTCCTACCTTTTTTGACATCATGGTTCATCTAATTGTTCATCTAGTGAGGGAGATAAAGTTGTGCGGACCTATCCATTTATGGTGGATGTACCCAATTGAAAGATATATGAAATTCCTAAAAGGGTACGTGAAGAACACATATCGGCCAGAAGCATCAATTGTTCAAAAATATGTTTCTGAAGAAGTGATGACTTCCCATTTTTTAGTAGATTTGAGACGTATTTTAATATATTTGTGGAGTCATCAATGCTAAATTAAAGGGATTTATTGGAGATTTTGATAAGATATCAATTTGGCACATTATTTAGGGGATTTTATTACAAATATCTCAATTTAAATTAAATAGAATTATTTAGGTTTATATATAAAAATAAATAAATAATAATGATATAAGAAAAGAAAAAGAAAAATGTTTAGGCTTTAAGTATTAATATTATTGTTATATAATTTTCTTCTACCTTTTTACAATGTCCAGAGAGAGCACTATGAGATTGATTCATGCGTTTAGTGGATTTGGGTCTGCTTTGGGTTGAATGGGTTGGGCCTCACGGATTGATGAATGGAATTTTTTTTTATAAACAAAAGACCTAATATAAACAAAAGAGTCAACACGGATTGGAAAAAAAGTGTCATTTGTTTTATCTTTACTCATTTGCCTTTGAATTCCAGTATGGCTTGAACTCTGAATTTTGCGTTGCTGTGATGTTGATTTAAGCCATGTGTGGCTAGTTTGTCTTGCAACCTAGAGGAACTTTGAACTTATAGGTGTGGATTGGACTTTGTTTTTATTATTTAGTTATAATTAATATTAATTTTGGTTACCTAATCTGATTTACTTTTATCTATTTAGTGTCTGATCATCACTGAATATGAATTTGAGAATTAGGATTTACCTTGACGAAGGGAATTTTAATTAAGCTCTGAGATTAAGTAATATGGGATTAGATTGCGATTTAATTTGCGATTAGGATAGACATATACCTAATGGCCCCATATAGTTGTTGAAGAGTGTGTTCAAGTTTTATTGCCTCTTGAATGATTATGTTAGACATAACAAATTATACTCAAGAGAGGGTTGTAAGTGGACCGATAGGCACTTATAGCTATTTATACTCGAGATTAACAAAATTGATATTAAGGCTAACTAAATTAGTAAAATCATGGTTTATGAAACTAATAAGGGATTAGTGACTCTGGGTTGCTCATTTGATTATTGTGGGAGTTTGTTTGTTTTGATTTTATTTTATTTTATTTTAATTCAATTCAATTTGGTTTACTCAACTTAAAGGAAAGTGTAAAACTAATGCTTAACTGAAATTGTGATACAAAGTCCTCGTGGGAACGATACTTTTCTTATCACTTTATTACTTGATATGACCCGTGCACTTGCGAAGTTTATAGGCTATAAAGTTTTGCTCTATCACGAAGCCATGGAATTTTGTCAAAATTATTTGGCCAAAGTAAGATATATTGGGCTTCCAAAACGTCAGCATGCTGAAGGGGGTAGACGAGGGGCTTCGGTAAAGAGTGTGGTGAAAGTGAAGGAAATCACCAAGAGGGGGGGGTGAATTGGGGATTTTAAAAATTCTTTTTAAATCACCCACACAACAGATGTTCAACCAAGGTAAATGGAGATAGAGAAGAAAAGCTTGACACATAAGATTTATACTGGTTCGGTCTTAACTCTTGACCTACGTCCGGTCCCGGACTCTCGGGTGTTTCTACTATCATTCAAATCGATACACACTCGTACTGAAAGTTATCCTCTCTCTAGGATACACTCCCCTTACAAGTTGTAATCGATAACCCAACCTCAAAGTCCCACAACTTTGAGATTCTTACAATGAATGATTTACGAAATGAACTCTCTCTAAGAGTGAATAAAGATAAATCTTGAAGCACAATGTATCAAAGATACAATCGAAAAATATAAGCGATAAAGGACTCGAGCTTTTTATGCGTTTTGTGTATGTCTTGTGTATTTTTGCGGTCTTCAAATCTTCAAGTATTTAAACCGATTTGAAGCTTGTGGACCGTTTAAAGATCCGTTCGGACTTGGATCATTTCGAAATTCTAGTTTGTTGGGTCCTTGGATGCATATAGCTGTTGGGAGTTTTGCGGATTTGGGAAACGGAAATTTGATTCTTCAAGAATGTCTCCCATCTTTGTTGTGCTTAGTGGAGCCCTTTAGAATAATGTTGTTCGGATGCTTTAGGTAGTGGAACCTTGCTTTACGCCTTGGTGAATGGTAGAGCTACTTTTCAGATGAGACCATTGTCTTGGGAGAATAAGATATAATAAAATATTGTAAGCTGTCAAAGTGGTTGTTTTAATGTTTATCAAAACAGACTTTGATCTTCTGAAATCCCATGAACAAACTGGTTAAATCTGGTTAGGAATAATGATATGATATATATATAAATCATAAGCAATCATTTCGCAGAATCAAGCTAAACCATAAAGCAAACGGAGAGCGGGAATGTATTCGGATGCGATATTTGACTGTTTGTTGAAACCTCGAGGTTTCATCATAAACCTCGAGTTTTAGACTATTGTAAGTAAAGATGATTTAAGTCCAAAACATCAAACCTGGAGGTTTCTACCCAAACCTGGAGGTTTTCGGGACAGCGAAAAATGTCACCCTTTTTGTTTGACAAATACTCGAGGTTTTACCAGAAACCTCGAGGTTTCATTTGAATATGAAACTCTTGGGAAAATAGCGCCAATGTAAACCTGGAGGTTTCGGGGAAACTGGAGGTTTCTAAGAGTCGTGAAAGTCGTTTGCTCTCTGGATGCCAAAACCTCGAGGTTTCATATCAAAACTCGAGGTTTCATTTAAAATGGAAATACTGAGTTTTTGCGCCAAAATAGAAACCTGGAGGTTTGAGAGTAAAACTGGAGGTTTTATAATTTTGGAAAACAGAGATACTCTCTGCCTGGACAAACCTCGAGTTTTGTTCCCAAACCTCGAGTTTTCATAAGTTTAAGAAAACTGTTCAAGACTCAAACTGGAGGTTTTTCACAATACTTGAGGTTTTGAAAAGCGTCGACAATCCGAACTTTCTCGGCAAATCAAAACCTCGAGGTTTCTTACAAAACCTCGAGGTTTCACAAAACTTGTGAAACCTGGATTTTTCATGTTAAAAACAAAACCTAGAGGTTTCTCCAAAAACCTGGAGTTTTCTATGTAAGGCCAAACCTCGAGGTTTCTGTGCAAACCTCGAGTTTTGCTCTTACAGGATTTTTACAAATGTTGAGAGCAAAACTTCATGCTTTGTTTACAATTATTGGAGATCATCAAAACCCTTAGAGAACTAACATTCTCCCCTTTTTGATGATGACAACACTTGTAAACAAACTGTCTTGAGATTTTGAGAGAGTTTTCATTTTGAAGTAGATTTGTCAAAGTTTTTTTAGAAATTCATTTTGAAAAGCTTGGACATTTGAAGGATTTATTTATTTGTTATAAATTAAGTGACAAGAGTATCGAGATGAGCAACGGACGCAAAATGAACCAAAAAGATCACAAAACATATTTCTCATACATTAGCGGAAATTGAAAATATTACAAGATATCGAAATATAAGTTTAATCGAAATATAGAGAAATATATCGAAGTTCTTCAATGATCTCCAAAACTCTAATTCTAATCCTTGCCATTCTCTCCCCTTTGTCATCTTCAAAATTGAGGTTGACCAAGGGTGTTGATGGAGGAATGATGAAAAACATCAGTTGAGGGAGTGGCCATGGAGGGAGGATCAGGAGAGGTTGTAGGGATCAGAGGTGAAGTGAAGGTGAATGAAGGAGATGATGAACCAGAAGCAGGACCAGAAGTGCTAGGACCAGCAGCAGTGCCAAGAGGTGAGGAAGGTCCAATGTGCAAGTGCTTCACAATTTTGTCCACTTTGTCACTGAGATCCATGTGAGAGATGATCTGAGTAGACAACTTGGCCTCAATCTCTTGACCTTTTCTTTAAGCTCACCGTCCGAAATCATCTCAAGATGTTCCTTCATGGTATCCCGAATCTCAATGAGTCCATTGTGTCCACGAGTCATTTCAGCCCTTATCTTTCCCATTTCAAAATCCATGCGAATAGTCAATGCGGCAAAGAGCGTATCCACAATCTCCTTGATCCGTGAAGTAAGATCGAGATGGAAATGATGTCGAGGAGGTGGAGGTCTTGATTGAGCCTCTTGAGCTTGAGATCTTCTTGGATGAGATCTTGAAGGAGCATGTGATTGTCAGATCCTTCTTCCACAAACTTGATCTTCATTAGATTTAGCATTGTCTTCCCAAAAGATGGAGGATATACAAGGGTGTCAGCAGAACCCGAGATGCCAAATTTTGTGATAGAAGAGAATAACAGAAATCAGAGAAGGAAATGGTATATGAGACATGACTTTCTACGAGAGAATTTAAATTTGATCATTGCTTGAAGAAGCCAATGACCAAGATTGAAAGGTACTTTTCTCACAAAAGCAGTAAAGTGTTGGTAGTCTAGTTGAGTGAAATGAGTGTAATTACCACCCTTTGGAAGAAAGTTCCTAGAAAAGACATACCACAAGACTCGATTTTCAGCAGGCATAGAAATAGGTTTAAAAGAAAGCCATAATTGTTGATCCGAGGGAAATGGCTCATTTGGTCTAAGTGTTCCAAAAATCTCCTCATTCTTGAAGTTAAACTCCGGAATAGGTGGAGGATTGTCTATTTTCAAGATTTTGTTCAGGATTGAAGCTGACAGAGTAAATTTAACTCCCCTAACAGTAGTAGACACTTGTTCCTCAATCACTTCTCCTTCTGGAGTCAGAATATTATCGTACACCATATTGTAATAAAACAGGCGGACAAGATTAGGAGTATATGGTGCAGCTATGGAGACAAAGGACTCATACATTCTCAACCGGGAGACAAGTCAAAATGACACTCATCAAAGAAATTGGTCAAATTTGCAACTACGGGCGGAATTCACGATGTAAATAAGATTCCCTAAACTTATCATTCTCGTCTTTAGTCATAGTAGAGTTAATAATCGTGAAACCTTTGGGTGGAGAAGGGTTATGATAGATGTACGAAAGAGCATTCTCCATAACCGAGGGCACATCTTCTTCCTCTTGATTCTGAGTAGAAGCATTTCCTTGAGATGAAGTTTGCTGAGACTGGGACACAGAAACCCTCTTCTTTCTTACTTTAGAAGGTTTGGAAGTCTCAGAAATCTTTTCCTTTCCTTTTCCTTCGGGCTCAGGTTCCTTCCTCTTTCTGTCTGGTGATTTAGCGGGTTCTTTGAACGAAAGCCCTTTTGATTTACGGTGTGGCGATGAAGCCTCAGGAATTCTACCCTTAATACCATGAATTGCACGTCAGTCGCACCGGATGAAAGCGATTTGGTATGAACTTCCTTCTCACCGGTCGTTGAGTAGGAAAAGGAGGAGGAGCGACCGGAATCGTTCCTTCCCGACCGGAATTTGTGTACGAAATATCTTGGGGATTGGATTTGAGGCCATTTGAGGGTTTAGAAGGTGAAATTAGGTCGAGATTGGAAGAGTCGAGAGAGAAGAGAAGAGGCGAGGTTAAACCTAGAGTTTTAGGTCGAGTTTTTGAAGAACATGAATATTACCATATATATATATAGACATGATGAACTCGAGCTTTTATGCCAAACCTCGAGGTTTGATGAAAGATTACCAACCTGGACTTCAAAGGTGTTCGTGAACCTTTGAAACATCAATGTTTACAAACTCGAGGTTTCTTCAAAATCTCGAGGTTTTGAAGTTCTTCAAATTCAAATAACTCTCTGTCTTATGAAAACTCGAGGTTTCTAATGAAGACTCGAGGTTTTATTTTCTTCAAAAAGCTCAGTTGTTCTCAAACCCCGACATTCCACAATCAAACCTCGAGGTTTGCTCCAAAACCTCGAGGTTTTGCTCCTTTGAGTAAAAACACAATTTTTAATATCCCGCATAAAATAAGTCTAGACACTCCGATGCTTAAGTTAGTAATTTTCAATCATCAAAACCATAACTAATATTGAGTAAGAGCTACTTACAACTCATTGGGATTTACCATTCCCAATTCTCTTCTTATGAACACAAATTGTTCCTTTGCTAATGGCTTTGTAAAGATGTCAGCAAGTTGAAGATGAGTTGGGATGAATATGACTTTGACATCTTTCTTCTGAACATGATCCCTTATGAAATGATGTCTCACATCAATATGCTTGGTTCGAGTATGTTGAACTGGATTCTTAGCCAAGCTTATTGTGCTTGTGTTGTCACACAATGTTGGGATCTCCTTCAAGTTGATTCCTAAGTCAGATATTTGTTGCTTGAGCCAAAGAACTTGAGCACAGCAACTAGATGCAGCCACATATTCAGCTTCAGTAGAGGATACAGCAACACTTGTTTGCTTCTTGCTGAACCATGAAACAAGTGAACCACCAAGAAATTCACATTGGCCACTTGTGCTCTTTCTATCCGTCTTATATCCAGCATGATGCGAATCGAATATGCCACCAAATGTTCGAGGTTGACCTTTGGGAAACCATAGACCAAGAGTCTTTGTGTCGGCAAGATATTTGAAGATTCTTTTCACATTCTCGGCATGTGACTCCTTGGGAGCAGATTGAAATCTTGCACACATCCCCACGCTGAATTGGATGTCGGGACGACTTGCTTGTGAGATAGAGCAATGATCCAATCATTCCTCTATACTTTGTAATGTTGAAGTCTTTGCCTTTTTCATCAAAGCATCCAAGGCGTAGTTGAACTCATTGGAGTATCGGCTCCATTGTATTCGTCCATCCCAAACTTCTTATTGGTCATTGAGATACTTGGTTTGTGAAATGAAGATTCCATCTTTCCTTTGCTTAATTTGCGAGACCAAGGAAATAGTTGAGTTCTCCCATCATGGACATCTCAAATTCTCCTCGCATGTTCTTAGCAAACTCTTCACACAAAGCATTGTTAGAAGCACCAAATATTATATCATCAACATATATTTGAACAATTAAAATTTCATTAAGTTTATTGTTCTTTATGAAGAGAGTTGTATCTGCTTTACCTCTAACAAATCCTTGATCAAGAAGGAATTTGCTTAATCGCTCATACCAAGCTCTAGGAGCTTGCTTAAGACCATATAATGCTTTCTTGAGGCGATAAACATGATCTAGATGATGATCATTTTGAAAACCAGGAGGTTGTTCAACATAAACTTCCTCTTGAATCAAGCCATTTAAAAAAGCGATTTCACATCCATTTGATAAAGTTTGAAACCCTTGATACAAGCAAAAGCTAGAAGAACTCTTATAGCTTCCAATCTAGCCACTGGAGCATAAGTTTCTTCATAATCAATTCCTTCTTCTTGATTATAGCCTTTTGCAACTAGCCTTGCCTTGTTTGAACAATTATGGCAGATTCATCACGTTTATTTTTGAATACCCATTTAGTGCCAATGACTAGATGGTCTTTAGGCCTAGGTACCAAATCCCAAACTTGATTTCTTTCAAAGCGATGTAATTCCACTTGCATTGCTATAACCCAATCATTGTCTCGAAAGGGCTTCATCAATCTTAGAAGGTTCAATTTTCGAAATGAATGCGAGAAAATGTGACTTCATTCAAAGTGCTTTTTCTGGTTTTTACACCTTGATTAACATCACCTATTACTTGATCCAGAGGATGACTCCTACTGTATCTCCATGACTTAGGTTGATGTTGATCAATGTTTTCGCAAACATTTTCACAATGATTTTCAAATTCAGGTTCCTTTTCCAACAGTTTTTCAGAATTTGCTGAAGTGGGAATTGTTTCAGAACCAGATTGATTTGAGATAGGAAAATCATCATCATCATCCAAGGATTTGTTTGACTTAGTTTCACAGAATACAACATGCATTGATTCTTCAACAATACGTGTTCTAGAGTTAAAGACTCTATAAGCTTTACTTCTATTTGAATAACCCAAAAATATACCTTCATCCGACTTGGAATCGAACTTTCCCAAGTTGTCCTTACCATTGTTGTGGATGAAACATCTGCATCCAAAAATGTGTAAATGAGCTATATTGGGTTTTCTTCCTTTGTACATTTCATAGGGAGTTATGTTCAGCTTCTTAGGAGATATGCTCGATTTGAAATGTAGCATGCGGTGCTCATGGCATCACCCAAAATACTTGAGAAGTATTGTTCTCATTCAACATTGCCCTTGCCATTTCTGTTAGGACTCTATTCTTCCTTTCTACCACTCCATTCTGCTGTGGAGTCCTAGGTGCTGAGAAGTTATGATCAATGCCCATTTTATCACAGAATTCTCCAAAGGCATGATTTTCAAATTCTCCACCATGATCTGTACGAATTCCTACAATAGAGAATCCTTTCTCGTTTTGGACCTTCTTGGCAAATACAGCAAATTGATCAAATGTTTCATCTTTTGAAGATAAAAATATGGTCCAAGCAAATCTAGAGAAATCATCAACTATGACCAATGTATAAAGATTGCCACCAAGGCTTTTTACTCTAGCCGGTCCAACTAAATCCATGTGAAGTAGTTGAAGAGGTCTATTAGTTGAAATTTCATTTTTAGATTTGAAAGATGATTTGGTTTGTTTACCCTTTTGACAAGCATCACAAATCATGTCGTTTTTAAACCGAGATTTTGGTAGACCAATGACCAAATCCTTTTTTTACGTAACTTGTCAAGTTGGAACATATTAACATGAGCTAAACGTTTATGCCATAGCCAACTTTCATCCAAGTTACCAATAAAACAGATTTTCAAAAATAGAGTTACTAGAGAGATTGAGAGTATAACAGTTTCCTTCTCTAGGAGCTCTAAATAAAGCTTTAGGTTTAATGTTATCTAAGGAGAGAATATCTTTGCTTACAATTAGACATTCCTCAGAATCAAAGATAACTAGGTTACCTCTATCTGTGCTTTGACTCACACTAAGGAGGTTGTGACATAGGCCTTCCACAAGGTAGACATCTTTGATTTGTGGCCCTTCGTTGTTTCCAACTTTTCCAATTCCAAAGAATCCTTCCGGATTGATTACCACCAAATGTTACCTTGCCACCATCCTTAGGTTTAATTGTAGCAAATTTGGATTCGTCTCTGTCATATGTCTTGAGCATCCATTTTGTCAATGAACCATTTGTTGGATTTTGATGCTCTAAGACAAACCTGCATGATATAGAATATCAAGTCTTAGGTACCCATTTTTTCTTGGGTCCTTTTGGGTTAGTTTGTGTCTTAGGAATCTTATAGGATCCCTTAGGCACCCATTGATAATTACCTATAGGTTTGTTCCTTCTTTCCTTTTTATGAAAACGGGAAGAGGTTGCATGACCTTTACGATTGCAATAGTTGCAATGAGCAAAAGGATTAGAAGAGTGGACAGTTTTCGAAAATAGTTCAAATAAGTTTTTTGTCCAACTTTCTTCTTGCCTCTTTGTTTATCGAATCGGGCCTATAACCGATTCCGATTTGTCATTTGTGAACTTCTGTCTGTTTTAAAATAACATTGAGCATTTCACTACCTCTAGTGAATTTCTCAAGAGTTTTTGTGAGATGCAAATTTCTTTTCTCTAAAATGCGGAGTTGTCACAAATTGTTTCGAAATCTTTTCAGTTCTTTTCGAAATGTTTTCGCAAGGAGAAACAGAAGAAGAAATAGTTTGAGCTTGTTCTTCCAACAATTTAATTTTCTTCTTTGAAGACAGAAGCTCTTTGGCAATTTTTCGAAATTCAATGAAAAGAGAATTATATTCAGCTAATAGTTCATCATAAGATGAGTCGAATTGTTTACCTCTTCACTTTGTCGAATCTTCTTCTTGAGCCACAAGACGAGATATTGGCTCTGTCTTCTTCATCTTGACTTCATCTTCATCGGATGGTGTCGCCCCATATGGCTGAAACATAAGCTCTTCTTTTGAACTTATTGAATTTATTTTCTTTGTTCTTGGCTGTGGACATTCAGACTTGATGTGGCCAGGCTTTTCACATTCATAGCATATGATGGGTTTCTTTGTTTCTGTGCTAGAGCTACCCTTGTGAAATTTTCTGAAGGCTTGATCCTTCTTGTAAAATTTTTTAAACTTTCTGACCATCATGCCTAGCTCAGCATCTTCATCTTCATCATCTGATTTTATCTCTTTGACAGTCTTTAGAGCGATTCCCTTATTCTTGCCATCAATCTCATCAAGTCCTTTTCTGAATTTGATTTTTCCTTCATATTCAGAAAGGCTGCCAAATAGAGCTGCTACTGAAGCCATAGATTCACCACGAGCTTCTTCGATTGCAGTGACCTTAGCTTCCCACTCCTTGCTGAGGATATTTAGTATTTTCCTCACTTGAACAGATTGATCGTAGACTTTTCCTAATGCAGCAAGTTGGTTGATCAGATGAGTGAATCTGAGCTGGAATTCACTAATGGATTCTCCAGACTTCATACGAAATAAATCATATTCAAGTCATGAGAGTGTTTACTCGATTTTCCTTGATTCACTGTCCTTCATGGGCTATCTCAAGAGCATCCCACATAGCTTTAGCGAGATGACAAAGTGCAGATTCGAAAATACTCTTTTTGGCTTAGAGCACTTTGCGGCATGTGAATTGCTTTCATGTTGAGAGTGACTTGCTTTCTGTCATTCTCATCATACTCTTCTTCTAGCTTGGGAGTTCTGACACCATCTTCAATTGATGCTGGTTCATAATTTCCTCTTGTTAGTTCTCAATGTGTTTTGATGATTGATAACAATTGTAAACATGAGAGAATGTTTTGTTGTTATAGACTTGGTAAAGCTTGATGATTCCAATTGAAAAACATTCTGTCGGCTCCAAACTCGAGCTTGGGTCTCCAAACTCGAGCTTGCCCTACGAGAAAGCAAACCAAGCTATTTTGCATTTTCTAAACTTGAGCTTGGTCCATAAACTTGAGCTTGAAGGTTTTCAAAAGTTTACTCATATTCTGAGTAAGCTCGAGCTTGCACCTGTAAGCTTGAGCTTACGAAGGTTTGAGGATTTTATCAAGTTACTCAAATTGCAAACTCAAGCTTATTAGTTTTAAGCTCAAGCTTGCCTCTTCCAGAGACTATTCTCACTAAGTTTACAAATATGTAAACTCGAGCTTGGAGTTACAAGCTCGAGCTTACCTCTGGCAGAATCCTTTAAACTTGAGCTTATCATTTTTTGTAGAGTTTGTGAGTTTACAAAAGTTGTAAACTCGAGCTTGGGATACCAAACTCGAGCTTGCACCAAGCGTAAAGTTTTCAAGTTTTTCCTTCAAAGAGTAAACTCAAGTTTAAGGTTGTAAACTCAAGCTTGCGTCGACAAAAATCTTTCAAAGTTTTTAAAACCATTGACAAACTCGAGCTTGGCCTTGCAAGCTCAAGCTTGGGTCGAGAGAGCAATGTCATATTTTGAGCTTAGCAAACTCAAGTTTACACCTCTAAGCTCAAGCTTGCATTTTGTGAACTAAAATTATTTTTGACATGAATAGTGCCAAACTCGAGCTTAGTCACTAATAAGCTCAAGCTTGCGTTTTTCCACTTTGGCTCTCAAAATGAATTCAAACATATTTCCCCGACAAATGCTAAACTCGAGCTTACTCATTTACAAGCTCGAGCTTGAGACTTCCGAGGCAAAACTCAAGGTTTAAATGAAGACCAAACTCGAGCTTGGTATAGTAAACTCGAGCTTGGAACTTGAACAGATGAACGCATCGGGTGTATTTTGTTCAGTTTGATTTATGCTTTAACTTGATTCCGCGAATTGGTTGTATATGTTTTATATGATTCATATCAATATTTCCTAACCAGATTTAACCGGTTGCTTATGAGATTACGGAAGATCTAGGTTTGTTTTAAAGAAGACTTTAAGACAAACAACTTGACAACTTGCAATATTATATTATTCTCCAAAAGCAATGGGTTACAACCTGGATAGCAACACAACCATTCTCCAAGAAAGAAAGCTAGCCTCCAAACAATTTGGACAACATTATACAACCGCCTCCACTAAACATAACATGGGAACACATTCATGAGGAGCCAAATTTCAAATATTCAAATCTGCAACAACCATATTCAAACAGATTTGTTCACAACAACTAGATTCATGGAGACACACTCACAACAGCTATATTTTCGAATTAGATCAAGTCTCAACGGATCTACAACGTTCACAAGCTTCAATCCAGTATAAATACATGAAGATTTGAAGTCTGAATGTAGAGAAGACATACACAGAAAACGCACACAAGAACATCAGTCTTTCACTGCTTATATTTCTCATTTGTACTTTGATACATTGTGCTTCAGTGCCTATATTCATTCACTCTTTGAGAGAGTTTATTTCTGTAAATCATTCTTTGTAAGAATCTCAAAGTTGTGGGACTTTGAGGTTGGGTTATCAGATTACAACTTGTAAGGGGAGTGTATCCTAGAGAGAGGATAACTTTCGAGTACGAGTGTGTATCCGATTTGAGTGATAGTAGAAAAACCCAGAGTCCGGGGACGGACGTAGGTCAAGAGTTAAGACCGAACCAAGATAAATCTTCGTGTCAAGCTCTTCTCTTTAACTCCATTTACCTTGGTTAAGCATCTCGTTGTGTGGGTGATGCGAAAAAGAATTTTTAAAATCCCCAATTCACCCCTCTTGGTGATTTCCTTCACTTTCACCTCTCTCGAACACCCTCCATAGGCCATATTCGTTGCCATTACATAGACTCGAACTTAGCCTTCCAGAAGGAGTAATGTTCTCCATTGAAACCTGGAGGTCTGTTGATTGAAGCTCCATCGGGTAGAATTCCTTCCATTGGATCTTTGATCTAGGATGTTAATCCTTTAAACAGATAACCAGGCTCTGATACCAAATGAAAGTGAAGGAAATCACCAAGAGGGGGGTGAATTGGGGATTTTAAAAATTCTTTTTAAATCACCCACACAACAGATGTTCAACCAAGGTAAATGGAGATAGAGAAGAAAAGCTTGACACAGAAGATTTATACTGGTTCGGTCTTAACTCTTGACCTACGTCCAGTCCCCAGACTCTCTGGGTGTTTCTACTATCATTCAAATCAGATACACACTCTGTACTCGAAAGTTATCCTCTCTCTAGGATACACTCCCCCTTACAAGTTGTAATCTGATAACCCAACCTCAAAGTCCCACAACTTTGAGATTCTTACAATGAATGATTTACATAAATGAACTCTCTCTAAGAGTGAATAAAGATAAGTACTGAAGCACAATGTATCAAAGATACAATCAGAAAAATATAAGCAGTAAAGGACTCAGAGCTTTTTATGCGTTTTCTGTGTATGTCTTGTGTATTTTTGCAGTCTTCAAATCTTCAAGTATTTAAACTGATTTGAAGCTTGTGACCGTTTAAAGATCCGTTCAGACTTGGATCATTTCGAAATTCTAGTTGGGTCCTTGGGTCTTTGCATATAGTCAAGTTGGGAGTTTTGCGGATTTGGGAAACTGGAAATTTGATTCTTCAAGAATGTCTCCCATCTTTGTTGTGCTTAGTGGAGCCCTTTAGAATAATGTTGTTCGGATGCTTTAGGTAGTGGAACCTTGCTTTCCGCCTTGGTGAATGGTAGAGCTACTTTTCGAGATGAGACCATTTTCTTGGGAGAATAAGATATAATAAAATATTGTAAGTCGTCAAAGTGGTTGTTTTAATGTTTATCAAAACAGACTTTGATCTTCTGAAATCCCATGAACAAACTGGTTAAATCTGGTTAGGAATAATGATATGATATATATATAAATCATAAGAAATCATTTCGCAGAATCAAGCTAAACCATAAAGCAAACGAGAGAATGTATTCGGATGCGATATTTGACTGTTTGTTGAAACCTCGAGGTTTCATCATAAACCTCGAGTTTTAGACTATTGTAAGTAAAGATGATTTAAGTCCAAAACATCAAACTGGAGGTTTCTACCCAAACCTGGAGGTTTTCGGGACAGCGAAAAATGTCACCCTTTTTGTTTGACAAATACTCGAGGTTTTACCAGAAACCTCGAGGTTTCATTTGAATATGAAACTCTTGGGAAAATAGCGCCAATGTAAACCTGGAGGTTTCCTGGGAAACCTGGAGGTTTCTAAGAGTCGTGAAAGTCGTTTGCTCTCGGATGCCAAAACCTCGAGGTTTCATATCAAAACTCGAGGTTTCATTTAAAATGGAAATACCGAGTTTTTGCGCCAAAATAGAAACCCGGAGGTTTGAGAGTAAAACCGGAGGTTTTATAATTTTGGAAAACGTAGATACTCTCTGCTCGGACAAACCTCGAGGTTTGTTCCCAAACCTCGAGTTTTCATAAGTTTAAGAAAAACTGTTCAAGACTCAAACCTCGGGAGGTTTTTCACAATACTTGAGGTTTTGAAAAGCGTCGACAATCCGAACTTTCTCGGCAAATCAAAACCTCGAGGTTTCTTACAAAACCTCGAGGTTTCACAAAACTTGTGAAACCTGGATTTTTCATGTTAAAAACAAAACCTAGAGGTTTCTCCAAAAACTCGGAGTTTTCTATGTAAGGCCAAACCTCGAGGTTTTTGCAAACCTCGAGTTTTGCTCTTACAGGATTTTTACAAATGTTGAGAGCAAAACTTCAGGCTTTGTTTACAATTATTGGAGATCATCAAAACCCTTAGAGAACTAACATGTGGATCCTGATGAATTGTCACAAGTCCACTTATACATCTTGAATAATGTTGATGAAGTTCAAGCGCATAGCTGCACATAAAGAAGCTGTAAGGAAAGATAATCATCGAATGACTGAACAAAGGTTGATTAGGGAGCATAACAGAACATTTGCAAACTGGTTCAAACAAAAGGTCGAGGGAGATGAATGTGTTTCTGGTACAATCAAATGGTTAGCACGTGGTCTAGAGGTTGATGTCATAAGTTGGAATTCGTATGTGATCAATGGATATACATTTTACACGAAGTCCCTAGATGATAGGAGCACCGTCCAGAACAATGGTGTTATGTTAGAGGCTGAATCTATGCACTTCTCCAGTTCCAAAGACAAGAGGCCTAAATTGGCAGTCATTCCTTATTATTGGGTTATTGAAGAGATTTGGGAGGTGGACTATGTTAAAATTAGATTTCCCATTTTCAAATGCAAGTGGGTTAATGTCAAAAATGGTGTTTGGATCGATCGGCTAGGACTTAAATTAGTCGATATCAATGGTAGAAGTTTTGGAGATGAACCTTTTATTATTGCAGACCAGGCAAAACAAGTGTTCTATATCACCGATCAGGAAAATAAAATGTGGTCTGTAGCTCTCCAAGGAAAAAAGGTTATTGATATTGATGATGAAATTCATTCAAATTACTGTCTTCCTGAGAGTACTCCTTTTCAAGGGGTCTGGGACATGAACGAAGAAGATGAAGCGGATAATGAACCCGGAATAAGAAATGATCATCAAGAAGGGATATGGGAGGATATCCCTTTATAAAAGAGTCAATTCATATGGTAATATTCATATGCATAATTCTTTGAAAACTTTAAGGTTTTAACTATATTCCTTCCATGTTCTTAAACAATAATGTCAGCGACTTGTGAAGCTTTTGTTCTTGTTTTATTTTTGGCAGGATTCGATATATATTAAAGGGGATATCATGTTACGTTGTTGGGTGGGATCAGATGAAGGCATGGTGGTATATGTAACTCATATATCATTGTAGCTAGTTAATTATCTTATTACATGTATATATTCATTACGGTGTTGTACTAAATTAATTAAGGCCACATAACTCATGGTGATATTTGTATATTCTTTTCCCATTTCAATTTATTAATGGCTTGTTCATAGCTTGTAGCTTAAAGTATCGACTTTTTTGTGCAGGATTGGGTGGTGGATGTGTGTAAATATATATATTATATATATGATCAGGAAGAACAGAACATAGAATAATTCTGGAAAATTTGGACCAGGAAATAATAGCGCCGGTCTTAAAAGTTCAAATTTTAAGACCGGATGAATTTATATGTCCGGTCTTAAAAATTGGTCCTTTAAGATTTGTTTATTAAGACCGGTCTAAAAAGTTCAACTTTTAAGACCGGCTTTATTGGGATCGATCTTAAATTTAATTAATTTTAGAGTCTTGGATTAGTTAGTCGTCTGGTCTTAGAAGTCGGTATTTTTTAGACCGGAGTTTATTTATTTGGTCTTAAAAATTTCGATATTTTTAGACCGGTCTATGGTTTCGTCCGGTCTTAAAAGTTGATTTTTAGGACCGAACAAAATACATATCAGGTCTATATAGTACGACTTTTAAGACCTAACTTTTAAAATGTCCGGTCTAAAAAAGTTTCTTTTAGACCGGTTCGAATCCGGTCTTAAAAGTTACGGACTTTTAATATCGGCTGGAACAAGACCGGTCTCGGGTCCAGTCTTACGATGCCTCTTTAGTCTGATCTTAAAGCCTTTTTTTGCACTAGTGATCTTTGAAACTCAATAAGTTTTTTTTTATACTTGGTAGAATAATCAATGCATAATTTTGTTCTTTAAGGTAACAAAATATTACCTCTTCTGGAGCTTTCAATTAAAGTTATATTGGCAAATATAATTTGAACATTGGCCTGTCACATTATAAGATGAGTAAAATATTCTAATTAGTCTCCTGGACTATTAGCCTTTAGAATTATTACTTTTGAGTGGTATAGTTCTCTGTAAATTATTCGTCTTTAGGATAATAACTAAAAACTCTTTGTATCATTCAATATTTGATATATAAACCTTCAGGGCCTTAAAATTTATAACAATCTAATACCATAAAATATTTCTTGTCATGCCATTTCTTTGAACCAATAATGTTCTTTTACAAAAGAACCATTATAAAAATGATGAAACTTTTGGCCATCAAAACATAAAATTAAGAATATTATGACTATTGGCCATTCAAATATAGCAAATATACGGAAAATAAATTTTGTATGTGGCAATATAGGAATTTTGACAAAAGAAGGGCATTTTTCTGTAATATTTTTGTCTCTTTTAGAAAAGTAATTGAACAGAGCAAATTATAGAACCATACCCCAAAATTCATAAATGAATTTTCAGTACCAAATAAAATTACAGAATAGTACCCAAAATATTAAAATTCCAAATTGCTCCACTTTTTCCCAAAAAACACTGTCGTCTTCAAATGAATCTGAATTTAAAACTAGTTTACTTATAATTCTTATCTTCTCAAATGATTTATTTTAATATTTAGCCTTTAACAAATATATCATGGTGTACAACATGTACAAAACTAATGACCTTGCAACTACAACAATAACATGAATTTTTATCATGTTTAGTATACCTACTAATTTGCCTTTTTATATTACAGCTTTCATGATGTGGGGCAAGACTTTGTGAACGTTGTTTGGTCCAGAAATTTCAAGAGCAATTTCAATGACGGCATCATTGAGTGCTTGGAAGCGAATCGTCATGCACTTTGGAAGTTTCTGAAGTTCGTTTGTATCCCACCTAAGAAAAAGATGAGAAGCACATGAAAATTAAATGAATAACTAATTAGGAATCGATAGATATTTATTCTGACACTAATTATGAAAGAAAAGAGTGGCCACTAATTTATTTTTGTCAACTTGTATGTATACCAGCCAGGTCACATCTCCCACATACATGTACTCCCTCCTCCCTTTTATAAAATCAATTTTGTATATCCTTCGCTTTTTATAAGATTCGTTTTTGTGAATTGTCTGTTAAATGCTTTTTTACAAAAAAAAAAAAAAAAAAAAAAAAAAAAAAAAAAAAAAAAAAAAAAAATTATCATACATACCTTCTCTTTTATTATTTTTCTCTCTCATCTATCCACTTATAAATAAAGAAAAATTTAAGAAAAAAATACATTACTCATATGTTTATCAATTTTAACTAACTTTAACAGTTTTATCAAATCACGTAATAATAAGGCATTTTTAATCACCTCACTATAACCAAATGAATATGATTAAGTTATTGTATAAGATATGCAAGAATTTTTATTTTATTTTTCAAATTTACCTATATTTAGAACCATAAAGTACACCTTAAGAAACCAAAAAATTTCATCAAACTTTAAACAGGGATTATCATAATCTTAAAAATATATATATATATATATATATATATATATATATATATATTTAACACCTCAAACTATAAGGAGAAATTCAGAACCACCCATTTCTTTTAGAAAATACTATATATATAAGATTAACCACTTATTAATTACATGTCTAGTGTCTTTGTTATGGTAGAGAAAGGCACATGGCTTATACATTGGTGAATGATCTTAGCCCAAAGAAAAACGATTGATATTCTTCTCCAAAGGGGCATATATTTATAAACCTAAGTCCTAAAATTTGATAAACCTTCTAGAAATAGACAGAGCCACGTATTTAACTATTAAGTGGATAACTTTTTAAATGGCCTTGCTTCTCTCATATTCATTGGTGAATGATCTTAGCCCAAAGAAAAAACGATTGATATTCATTATATCTCTATATATAGCTTGGTTTAATTAGTAAAAGACACTTTGACTATATTGTTTAAATGATTGTAATTAATAAATAAATTCAAGAGAAATCAAATCTATCAACTGCGAGCGTAAATTGCTTCAATTCTTCAAATGAGGAATACACATCATAAATATCGTCGATCACCAACACAAAATTAATTACTTTGGTAAGCCATTTTCTCAAACATTTGAATTTTGGTTCACAGGATACATCTAACTCTATGTCTTACATTCTTCTTTTATAATTTCTAGATATTATGAAAGGGGCACACGTATTTAACTATTAAGTGGATAACTTTTTGAAAAGCTTCTCTCATATTCATTGGTGAATGATCTTCAACCACTTTCTATATTGTTTAAATGATTGTAATTAATAAATAAATTCAAGAGAAATCAAATCTATCAACTGCGAGCGTAAATTGCTTCAATTCTTCAAATGAGGAATACACATCATAAAATCGTCGATCACCAACACAAAATTAATTACTTTGGTAAGCCATCAAACAAGATTCTTACACCAAAGTTCAACTCTTTCTAATCCAAGATTCTTACACCACCTAATAACAAAGTATCACAAAACTAGTGAGAGAAAAAGTTATCTAACAGAACTGTTTCTTCAAATTAAGCAATACCGTTTCTAAACAGTTTCTGCCAAACAAAACAAATATACCTTGATAATTCCTTAACTTCTTTTTGAAGATTAGCCTGAATTATGTTGAAGTTTAGTTTGGCCAGTTCAAGTAAGATGCAATGATTATTGTGGTTTTTCTCCAATTCTTTGATGTGCCGTTTCACTTGAAACCACTCAACTCTCCAATGATAAGGGAGTTCCAAGCCATGATGATGGACCATTTTCTTTGAAACATCTGATGAGTTAAGTAATTTGGTGGAAGCAGATTTCTTGAGAGAATTAATAGCAAATGTTCTAACCTCTTCTAATATATTTTCACTTTCCAAAGCAAAGTGTGAGGCCTCAAGATGCTCAATTAAGCCTTTGATTTCCTCATCAGAAGTTGATAGTTTCTTCCACTCATTCTCCTTTGCAGATAACAATATTGTACCAAGAGTATCTGTGTTTTCACCACGCACATCACAAAGTTATTTTAGTTACGGTTATATATCAAAAGCATATGAAAGTAGTTCATATTCGGAAAAATAATTGATAAACTATTGCCTTTGGATTTTTTTTGTTTTTGTTTTTACAATAGAATAATCCTATAGTCCGATTTATATGGCAGGGAGAGAATGAATTTTTTTATCCTACTTATAGGGCATGTTATTGACTTTTTCTTATAATTGTACCCATTTTCCTCAAGTTAATGTTGATGTATGGTGTTAAAATAGATACAAAATATGTATATCTTAATAGGGGCAAAGTTAAAAACTTATTAAAGTTTAAGGCTAGAGTTAATGATGTTGTAAGTTTTTTTTGGTTCTAGTAAAATATGTTGAAAGTGATTTATATAAATAGGACCAGAGGAGTAAAGTCAATATGTAATAATGATATGTAAGTCTGGTTGTGTAAATTTTGATTATTTTCTATTCACTTCCATTTAAAGGATGTAATTAGTTAGTTGGTTGTATATATGATGAGTAGAGAGACTTACCTGGAGAAAGATCATATCCATTTTGCCTAAGAATTTTGAAGCATTCTGCTTTGGTATACACATGTCTATGATCATCATGAACCCTAATATTGTTATTATTCCTAACTGAGATTAGGGTTTCAAGTGCCTCCTTAATTTCTTCCTGAAAATGATTTGCAAGAACAAGATTTTGAGTGGTAGATATCAACTCCAACTTGGACAATGGATCAATCTCTTCCACAAAGAGACATTTTGCTTCTTTAATCAACTTCTCTAACCTCGTGCCAAATTCTTCTTTCTGGGTATATAAATGTGATTAAATCAAAAAAATGTCTAACTACATCTATCATTTATTAAAGCTATATACTGCTCCATCCTTTCCTTTCTAATATAAAAAAGATTGAATTACGTAAATTCAAAAGTTTTTATTAAACACAATAAATATAAAAATAATATAACTTAATTTAAAAAAACATCATTATTTATGGATAGAGAGAAAGTGAGAAAGATAATGAGCAAAATATGAACATGGAGTAGCTAATGCTGTGAGATCAATAAATGATTATAAAATAAAAAAATAAAAAATGATATTAAATTTTTAAAATAAGCTATTAGTATACGTTATAAATAGAAACATGTCATCGCTAAAAAAAAAAATCTATTATATGTATAGAACCGGAGGGAGTATACTTTATGAAGTAAAAAAAATGAAATAACAAACTTATTTAATTACAAAAGAAATCTCACATCATATTTTGTGGTGAGGTGATTGGAGGAAATCATATTTCCAAATGTTGGGTTTGTAATTTGCTGATCTTCTATTCTCTTGCAAGTTTGCTGCTTCTGATGGCTCCATACTATAATCCATGTTGCTTATTATTCTTGCAACTGAGTTTTCCTGTGTACTCATAGCTAGTGCTTTTGTTGGTTATGACCTTTTCGATTTTGAGGCAAAGCTTACAGGTATTTATATAAAAAGGCAACTACATATATCCAAAAGAAAGCTTACAGATATTTATGACGTTTTCGATATTGAACCTTGTTTACAAATTAATTGGAATACATCATAATGCAACAACCCATTGTTTGACTTCTACTCCTCTTGTCCTTATTCATCATCACAAGTTCCGATTTAATTAGTTTACGGAGTAAGCGGATGGCACGTGGAAAGTACTCATATTTAATTTTGATATGACAATTCACGTATTTTTAATTTTTCATTAATTTTAACAGTTTTGAGGCTTTTGGCATATATGACAAAGTGCTTGCCCGGCAGAGAAATTATTAAAGGATATGATCTGTGGATGACATTTAGTAGAGTCTTCCAACAACCAATTTTTTCGCTTCTACTCCTCTTGTCCTTTTTAGAAAGAATAATTATGAAAATTAAGAAATTTAAAATATTTGTTAAATTAATTTAAAACAATAGATGTGTAAGATATATATTTTTTGAATTATACCTTTTTATAAATAAGTGGAGTATATAAGAGGTAATGAGTGGATATTTATTCCCAAAAGATAATAAGTGACATTTATTTAATAGAAGTAAAAATAAAAGGATCCATTAAAAGTTTCAAACAAAATAATCTGTTCGTATATTTAGCACCATCTATATGAAACAGATTATGAAAAGATCCAAGAGAGTACTTTATCCACACATTAATCAGGACAATGATGTTTTAATTGTAACACCCTACTGGCCTCCTCCTTTCAGGTGGTGAGTAGTGTGATACTTTTCTTAAAGAAAAGATTCTCCTTATTAAATTTATTTTTCCCAGGTCAATATTGTCGTGTATCAGAGTATAGCAGCAGAGCACCTTTTTGGTTTGGACAAAACATACTGATAATAATAAAGTGCAGAAAGGGTAAATGTTTCCCCGGTGGGATTAGTATACAGTTATCCCAAATATTGCCCGACAGGCCAAAATAATAATTAAACAGTTATCCCGGGTATCAAAAGTAAATATCTAAACCTAGTGGTCACCAACAACTCATTTTTGCTCCGTCCGCCTACCTTCACCACCCGACACTGTCCTAGAAGCACTTCCGATATCCTTGCAAAAGCCTGGGATTCATAATTGAATCCCAGAGTAACCATTAATCTCATATAACATGTGTATGTAGTGCATGTAAGTCACCATAATTAGGAAAACACCGGATAATAGCATTTAGAAATAAACACGCAAGTAATGTAAAAGCATACCACACAAATGCAACATATCTTTGCGGAAGGACCAAGTCCTAATAAACGCAGACCGCTCAACAAAGCAAGCCCCGGATCCACGGCGCTAGGAAAAATACAATAGTCCGCTACGAACCGGACCACACCGAATGCACATAAACGCATGTCCCTTTTCAGGAGTCACGGGTCCACAATCATGGAAAAACAAGCATACAAAGCAACACAAGATATATGAGGATTAAGGTTACTACCTGTTGGTTGACCACACTAAATTTTCCTTCCCAATGCGCAATTTCTCAATTAGCCCTAAAATAATAATAAAATATAAATTTATTTATGACTAAGTCCACCTCAATAAATATTCCATTTAATAATTTAAAATAAGCCCAATTCATATGTCCATATTTATTAAATCCCTTTTCTTATTAAGGAATTTAATATGGGCTTAATTTTTCTCATTTTCGTCCAAAATTCTGAAATTCCAGAAATAAAAGCCCAACTTTAAAAATTCATATTTAATTCTAGAAAACTCCTTTTGGGGTGGTTCAAAATCCCACGTGATCCTTATTATGTCTATTTTCAACAAAAAATACTAATTTGGGCCAACCACAATCCAAAATATATTCATTGCCCAAAACATATCTGCTGTTCGAATTAAAGTTCAGTAATAGGGGCTATTTTTCAAAAGTTAATTTCTCCCAATCCATAACTCATTTAAGTAAAAATTATATACCAAAATAATCCTTGAAATGTCTACTTTCTCCCTATAAAAGTTCATAATTTTAAAGATCCATTTACTTGGTCAAAAACCGAGTTGAGCTCAGGTGACTCCACAGAAAACCCTTAAATCAGCAACTCAGCATTTTTAATCTTTCATTTGTACTTCTAAAAACAAATATGATCTAAGTTCAACCTCATACAAAATCTTGTTTTAAGCACTTTAAAACCATCATAAACACCAAAATCAACTCTTATCCACATGGAAATCCATCTGCACGAAATTACTATTTAATCACCAAAGTATCATGCTTCATTCTAACTTCACATCTTGCTTCATATCTTTCATATACCAAGTTTAATCTACCATTTAAAACCATGAACCTTAACTCTAAATCTTTGTTCTTTCTTTTTATTAGATTCACAATCAAATATACATGCATGTTCAAATGGATAGATATTTCTTAATTCAACAACCAAAAACAATGGTAAAAAGGTTCAAGATGGCTTACTTGATAGCTTCCAATACCCTTGACAACCTTGCTCTTTGAGTCTCCCTTCTCCAATTTCGAACTACTCTTCAAAAGACTAAGGGAGAGATGAATTTTTTTTTTATGTCTTAATCTCATTAGAAGAGGTAGAAGAGAGTGGTTTAAGGTTCAAAAGTTAAAGCACTTACCTTAGCTCCAACTTCCTTCTTCTTCTCGAGCTTCCTTTAGCTCTTCTTGCTTGGAACCACTTGATCTCACTCTTCCCCCTCTCTTCAACGAAAATGCAGCACAAAATGAGGGAGGTGTTGGCCTTTTAAAATGCTCATTGCTTGTATGTTGTCAATTTACCTCTATACCCTTGTTTTCTCCACATTTTCCTAGAGTTTTTTCTTGGTAATTTTTCTTTTCTTCCTACCCTTCATTTATTCAAAATTTTGGGCTGTTTGGGGAGAAGAATTAGTCCAGATTTTTACCTAAAAAGTCTGTCCATAATCCTCATTTATTGCTTGTGTCATTTCCCCTTTGCTAGCCATCATTAGCTCTATGTATTAGGTACTTAAAATGGCTTCCTAAATGTCATTTCATGCTTCTTCTTCTTTTTCTTTTTTTAAAAAATGTTTTTCTCTTCCTTCTCCTCCCTCCTCCTTGCTGCTGCACAAAAATGAGAAGGGAAATGGAAGAAAAATCCAATTTCTATTTCCAATGGCTCTTACACACTTCATTAATGATACTTTTGGTGATTTGATAGCTTATCATATTTTCCCCCCCTCTTTCTCTTGTTATTTTAGAAAATTAAGAGGAATAAGGAGATTATATGTTCCACCACATATCTCTTGTATTTATGAATAGGGGATCATGTGTAAGAGGATGTCATAATATTTCAAATATTCAAAATAATAATTTCTTGCAAAAATCCTTTTTTTTTTCTTTATGAGCAAATTTTTGCTTCATGCTCCCCCTCTTTTCATGCAAATTGGGCCATCTCTTTTGAGCTCTATAAATTGTCCTCCCTATTTAGTTTAGCCCATTCCATTACCATTCCACTTCCTTTTTCCTTTAATTAATTATTCATGTTAAAAGGAAAGCAAATAAATAAATAACCTTGATGAAAATTCATATGCTCCATTCACTAAACCAATACATTGGCATGTGGAATAGGGGTATTACATTAATAATAAAGAATATTACGACATGACAGTAGTCTAAACATCTAACAAACCTTTCTTTGGCATCCATTTAATTTTTGGCATCACCGCATCACCAATTTAATTCATAATTAAATATTGAGCAAAAACTACCTTAATGTAATTTTTTTTCCCTATCTACATACAAGTCTTGAAATCGAAACCTTATATGTGTGTGGTCTCTTTATGAGTTTTTGTTTTAACTGAATTTATATAAATTCATGAATAAAGCAATTACGCATGATACATATTTGGAAAAAAATAATCATAATTTGTTTGGGCGATATTTTTTTGGGACAAATCCAAAATATGAGAATTTTAAAAGGGTCCTTCAAAATATTTTAATTACTCTGAAGTCGCTTGTACTCATTCTTTTTTTTTTTTTTTTTTTGGGGGGGGGGGGGGGGGGAGGTTGTGTGAAATGAGCTAATTATTCTCATATAAAACAAATTTAAAAACTCCAACCAGCGCGGGCAGCACTGGATAATTTTTGGGTAAATATTGATCATGGAAGGATTTCAAGCCACCACCTCCCAAAAACATAGATTACCACTGAGCCACCAAAACTTCATAATAATATTGTACATAGCATTATGTACTATAACCAACATATAGTTGGTTTAGCTGTGTAAGACCCCGCTAGATCCCTCTGAATGTTGAGTTCGAGTCATAGAGAAGAAATTTGTGTTGGGAGGGGTAGTCACGAATTCCAAACTGAAAACGGGATAATGATATTATTTTTTTTAAAAAAAAAACATTATGTAACATAACTATAAGGTTCATGACATTGAAAATGTGATTCAAATTTAAAGGAGGAATATTTCATAGAGATGCAATGTAACCAAAGTATTAAAGAGCTTCCTCATTTTTGGGGGAAGGGAGAGAAGATAAGGGAGAGAAGATAAGGAAGAGAATATGAAAAGTAGAAAAATGAGACGGGTGGAAGATATGGAATATTGAGAATTTGTGATGTGAAGAGTGTGTGAATGAATGTAATCAATACAATGATATTAATTTGAGTAATTAAATGGAAGTAAATTGGAACTTCATAACAAACATTTAAACAACTTCTAAGAGTTGTTTGGTTTGAGGGGAGGGGATGGGAGGGAAGAGAAAATGATCTCCTCCCCTCATTTGGTTTAAAATTTAAATTTGGAGGGGAGAGTAGCCAAAATCTTAAACCACCCTCCCTTTCTCCTCTTAAACCTAACAAATGATCTTTTCCCTCTCTCCATCCCTCAAACAAATTAAACAAGGTAACATACCTTTCATGCCCTCCCATCGCTACCCTCCCATCTCCTCCCCTCAATACAAAACACACCCAGTGTCTCTTATAAATAGGAACATGCCATATTAAGAAATTGTATTTGATAAAAGAAACAGAGGCAGTAAATGTTTGGTTCAAAATGTAAAGCGCACAACTAAAAAGCTAAATAAACATTACAAAGCCCATAATTAGGATTGGTTGGTCGGTAAGCTTATGACTATCTCGAAAAAAATTGAACCAGTATGGGGGATTGTGTTGCTACTCCCTAATAATATGATAAACTAAGGTTCAAACCCCTCGTGGGAGATGTGCCCAAATTTAGTAATGCCAAGAACATCTTTGTCTCTCAAATAGGAGCATACTTGTGTCTATAAAAAATGAGTGAAAACTGAAAAGTCCTTATTTAATATATTATATTTGATAGAAGGACTAGTACTTTTTATATATAAATATATTAGATTCTTGTTGATTTTCATGAGGTAATGAGTGAATGTTTATTGTAGAATGATATTAAGAGACATATATTTACACTCGTACAAAAAAAAAAGGCTTTTAAGACCCAATGAAAAAACTCATCGTAAGACCGGATTTGCAACCGGTCTCGATACAAGCGGTCTTAAAAGTTTGTCACTTTTAAGATCGGATGCAAGACTGGTCTTAAACAATTGTTTTTAGGCTGAACTTTCAGAATATAAGATCTTAAAAGTTGTACTATATAGAAATGATTTTTTTGTTAGGTCTTAAAACCCGACTTTTAAGACTGAACAAATAAATACGTCGATCTAAAAAGACTAACTTTTAAGATTGGACGTATTAAATAGTAGTTCTCAAAAGTCT
This sequence comes from Acacia melanoxylon, assembly GCA_019022615.1. Lineage (NCBI taxonomy): Eukaryota > Viridiplantae > Streptophyta > Magnoliopsida > Fabales > Fabaceae > Acacia > Acacia melanoxylon. Next base: position 6,740,425 of record JAFJYJ010000027.1, read on the forward strand.
GAATTTCAAGACCGGTTTAATAAATAAGCCGGTCTTAAAAGTTTGACTTTTAAGACTGGATATTTAATGCACTTAACTAGTCTTAAAGGTCTGAATTTTTAGACCAGCTGTGAGATACATCCGGTCTTAAAGTCGTTCTTTTTAGACCGGCGTATTTATTCATCCGGTCTTAAAATTCAGACTTTTAGACCTCCTGTGTAATACGTCTGGTCTAAATTTTCTCATATTTTTCCTCTGTTCTATTTCTTCCTAATCATATGCGTCCACCAGTCAATCCAGCACTTAAAAGACAGTACTTTAAGCTATAAGCTATGAACAATCCATTATGAATTACAAATTGAATTATTGGAAATGAATAAAAATATTATTCACCATGAGTTATGTGGCCTCTTAATGAATATACTATGACAGTACAACACCTAAATGAATATATAGAATAAGATCAATTACAAATACAATGAGTTACAAAGACAACACCTAAATGAACATACATACCCAATTCACCATGTCTTCATCAGATTCTCACCCAACAACGTAACATTCCTGTTTTATATAACATGCCCCTTTCGGATCCTGCCATAAAAATAAAAACAAAAACAAAAGCTTCATAGTCAATGATATTGCTTAAGAACATAGGAAGGAATATAGTTAAAACCTTATAGTTTTCAAAGAATTCTGCATATGAATATTACCTTATGAATTGTCTCTTTCATAAAGAGATATCCTCCCATATCCCTTTATGATGATAATTTCTTATGCCGTGTTCATTATCCGCTTCATCTTCTTCGTTCATTTTCAGGAGACCCCTTGAAAAAGGTGTACTCTCATGAAGAGCATAATTTGAATGAATTTCCTCATCATTATCAATGAACCTTCTTCCTTAGAGAGCTATAGACCACATTTTATTTTCCTAATCGGTGATATAGAAAACTTGTTTCGCCTGGTTTGCCATAATAAAAGTTCATTTCCAAAACTGCTACTATTGATATCGATTAATGTAAATTCTAGCCGATTAATCTAAACACCATTATTGACATCAAGCCACTTGCATTTGAAAATGAGAAATTCAATTTTAACATACTCCACCTCCCAAATCTCTTCAATAACCCCATAATAAGGCATGACTGCCAATTTAGGCTTCTTGTATTTCAAATTGGAGAAGTGCATAGATTCAGCCTCTAACATAAAGCCACTGTTCTAGACGATGCTCCTATCATCTAGGGACTTCGTGTAAAATGTATAACCATTGATCACATATGAATTCCAAGTTATGACATCAACCTCGAACCACATGCTAACATTTTATTATATCAGAAACACATTCCTCTTCCTCAACCTTTTGTTTAAACCAGTTTACAAAAGTTCCGTTATGCTCCCTAATTATCCTTTGTTTAGTCATTCGACTATTTTCTTTCCTTACAGTTTCTTTATGTGCATCTATGTTGTCTTGAACTTTATCAACATAATTCAAGATGTATAAGTAGACTTGTGACAATTCATTAGGATGCACACTCTTTACTAAAGCCCCTTGTCTATCCCCTTCAACATCCGGCGTTTAGGAAGCCTAATATATCTTACTTTGGCAAAATAATTTTGACAAAAGAGTAAAGGAGCAAATACACATGTGCTTTACCCTCGGGATCGCCCAAACACCATATGCTTTTTTTGGGAGCAAAAATACACATGTGGTTACATTTTAGGAGCAAAAGTCACACCATCGTTAAAATCTAACTTAATGGTGTTAATTTTGGCCATTTACAACAGAAAAAACCATATTTACAACATAAAATGCCATATTTACAACAACATTTAAACACCTAGATTTTGAACATAGAAATGTCATTTACAACAGAAAAATGCTATATTTACAACAGGAAGTGTTGTATTTACAACAAAATTTAAAATCTGGCCATATTTACAACAAAAAATATCATATTTACAACAACATTTAAACACCTGGATTTTGAACATAGAAAGGTCATTTACAACAGAAAAAGGCTAGATTTACAACAGGAAGTGCTGTATTTACAACAAAATTTAAAATCTGGTCCTTTACAACAGAAAAAGCCATATTTACAACAGGTCGAAATGCTATATTTACAACAGTGTGGTGTGACTTTTGCTCCTAAAATGTAACCACATGTGTATTTTTGCTCCCAAAAAAAGCATATGGTGCTGGGCGCTCCCGAGGATAAAGCACATGTGCATTTTTGCTCCTAAACCCTTGACAAAATTCTATAGCTTCTTCAGAAACATAGTTCTGAACAATTGATGCTTCTTGTAACTAATACATATATTCAAAATCCTGTAAGTCTGGCTAATTACAGAAGCGGTACAATAACCAAGAGTTTTTAAAGTAAATAACAACAGAAGTGTCTCCCTAGCAATACCCATGCCGTGGCAACAAAAGATAGTCTTCAGCCGAGTCCCTATGCGTGCTGCTTGCCTTTCACCTCGATCCGGACCCTGAGGCTATATTAAGAGTTGAGGTCCAACGCGCACCGGACCTTAGGTAACGGTTAACCTCATGTTTATATATACAACATAGACAGTATATGAGCATACAAACAAGCATATCCCAACAACACATAAGCCCCCTGGCAGATATGTCATACCTAGCATACGTTTCACACCTAGCAATCGTTCCACACCAAGCATTTCACACCTAGCAAACGTATCCCGACACCCGGCAAGCATAATAACAAAGTACAATGAGCATACCACAGAGCTATCAACTACCTCACATAAGCATACCATACACATAGCACATATACACATACAATAAACATCAGAGTTAGTGTTACAGTACGCGAACGTACCTTCGTTGACGATAGACGGTACGTGTGACGATCGGTACGTGATCACAGATATCCTACAAGGATAACAACGTATTTATTACTAATCAATATCATCACAGACATTTTAGTCCCAAATTACTATTTTACCCCTGACCAAATTACTATTTTACCCCGACTTCACTAATCGAGAATTTCGCGAGAGCTTCGCTACTTTGACTCTAATCTTCCAAAATTTTGCCATATCTCTAACTCCAACATAATATTTGAAATAAATACTTTAATTAACCCTAAAACATGATATCTACAATATATTGGAAGATTAAAGATCAAAACAACATCTACCCTAGAACTTCAAGAACTACCGAACTAAAACTAGAACTTAAGACTAGGGACCGAAGAACTTACCCAAGGCTTCGCTACAACTTTGTCCAAGCTCCTCCTTCTCTCTAACCTCTCTCTAGATTCGAAATTCTTGAGGGATGATGTTGTGAATTGGTGAAGCATTATGAAGAGAGGAGAAGGCTATTTATAGAATCTTTGTGTGGCATTTTGGTAATTGTCTTGAACTTTTCTACAACTTCTTCAACAAGTTGATGATGTCATTGATTCTCATTTTCCATTGGTTCTCATTTCTACTATCTGCCCTTTTCCTTTTTCATCTGATCTCTTAACCATTCCGCCGGTTTCGTAAAATGACTTCGGAGATAGCCCACCGGGATAAAATTTTACTTGTTTATAATAAGTCCGATGTTAGATACTTAGTTCACCTATTTTGAGATAGGATTTAATTTCTATCGGTTCTCATTTATTCTATTTACTTTTTCCACAAATATCTCATTTATATTATTATTTAATTAATAAATATCATGATATTATTTTACCAAAATCCTTAACCCTTTTCACACTAAGATTTCAACCAACACCCTTTTATTTTTCATTTATATTTATTTTTTCATGCTTAAAAAATTAGCCATTAATTATTTAATTAGTCCCTTACTAATTGTTGACAATTTTCCTAATTAGGATTAATCATTTCCTCACAACTATTGGTGACATTGGTAATTTATGCTCCATATATAATATTAAAAATCACAGGGAAACTTATGTCCCTCAAAATAATATTAATTTTTGCCTCATTATTTTCCAAGGGAAATAATCCCAAAAATTCCTAAAATTAGAGACAACATACTTTCTAATTTTTAATAATTATTTAATTGCCATTTAGGATTTATCATAATATTTTCGGGGCTTTTTATGACCCACAAATTCATTTAGGGATTTTTAGCTCTTTATTCACCCTAATTTCAATAGAAATTACCTTAGAAAATAAGGTAATTATTACACTAGTTTTGAAACCACATATTCACCTATTTCCAATAGGTATTATTTATCGAAATATAATATTCCGAGATAAATAATTATCCGGTATTACACTTCGGGTACTCATTCTTCACATACCCTTTTAGGAATTTCATAGATCTTTCAATTGGGGTACATCCATCATAAATGGATAGAGCCACACAACTTTATCTTCCTCACTAGATGAATAATTAGATGAATCATAATGTCAAAAATTATAGGAAGAAAAAGCTTCTCAAGCTGGCACAAGATAAGATATCCTTCATTATCCTTCATTATCCAATTTTTCAATCTCAAACTTTATTACAAATCGCATAGAAGAAGAAACAAAGTCTAGTCAAAATATGTTGAAGATCATATTCAGCAATGCCTTGAATAGCTACTCAGAGTATCTGTTCCATTAAGACATGACAATCATGAGAATTTTGGCATACTAATTTCAAGTCCTTCATTGATACAACATCTTAAAATTTGAAGAATAACCCAAGGGAACTTTTATGCCATGTAAACACTCGCAAAAACTTCTTTCTCATTGTTAGACAAAGTATGAGAAGCTGGGGGACAATAAGTTCTTTTACCATATGGCCTTGGATGTAAGTCTTCGCATATTCTCATTGCTTCCAAATCCAATCTTGTCTTCACACCATCCTTGGAACTACCTTTATGTTGAGAAGTGTGCCAACAATACTATCATATACACTTTTTTTTCCACATGCATGACATTAATACAGTGTCTCACATCAAGATTGTGCCAATATGGAAGATCAAAAAATACAGATTTGTTTTCCATATATTTGTTTCTTGTATACTCTTTGTAGTCTTACCAAACATGGCATTGATATTTTTTACCTTTTCAAAAAAAAAAACAACCCCCTTAAAATTTTAGCATTTATGTAGTACTGTATAGGGCCATTAGGTTTTTAGCAAATGTGGAATAAAAACTCATTCATTGTCGCCAATAAACATCTAATGATTCTCTCCTTTACTTTTTAAGAGATAGGATTAATCTAATCATGTTGTTCGAAAAGATAGTTAAAATTAGTTAAGTCCAATAAATTTGTATGAAATGATGTTCGCTTCTCAAAATTGCCCTTATTTGTGTGGAAGACAGAGAACATGCGGTGGAAAAAGAAAGTATGGTGTGAAGAGAGAAAGTTATCTTGGAAAATAGGGAATTAAATTAATAATTATTGTAGTCAAGTGAGGATAAAATGGGGAGTTTATAAAAAGACTTTTGAGTCATCCTTACTTCTACAAAAAGGGGCTTTTAGACCACCTCATTTAAATCGGATTATAAAGGATAAGGCCTAAAAGTATGACTAGTGGCAGTTTTGTAAATATAAAGAACTTTTTGGACCAGATCCTTTTGTAATAGGTCTAAAATATATTATTTAGACATTTTTCTCAAACAACCGGTCTAAAAAGTTAAAAAAATTAAAATTAAAATGTCAATTACTTTTTAGAGTAAGTTTTAAAGACCAAATGTAAATAATAACCAAAGTCCAAAATATAAGAAAAATAAAATAAAAATTTTATTACTTTAAAGACCGAATGTCAAGACTTACTAGTCTAAAAGGTTAACTTGTAAGATCATTTGTAAAGAATGCTCGGTCTAAAATATTTTTACCAGAATAAGACTCGCTCACTGTATCCTTTCTTTTTCGCACTGAAACTTGAAGTTGCTCTCTCGTTCCCTCTCTTCTTGTTGTGAAACCTCTCTTCCTTACCCACCACTACCAAGTTTTGTTACTTTGTCATTCGCTCAGTCATTCTCTTCTCCCACCGACTCTCTCAACCTCTACTTGTTGCTAAAATGAACGGAGAAAGCGAATCTAATCCTATTCAAGGCACGCCGATTCTTGATTTTTTGTGAATCGAACTACCAAAACTAAAGACTAGGGACCGAAAAACTTAGCGAGCTAACTTCTCTCTAGGCACATCTCAAAGTGAGCCTCGTAACCGATCTTTACGGCGTGGTAAAAGAGTCACACGATTGAAAGATATTTATGTAAGTTGGAGTGTCAGGGGAAAGATCACGATTCAGTTTGATAGACATTGGAATCCTATCAGCCCTAATAGAAGCCAATATAAGAGTTATGTCGTTGGCTCTATACCGATTATATTATTATTTTATTCGTCATAAAATATTTTATTAATATTTTATTTTATTTTATTTAATAAGAATTTCTCCAATTAAAAATAATTATTTAAATTATTTTTAATTCATTTACTTTATACCTTAATTATCCCATTAATTACGCCACTTACTAATTTTTGATAACAAGCCTAGCATATTGATAGATGAGTGGAAAAATGGTAACAAAACTATAAAGGATCATATTTGAGACTCTATCTAGTTGACATATGATGTTCCTGATAGTGAGACGTTGAAAAATAAGACATGGTCATATTGTGCTAAATGCTGGAGGAAATTTAAGACAAACTTATTAAACAATTATGTGCATATTGAGGTTAAAGATGGTCAGCCTTGTCCTAATCCTTCCAGCAAGTATAAATATCTTGATGAAAATACTTCACAACAATTTTTTCAGATGCAAACTACTCTAGAAGCTTTGGTGAGTTCATATTTAGTTTTTTTGTCCTTTTTATGTTGGTTAAGAACCTACTTAGATATGTAATTATGTGCAGACTACTCCATTGTTATCCTGTTAGTAAGATGCTTTGGTGTATGAATAGAAGAAAAATAACATCTTTCTAGTTGTTAATTCCAGCTTCATGCAATTATAGAATAGCATTTACATCATTTGTCTTGCATAGAGCATATCTTAGTTCTTATATGAATATGACTATAGATGAAGTAATATGGTAAAAGTTCGTCATTGTTCTATACAAGTCTTGAAACTTGATGAAGTGAATTTGACTAGTGTTTGGGGTTCATATCAAGTAGAATTTCTCTACTTTCTGTTAATGAGATGGTCTGGAATTCATAAATAATATTTGTTTTGAATTCTTCGTCATAGAAAAAAGGGATAAAGCACAAGAGATTGGTATAAAGAATGATTGCCCTCATACAATGTCTCATGGTGGCTATGAAATGGCTGAAAAAGAGTTGATGGCGGCTAAGCGAAAGAGATTGGATGAAGAATCTCAATCCTATCCTTCTATGATATGTGATCCACCATCTTTAATACGTTGCGAAAAGTTGTGGTTGTGTGCTCGCTGAAAAAGTACCAGATCTTATACAAGTGAACAAACTCGTATGTAATATCCTAAATTTTGGACCTAGAGACTGGGGAATAAGCCTATAAAAGGCAGGCGACTAAGCCCAGTTCAAGTAGAGTCCCAATAATGTCGAGGGATAAAAGTCTCTCAGGGGACTAAGTAACTCGGCTATACGGGTTAAAGGACTTAGTATGTATAAGCCGTGGAATTAAAGTGTCAATGAAAAAGGGAAACAGAAGACACATACGGTGTAAATCCGATTGGAAAAGATGCCACCCAACTATGTCTTGAGGTATAGGACAATTAGTTGAGCAAAAATAGGCCGGTATAAGTAAGTATACGGTATTTTCAGGGCAGTTGGGTATGCCTTGCGTTTTTGGAAAATGACACTAGTATGTGGCGCCATGTGAGGCCCACACATACAGAGTCTAACCTGGTGTCAATTGGCAGGTCTCGGTATACGTGTCACAATCCTGAGTAGGTGCCGATAAAGTGACTTTAATAAAGTAAGGTCATGATGACTAATGATGACATAACTTTTGAGTCGTCACCACAAGATCATGACATGTGTCCCTCATCATGACAAAGCATAAAGCTACTTTTGTGTTGGCGCAATGAGAATGTGACACGTGTTGACTCATCATGACAAGCGAAAAAGCTACTTTTGTGTTGGCGCAATGAGAACGTGACACGTGTTGACTCATCATGACAAGTGAAAAATCTACTTTTAAGTTGGCGCAATAGAAACATGACACGTGTCGTCTCATTATGACATACTTTTGTGTTGGTCCAATAGAAACATGACACGTGTCCACCATCATGACAAGTCAAAAGCTACTTTTGTTGGTCAAATGGAAATGTGGCACATGTCCCCTCATTATGACATAGCTTTTGAGTCAGCGCCACAAGAGCATAACACATGTCTCGTCATCATGATAAGGCATAAAGCTACTTTTATGTTGGCGCATTCGGACCATACACGTGGCATATTCTCGACGACACGTGGCACATGTTCTATATATACATGTTCCTCCTCATTTGTCTTTAGGCCATTCTTGGCCAAAACATACAAAAAAAAAAGGAGAGAAGGAGGGAAAACGAAATAGAGGGAGGGAGGGAGAAGAAAGGGGCCGATTTCACCTCCGATTTTGTGTTTTTAGCTCCCGGGACCTTCTCCAATGTTGTTCCTCTTGGTGAAAGCAATGTTTCTATGGTTTTGGATTCCTGATATGAGGTGTTTGGTGCCATTTACATGGTAGAGGTGCTGTTAGATCTCCAAATCGATCAAGAATCAAGGTAAGTAAGACTTGGATTCTTGCTCTACTCCCTTCAATCTTCATAAACATTCTTAAGACCTTGATGAATGATTCTTGCATGGTGTTTTGAAGTCTTGACTGAAAATACAATGGAGTTCAAAAAGGAAAGATTTCAAGGAAAAGCTAAGATCAAAGACAAGAAGTATCGTTATTCGAAGCTTTAAGGAATTTTGGGGGTTGATTATCAGTTTAAGAATATACCAGATAGTAACCTTAATCCTCATATGCTTTGTATGTCTTTATATGTATGCTTTAACATGATTATGTATGCATTCGATGTTTTTATTTTCCAAGCGCTTTAGAACCGGAACCTGCTGTGTACTGTGCCCTGCAATCTATGTTGTGTGCTATAAAGACTGCTTGTTCTAGATTAGGCTCTGTGCCTCGTGTGTGATTTACTGAATGTTGTGGTTTGTATTTATGGTTTTCTTACATACTTTGAATATACTTTGTGTATGAGATTAACGATTACTCTAGGATCCTTTAGCATTCCAGCCTCTATTGCTACCTATATGATGTACAGTTCATTGGATATAGCTCCCAAGCGGATATTAGCTTATGAAGGTGTTGGACCAGTTCCAGAATATTTAAAGAATTGTTGTAGAGATTTTATGTAATTATATTTTAACCAAGGTTTGTAATTTATTATCAGTATACTATGCCCAAACTGTTTTACCATTACACTGCGCTATATTGCTCTAATATGTGATATTATTACAAAAGTGTAACAATTGGATTTAATAAATAAGAGGTATCACACTGTAATACCCGCATTTTTATTTATCTGAAATATTACATTTTGGTAAATAAATTGGCTATTTCGATAAGTAAAATTATTGTTGCAAGACTTGTGTTATTATAGTCTATTTTTCTAGGATGAGTTACGTGGGAAATTAGAGAATTTAAGGGCCAAAGTGCCAAATGACCAAAATACCCCTGGTATGCAAAATGACTTAGGAAAATTGTGAAAAATCCTAGAAGGCAATGAAATAATTATTTGAGTTAGGAGAGTATATCATCTCTAATTGTGATAATTTGATAAATTTTGAGCTTGGAGAAATTGAATAAGAATGCTCAAAAAGTATTGTAATTACCATAATACACTCTCAAATTCTAGAATAATGCAGAAAACATGGAAACATTGATGTCAGTACTAGATTTATGAGGTAATGAGGCATTCTAATTAAGAAAATTATCAACTAGTGATAATAAAGTAGTTAAGTAATTTCTGGCTAATTACTTAAGCATAAGTAAAGGAAATTCATAAGTAATTTTGTAAAACCCTAAAATTAGTGGTTTTGGCTTAAAATTAGTAAGAACATATTTACTAATTAATTGGAAAATTTTGTGACAAATAAGTGAGTTTAGGTATTCTTAAGCCTAAATACAAGAATGGACCAATTAGGTAATTTTGTGAAATTTTTGAAAACATTGGAATAAATAAATAAGTAAATAAATAATTAAAAAAAAAGGGTCCAGCCGAAAAATAGGAAAAAAATAAAAATAGAGATAGGAACAAATTTTAATATCATGATATTTTTGTAAAGTTGTATTATTATATAATATAATTAATCATAGTGAATAGTAATGGAATAAATAGGAAACGGATCCTATCTAGAAAACCAGGAATATAAATTCCAAGGTCAAGGTAAAATATTGATCAGTGAGTTTTTACCTTCAAGTGATCTCTTCAGGAAGTTAATTCCGAGAATTCGGTAGCGCATTTGCCTAATAAGACGAAATAGGGAAAAATACGAGATAGTCACATTTTGGATCTGAAGAAAATAAATTATAACTCAACATCCGGAGATGGGTTTATAATTATATGGACATATTTGGAATCGGTGAAATTTTGTAAGAGGTTGATGATTCCGAAAACGATTTTCGTAACAGACGCGCGAGACACGTTTTTCGAGAAAACTTGGACTGTTGGGACTCTGTAAGGGACCAAAATCTAAGTTAAAATAGATATTATTGATGAGGAAGAGAAGATCTTCAAAGTTATGAATTCAGAATTTTGAGATTTTCCGAGACTACGCGAAACGGACACCGATCGGGGAAATTCTATCGGATAGGGCATAAAGTAAGCTTGAGTCACCATTCTTGGACCAATTACATGCTGCCACATCATTCCCTTATGTCGATCAAGGGCTGCCCATGGACAAGAATTAAACACCATTTAGCCTTGATTTTACATGGTTATGAAGTAGGGAAAAATTACAAGAATTGGAATGTGGAAATTACCAAAGTGGCACAATTTTTTCCTATATAAAGGCATGAGCACCTCCTTCATTTCTTCACACCTCATCTTCTCTCTACCTTGGCCGAAAATTAGAGAGAGAAGCTCTGTCAAAGTTGTGCCTTAGCTCCGAGTAAGTTCTTATGTCCTTAGCTTTTAGTTTCCGTAGTTCTTTCGGTAGTTATAGTAGAACTATTGTTTTGATCTAGGAAGTTTCAGAATTTATTCCTATACTTTTTTTTAGGCCTCATTGCATTGAAAGATGCCTAACAAGGTAAAAACATTGTGGGGATAATTTTGAAATGGAGTACGGTCAAAGTAACGAAGTTCTGGCGAAATTCCGCCAAATTAGGGGTAGAAGGGCAAAATGGTAATTTTTACCTAAAATGCCGATTATGATGTCAAATCACTAATGAAAGTGATATTACTCTTATAGGGCATCGAAACTCGATTTCGCGTTACGCTGCCCGACGTGCCGCTGGTGAACATTTCACGTTTTTCCGCCAGAAGTACCTAACGTAGACAACGAAGGTACGAACGCGTACTGTAACACTAATCTTGTGCTGCTTAAATGCATATTTGTGATAGATACATTCGTAGACCGATATACGAGACAGGTTTTACACGGGTTATAGTCATAATAACGCCGTATGTTTTTCTAGCGCGAGAACACGAGTTGTATCGTGGCACCGGTGAATAGTGCAAGTTGTTATTGTTGTTTTCTATCGTGGGGCTTTACATCTTTGCGTAATGCTTATGTTTTGTCGGCACAATGATCATGCATCTGCTGTATGCTTATGTAGTGATATCTTGTTGTATTGTCTAGAATATCATTATCTCGTATCTTTGTATTGTTTGGGTTTGAGATTAACCGTTACACGAGATTCAATGCGGTGAATTGAATCTCAGCTATAGCTTCAGGATCCGGAGGAATACGGATCGAAGATCGAGGCAAGCAGCAGTAGACGTGCAGCCAGAGACTTATTTATCTTTACCGCTTTCAGTTATTCACTTTTAAACTCTAGGATTACTGTAATCATTACAATGTTACACTATGGTTGATGTTTGATATGAATTAGTTACTCTTTCGCTCCAATGCTCTACTCTGATTGAAAAAAAAAATTCCGCTTTAAAAATTGGGATGTTACACACACTATCCGCCACCTGTGAAGGAGAGGCCGGTAGGGGTGTAACAGGTACAATACTGAAAAAAAATTGTAAGTATCATTCTTGTTATTTTTTAGTTACTAAACAAGTTTCATTACTAAACTTCTTGTTATTTGTATCTTTCAGGATTAACAAAAAAAGAGAGCAGAGGGATCATTTTTGTCGGACAGGAGGAATGATATTCTGACTATTGCTATGGAAAAACCCGATCATGCGAAGCGTGTCAAGGGAATTGGATGAGGGGTAGTCCTAAGGCAATACTTTGGATCATCTAAACGCCATTCCTCAAGGATAGTTACCTAGGAGAAGATGGATTAGTTGTTGTCCATTGTGAGGGCAAAGACAAAAGCTTCAATGACTACAATGTTTGATGCCCGGCTAAGCAAGATGAAGGAGGAAATGGCGTTGATGATTGTGAGCTCACGTCAAGAGACCAGTGTTCCCATAGCACATTTACTTGCACCTATGCAGCAAAGCACTAAAGGTAGTTGCTTCATTATTTGATAGTGAGAAGGTCTTGAACCTTGTGACATTTTTGTGGAGAATCATGAGACGATTAGTTGCATGTTGGACTGTCCACAACTTGGGATCAACTATACACCACCAACAAATTCCAGATGATCAAGTCAGATTGTCTGTTGAAGTGGTGATCATTATTGATACACATGTCCTTATCCGAATGATCGAACCATATTTTTAGATGATTTTTGATAATTAAATTGGGATTTTTAATGAATTTTCTTACAGTTATTGAGCTTAAAATGCTTTTCTTATGATAAATTAAGATTTTGTAAATACATTAAATTAAGACTAAAAAAGGAAAAATTGTCAAATAAATTGTAATTAATCTTAATCATTGATTTTTATGAGAATATTTGATATTGGATTAATTATTTTTTATTGTAGATGCTAAAAAGATTAGATCAAATTTGAAAATAAGAGTTTGAATTCGAATTGCAAAAAAAATAAAACAGTTTAGTCCCTTTGAAAAGTTTCAATTGTTTACACATAGGTCCCTAGTCAAAACTTGTGTTTTGACTAGGTTCCTAGGTTAGCTGAGAATGAAGAAAATGCATACAGGAGCAGAGGGACTTGGAGATTAAATACACCAGACAGCGCCACGAATGAGGAGGATCACGCTGGGTCTTGACACCTTCGACTTTCATCGCTGATCCTTCCTTCCTCCACCTTCCTCATCATCGTCGACGGTCACCTTCACCACCACCGGTGACCCCCCTCTGCTTCCCATTCTTCACTGTGAGCTGAGAGAACGAGAGAGCATAGCACCGACGAGTCCTCTAGACCACCTTCGACCTTCAGCCATTCATCTTCTTTCACTCTCAACCTCACCAACAACCTCCGTCCAACCACCACCTCATCATCGACCTTCTGCATTTCCACATTCAGAGAGCACAAAGACCTTCTTTGTTCTCCATTTTTCAAGCATTACCTGTATTTTCCGGTGAGATCTTGTGAATTCCAGCGAGTTTCGTGACTTAGTCAGCTTCATTCTGTTATTCCAAAAAACTCTCTAATTTTTTAGTGGAATTTCCATATTCCGGTGAGACCTTTGAATTTTCCGACGAGTGCTCAAATTCTAAGCTGGGTTCTCTGATTGTAATGAGAGGCTGATCTCCTTTCCTTCTTGGTGGTGGAGATAAACTTGAGTTCCAAAGCTTTGAAGGGGAGTTTATTTTGTTCAATATATTTTCTCTAATTACATTTTAATTTCCTAATTTTAGGAATATTGTTTTGTATCTTTGAGAATTAGTTTACCTAATTGGATAACTTTGTGGATTGAAACTTTGTGATTGGATTGAATTTTTGTAGCTTGTTGGATTTATATATATGCATTTCCTTATTAATTCAATAATATTGTGCTTTCTACGTGGTATTGTTAGATAGTATAATTGAATTGGATTAATTGAGTAGCGTGGTATCGCATTCATATCAAGAGGAAGCAAGTTGTATTAATTTAATCATAATCACACACTAAGTGGTTTTAAACAATATCTCAAGAGATAGTAGTTAGCTACGGTAGTAAGAGCTACTATTAATTGAGAATATTTGACTCAAATGGTATCTTGAGATTTTTTTATCTAGACTTAGTGAAAATTTACTCCTATATTTAATTAAACTATATGATAGTCACTATTCCATTTCCAAGAACATCCATTCATTATACATTTCATACTCCATTCCATTTTATAAAAAAAAATACCAAAAACAATAGTTAGCATTTGATTTAATTGCATTCTTATTTTAGTTTATTAATTTGAAAAGCCAAAACCTATTTTCCCATTGTTTTAATTGCATTTGCATGGCATTTAGATTATTTAGGATTCAATAAAAGGCTCCTCGAAAGAGAGAACGATCCTAGGGTTGTCTATACGCAATCCTTGGTTATTTTTGATTGTGAACCCCAAGGCTAAAGATAAAAAGTCCCTTATCACCCAACTGGTGATCTAAAGATTGTGAGTGATATAATAGGAACCTTCATCTTATGTCCAAATAACCTTCTACATGTTTCTGATTGAGATGAAGAAATCCTGTCCAAAACCCCCCTTAGTTGCTCTACCCCTAAAGAAGTTGTGATTCCTAAGAGGAATGATAAGGCAAAAATTATCCTTATGGCATACAATAAATCTTTTAAATGTAGATCGTGGCCTATGGAAAAAGTTGTAGGCAACTCATACCAACCAGTTTTCATTGATAGGGAGGATTTACTATCCCTGATAGTTCCTGAGTAGGAGCTTACTAATTCAATGGTGAAAATATTTTTAAAGTATCTTCTTCTATGAGTACATAATTTAAAATATTATCAAGCCATTATAATTTGTGTGCTTGCATTATTATAGGTACATGTATCATAGATTGGTTTCCTCAGGCAAAAGCAATGATTTTGGATTCATGTGCCCAGACTAAATAACAAAAAATCATACCAATGTTTCATCGAGACACAACTACTTATCGTAAAGGTTTAGTGAAACCAAGTTTGCGTGTTACTTGGTACCATATGTGCATTGGTACATATCACATTTCTTGTCTGCAATTCATTTAATTCTGCTACATATCACTGAGTTCGTGTCTGCTGTGAATTTTAGTGGCCATTGGTAGTTGGTGCTCTTATGCAAGACGAATTATAAAGTGGTCCTCTTATGCTCAATTCACAACCAACCAGTGGATGAATTGAAGGAGACTATGAACTCGTTAGCATGTGATTTTGATTGTTTGATGTGAATTTTCAGTGACCATTACGGATGAATTTGTGATTTTGATGATAAGACAATGAGGACATTCCAAAATGCTGCTGGTGGTAACCATAGGCATAAGATCTTATTGCCTGATTCGTTTTACCACTTGGCTTATCATATTCTAGCCCTTTGTTTCATTCTATTTCCACCGCGTTGAATATTAAAGCCTTACTACTTAAGGATTTCTTGCCAATCTATGGGCATCTCATCTATCACCTGGTACAAATTGGATATTCTGCTAGTCTCACAGCATTCTCTGGACATACTAGTCCAAAATCATCATGCCATTAAGCATTTCACACAATGCTAAGCTTCACAGGTCTTACAGCCCAAGGACATCACTCCATGCAACCTTGCATACCGAGTCTTACCACCTCAAGCCTTTGCTCATCAATTTTGTCCGTGCTTCTCAATTTTAAGCTCTCAAACCATTTTCCTCCTGCTTAGCATGGTAACTGACAAATACTATCTGATTTAACCAATTCAGATTTGTAAACCATTTATCAGTTTATGTTCCTGTATCAACATAATCACCAACTGAATCGTTGTTTATTTCAATACAACAGCGACAACAGTCATGTCATCGCTTATTATGTTGTCTCATACTCAACATTTCAAATTTTCACATATTTGAAAATCTCTATGATCGCAGTACATTTCACAATCCACACTATACGAACAGTAATAGTGCTATCATATTTCAAATTCAATCGTTGTCATCTCACATTTTCATGAAAACAATTCATTGATGGACTATTTTCAGAAAACATTTACTACCGGCACACATTAATGAGGGGATTATTCTTTTCACAAATTCAACATTCATAAGCTCTCTGTTAGTTCTCTGTGTTTTGATGATAACTGACAATTGTAAATTCAAAAGATTGTTATTGATTCAAGCCAATTTTTTTTAAAAAATCATAAGATAACTTAGTTCAATAACAATAAAAAGCCTTTATGCAATGATGACTCGAGTTAAAGTTACATGACTCGAGTCAACCCTCTCTGTATCAAAGACAAAGTAATATTTGAACGTAGTAACTTGAGTTAATCGCTTATGGCTCGAGTTACAATTTTGCAAAAAAACAATTTTTGAAAGGCTTTTGACTTGAGTCAAGTATGTGTGACTTGAGTTAATGGAATGTACTTCAGACTTAGCTTTTCCAAATAATTTTCCAACGTTCAAAATGACTCGAGTCACGGCTTTATAAACTTTAGTTTTTATCTATTTGCTCTTTTTAAAGAGTCTTAAACTTATTCATTCTTGTAAGAATCTCAAGGTTGTGGAACCTTTGAGATTGGGTTTATTTGATTACAACTTGTAAGGGGGAGTAAGTGCTAGTGAGAGAATTACTTGAGAGTTACAGAGTGCGTAATCAAGTTCTGAGATAGTGAAATCCCAGAGTGTCTGGGGACTGGACGTAGGTCAAGTATTTGGACCGAACCAGTATAAATTTCTTGTGTCCAATCTTTATCTCTTCCTCTCTATTTTGCTCTGCTTTTGGTAGTAAGTTTTAGAGTATTTAGATAAAATTTTATATCATCCAATCACCCCCTCTTGGTGATATTCCATCTTTCATTTGGTATCAAAGTGTTGGTTATCTATTTGAGGATCAACATCCTAGAGAAAAGATCCAATGGAAGGAATATTACCTGATGGAGCTTCGATCAACAGACCACCAGGTTTCAATGATGAGAATTACTCCTTCTGGAAGGCTAAGTTCAAAGTCTTCATGTTGGCCATCGAATATGGCTTATAGAGAGTATTCGAGAGAGGAGACTATGCTCCAGCTATTATTGAAGACGATGTTAGAACTCCAAAGCTAGAAGAAGAATATGATGAAAATGACAGAAGGCAAGTCACTCTCAACACCAAAGCAATCTTCATGCTTCAAAGTGTTCTAAGTCAAAAAGAGTATTTCCATATCTGCACTTTGTCATCTACTAAAGCTATGTGGGATGCTTTTGAGATTGCTCATGAAGGGATGACTGGAATCAAGGAGAATCGTGTAAATACCCTGATGACTGAATACGATTTACTTCGTATGAATTCTGGGGAATCCATTAGAGAATTCCAACTCAGATTCACGCATCTGATCAATCGACTTGCTGCCTTGGGTAAAGAATATGATCAACATATTCAAGTGAGAAAAATCTTGAACATTCTCAACAAGGAATGGGAAACTAAAGTCACTGAAGAGTCAATACGAATAGTGGTAGCTCTCTTTGGTAGCTTGTCTGAGTATGAAGGAAAAATCAAGTTCAGAAAAGGACTTGATGAAATTAGCAACAAGAACAAGGGAATTGCCCTTAAAGCTGTCAAAGAAGACAAGGAATCAGATGATGATGAAGATAAAGAGCTAGGTATGATGGTCCGAAGATTCAATAAGTTTTACAAGAAGGACCAGGGATTCAAAGAAGCCAATCATTTGCTACGAGTGTGAAAAGCTTGGCAACATCAAGTCTGAATGCCCCCAACTGAAGAACAAGGAGAAAGAAAATAAAAGATTCAACAAGTTCAAAAAGAATGCATATGTCTGAGCTATTTGGGAAGATAGCTCTTCTGATGAAGATGAAGTTGATAAAGAAGAAAGAGCCAACATTTGTCTCATGGCTCAAGAAGAAGAATCTGAGAGTGAAGAGTTAAATGATTATGAACCTTCTTTTTGATGAACTTCTCACTAAATATAATTCTCTTAACTCAGAGTTTTGAAAATTAGCAAAGGAACTTTTTGCTTCAAAAAGAAAAGTGAAAAATCTTGAAGAATAAGTTCAAAACTCCTCTTCTTCTCCAATTTCTGATTGTGAAAAGATTTCTGAGAAGATTTGTGAAAATTGTTGTGTTTTAGAAAAAAGAAGCATCTATCTTACTAAAACGCTTGAAAAATTCACTCAAGGCAGTGAAATGCTTAATTTGATTTTGAAACAACAAAGGTTTACAAATGATAAATCAGTAATTGGTTACAAACTTCATTTAGATAAAAAGAAAGGTATAAAGAAATTTGGAGAAAAGAATTATTTGAACTATTTTTGAAAAATGATTCATTCTTCAAACCCTTTTGCCTATTGCAATTATTGTAATCGTAAAGGGCATACTACTTCTTCTTGTTTTCATAAGAAAGAAAGAGAGAATAAACATGTTGGTACTTATAAATGGGTGCCTAAGGGATCTTATGGGGTTCCTAAGACACAAGCTAACCCAAAAGGACCTAAGAAAAGAGGGGTACCTAAGACCTGGTTGTTTGTGATTTGTAGGTTTGTCTAAGAGCATCAAAATCCAATAAGTGGTATGTTGATAGTGGATGCTCTAGACACATAACAGGAGATCAATCCAAGTTTGCTGCTCTCTAGCCTAAGAATAGTGGCAAGGTGACCTTTGGTAGAAATCAATCTGGAAAAATTGCTGGAATTGGTGAAGGCCTATGCCACAACCTCCTCAGTGTGAGTCAAAGCACAACCAAAGGTAACTTGGTTATCTTCGATTCTAAGGAATACTTGATTGTGAGTAAGGATGATCTACCCTTGGACAATATCAAGTCCAAAGCCTTATTCAGGGCTCCTAGAGAAGGTAATTGCTATTCCCTCAACCTTTCTAGCAGTAGCAATAGAAAAATTTCTGAAAATTGCTTTATTGGTAACTTGGAGGAAAGTTGGCTATGGCACAAGCGTTTAGCTTATGTTAATATGTTTCAACTTGACAAGTTGCTAAGAAAGGATTTAGTCATCGGTTTACCAAAATTCAATTTCAACAATGACATGATTTGTGATGCTTGTCAGAAAGGTAAACAAACTAAATCATCTTTTAAATCTAAAAATGAGATTTCATCTAACAGACCTCTCCAACTACTCCATATGGATTTGGTTGGACCAGCAAGAGTAAGAAGCCTTGGTGGCAATCTTTATGAAGAACCGGTTGAACCCAAGAGGGGGGTGAATTGGGTGAAGATTAAAAACTTGACACTTTGAAAATCTTTTCGCGTTTTCTAAATCAACAGTTTGATATTCAAATAAACATATACTGGAAATATAAGAGATAAGGGAAGAGAATATGTAAACTGTGATTTATACTGGTTCGGCCCTTCTTGACCTACGTCCAGTCCCCAAGCTCCACTTGAGATTTTCAATCTACTATCTCCTTGTTTAACCGGGCACAAGAGAAAAGCCTTTACAACCTCACAAGTTTAGTCGGGCACTTGTGCAGCCTTTACAATCTCTTGCCGAGATACTCCACCTTACACATTGTAAGGATACAATTACGCACTCTGTACTCAGGATGATCCTTTCACACTAGGACTCACTCCCCTTTACAAGTTGTAACTGTACACCCACTCTCAAAGGTTCCACAACCTTGAGATTTGATTACTAAACAGATAATCAAATAAGTGTTTGGACTCTCTCACAGAGTAGATGAATAATAATCACTGAAGTACATTACAAATAATATCACTCTCTAAGGTAAACTATATGATCATAGAGATAATCGGAGAGTAAGTGATATAGATGTCAGAGTATTGGCATTTTGACAATGAAACAGTAATCTCGTGTCTCCAACCTCTTCTATCTTGAATGCATCTCCTTTTATAGTTAGTTGCAATTTATGACGGTTGAGAAGAACTTAATGAGCCGTTGTGAGTAATAAATATATCCGTTGAAATTACGTTGCTCTGTTTCTTCGTATGCTTCCGACATTCGACCGTTATTCTCCATTGACATTCTTTATTCAAATTGTCCGTTGAGACTCAGTGAGAATGTTTGTCTAGGAAATAGCCGAATTGCTTTTCGCTTGCTTAGAAGTTGATTTCCTCTTTCGTGCTTTGGTATCTGGTTCAACATTTAATGCTTCTGACAAGAATTTTGCTTTATATGATTTGAAGTATAAAACCTTGTTAATCATATCTGAAATACACTAGCAAACTGATTAAACTTGGTTAGAAACAATAATAATCAATGTAATACCCGGATAATTATTTATCCGGAATATTATATTTCAAGTAAATAATTTCTATTGAAATTAGGTGTATAAAGAGCTAAAAATCCCTAAATGCAATTGTGGGTCATAAAATACCCTGAAAATATTATGATAAATCCTAAGAGGCAATGAAATATTTATTAAAAATTGGAGAATATGTTGTCTCTAATTTAGGTAATTTTTGGGATTAATTTCCTTGGAAAATATTGAGGCAAGATTTAATATTATTTTGGGGATCATAATTGACCCCATGATTTTTAATATTTTACATGGAGCATAAAATACCAATGTCAAGTAAAATAGTTGTGAGATAATAATTAATCTCAATTAAGAAAATTATCAACAATTAGTAAGTGATTAATTAAGTAATTAATGGCTAATTGTTTAAGCTTGAATAAAAGAAAATTCAAGGTAAAGTATGTAAAATCCTTTAATTAAATGTTTATGGCTAAGATTAGCATAAAGTATACTTGCTAATTAAATAGAAAAGATTAAGAAAAGTGTATGAGAGGGAGACATGTTGTGTGTGTGTGTGTGTGTGTGTGTGTGTGTAGTGAGTGATGTGTGTCTAGTGGAGGAGTGAGGAATTTATTTAAATGCAATTATGGTAAAGTTAATCAATGGAGTAGTTAAATCCAATAGGCCTTGTTGGCACAATGAGGATCAAGGGTTGGAGTGATTAGAGTTAATTGGCCTTGTTGGCACATTGTGGATCAAGGGTTCCATAGGTGATAATTGCCTAATTAAACATTAATTCTCATCATAGATTCATAAAGTGAATTTAATGGTTCTAATTTAATCTTGAAATTGAACTTAATGATAATTAAGCAACCAATGGGAAATGCATGATGGTGGTGAGGCCACCAAGGCTTTCTTGGAGAATGGATGATGGTGGTGAAGCCACCAATGCCTTCTTCAAGCCAAGAATTGTTTAACATAAACAAAAACACACATGTGATAATAATATTCAATTTTGGAAGAGGATAAGGTACCTTTGGATAGGATATCCTCTTGAAATTGGAAGAAAGTGATGGAGGGAGAGAGGGCCACGTTTTTGGCTTTGGCTTGAAGAAGAATTCAGATTATTTAGTGTAAACCCATGGTTCTCATGCAAGATGAATTAGGTTAGGAATAATTACCAAGAGTGCCATGACCTTTTAGTATAAATAGGCACCTTGTGTCTTCATATTCTTC
The DNA here is from genome assembly GCA_019022615.1 of Acacia melanoxylon. Taxonomy (NCBI): domain Eukaryota; kingdom Viridiplantae; phylum Streptophyta; class Magnoliopsida; order Fabales; family Fabaceae; genus Acacia; species Acacia melanoxylon. The sequence continues at coordinate 6,761,904 of JAFJYJ010000027.1, forward strand.
ACACCAAAACCAACTCCAAGTAGTGGTTTTCTAAAGAGAGAAGAGAGCTAGTGAGAAGCAAGAAGGAAGTAGTAGCAAAAGTCTTCAAGGGTAAGTTCTCTAGTTCTTAAGTTTTAGCTTTTAAATTCATAGAAATTTATGCTTTGATCTTAAATTCCTAGAAGCAATTTTATTTTCATGCTTTTATGATTAAAATTAGCTTTATTTCAAAAAAATAGTGAGGGTAGTCATAGAGCAAAATTTCTGGAAGAGAAACCACATAGTAACGAAGTTCTGGCGAAATTTTATCGGTTAGGCGATTTCTGAAGTTAGCTTCGCAAAAACCTTAAATCTATGGGAAGATGAAGTCGTTTTAATCTGAAATTTTTCACGGTTTGAATAGACATATAGACCTTTCCAAATATGCTTATAGCATGTCAAAATGAGTTTTGTGCAAGTGGTTATGAATTTTTGAAATCAGGCCATTTTTATGGACGAAAATTCTGGACAGATCTTTGAAAATTAAAAACTGGGAATTTTATAATGAATCTGGGTTGAGACCAGTATTTTTAATCAAAATTAGACATCTTAAGGATTCCAAATAATTTTACGGATACTCATTTCGATTTTTCTAGAATTAGTTATGATTTTGCAAAGTTAGACGAAAATCTGAAAGCTGTAACCAACGTGGTTCTACGAAATTTTGGGCAATAAATTGTAAAAAAAATCCATAGAGGGCAAAATGGTCAGAATATCTCTTAGGATGCTATTCATGGATTAATAAAGCGATATTACCATTATAGGCTATCCGAGAACACATACCGACCGACGTACGTAATCCGCTATCACCAACGAATGTACGTTCGCGTACTGTAACACTAACTCTGATGCTTATTATATACGTATATGTGTTGTTAGGTATGTACGTTCGCGTACTGTAACACTAGCTCTAATGTTTATTATATGATTGTATATGATTGTTGTGTAGTAGTGTACGAGGTTATGCTATATACACGGTATGTTACATACGAGGTTATGTCACATACGAGGTTATTAATGTTGTATCATACGAGGTTATGTTACATACGTGGTTATTATCTTGTATACGTGGTTATGTGTTTTTAATCATACATCTGTTGTGGACTGTTGTATTGATTGCTTTGTCGTGTATATGTAGTCGTATTTAAGCATGAGGTTAACCGTTACCGAGATCCAAATTGCAATTGGATCTCGCTCTTATCATAGCGTCAGGTTCAGAAGAACCGAGGACCGAGGAGAAAGGCGAGCAGGCCGTACAGAGTCCCGACTGAAGACCCATTTCTGTTGGTATTCACTTTGAAAACTCTCGGTCAATGTACCGTTTCTGTAAATCAGCCAGACTTACAGCAATTTGATTAAATGTATCAGTTACTCAATTGCTCCGATGCTCTACTCTGATGAAAAAAATATATACTGCTTTTGGAAATGGGATGTTACAATCAATAATATCAGATACCCAAGTCTTGATCAATGAGTTTCAGATTATGGAGACGTTGAATTCAAATTCAGATATGGCTAACTCGAGTTACATGTATCAACTCGAGTTATAATGTCTTAACTCGAGTTACATTGCGAATTAACACAGAGAGGAATTGCAGCTTTAGTTAACTCGAGTTATAACCAGTAACTCGAGTTACTTGTGTATGCAGAGAACATCTCGAATCCAATCAGAATAGAGTGACTGGAGTTATGGGGATTGACTGGAGTTACGTAACTCGAGTTATATGTGCTAACTCGAGTTATGTTATCAACAAAGTCATACAGAACACTTTTGACAATATTATGACTTGAGTTACTCCCAGTAACTCGAGTTATATCAGTTACTCAAATAAGTTGATGCTTTCTGATACGCACATAACTCGAGTTATTTTTAGGCTAACTCGAGTTATATTAGATGAACAAAATCTGATATCATGATGAGCCTTTTGAAGCTTGAAGTACAATCCATGACTCAAGTCATCATTACTTAACTAGAGTTGTTACCTTTTGTTTGTTCCAGAGTGTCTGCCTTGACATTGCTGCATTCTGTCTTCTTTCAGAACATGGGCAAACTTCCAGAAACCATATATCTTCGAATATAACTCTAAATATAGCAAATGACCTATCCCTAGAAATCTCTTTATGTCTTCTTTCAAATGCCACTGGTTTGTGTTCATTTGGATGTGTGGTTTGTGAGATACACTCAAAACATCGAAGCTTGGTCTTCTGAATGACGTTAATTTATGTGCCAACTTGTGAAATTCATATCTCTCTCATATGAACTCCTTTGGACTTGAATTTTATATCAAAATGACGCATTGGGAGTCTAGTTTCATTTGCCACTGGTTTCATCTCAATCCGATGTCTAGTTTGAGAGATATCATCGAAATACCAGACCTTGCTCAGCTGAAATGCGAAACAGAGGTGAAAAGAGTTGCTGAAATACACTTTGACTCGAGTTACTAGTGATAACTCGAGTTACACAACTCGAGTTATGTCAGTCCAGAAACCCAGAAACACTGTAACAAAGTGGTTAACTCGAGTTGCAACCTCATGACTCGAGTTGGATCATCATGAAGCTCCCTTTTGCTTATTTTAACTCCGAATTGAGCCATTCCAACTTCCATTTGATCGTGGAGACTTCTAGTATCAATCAAAGAACTTGAACAATGATATTCTCATTCCATTCATCAAGTTCTTCATTCTTCAATCTCTCCTCTTCTTCTTGATTATTCCCAAAAATCCTTTGACAACTTTTTGCTTCCTTGATATTCTCGCAAGTTCTTCTTTCAAATCTCTTGTCTCCTTCTTGATTGTTACCCATTACTCAACTCATTCTTTCTTCTCTTCTCTTGATCATTCTCCACAATTCAATTTAGACTAATCTACAATAAATATAGTAGTTAGTCAATGTAGGAGATTAAATATATCATACAAGCTTTTTGCTTTTAATAATGACATGTATATAAGACATCATCAAAACTAATCATATCTAACACTTTATACTCTGGTCATTGTTGATGACTTTTCAAGATTCTTTTGGACTATTTTTCTGTCATCTAAAGATGAAACCTTTGATCAGTTTGTTTTGTTTGCCAAGAAGGTCCAAAATGAGAAAGGAATCTCTATTTCAGGTATAAGGACTGATCATGGTGGAGAATTCAAAAATCATGCCTTTGAAGAGTTCTGTGATGCATATGGGATAGACCACAACTTCTCTGCCCCGAGGACTTCTCAACAAAATGGTATTGTGGAAAGGAAGAATCGAGTCCTCATTGAGATGGCGAGAGCAATGCTAAATGAGAATCAGAGTTCCCAAATCTTCTGGGTTGATGCAATGAGTATTGCATGCTACATATCAAACCGTGCATGCATCCAGAAGAATCTTAAGAAAACTTTCTATGAGTTGTTCAAAGGAAGGAAGCCCAACCTTTCCCATCTGCACATCATTGGGTGCAAATGCTTTGTGCACAATAATGGTAAGGAGAATTTAGGGAAGTTTGACCCAAAATTTGATGAAGGTATATTTCTTGGTTACTCAAATAGAAGTAAAGCTTATAGAGTTTTCAATACTCGTACTCGTATTGTTGAAGAGTCCATTCATGTTGTGTTCAGTGAAACTAAAATTGATAAACCTTTGGATGATGATGAGGAACATGTTTATAGAAATCAATTCTTTTCAAAAACTACCCGCCTCTCTTGAAAATTCATAAAATGTTTTTGAAACTATTCCTGAAAATCCTTGTGAAAACAATGTTCAATCTCAGCCTAAAGCTTGGAAATATATTAGGAATCATCTTAGACCAAGTGATACGAGATGTGAATCAAGGAGTGAGAACTAGAAAAGGAACTTTGAATGAAGTCACCTTCTCTACTTTCATTTCTTAGATTGAACCCTTTAAAATTGATGAAGCCTTTTTAGACAAAGATTGGGTTATCACAATGCAAGAGGAAGTACATCAATTTGATAGAAATCAAGTTTGGGACCTAATACCTAGACCTAAGGACCATCCGGTCATTGGGACTAAATGGGTATTTAAGAACAAACGTGATGAAACAGCAATCATTGTCTGTAATAAGGTAAGATTGGTTGCTAAGGGCTATAATCAAGAAGAAGGAATTGATTATGAAGAAACTTATGCTTCAGTGGCAAGATTGGCAGCCATAAGAATTCTTCTAACCTTTGCTTGTACCAGAGGATTCAAGCTCTATTAAATGGATATTAAATGTGCATTTCTAAATGGTTTCATTCAAGAGGAAGTTTATGTTGAACAACCTCCTGGTTTTTAAAGTGATCATCATCCAGATCATGTTTATCGCCTCAAGAAAGCCTATATATATGGCCTTAAGCAAGCTCCAAGAGCTTGGTATGAGAGATTAAGCAAGTTCCTTCTTGATCAAGGTTTTATTAGAGGGAAGGCTTACACAACTATCTTCATTAAGAGTAAAAAGCTTAGTGAAATCTTAATTGTTCAAATTTATGTTGATGATATCATTTTTGGTGCTTCTAAAGATGCTATGTGTGAGGAATTTTCTAAGACAATGCAGGAAGAGTTTGAGATGTCCATGATGGGTTAACTCAACTACTTCCTTGGTTTTCAAATCAAGCAACGCAAGAATGGTATCTTCATTTCACATAACAAGTATCTAAGAGATTTGCTAAAGAAGTATAGTCTGAATGAATGCAATGAAGCTAGCACACCGATGAGTTCAACTGCATCTTTGGATGCTGATGAGAAAGGAAAAAAATTCAACATCACAAGATATAAAGAAATGATTGGGTCATTGCTATACCTGATAGCAAGCCGGCTTGATATTCAGTTCAGTGTGGGAATGTATGCTAGATTTCAATCCACTCCCAAGGATACTCATGCTAAACACGTGAAGAGAATATTCAGATATCTTGTTGATACGGAGAAGTTGAGATTGTGGTTTCCTAAAGGTCAACCTGAACATCTTGTGGCATATTCAGACTCAGATCATGCTGGATACAAGACGGATAGGAAAAGTATAAGTGGCCAATGTCAATTTCTTGGTGGCTTACTTGTCTCATAGTTCATCAAGAAGCAAACAATAGTCTTGGTATCATCAACTGAAGCTGAATATATTGCTGCATCAAGTTTTTGTGCTTAAGTTCTGTGGCTCAAGCAACAACTCTAGGACTTGGGGATTCATCTTAAAGAAATCCCAATTCTATATGATAACACTAGCACTATGTTTGGCGAAAAATCCAGTACAACATACTCAAACCAAACAAATTGATGTTAGACATCTCTTCATAAGAGACCATGTTCAAAAGAAGGATGTCAAGGTCATCTTCAACTTGCTGGTATCTTCACAAAACCATTGGCCAAAGAACAGTTTATGTTCATCGAATAAGTTAGCTTCACTCAATGTTAGTTGTGTGTTTTTGGTGATAAATATTCACTAACTTAAGCTTTGGAGTTTCTAGACTTTGTTTTGCAGGACTTTGTAAAATTGCGACAAAAGCTGGTAAAAATGACTCGAGTCAGTCATTGGTTAACTTGAGTCACGCCCATTTAAACTCTAAAAATCAAGTGAATTTTAATTGCCCAACTTGAGTTAACCTTGTCTAACTCGAGTCATATCGGGCATCTCATCTTGATAAATGTTGATTTATTATGTAAATTGAGTCATTTAATGAATACCTTGAGTCAATTGATTTCTTCTCACTAATATATCTTGTGAAAGAATGTGGTAACTCGAGTGTAGGTCAAGTCAACTTGAGTCCAGATCAAACAGAGGGAAACCAAGTTTTTGGAGACTTGTTTAACTCGAGTGATGATGGCATTAACTTGAGTCAAGCTTGGTCAGAGAGCTAAAGGAACAGTTGAAGCTCGTGATCAACTCGAGCTAGGCATAGCCCAACTCAAGTCATGTGAAGACAGAAAGCAACTAAAGAGAAAGCAACCATTTAACTCGAGTCATAAGTAATCCTGAGGTTAGTATTTCTCTTCGCTAACTCGAGTCATCGCATTATATATATATATATATATATATGCTCGCTATCTATTACGCATCATTCCTTTATTCCTCAAAACCCTAACTCGAGTTCCACTTCTTTCATTCACAAATTTCTCTCTTCTTCAATCTTAAATATCTTCATAATGCATGCAAAAAAATGCCACCATTCCTAAGGAATCATCCTCAAATTATGAGGCAATGGTATCTACATCTCCTTCGACTTCATCAATACCTAAAAGGCAAAGAAAGCTTCCAAAGAAGCTTCAGCCTAAGGATCCTTCTGAAACCCCTTCTAAGAAGCCCAGGAAGCTAAAGGTTCAGGAACCATCTGAGGTTCCAATGAAGAAGGAAGCTAATCCTGAGGATACTAAGTGCAAGGATAAAGAACCTATCGTGTCTCCATATAAGAAGTTGAAGAAAGTTGTCTCAGTCTCTAACTTTCAAGGTTCTGTTTCTCAGTCTAGTCAAGGACCCTCTAGCTTGAAGGTATCTGGACCTTTAAAACCATCTTTTAAACCTCCTAATCTGTCAAAACCCACCTATGATCTTCTTTGAAATCCGACCCCTCTTACTGATTCTCAGTTAAAAGAGTACAAAGAAAAATATGCTTCACATGGATTTTGTCTCACAGTGTATGTGGACTTGGTTAAGCTCAAGGGGGAGTGCAATCTTGACTTATCTCCTTAGCTAGAGCAATTCAAACATTTGCTTGCCATAAATACTCCCTATAACCCTTCTCTAGTGAAGCATTTTTATTTCAATATGTCTATGGCTAATGTGTTAGATAGAGATGGTAACCTCATTGAGGATAAAGTCATTACTTCTGTTAGAGGAAAACCAATTACCATTTCTGCTGACATTATCAATTATATTCTAATGATTGATAATCCTCCTCCTATGCTTGAGATTGCCTATAATTCTAAAAAATTCTTTAAAATTCTCAGACCAGGTGAGCCATTAGGGCCCTTGAAGTTCACCCTTGTGTCTATGCCTCCACTCTACAGAGCTCTCTGGTATATCTATTCCATAAACCTTGTTCAAAAGGGGAAGAATTACACTCACTTCTCTTCTAGGGATTATGGCCTCTTTGCTTCTTTAATAGACAAAGTACCTTTCAATATAGGTCACTGGGTCTATCAAGAGATGAAGAGATTCAAATTTCAATCTTCCGCTTCTGCCACAATCCCTTTCCCTAACCTGGTTTCACTCATACTTTTCTGCAACAAAAATTGGTTTCTTGATCTTTATGAAAAGCCTGTGAAACCCTTGATGTTTAGTAAAGTTTATCTCAATTTCATGAAGATCTCCTTCATGGAAGGTTTAGGGCGATCCGAGCCCCTTCCAAGTCTAAAGCCTTTGTGTCCGGACCTATCGAAGCTTAGTTTTCACCTCTTTTCCTTCTCAGCCTCAGCCAATCCCTCCAACTTCAAATTAAAATGCCTCTATCAAGGCTATTATGGAAAAGGCAATGAAGGAGACTTTTGGATCTTCAAACAACCTTGACAGCTCAATACTATGAGTTGACTGATAAGCTTGAGTCAGAGGTTGGTAAACTGATTGATAAAGTCACCTCAAGTCATGACAAGCTCATAGAGGTTCAGGATGCTCAAGGTGAGAAGATTGATACCTTGGATGAGGAATAGAGAATATTGAAGGTCATTTTGAAGACCTTGGAGCTAGGTTTAAGAGTATGTTTAATCTTTATTCGATTTTGGACTCCAAGATGTCTAAGTTGCTGAAAGCTGAGAACCTTTCTCTGTCCCCGCTTCTTCTAGGGTAATTCCTTCTCCTAAGCACTCTCTTGTACCTTCACCTCCTCATATATCTCCACCTCCTCCTTCATCCACACCTATCTTATCTTCACCCTTACCTACACCATCTTTCACCACTCCTCAGATAGACACTGTTCCTCCTACCATTCCTATCTTAGATTGCATTCCAACCACTGTCATTGTCCCTCCATCTATCTCTTATACATTGCTCTATCTTATTCTTCTATTTCCACCAAGGAATTGTTTGATGAGATCTCTTCCAGCTCTCATTCATCTCCACTTAGACCTCACTCACCATTCGCTGTGACTTCCCCTTCTGTCCCTATATCTCTCTCTCTCTCACCATTTATTCTCCCTTACCTATTCTTCAGGCTTTGTGTGCTTCCCTAGCCTCTGATTCTCCCATAGCCTGATGACAAAGGGGGAGAGAAAGAGAAAAGTGGAAATGTGAAGAATGACGATATTTTGAAGAAATGATGAGTAGCAGCAGTTAAATTTGAATTTGTAGTAGTAAAATTTGAAATTGTAGCTTTAAGCTTTTTGTTGCTTTCTCATCTCTTATGTATCTCATTTACTTTGCCTTGTACTTGATATACATTTTGAAATGAATGAGTAATATGAGTTTTTGCATACCTATTTCTTCCTTCACTACTCTTCTGCATAAATTTCCTTTCTCTTTGATTTACAAGTGTTGTCATCATCAAAAAGGGGGAGAATGTTAGTTCTTTATGTGTTTTGATGATAACGAACAATTGCAAATTCAAAAGATTGTTATTCATTCAAGCAAAAGCTTTTTTTAAAATCATAAGATAACTTAGTTCAAAAACAATAAAAAGCCTATGTGCAGTGATGACTCACCTTAAAGTTACATGACTCGAGTCAACCCTCTCTGTATCAAAGCCAAAGTAATATTTGAACGTAGTGACTCGAGTTATCAATTATGGCTCGAGTTATAGTTTTACAAAAACAATTTTTGAAAGGCTTTTGACTTGAGTCAAGTATGTGTGACTCGAGTTAATGGAATGTACTTCAGACTTAGCTTTTTCAAAAAAAATTCCAACGTTCAAAATGACTCGAGTCACAGCTTGATCCCAATCATTTTCAAAGTCCAAACCCGATAGCCTGTTTTGTGAAAACTGATTTGGCTCGAGTTATGTCTTATGTGACTCGTGTAACATCCCAAATTTTATTAAGTATTTCAAGTAAGGTTTATTAAGCATTTTAAGGTTTAAATGGGATAAAGAAGTATAAGTATAGAGTTAATATATATATATACATGTTTTATTAAAATAGTATGTTACTATACTATATTATAATATATATATATATATATATATATATATATATATATATATATATATGGGAAGTGGAAACGGTGGACACATGGTAGGAAGAAAGAAAGAAGACAAAAGGACAAGGAAATATATATATAATGATATATATATATATATATATTATATTAATATATAATATATGGAAGGAAGTGGAGGCGCAGCGGAACTAGAAAAGGAAGGAAGAGAAGTGGGAGGACCTCACTTCAATTGAAAATTTGGCAAGAGTCCAATTTTTCAATCGGTGCCCATCTGTTTTTCTTTGACTATGGCGATTCGGTGCTCTCCTCAAATAAATTAATGGGGCTCCGTTTCCTCGTGATGCAAATAGTAGGGGAAAATCCAATATAAATACCCTCATTACTACCCAATCACACACACTACATCTCATCGTCACCAACAGAGAAGCGAGAGAGAATTGAGAGAGAAAAGGAGAGTAAGAAGGTAATTATCGGGGGCCTTGTAGTAGCATTTTGGTGATTATTTAGGAGCAAGAGAGTACCGGGTAACTCGAATATTCTTCCTTATACTTGTAGATTATGTATGATTATAAATGTTTATTATTATTGTTTTCTTTGACTAAAATATATGTATGAAGTATTTTAAGATTTATGTGGTTTTAAGATCTGGTATGGAAACTTTGGATTTGTAGATTTATCTCATTCAATGATATTATTTACACGTATAATATTGATTTACTATCACGTATATAGTATTTTTACTATTCATTATACATCTTGTAATTACTATTCATCATTTACGTATCGTATTTACTATTCACATATACATATTGATTTACTATTCACGTATACATAACGTATTTTACTATTCACATACTTATTTACTATTCATTATTTTATGTATACATACCGTATTTTACTATTTACTTATGCATACAGATTTACTATTCATTATTTACGTATACATACCGTATATTACTATTTGCTAATCACTTATACATACTCTATTACTATTCATCATTTACGTATATATATATCGTATTTTTACTATTCACTATTCACGTATACGCATAGTAATTTACTATTCACGAATACATACAATGATGCTGTTTTATTATCAAATCTATGATTTTACATGCTGCATATGAAGATATGGTTTAAAATGATTTATATTTGAATGAATGCATTTATCATGGCTTTGTGATTGTGATGGGTTGGAGTTCGGAGGAATTGATATGATATGTTTTTATGTCACCGCTCGGTGCACAGTGGTTGGTACTTTTCAGGGCCCCATCTTCCATGTTTTTCCTCTGGCCGGGATTACAATGGAGTAGTGGGACATGTGACACCTCCTTAATTGTTAGTTTTAAGGAGGGGAGCCATAGTCCATACTTAAGCTCTATACCTTTGGTAGGGTGTATCTTAAGTTTTGGTGAGCTTGAAACAATTCGGTCATATGGATATGTTTGTTGGACTATATGTTAGCCTATGGCTCCGGTCGGTATAAGGATGGAAGAGGATATAAGGGAGGCTGCATACTGCATGATGTGTTATAGTTTAGTATAAAGTTTGACCAAATGGCAAATATTTTTGTAAAGACTATTTGTGGGAACTTATGGAAAATATATATATGTATATATATATATATATATGTATATATATATATATAAATATTCTTGTATAGTTCAATTATTATCAAAATGATAAATATTCTTATAAAGATTTTATGAGAATTTTTGGGAAAAAATAAATACATAAATATATATATATATATATATATATATATATATATGTATGTATATAAATATATTAATAATTCAAAGATTTGACAAAATGATAAATACTTTTATGAGAATTTTTGGTAAAAATATAAATATATTTTATTATCTCCTGTTTTTATCATATGTGATTTGCTTGTGTACGGTAGAATTATTCAGTAGTTACTGAGAAGTGGAATCTCACCCCCCCTATTAACATTTTCAGGTGAATTTCTTAGTAAGGAGCAAGGGAAGACACCTATGGAGTGAGCTTGAAGGATCTTTTGTACTCTTATAGGTTATGTTATGTTATTTTATTTGCCACAACCTAAGACTTACGTTTTCATGTTATATTTATGGAATATATTATTTCAGCTTTGCATTAAGAATGTTATGTTGACTCTAGAATGGATTTTATTTGAATCAGTTATGTATTTTTAAGTTTTGAATGACGATAATCCTTTTGGAGATATTTTAAAATATTTTGGCCAAGTTTTTGAGTGTTGAATTTGAGGTGTTACAACTCGAGTAATTGTCATACCGAGACAACTTTTCAATTGTTTTGTAAAGGTGGACTCGAGTTAAGTGTACATAACTCGAGTCAAGTGTGAATGACTCGAGTCAGGCTTCTGAAATATGAAATCACCATGTTCGTAATTTCTATTTCTTTAATCATGATTTAGATACTTCATATTTTCGTTCATTGCTACTCCTAACAATGTTTAATCTGTTTGCTAATGAGTTTCAGATGATTTTAACATCCTTTAAACGCCAAATTTCATTAAAGCAAATCTGTGTTAGAAGAGCATTTAATGCTTAGCAGAAACGAAGCATGAAAAGGGAAAACAATCCTCTGAGAATTCATAAAGCTTTCCGGCCATTTCCATTCCACTTTTATTACTAAATCTCAACAGTCAAATGGAATAAAGAATGTCAACGAAGGATAACGGCAAACATTTGAAGAATATGAAGAGCTTGAGTAACGTTCGACTCCAACAACTATATTCATTACTCACAATGACTCATTGAATTGTCTTCAAAGATCATTACTGCAAGCAACTATAAAAGCTAAAAGCATTCAATTCTCCAAATACCAAAACTCGCGCATTCAATTCAAAGCATTAGCAATTACTATTTAATTCATTTCAGCAATATCTTCAGATATTTATAATCTTCAGTATTTATATATTTTCTCTTTTTAGAGAGTCTTAAACTTATTCAATCTTGTAAGAATCTCAAGGTTCTGGAACCTTTGAGATTAGGTTTATTTGATTACAACTTGTAAGGGGGAGTAAGTTCTAGTGAGAGAATTACTCGAGAGTTACAGAGTATGTAATCAAGTTCTAAGATAGTGAAATCCCAGAGTGTCTGAGGACTGGATGTAGGTCAAGGATTTCGACCGAACCAATATATATTTCTTATGTCCAATCTTTCTCCCTTCCTCTCTGAAGATAGAATATCACCTAGAGCAGGGGTGAATAGGTGATCTCAAACTTTTCACGCAAGAATCACTCTAACTTAAAATCAAACAGAAACAAAGATAGAAGAGAGACACAAGGCAAGTTATATCGGTTCGGTCTAATGCTTCGACCTACGTCCAGTCCCCAAGCACTCCTTGGGATTTCTACTAACTCTTGAAAAACAATTACAATTACAAATTCTTGTAACTCAAGATGATCCTTTCACACTCGGACTCGCTCCCCCTTATAGATTGTAATCGTACACCCACACTTAAGGTTCCACAACCTTAAGATTTTAACAACTAAAAGAATTAAATGGTGTTTAAGAACTCCTCACTGAGTAGATAAATGTTAATCACTGAAGTACAACAAAATATCCGAAGATATTAATGAAACAGTTGAAACACCAAATTGCAATAAGTTCAAATTGAATGCACAACGTTTTGGTAGTTGAGAATTCAAAGCTTCAGGTATTTATAGATGAGTTCATTTATATCCGTTGAGAAGCTAGAAGAAATATCCGTTGAGACTCTGTAATATGTTCGTTAGAGATGAAGTGCGGAAGTCTGTATAATCGTGTCATAATATTCTTTTATTCTTTTGATCCTGTATTTATGACCGTTGGAAGCACAACAAAGAAAATGAAATAATCATGTTAAAAAAACGTCTTTCGATGCCTAGAGGTATGTCTGTTGGTTGATGGTTTCAAACAGGTAAGTGCATTAAATGCACTCTTTGACACGTCGACTACTTTATTCAATCCAGAGATAATTTGTGATCTAATCATCTGTAATTCACTAACAAACTTATTAAATCAAGTTAAGAATATTAATAAAAGATGATATGGTGAATCCATAAATATATTCAGAGAGATTAGTATTTTTGATGATCATTCGCTAAAACAGAGATGACCTTGGCTCGAGTTAGTGCTCATACAGGCTCGAGTCAACGTACTGAAAAAGATAGGGAAATCATTTGAAACTCACACTTGACTCGAGGCAAATGTTTTATTGGCTCAAGTCTAGCCTCAGACTCGAGGCACACAAATGCCAAGCTTGAGTTACTCGAAGGATATCACTCAAAAGCAACGAAGAACTTTGACTCGAGGTATATTAAGAGGCTTGAGTTAACCTCTAAACTCGAGGTAGAGAAACAGGCTTGAGTTAACCAATTTATGTTTACAGACTCATTGTTGATTTTTAATACTCTGGCTCGAGTGTCCGAAAATCCTGGCTCAAGTCAGTCGAATCTCTTTGGAAAATATTTAAGGTACAAAACTTTGTGACTCGAGGCACACAAATGCCAGGCTCGAGTCTACACCCAAACTCGAGGCAGTATTTTGATAGGCTCGAGAGTTCAAGACCTCTTGGCTCGAGGCTCTGAATAGCTAGGCTCGAGTCAAGATGCTGACTCGAGGCTATCCTTTGTCTGGCTCGAGTCACCATACATTTCTGGCGCAGATGGATCATTTTTGACTCGAGGCTGCAATATTGGCTTGAGCCAATGTGACAGCAAAAATGTCTTTCGGTTAAAATGTGATTTTGACTATGTTAAAATTATTTTGCTTTCATTTCTTGATTATACATCATTTTTAAACCTTATTCATCATCAAAACACAAATAGAAACTAACACTCTCTGTTTTGCTCTGTTTTTTGTAGTAAGTTTCAAAGTATTTCGATAAAATTTTATATTATCCAATTCACCCCTCCCCTCTTGGTAATATTCCATCTTTCACTCTCGTCACCACTTCAATCTTCCAGTACAGCGGCATATCCCAATCCTTTAATACACAAACGACCAAAGTGACAACGCACTTGTCGACCAATGTGGGAGAGTTTTCGTCCATAAGCGACCTAGTGTCCGCATTGGCCTATACAATAACAGGCCACCCACCAGCATCCCATACCGAGATAAAGGACCTCTGTCCTAAGGAGCCTTGCTCCAAACGCCTGCATGGGTACTAGTCAGACAAGGCAAAATACACGCCCCTACAAGGCGAACTACTCAGATTGGGAGCATACACTGCCGGTGCGAGTATTAGCTTCTCAAAATCTAATCCCCTCAAAAATTTAAACAATGGCCAGTGATTTCAAAACATTTTAAAACATCTGGCAAGATCCAACAAATTGAGTATGTCTATAACAGTTTCTGTCCTCTTCCAGTTCTGTACTGCTTCCACCACAAACATGGTTCAAAACTCAATTTCAAATTCTTGGTTCTACCAAACCCCTTCTATGAGACACCATTATTTCAAAAACAATAATTTCAAATTGGTTTCAAATTCCATAAATAAAACATTTCCTTCAAAAGAAATTCAGTTCAAAAAATTCAATTTCAAGAATTCAGAATATAGCAGGTGTATTGACAAGTTCAAAATTCAATTTTCAATTATATTAGGAACCAGACAACTGACATAGAAGGTCATCAACTCCAATTACATCTCAAACTTTATCCTTGGCTAGTCAAGCCATCCATAGGACACTCAATCCATTCTATTTCATTTACCCAGCCATTTCAGTAATAATGCATGTATCTTTTAGGCTTACAATCTCTTCGGCACTTTGCCTAGTATTCATGGTCTAGTAATTGTGATCTTCTACTAGCCTATGAACGTACTAGTTACATAGGACTTAAGGCCTCTCATTGACCACATATCCAATTTAACGACCTAAAGTCATACCAATTTGGTAAGTCTCATTGCCTACTATATATATGTATCACAGTATCCCCCAATAATTCATATAGCACTGGAGCATTCCATGGCAATACCTTGTTATTGCATCAAATAATCCTCATTTGGGGTCATTATATGAACTTCCAATAACGATTCAGCTCCAGGCATAGTCATAGATTCAACTTCCCCTAACAGGTATTTAACCTACATCTTTTAGGGATACCATTAGCCACTATCATATCTACAGCTATTGGTCCCATCATGAGACCATAACTTGTGGCTACCGAGGTTCTATCTATCATTTGGTTCCATCAAAGAACAACTCTCAATCATTTTTTCTAACGGAAAAATCATGATATTAAAATCATTCCATAGCAGCTAGTAACCTCCAAGTACCTCATACACACGGGTACTATACTCTAGTGCCTTAATGCATTCAGATCAATTAAATGCCTACAAAATCTTTCGTTATCAAATCAGATTCTTAGGTCACTATTCAATTGGCAGCAACCCTATGGATGCCTACCAAATATTAGGTTTATCAACCTAATTCTGAAACCCGACCATACCCAATAAACATATTATAATCATCATAATTCATAGCTTACATCATTCGGGCACTATCCTCATGTAACCCCAAATTAAACAACAATCGTCAATTTCACAATTTGACTCCTAAAACCTTCAACCATTAACTTGGCTAAGTCATATTGTCTCAACAATACCCAGAATACAAACTAGGATCATGATTCACAATTCCTAGTCTAATCCTTGAAACAGTCGAATAACACTATTCACGAGGTTTTTATTTCTTCTAAATAATCAATATCACATGGGTATATTCTAATATCATTCTTTTACTTTAAGGTCAATTATCAGTCCTCAATCATACCCAAACAATCATGCTAACAATCCAACATCTATCAATATTCATAGGATTTCTATTCCCAAATATTGGATTCTTAATTCAAGCTTATTGATAATTTACCTAGGCACTATTTCAGCTTAAATCAGATTCAAGCCTAGTTGTAATCATTTCCTTATTCAATCTAACATCCTCATAATATCTCTAAGGATCATCACATGTTATACCTCCTAGTCTTAATTGAATCTAGGGATCTAAATTATATCCTAACTTAAGACCAAGAGCTCTAAAATTAGCAACAGTTTCTACATTCTGTGCCATCTCATCCATCTTAGAGCCTCAACTTTCAAGAGCTTGACCTTCTTCCTTAGGGTTCATATCTCTATTTCTCCATTTCCTGATACAACAGCCGGTTCTCTTTTACCATAATGCCTTCTGTTGGTCGATTTCCTTGATGGGAAGTGAACCAGTCGAACAAGTAATAAAGAGTAAGTAGAGTATCGTTCCACAGAGACTGAGATACCGAATGATAGCGCCAAGTCACAGAATTAGTTGTGTTTAACAGGAAGTAAAATCTGATTGGTTTGGGAGTTTGATAGTTATACTAATAACCAGGAAAATAACTAAATGATTGTAGTCGTACGAAGATATCAATAAAAGATAGGTTGAACTCAGAATCCTTCCTAAGCATGTTAATCCCCCAGCTACCTATGCGCATTGCTATAGCATCTATACTACACAGCTCTCACAATGCTACAGCATAAACACCCCTTACAATGTTATTCAGTTAACCCACAACTTTAATCTACCGAAGCTCTCGCGTCCGATATATATAATCCTAACTTTACTTTTCCCATATGGCTATGGCAATTTTTCTAGTTAGATTATCATTACAATTCAAGGTGTATGGTTATGAGCGATAGACCCATTTTTGAAGCCTACAATAATAGGTCAAGCGTTATACTAGCCTGCCTAGCAATCACAGTTTCTCATATATCTAACCACGACTCCCTCTCAGTAAGCCGAGGCCACTGATCTAGCCCTTAGCTCTCGCTAGTCGACAAGAAATTAAATCACTGATAAGAAAACTGAATGTACTAAATTAAGAACTAGCAACTGGGTTCATTCCACATTTAGAAAATCATCCTCGCTCAGCCATAGGAAGTTTAGCTCATGACTGACGATGAAATCACTAAACAGAGCACAACAGAATAGCCCATGACAAAACGATTAACTAGAATTAAAATAAAGAAAAAACAAAGAAAGCTTGATGGAGGTTCCGACGGCGTGGAAGAAGCTCTGTCACGTCACAACTCCACGTCTTCTTGTCTCCGTCTCACTGCAAGGAAAGATGCTGGGTTCTCTTGGAGTCATCGTGCTTTGTACTTCCCTCACTCTTCTTTCGAGTCTGGCCATATATGATTGGTCTTTCACTCTCGATGACTTTGACCTCTTTAGGGTTGACTGTTGTTTCCTTATATAGTCTGGTCCACTTGTGGCGTACATCCAACGAATTGGGCCTTTCCTAATTTGTTGAGGTCCAATTGTATCTTTCTTTCTAATATCGGTAGATTGATTCTGTTGACCCTGCGAGATTCTTCAAATCTTAGTTTCGATCCTCCGCATCTTTTATTCCAATACGTCAGCAATCTAACCGTTATTCTCGACCTACACTATATTTCATGAAACAACCTTGACCAAAGATCATAACATATGCCGCATAGCACTGCGTCACTTACTCTGCTATAGCTTCAGGGATGCATTGTATTGCACTTCGATAAAGCTGTCCTGATGCTATAGCATAGTATCGGCTATGTTATGTGACTTTCTTATAAAACCTCAGAACTCGTTCTCTTCTTAGCCCATGTTTTAGGATGTATGTGGCATTTATCCTTAAGTTCCCTATATAATGAATTCATGTCCTTATACTTAGATTAAATGCAGTTAAGCTCATATTCACCATACAATGCAGTCATATAATACAGGGAAAACATGACATAAATAGTGCTCATCACCTTCCTTCCATATTACATCCAACCAGAATTATATTTGTATTCTTACTAGTATTGTTCAAACCAGGCTCTGATACAAAAATTGTTACACCCCTACCGGCCTCGCCCTCTCAAGTGGTGGATAGAGTGATCCCTTACTTATTTGTTACCC
The DNA here is from genome assembly GCA_019022615.1 of Acacia melanoxylon. Lineage (NCBI taxonomy): Eukaryota > Viridiplantae > Streptophyta > Magnoliopsida > Fabales > Fabaceae > Acacia > Acacia melanoxylon. The sequence goes on from JAFJYJ010000027.1 coordinate 6,779,869, forward strand.
TTCCTTAGTTAATTATCCCATGTTAACATACATCAGAGTGAAACGCAACAAAGCATAGGATCGGTTTGGATGAATACATAATACTGGTAGAAGTGCGGAAAGTAAACAGTAAGTAATCCCTGTAAGGTTAGGGTACAGTGATCCAAAATAAACTTACCATGTTCAATAAGCTTCATCTGTAAATCGATATTATATTTCTGGAGAGGTTGTTGATTGTTAGGCGCTTTCTCTTTGCATAATGTTGATATCTTATGACTATTTCGAAAATAGGGGAATGCAAACCTCTGCATATGGGAATGTCAGTTTAATATTATGTATGAAGTTCAAACAATTGAAGAACCATTACAATGGTATGTTGCTTGATCTAGGAAAGGGTGTTTTTTGAAAGATTATATGGTTAAAGTGCGATTTGGCCAATAAACTATTGGCTCAGGAGCGTCCAACACAATTAACTATTAAGTGGACCAAAAATACCAACAAACTTTTAAAAAAGAGCGTCCAGCATAACGCCGTTAGAAAAAAGTTAACGTCTGTTATCTAAGGTGTAGATTGGCCAACGAACTTTTACTCCAAGAGCGTCCAGCACAAAAGTCTAAATTTTACTAAATTAAATAATTTTTTTCTCAATTGTCATTATTCAAAACTACCTGTATAGATATCTATAGACAAAAATTATTCATTCTTCAATTTTGTCAAAATAATAATTTGCTAAAATAAACAAATTTTTTAATTAAAACTATAATTATATGATTTAAATAAAGCTCAAGGTGGTTTATAGTTTATTATACATGTTAAACAAAAAACAATATGATTTATTTTTATTTTAGAAGAAATTTATGTGAGTTAAAAAATTCATTTAATGTTAATAAAATTTAAAAAATCTATTATATCCTGAAAGAAATGAAATGAGTTTAATTTTTATTTTTATAAAAAATAGTTTAATGGATATCAACGTTGATAATTAATAATATAAATCCGGCAACTTGATGATATATTTGTTAATTAAATGATCTATTGATTATATGAATATGAGACTTGTTGGAAAAAAAAAAAAAGATAACTTAAGAGGCTTGAGGAAGGACAATTTAATAATAGGTTAAGGAGCAATTTGGCCTAAAAAAGTCTCATATCCATATAAGCAATAGATCATTTAATTAACAAATATATCATCGGGTTCTTTGGATTTATATTATTAAGTATTAACATTGATATTCATTAAGCTCTTTTTTATAAAAATAAAAATTAAACTCATTTAATTTCTTTCAGGATATAATAGATTTTTTAAATTTTATTAACATTAAATGACTTTTTTAACTCACATAAATTTCTTCTAAAATAAAAATAAATCATATAATTTTTTTGTTTAACATATATAATAAACCATAAAACACCTTGAGTTTTATTTAAATCATATAATTATATTTTTAATTAAAAATTTTGTTTGTTTTAGCAAATTATAATTTTGACAAAATTGAAGAATGAGTAATTTTTGTCTATAGATATCTATACAAGTAGTTTTGAATAATGACAATTGGGAAAAAAATTATTTAATTTAGTAAAATTTAGAATTTTGTGCTGGGCACTCTTGGAGTAAAAGTTCGTTGGTCAATCTGACCTTAGATAACGGACGTTAACTTTTTTCTAACGACGTTGTGCTGGGCGCTACTTTTTAAAAGTTTGTTGGTATTTTTGGTCCACTTAATAGTTAATTGTGTTGGATGCTCCTGAGCCAATAGTTTATTGGCCAAATCACACCTTAACCCAAGATTATATTGCAATGCATTTATAATGGTCAAATTTAAGTATTTGATATTTTTTATATTTGGGGGTTGATTATGCAACCCCATATTTAAAAAAAAAAGATAATGAAAATAAACAAACAAACAAACAAACAAAATTGTGCATCATTTTGAAGAATCACGGTGTATGATATATATGGTGAATGAAACTTTGGTGGGGGTGAAGGGATATCACAAAATTTGAAATTAGGAGGAAAAAGATTGTGAAGGAGAGAATATTAGGTTTAGAAGATGCCATCATTTTGAGGGAGTGTTGGAAAATGTAGGGAGGAGTATGATATACAAGAGGCGAGTGGCGAGTGGCGAGTGGCTTTATATATATAGGATATAGCCTAATGGTATGAAAACTCTCATCATTTGAGTGGGGAGTTGTGGGTTCATTCTCATTCATAAGTTTAAACTGTTAGTGTATTTCCTTTTAATACATTTCTCGCGCGTTTGGCTAAGATCAAGTGTATGTCCCTTCAATTTTATTTTATTTTATTTTTTAAAAAAAAAAACCTAAAAAACAAGAAACTTGGGATGAATTTTTGGACAACATTAATCTAAGATGCTCTACAAGGGATTAGTATAAATTGCCTTGCCACAATTTTTTTGCAACACATTTTTTTTTTCCCGATGTTAATCCTAGCTCTTTGAAAAGTGGTTTATTTGCAAGATATTAAAGATCAAAGGCTCACTACCAAAAAATAATATAAAAAAAAATCGTGACGGACAAAATCCGTTTCAACAGAATTTGCAATGGAATTTTGTTGCAAATGATATTTGCAACGGATTTTGTGTGATTTGCAATAGAAAAATAATCCGTCAAATTGTGTGGAACAATTCCGTTGCAAATTGTGACGGAATATTGAAAAAATCTGTTGCAAATTTAGAAATTAATATATATATATATATATATATATATATATATATATATATATATATATGTATGTATATATATAATATTCCATCACAAATAATATAATGTGACAATTTGCAACGGAATATGAAAAAAACTCCATTGCAAATTGAGGAATTATTTTTTAAAAAAATATTATAATTATTAGGGCTCTTCCTCAACAACCACTCAAATAAAAGAAAAATATTGCAAAATAAACAATATTGAATAATATATTAACAAAGTGTATATGAAGATACATATACAGTAGCAATCCTGAAAAATTATACATAGATGAAACAAAATATAAACAACAATGTTGCCAACAAAATAAACTAAACAGCACAAAAATAAAATGTAATTTCTATATATATATAGCAGGTCATACTCATCATCATCACTAGGAGCCAACTGCTTATTTGTGTTGTTTTCCTGCTTGTCCTTCAATAAATTAGACTAGAGTTGTTTCTGCATCTGCTTCATCATCTTTGCTTGTTGATTCACTAAATTACTTTTATTGGAATATGACCATCTTCGAGTAGATTAGGCTTCAACACATCCAGCAGAAATGTTTTTGCCTCACGGATTAAATTCCTTTGGAAAGAAATAAAAGGTATCATTTATGAAAAAGGGTCAAAGTTTCTGAAACAAGATGGAATAGGAAACAAAAAGGCTTAGTTGATTCTTGGTTTTATAAGTAGATATAGTTCTCAAATATAGAGGAGATAGAAACAACGTAATTTCAGAAAAGGAAAATAAAATGTTGAATACGACATTGACACTTTTAAGCAAACTACAAATTATATAATAGCAATCCCATTTTTTTTTTTAAAAAAAAATTGAAAGTAAATTCTAAAAGAACCTGAAGAAAAAGATTGGTTATTGTGTCATAGTCAATTGGGCAACCTCCGTCCGTTTGAGACATCATCAAAGCAAAATTAACAGCACCCTGCTAGCAAGCAAGATTAACATATTATTCTACGTGAAAAAAATTCAACAAAATTTGTAAAACGGGAAAAACTTTCAGAGGAGGTGAGCAAGATAAAAAATAATAAGGATAGGCAAACATCATAAACAAAGTCCAATTTCCAGCATTAACTGACATTCATGATTGGTACCAACTTAAGCAGGTTTCACTACAACAAAAATTAAGTGCAAAACAAAAGTAACAAATCTCATAGAACATGCTTCTACATAATAGCTTCAAATATTTGCATTTTAATGAAACTGGTTACCTGGGGATCTGACCGTAAAATTGTTTGAAGAAGGAACAAGTAATCAGGTGTGTATCCAACCTTCAACAAATTAACAGAGAAGAATGCATCAGTCACTTGTAACAAAACAGGATACTAAACTATGTAATACTCCAGATAAAATTATAAGCATTATTTCTTAATAGAAAAAGCAACTATATTAAGTTACAAAATATTTATCACCTGCTTTGAATATATTAGAATCTTGTAAAATTCTTTCCTCTCAGCAAAAGCAACAACAACTTTTGGTGTGGCTCTGGCTTTAATATATATTTTCAATGCAAGATCATTGTCCACGGTCCGCATTATAATGCATGTCTCACAAGTTCAGGAATACAAGGGAAAAGACGTGCAAAAAATAAAATAACGAATGAAGAAAGTGTTTCCCTAAAGGAAATTTATAATAGCAGTGAAATAAATAGACAAAATAAGCATATAAATAAATATGTACTTGCATACATGGGATAATATTAATCTATATAATAGAGGATAATTGATGATTATATATATATAGTGGCGGACTTGCCCCCCTTGATTTCTGTGTGTTTTTTTTGTTTTAAAAAAAAAAAAAAAAATTGGTCAATTGGTTGATTATTGAGTGCTCAGTGCTCATATTGTAATTTATGTAGTTGCATTTAATAAGATTGAGCCTTGCTTTTTTCGAATGATACCACTATGGTCCTATTTATAAGTCTAGTTTGACTAAATCTCACATATCAAGAAGAGTTAATTAACTCAATGATTATGGTGTAAATTATCAACTTTGCCTTCATTTATGATTAAGTATTTTTCAACTGTTTCTTCTCTCTCTATCTTTATAGTACAATTAATATGGGTAAAATTGTCATAATCTCATTTATTACATAAAACTGGACTTATACATAGGACCAATTTTTTTAGTTAAAGTGGACTTATAAATAGGAATGAGTGGTAGGTTTGTAAAATAATTACTTTTCTTATTACATCATTAATATTCACTTGATTTCATGAATATTCTTTTGATATTTTTTTCTTATTTATATTTTTTTGTTTTTTAATGCATTTAAAACTTTACCTAAAAAAAAAAAAAAATCAAGGGCGCTGCCGTTGAACCCCCAAAACCCCCCACCACTTGAGCCCCCAACTATTTTTCTGGTGTGTGTATATATATATGGCGCAATTCAATTTCTGGAAGGGAACTTCTACCCTTTGAAGGTCAAACGTAACTATGAAGTTTGTGAGAGTCATTGTCATAGGGATAAAATTGAAGCACACTGTTTGGCCGTAAACTTGAAAATAGATATTCTTTGCATTAAAATCAGAGCTGCTCCTCTGAAATTAAGAATAATCGTTGGACCTCCTATTGTCTTACTATTTTGTGAAAAGAAAAGGCTGTTAATTGAAGATGGGTCAGGAGTACGTTCGTGTAATAGGCCCAATTCAACTCCAAGTTCTGCTTTAACTTCTTCGTAAAGTTCTTGTGGTAACCTAGTCACTACTGTCCCAGAATCGATGACCATGTTGCCTATTTCCTCTGTAATTTTTGTAAACAATATCACATGCAACATTAAACTTTCATCACTTTTCACAACTAAAAAATAAATAAATTTAACGATACTAATTAACGTCTGTTTTTTAAAAATAGAAGTTAAAAAAAAGCGATGACATTTTTAAAATATTGATTTAATTTTCAACGACTGTTTCCAGATATACAATTGTTAAAAGTTACTTTCAACCACTGTTATAAAAAACAGTCGCTGGAATTCAAAAATATATATATATTTATTTTCAAAAACAATGGTTAAAAGTAAAAATAAAAAAATTAACCCCGTGGTTAAAAAAAAGTAAGAAAGTGTTTTCAGTCTGTGATTCTCAAAACCGCATTTAACGTCTTTTTTTTTTTTAAAAAAAAAAAAAAAAAAAAAAGTAAAAAAGTAAAAAAGTGTTTTCAGTCTCTCTCTCTCTCGGAATCGCACTTCCCCCTCTCCAGATCTCTCATTATGACATTCTCGATCTCCTCCTCTCCCGCCTTGAGTTTGGATCCTCTCCTCTTTCATCTTTTTCCTAATCCCTCATAAACCAATCCGCTAATCTTGACCGTTAATTTTACATTCTTAAAACTCATTTTCAACCCCTCAAATACTTCCACTCATGCAAATGCTGAGACCATTTTTTTTTTTTAATATTTAAGATCGACAATTCTAAAAAGATCTTTAAGATAATGACAAAGATCTTGAAAAAAAAATTAGGATCGACAAAAATTATTTTAGGAACTTCAAAAAATATCTAAGGGTACTGACTGGTACTAAAAAAATACTTTATGGTACTGACTGGTATTGAAAATATACTTCATGATCTTGAAAAATTATTTTAGGATTTTGAAAAAATAGTTTAAGATACTAAAAGAATACTTCAGGATATTGACTAATATTGAAAAAATATTTCATGATCTTGAAAATTATTTTAGGATCATAAAAAAATATTTAAGGTACTGATTGGTACTAAAAATATACTTTAAGATATTGACTAATACTGAAAACAAGATCTTGAAAATTTATTTTTGGGTACTGACTGGTACTAAAAGGATACTCTAGGATATTGACTGATACTGAAAAAAATACTTCATGATCTTGAAATATTATTTTAAGATCTTGAAAAATTATTTCAGAGTACTCAATGGTACTAAAAGGATATTTCATGATACTGAAAAAATAATTCATGATTTTTCAAGATCTTGAAAAATATTTTAGGGTATTGAATGGTACTAAAAATATACTTTAGGATATTATGTTTTTAGATCCTAAAATAACTTTTTAGGATTATGAAGTATTTTTTCAATACTGATCAATATCTTAAAGTATCTTTTTAAGGCCAATCACCGAAACATTAAAAAAAAAAAGGTTTTAGCATTTGACAAGTTGGAAATGAGTTTTAAGAATATAAAATGACGGCTAAGATTAAGTGAAAATGGTGCTGATTAATTTAAGAGGGATGAGAAGAAAGTGGGATGATGAGAAGATCCTTTTCTATATCAACTTAAGTGAAATCAATCGTTCTCACTTCTCACTCTCTCTAGACTCCAATAATAAAAAAATATCCTCCCATAAGAAAGAATAAAAGTCCTAGCACCCAACAATTGCCTAATCCAATCAAAGCTGCACTCTTATTACGTTGAAACGTTGCCAATTAATTATTTGAAGCAACAACACTCATCTCAAATCAGGCAATCAAAGATGCTCATCATTCTATTTCTTGGGTTGTAATTAATTACAAGCAAATTACCAGAGGATGCTATAGGGGGACTTTATTATGTTGAGATCAGTCTCTTACTACCAAAATGACTTAAGTCAATTTGATAGGGCTAAGATCATACTATATATTTCACTTCCATTATTTGTGCACTTCTAAAGAAGACAAAAGCATCCCACTTACATTCTTGCACTTGAACCGATAACATCATAAATAAGACGCTATTTATTAAAAATCATCCTTCATTTCCTATAAAATAGGATGAGCCATAGAGGGAGGATAAAGCAAAAGGCAGCCATACAGAAAATGGATCAGCTCACACTTTTGCTGCTAATATCCTTCATCTTTTTAATCTTTTGCTTCATCTTTAACACCAGAAGCTCCCAATCAGCTAAGAACCGACCAGGCCCACGTCCTCTTCGTATCATAGGAAACATCTTAGAACTTGGCACTCTGCCTCATAAATCACTCGCTAATCTCTTAAGAACTTATGGACCTGTTATGTCTGTTAAGTTAGGAAGAACAACCACCATAGTTATTTCTTCTCCACAAGTGGACAAAGACGTTTTGCAGAAAAAAGACCATGCCTTCTCTTTTAGAACAATTCCAGATACCCTTAGGGCACTTGACCGTGATCAAAGTTCAGTCGCATGGGGGCCTCCTTTGTCTCAATGGAGAGTCCTCAGAAGGATTTGTGCAACTGAAGTGTTCTCCTCTCAGAGGCTAGACTCAACACAAGGTATTTCGTCAAAGAAAGCTCAAAGAGTTGGTAAATCATGCAAGTGAATTCTGCAGAAAAGGTGAAGCTTTGGAATTTGGATATTGGAGATGCGGCTTTTACCACAGTTCTTAATTCCATATCAAACACTTTTTTCACAACGGATTTGGCTCATTATAGTTCTAATAAGTCTCAAGAGTTTAAGGATGTTATATGGGGTATCATGGAGGAATCTGGAAGGCCTAATTTAGTGGACTTTTTCCCAGTTCTTCGTTTGCTTGATCCACAGTGTGCACGTGCAAGGATGATACATTATTTTAAAAAACTATTTGCAGTTTTTGATGGTCTCATAGAAGAGAGGTTGCAATTTGGAGGATCAAAAATGGAATCCAGGAGATTCAATGATGTGTTGGACTCTTTGTTGAAGCTTATGGTGAAAGAGAATCCACAAGTTAGCCGACCTCAAGAGTTACACTTGTTTTTGGTGAGTGTTCGACGATCTTAATAATCGGACTCAGATAATAAATTTATCTGACATATTTTATTTTTTGAATGAAAAGAAGATATTAAAATTAACATAAAGCATGCATAATTTTGTTTTTTCTGAGTATAATATTGAACAAATGACTCTTAAGAGGATGAATCCAAATTTTTGACTGTGATAGATAGCTCTTGGTCATTGGAAAAAGACGTAAGCGATTTGATTTTCCTGACTTTTGAAAGTGAGATATCAAGAAGGGGGATTAACCTACGCTGATAAAACTTAGATTATATCAGACAGCATGTGGGGCCTTTAGAATCTTATCATTAACTTTGGAGCCACCCTAATTTATACTAGTTTGAATCCTTAATATAAGGTATAGTTGACTTTCTTAGAAGTATTAAAAAAACTTAATAAATTTCTTCAAAACATTTATATTTACCATTTTTCTTCAAACTAACTTATGTAACTTATAAACTAATATATAATTTAGTATACAAAACATATACTATGATCATTGTTGTCAAACTTGCAAGTTTATGTTTCTACCTTACAAAATCGAGTCCAATCACTTTTAAACTCGTGATAGTGGTAAACTCGGTCAAACTTGTGAGTTCACACCCCAAATTTACCGATTTTATGTTTTGGTAAACTCGGATAAACTCGTGAATTCACACACCAAGTTGACCGATTTTACGTTTCTATCTTGTAAAATCATGTTAGTTTGTTTTTAAACTCGTGCTAACGTTTTCGATTTGATTATATTCAGTGGCTTTATATATCAATTTTATAAAAGAAATTTGTTGAATAGTATGATAAATTATGAATAAAGATGGATTTAATTTCAATTATTTTTATTTAAAATATATTTGAATAAAATTATATTCATTTTTATATTTTAATTATTTAATTATACGCTATCAATACCTATTTATTGAGAAAAGCGATTTTTTATGAGGTTATGATTCGCGCCAACGATACAATTTACATCATCACATCGAAGTATCTTAAACTCGTGAGTTTAATAACCTTGACTATAATTAAATAATTTATTTAGTTTTTTAATCTTTCTAAAAAAGTTAACTGGATCTTATATTTAGCATTATAGGGAGTAGATTGTTTCATTAATATTCAATGGATATACTTCTTAAGCTAGTGCTAAATTTAAGATCTTACTTGTAATGTAATTTACGCACCTAAGTGTGTATATATAAAATTTCTAGCTTTGCATGATATACCTTTTAAGCATGTAAGAAAAACATGGATTTTAAGTGTGAATTTAGTCCTTTAACTTTTGGGTAGATTTTATTTTGAGCCTTACTCTTATGAAATTTCTTTCAAGATTTTTAATTTTGACATTTTTAGAGTTTTATTAACAAAAATTATATGCATTAAAATTTTGAATAGTGACAAAACATTAATAAATTCTAGCATTTTAATTAATATGTTAAACCTAAAAGTTTATTTTTTTGGGAAATACCATTGATAGGCACACAAGAAAACCATTATTTAAGATTAACGACGTTATGACTAAAAACATGCCTTATGATTGTTGGAAAAAAATGTACCTTACAAAATTGAGGCATCAAACAAAACCAGTATAAAGTTAGAGGGTTAAATGTGCAATTTTGCCCCTATTTTAAACATTTTATTGGTGTTAGCTAATGTTGTAATTCCTGTAAATGAGAATATGTTGCGTTGATTACAGTGTTCGATCAAACTTTAGCGATAAAATGACTGTACTTATTTAAATCTGATTGATAACAATTAAATCATATATGATTTCTAATTTATTGGTTATTTGGCTAATTAAAGACAAAATTTTCTTAGGATTTATTTGTTGCTGGGATAGACACAACATCAAACACAGTAGAATGGGCAATGGCAGAGTTAGTACGCAACGCAGAAAAATTGAAAAAAGTGAAAGAAGAACTGAAACAGGTAATTATCAATGAAGGTGATGAGCAGTTTGAGGAGTCTCACATATCAAAGCTTCCTTATTTGAGAGTTGTAGTGAAAGAAACAATGCGTTTACATCCATCACTTCCACTTCAAGTACCCCATAAATCAGAAACTGAAGTAGAGTTATGTGGTGGCCGGTGCTTTGTGGTTCCCAAAAATGCACAAGTTCTTCTCAATGCATGGGCTATCGGAAGAGATCCAAGTGTATGGGATGATCCAAAGCAATTCATGCCTGAAAGGTTTTTGGAGAATTATAATGAAATTGATTTTAAAGGGCATGAATTTGAGCTCATTCCTTTTGGAGCTGGCAGAAGAATTTGCCCTGGATTGCCTTTGGCCGATTGGACTGTCCACATTGTGTTGGCTTCTCTTCTGTACCATTTTGATTGGAAACTCGCTGATGGGCTTAAGGTTGAAGACATGGATATGAGTGAGATGTATGGTATTAGCTTACACAAGGCCACGCCACTCAAGGCTATTCCCATCCAAGCTTAGATACTCATTTCATATTTTGGTGAAGCATAGAAGAAGTGGTAATGTTTATTTACAATATGTCTTGTATTTTCTAATGGGAGAATTACATATGGTAGTGAATTTGGGCATGTGGAAAGAATAAGCCTTCCTTCTACGAAAGTGTGTGTGTGTTTTCTGTTATGATGATATATATTTTTCTACCACCATTTTAAGATTTTGAATTAATTATGTTAAATGTTAGGAAAATTGACCCAACTATGAAACTGAGCAAGATTGGTTCAAAGTTAAATTAATATGTATTCACTTTTATATTATTTATATATATCAATAACAAAAATAGTGGATTAACAACGGAATTTAGTGATAGAATTTAATCAGTCTGTCCTGAAATAATAGATTGTCACTGGTTGATTTGCAATGAAATTTCGGTGCTAAATCATATTTATACACCCTCCTTTAGGACATTATAATTTATAACAGGTTGTGGTTATCAAAAAAACTTGCAAGTTTTAATTAGTCATATTCTTAAGAATCAGAATAGCTTAGTGGATCATTTAGTCAAGCTAGCTCATTATATCATAGGAAAGATTTTGTTTCCTTGATCACTCACCACATTTGTAGTAGGAGGCAATAGTTGGCGAATGATTTCCATATTGTAGATGCTCTTTTTGAGTTATTAAAGGATTACAGTTTTCATTCAAAAAAGAGTTAATCGCATTAAATTCTTATTTTCGATAAATTCCCTTATTAATTATAATGTACAAGTACCCTTATGATGATATTACTTATAAGACACTTCTAGTACATTTCATACAAGCAAACAAACAAAAAAACTTAAACTTCATTATATTAACTTTACTTTAAAATTCAACGTTTTAATTTTACTCCTATTTGACTTCACCTAAAAAAAATAATTATCTACACAACAATGAATTAAGGATAAAATTATATATTTATGTAAAAATGTAATGACCTGCCTTATAATTAAGGCAAAAAATACATTATCTGTCTATTTTATATAAATAGTACAAGAGGGGGTCTTCTAATTATGGATCGGAGGTTTGTTACAAGACAAAATAATACGGAGTATTAAATATGAAATGTGTTGTACATGATTTTTTCTGGGCCACATGTGATTCGGTTGGATATTAATTATCGAAGCTGAACAAGTCATGCAGGTCCCTCGCGATCAAAAAGTCCTATATATTGCAAGATAGATTACAAAGGACATATTATTTTGGATCAGATGGATACAGACGCGGACCCCACAATTAAAGGTTTGAATATTGTCAAGAATGGGCAGCAAGATACAGGTGTCACAACTCAAAAAGGAATCAAAAGGACCAAAAGATATAAGGGAAAATTCAAGCGGTAGCTTTTTGAAGAAAACAAATTTAAAAAAGAGATTATGAAAATCCCGGCAGGATTTTTATAATCTTGTTAGTTGTTAATGAAGTTTGATATAGTTGTAACGGGTTGATATTGTTGTTAATGTGGTGATTTAGTTGTTAAAATATTGTTGTTAATGCGACTGATTTAGTTGTTAACGGATACTGATTTAGTTGTTAACATGAGATTTTCAAAATCTTGGAGCCCTTTTTGAGATTTTTCTCCAAAAAGGGCCCCCAAGTGGATTTTTCCAAGATATAAATAGAAGAGGAGGCAAAAATTATAGAAAACCCAAGTGTTTATAAAACTACATTTTTAACCTATAAATATTTCAATATATTTATTTTAGTCCCTCAATAAAACTTTTATAGAGATTAAAGTGAAATTATTGAAACTTTTATAAAACTTAAATAATTTTTTTAAAATATTTAGATACAATTATGTAATTTTGGGGGCGGGCCAGCTAGCCCCTCCCTCCCCTGAACCTGACCCAGTAAAACTTAGATCTGACATCATGCATGTGTCATGTGGAGTCATTGGAATCATATCTGGGAAAATTTCATATAGGTCCCAAGGAACTAAAAAAATTACAATAAAGTTCTCAAATCATCAAATTACGTAGGCCCCAGGGACTTCGTGTAATTATTTGTATGGAGGTTTTTAAATGTTGTTATTAATACACGATTTCGTTGTTAATACGCATTTTTTCGTTGTAAATAGCCAGGGACTTCGTGTAATTATTTGTATGGAAATAAAATCCGGGTTTTTAAAAGTTGTTGTAAATACATGTATTTCGTTGTTAATATATGCATTTCTGTTGTAAATGGTCGGGTATTTAAAAGTTGTTGTTAATCTATGCTTTTGCGTTGTAAATCCAGGTGTTTAAATGTTGTTGTAAATATATGCATTTCCTATTGTTAATATATGCATTTCTGTTGTAAATGGTCGGGTATTTAAAAGTTGTTGTTAATCTACGATTTCGTTGTTAATATATGCATTTCGTTGTTAATACAAATAATTATGAAGTCCCTTGGGGACTGAGCGTAATTTGATGATTTCAAGGGACTTTATTGTAATTAATTCCCTTCCTTGGGACCTGAGCGTAATTTTCCCATCATATCTTAACAACCTGGCGTACTTTATTGAATGTTTCATTAATATTCAATGGATATTCTAGCCGCCCTACTTTATTTAGTTTTTAAAGTTATATTGATTGGTGGAAAAAACCATTATTTAAGATTAAGAGCGTTATGACTAAAAATATGCCTTATAATTGTTGGAAAGAAAATGTGGCCTCACATAATTAGGGCACCAAACAAAAGCAGTATAAAGTTAGAGTGTTATAAAACCGAAGAAAATGTAAAAAAAGTAGAGAGAAGTCGGAGAGAAATTCAGAGATGGAGGAATTCTCATTTCAAGTAACTTCGAATGTTTACACAAGACCTCTATTTATAAACCTTCAAGGGTTTATGCAATGGACATCCACATAATACATATATTTATAACACTCCCCTGGATGTCCATTATGAATATGTCTCATTAAAAACTTTAACTAGGAAAACCGGTGGGATAAAACCTAGCTAAAGAAAAGAGACATTATCCATCGATACACTTTCTTATGTGCCTCATTAAAAACCTTTCTAGGAAAACCCAGGTGGACAAAACCTAGATAAGGAAAAGAGACAACGATGTATCGACGCTCCCCTCTTAATTACATCAGATTTTCTAATCGCTCATTAAAAACCTTTCTAGGAAAAAGGTGGGACAAAACCTAGATAAGGGAAAAAAGAGACAACGTACATCAACTTGCATTTCTAAATTACATCGATTTACTCCCCCGATGACTATATTACAACCACTGTCTTTTGTTTTGGTGAAGAATTATCTCATGTTAATAAACATGATATTGCCCTTCTTCAACTTCTTTGCTTGAGGTCAAAATTGTTCTTTATCTGCCTTCAAATAATTTAAGTATATAATGGATATGACTTATCCATATAAAATCAGTCGAGGACATACTTTCGTATAAACAAAAGATCTCGTACTATAGGTATTAAATCTGTAATCTAATACAGAATTTCGTTCTTCTCAATTCCTTTATTTCAAATTCTTTTTTCTAAACAATTAATTGCCTTATTGAAAACTCTTGAGCGTTTCAATAATGTTGATATCATCAACATAAATTGCAATTAAAAGATTCATTTCAAGATCTTTTCATAAAGATGCATGGGCATATTAATTCACTTTCTTTATACACTTCTTTCAACATATATTTTGAGAAGATTATATTGTGCCCTAATTGATTTAAGTCATACAAAGACTTCTTCCCCTCTATTGTTTTCAATAACTTGAATTAAATGCTTTTGATTAGCATCCTAAGTCCTTCAGGGACTTGTGCTTCTAGCACAATAAATCATTTGACGCTTTACGCACCTTAAGTCTTTTAGGGACATGTGCTTCTTGCACCTTAAATCTTTTTGGGACATGTGCTCATGGCACCTTAAGTCCTTTTCTACCACCTTAAGTCCTTTTAAGGACATGTGCTACTAGCACTTTTTGATTCTTTTTGATTCTTCTGTAATCTTCATAATTTAGTAAGCCTTATGCATAGGCTATATAACAATATCTAATAGACGCATAATTTTTCCTTTCTTTCATAAATTGCCAGATTAACAATATATACAACATTATTGTATCCACCACAAAATCATATATCTCATCATAATCATATTAGACTTTGTGAAAAATTTTATTTTCACATAAACATACATATATCTTAATTGGACTTTTGGTCCATAACTATCATAATATGATTATATTTGCGTCATTTTCAATTTCACTTATCATCTTGGCCAATCATCAATATGTCAACTTCTTGTGACATATCTTTATATAATATCCTCATTTGATCACGTGATATCATGTTTCAAAATTGTTGTCGACAATTTCATCTTTTCGGTTCCATTTTTCCAGTTCGACATAACTTATCAAAATCAATATAATTTAGGTACCTGAACCTCTCTTGAGGTTTTTACAATTAGTTATGTCTCGATACTCTTCTGGAGTATCTACCTCCTTAATATGATCATCATAATTATTGCTTCAATTTATTAATAACATTTATATTTGGAACCGAATAGTTTCTCATGCTTCGGGCATGCTACATTCATATTTATACTGATTGGAGCATTTTCAGCTGGAGTATGAGATTCCATAAATCTCATTTAGGTCAGTAATATTATCTGATAAATAATTCATGAATGCATAATCTGATGAACTTCTGGTTCATACATCTTTATTCGAGGATATATATTTTGCTATAATGCATTTCATGTATTCACTTTTCCAACTATCCAATTTCTCCCCTCATGGTAAGAAAAACAATGTCAAACGACAATTGACTAATCATGCAAAGATAAGTCTCCTACATCCATTTATTTCCTTTAGAAACATCTTACTTTGTTTCATATAGAGACAAACAAGAAAAGAAGGTACTTATACAACATTTTATTTCAAATTTCTTTCTATATCCATCTATGTGCATTGTGGTGGATTTATAATCATTGCACATTCAACCTTTTTAGGATGAAAATTTGTCTGCCTTCTGACCAAAAGCCAATTTTACCGGGAGAATTTTGTTGGCTTATATAAATGCTGCTACATATTATTAAATATACTAACATAAAATTTTGTTCTCATAAGCATTCATCTAGCTTATTCATGGAGGCTTTAATATATGATTCCAAGATCATATCATCTGGAAATTTGCGCGCTTAATTTATTCAAACATCAAACATTATTGCAAACTTCATATTGCAATCTCTTTTGCAAACATCATATTGCAAGCAAATAATCTCACATGTAACCATCTTATAGATGCATCTATCAAATTTCTCATATCATTGTATGGTTTACATGCTATTTCAATGGGCCCATATAAATGCTTTGATATATTTCAAGATATCTATTACCAATTATGACCTATGATATTCTCATAGTCATTTATATTTGAGAACAAGCGACTCTTCATGAAGAATTTTTTGATTCTTCAATGGATGTCAATACAAATTCTTATTTGTATTATATATGACTTGGATGATCAAACAAGTCATGCCAACAAATAGTAAACTTCTAGTTTTCGTAACATTATGATCCACAATCATAATTTATCATTCATTTTCGGAGATCATATTTGTCATTATGTGGGAAGTATGAGTATGACTTTCTACAAATTAGCTCACACTTGCATACTAACAATCTCCCCTCAAGTGTGAGACGTAACATTCCCCTTAAAATTCATGGACTTTGTTCTTCATAAGAGAGGCTTAATGTATGAAGTATATTACTCTTCAAAATTTCACTCACACTTATATTCTAGAAATCTCCCCTCAAGTGTGAGTCCTTTAAAAATACTTCACAAACATTCATGGATTTCAATCCAAATGTGGGTTTTTCACTTTCAAATCCTTTAATACATTATCAAATGAAATTAACACCCAGCATATATTTTCATCCTCCTTTGAGGACTATATTAGTGCATTATAATAGTGCTACAGGCACTTCTGCACACCCAATGGAAAATATCTCAAATATCTCCTTCTTGTATCTGCTCTAGAAAAAAATGAAGATTCATTTTCAATTTTTTTTCTTGTTGTTGGTCATGAATTTATAATATTTGTTTACACATTAAGATATGAATTCTCAATTATTTTTCATATCTTTATTGACCACATATGACCTAACTGGTCATACTGTAAACTTCTAGTTTACATTTACAAACCTTGCATTATTATTTGTAAACTTCTGGTTTACAATTGTATGTGGTTCAATACTTTTCTATATGATATCCTTTTCTGTAGATATCTTTGAAACTCAAAAGGTTTCTTTCATTTTTTGGTAGAGTAAAATGCATATTCAATGCATAATGTTGTTTCTTCAAGAAACAATACATTAGCTCTTCAGGAGCCTTAAAACAAATTTATACTTTCATAATTCTTCCAGAGCCTCAAATTTATACTACCAAATTTAGTCTGAACATTGGCCTTTCAAATTAAGTGGGTAAACTATGCTAATTAGTCTCCAAGACTATTAGCCTTTAGAATTATTACTCATGTGGCATAATTTCTATGCAAAATATTTGTCTTTAAGACAATAATTTAAGACTATTTGTATCATTCAATATTTGATACATATACTTTCGTGGTCTTTAAATAATAATTTATAAAATTTTCTTGTCATGTCATTTCTTTAAACTAATATTGTTCTTTTATAAAAGAACAATTATAAAATTTGATAAACTTCTTAATATCAAATAATAAATTTATGGTAATAATAAAAATGATAAAATTTCTGACCATAAAATCATAAACTTATGGCTACTTGTCATTCAATTAAATATAAACTTTTTTTTTGAGATTTTTTTTTCGTGAATAGTAAATACTATTTATAATAATAAAATAATATAAACACGTGGGACCCACGGCCAAAATTTTCTCCCGCCTTCACGTGGAAGCATTGAAAAATTTGCTTGGGAAAAATTACATAACTTGACCCCAAATTCTATGAATGTTATTTTACTACTACGTAAAATTATAAAATAATACCCCAAATATTTAAAATTCCAAATTGGTCCTATTTTCCGAAAATCAACGCCTCATACTTTTGAAATTGATTTTGAGGCTGATTTACATATAATAATTATCTTATCAGATAATTTATATCAAATATTTGACCTTTAACAAATATATTATGGCATATAATAAATACAAAACTAATGACCCTTGCCACCACAACAATAACATGAATTACTATCATGTTTATTATACCCAATAATATCTCTTATTATGGTTCTTATCAATAATCTTTCCTCACTTCCGGTGAGAATTTGAACCACCATAATTACAACCATGTCCATATGTAAACAAATTTACACACATATCCACAACCATAATTAATTCATTACTACATTCACTTACGGGAATGTAGTTCATTCTGTTGGAGGAAATTCATGATCCTTAAAACAAAAACTCAATGTTTTGTTTGATCACAGGCAAGAAATTAAATCAAAATATTTCTTGATTCTTTCACAATATTGCTACTTCAGGAGCAAATTGAATATTCCCATATATAATAAACTTTTAGAAGAACAACCATCTTCCGGTGGTCATACATTCCCATTAATTTATTCTAAAGAACAAAAGAATCTTTTAATGCCAAATATATAATTTTGAGACTTTCATACAAATGATACCATACAAAAATTATGGATCGCCATGTCTCATAACTCCGGGCAAATTTATCTCTTTGCTTCAGGCCAATATGTCTCACAAAGATCGTGCCAAATTATCATTTGACTTCCAGGCCAAATTATGCCTCTTCTTGGCTTCTTGACAATTTATGCCTTCTCTTGGCTTGTCTAAATTACGCCTCTTCTTTACTTGCCAATTTATATCTTCTCTTGGCTTGGCCAAATTATAAATGGGCTTCTTGCCAACTTTTACTCATATCACAATATGGCTTTAAACTGCATTTATCTTCGGGATAAACTTATATATATGGTTTCCGGCCATTATATATGACGCCGATCATATAATAAGAAATATAATAATAATAATAATAATAATAATGAAAATAATAATAATAAAATAAAAAATAATAAATTAAACATAAACAATAAATGTTATGTTAGAAACAATAACATAAATGTAAATGTTATGTTAGAAAACATAAAAGTAAATGTTATGTTAGATAACATAAAAGTAAATGTTATGTTAGTTAACATAAAAGTAAATGCTTAAATTAAATAGCATAAAGATAAATGCTAAATATTAAATCAAGACTTAGGTTAGGAGGTTTAACCCCAAGTAGGTGTCGAAATTAAAATATAAATATATAAATAAATAACATAAAGGTAAATGCTGAATATTAAATCAAGACTAGGTTAGGAGGTTTAACCCAAGTAGGTGTCGAAATTAATAATAATTATAAAATATAAATAAACAAACATAAATAAATGCTAACATAAAAATAAATACTTAAATATAAATATGTTAGCAATAATAAAAATAAAATTTGAATCATAAATATGTTAGCAGAATTAAATAAAATTAAGAGAAATATTATACCTCCACGCATCGCCAGTAGTCTCATAGATAATATATAATCAATAATATAATATAAATTGTAATTACTATTTAAATAAAATAAAATAAAATGTGCAAATAGTAAATTTTTAAAAATCAGCCGATTTTTTTTTTTTTGGAATTTACTATGCAAATAGTAATAATAATAAAATATTAAAAATATGTGGGGTCCGTGGACAATTTTTTCAAACGTATCGACAAAAGTTTTTTTTTTTGGAATTTACTATGCAAATAGTAATAATAATAAAATATTAAAAACACGTGGGACCCACTCGACAATTTTTTCGACCTGCCGTCCGTGATTTTTTTATTTTTTTTGCTTCGTCTTCCTCCGTCTCGCAACCTTCGATTCTTCATCCTTTTTCATTCACAACATCATATATCATAAATCAATCATCTAAACTTAATAGAAAACATACCGTGTGAAAAGAAATCATTTTCACCGATCCAAAATCAATCTTTCATTTAAAACGCATCCTTTTGAGCTATTTGAAAAAAAAAAAAAAAAAAACTTCTTCTTCGGCAGGAAGGTGAACGACGGTGATGATGAATGATGCTAGGGAGGCTCGATTGATTAGGCGCAAATGCGATAACGTGTTATAAAACGAAGAAAATGTAAAAAAAAGTAGAGTAAGTCGGAGAGAAATTAGAGATGGAGGAATTCTCATTTCAAGTAACTTCCGAACGTTTACACAAGCACCTCTATTTATAAACCTTCGAGGGTTACTATGCAATGGACATCCACATAATACATATATTTATAACATAGAGGAAGTTTTCCCCCTATTTTAAACAGTTTATAGATGTAAGCTAATGTTTGTACGTAATTCCACTAACTGAGGATTCGTTGCGTTGAATACGGTGTTTGATCAAAATAAAATGATTTTACATATCTAAATCTAATTGATAATTGATTAATTCGTATATCATTTTCTAATTTATTGGTTCTTTGGCTAATTAAAGACAAATTTTTATTAGGATTTATTTGTTGCTATAAGATCAAATATTACAGCTCATAATCATGATTTATGGTTGATAATAAACATGGGCCACTCTGTAGTAGTGCTCATTCATAGAAAATATTTTTAATAGATGCAATCAAATGAATAGTTTGAAAAAAATTATAAATTTGAGAAGTTATGTGATTGAAGTATAGCGTTTACTTATTTAAAAGTAAAACAAACACTTCAACCACAACTAGCTCCTATATTTATTATTAGAGTGAATACATATTACATTTTAACGTGAAATCCTTCATCTTCTTAATATAAAATCCACTTTTATGAAGAAATTAAAATACAAAATGGATGAAAAACTGGACAGTATCAAATAAAAGCGCTTCTAAGAAATAAGCTTATTTTATTTGGAGGGAAAAAATTAAAAAATTCTAAGATCATACTAAAGAAAACAAAAGCATCCTACTTCCATTCTTGCACTTGAACCGGCCGGCATGATAACATCATAAATAAGACGCTATTTATGAAAAACCATCCTTCACTTCCTATAAAATAGGATGAGCCATAGAGGGAGGATAAAGCAAAAGGCAACCATACAGAAAATGGATCAGCTTACACTTTTGCTGCTAATATCCTTCATCTTTTTAATCTTTTGCTTCATCTTTAACACCAGAAGCTCCCAATCAGCTAAGAACCCACCCGGCCCACGTCCTCTTCCTATCATAGGAAACATCTTAGAACTTGGCACTCTGCCTCATCAATCACTCGCTACTCTCTCAAGAACTTATGGACCTGTTATGTCTGTTAAATTAGGAAGAACAACCACCATAGTTATTTCTTCTCCACAAGTGGCCAAAGAAGTTTTGCAGCAAAAAGACCACGCCTTCTCTTTTAGAACAATTCCAGATACCCTTAGGGCACTTGACCATGATCAAATTTCAGTTGTATGGATGCCTCCTTTGTCTCAATGGAGAGTCCTCAAAAGGATTTGTGCAACTGAAGTGTTCTCCTCTCAGAGGCTAGACTCAACACAAGGTATTCGTCAAAGAAAGCTCAAAGAGTTGGTAAATCATGCAAGTGAATTCTGCAGAAATGGTGAAGCTTTGGATATTGGAGATGCTGTTTTTACCACAGTTCTTAATTCCATATCAAACACTTTTTTCACAAAGGATTTGGCTCATTATACTTCTAATAAGTCTCAAGAGTTTAAGGATGTTATAAGGGGTATCATGGAGGAAGCTGGAAGGCCTAATTTAGTGGACTTTTTCCCAGTTCTTCGTGTGCTTGATCCACAGCGTGCACGTGCAAGGATGATACGTTATTTTGAAAAGCTATTTGCATTTTTTGATGGTCTCATAGAAGAGAGGTTGCAATTTGGAGGATCAAAAATAGAATCCAGGAGATTCAATGATGTGTTGGACTCTTTGTTGAAGCTTATGGTGAAAGAGAATCCACAAGTTAGCCGACCTCAAGTGTTACACTTATTTTTGGTGAGTGTTCTACGATCTTAATAATATGACTCATAATAAATTTATCTAACATATTTTATTTTTTGAATGAAGAGAAGATATTAACATAAAGCATGCATAACTTTGTTTTTTCCGAGTATAATATTGAACAAATGACTCTAAGGATGAATCCAAATTTTTGACAGTGATAGATAGCTATTGGTCATTGGAAAAAGACGTAAGAGATAAGATTTTCCTGACTTTTGAAAGTGAGATATCAAGAACGGGGATGAACCTACCCTGATAAAACTTAGATTAGACTGCATGTGGGGCCTCTGGAATCTTATGCTTAACTTTGCAGCCACCCTATTTTATATGGATTTGGATTCGGTCCTCTGCTCCTTATGGTCCTCTGCGCTCCACTTCAGAAAAACAACACTGACCCTCTTTCTTTTCTTTTTTTTTTAAAAATACATATTTTAGAGATCAGTAGGTCTTAAAAAGATATTTCAAGAGATCTTTTGAAAAAAATACTTTATGATTTTGAAAAATTATTTTAGGATGTTGAAAAAATATTTCAGAGTACTGAGTCTAAAATAATTTTTCAAGATGTGAAATATTTTTTTCGGTACAAGTATTCTCGGTCGTATCCTGAAAGATCTTTTTAAGTCAAACAAGATCTGAAATATTTTTTCAACATCCTAAAATAATATTTCAAGATCATAAAGTATCATTTAGTATTTTTTCAGCACCGATCAATATCTTGAAGTATCTTTTTAATACCTACAGTACCCTGAAATATGTATTATTAAAAAAAAAGAGGATCAGTGTTGTTTTTCCGAAGTGGAGCGCAGAGGACCATAAGGAGCAGAGGACCGAATCCAAGTCCATTTATATTAGCTCTATGCAGTTGACTTGGAATTAACAAAACTCAATAAATATTTTTTAAAAATATTTAATTTTTTTTTTCAAACTAACTTATGTAACTTATAAAATAATATATAATCAAATTATATAAAATATATACTATGATCATTGTTGTCAAACTCCCGAGTTTCTTTTTTTTACATTTCTACCTTATAAAATCAAGTTGAGTCACTTTTACAATCATGATAGTAGTAAACTCGGTCAAACTCGTGAGTTCACATACCAAGTTTACCGATTTTACGCTTCTAGCTTCAAAATTATGTTAGCTTGTTCTTAAACTCGTGCTAATGTTTTCAATTTGATTATATTCGGTGGCTTTATATGTGAATTTTGTAACAAAATTTTTGTTGAGTAGTATGATAAATTATGAATAAAGATAGATTTAATTTCAATTATTTGGATTTAAGATATATTTGAATAAAATTATATTTATTTTTATATTTAAATTATTTAATTATACACTATTAATATCTATTTATTAACAAAAACTAATTTTTATGAGTTTAACTTTGTACATACAATTGTACATCACGCCTTAATATGTGTATGCTTAAACTCGTAAGTTTGATAACTTGACTATGGTTAAATAATTTATTTAACTTTCTTAATCTCTCCAAAAAAATCAATTGAATCTTATATTTAGGATAGTAAGGAATAGATTGTTTCATTAATATTCAATGGATATACTTCTTGAGTGCTATATATAAGATCTGATTTGTAATGTAATTTACACAAGTAAGTGTGTAAAAATTTCTTGCTTTGCATGATATACCTTTCAAGCATGGTAAGAAAAATATGGATTTTAAGTGTGAATTTAGTCCTTTTAACTTTTGGTTAGAGTTTATTTTGAGCCGTACTTTTATGAAATTTCATTCAATATGGATTTTATTCTGACATTTTTAGAGTTTTATTAACAAAAAATTATATGCATTAAAATTACATTAATCAGTTATAGCATTTTAATTAATATGCCAAACTTAATTTTTTTTATATATATAAAATAACATTGATAGGCACAAAAAACCATTATTTAAGATTAACAACGTTATGACTAAAAAGATGACTAATGATTGTTGGAAAAAAAAAATGAACCTTAAAAAATTGAGGCATCAAACAAAACCAGTGCAAAGTTAGAGGATTAAATGTGCAATTTTGCCCCTAGTTTAAGCATTTTATTGATGTTGACTAATGTTTGTAAATCCTATAAATGAGAATATGTTGCGTTGATTACAATGTTCGATCAATCTTTAGCGATAAAATGACTCGACTTATTTAAATCTAATTGATGATGATTAAATCATATATCATTTCTAATTTATTGGTCATCAGTTGGCTAATCAAAGATAATTTTTTCTTAGGATTTATTTGTTGCAGGGATAGACACAACATCAAGCACAATAGAATGGGCAATGGCAGAGTTAGTACGCAACCCAGAAAAATTGAGAAAAGTCAAAGAAGAAATGAAACAGGTAATTATCAATGAAGATGATGAGCAGTTTGAGGAGTTTCATATATCAAAACTTCCTTATTTAAGAGCTGTAGTGAAAGAAACAATGCGTTTACATCCATCACTTCCACTTCTAGTACCCCATAAATCAGAAACTGAAGTAGAGTTATGTGGTGGGTGCTTTGTGGTTCCCAAAAATGCACAAGTTCTTGTCAATGCGTGGGCTATCGGAAGAGATCCAAGTGTATGGAAAGATCCAAACCAATTCATGCCTGAAAGGTTTTCGGAGAATACTAATGAAATTGATTTTAAAGGGCATGATTTTGAGCTCATTCCTTTTGGGGCTGGTAGAAGAATTTGCCCTGGATTGCCTTTGGCTGATAGGACTGTCCACATTGTGTTGGCTTCTCTTCTGTACCATTTTGATTGGAAGCTCGCTGATGGGCTTAAGGTTGAAGAAATGGATATGAGTGAGATGTATGGCATTAGCTTACACAAGGCCATGCCTCTCAAGGCTATTCCCATCCAAGCTTAGATACTCATTTCATATTTTGGTGAAACATAGAAGAAGTGGTAATGTTTATTTACAATATATGTCTAATATTGGTATTTGTAATGGGAGAAATACATATGGTAGTGAATGTGGGCATGTGGAATTCATTATATAATATCATCAAATCATTTAAGTAGACTACTAAAAAAAAGTAAACTTATGTTATGGAATAAAATATTAACCTGAATTCAGTGCCAACAAGCGAACCAAACCCTAACCCTAGGAAGGACCATTATCCCACAATCACATAAGTGGGAGGGCAAAAGTTAAAACACGCTTAATGATGGGAACGCCCTAAACGGATCCTCTACGCCTCACTACAAATAAGAGGGGAATTCTTAAAGGTGATAACTGACACAAGATCAACTCGCTTTTTACAATTTCATTACACGAACACGACCACTTCAGCAGTGAAGCCTTCATACAAGTGTCTTCTGCGATCTCTTATTCTCACAGTGATCCCATCCATGATATCTGCAGGCATTTTGATCCTACATCAACATACTAAATCTCACCTGCGCTGTAGGCATCCGTTTTACATGACAGAACATCATTGGCGCCGTCTGTGGGGATCGTTAAAATTCGATTCTTGTGACCAACGATGGTTCAACCAAGAAGATGCAATAATCGTTAGGGTTTATGGTGTTGAACAAAGGCAACCAACATCTTTTTTCCTTTGGCGCACCACTCTCCTGCTGAAACCAAGACAGCGTTTGGTGGATACAAAATTATCAAGTTTTGCCGTCAGTGATTTGCGTAAAGATGAATTCTAGGATTTAGGGCAATGACGAAGAATCTCTTGACGTCAGAAGGCTCGAAGGTGCTCCAGGACGTTTGTCTTCATGGCGGTCAGTTCCACAACTCGTCGTCATCTCTACTTATGATCATGTGGCTTCTGGTGTTCCTTCCGAAGATATTCGTTCCTCTGGCCTTGATGGAATTCAGGAAGATCATTATGCATGGATTGAATTCACAATTTGAAATCCGGGATTGCACTTGGGAGTCGCCTTGGTGGAGGACCGGGATTGCAATTTGAAGTCCGAGGCCGAGATACTCATAATTTGAAGATTTCCCAGATGTATGCCGAGGTGCTAAAATGCCAAGATGCAGAAACTTTGACCACGAAATCGGGACGCTCCGTGCGTGGGCATGTCCAGGATCCTATGCCGAGCTTCACTGTATGTGTGCGTATCCGGGATATTGGGCCGAGAAGCCCCGTGTGTATGCATGGCCGAGATACCACATCGGGGAAAGTCTGAAAGTGTGACATCGAGATTGGAGAACGCCGAAGATATTAATCCGAGATTCCTTAATATCCAATGCCAAGCTTGATTCGGTCAAAGAAAGATGCCGAGATTCCAATGTTGAGATTGAGATTGAGTTGTATCCAGCTAAGTTAAATTCGTTAATTCTGAATAATTCTGATCTTTCTCGGTCCCCGAGGCATGCTTCTCACTAATTGATTATGCTCATGTTTCTTCGATTTAGTATTCGATTTCAATTTATGAATCCAGATCCTCCGAATCAGCATATATTCCGACGGATCGCTTTCCTGTTGTTACTATTTTATGCTAAATGATGTGGCCAGATGGAATAGACATGCTCTCGTCGACTTGGGCCCATAGCTGTTTTGAGTTGATGGTTTGGACAAATAGCATTATCTTCTCAAAGTGTGTCAGCAGTCATTACATGCTCTATAATGGTGTCTTGTGTTACACCATTCTGAACTTTCCATTTGCTTAAAAATTCCCATCGCTGGAGGTAACTTCGACTTGGGCGGTGGAGGGCTTTTCAACTATACGCAGCTTTTTTCTTGCATGTTTCTGTATGATGCTGTCCTTCATCAAATCTAACTTAGAGGAGATGAATTGCATCACGTCTGGACAGAGAGTGGCTTGACTGAGCAACTTTTTCTGTCTAAGTACTCATTCTTTATCCATTAATCAAGATCTGGTGTGTTTGCATTCTTGAATTGGAGACTGGGATGAGACATGAAAATATGGGAGATGGCAGTTCTGTGGCACTATCCAACTCCTGGACTCTTTCTGCCTGATTAATCTTGTCTGGGAATTTTGTTTGCTTTGGATAATCTGATTCCTTCTCTCATTTAAGGCTTCACTCAGGTATGCATCTAGTCTCATTCTTTCGGCAGATTCTGTGTTGGATGGCAAATGAAGAGATAAGAGTCCCGTACCTGCCATGGCAAAAGGTAGTGATAGAGAAAGTATTAATCTCCTAGAAACTGCTAGGCGTGAAAATATTGTCGTTGATGATAATGTTCTGGTTTGAAAATAAATGGTTATACTTGAAAAGGTGATTATCTTGTCAAACGTGCTCTACATATTGCATGGTAAATGCATCCTGACTAATTAAAGGATATATTAGACTATCCATAAATACAACGGCATCTAAACTTCCAAGCTCCTCCACCTTTGCCACAGCATATGTAAATAGTTTAATATACATCTTTGCCATGCACTTTAATTATAAAGGATGTTGGTTATATTTCATGCTCTAGCTTCAACTCTGCTCAACTAATGAATTTTGATTTCCAAACTCTACGTGGGACCTGTACATTAATTTATTCAGATTTCTCATCTTTGTGTGTTGCATAAGATGTTGAGGGTGGCAATAGTTCCTCTAAACCATCTGTTAGTGAATCATTATTTCTCAGTTACAATAATGGCAATTCTGTAGAACAAGCAGAATGTCATGTGCTATTGAGTGTGCCCAAGATGGTGGTTCAGTGAACTGGAAATCTTCTACAGCTTTTGCAGCAACTGATAGTTTTGCTAGAATCTTCAGTTTATGGAGCTTCCAATTTTTTATCATTTCTTCTGTGGTAAAGGAATTACTATCATTCCTTATCACCATACCAGAATGGCTTTGCAAGCCGATGGTAGCATGATGGAATATCTTCAAAGGAGGAAGCACGATTTGGACCTGGTCTTGACAAGAGGCAATTTCCTCTTGGTCATATTGACCAAACATGTACTTCAGTTCAGAAGCAGATTCAGTTTTAATCTATTGCAGATGCAAAAATCCATTCTTGACAAATAGTATTAGAGGTATAAAATCCAACTGGGGGCCAGCTTGGTAAATGAAGAAGTGCACAAGAGTCAAGATGTGGAAAAATGAATTTTGTGGTCACCTCTAAAGATTAATAATCTATTTTCACAAGGCATCTGAATCATTTAAAAAGGTTGCAGTATTATTACTGGGTGACTGTAAATGAACGTGGCACATTCTCTTGTCCTCGTCTGGTATGTACTCAAACCCCTAAACATCAAATAACTCATCCATGGCTTGTTATGCAAATTTGAAATGCAGGCCAACTGAGCAAAAGGGGTTATTGTGGTTACCACCCTATATTTTGATTTATATAATAATATCCCGGGGCTTGCATTTGAAAGAACCATTGGAATAATCCATTCAAAAAGAAGTGGATTTTTATTTGACTACTGGACATCTTCCTAGTATCCGAGAAGTGGATTTTTGAAGTGGATTCATGTTTACCATGGATTTTTGTGGGCCTGGTTTCTTATTTATTCAAAAATCGATGTCAAAGACAAAATAATAATTCATTGAGAATATTCCTAGTGCCGAGATACAGTTGGAGACAAAAGAAGCCAATGCTTTAGTGGAAGAAATCAAACTCAAGTGCAAGTACAAGTGCATTTTCTTTTGATGATCCTTCAATTATGAATAGTCGAGCATTTTCTCCTATTATTTTGCAGAGAAGAATAAGCATTTTGATCATAGCTCAAAAGAAGAATTTAGCATTTTCTCCTATTATTTTGCAGAGAAGAATAAGCATTTTGATCATAGCTCAAAAGAAGAATTTCAAAAATTCAGGAATGCTGAAAGAAAATATTCCAGCTTGTCTTAGTACTACAAAAATGCACATAGTTACACCAACAACAATAATGGGTGTGCATAGCGTGAACTAAGTGGCCTTCACCAAAATCGCTTATGATCTTGTTTTTTTTGCACGCGGCAAACAAAAGAAGGCGGACCCCGGTCCACTTAATACAATTAAAATCCGTGCTCCGTGATAATTTTTGAAGGCGGACCCGGTTACACCGAATCTGGTTAACGTTCGGGATCCGTATAAAGTTTGAAGGCGGACCCAATTTAAACTGAATCTGGTTAAACTCCGGGCTTCGTGTAAAGACGGCTACGGTCGACAAGTATTTTGAAAGTCCTTTATTGGATTATTTGTGACGGCTATGACTGCCGAACCTATGTAAAGTTCCTTAATTGGAATTATCTAAAGGTGACTATTTAAAGAGCATATGTAAAGTTCCTTAATTGGAATTATCTAAAGTTTTGAAGGCGAACTCGGTAAAACTGAATCTAGTTGAAATCCGAGATCCGTGTGGAGTCCATCCCTACGAAAGGGATGAAGACGGGGACCCGGTTAACTGAATCTAGTTGAAATCTGGGATCCATGCAAACATGTAGGAATCCGAGGTACATAAACCCGTTTCCAAAAATCATCTTGAAGATAAACATGTAAGAATCCGAGGTACATAAACCCGTTTCCAAAAATCATGTCCAAGCTAAACATGTATGAATTCATGGTAAAGAAACCAGTTTTCGAAAATCATGTCCAAGCTAAACATGTATGAATTCATGGTCAAGGAACCAGTTTTCAAAAATCATGTCAAAGCTCCACATGCATGAATCCGAGGTACACAAACCCGTTTTCGTGAATCATGTCAAGTTATACACATGCATGAATCCGAGGTGCACAAACCCGTTTTCATGAATCATGTCAAGTTTATATACATGTGTGGATCCGAAATACATAAACTCGTTCTCATGAATCATGTTACGAAGACAATGTCGACAAGTCAATTTTAAATGTTAACCCGGTTAAAGCGGTTACGGTTAAAATCCCGCCCGAGTGGAGTCCGTCCCTACAAAAGGGATGAAGGCGGACCCCGATTTAACCGAATCTAGTTAAAATCCGGGCTCTGTGGAAATAACGGTTAAAACGTGTTTCCTTGGAAACAGACGTGTTTCCTTGGGGCATGGTAACGCCGACATTATGGCTAAACGTATTCCTTCAGGATGCGGTAACACCGACATTATGGCTAAACGTATTCCTTCAGGATGCGGTAACGCCCACATTATGGTTAAAATGTGCTCCCTTTGGGACGCGGTAAAACCAATAAGCCCTTGTGGCCATGATGCATCAAAGCTTGGGGTAATGAAGCAAACCGTCATAACGACCTTGATCAAGTCGGAATATTTAGAGTTTAGTTGCAACACCGAACCTAGATATGTGGCGGATAGCTCTTACTCCCGATTAATTTTTGGTTAGTCACTCGGGAGGGTTGATAGCCCATGGGTGGTCCCGGACCCACATTCTGCGCAGCAAATTTCTGACTCTGGCCCAGTCATCAAACAAAACTCGGATGAGTGTCGAAGGCGGAATCCGATTACACTGACTACAGTTAAAATCCGAGTTCCGTATGAAATGAACCCTTACGACAGGACGAAGCGGCACCGGTTACACCGAATCTAGTTAAAATCGAGGTCATGCGTGGAGAAACCAATTCAAACATGTGTCCTTTGGAACCGATAAAATCGAAAGGTTAAAACTTGTGTTCATTGGAACACGATAAAGTGAAAGAGCGGTCAAAACGTTTTCCAAGTTTTGTAGGAAACATTGTTGAAGGCGGACGATTCGGTTACAGAATCGGTTAAAATCCCGCTCCGTGTGAATTTTTGAAGGCGAGACCCGGTTAAGCGAATCTAGTTAAAATACGAGATCCGCCAAGCAAAGACGGCAATGCCGCAAGTCTATTTAAACGACGAATTTTGGGTAAACAAACCGTTTTCGAAATCAAAAACCCGGAATCTCGGTGTTAGAGTACACCACCGGAATCTCGTTGTTAGAAGACATAACCTAGAATCTCAGTGTTAGAAGATATTAACCCGGGAATCACGGTGTTAGAGATTTTAACCCGGAATCTCGGTGTTAGAAGATATTAATCCAGAATCTCGGTATTAGAAGATATTAATCCGGAATCTCGGTGTTAAAGTATATGAACCCCGGAATCTCGGGTCAACACGCAAGCAATCCCAATAATCACGAACATCGGTCCGGTTTGAAAATCAACACATCCCTAATAGCTCGGTGACACGAACTACTGTGGTGGGGGGCAACATGAGAGTGGATAACAATTTGTTAGTGGAAAAGCATATTATCAATAATCGGGATTATTGTAAAAACCGTAACGTTTAATGCAAATTCGGACAAGCATTCGAAATGAGCAAGCTAAACGATTTGTGCAAATAGTAAGTATTTTTCATTTTATTGTGATTTGCTTACACATTGTTAAATGCAGGTATATAAACCAGATAATTATCCCGGAAAAACTGCTATGAAAGCAAGCAAGGGATCTTATTTCTTCTCGCACAACCCGGATAAGCTGGATACATCTCGGCTAAGAAGTAAACTTACATAAATTTAATTGTAATATAATTATATTATCTTAAACAATTAATTCTATTGTATACTCCCTCTCAATTGCATTATCCCTCATAAATTTAATTGTAATATAATTATCCCTCTCACATTAACTCTATATTTACTCCCTCTCTTCCTATCTTACAAACTATCCTCTCTATTTTGCTTGCACTATCTTCGCACCCTTCACACAAACATTGTATCTTTAATTCTCCATCTCACATATATACTAGTACAATCATAATTATAATCTCTCTCTCATACACACCATACCACTCATTTCTCATTCCCTCCCTCACTCTCTCACACACAACACTCACTATATCTAAAACTCTCTTTATCTCACAATAATATAATGTGTAATGACTTTATTTATTCATCAAAAATAAAATTAATTAACTGATTTGTTGTATAAATATTATATTTTAAAAAAAACAAATTTTAAATTAGACTTTTGGTGGAGACAAAAAAGTCGCCCCAAAACACCCTTTTCGGCGGCGACAAAGCATTGTCGCATTTGAAAGTATAACCTTCAAATGCAACAACTATTTGTCGCGCTAAAGGTTATGCTTTCGTGAAGATAATGCTTTGTCACCACAGAAGGTCTTACTTTCAAAGAACGACTACAAAATGTCGCCGCCGAAAGCTATACTTTCAAATGTCGCCACTAAAAGTCCATTTTGTTGTGTGGGGGGGGGGGGTTTAAAGAGGATCAAATTAAATAAGATTATTTTGGAATGGGCCTCACACTCCTCTTCTTATTATTTGGACAGCACAGACCACATGCTCTCTTCCCTTTCCAAAACACAACATGCACACCCCTCAACATCCTTGCATGCACGACACATCACACCCACTCTCTCACTTCACCAACATACACATTTTCGGACACACACACATCTCCTCTCATTCCCATTTCCCATTTCTCATCTTACCAATAAACTCGGTCTTTAAAGGGTAAGGGCTTAAACGGGTTAGCCTGATGGGTTTGGCTTGATTTCTCAGCTCTAGTAACATGTAGATTTCCTAGCTCTAGTAACATGTATTACCTCCGGTCCTAATTATAGGACCACGTTTGTAGTTCAATTTGCACTACAAAAATGATCTTATAATTAAGACTGGAGGGAGTAGCATGTATGATTTTTTTTCCCAAGTATAATACTACTTTGTGCCTAAGTATAAGTCAATTATAAGGAATAAATTTGGTTTAAAATATAAGTCACTTGTAAGAAAATTAATGACATATTCTTAATTTTACTCTTATTTAATTACTATTGAAAACATAGAAACAGAAAGAGAGAGAGAGCGGTATGGATATTATTTGTAAAGTAGAAAGAGAAAAAATAATAAGAAGAAGAACAAATATAATTTTTTTTATTAATTTAACATATTTATTAGTTTGCAAGAATTGAGTACAACTGGCTTATATTTAAATATAGAACGGTATGGAACTAATGACTCCAAGAGGATGAATCCAAATTTTTGACAAAGTGATACACATGGCTTATACCAGTTAAAGCCGAAATGGTGCTATTTGTTAGTGGAAAATGATGAAAGTTATTAGTAGATTCAATTCCCGTGACATTGAAAGTGAGATATCTTGCTAAAAAAAAAAAAAAGTGAGATATCTTGCTCAGAAAAATAAAAAATAACGAAAGATAGTGAGATATCAAGAAGACAAGAAGGGGAAGAACCTACCCCAATTAGGCCTTTGATTAGACAGTAAGTGGGGCCATTGGAATCTAATTTTTTAAGCCTTACTTGAGGGGAGAGGATTTTCTCATGTACAAATTTCTTATTATCTCTTATAGTAATCTCGGGCAGCCGAAATCTTGATCTAAAAGTCGACAATTTTTTTAAAAACCGTGCGCGGTAAAAATTACGCACGCGGTTTTTTTAAAAAATTTGTTCTGGGCCCTTGGATCAAGATTTTGACGGCCATGATTTTGCAGATGATGAGGGATGGGCAGAGAGTTGATATGGAGAGTTTAGACTTTTTAGAATGTTTCATTAAAAAAAAAATACTACTGAAAACATATTACGGTACTGGTTACAGGGACAGCAAAACCTAAACTCCTTCCTCACTCTCCACCTCCTGATTAAGAGGTGAAAGTTTATCAAGGATACAAAAGTTACAGTCATCTTATGAAATAGCCTAACGAAGCAATATATGCCAATCCATATGAATAAAGGGATGAACCCATTCACACCCATGCAAAAGTCAGTGAATAGCTTCAATACAATCATAATTAATGACAACATTCCTATGGTCTATGTTCCATTACAAGTGCACTCTATTCAAGATGCCTAGAAGTTCTACAATTGCTAGGGGGACTTATATCAATTTACAGATGAATCTGCATATAGATCGTCCTCCACTATCTCGAATAGCTTCCCTACAACGAATATTGTCATTCCTTAAGACCGAAGCATCCACCTCAAGTTGCATGTAACCATCAGTGTGATTGTTCGTATTAAAGGATTTAGAAGAATATGTGGTGTAGAAGAAGCATTGTCATGACACCCGCTATAAACTATCATGATATCATGAACATTTGTGTAACGCTCTTAATACTATGTCTATTATGATGTCTAATTATGTCCTTATATCTCTTATTAATCTAATATGTGGGTAATTATTAGAGTGATGACATTTACAAATAGAGTAATTCACATAACAGAAAACATGCATAATGTTTGACGACGAGTAACTGATAACATATGCTCAGATATGTGATGGTTACACTACTACAAAAAACATGTATAACGTCTTAAATTAAACCCAATTTACATCTCTTTTTTCAAGGACGTCTTTTGAGGGGACACAGTAAGAGGGAGTGATACGGCGTCCAAAAAAATAAAGGGTGCAAAAAATTAACACTTTTGGCGTCCCAAATTTTTTGGGACGCCTTAAGTATGTGTAAGGCCTTAATATAGCTATCATTTTTGGCGTCCCAAATGGTATTTTGGGATGCCCTAACTATTTTTTTTTTTATAAATCATATTTTTGGCGTCCCAAAAGTTTTTCCATACGCCAAAAATCATAGTTAAGGTGTCCCAAAAGTTATTTTGGGATGCCGTAATTAATTTTTTTTTAAAAATAATCTGCTATATATTTTTCACTGCCTAGTAATTAAATCCTATAAAAACCATCAAACAGATAACCATAAACCAAAATGTTCATATCATTATAGACCAATTTTAACCACTTTCTCTGCCTTCTCACCACTGACCCTAGTTTCAAAAAGAAAAGCACAACTCTCTCAGGTGAATTCAGTCCATTCTGTAACCATGAAACCCCTTAGGCGATTCCAAACTAGAATCTTATAAACCACACAATAAGGAAAAGACTATACCACCCATTAAGATTAAGCAGTGAGGCTACCCATCATATGACGAGCAATGGCAACTACTACTATTACTACATACAACAATCACCACAAAGTGTCAAATTGTTGTCTACACAGCTACTAAGAAATATTCAAAGTAAACTTTACGTATCTATGTGTTGAAGAAGATGTCTAGCCAAAACGTCTTGACCTAAATCGATGTTTTCCTCCAAGTACGCTGCCTCATTACAAAAAATTTGTAAATTGAAAAATAAGGTATAAAATAAATCAATGAAGTGAATGAATTAATTAACAACTCAAGTACAACATTAACAATATTATCATTTGAGAATCAGGGAGTGATTACGTACTTGTTTAAAACCTATACTACGTTCGCTTTGAATGATGTAATATATATATATATATATAAAGGATAACATAGTATCCGCACTTAGTGTTCCTTGGTTGTCGAGGGCACTATAAATCAAAAGCAAATTATTAAAACGAATAAAGGCATATCGAAAGTTACTCTCTCAATTAAATGACTTGAATTGAAACAAGGGAAAATTACATTTAAATACCATTTAAATTTGCAAAACCCCCAAATGTCTGTTGAATTTGTTAAAGGACTTAAATGTATCAAGGATCATATGAGGATTTACAAATTCGGGTGAATTTATCTTGTTGCCCTTAGTTTTAAATAAAAAAAAAAAATGACCCTCGTCGAAAGCCACCGCGGCCGGTTAGTTGGAGGACCGACCGTCGCGGTTGAGCGACCCGGTTTGTGGTGATGATTTCTTTTTTGGAGGGGGGGATGGGTTTTTTTTTATAAAAAAAATGATTCATTGAAAGTGAGGGAGGTGGGGTTTGAACCCCCCACCCCTACCTTCATGGGGCCAAGTGGGCCAACCACTAGGCCACTTGGTTTCTTTGATATATATATATATATATATGCATTAACAAATATATATATTCTTCTTAACATTTTTTTCATCAACAAACACTCTTGTAAATTCCATTGCTGAACTTGTAAATGTCATTGAATAATTGGTAATTGTCATTGAAAGATTTGAAATAATTGCACGTTTCTTTTTGTTTCATCACAGTGAATTATCACAAATCTTTCAATGGCCTTTACAAATCTTTTAATGGCATTTACAATTTTTTCAATGGCAGTTACGAGTTATTTTTTGAGGTTTACCATTTTTATCTCTGAGGAACAATAAATAAAAGTAGATTATCACAAATCTTTCAATGGAATTTACAAAATTTTCAATGGCAATTACGAATTGTTTTTTGAGGTTTACCATTTTTGTCTCTGAGGGAACAACAAATAAAAGTGGATTATCACTTCAATGACATTTACAAATTCTTCAACTTGACTTGAACCATTAACTTCATTTTTGTTTACAATATTCAGTTATCATCAAAACACACAGGGAACTAATACAGATTTCATATCACATATATCAATATGTATTAAATCTAATAACTCAATTGATCTTTCAACAAAAGGAAACAGTAACTTAGAAAATTTTGATTCGATATATACTCGACATTTATCATTATTTGAACAATCAATTTTAGGCAACAAATCTAAATGAATTAAACTTTTTATTGATATAAAATTAACATGTCCTAATCTTTGATGCCATAAATATGAGAACTCAAGTAAATAAACAGAAGCAACATTATTATTGATAACACCATCATTGGTTACAGCCATTACGTTAAGTTTGAAAAGGCCCTCACTAAGGTAACCTTTCCTTGCATACAAATCATTTTTAGAAAGTACAAACTTATCATAAACAAATACAAGCTTAAAAACCATTCTTGCTTAAGAGAGATCTAGACACTAAATTCTTGCTAATGTCAGGCACATGAAGCACATCATTAAGTGTCAAATCTTTTCTAGAAATCATCTTAAAGGCCACTTTCCCAACATGTTCTACCTTTGAAGTAGAAGAACTACCCATATAAAGTTGTTTATCTTGCTTCACAGGGGTGTAAGAAGATAGCATCCATATGTTGGCACACACATGCCTGGTGGCACTAGTGTCCACCTACCACTCCTTGGTATTTCCAACCATGTTACATTTCATCACAAGTGCCAAAAGATTCATGTTTTCTATCATGTCAGTAGTAGTTTCAACCATATTGGCTTCAGTATTTTTCTTCTTTTTGAGGTTCTTTGCCTCCTTACAATCCTTAGTACGGTGGCCAGGCTTCCCAAAATTATAACAATTGCCTTTAAATTTTTTGGCTTTTGCTATGGCCTTGCTTAGATGATTCCTCATCAAAGAGTTTTTGTTTTTTGAACTTCAAACCATCTTCAATAATATCAGCCTTTAAAACTACAAGATTGTTGCCAATTTTCTTTTTAGTAATCTTGTTTTCTTCTCCTATTCTCAATCTTACAATTAGATCTTCAAGTGACATTTCTTTGGGCTTATGTTTGAGATAATTCTTGAAATCCATCCAAGATGGTGGCAATTTTTCTGTAAATGTAGTAACTTGGAAAGAGAGGCTAAATGACATCCCTTCGGCATGAATTTCATGCACAATCAATTAAAGTTCTTCAACTTGACTTACCACAGATTTAGAGTCAAGCATTTTGAAGTCCAAAAATCTGCCAACTATAAATTTCTTTAAGCCAACATCCTTAGTTTTGTACTTCTTGTCTAGACTTTCCCACAATGCCTTGGTTGTCTCCAAAGTAGTATACACAGTATACAACGTATTGTCTAGACCATTGAGAATATAATTCCTACATAGGAAATTAGAATACTTCTAAGCATCAATTGCAGCAGCCTTTTCCTTGTCTAATGGTTGTCCTTCTTCCAATTTCAAAGCATCTTCAGTAAGAAACTATGCCCAAGTTCAAGGTAGTTAAGTAGAAAAACATTTTCTATTGTCATCTCTTGAAATCATTCTCATTGAACTTTTCTGGTTTTTCACCATGCATTGGAGCAGAACCTCTTTGGTTAATCAAATTTGTACCTGCACTTGCCATTTCTGTTACTAAAATAGAAACTCTGATTAATCACAGATTAATCTACGAACAGTATAATAATTAAAAGTAAAGATAATAAATGCGGATTCAACTCAATAAAATGAAGGCTATAATCATATTTATACCAATACATGAAACTAACTCTGTTCATCATATCAATTGTCCAAGTAAGTACAAATCAAGTGGGAGTCTCTCCATGCTATTGCAACGGTGACTAATTAAATAACCATTAAATCAAGGCTTGGCCTTTAAATCACTTTCTAGACACCAATGATATGAATCAACTTTACCTGATTCTAATGCCAATAGAGCAAAACCTATAACAAACGATTTTAAGATTGTTGTAGAAAATACTTTAGAAGTAGAAATTTTCATAAGGATTAGAATTTGTGTAATTAAGATGGTCTAATATGTAAACGTAAAACAATTCTATACAATATAGAAAAGCAGGGAAAAAAAAACTAACAAGACCGTTGAAAATAATGATAATGAAATTAATGAAATCTGAGTTCAACAGACGTTGTCTCCTTAAGACAATTTATTCCCTCTATATGGATGCTCAAGGATCACGAACAATTGTCTCCCATGAGAGAAGAGATTGTGTCTCCAAAATGATAGCACTATCAATCAGGAGCCCCAATGAACACAACAAAATGCTTTTAGTATCGCACAATGTATGAGATATGCAAAATACAGAATATTGTATGTATGGTAGCGGATTGACAAAACTTGAGTAAATTTTATTTCATCGACACGTCTATTTATAGACGCCAAGAAGTCGGTTAGATGGACACGAACACTCGCTAGTGAATCGATGTGATGGGCGATCAAATGCGATGAAACAGAACAACTTTGGCCAACCAATACTGGTTGCATTTTTTTTATTCAGAAATGACGATTTGATACTAGCACTGGTTCGGAGAAACACGGAGGGGAAAAAATGGAATTACAAAAAATTTTAGGGATTGTTTTGGACAAAATAAAAATAATTTAATAAAATATTATTTTTAATCTCACACATGCGTGAACCGAATCAAATCGAGTCGAGCGGGACTAGCGGGAGGTGACAGCGCGCACACGTGTGTGGTGGATCAAGGCCCACCTACGTCCTTTAATTTCTCCTCCACAAAAGTGGGTTGGCCCAAGGGCCCAATTTAGAGGATTGAAGTGGAGGCTTATATACCCTCCACTTCTCATAATTTGTCCAATGTGAGACTTCTATCCACACACCCATTTTATCCTCCTTTTTTCTCTTCTTCTCCAACCTACTTCTTATTCATAACCTATGGGATTTAGACCAAAAAATCCAACACTTTTTCATCAATTAAAACAACCGATGTATAATTGTTCACAAACAATGTCAATCGATTATACGTCCTTGCATTAATCAATCTAAAAAGTATTTTTTTTAACTGACGTTAAAAGCCTTATTTGTAGTAGCATCTCTTGGTTAGGGTTTTAGTGAACACTTAGGTTCATTCATTACAGGATTAGAGAGGTAATTGGGATTAGCTCATACAATTAATTCATAAACAAGCTCTAATTAATGGAATGGATTATAATTCACATGCGACAACACTCAACATTAATGAATTTAATTAATCAACTATCACAAACTGATGTCCATATTGAAGTTAAGTCTATTGATAAAGTCACTTAGTGTCCACTACTACAAAAATCCTTTTTTAGACTAGGTAAAAATTGATTTTTAAACCGATCTGGATTTGGTCTCGAGCATAAATGGTCTTAAAAATGTTGTTTTTTTTGGCCGAGCAATCGATCTTAAAAAATACTTTTTAGATCGGAGTTTTACAATATGAGGTCTAAAAAGGTGAACTTTTAAGACCAGATTTTTAAAATATGAGGTCTTAAAAGAAAGACTTTTAAGACCATTTCTTTAAACAACCAATTTTAAAAGTAAGTTGGCAAAAAAAAAAGCTCCCCCTTCCTAGCAAAGCCACAACCACCATTGAACAAATACAACCCCATCATTCATTAAAGACCTCCTCCTCTATCAATGGTGGCCATTAACACCAGACAATGGCATTGAACGAAGAGAATAACGGAAGATGGGTACTGCCTCCATTGGTAGCACCGTTGAAGGAGTTCTT
Source organism: Acacia melanoxylon (assembly GCA_019022615.1). Lineage (NCBI taxonomy): Eukaryota > Viridiplantae > Streptophyta > Magnoliopsida > Fabales > Fabaceae > Acacia > Acacia melanoxylon. The sequence goes on from JAFJYJ010000027.1 coordinate 6,819,460, forward strand.
ATTCATTGAGGAAAATAGGATTTGACTGAACCAATGTTGTTAAAACGTAGAGTCTACGTTGAAACGGTAAGGGTGAGCAAAAACGTAAAATCGGAAAACGTAAACGAAACGTAAGAGTTTACTACCTATTACAAAAAAAAAAAAATCCAACATATATAAAACCAAAACACACTAATATATTAAAATTGTTTTTTGTGCCAAATGCACCTTAACCTTGTTAAAATTGGCACAATTCTAGAACATGCAAAAAGGGCCGAATGGGGAATAAGCTAAAGAAAAGTTAAATTGGAATTACTTCTTCCAAGGCGCCACATAGATATGTGAAGAAGAGGGGTCTAGTTGGTCGGCATTAGCTCCTTTGTGATCTCCCCGCTTGACACGTGGAGGAAGAAAAGGGAGATTAATTTTACTTGGACTTTTCTTCATTTACACACTTCTTCAAAGTCAAAGTGGATCTTCAGCGTCTTCTACTCTGAACCTTCCAACCGACAGCACCCAGCGACTTGGACGATGAAGAAGAAGCAGTGAAGCACCCAGCGGCCGGTGACGGTCGTTGAAAATTGAAGAAGAACTGAAGAAGAAGCAGCAACGAGGCGACGCGAAGAAGCAGAAAGGAGAGTCGAGTCGACGGCAGAGGCAGAGAATAGGGTTTGCGTTTTGTTAATTTGGGGAAGGAAAAAGCGATTTTACCAAAATACCCCCTTTAAAAAAATCAAAACTGAGCCAACTCGGTAAACTCGCCGTTTCAACCGAGTCTACCGAGTTGACACTACGTTTTGACCATTTCAGCTCCATTTCCTTTTACGATTTTCAGGCAAAAAATGTAGAAACGTCCGTTTCTACGTTTTACACTATGTTTTAACAACACTGCCTTCAAGCTTATCACTAGTGATAACCTTCAGTTTGAAAGCCAAAAGGTTACGGTGATCTCTACATGACATGATTAAGACAGAAAAATGGAGCACATCGCGATTTTTGAGTCTAGAGACTTCCAATCCAAAACTTGAATGTTCCTTTCTTCTATAATTTGATTTCAATCTTCATTCATGCCATTGTGATTCTTTTATTGTTTAAACATGGCCCAAAGCTTTTCTTACCAAAAAAGTGATAATTGTTCACAAACAAATATAGAAAGCATTGTATTGCAAATCTGGGAGCACTCCACATCCTTCAGGAAAATAGAAGCTCAATAGCACAACAATTCAGTCCAGTGTTGTTAAAACGTAGTGTCAAAACGTAGAAACAGACGTTTCTACGTTTTTTGCCTGAAAATCGTGTCAGAACGGTGATAGAAACGGAAATGGAGCTGAAATGGTCAAAACGTAGTGTCAACTCGGTAGACTTGGTCGAAACGGCGAGTTTACCGAGTTGGCTCAGTTCTATTTTTTATTTTTTTTTAAAAAAGGGGATATTTTGGTAAAATCGCTTTTTCCTTCCCCAAATTAACAAAATGCAAACCCTATGCTATTCCTCTGCCGTCGACTTGACTCTCCTTTTTGCTTCTTCGCATCGCATCGCCTCGCTGCTGCTTCTTCTTCAGTTCTTCTTCAATCTTCAACGTAATGACCGTCGCCGGCCGCTGGGTGCTTCACTGCTTCTTCTTCATCGTCCAAGTCGGCTGGTGTCTTGTCGGTTGGAATGTTCAGAGTAGAAGACACTGGAGATCCACTTCGGACTTTGAAGAAGTGTGTAAATGATGAGAAACTCCAAGTAAAATTAATCTCCCTTTTCTTCCTCCACGTGTCAAGCAGCAGAGATCACAAAGGAGCTAATGCCAGCCAACTGGACCCCTCTTCTTCACATATCTACGTGGCGCCTTGGAAGAAGTAATTCCAATTTAACTTTTCTTTAGCTTATTCCCCATTCGGCCCTTTTTGCATGTTCTATAATTGTGCCAATTTTAACAAGGTTAAGGTGCATTTTGCACCCCAAAAAAAAACAATTTTAATATATTGGTGTGTTTTGGTTTTATATATGTTGGATTTTATTTTTTTTGTAGTATGTAGTAAACTCTTACGTTTTGTTTAGGCTTTCTGATTTTACGTTTTTGCTCACCTTTACCGTTTTAACGTAGACTCTACATTTTAACAACATTGCTTGAAGGTATGTTGCAAGGTCATTGCCAGTGATAAGCTTAAAGGTGTGTTGCATTTCACAATGATGATTACATGAACATGAGATCTGGTTCATTTAAAATAGGACAAGGTTCTCTGAAGAACTGAGCTAAGGGGTTATGGATAAATCATAGTCCACCAACAACTAAATCAAATGTCGTCATTGAAAACGAATAAGGGCAGAGAGTCAACCTTACCGTTATTCATTAGGATCGAAGCAAAGCACCGTCTACGATCTACCTTCACTGGTGACTAAGTGGAAGAAGAAGAAGAAACTTCGGGGCCACTGCTGGTGGAGACATGTCACCGCTTTCGAAGATGATAGGTGACTGAATTCATCCATCAGAATGCTCAAAAGGTCCTATCCAAAAAAGGGAAGTCGCAAGTCGAGAGAACAGAGACTGAAGAAGCAGAAGGCCAGGTCGTCGCGAGCTATCGGACGCCATTTGCTGTTGTTTGACCAGCGTGATTGTTCTCGGGCTCAGAGAAACAAAACCCTAAGCACTGTCATGTTTTGCGTTCTTCGGCAACTAAGTCACATTTTTCACATTATAACCCTACACCTTCTTTGTCCGCCATGATTGTGAACCATTACAAGTTTAGAAGTAATGTTTGGAGCTTCATTCTTTGTGGTATGGGTTGCAGTGCTGGGATAATCTTCATCGACCTCACAAAACAGCTCTTGATTCAATATTTGGCACATTTGTAATGAAAATCTTTTTGAACGATTATTATCAAAATGAGATCTTAAAAGCTAACAAATTAGACCTGTTATTTGTAACAACCAATCTTAAAAGTAATAAGCATTTTTTTTTAAACTTTTTAGATCGGTTATTTATAACAACCGGTCTTGAAAGTAACATATATATTTTTTATTACTTTTTAGACCGGTTATTTGTATGTAACCGGTCTTAAAAATTATATATATATATATATAGACACACACACACACCGGCTTTTTGAGAATAAGTCTAAATGATATCTTTTAAACCTCATATTAAAGGAAACGGCCTAAAAGTTCTTTATATTTATGAAACTGTCATCAGTTATACTTTCTTTTGTAGTGGTGTCACTTCCAATGGTACTCAATATCAACCAACCCAACAATTAATGGAGACTAACTTTCATTAAAGCACTTCAAATTATAGAACTTGGTCCTAATTACATTTGTTATTAGACTAAATTAATTATATTATTCCTTTAGGTGACTCCAATTAATTATAGAATTATCCAAATGCTAGCAAACTTAGAAATTCAATGTTAATTACAAGGTCAACTATGGAAATCAATCATAAATATCAATCTCACATTAACATGCTAGATAATAAAATCACAAAAGAGACTCAAGATGAAACTAATATTAACAAGATAAAGTATTTAACACAATATCCAATCCATCCACAGAAGTATAAATGAACACTTGCATAACATAAACCTCAACCAAAATATAAAATGAAATCTAACCATGAGAGAATCACAATACATGCATAAGAAATCTAAAGCATAAGAAATCTAAAGTACATAATTAGAACTCTTGCTTGAATCATGTTTTAACATCACCAATTAGAACTTGAAGTGCCTAGACAGGCACAGGAAGGATGAAGATATCAAACAACAATTCCAATCTATTAACCATGTTGGAAAGATCAAGAGAAATGGAAGATGGTGAATGGGAGGAATAAGTCAAATGGGAGAGAAAGAGAAGAGAGAAATAAGTGTTGAGAGATGAATGGGAGCAAAATGAATGAGTTGTAGGTCAATTAGGGTTTGATTCTAAAGTGTTCCGGCCATTTTCAGGTCAAGTCATAGGTGGCTAGATCCATTTTCAGACCGGATTCTGAAAATCTATTTTGCTGACATCGCGTGTTTGCTATGGAAAACCATGGCAAAATCCTTCATTGTGGTGGTGTTTTTGTGCATAATTTCACTGTGGGTTCGCTACAACCAACTTACAGCCAATTGTCAGCAAGTAAAATTTGCATTGTACAGCGAGAACACTCCCTAGTTGTAATTTTCACATGCTTCATTGTTTGAACTTTTCACCTTCTTTCTTGAACATCCTAGGTTCCTACAAAGTCAAATAAGCTTGTGCAGCATTAATAATCCAAGGAATTAAGTCAATTAACAACTAGTTGGAATATTTATGACAAAAATACTCTTTAAAGCACTAATCTCATGCAATCACCTTTGAGACACAATTATTCATAATATATGCAATTAAGCCCAATAGTCATATTAAAAACCTCTAAAATGATGGGAAATAGTCATATAAAACATGGTCCGATCAAACGAGCTCACCACAACAAATGACACCTTTCGCCATGATGAACCCCTCACCAAAAACTCACTGTTAAACCATTTTTCCCAGCGATGAGAAGCATCCTTCATCGCGACGAATGACACAAGAAAACTTATGATATTACAATTATCTCTACCTATTTGAATTTTGCCCCTAAAACTTGAGATATTCCATCCAAAAAATCTTCAATAGATGGCTAGTCTTGTTTCGTAGTTGCTTGTCCTTCACATCAAGGATTCTTTTATATGCTCGAAACATAAAGTTTTCTTGTAGTTCAACCTCCTTAGGTTCGATCACATGGATAGGTCTAGTTGGTATTTCTTTAGTTGTGATACATGAAATACGTCATGCACATTGGATAGGCGTGGTGGCAAAGTAATCTAGCTAGTATGCCATAAGCTCAATTCTCTCCAATATCTCATGATCCAATAAAGCGGGGCGATAGCTTCTTGGCCTTAATAGACCTTCCAATGCCTATGTAAGGGGATACATGTAGGAGCATATTGTCTCATACCGTGAGTTTCAGGGGTATTTTACGTTTGCCTGCATATCCTTTTTGTCGACTATGGGCTGTAAGCAATTTTTGTTTAATCACTTTGACCTTTATGTTAGTCTTGTCCACCAGATCTGGACCAATGATTAGTCTTGTTCATTGTAATACAAGGGCGGTCTATACTTTTTGTTAGTTCTCTATGTGTTTTGATGATGTCTAACAATTGTAATAATTTGTGGTTTAAGTTATAAAACCTTGACTTCAGTCAAAGTATCCATGAGTCTTTGAAAAATAATTTTAAAACTTAGAACTCGAGTTAACAAACATAACTCAAGTCATACTTTTGGGAAAAGTCATTTTTGCAAAGAACATAACTCGAGTTGTCACTTAACAACTCGAGCCATTTAATACTTTCTTTTTTCAAATAGTAATCTCGATATCGGTTTTTGAAGAACTGATATGACTCGTGTAACATCCTAATTTTTAATTGTAGGATTTAAGTATCAAATTAATTATTGGAAATTTAGGTTTATTTCTCCCTTAATTAATTTATTTTGTGGAAAAGAATAAAACCAAGTAAGGAATAATTTAGGCTTAAAAATTTTATTTCATGGCCTAGAGGAATTAATTGAGAAGGAAAATCCTTAAATGAAAATTTATGATTTAATTTTTAATGATTATCCAATAATTGCAATTAGATGAACAAATAGCCTAAGAGTAAATAAGAGTCTTGAAGAGGATTAAGTAGGATAAAATGTTTTAAGTAGTCCAACAATACATGTGCAAAATAAATTCTCCATTCCTCATTCATATTCAACTTGGGCCAACATACATTGGAACCACCAGATAAAGCCCATGATCTAAAACCCAACTCATTGACTGACTCATTCTTCCAGCTTAAAAAAAAACAAAAAACTATGGTGTAGCACCAACAAATGTATCAGCCCAACACTCATTCCTCTTTTGTTTATTAAATCCTATTTCTCACTCCACTCATTAATCCATCATCTCATCCATGCATATAAGCCCAATACGTGAAAAGATTAAAATACCTCCATCTCTTATATTCATCTAGCCCAGCACGTGTTAATTTAAGAGGCATCAATATATATATATATATATATATATATATATATATATATATATATATATATATATATATATATATATATATGTAATCTTTTATTATCTCAGCAAATCCGTTTCTTTCTTCCTCACTGCGCACAAGCCGAACACGTAACCTGCAATAAGAAAAGAAAATAATCACAACGCCGTTTTCCCCAGCCTCTGAGCGCACGAAATTGAGTGGCAGTGGGAAAGAAATCAACCACACCATTCCCTTTCATCAGCAAATCCAGACCTTCCCTTACCTCTTGAGCACCACGCCATTAAACTGTTGTATTCCTCTCCTCGGACCAGACCCGTTAACTATTATAAATAGCTTTCTTGTGTCTTCCATTCCTCCCCTCTGTTCCAGCCAAGAGCTAGAACCGTGAGAGGGTCTTCTATGATAACCTTCCTCTGCATTTAGCTTCAAAAACAGGGGTGTTCAGTCTCCTCGAAGGTCACGTTGAGCAAGCCTGAGATTGTAGGTAATCATCGAGTCCCTCTTATATCTTGTTTTCATGATTCCCAATGTGAGTTTTAGAGCATGAAACCATAGAAAATGAAGCCTTGAGTTTGCTGCAAAAAGAAACTGCAAACAGGGGCTGTTAACATCTATTTTTTTCATTGTTGAGTTGTTTCACTTCACACTTAGGAAAATAGAAGGAGTGGTTTTGCTCTGTGTGTGTGTATTGCTGTCATAGAAAAAATATACGTAGATACATAAATGTATGTTGCGATACATGAGAAAGGAGCAAGGAATAAGAAAAAGCTTATATATATATAGCTGATCATGGAAAGCCAAAAAAAAAACAAAACAAAAAAAACAATCAAACAAACAAACTTGCTGATGCATATTTGTAGTCGCTGCACTGGAGAAAAAGAGAGGAATCCAAAGCTTATTGATCTATAGATAAGTATGTGTGGTGTGTGTATATATATATATATATATGAATATATACATGCGTCACTGTACACATATAAAAGAAGGAAAAGTTACTTTTAAATCTATATGTCCCAAGTACCACGTTTCCAACGTAATATTTTGTAAATAAATATATATATATATAAATATATATATATATATATCATCCAAGTTGTATTATTACTAGACGCTAGTATTTTATAAAACTCAAAAGTTTACTATTTCTATATATATTTTGCTAAACCTAAATCAAGTGCCTACTGTGTGTGTGAATTATTGCTTTTAAAAGTTTTTTAAAAAAGGTGTCAAAGTATATATATATATCATAATAAAATGTATTTTTTTAAACTCCTATATAATAGGATCTAATTTAACTAATTCCTATATTATTTCACTTATAATACTATTTACAAAATTATATATATATATATATATATATATATATATATATATATATATATGATGAAGCATATTTTACGTGATGTGAGCATTTATTAAATTCATAATTTAAAGTGTTAGGATAGCCTCGAGAGTTTAAACTAATTGTAGAAAATTAATAATTATATTAAAAAAAACATAGTGATAAATAATAATAATATTAATATTATTAGAATTTGTATTTTGTATTTTGTATTTTTTTATAGGAAATTATAAGTTTTAATTGTGATAATGTAGAGTCTTCTGGTAAGCGGTGATTGTGCGGGTTGTGTTCCTCGAGCTAAGGTTGAGCTTGGAATTGAGGTAACCGGAGTTAATTTATTTTATATGCTTGTTTTGGAATGTAAGGTATTTTTCTAAGTCTCATTTTCATATATACTACTTGTATGTGTTTTGAAAAATTATGTGTAGGTTGAATATGAAAATTTATTCAGTGAAATAGTGTATTTTCCAATCTATGTATTTAAGTGGTTATTATTATTGGGATTGTTATTGTTGTGATGGTTATAATGTTTGTTGTGAGGTGATCTATATGGAATATAATTTAATAAATTGTTGTTTAAAATTTTAGTATTATATTATTTCTTCTGTTGTGGGATATGTTGGGTTGTGTGGAAGAGATTTAGGGTGAAATTGTGCCCATCGGCTCTCTCATATTCTGGCCGGATTTGAGTTGAGTGTTTTGGGCGGACACCTCACTGTTATGGTATTTTTGTGGTGGCACGGGAGGGGACAATATCCTTGAAGTGATAGCTAACCTTGGCCGGGTTACTAACACTGATGGGCTGATCCGCGTCCACAAGGAAATAAGGAGGAGCATGATGGATGAGTGGGGATGACTAATTGTTATGGTTATTATGTATTAATTGTTTTATTTGTGATTATTTCATTATTTCATTATTATTATTATATTAGTAACAAACCCGCTTCTCCGACTTTCAATCCTTTCTTGCATATTTGATAAATTAGTTTCGGTTACGGGGACTTTATGTCTCACCCTGTCATTATTAAATTTTTCAGGCGAGACCTCTAACCCTACTAGAGGACAAGGGAAGCAGTCAGAGGCATAGACGTCGTGAAATTCGTAGGCCTCTTTTTGGTATTAGTGTTGTACTGATTTATGTATTGCCATCATATGGCCCTCATATTTTGAAACACTACATTAACTATTTTGGATGACTGTTGATTTTCCGAAGGCCTATTTTATACCCTATCATATCATCGTGGATCCACAATTATATTTTGTGTGAAAATTGTTTTGTGTAGACCTTTATTGTAGGGGTTAATGTTGTAAGACTCGTGGGCTATTTAAACTCCTGTTCGATAATTGTGCCCTGAGTTATGGTTTCCTGTGATGGGTTTGTGGGAAGAACCTGTACCCTGGACCCCAAGGTGTGTTGTCTTGAAAAGAAAAATGGTTTTCCATAATTACCTATCGTGTGTTGTGAAATCAACATGATTAATTGTGTTAGTGAGAAAGGGTCTTTTCAACTCGAGTCACTCCACATAACTCGAGTCATGAGCTAGACAGCGAAACTTCATCTGATATAAAAATGCTAATATGACTCGAGTCATTTTATCTAACTCGAGTCATCCATATGTCAGTCGATTCTGTGTGAAATAAAATTACATAGGTAACTCGAGTTACCATGATTAACTCGAGTCATATTTTTTCACTTTGCTCTCTGTCTGGAAGTTTGCTGAGATAACTCGAGTCATGGTGAATAACTCGAGTTATGTTATTTCATAATTCTTCTCTGCCTTCTTAATCACTACAACTACAACTCGAGTCATTCCATGTAACTCGAGTTACCTGTATCAGACTTCAAAAATCTTCATTCTTGTAATCTGCATCTTCTTGGTTAATCTTTGGGTACTTCATATTATTGAATATTATTATTCCTAACTAAGTTTAATCAGTTTGCTTATGAGTTTCAGATATGATTAACCAGTTTTTAGATTTCAAATTATCATAAAGTAAAATACTATCAGACGCATTTAATGCTGAACCAGAGACGAAACATGAAAGTGGAAAATGAACGTCTGAGCAAGCATAAAGTATTTCAAACATTCTCAGACAACATTCTACCTTAGTCTCAACGGGCAAATCGAACAAAGAATGTCAACGGAGAATAACGGCTAATTTCAGAAGTATGAAGAGACGAAGTGAAGCCCAACTCAACAGATACATTTGTAAATCTCAACGGCTCATTAATTTCTCTTCAACGATCATTAATTGCAAGAATCTATAAAAGCTAGAAGCATTCAAGTCTCCAACCACCGAAACTCTGCGCATTCAATTAGCAATTAAGAGCATTTATTGTTTCTACTCTAAGAATTAATATCTTTGGATATATCAATCTTCAGTGATTATTAATATGCTCTTTTAGAGAGTTCTTTATTGATTATCCTCTTTGTAAGAATCTCAAAGTATTGGGACTTTGGGATTGGGTTATTTGATTACAACTTGTAATGGGGAGTAAGTTCTAGTGAGAGAATTACTCCATGAGTTACAGAGTGTGTAATCATTTGAGTTAGTGAAAAACCCGGAGAGTCTGGGGACTGGACGTAGGTCAAAGATTTGGACCGAACTAGTATAAATCCATTGTGTTCAATCTTTCTTACCCTTACTCTTTTCATCCCTGTTTCACACTTTACAAATAGAGCATTTTTGCGAGAAAATTTTATATCTCCAATTCACCCCCCCTCTTGGTGATATTCCGTCTTTCACTTTTGGCCATACAAAGCTTTAAACGAAGTCAGCTGATGCTCAAATAAATACTATTGTTGTGAACTACCACATCAACTGACGATGTGAATAAACTAAGACTCCTTCTCAGGGGTTGAATATCTCTCCTCTTCACCCATTTTAAAATTGTGAGGGGTAATAAGGGCTCCAAGGAAAAAAATTCGAGACCAAGGCGCTAAGATGCTACAAGTGGTATCAAAATCAGGTTCAGGTTGATGTGCCAGCGAGGATGCTAGGCCCTTAGGGTGGTGAATTGTGAAGTCTCACATTAGTTAATGATGGGAACAAAGGGTATCTTATAAGGTCTGGATATCTCTTGTAAAAATCTCAAAAATTACCGTATATTCAACTATTTTAAACATTTGATTGATTCATCAAATACTACCATGGTAATTAAAAAGAAGAAGACACCAATTACAAAGGTCTACCATAGTAGAACAAATTTGACCAAAACACTTACACTACAAAAAAAGGGCATTAGTAGCGGTTAAAATGGCCTATTTGTAGCGGTTTTAACCGCTACTAATGACATTTGTAGCGGTTAATCAAACCGCAACAAAATCAACTGTGGCAAACATATTTATAGCGGTTAAAAAACACCGCTACTCCATATATCATGATCGTGACTGTATGTGTAGCGGTTACAAATAACCGCCACTATATGAGGCCAGATTGACTCCTTGTTTGATCATTAGTCGCGGTTTTGAAACCGCTACAAATGGAGCTCGACTACGTTTGTAGCGGTTACATAACCGCAACTAATTATATTAAAAAGGAGCGCCAAAAGGTTTCAAAATTTGTATCGGTTACATGACCGTTACAAAATATTCCCGCCAATTTTTGGGAAAATTTTGGCGCCAATATTTGTAGCGGTTCTTAACCGCTACAAAAAACATCCCGCCATTTTTTGGGAAAAATTTGGCGGCAATTTTGAGTATTTAATTTTTGTAGCGGTGTGATACCGCTACAAAATATTGCATTTATTTTTTGCTGTTTGCACATGTTGTCGTATTTTTGTTCGTTTTTGTAGCGGTTTACTAACCGCTACAAATAGATGGAATTAAAAAAAAATTAATTAAAGTAATTAGTTAAATATTTTATTAATAATAATTTATATTTTTGGTGAAAATAAATTATATTAAAATATGATATTTGATTACATATACCGCTACAAAATATTGCATTTATGGCTACAAATAGATGGAATTAAAAAAATATATTAATTAAAGTAATTAGTTAAATATTGTATTAATAATAATTTATATTTTTGGTGAAAATAAATTATATTAAAATATGATATTTGATTACATAAGGTTAATACATAATAGAAAACAATGAGAATATGTAGAAAGTAGAAAGAATGTGTTAATTAAAATATAATTACTTCTACAAAAAATGTGTGTGAAGGTGGATCGAATAATATAAACGAGAAAGTAGAAAGAAAATGTAAAAAAATATGAAATGCACCTATAAAATAACAAAAGTTAGTATCAGCAGGGGTAGAAAATAAACATTAGATTTGATGCGGTTAAACGGCACTTACCCACTTCAAACACTTAACCTCTTTGAGAAAACGTAAAACTATGAGTAAATACGGAGAGAAAACATGGAGAAGCAGGAACTAAAGCATATTAAATGTGGGTGGGTGGGGGTATTTATTGTGATATCCGGCGAATCATTTTGTAGCGGTTTAGTTGTCAATTTTTGTAGCGGAGTCAGTTAGTAGCGGTTGGTGACACGTCATTAGTAGCGGTTTCTATTTGTAGCGGTTTTTTGTTGGTTTTGTAGCGGTTTTATGACAACTACAAATATTATTGTGGTTTTTTTTTAAAACAAAAAAGATTACAGATTAATACATTGCCTAATCTTTTCTCTCAATCTTCGTCACCATCCCTACAAAGAAAGTTTGGATAAAATGTTGCGTGTGAGTTGAATATGTTTGAACACAAATAAAACTTTGGTTAAATGTTATTATTTCATAAAACATATATTAAAAAACTTACCGAACTATAGGTAAATTGTCATCGCCGTCTGGGAAGAAGTTTTCGAAACTGGCTAGCTGGAACGGCTCACAAACATAGGTGACGTTATCACCATCACCCATATCGTAAAGGTCCTGAGGCTTTAAGTGAACCACCATATTCCAATCCACGTGCCTCTCATCGGCGACATAATAAACATGTTGGGCCTCTGAGGCAAGAATATATGGCTCGTCATCTTCAGACAGATCAGTGTGAATAGGCCGGGAGAAATTCACCGATGTGATGCCTAAGTCGTCAGTCGTGAGTCCTCGGGGCGTTGTCGTATTCGCCCACAAACACTTGAACAGCGTCACGGGGAAAAGGCCTTGGTAAGTTATCTTGACCACATCAAGCAGCTTTCCATAATACGGACATCACCGAACCGTATGTTCCCATCACCGTCGCTTCGCATAACTCTCGTCCCAAACGTGCCATATACACCCGAGTTTTGGGTCAGCAATCCCTGATCTCGTGAAACGGTGCAAAACTTGAAACCATTGACATTGTATGCCGTAAATCTTTTGGCGTGGTCAAGCGGGCCGAGTGCGAGAGCCCTGAATTCTGGTGAGTGCGGGTTGTGGTAATTCATTATTCTCCTCTTAAACCAACTGGGGAATTCTCTGTGGACCTTTCTATCAATTTTAGAGGATGTCTGCTTACGGATCCTCAGTTGACGCTTCACATGACTCCTGAATTCCCTGCAATTAAACATGCAATGACGAGCATGAAATTTGAGTATAAAATGTAAGAAAATATATAGGAAAGCATATATATATATATGTGTGTGTGTGTGTATGTGTGTGTGTGTGGAATCCTTACTGAAGGTACGGTTCAACTTTAGTGCAATTGATCAAGACATGTCTATGTGCTTGAATATTCTCAAGTGCCGTGAGTTTGAAATTCTCACTTCTGCCAACTGGTTTATCAACACGAGGGACTAACAACTCGTTCCGATGGACTCGCTCGGGACAATCATCAACACGAGGGTGTCGGTTGAATGACGTCTCAATGTCATCAAAGTACCTGGAACAAAAATACAAGACCTCATCCCCAATATAGCCTTATGCTATTGAACCTTCAGGCCACGCCTTATTCCTCACGTAAGACTTTAGTTTCCCAAGAAACCTATAAAGTAATGAAGGGAAAATATCGATACATCAATGGTTAGACGTGGGACTAGGGAGTAATATAATGCTAAAGTAATTAATTTTAAATGAGTACCTCTCAATAGGATACATCCATCGGTAGTGAACCGGGCCAACAAGCTTTGTTTCGTGAACAAGGTGTACGTCGGAGTGAACCATGACCGTGAAGAATGACGGAGGAAAGATCATCTCCAAATGACACAACGTAAGAATGATTTTTTTGCAGCCGGTCGAGCTCCTCCACAATCAAAACATTGGAACACAACTTCCGAAAGAAAGTACAAAGCTCGACCAAAACGATCGACACATCCAGTGGCAGCGTATTTTTGATGGCCAGCGGAAGTAATTGTTGCATAAGCACATGTGAGTCATGACTCTTCAGCCCAGTGACCTTTCGAGCCTGCACGTCAACACATCGTGAAATGTTGCTTGAATACCCGTCAGGAACTTTTATCTTCTTCAATGTCGCGAGGAAGATTTCCTTATTCGGTTTTGTCAGGGTGAATTTTGCCGGTTGAAATCTATCATGCTCATCCGGCCATGCGTCTCCTTGAACTCTCCCGTAAATCTTTCCTTGTTTGAAGATGATCTTTTGACTTGCCTTGTTTGTTAAGAAATGTCTACAACACATTGTTGCACATATTTTTCTCAATGTGCATGACATCCAGACTGTGTCGGAGCAAATTATCTTTCCAATACGGAAGAGTGAAGAAGATGCTTATCTTCCGCCATTGCTGGGGCTCAAAACCAGAAGCCCCGGCAGTCTTTGTGCCGGCCTTTGTTGCATCGTCTTTTTTCCCATACTCAAATTCAACATCCACAAGCTACTCTATGATTTCTACACCGGATAAATTCCGAGGAGGTCCTCTTTTTCCCGTTGCCCATTGAAATGATTGCGTTGCAACCTAAACCTGTGCGCACCATCGAGAAACCTCCGATGACCCATGAAGCACCACTTGCAACTGTGGGGAAGGCGCACTGAGTCAGAGTCAAAATTACAAGCCAGACACGCAAGGTTGGAATGCACATTCCACCCGGATAATGTTCCCAGTCCAGGGAAGTCACTGATAGTCCACATCAACGCCGCACGCAAGTTGAACAGTGTCTTCTCGTGCGCGTCATATGTCTCGACGCCAACATTCCATAACTCCACTAACTCCTTGATAAGCGGTTGGAGATACAAATCAATGTCATTTCCCGGTGCCTTTTTGCCTGGAATGATCATGGACATAAAGAAAGAGCTCTGTTTCATACACATGCAAGGCGGCAAGTTGTAAGGTATCAAAACAACTGGCCATATATTATAGCTTGTGCTAAGATTCCCAAACGGATTAAAACCGTCGGTCACCAAAGCAAGACGAACATTTCTCGGGTCCTACGCAAAATCAAGAAAGTCTGCGTCGAACGCTTTCCAAGCTTCAGCATCCCGTGGATGTCTGAGTTTACCATCTTCGCTCTTGTCAGCTTCATGCCACCTCATATGCTCAGCTGTCTTAGACGACATAAATAGTCTTTGTAGGCGAGGTTTTAAAGGAAAGTACCTTAAAATCTTTGCGGGTTTCTTCTTTCGCTTCTTTCCTTCAAAGCTGTCCTAAACCTCGAAGTGTGACACTTCTTACAAGTCTCCTCCGAGCATCCTCTCCCCAATAAAGCATACGGTCGTTGGGACAGCATCGATTTTTTCGTAGTTCAGGCCTAATGTTGATTACCTTCTTGGCCTCGTAGAAGGTTGTGGGAATGTCCGAGTAGGGAAAGCATCTCGTAGTAATTCCAAAGAACATCGACATTGCCTTATCGGTGATCCCACACAAGCACTTGATATGGTACAATTTGATTAGAAAAGATAACAACCTTGATACAAAGGATGATCGCTTTCATCCATTAGGGCGAAAAATTCTCAAGAAAAGATAATTTTGAGTTGTTGTCTTGAACACCAAAACCTTGATCATTATCGGTGATCCCACACAAGCACTTGATATGGTACAATTTGATTAGAAAAGATAATTTTGACTATTTTACAACCTTGATACAAAAATCATCATCCATTATGGCGAAAAATTCTCAAGCCGCATCATTCCCGAAGAAAACCGGTTCGGACCTTGAACACGCCGTGAAGTTGTCGTCTTGAACACCGAAAGCATCGTGAACAGCTTCATTAACCGGATCATGTTGATGTACTTGATTTGCTACTTGTGAGGTTTGAGGAAGATGATCCCCATATCTCATACCACGTTTCTCACCATGAACTTGCCAGAATGTATATCCTTCTGGGAAAGGCTTGATAAGAAGATGTTCCATAGCGCCTTCTCGCGTTTGCCACTTCTTAAACTTGCATCTACAACAAGGACACACAATTTTGCCATTAATGCTAGCGTGAGAGAAGGCGAAATCTAAGAAAGTTTTCAATCTCGCTAAATATACAGAGAACCTGCGCGGTAGCTTGATCCATAACTTATCCATTTGTAGTTAACAAAGCTAGGATACAATATAAATGTAGAGAGAATGTTTAATTACCTTCACAACAGCACCTGAGATGTTTAAATGCAACATGGAAACACTTTGTAGCGGTTTATTAACCGTTATAGCAACCGTCACAAATATGAAAATTCACTTAGTCGCGGTTCTTTAACAGCTACAAATTTTGAATTCAAAATCCCGCCAAAATTCAGTCGCGGTTCTTAAACCACCACAACAATCGCAACAAATTAGCGATTTTGAATTCAAAATCCCACCATATATTTGTCGCGGTTGGTGAACCGCTACAAAATTATAGCCGTTTGAATTTAAATTCGTGTTGACCGCGACAAATGTTGGTACTATTTTAATCACAGGAAAATTCAAATTTGTGGCGGTTCTCTCAACATAACCGCTACAAATGTTTATTTATTTCACAATATCAATTTTATTTGAGAAAATTACTTTTTATTCCCTTCATATTAACTCCAATAATTTTTTTACAATATCTATTTTATTTAGCTATACTAAATTTTATATTGTACGTTATATATTATAAGTAACATTAAGAACCTAATATAAATGGAATATAAGTATTGAAATATTACTCCAAATAAAAATGTCAACAAGCCAAATAATATAAAAAAGAAAACAAACATCCAGCGGTTCAAAATAAAAACTAACTATTAGGAGCCTGATGATCAGGTCCTGTCTCGGGGGGCTCGTGCACGACCGGAGGTAGCATCGCCTCGTCATCGCAAGAGGAGGACGCCGAATTTGATCCTCGTAGATGGAAGGATGGAGGGGAGGGGAAGGGGAGGTAGGGGGAATCATCGTCGCTGAACGAAGGGGAAGGCTCGGGAGATGGAAACCGTTTGCCAGGCATCAACTCAGTCAAGGCATCGTGAACAGCATCCCAGGTATGCCTCTGACTCAAGTACCAACGGTCATATCTCTCTTGCCGTCGCCTTCTCTTGGCATCATTTGCGGCCTGCTGTGCAGCAATCTGCTCGGGAACCTTCGCGGCAATGATCTCATCAACCTCTGCCGGTGGTGGCCTTCTCGAGCCAGAGGTGCCGACCTCAGAGCCGGAGGCCTTGCCGTACACCATTCTAGGCCTAGCGCCTAATCCCATACCCTTGACCCGGCCAAGATGCTCTTTTGGGCCCACAGCAGCTTTCAAAGAGGTTGTAGGATCCATGACCCCTTTGTGACTCGGGGGCCGCGACGCTCGCAGATCAACCCGGCTCGCTCAATCGGGCCGACACGCATTTCGAGATAACATTAATCAAACTATATTTAATTCAATTTAAATATACAACATTAACTATATAAATAATTTTTTTGTGACTTACTAATATCTCCTCTGCTAACTCAGAAGTCGGCGTCCCATCACGGTGTCTATGGGTGCGTGTGAACAACTGCCCATAGTCTGTCTGACGGTTCTCCTTCCGAGCCTTCTCTTGCTAAAAGAGTTAAAAGAATATAAACTTTATTATTTCAAAAACAAAACAATCATCTTTTAAACCTAAAATTAATTGATCTTTCAACATACCATCTCACTGTAGGTCACGGCAAACGTCTTGGTTCCTACCATGTGATGGACCCTCTGATGTAACCGGTTTCTGGTGTTCCTCTGCGACAGGGCCTACAAGGAGCAGCAAACAAAATGTTAAGTGAAATTATTTATAGGTTTAAATGATTTCTTGTAACCTATATTTCAAGTGTATTTAAACTATAAACTAAGTTAAACTATTAAATAATTTAAACCAAATGTAAAAAATAAATTAATTTAATCAATATTTATATTTTAAAACTATACTCAAACAAAATTAATTTAAAGAAATTTGTCACAATAAATTAACTCATGTTTAAAAAAAAACTTAAACTACGATTAATAAAAAACGTACTCCGTCCATCCGGACCCCTCCGATAGTGGACAAAACCCGCCCAAATCATTTGTGTCCACGCCATCCGGGACGTTCTCGATCACCGCCGCAGAGGCATAGTCGAATCTCCATTCGCGCGTTGTAGAGATAACCCTCCGGCTCTTTCACCCTCCCCTTTTTCATGAGTACGTACCTCTTATGGATGGCTCGCACGTTAAACTTTTTTCGTATCATAATTTAGTTAGTAATTAAGTAAGAAATGAATAAATACATAAATAAACCACAACTTATTACTATTAATATTTGAATTAAATTAAACAACATAAGTTCAACGATCGCATTAAACGCTTTGTCCTTGTTCTCTGGCAGAATCTTTTTCCAATCGTGGAAAAAGATCAGAAACCATGCCCAATTCCTACCAAATTCTGACAGGAATCGGTTCATCAGATGACCACAATTGCCGATCGGCTGGTCCGTGTCCGTGTTCCAGGGGACTATGACGCGAAGGTTGTCCATCTGAGTGACCGCGGCAACATCCAGCGTCCTTCTGCTGATGTTCCCATGTTCATCTGCACAATTATAAACACATTGTTGTATTGCATTTAAATAATTTCAAATTACACGTAAGAAATTTAAATTTAATTTTTTGACAAAAAATTGATTATATTTACCTTCGACATCCACCACAAATCCGGTGGAATGCGAAGACGACGGTCGGGGGTTCCCCTGGTCCCGCTCATTGTCCTCATCGAGAAACCACTCCGCCTCGGCTATGGGAATCTCAATATGGATCTCCAGATTTTGGTCCACGGCGATCAGCGACAGACTTGCACCCTGTTCTCCCCCTACGATCTCTAGGTTTGGGATTTCCTCATCTGCAAAGAGGTCATCAAACTCCCTCCCCTCCACCCGAGGGGGTGGAGGGGGGATATTTACAGGCCCTCACCCTCTCGTTCGGCCCCCTGTACTACTACTGCCCCTTATAGGCCTTCTCTCCCGATCAAAAACTTTCTCTTTTCCCTTATCTTTAGAAACCATGATGTCGAAAGGTACAAGTTGAAAGGTTAAAAGGTTAAAATTCAAAACCTTGCGTGCAGGATTTTTAAAATGAGAGGAATAGTTAAAAAAAACCGCTACATTTGTAGCGGTTCTTAAGTATAACCGCGACAAAATCATAAAACTTGTTGCGGTTTAGGCAAAACCGCAACAAAAACTGTGACAACTTTGCCTCGTTCTTCGAGATAACTTTCGTGGTTACAGAACCGCGACAAACTTGAGCCCCTTGCTATTCAAACGAGCCCTTTCCTATTCTGTAGCGGTTATAGCTTAATTGCTACAAAGTTACTTTTGTGGCAAAAAAATCCAAACTATTTGGTTTGTCAGTCAAACCAATTAGTTTGGTGAAAATATTTAAAATAATAGAAATTTCAATTAATTTATTTATCTTCTTAAGTTTCCCAAAACACTCGAAAGTAATAAATTAGGAATAATTAGTTTACAGAAAATAGTCTAACATGCACGTGAAGATTCACATTCAGTATAGGCACCAATCTCCCTAGAAACACTCAATGACTCATTTTGATCAGAGATATTTTACAGAGAGAAAGGTGGCTATAATGAAAAACAATCTTCGGTGCTCGTTGGACTATCTTCAGAAGAGTAGAAGTCTTCACGTCAGAGAAAAAACGAAATTTGGATTGTCACTGAAGGAACTATCTCGGCCAGAAAGAAGAGTGAGGCAAATATCTGCAGCTATAATCTCTCGACATAAGAGATGATAACTGCAGATATCTGCATGTCTTCGACTACTCAGTCGAGAAAGTTCATTCAGCGACAACGCAGATTTTGTATTTTCTGAAAATTTATAATTAGCCGTACGGACAGATTAATTATATATAACATAAATATTTGTAGCGGTTAATGGACAAACCGCTACAAAATGATATTATCTGATGCGGTTGTAGCTTCGCTTCCCAACGACCGTGACAAAACACTGTCGTTCCGCTATCCTGTAGCGGTTTCTTTCGTATAACCGCTACAGAATTACAGCGACAAAGTTCGCACCATTACCCGCCAAACATTGGCGCCAAATTTGTAGCAGTTTTTCCATAAAACCGCAACAAATTTTGCGCCATGGAGATTCGCGCCATAACGCGACAAGGTAGCGCCATATTTGTAGTTGTTTACTTTATAGTAACCGCTACAAATATCTCAGCAAACATTAATTTGTTGCGGTTCATTAAAAAACCGCTACAAAAACCCGAAAAATAATGATTTTGTAGCGGTTATTTAGGACCGCAACAAATGATAATTTTTTTTGTAGTATTAAAGAATGACGAAGGTACTAAAAGAAAGACGTTAGTCTATCATGGTTAATAAATGGGTTAAGGTACTAAACTAACCTTCAATTTTTTTTTTATCAAAAGTGGAAAAATAACCATAAAATATTTTTTGGAGGAAAAGTAATCATAAACTTTGAAAATTTAGGCAAATAGTGTCCATATTGTTCATTCCAAAAATACCTTAAAAATGTGCACTAATTCTTCCATAAATATAAAAAAACACTCAAATTTATAATGCAACCACAAAATCAACTTTTAATAAGTATTTCTAAGTCACTAGTAACCAATTAGTAATGTTTCTACCAATAATTTACTCTACAAACTAAGATCCCTCTTCTCTTACTTAGGCTTTGTTTGGGAGTTCCATTTTGGAGGGAAAGGAAAGGGAATGGAGGGTTTTGGTAGTCCCTTCCTTGTATATATCAAGGGAAGGGACTACCAAAACCCTCCCTTCCCTTTCATTTCCCTCTAAAATGGAACTTCCAAACAAAACCTTAGGGTTCAATCACTACAAACCTAAAGCGTAAAACTTTAACCTTATTCGACAAAGTAAACTGATTAAATGTAAGTATTTACTTACCGATACAATTCTATGACACTCCTATTTATTGGAAATCCATGTACTTGCTTCAAGGTCTAACATTCAAACTTACTTTGCACCCAATAAAATTTGTACTGATGGAAATCTCTCATTGAGTAGAAAAATATTTGGAAAATATGTATTATAGTTTGATGATTTTATGAGGAAGAAATGAAGGTCAAATGTATTCCAACCTTTTAATGGAGGTTTGGAGTGTTGCACGGCGAAAGGAAAGACGAAGGACCACATGAAGTGCCGCTGTCTCGGGGGGGAAATATATCAAGGGGCATAGGCCCCACCTTGGTTTTTTTATTTTTTATCT
The DNA here is from genome assembly GCA_019022615.1 of Acacia melanoxylon. Lineage (NCBI taxonomy): Eukaryota > Viridiplantae > Streptophyta > Magnoliopsida > Fabales > Fabaceae > Acacia > Acacia melanoxylon. The sequence goes on from JAFJYJ010000027.1 coordinate 6,840,335, forward strand.
ACTCTCTTTCTTTTCTTTTTCTTTCTTTTTCTCCTTTCCTTTCTTTTATTATCCCTTTCCTTCTTATTTGATTTTCCCCCTAATTAGTCTTCTTCTTTTTTTTTGATCAATTCTGGCTATATTCAATACTGGAAGCGAGGCTATTACAATCAAACACAAAGCATACAAACCGAAAGCTTTAGGAGCAGGAAATCTACGACAATGAAATGACAAGAGAATCAAAAACAACTACAAGGGATCAACCATATACAAGTAAAAAAAAACTAAACAACTGCCGAGAGGATGCAGCGACTATATTAGATCAACCAAGATTAAGGATTCTGGGCTGCTCTGAGGCATAATCTCGGTGACGTCCGATGCTCTTTCTATCTTCTTCCAGCAACTGAGACAAAGAAGGTAAGGGTATTCCTACCCACCCTATTGGGCACACCTCCTTATTAGTAGATACAGAAAGACAATCTGCTGCTCGGTTCCCCTGACGAGGAGTAAAGTGAACTGAAAAACTGGGTTCAGATTTAAGAGCAAGACGGATGTCCTCGGTGATACCATAAGATTGCCATTTACCTAAATTCTGTTGATATTTTTTCACATGGCATTCAAGAGTCTAGTTGTCAGTCTCAAATATGACATTTTTGTTCCCCAGGTCATGAGCAATCATCAAGGCTCTCTTCAATGCTAGGGCTTCAGTCATGAAAGCTGATATCGACTTGACCTTGTCAGCAAAAATCCACTGGGCATGACCCCAATGATCACGACATACTAGTCCAATCGCAGCATAGGAGTCACGGAAGGAGCCATCCAAATTTACTTTCAATTAATGCTTATTAGGAGGCTTCCATCGGACTACTTGTTTTGATAGCTCACAAGTTGCATCTTCTTGGCACTTCGAGAAGTTTACATTCCAGTGACAAACCAATGCCTAGTTCGCTTTCTCAATCACCGCTATAGGGTCTGGATGCACACCATTAAAAACCTGATCATTTCTTCCCTTCCAGATGTACCATAACAGCCAACTTATAGAAGCAATATCATATTCAGAGAGAGGGAAAGTCGGATGCATTATGGAGACCCACCACTGTTTAAAACTATGGATATTATTGAGATCACTTTTGATTGATAATTGACTTCCAAACCATACGCATCTCACCCATTGGTAATGAAAGAATAGATGCTCCAGAGTTTCACGTGTTACTAGGCATATTCGGTACAACTCCATGGGTCACCTCCGTCGTATAGTCAAAGCATTATTTGTAGCCAGGGAATTGGTCAGGCACCGCCATATGAAATTCACAACTCTGGGGATTGCTTTAATTTTCCAGGTTTTCTTCCACACTTCACACGGGATCGGAGCAGATGTACCAGCTGGTTGAGGGTACACCGTGGGGGAGACTGGTGTCAGGTGATACCCGAGTTTGACACTATAGATCCCATTAGTGGCCAACGTCCACCTTAATCGATCCTCTTGAGGCATCCTTGGTAACAAGATCATGGCAATAGATTTCTGGTACGATCGTCGATCTTGTTCCTGATACATGTGAGATCCCAGCTTCTACTATTAGCAGCTATAAGGGAAACAACATGTTGGTTGGATTTTTTGAGTCTAGCATCGTCAATAGTCAATTTCAAGTTGGGGAGAAAGGGGATCCAATTGTCCTTCCAGATTCGGGCAGACTCCCCATTGCCGATTTGCCAGCATAAGTCTTTCTTAATGAAATTTCTCCCTTCTAAAATACTTGACCAGCACCACGAAGCTTTATGACCTTTCTTAGCATCTAGGAAAATGCCATTAGGAAATTAGAGGCATTTAAGGACTTGCACCCATAGGTCATGCGGATTTTGAGTTAGACGCCAAGTTGTCTTTGCTAGAAGAGCATTATTGAACTTGATAAAGTCTCGAAAACCCATACCCCCTTCAGCTTTAGGCCTTGTGAGTTTATTCCACACCACCCAATGAGTCTTATATTGTCCCTCCCACCAGAAGTCTGCCACCAAACTATTGAGAGTTTTACAAGTTTTGACTGGGAATTTAAAGCATGTCATAGGAAATATGGGCATAGCATTTATGACAGCCTTAATCATGACCTCTCTTCCAGCAAATGATAAGTGCTTACTACTCTAACCAAGAGCCTTTTTTCCAATCTTCTCACGGACATAAGCAAGCGCCTGATGTTTGGTCTTCCCCCAAACACTCGGGATACCCAGATATTTGCCTTGATCCAAGCTTTCACCGATGCCAAGAATAGTACAGATATCTTTTCTGACAGGTTGCGGGGTTTTATTTGAGAAAATAATGCTTGATTTTTCTAGATTTGCTGATTGGCCTGATGCTAAGCAATACTGGTGTAGAATATCCGCCAGGACCTGACAATTTTGAATATCTGCATTCATAAAAAATAGGGCATCATCAGCGAAAAAACTATGCAAAAGTATTGGGTAATTATTGCTTAGTTTAATACCAGCTAGGTGTCCCTGTGTCATAGCTTTGTTAATCATACATGAAAGCACCTCCAGAGAGAATATAAATAGATAAGGAGATAAAGGGTGACCTTGTCGCAATCCTCTACCTGGACTAATTGAAGCTATTTTCTCCCTTGCAATACACAAATTGAGGTGAACTGATTCCACACAATTCATAACGAGGTTAACCCACTTCTGAGAGAATCCAAATTTTAGCAAAACACTCCTCCAAAAATCCCATTCAACCCCATCATAGGCCTTACTCATGTCCATTTTTAAGGCGAATTCAAACCTGTTACCAGTTTTCCTTCGTCTTAGATAATGGAACAGTTCATGGGCTATGATGATGTTATCTTGAATTAATCGGCCTGGGACAAAGGCGCCCTGGTTAGGAGAGATGCATTTATCCAGGAAACACTTCATTCTATTGGCCAGAACTTTAAAAATAATTTTATATGAAAAATTACATAGGCCAATGGGGCGGAAGTGAGCAACTGATTCAGGTTTGTCAATCTTTGGGATAAGAGTAATATTTGTTCCATTCAATGGGAGACTCATATCAAAAAATTCTCTTACCATCTTGACTGTAGAGTCCCCTACCTCATCCCATGAAAATTGGTAAAATTTACCTAGGAAACCATCTGGTCCAGGGGCTTTAGAGCCACCTAGCTCAAATACTGCTAGTCAAACTTCCTCACGCGTTACAGGGCGAAGGAGAAGTTCATTAGAGACTTCATCAATTCTCGTTTCAACTGAGTCCAAAGCAGGTGAAAGATGTCTAGGTCCTGAAGGAGAAAACAGGTTAGTGAAATACTCTGTAAACATAGTATTTATAGTACCTTTGTCCCGCGTCCATACACCATTATCATCTTTGATGCTCAATATAGAGTTACGTCTTCTCGACCAGGGTGGTTAGATGGAAGAACTTTGAGTTTTTGTCTCCAGATTTGAGCCAAGAGATGCGGGATCTTTGCCACCAGTAATTTTCTTCTTGGTCCATTAGCTCCTCTATTTTTTGGAGAAGAGCTACTTCCTCCCTTTTATAGTCATCTGTTTGATAGCCCTGACGAACAGTCGCTAGACAAGACTTCAAAACATCCATAATCTTTTTAACCGTTATTTTGGCTTTTGAGAAAGAGTTTCGTACCCTGATTTTTCATTCTGCAAATCTCTATTTGAAATTGCTTCACAACATTGATTGAAGGCATTGTCGTTCTTACAAAACTTTCCTATCAATAGGCCCAAAATAAATGCAATCTAATCAATAACTATTTAATTGCACTCGAAATCTGCCTCAGGAAACTCGTCATGATCATTGACTGCTTTCTTTCTTTTTTCACTCGCCTTCTTCTTCTCCCGGACGAGACTCTCATTGTGGTTCAATAATCAATAATCGACATGGTATGACAACTAGGGCCAAGTCTGGGATTATTAAGCCCAAACTTCCTTTTGTCGGATCCACTCAATTAGATAGTCGTGCTCCACTGAAATCACAAACGATGACAGAACCATCATCAATTCGAGAAGCTCTCACATCACCACACTAGTTCAATGCTATGTGTGAAGATATGAAGCCTTGTTGCGAAATCAGACATTGTCCTTGGTTCCTTATGCAAATAAGAAGTGAATTGACAATAAATGGGTGTTTAAGACGAAGTATCGAGTTGGTGGGTTGTTTTTAAAACACAAGGCAAGGCTAGCAGCTAAAGGGTTTCAGCAGGTGCCTGGCATTGATTTCAGTGAGACATACAATCCGGTTGTGAAATCCACAACGATTTGAGTTATCTTATCAATCGCTATAATGTTCAAATGGGCAATTCGATAATTAGATGTAAAAAACGCGTTCCTAAATGGGTTTCTCAAAAAAGAAGTGTACATGTGCCAACCAGAGGGATTCACCAATCAACGACGGCCTACTCATGTGTGCAAGTTGATTAAAGCGATTTATGGTCTTCGGCAAGCACCAAGAGCCTGGTTTGGTCGTCTGAGGTACACTCTTCTTAACTGGGGTTTTCAAAATCTAAAGAGTGATATTTCATTGTTCATGTTACAAACCCACAATCTTACTATCTTCATTTTGGTCTACGTTGATGACATTTTAGTTACGGGAAACAACCATGTATATGTGGACAAGTTTGTGCAGCAACTGAATTTAATTTTCTCTTTAAAAGACTTAGGTCCACTTTATTACTGGGTTTGGAGGTGTACATAGATGCTCAGGGAATTTTCTTGCACCAGACCAAATATATGTTAGACCTACTTAAAAAATTTGGTATGAGCAATTGTGCTTCGATACCAACTCCAATGGTTACTAGCTGTTCAATTTCTACGTTAGATGGTGACTTACTAGAGAACCCCACTAAGTACAAACAGGCAATAGGGTCACTATAGTACCTTACCACCACTCGTTCAGATATATCTTATGTAGTAAATAAACGTAGTTAGTTTCTGGCTCAACCTAGGACCATTCACTATCAAGAGGTTAAGAGAATATTTAGGTATCTTAAAGGTACAAGTGATTTTGATCTACATATTAAACCATCGTCTAATCCTCAACCTCAGTTAGTAGCTTATACAAACGCAGACTGGGCATGTGACTTTGATGACAGAAAATCTATGGGTGGAATGTGTGTTTACTTAAACAAGAACCTTGTTTCTTGGTCTTCAAGGAAACAAAGAGTGGTTTCTAGGTTCAGTGCTGAGTCAGAGTATAGATCCCTTGTTGATGGTTCTACAGAAATTACATAGTTGCATTCATTGTTATGTGAAATAGGCTTGTTTCTCAAGAAACCTTCAATGATTTGGTGTGACAATTTGAGCGCGAAAGCGTAGTTACAAATCATGTTCAACATGCTCGTAGTAAGCATATTGAGGTGGATATACACTTCATTAGGGATCTCATTTTGGCTAGTCTAACTGACATTAGATATGTCCCTTCTACACATCAAATTACTGATTGCCTTTCAAAACAATTGTCACAATCACAATTCCAATATTTCAGAGACAAACCCGGTTTAGTGGTGGTACCCTCTTGTTAGCGGAAAAGTATTAGAAGAATGTAAATATGATTGTATTATTCATTGCTAATTGCTAATGGTCTTGTACTAGTGGTCCCGGTGGTCCTGCATATTAGTGCCCACACCTTGCATTTTGTTATGTGCATAGATTATGTAAATCCTGCTGATATTGTATAGGATATTTAGCTATGTACGTGTCACTGTATTATAGGCTATGTTAGAGAATTCCCAACTGTAATTATTCTTCTAGAATTGTGTATTGTTGCCTATAAATATGAATGAATTGCTGGGCATGATTCGTGTCTCAGTATTACACAATACAGTATATTTTCTATCTAGGTTTTAAGAGGAGGAATCGACAAGTATAAACAAACTTGGACTAAGGTAAGGGACGGTTATTGTTGTTACTGATCATGTTGGTGATGTTGTTAATGGTTGATTATATTGTTTTTGACTTTTTGTAAATGTGGGAAGCATGGAAAAGAAGGGGAGATGCTGGAAAAATTTTAAGAAATAATAGAAAGTAGGATTAGAGAATTAATCAAGGTTAAATGGATAATTAGGGGTGGGAAAGTAGTAGTCAATGGAATAAAATGTTGAAAATCATATTTTCTCCCTACCAATGCATTGTGGTCTGAACTAGGTGTGGATTTAGAGTTGGAATTCGACTCATTCGAGGCTTTCAATGTATTTAAAATGAAATTTTGTGTACAGTACAAGTGAGAAACCAAGTTTGGAAGCATTAGACGCTAAAATGGGAATTTCTGTTTAGAAAGCAACCCATATGTTTCAATCTTGAGAAGTTTATGGGGAAGAAAGTTTCTTTTCATCCATTTGAGAGTTTAAAATTGGGCTCTACTTGCAAAATTAAGGGGTAGTAGTATGTTAGATTAATTTTTCACGTTAAGGAGTTAAAAATGAAAAGTAGAGGTTGAAGAATTAAGTTGGCAAGTAAGAATAGTTTTGAGATGCTATATAAAATAACACATGTGCATAGCAACTCAACTGGCAAAGGCTTGCACTTAATTAAATTTGGGAAAAAATTTGCGATGGAATGATTCCAAATTAAATTAAATCAATTAAGAATGACTTTGAGAAATATTTTCATTGAATAATTTATTCATGATTGAAGTTCAAAAATACAATCAAAGGCTAAAGTACTACTAATACAATTCTATATACTTGATTTAGATTTTTTTTTTAAAAAAATCTGTTTTATCAATTTATTGTTTAGCATTTTTCATTTTCAAAATATTGTTTACTTATGAATTCAATTTTTTTTAAAAAAAAAAAAATTAAAATACAGTGAAACCTTCACCAATCAGCCAAATATTTCATAAAAACAGGCATACACACACACATATCACCTATATTTAAAATTTGTTGCATATCATATGTGCTACTGCGAATTATAAATTTTCAAGTTTATACTTGTAATTTTTCTGTCTTTGTACTATGTGTTTTTGTCTATATTTATAATATATGAAAGTAAATTTTTCAGAATACGAAAACAGAGAGTGAAGGCAAGTGAGAGAGGGACTATTGTGTGTGCCAACAAAATGTACTGTGTGAACATGCACGGGCACACATATACAATGCTCTTTGAAACTATCAAAACATCTTAATATCAAGAATACCTTTTATAACTGAGGCAGCATTATCTTGTGTCGTCAGTAAAGATGACAATTCAAATTGTCCGAGGTAACAACTACTTTGAACTAAGTTGTCTTAATTCTAGTATGACGTGTAAAGTTTTCTATAATTTCATGCTTAAATATTAAGTAATAAGAACATGAACAAGGATCTTAAGAATGTTAGTTCCCTATGTGTTTTGATGATAATCGACAATTGTAAACGCAAATTAAAATGTGTTTTGGTAAGTTGAGAAACTTGCTATCAAGTGAATACTCGAGTATTGGTTTCAATACTCAAGTATTGAGTTGACAGAAAATGGCTCACTGTCACAAAGATGAGCAAAACTCAAGTATTCCCATGAATACTCAAGTATTGAGGTTCTGAGAAGCATTCCAAGTTTTTCACAATGAGTCAATACTCAAGTATTGGTTTGAATATTCGAGTATTGATCATACGGAGACTTTTTCACTAAAAGGCAAAATTGTCAATACTCAAGTATCCATTTGGATACTCAAGTATTGGTTACGAAAGTCACCAAAGTATTTCAACATGTGAATACTCGAGTATTGGTTTGAATACTCAAGTATTGGGCTAACGAAAGTTTTCAAACTTTACACATGTTTATGAATACTCAAGTATTGGAATGAAAACTCAAGTATTGAAATGACAGAGACTTCACAAGTATTCAAAACAGTTCAATACTCAAGTATTGAGTTGAATACTCAAGTATTGGCCATACAGAAAGGTTTGCTATTTCCAAGTGATTTGAATACTAAAGTATTAAAGTGAATACTCAAGTATTGACTTGGAAAAGATTTCACAAAGGTTTTCAAACAAATTGAATACTCAAGTATTGAGTTGAATACTCGAGTATTGGGCATACAGAGAGCTTGACTCTTTTTCAAATGTTTTGAAAACTCAAGTATTGATTTGAATACTCAAGTATTGAGGTTTTGGACTTAAACTTATTTTCACATAAAAAGTTCAAAACTCGAGTATTGGTTTGAATACTCGAGTATTGACATTATTCAAAGACATGGTCCAAAGCTCAAAACTTGAAGTTCTTCTCTGGAAGAGGAATACTCGAGTATTGACATGAATACTCAAGTATTCACATTAGTGCACAGTGACATACTCAAGTATTGAAGAACATACTCAAGTATTGGTCGCGAGTTTTGAAAATCAAGTTGAATGAATTTGTGAAAACTTCTTTATTTAATCCTAATACTTGTCATTATTATTCTCTGATATTCCCACCTATGTTTAACCACTTTGTTAGCGAGTTTCAGCTTGTTTAGAGGAGATTAAATGAAGATTTAAAGCAAAAGCAAAAAGCATGTCAGAACATTAAATGCTAAACCCAGAAAGTTGCATACTTTTGGGTAATCCCTCTGCACACGCTTACAAAGGATTAATGTCTACCTACACATCCATGTAGCTGCTATTCCAACGGATTAATATTCAAGAAGTCAACTCGAAACTTCAAAAACTGGATTAAGTGAAGAGTAGAGAGAGAAAACTCAAAAATGCCTCCAAATGACTAGATTAATACACCAACGGTCATAATGGAGCTTGCAATGGATCTTTAATGCTCTCTTAGTATAAATAGAGTAGCATTCAATTTCTCTCAACAACTAAGACTGCAAAAAACGAAAATCATTCAAGTTTCCAACTACTCTTGAGTTTTTTTGTGTAAAGTATCTGTTGATACATTAGAGCTTCAGTGTTTATTTCTATCCACTCTTAGAGAGAGTTTCTTACCTACAAATCATTTATTGTGAAGAATCACAAGTCGGGGACTTGATGATTGGGTTCATTGATTACAACTTGTAAGGGGAGTAAGTTCAAGTAAGAGAATTACTCTTGAGTACGAGTGTGTAATCTTTTGATATAGTGGAAATCCCGGTGTGGCTGGGGACTGGACGTAGGTCAGTGGTTGGACCGAACCAGTATAAATCTTTGTGTCTTGCTCTTCTACTCTCCTATCTAGCTATCTCTATTTTTATTTTACAAAAACAGAGCAAGTTTCAAAAAGATTTTTAAACATGCCCAATTCACCCCTCCTCTTGGGTATTTTGCTCCATTTTCAAAGAACTCATGATTTCCACAACACTACATGTATGCACTAACCTCTATCCATAATTGCGGAATCTATACTTCATAATATGTTATTTGTAGTATGATAATTGAAACCTTTATCATTCTCTTTACCCTTCATTTAACGCTCTCTCTTATTGATGAAAAACTAAAGGCGTCTATAATGGTCAGAGAGTGAATAGACAAGTTTCTATCCTTTAAATAACTTATGTATCCAAAAGACCTGTACATCCTATGGATAGAACTACTCCCATCAAGCAGTCAAGAAACTTCTTCCCAAAAGTCATTTAGCCCCTTCATTAATTATTAAATCATATACATTTATCACAGCTACATGAGACATTTCTTACATTCTCCCACTTGGCTCATGTGATATATGTCATTTCATGATTTAACAAAATATCAATAATTTTGCGCATAATCTTGGCTAAAAGATTTCATATATATTGGTTACAACATAAGTCATGGTTAAGGATAAAACTATTACGAGTCATGGCGGTTGTACATTAGTATATCGACGTAGTCCCTTCCATGTACTACTTTATTAGTCTTTCTCTATGACATGACACTTGAATGGAAGTAACTTTAATGTCCATCAATAAAGTCTTCATAGAAGACAAATCCTGTTTTCCAACAACATCATTTATGCATGTATACATAAAGTTAAAAATAGGAGTATCTCATAAACACATATATATTAATGAGCTCAAAGTGTCAATGACCAATACGTAACAATAATTTTAACATTCGCTAGGAGACATAATACCCACACTATACACATGATCAGTGAATGTCTTGGGTGGTAATCCCTTTGTCAAGGGATCAACTATCATAAGATTGGTGCTAACATGTTCTATTGACACTCTATGATCCTGAACCGTTTCTTTAATGGCAAAGTATTTCCATTCCATATGCTTAACACCTTTAGAATACTTTTCGTTTTTATAAAAGAAGACTGCTGCGGAATTATCACAATAAATTTTCAGCGACTTGGCTATACTATCAACTAATCCAAGCCCTAAAATAAAATTCCATAGCCATTTATCCTGAACCATGGCCTAAAAGCATGCCACAAATGCAGCTTCCATAATGGATGTAGCGATTACCGACTGCTTATCCAATCACTTCAAGGTTGTTAGACCTTCTATAAGTAAGCATGTAACCTTTAGTTCCTTGCAAATATCTCAAAACTTTCTTTTCAACTTTCCAATGACCCATACTATGATTACTTTGGTATCTCCCTAACATTCCAACTACAAAGCTAATATCTGGTCTTATACAAGTCTAAGCATACATTAAGTTTCCAACTAGTGATGCATACAGAATTGCTTCCATTTCTTTTCGTTCCAATTCATTTTTAGGACATTGCATTAGACTAAATTTATCTCCTTTCTGAATTGGAACCGGAGATGATGAGTAGTTTTCCATTTTGAATCTCTCTAAAACTTTATTAATATATGCTTTTTGAGACAAGCCCAACAATCCTTTTGATCTATCATGGAATATTTCTATCCTAATCACATAATTAAGTTGCCTTACCCATATCTTTCATTTCAAAGCTATTAGAGAGAAACTTCTTAGTCTCATTTAAAAGACCAAGATCATTAGTTGCAAGCAAGATATCATCAAAATATAGAACTAGTAATATAAACTTGCTCCCACTGACCTTCAGATATATACACCGATCAACAATGTTTTCTTTAAATCCAAAGGAAACAACAGTATCATTGAACTTAAGGTACCATTGTCTTGAAGCTTGTTTAAGTTCGTATATTGATTTCTTTAATTTGCATACTATGTGATATTTTCCTTTTTCTATGAACCCCATTGGTTGGTCCATGTACACATCTTCGTCTAAATTCTCATTCAGAAAGGCAGTTTTCACATCCATCTGGTGTAACTCTAAATCATAATAAGCCACCATTGACATAATGATTCTTAGAGAATCCTTCTTAGAAATTGATGGTGAAAAGGTTTCTTTATTGTCAATGCCATCTTTTTGAGTAAATCCCTTTGCAACTAGTCTAGCCTTGTAACGTTCCAAGTTACCATGAGAGTCACGTTTGGTCTTAAAGACCCACTTATAACCAACTCTCTTACTCCTTCTGGTAACTCAACAAGGTCCCAAACATCATTTTGTTTCATAGATTTCAACTCATCTTTCATGGCATCTAACTACTTGTCACCATTTTCACAATTTATGGCTTGTGAAAAAGTAACTAGATCATCTTGAATACCCAAGTCGAATTTAGACTCTTGTAGATATACTACATTATCATTAGAAAATATTGAAAGTGAAGGAAATCACCAAGAGGGGGGGTGAATTGGGGATTTTAAAAATTCTTTTCAGATCACCCACACAACAGATGCTTAACCAAGGTAAATGGAGTTAAAGAGGAAGAGCTTGACACGAGAAGATTTATCTTGGTTCGGTCTTAACTCTTGACCTACGTCCAGTCCCGGACTCTCGGGTTTTTCTACTATCACTCAAATCGATACACACTCGTACTCGAAAGTTATCCTCTCTCTAGGATACACTCCCCTTACAAGTTGTAATCGATAACCCAACCTCAAAGTCCCACAACTTTGAGATTCTTACAAAGAATGATTTACGTAAATAAACTCTCTCAAAGAGTGAATGAATATAAGCACTAAAGCACAATGTATCAAAGATACAAATGAGAAATATAAAGCGTGAAAGACGATGTTCTTGTGTGCGTTTTACGTGTATGTCTTCTCTGCATTCAGACTTCAAATCCTCATGTATTTATACAGGTTTGAAGCTTGTGAACGTTGTAGATCCGTTGAGACTTGATCTAATTCGAAAATATAGCTGTTGTGAGTGTGTCTCCATGAATCTAGCTGTTGTGAACAAATATGTTTGAATATGGTTGTTGCAGATTTGAATATTTGAAATTTGGCTCCTCAAGAATGTGTTCCCATGCTGTTATGTTTAGTGGAGGCAGTTGTATAATGTTGTCCAGCTGTTTGGAGGCTAGCTTTCTTTCCTGGAGAATGGTTGTGTTGCTATCCAGGTTGTAACCCATTGCTTTTGGAGAATAATATAATATTGCAAGTTGTCAAGTTGTTTGTCTTAAAGTCTTCTTTAAAACAAACCTAGATCTTCTGTAATCTCATAAGCAAACTGGTTAAATCTGGTTAGGAAATATTGATATGAATCATATAAATCATATACAACCAATTCGCAGAATCAAGTTAAAGCATAAATCAAACTGAACAAAATACACCCAGATGCGTTCATATGTTCTGAAGTTCCAAGCTCGAGTTTACTATACCAAACTCGAGTTTGGTCTTCATTTAAAACTTGAGTTTTGCCTCTGGAAGTCTCAAGCTCGAGCTTGTAAATGTGTAAGCTCGAGTTTAGCATTTTTCGGGGAAATATGTTTGAATTCACTTTGAGAGCCAAAGTGGAAAAACGCAAGCTTGAGCTTATTAGCGAGTAAGCTCGAGTTTAGCACTATTCATGTCAAAAATAATTTTAGTTCACAAAATGCAAGCTTGAGCTTAGAGGTGTAAACTTGAGTTTGCTAAGCTCAAAATCCGACATTGCTCTCGTCGACCCAAGCTTGAGCTTGCAAGGGCAAGCTCGAGTTTGGCAATGGTTTTAAAAACTTTGAAATATTTTTGTCGACGCAAGCTTGAGTTTACAACCTTAAACTTGAGTTTACTCTTTGAAGGAAAAACTTGAAAACTTTCTCGCTGGTGCAAGCTCGAGCTTGGTATGCCAAGCTCGAGTTTACAACTTTTGTAAACTCACAAACTCTACGGTAAAATGATAAGCTCAAGTTTAAAGGATTTTGCCGGAGGTAAGCTCGAGCTTGTAACGCAAGCTCGAGTTTACATATTTGTAAACTTAGTGAGAAAAGACTGCGGAAGAGGCAAGCTTGAGCTTAAAACTAATAAGCTTGAGTACGCAATTTGAGTAACTTGATAAAATCCTCAAACCTTCGTAAGCTCAAGCTTACAGGTGCAAGCTCGAGCTTACTCAGAATATGAGTAAACTTTTGAAAACCTTCAAGCTCAAGTTTATGGACCAAGCTCAAGTTTAGAAAATGCAAAATAGCTTGGTTTGCTTTCTGTAAAGGGCAAGCTCGAGTTTGGAGACCCAAGCTCGAGTTTGGAGCTGACAGAATGTTTTTCAATTGGAATCATCAAGCTTTACCAAGTCTTTAAAAACAAAACATTCTCTCATGTTTACAATTGTTATTAATCATCAAAACACATTGAGAACTAACATTCTCCCCCTTTTTGATGATGACAACACTTGTAAACATTTGTTTCTTTTGAAAAAACAGATTTGAGCATTTGAGCATTGAGAAAGAGATTTTGGTAAAATATTTGCAAACTTGAGGTTTTGAAATTTCAATTTGATAAACTCAGATTTAACAAAGTTAAACAATTCAGATTAAGTAGATATCAGAGATTAGCAGCTGAAATCACAATTTAATTCTTAAACATATAAACATCATATTAGTTTCAGCAAAATATTAGAATTTCAAAAGTAAATAGCAGACAATGATATAACTGAAATGATCAATCCATTAAAGTAGAGTTTCAAAAGAAAATATACAAAATCAAAGTTAAAACTACAATGAAATGATCAAAAACAAAAAGAAACATGAAAGTGCTTTCTGCTTTGCTCTCTTCACTTCTTTTCTTCTCCCCTTTGTCATCGTGCAAACAAGGGTGGAGCTCGGGAGTAGAAGGGTTGTCCGGTTGAGAGGGAGGCTCAGGCTGATTGGTGAGAATTGTTTCTTCAGGTTCAATGGAGATGGGTGGTTCAGTGGTTGTGGCAGGTTCAGAGTCTTCTTTGGGCATAGTAGAACTCGGTTCAGCTGAAGTAGATGCACCCAAACCAGAACTTGAAGCAGCTATGGACTGATTTTTCAGAATTTGGTCCATTTTGTCACTAAGACTCATCATAGTGACCAGAAGAGTTGATATGCTTTTGAATGATCTTCAATGTGACCACATAGGTTCTCAACTTGTTGTTTCGGCTCTTTTCGTCCTTCTTTCAGCTCTTCTTGGCCTATATTAAAACCTTCCGAGTATCCACCAAATTACTATGACCCGATTTACTTCGGAAACCAATTTTCCCATTTCGCTTCGATTCCTTCGATAGATCGAAATAGCTTTGTCAACTATCTCTTTGATCCTTGCATCCAAATCGGAAGGCATGGTAGGGCCGAGGAGGAGGTGGAGGAGCACTCGTGCTTCTTGCACTCGGAGTGAGTGGCCCTTGATCTTGTAGGCCTTGATTGAGGAGGAGCCCTTGATTGATCGAACCCTCATCCACATTTATTCTCATCGATTTAGGATGTGTCTACCAAAAACTTGAGGATTTTCTAGTTTTTCTTTGCGGGAACATACCAAATTTTCTCATGGAAAAGGATGACGGAGATAAGGTTTGCAAAAGGAATTCGGGAGGTTTTTCCGGGAAGCAAAACAAAATCTTACCATTTCTTGAAAAATCCAGTACCCAACATTATGAGGTACCTTGGCAATAATGGAAGCAAAGATAGGATAATCTTCTTCTGCGAAATGGGTGAAACTTCCTCCTTTTTGCACAAGATTTACGGTGTAGATGTACCAGATGGCTCTGAATGTAGGGTTCATTGATCCAGGTTCAAAATTGAGAATGTTTAACCCCTCTGGAATAGGCTCATTGGGTCTTAGCAGTTCATAGATTTGCCTATCAGTATAGTTCAATGAAGCTACAGATGGAGGATTGGAAATTTGCAGAATTGAATTTAGATAGGAAGGGGAAATGTGAATCTGTTTTCCTCTAATAGATGTAGTGACCCTTTCCTCAACTAAATTTCCCTCATTGTCTAGCAAGTTATTGTAGGACATGCCATGGTAGAATACCTTGACAAGAGTGGAAATTTGTAAGAAGCACTTATAGAAATCAAATTTTCAAATTGTTTGGCCATGGAAAGAGATCCAAATTGCATTCTCTCTTAAGTGCAGCAAGGTCTACAGAGACGATGGGACAGAAAACTTTGGAACCAAATTTTTCTTTAAAATTAATAGCATTGTCTCCTTCCAAACGAATAGGATCACTAGAGAATCCTTCAGGTATAGTAGAGTGATTGTAAATATCATATAGTGCGGGAGTTTCCTTGGATACCCGAGGAGTAGGATCCTCTTGTTCTTTGAGACTCGAAGGAACTTGAGAACTTCCTTGATCAGTCCTAGAGGCAGTCCTCTTGCTTCGTTTGGACTTGTAGGTTGCGATCGCCTACGGAATTTTGCCTTTCCCTTTCTTTGGTTGCTTCTCCGGATTTGGTCGTTTCTTGGGAGCCTCGGTTTGTCTCTAATTTCGATTCCTTTTGGTCTTGATGGAGGAGTCGAATGGGTTCTTTGTTACTCCGGGAATGTGGGTATCTATCCCAACATTAAATCTTTTAGGCAGCATTTTTGATCTACTAGGGCGTTCGGGGTTTTGAGTGGATTGAGAATCGAGACATTGACGGAAGCGAGTGTTCCTGGGGCCATTTTCGCTGGGTTTTGACGAAGAAGATGAGAGAATTTTGAGAGTGAATAGGAGCAAGCTCGAGAGTTGAGTGAAGTGAAGAGGAACAGTCAGGTTTTACATATATAAAGTGCGCGGCAAGCTCGAGTTTAGGAAGCTAAGCTCGAGTTTGCATAAACTTGTACTAACTTTGGACTTCAAGAGTGTATATGAAAACTCTTGAAATTCCTCTGCAAGCTCGAGTTCACTCACTTATAAGCTCGAGTTTGGGTTTCTCCACAATTTTATTTTCTCTCGACTCCTCGAGCTCGAGCTTACATTGCTAAGCTCGAGTTTGCTTCTCTTGACAAACTTCACAACATGTCGAATTTTTTTAACATTATAAATGCCCCGCATAAAACACATCTAGATACTCCGATGCTTAAGTTAGTAAAATATAATCATAAAACACATAACTAACATTTAAGTAGGAGCTACTTACAACTCATTGGGATTTACCATTCCCAATTCTCTTCTTATGAACACAAATTGTTCCTTTGCTAATGGCTTTGTGAAGATGTCAAGCAAGTTGGAGATGTGTTGGGATGAATATGACCTTGACATCATTCTTTTCAACAAGATCCCTTATGAAATGAAGTCTCACATCAATAAGCTTGGTTCGAGTATGTAGAACTGGATACTTGGCCAAGCTTAATGTGCATGTGTTGTCACATAGAATTGGGATCTCCTTTAAATTGATTCCCAAGTCGAAACTTGTTGCTTAAGCCAAAGGATTTGAGCACGGCAACTAGATGCAGCCACATATTCAGCTTCGTAGAGGATACAAGAACAACACTTGTTTGCTTCTTGCTGAACCATGAAACAAGTGAACCACCAAGAAATTCACATTGGCCACTTGTGCTTTTTCTATCGGTCTTATATCCAGCGTGATCTGAATCGAATATGCCACCAATTGTTCGGAGTTGACCTTTGGGAAACCATAGACCAAGAGTCTTTGTGTCGCAAGATATCGAATATTCTTTTCACATTCTCGCATGTGACTCCTTGGGAGCAGATTGAAATCTTGCACACATCCACACCGAATTGGATGTCGGGACGGCTTCTTTGTGAGATAGAGTAATGATCCAATCATTCCTCTATACTTTGTGATGTTGAAGTCCTTGCCTTCTTCATCAGCATCCAAAGCGATGGTTGAACTCATTGGAGTATCGGCTCCATTGCATTCATTCATCCCAAACTTCTTTAAGAGATCATTGAGATACTTGGTGCGGGAAATGAAAATTCCATCTTTCCTTTGTTTAATTTGCGAGACCAAGGAAATAGTTGAGTTCTCCCATCATGGACATCTCAAATTCTCCCCGCATGTTCTTAGCAAACTCTTCACATAAAGCATTGTTAGAAGCACCAAATATTATATCATCAACATATATTTGAACAATTAAAATTTCATTAAGTTTATTGTTCTTTATGAAAGAGTTGTATCTGCTTTACCTCTAACAAATCCTTGATCAAGAAGGAATTTGCTTAATCGCTCATACCAAACTCTAGGAGCTTGCTTAAGACCATATAATGCTTTCTTGAGGCGATAAACATGATCTGGATGATGATCATTTTGAAAACCAGGAGGTTGTTCAACATAAACTTCCTCTTGAATAAAACCATTTAAAAATGCAGATTTTACATCCATTTGATAAAGTTTGAATCCTTTAATACAAGCAAAAGCTAGAAGAACTCTTATAGCTTCCAATCTTGCTACTGGAGCATAAGTTTCTTCATAGTCAATTCCTTCTTCTTGATTATATCCTTTTGCAACTAGCCTTGCTTTGTTTCGAACAATTATTGCAGATTCATCACGTTTGTTCTTGAATACCCATTTAGTGCCAATGATTTGGATGGTCTTTAGGCCTAGGTACCAAATCCCAAACTTGATTTCTTTCAAACCGATGTAACTCCTCTTGCATTGCTATAACCCAATCATTGTCGAAAGGGCTTCATCAATCTTAGAGGGTTCAATTTTCGAAATGAATGCAGAAAATGTGACTTCATTCAAGGTGCTTTTTCTGGTTCTAACTCCTTGATTAACATCACCTATCACTTGATCCAGAGGATGACTCCTCTTTTGTATCTCCATGATTTAGGTTGGTGTTGATCAGTGTTTTCCGAGAACATTTTCACAATGATTTTCAAATTCGGTTCCTTTTCCAAAGATTTTTCAGAATTTGTTAAAGTACGAAGTGTTTGAACGCATTGATTTGAAATAGGAGAAACATCATCATCATCATCCAAGGATTTGTCTAGATTGGTTTCCAGAATACAACATGCATAGATTCTTCAACAATACGTGTTCTAGTGTTAAAGACTCTATAAGCTTTACTTGTTTGAATAACCCAAAAATATACCTTCATCCGACTTGGAATCAAACTTACCCAAGTTGTCCTTACCATTGTTGTGGATGAAACATTTGCATCCAAAGATGTGCAAATGAGCTATATTGGGTTTTCTTCCTTTGTACAGCTCATATGGAGTTTTGTTCGCTTCTTGGGAGATATGCTCGATTTGAAATATAGCATGCGGTGCTCATAGCATCGATCCGAGAACACTTGAGAATCGATTCTCATTTAACATGGCCCTTGCCGTCTCGGTGAGGACTCTATTCTTTCTTTCAACAACTCCATTTTGTTGAGGAGTTCTTGGGGTGAGAAATTGTGATCAATGCCCATATTATCACAGAATTCTCCAAAAGCATGATTTTCAAATTCTCCACCATGATGCGTACGAATTCGCAATAGAGAATCCTTTCGTTTTGGACCTTCTTGGCAAATACAAGCAAATTGATCAACAGTTTCATCTTTTGAAGATAAAAATATGGTCCATGCAAATCTAGAGAAATCATCAACTATGACCAAAGTATAAAGATTGCCACCAAGGCTCTTTACTCTAGCTGGTCCAACTAAATCCATATGAAGTAGTTGAAGAGGTCTATTAGTTGAAATTTCATTTTTAGATTTGAAGGAAGTCTTGGTTTGTTTACCCTTTTGACATGCATCACGGATCATGTCGTTTTTAAACTTGTACTTTTGGTAATTTTGGTAAACCAATAACCAGATCCTTTTTCGTAACTTGTCAAGTTGAAACATATTAACATGAGCTAATCGTTTATGCCAAAGCCAACTTTCATCCAAGTTACCAACAAAGCGGTTTTCGAAATAGAGTTACTAGAGAGATTGAGAGTATAACGGTTACCTTCTCTAGGAGCTCTAAATAAAGCTTTAGTTCTAATGTTGTCTAAAGAAAGAACATCTTTGCTCACAATTAAACATTCCTCGAATCAAAGATAACTAAGTTACCTTTATCTCGTGCTTTGACTCACACTAAGGAGGTTGTGACATAAGCCTTCTACAAGGTAAACATCCTTGATTTGTGGTCCTTCGTTGTTTCCAACTTCTCCAATTCTAGCAATCCTTCCGGATTGATTTCCACCAAATGTTACCTTGCCACCATCCTTAGGTTTAATTGTAGCAAATTTAGATTCGTCTCTGTCATATGTCTTGAGCATCCACCTGTCAATGAACCACTTGTTGGATTTTGATGCTCTAAGACAAACCTGGATGATATAGAATATCAAGTCTTAGGTACCCATTTTTTCTTGGGTCCTTTTGGGTTAGTTTGTGTCTTAGGAATCTTATAGGATCCCTTAGGCACCCATTGATAATTACCTATAGGCTTGTTTCGTCTTTCCTTTTTATGAAAACAAGAAGAAGTTGCATGACCTTTACGATTGCAATAGTTGCAATGAGCAAAAGGATTAGAGGAGTGGGTGTTTTTCGAAAATAGTTCAGATAAGATCTTTGTCCAACCTTCTTCTTCCTTTTCGTTTATCGAATCGAGTCTATAACCAATTCGACTTATCATTTGTGAACCTTTTTTTGTTTTAAAATAACATTGAGCATTTCACTACCTCTAGTGAATTTCTCAAGAGTTTTTGTAAGATGCAAATTTCTTTTCTCTAGAATACAAAGCAATTGTCACAAACTTTTTCGAAATGTTTTCGCAATTCTTTTCGAAATGTTTTCACAAGGAGAAACAGAAGAAGAAACAGTTTGAGCTTGTTCTTCCAACAATTTAATTTTCTTCTTTGAAGACAGAAGCTCTTTTGCAATTTTTCGAAATTCAATGAAAAGAGAATTATATTCGGCTGAAAGTTCATCATAAGATGAGTCGAATTATTTACCTCTTCACTATCTCGAATCCTCTTCTTGAGCTACAAGACAGATATTGGCTCTGTCTTCTTCTTGACTTCATCTTCATCGGATGAGCTATCGCCCCATAAAGCTGAAACATAAGCTCTTCTTTTGAATTTATTGAATTTCTTATCTTTGTTCTTGAGTTGTGGACATTCGGACTTGATGTGACCAGGCTTCTCACATTCATAGCATATGATGGGTTTCTTTGTTTACGTGCTAGAGCTATTCTTGTGAAACTTTACGTAGGCTTGGTCCTTTTGAAGAATTTCTTGAACTTTCGGACCATCATGCCTAGCTCAAAGCATCTTCATCTTCATCTTCATCATCTCGATTTTACCTCTCTCGAGTCTTGAGAGCAATTCCTTTATTCTTGCCATCAATCTCATCAAGCCCTTTTTCGAATTTGATTTTTCCTTCATATTCGTAAAGAGGCGCAAATAGTGCTGCTCTCTTGAAGCCATTGATTCACCGCGAGCTTCTTCGATTGCGGTGACCTTAGCTTCCCATTCCTTCGAGGATATTTAGTATTTTCCTCACTTGGACAAAGTTGGTCATAGACTTTTCCCAATGCGGCAAGTTGATTGATCGGATGAGTGAATGCGAGCTGGAATTCACTAATGGATTCTCCAGACTTCATGCGAAATAAATCATATTCGAGTCATGAGAGTGTTTACTCGATTTTCCTTGATTCCACTGTCCCCTTCATGGGCTATCTCAAGAGCATCCCACATAGCTTTAGAGATGACAAAGTGCAAATTCGAAAATACTCTTTTTGGCTTAGAGCACTTTGCGGCATGTGAATTGCTTTCATGTTGAGAGTGACTTGCTTTCGTCATTCTCATCATACTCTTCTTCTAGCTTAGGAGTTCGACACCATCTTCGTTGTTCTTTGGTTCATAATTTCCTCTCTCGAACACCCTCCATAGGCCATACTCGGTTGCCATTACATAGACTCGAACTTGGCCTTCCGGAAAGAGTAATGTTCTCCATTGAAACACGGAGGTACGTGATTGAAGCTCCATCGGGTAGAATTCCTTCCATTGGATCTTTGATCTAGGATGTTAATCCTTAATGTAGATAACCAAGCTTTGATACCAAATGAAAGTGAAGGAAATCACCAAGAGGGGGTGAATTGGGGATTTTAAAAATTCTTTCGGATCACCCACACAACGGATGCTTAACCAAGGTAAATGGAGTTAAAGAGGAAGAGCTTGACACGAAGATTTATCTTGGTTCGAGTCTTAACTCTTGACCTACGTCCGTCCCGGACTCTCTGGGTTTTTCTACTATCACTCAAATCGATACACACTCGTACTCGAAAGTTATCCTCTCTCTAGGATACACTCCCTTACAAGTTGTAATCGATAACCCAACCTCAAAGTCCCACAACTTTGAGATTCTTACAAAGAATGATTTACGAAATAAACTCTCTCAAAGAGTGAATGAATATAAGCACTGAAGCACAATGTATCAAAGATACAAATGAGAAATATAAGCGGTGAAAGGCGATGTTCTTGTGTGCGTTTTACGTGTATGTCTTCTCGCATTCGGACTTCAAATCCTCATGTATTTATACGGGTTTGAAGCTTGTGAACGTTGTAGATCCGTTGAGACTTGATCTAATTCGAAAATATAGCTGTTGTGAGTGTGTCTCCATGAATCTAGCTGTTGTGAACAAATATGTTTGAATATGGTTGTTGCAGATTTGAATATTTGAAATTTGGCTCCTCAAGAATGTGTTCCCGTCTTTGTTATGTTTAGTGGAGGCGGTTGTATAATGTTGTCCATTTGTTTGGAGGCTAGCTTTCTTTCTGGAGAATGGTTGTGTTGCTATCCAGGTTGTAACCCATTGCTTTTGGAGAATAATATAATATTGCAAGTTGTCAAGTTGTTTGTCTTAAAGTCTTCTTTAAAACAAACCTAGATCTTCTGTAATCTCATAAGCAAACTGGTTAAATCTGGTTAGGAAATATTGATATGAATCATATAAATCATATACAACCAATTCGCGAGAATCAAGTTAAAGCATAAATCAAACTGAACAAAATACACCCGGATGCGTTCATCTGTTTCGAAGTTCCAAGCTCGAGTTTACTATACCAAGCTCGAGTTTGGTCTTCATTTAAAACTTGAGTTTTGCCCTACGGAAGTCTCAAGCTCGAGCTTGTAAATGTGTAAGCTCGAGTTTAGCATTTGTCGGGAAATATGTTTGAATTCACTTTGAGAGCCAAAGTGGAAAACGCAAGCTTGAGCTTATTAGTGAGTAAGCTCGAGTTTAGCACTATTCATGTCAAAAATAATTTTAGTTCACAAAATGCAAGCTTGAGCTTAGAGGTGTAAACTTGAGTTTGCTAAGCTCAAAATCCGACATTGCTCTCTGCTCCGACCCAAGCTTGAGCTTGCAAGGGCAAGCTCGAGTTTGGCAATGGTTTTAAAAACTTTGAAATATTTTTGTCGACGCAAGCTTGAGTTTACAACCTTAAACTTGAGTTTACTCTTTGAAGGAAAAACTTGAAAACTTTCGCTTTTTGGTGCAAGCTCGAGCTTGGTATGCCAAGCTCGAGTTTACAACTTTTGTAAACTCACAAACTCTGGTAAAATGATAAGCTCAAGTTTAAAGGATTTTGCCAGAGGTAAGCTCGAGCTTAACGCAAGCTCGAGTTTACATATTTGTAAACTTAGTGAGAAAAGACTCGGAAGGGGCAAGCTTGAGCTTAAAACTAATAAGCTTGAGTTTGCAATTTGAGTAACTTGATAAAATCCTCAAACCTTCGTAAGCTCAAGCTTACGGGTGCAAGCTCGAGCTTACTCGAATATGAGTAAACTTTTGTAAACCTTCAAGCTCAAGTTTATGGACCAAGCTCAAGTTTAGAAAATGCAAAATAGCTTGGTTTGCTTTCCGTAGGGGCAAGCTCGAGTTTGGAGACCCAAGCTCGAGTTTGAGCCGACGAATGTTTTTCAATTGGAATCATCAAGCTTTACCAAGTCTTTAAAAACAAAACATTCTCTCATGTTTACAATTGTTATTAATCATCAAAACACATTGAGAACTAACAAATATCGGATCTCTTTTCCCTCTGAGATCTTCTGAATGCTATTTGTTGCAGCTTTTCTATAATGGGTTCATTCAGTTCATTAACAATAATCTCATCATGAGTAGTGGGATCATTCATTTGTTGTTCTCCATTATTATTAATCAGTTCAATAACATGAGAAACAACAACTTAGGCTTCGAGTCATACATATCACATACTAATATGCTTCACAAATTCATACATATAATTCATTCAATGCATATCAATGTTCACCTTTAGGGACCCACTAATATACAACATTCAACCATAATGATGTTATAAAAGATTTCACATAATTTGGCAATGATGCATATCCCAACTAGAAATATTTATCATCTTTGGATGTCTAAATAAAACTATAAATATATGGACAATACCAACATTTATGTTTAATTATTATAAAGACAAATAATCAACCTTTGGGTTGATCCATAACTCTTGCTCTATAATAACAAACTTCAATTCACCCACAACACAAACATAATTTCATAGCATCAAGGTTATGGGTAATTGAAATATCACAATAATAATTGGAATTAAAATAATTCATAAGAATTTGGCCATTTTGGTGACTAACAAATCTATCATACTTAATTCCAAAACATAAATGTTTAACATTCTTACAATTTCTATTCACAACATCTAAGTAATTTAATTTTAGATCAACATATAGGGGCTTTAACAAAAATAATTTGTTCCTTTTCTAAGCCATCAATAATAGCTAGTTATATATAAAACTAGATGACCCAAAATTAGAGCCTAGAACACCTTCCCTTTTTTAATTAAATTCGGACCAAAAATAATTTGTACAGCCCAAACAAATTCCATTTGAGCCCAACACCTTTTCTTTTCTTTTATTTAATAATTTTGGTCCAAGCTAAAAAAAAAAAAACACTGAAGCCGAAAACGTGCAACCCAAAACAATTCTAGGCTAAGCCCATCATCAAACTCTGCTTTTGGTTTAAATAAAACTGTGCATTTATTTGAGCACAGGAGCGCGTGGCTCAGCTGGCCGAGGGCCAGCCTCTAGGTGATAAAGATTTGTCGAGCTCTCTCAAAATAACCACGATTTAAAAATTTGAAAATAATAATATTATTATTTATGTAGATAATAATATTATTATGTATTATTTGTTTTATATTTAATTTATTTGATAAATTAAATAATTAAAACAAATAGAGATATTTTATCTCGATTTAATTTTCGAATAGAGATATAGTTGTTAGTTCTCTATGTGTTTTGATGATAACCGACAATTGTAAATTTAAGATGAAGTTTGTCTTTGGTAAGTGGAAAAACTTATCTTTGTCAAAGGAAAACTCGAGTTTGGGTTAGCAAATTCGAGTTTGGACTTGAGAGTAGCTCAATTTTTATGAACTAAGAAAAACTCCGGTTTGCATAGGCAAACTCGAGTTTGCAAGATAGAGAGCACTCCAAGCTTTTCACATTAAGAGAAACTCGAGTTTGGGTTTACAAACTCGAGTTGTACCATAGAGACTCTTCAATATTTTCTAAAGTAGACAAAACTCCGTCGCAAGAGTAAACTCGAGTTTTGGTCATACGAAGAGTCTCCAATATTTTGAACTTAAGCAAACTATAGTTTTGATATGGAAACTCCAGTTTGTTCCAAATGAAGAGTTTTGTCAAAGTGCTTGTGAACTTGACAAACTCGAGTTTGTGTTTTCAAAACTCGAGTTTGTGCTTGGTCGACAGTCTTCATGTTTTTCATCCTGAGCAAACTCCAGTTTGTTGGGACAAACTCTAGTTTGCACTTGGCCAAGAGTTTTCTAAGTTTCCCAAAGTTTTGAGGAAACTCGAGTTTGTATGTGACAAAGAGTTTTCATGTTTACCCACTTTGAGAAAACTCTAGTTACTCCATTTTTCACTTGGCAAAGATTTTTCAAAGTTTTTCAGTTTTAAAGGAAACTCGAGTTTGGTTTGGTTAACTCGAGTTTGCGCCAAGCAGAGAGCTTTGCTATTTTGCAGTTATTTTCAAAACTCCAGTTAAGATTGGAAACTCCAGTTTTGAGCTTTTGAACTTCAACTCATTATTCATCTCAAGAGTCCAAAACTCGAGTTAGTCACTTAATGACTCGAGTTTGGCCACTACTCAAAAATATATTTCAAAGCTCAATTCGCGATAATCTTCTCGGAAGAAGGAAACTCTAGTTAGGATTTGGAAACTCGAGTTTGGCTTCTAAAGCAAAGTTACAAACTCTAGTCTGTAAGAACAAACTCAAGTTTGTGTCGCAAAGTTTGAAAATCAAATTGCACGAATTTGTGAAATCTTCATGTTTGATCTTAATACTTCTTATCATTATTTATTACTATTCCTAACTATGTCTAATCAGTTTGTTAGTGAGTTTCAGATGATTTAGAGGATATTAAATGAGGATTTGAACAAAAGCAAAAAGCGACGTCAGTACATTAAATGCAATGTGCAGAAAAGCTTGCACCTAAAAGTGGAGCTTAATCACCAAGAGGGCGGTGAATTGGGGATTTTAAAATTCTTTTCAGAGTGCTATGTTTTTGAACACTAAAACAAAGCTAAGTTGAGTATAGGGAAGAAGAGCAAGACACAAAGATTTATACTGGTTCGATCCAACCTCTTGACCTACGTCCAAGCCCCAGACTCTCTGGGATTTTCACTATCTCAATTGATTACACCCTTTGTAACTCAAGAGTAATTCTCTCACTAAAACATACTCCCCCTTACAAGTTGCAATCAATATCCCAATCTCCAAGTCCCCTGACTTGAGATTCTTACAATGAAATGATTCACAATAAATGAACTCTCTAAGAGTGGATAAATATAAACATTGAAGATCAATGTATCAAAAGATACTTTACAAGTGAAAACTGAAAGAGTAGTTGGTAAACTTGAATGCAATTCGTTTTCAGCAGATGTGTTATTGAGAATAATTGAATGCATCTCTATTTATACTGAGAGAGCATTAAATGACCGTTGTAATCTTCAATGTGACCGTTGCCAACATTAAGGAAGGATTAGGTGAAGCTTTGGTCTTCTTCTATCTCTACTCTTTGCTTAATCCTGTTGCACAGAAGTTTATGGTTGACTTCGTGAATATTAATCCGTTGGAAGAGCAGCTACTGGATGTGGAAAGGAAACATTAATCCCTTTGCAACGTGTGTAGAATGATTGTCCAAAAGGATGCAAGTTTTCTGAACTTTGCATTTAATGTGCTAACATCACTTTTTGATTTTTGTTTAATCAAACTCGAGTTTTCACTTCTCTTTAATCATGGTTGCTCTCTGTCTGATGAAAACTTGAGTTTCCAACTTACTAACTCGAGTTTTGAACTTCTCCAAAATGCAAAGGTTGCTCTCTGTCCCCGATAAACTCGAGTTTGGCTTCTCAAACTTGAGTTTGCTTCATTTGACAGAAAACCTCAATCTTTTAAATATCCTGCATAAGACATAACTAAACACTCTGATGCTTAAGTTAGTAACTAACAATCATCAAAACCATAACTAACATTGAGAGAGAGAGAGAGAGTTACTTACAACTCATTGAGATTTACCATTCCCAATTCTCTCCTTATGAAATTGAATTGTTCTTTGGCCAATGGTTTGGTGAATATGTCAGCAAGTTGAAGATGAGTTGGGATGAACATGACTTTGACATCTTTCTTCTGAACATAATCTTGTTGGTTATGATTAGTTTTGATGATGTCTTATATAGATGCCATTATCCAGAGCAAAATTTTTGTATCATATACATTGACTAACTACCTTGTTTAATATAGATTAGTCCAAGTTGAATCATGAAGAATAATCCAGAATGAAGAACTTACACAATATAATGGAAATATCAACATTCAAGTTCTTGTGATACTGGAAGTCTCTTTGATCAAGCGGAAGTTGAAATAGCTTAGTTCGGAGCTAAACTAAGCTATTCGGAACATGAGCATGAATAGTGATTTTTGAGATGAATAGTGGTGTATACATAAACAGTGATATACATATACGTGAATAGTCGTATATATGAAGAATACCGTATATGTGAATAGTGTCATACGGATGAACAAAGTGCCACATGTGTACGGTGAATTCCAGTTACTCTCGACATTACTCGAGTAAGAAAAATGTGGAACGCGAGTAAGCTACTGTTCATCATACTCTGTTTGCCTCTGTTCTCCGTTTTTCATGGGTGATGTTTAGTTTTTTTGATGATATCTCTCAAACCAGAGATCGGATTGAGGTGAAACCAGTGGCATATGAAACTAGACTCCCAATGCGTCAGTTTTAAATAAAATTCAAGTTCAAAGGAGTTCATATGAAGGAGGTATGAATTTTTGAAGATGACAGTGAAATCAACGTCACACGACGAGACCAAGCTTTGGTAATTTGAGTGTATCTCACAAACGAAAAATCCAAATGAGCTGAAACCAGTGCCATTTGAAACTAGACTCAAATACCTTTTCAAAAACATCAAGATCATGAACAAAAAATCAATTGAAGGAGATATGATGTTTTGAAGTTGATAGTCATTCGGGATGTTGCAAAAACGCTCGATTAAGAAGAACCTCCATTCATTTGATGATAACGGACGAAATACAACTAGTTTGGAGCTGATTCTTTTTGCATTGGAAAGAAGAATTAAAGATCTTTTTGAGGATGGGTAATTTTGAATTAATCATTCTCTTTCAAGAAACCATCCGAAAATTACTTTCCGAGGTTACTCAAGTAATACACTTTCGCTTCGCAAGTAATGCCATTTTACTTGCTTTCAAAGAACCGTTTCAATATTACTTTGAAGCTTACTCAAGTAACAAATATATGCTTCGCAAGTAATTTCGTTTTACACCACCGAGACTTCTACTTCTTGGTTATTTTCGATATTACTCAAGTAACAAATGTTGTTACTCAAGTAATATCTTTCGATGGGATTTTATTTGAAGCTATTCGATATTACTTTCGGACCTTACTCAAGTAATATTTTCTGGCTCTGCAAGTAATTCTGGAAAACCCTCTGGAGGATTCTATTCCTTAAAGAAATAAGATATTACTCAACCGAAAAGTAAGATTTGTGTTAGAAGCATTTATTGCGCTGAAAAAGCAGAACACGCAAATGAGATTGAAGCGTGTAACAGTTGAAGACATTCCAGCTGTTATTCTGACTCACCTTCTACACAAGTAGGTGAACGCATTTAATGAAGGCACGGATGTTTAAATGATTTCAACGGATATATACGAAGATTCAATGAAGCTGAGTACGAAGCAAAACTGATGCGAAGCACTTGACGAAACAAGCAAAACGACAAAACATTTAAATTCGCCAACGACCATCTCTCTTTATACGGATGAACACCACGGCGAGCATTTAATGAAGTTAAATGGCGGACAAAGAGAGAGGAAGCACGACGCTTGGCGAGCCATTCTCAACGGACCGAAATTCAAAATTGTTACTATTCACAACTACGAAATGCAATGGACGAATACTTCCAACAATTGTCTATAAATAGAGAAAGAGCGAAGGAATAAGTGCAGAATATAGAGACACGAGCCTACATCTTCAATATGCCAATACTCTGATATTCACTTACTCTCTGTTCTTAATGCTTACATAGTTTATCGTGAAGGTGGAATATCACCTAGAGGGGGGGTGAATAGGTGATTACACAATTCTTTCGCGATATGAAGAGTAGATGGTGAAAGCAGTAAAGAAGTAAGTAAAGATGACACAGAGAAATTATACTGGTTTGGTCTAACTCCTTGACCTACGTCCAGTACCCAGACACTCTGGGATTTCCACTATCTCACAAATACAATTACACACTCTGTAACTCAGGATGATCCTTTCTCCTAGGACTCACTCCCCTTTACAAGTTGTAATCGTACACCCACACTCAAGATACCACTATCTTGAGATTTGAACGAATTGTGAAACAAGTAATGAAGCTCTCTCTCACAGAGTAAATGATAAACACTGAAGCTCACTAATATCCGAAGATATAGTCTGAATACAATATGAACAATTGAAGGCTTTTTCTATGTATGCGCTGGTTCTTGTGTGTCGTATGAATTCAATTCTTCTGGTATTTATAAGTTGAAGTTTGAAGACCGTTGGAAGAATTTGAATCTTGCTTAAGTAATTTAAGTTGTTCGTTGGGAATGTTTAGAATATGTCTGTTAATAGAGCACTTGCGCCTTCTACTTGCCCATAATCAAATGTCCCCTTGGTTGGGTCATCTTGCAGTTGTCACCTCGGGTGAAGAGATATGCTTTTTGGTTATGGGTCATTTGAATATAAGAATCTTTTTATCGGGCTCTGTCTTTCGCCATTCATTCTTGGTGCGCTAAACTTAGTGATTTTGAACCTGGCTGTGTATCTTGGAAAACACTCAGAAGGATGATTAGTAATGTGATTGATAATACAGAATAGATAGAATCTGAATTTGCAGTATACAATATACAATCACAAACTTTCACTAAAACAGAGACTGCGTTACCTCGAGGTGAAATGATTAGAGTCTCAAGTTAACCAATTGATAATATTTAAACAAGAGAATCCAGATGGGTAAATAACTAGAGGCAACACTTACTCTGACTCGAGGTCGTTAACTCGAGGCAACATTCTTGTAACCTCGAGGTATGTTGAGAAAGCAGAGAAGCACAAGAGTGATCTTTCCTCGAGGTAAGTATAAGACTGACTCGAGGTTCTCAACTCGAGGCATATATTAAACAGACTCGAGGCAATGCATCGTTACATCAATTATAAAGATAAGAAAGAAACTCGAGGCAGAGATTTACCTTCACTCGAGGTGCCCACCTTGAGGCGACATACCTGTTAACTCGAGGTGATACACAGCTTCAGAAATACATATTCACTGAGCTAACTCGAGGCAACAAATACTATAACTCAAGGTGACAGACTCGAGGCAATATATCAGCAAACTAGAGGTAATGTTACAGTTACATGTAAGATCAAAGGTGCTGACTCGAGGCAGATATTACGACACCTCGAGGTTGAAGACTCGAGGCACCATTTCTTGTGACTGGAGGCAAAAACATACTTCAGTGATTGATATTCCAAAGGCCAACCTCGAGGCGACAATATTGCCTAGAGATAATTTGACAGCAAACAACTTAATTGATAAATCGTGATTTTGACTATGATTAAAACATTTTCCTTATCTTTTTCAATGTATATATTTCTTGTAAATCTTAGTTATCATCAAAACATCAATGGGAGCTAACATATCGTAGAGAGTGAAATGATTTGAATTGTACTTCAATGTTTATTCATTCACTTCTGAGAGAGAAGAATTTTTCTGTAAACATTCTATCTGAGAGTTACTCAAGATTGGGTGATCTTGAGCGGGAAACACACTGTGTTGATTACAACTTGTAAGGGGAGTGAATCTTGGTGAAAAGATTACTTCGAGTACAGAGTGTGTAATCAAGCGGGTGTATTGATTACGGTTTGTAAGGGGGAGTGATCCTAGTGAGAGGATTACTTCGAGTACGTAACGTGTAATCAAGTTGAAAGCGAGATAGTGAATTGAAATCTCGGGAGGAGCTCGGGACCGGACGTAGGTCATCGTGGATTGGACCGAACCAGGATAAATCACGGTTGCATATTCTCTTCCCTAAACTCTTATATTTCCGGCATATATATTGGAATGACTGATTATCACTTTATAAATTATTATTGTCATTCAAATTGCTTTTAGTAAGTTACGAAAAGATTTATCAAAGTCCCTAAAGTTTTATCAAACACCCAATTCACCCCCCCTCTTGGGTGATAGCCAAGTCTAACAAATCTCTTATGAAGTGATGTCTCACATCAATGTGCTTGGTCCTGGTGTGTTGCACTGGATTCTTGGCCAAGCTTATTGTGCTAGTGTTGTCACCCAATATTGGGATCTCCTTCAAATTGATTCTCAAGTTAGATATTTGTTGTTTGAACCATAGGACTTGTGCACAACAGCTTGAGGCAGCCACATATTCAGCTTCAATAGAAGACATAGCCACACTGGTTTGTTTCTTGCTGAACTAAGAGACAAGTAAACCACCAAGAAATTGACATTAGCCATTTGTGCTCTTCCTATCCGTTTTGTATCCGGCATGATCCGAATCTGAATATGCCACAAGATGTTCTGGTTGACCTTTTGAGAACCACAAGCCAAGGGTTTTCGTGTCAGCAAGGTATCTGAATATTCTTTTCACATTCTCAGCATGTGACTCCTTGGGAGCAGACTGAAACCTTACACACATCCCCATACTGAATTGGATGTCAGGACGACTTGCTGTAAGGTTGAGCAGTGATCCAATCATTCCTCTGTATCTTGTGATGTTGAAGTCCTTGCCCTTTTCATCAAAGCATCCAAGGCGTGGTTGTGGTTGAGCTCATTGGAGTATCAGCTCCATTGCATTGGTCCATCCCAAACTTCTTCAGTAGATCATTGAGGTACTTGGTCTGAGATATGAAGATTCCATCTTTCCTTTTGTAACATCCCAAATTTCTAGCAATTTATAATAGCATAAAATTTCAAAAATCATAGGTAACTGTGAAAATTAAATTAACTAAATTTGGGAAATGTTACCGCCGCACTTGCACTAAGACAAGTGCAAGGCTAAGTTCATTACAATCAAATAAAACCAATATTATAGTCCTAGGCATTCTATAATATTTTGTAAACACTAAAGCTAGCCAGAAGTTCTCTGAGTCGTTATCCTCACTGCCCACTGCTAAACCCCGTCCTTTGAAACCTGTTTCACTGAAAATCTGCTCCCCCGAAGGATCATCACAGTCACACAAACACAACAGTCAGCAAAGCTGGTAATCCTAATCAAACACAATTCACATAACTTAAGTAATTGAATCAAATATATAATCATGTCATAACTTAATCCAATACTATTCACATCAAATTAACTATTATTAATTATCTTTATTAAATTCATGATAGACCCGGGAAACCCTGCCAGTCTATTTAGTGGGAAGAGAACTATGGTAGACCGAGGAAACCCTGCTAGTCTACCCTGTGACCCGGGAAACCCTGCCAGTCACAAATCATCGAATTGGCCATCATCAATACATTTCTTCTTAGTGTGCACACCTCTTCCCAAAGTTGCTACTAGTGTCCCAGGAAACCCTGCCAAACACCACTTTGAGAAGAACAGATATAATCGGTTCACATCAAATAATATATCGGAGGCATAAAGCCCAAGGGTTGTGTTCATCACTTTAGGAGATATCATCCCAAAGCTATCTTCCCACCATTATTTCTTTACAATCACACACAATCAGGAAATTCAATCTTGTCACAGTCATCAAATTTCATTGAATACATCAGCTACTCAATGCATCAAACTTTCCAACTATTCAAGAGTATATTAATTCAAATATTCAATATAAGATTCCACTCATATTATAACTCAAATATCTATATGAGTAGAGTCCAAATTCAACAATCATTCCCATAATCATAAATTATAAGGTATCAAGATCATAATTTCCACAACTATTCAGTAAGACTCATATTGTACACATATATTACATCAAACAAATTTTCATCTCAAGCCAACCCTAGGATATACCTTGGATCATAATTACCCTATCCAAATTAATCTAAGACCTCTAGGGATTAGGATTACATATAATATATTCCGTTCAAAACAACCCTATCAAAATTCCTAAGACTTCTAGGGATTAGGATTACATATAATATATTTCATACAAAACAACCTTATCAAGATTCCTAAGAATTCTAGGGATTAGGATTACATATAATATATTTCATACAAAACAACCTTATCAAGATTCCTAAGACTTCTAGGGATTAGGATTACCTGGTCTCCGTGTTTGATGACTTCTAGGAGGAGAATCGAGTAGAGAAGAGAAGCACAGTTGATAAGCAGAAAGAAATAAAAGAAGAAAAGAAAAGCACGTTGTCACGGCCTTGGAACTGGTCTCCCAAATACCGTGTTGACCTTAGCTTGATCACCTCTCTCGATCTTGCTAAGTCAGCCAAATCCCCTTGAGTAAGCAAAGAAAGACAAAGAACACAAGAATTCTTTAGAGAGAAAAGGAGAACTTAGAGAGAAAAGCTCTTGAACAACAAATGATTCAATTGCCTTGGATGGTTTGCAAATGAAGGAGGCATCCCCTATTTATAGCCTACAACCTCCTTAATCAACGGTCAAGATGAAAAAGATCCTACGGTGGAGAATAATTTCCAGAATTTTCCTAAGAATACCTGAGAGTTCTAGATTTTCCTTTATAATTGTACAGGTATCCATAATAATGTAGAATTCTCTAGAATTCTCTACAAAGCTCTATCAATATCTACAATAATGTAGAACTTTCTAGAATTCTCTACAAATCTCTACCAATATCTTCAATAATGTAGAATTTTCTAGAATTCTCTACCGCATTCTAGGAGCTTAAAGATTAAACAAAGGAAACTTAAAGAGTAAGAAACCTATTTTACTAAGGAAACTTGCAGAGTAAGCAAAGGAAACTTTAAAGAGTAAGCAAAGGAAAACTTAAAGAGTAAGCAAACCTATTTTATTAATATTATTCTATTTTATTTTTCTTGGGTTATCACACCTTTGATTGATTTGCAGACCAAGGAAATAGTTGAGTTCTCTCATCATGGACATCTCAAACTCTCCCTGCATATTCTTAGTAAACTCTTCACACAAAACATCATTAGAAGCACCAAATATAATGTCATCAACATATATTTGAACAATTAAAATTTCACCAAGCTTATTACTCTTTATGAAGAGAGTTGTATACCTTTTTCCTCTAACAAATCCTTGATCAAGAAGGAATTTGCTTAATCGCTCATACCAAGCTCTAGGAGCTTGCTTAAGGCCATAAAGGGCTTTCTTGAGGCAATAAACATGATCTAGATGATGATCGTTTTGAAAACCAGGAGGTTGCTCAACATAAACTTCCTCCTGAATAAAACCATTTTAAAACACACTCTTTACATCCATTTGATAGAGCTTGAATCCTTTGACACAAGCAAAGGCTAGAAGAACTCTTATTGCTTCCAACCTTGCCTTCGGAGTATAAGTTTCTTCATAATCAATTCCTTCTTCTTGATTATAGCCTTTAGCAACCAATCTTGCCTTGTTACGGACAATGATTGCTGATTCATCTCGATTGTTCTTGAATACCCATTTGGTGCCAATGACCGGATGGTCGTTAGGCCTAGGTACCAAATCTCAAACTTGATTTCTATCAAATTTATGTAACTCCTCTTGCATTGCTAACACCCAATCATTGTCTGAGAAGGCTTCACAATTTTAGAGGGTTCAATCTCTGATATAAAGGAAGAAAAAGTCACTTCATTCAAAGTGCTATTTCTGGTCCTTACACCTTGATTTACATCACCTATCACTTAGTCCAAAGGGTGATTCCTAATTAACCTCCAAGCTCTAGGCTGAGATTGATCGGGGTTTTCTAAATTATTTTGAGGATTAGCCTCGAAGACATTTTTAGGATTTTCAATAGAGGCAGGAGTAGTTTTTGAAAAGAATTGATTTTTGAAAGTATTTTCCTCATCATCATCCAGGGACTTATTAGCTTTGGATTCACGAGAATACAACATGAATAGACTCTTCAACAATATGAGTACGAGTATTAAAGACTCTATAAGCTTTGCTTCTATTTGAATAACCCAAAAATATACCTTCATCCGCTTTGGGATCAAACTTTCCCAAATTATTCTTATCATTATTGTGGACGAAGCACTTACATCCAAAAACATGCAGATGAGCTAAATTTGGCATTCTTCCCTTGTACAGCTCATATGGAGTTTTTCCCAACTTCTTTCAGAGATATGCCCGATTTGAGATTTAGCAAGCCGTACTCATTGCATCAGCCCAGAATACTTGGGAAATATTGTTCTCATTCAACATAGCTCTTGCCATCTCAGTGAGAACTCGATTCTTTCTCTCCACAACACCATTTTGTTGAGGTGTCCTCGGGGCTGAGAAGTTGTGATCAATTCCCATGTTGTCACAAAACTCTGCAAATGCATGATTTTCGAATTCTCCTCCATGATCAGTTCGAATTCTTGAAATAGAGAACCCTTTCTCGTTTTGGACCTTCTTGGCAAAAATAACAAACTGATCAAATGTTTCATCTTTAGAGGATAAGAATATGGTCCAAGCAAATCTAGAGAAATCATCAACTATGACCAAAGTATAAATATTGCCACCAAGGCTTTTTACTCTAGCTGGTCCAACTAGATCCATATGAAGTAGTTGGAGAGGTCTATTAGTTGAAATTTCACTTTTAGATTTGAAGGATAATTTGGTTTGTTTCCCTTTTTGACAAGCATCACAAATCATGTCATTTTTGAAACGAAGTTTTGGAACACCAATTACCAAATCCTTTTTAAGTAATTTGTCAAGTTGGATCATATTGACATGAGCTAATCGCTTGTGACATACCAATTCTCATCCAAATTACCAATAAAACATTTTTCAGAAACATAATCATTTTTGGAAAGACAAAGTGTATAACAATTTCCTTCTCTAGGGGCTCTAAATAAAGCTTTTGATTTTAGATTTTCCAAAGAGAGAATATCCTTATTTACAATCAAGCACTCCTCAGAATCGAAGATAACTAGGTTACCTTTATCAGTGCTTTGACTTACACTGAGGAGATTGTGACAAAGTCCTTCTACGAGGTAGACATCTTTGATTTGTGGTCCTTCACTGTTTCCAACTTCACCAATACCAGTAATCCTTCCAGATTGGTTTCCACCGAAGGTCACCTTGCCACTATCCTTAGGCTTGATTGAGGCAAATTTGGATTGATCTCCCGTCATATGTCTAGAGCATCCACTATCAATGTACCATTTGTTGGATTTCAATGCTCTTAGACAAACCTGCAAAACATGAGAAATAAGGTTTTAGGTACCCATTTTTTCTTGGGTCCTTTGGGGTTAGTATGTGTCTTAGGAACCTTGTAGGATCCCTTAGGCACCCGTTGATAATTTCCTACAGGTTTACTCTTTCTTTCCTTTTTATGAAAACAGGAAGAAGTAGTATGACCTTTTCGATTGCAATAATTGCAATGAGCAAAGTGTTAGTTCTCAATGTTTTGATGTTAACAAAGTTCATGTTTGTTTGATGAAGTTCTTAGCTTACTCGAGCACCCCCAGCGCCTTACCCGAACATCATCAGTTTCTAGAAAGGAAGAATTTATGTTTGATCAGTCATGCTCGAGCAACACATAGAGCTTGCCCGAGCAACATTGAGCCAGAGACGAAAGGAGCATGATTGAACAATCATGCTAGAGCAAGATATATTCCTTGCTCGAGCAGCATCGAGGCAGAAGCAATACAATGTTTGCAGGTACACCATGCTCGGGCAGAAGATTAACGTTGCCCGAGCAGCATTGCTCTTTCCTCTAATCTTCGCTTCTACTTCTTGCTTTCCCGAGCGTGAGAAAATCCATGCTCGAGCACTATGCCCGAGCAAGAGCAAGAGCCATGCTCGAGCAGCGTTGCATCTACTATCATGCTTGAGCAGATCAGAAGTCATGCTCGAGCAACGTCGCTGGATAAACATTCCTTCACCTCTGTCTATGTCTTGCTCGAGCAAGAACAGCACCATGCTCGAGCAACAACGAAGCATATCACTTTCAAGCCTTTGTGAAGAAGCTTGCCCGAGCATGAATAAATTCATGCTCGAGCAGGCAAAATACTTATGCTCGACCATCAGTGACCAAGCTTGTTTTTATCTAATTCATACTAAGCTTGCCCGAGCAAGTTTTGACTATTGCTCAAGCAAGGTTCCTCTGTTCTTTAAATCATCATCTGTTTAATTTAATTATTCACTGTGTTAATCTCATTACTCTGAATATTACTCATTACTAATCCTAATTGCCTTTAATCAGTTTGCTAATGAGTTTTCAGATGATTTAAGCATAAGTATAAATTCAAATTAGCGGAAAGCACAGTGTGTCAGACAAGCATTTAATGTGACTACCAAACTGAGTAATAATCTCAGTTTCCAATGCTGATCAATGAAAAGTTCTTTCTTACATCCCTACTACGCATTAAATGTTATTTTACAACAGGTAAAAGAAATGGAATGAAGAAGAATATTGTGACTGACGAGGCAAAGCATTAAATGAAGCAACGGTCGATTTCTCAAAAATAGAGTGCACATGTGTCTAACGGAAATACGAAGAGTCTCAACGACTAGTATGCTGAGCCTCTCAACGGCATTAATGGCGAACGCTATAAAAACTAGAAGCATTCAATTTTGCCAACCACCGAAACGATGAGTAATTAATTCGAGTTAATACTATTTGTTGTTTCAACTGTTTCATCAATTTGTACTTCAGTGTTTAATACTTCATCTGCTCGTAAGGAGTTCATAAACATTTACTTTATTATTGTTTGAATCTTAAGGTTGAGGAACCTTAAGAGAGGGTGTATCAATTACAACTTGTAAGGGGGAGTGGAGTCCAAAAGTGAGAGGATCATCCTTTGTTTACAGAGTGTGTAATAGTTCTTGAAAGATAGTGAAATCCCAAATGTTCTGGGGACTGGACGTAGGTCAGTGATTTTGGACCGAACCAGTATAAACCGCCCTGTGTCTATTTCACTTCTCTGCTTCATATCTCTGTTCTGTTTTCTTATTTGTCGTGGGTTCTCAAAATAATTTTGAGATCATGTATTCACCCCCTCTAGGTGATATTCTATCTTCACAAAGGGGTTTGAAGAATGAACAGATTTTCTAAAATAGTTCATATAAGATTTTTCTCTAAATTTATTTTTGCCTTTCTTCTTATCAAAATCGGGTTTATAACCAACCCCGATCTGTCATTTGTAAACCTTTGCTGTTTTAAAATGACATTGAGCATTTCAAAGTACCCGAGTGAACTTCTCAAGTGTTTTTGTAAGATATAGATTCTTTTTCTATAAATCGGTACAATCTTCACAAACATCATTTTCACAAGAATAGTTGTTGACTTGCTTTTCAAGAGTTATGTTTTTCTGTTTTAAAGAAACGTATTTTCCAGCAAGTTTCTCAAATTCAGATTGAAGAAGATTGTATTCATTGAATAACTCATCATAAGAAGGTTGTGAATCATATACCTCATCAATATTTTCATATTGCTCTTCTTCTTGAGCCACGAGGCATATGTTGGCTTTATCCTCCTCTTGACTTCATCTTCATCGGATGATGAGTTGTCTCCCCATATTGTTGAGACATAATCTTTCTTCTTGAACTTATTGAATTTCTTCTTGTCTCTGTCTTTGTTCTTCAGCTGGGGGCATTCTGACTTGATGTGGCCAGGCTTTTCACATTCGTAGCAGATGATTGGCTTCTTTGCCTCAGTGCTGGAGCTACCTTTGTGAAACTTTTTGTATCCTTCATCCTTTCTGTAGAATGTTTTGAATCTTCGGACAATCATGCCTAGCTCTCCCTCTTCGTCTTCTTCCTCTTCATCATCTGTCTCCTTAGCTTCTTTGACAGCTTTAAGAGCAACACCTTTGCTCTTGCTAGTTGCTTCATCAAGTCCCTTTTTGAACTTGAGCTTGGAATCATATTCAGAAAGGCTACCAAAGAGGACTGTCACAGATCCCATTGATTCACCATGAGTTTCTTCAATCGCGGTGACTTTAGCTTCCCATTCCTTGTTGAGGATATTGAGAATTTTCCTCACTTGGATAGGTTGCTCATATTCTTTGCCTAATGCAGCAAGCTGGTTGATCAGATAGGTGAATCTTAATTGAAATTTGCTGATAGATTCACCAGGCTTCATACAAAGAATATCATATTCTGTCATGAGAGTGTTGATCCTATTCTGCTTTACTCCAGTAGTTCCTTCATGAGCTATCTCCAGAGTATCCCACATGGCTTTGGCAGTTGGTAATGTGCAAACACGAAAAATACTCTTGTTGACTTAAAGCGCTTTGCAACATGAGAATAGCTTTACTGTTGAGTATGATATTTCTCCTATCATTTTCATCATACGCTTCTTCAGGCTTTGGAACTCTGAGGCCATTTTCGAGAACAGTCGGGTTGTAGTCTCCAATCTGGAACACTCTCCATAGACCATATTCAGAAGCCATGACAAAGACTCTGAATTTGGCTTTTCAGAAAGAATAATGCTCTCCACTGAATCCCTGTGGTCTATTGATCGAAGCTCCATCAGGTAGAATACCTTCCATAATGATCATTCTCAAGATGTTAATCTTTTCAGAGAAGACCTTGCTCTGATACCAAATGAAAGTGGAGCTTAATCACCAAGAGAGGGTGAATTGGGGATTTTAAAATTATTTTCAAAGTGCTATGTTTTTGAACACTAAAACAGAGCTAAGTCGAGTATATGGAATAAGAGCAAGACACAAAGATTTATACTGGTTCGGTCCAACCTCTTGACCTACGTCCAGTCCCCAGACTCTCTGGGATTTTCACTATCTCAATTGATTACACCCTCTGTAACTCAAGATTAATTCTCTCACTAGAACTTACTCCCCCTTACAAGTTGCAATAAATATCCTAATCTCCAAGTCCCCTGACTTGAGATTCTTACAATGAAATTATTCACAATAAATTAACTCTCTCTAAGAGTGGATAAATATAAACATTGAAGATCAATGTATCAAAAGATACTTTACAAGTGAAAACTGAAAGAGTAGTTGGTAAACTTGAATGCAATTCGTTTTCAGCAGATGTGTTATTAAGAAGAATTGAATGCATCTCTATTTATACTGAGAGAGCATTAAATGACCGTTTGTAATCTTCAATGTGACCGTTGTTAGCATTAAGGAAGGATTAGGTGAAGCTTTGGTCTTCTTCTCTCTCTACTCTTTGCTTAATCTAGTTGCACAGAAGTTTATGGTTGACTTCGTGAATATTAATCCATTGGAAGAGAAGCTACTGGATGTGGAAAGGAAACATTAATCCCTTTGCAACGTGTGTAGAATGATTGTCCAAAAGGATGCGAGTTGTCTGAACTTTGCATTTAATGTGCTGACATAACTTTTTACTTTTATTCAAATCTTCATTTAATATCTACTAAACCATCTGAAACTCACTAACAAACTAATTAAACATAGTTAAGAATAGTAGTGAATGTTGAGAAGAAGTATTAAGATCAAATGGGAAGATTTCAGAATTTCGAGCAAGTTGATTTTCAAAACCAGCGACACAAACTTGAGTTTTGTTTATCCAAACATGAGTTTTGAACTTTTATAGTGAAAACATGTTTCAGTCTAAAAGCTCAAAACTGGAGTTTCCAAAATGATGAAATGAGCAAAGCTCTCGTAAGACACAAACTCGAGTTTCCTCTTAAAATTGGAAACCTTTGAAAATCTTTGTCAAGTGAAAACTGCAGTTTTTAAATCCAAACTTGAGTTTTCACAAAGTGATAAAACATGTTAACTTTCTGTCAAGGCAAAACTCGAGTTTCCAAAAGCAAACTCGAGTTTCCTCATAACTTTGGAAAACTTATGCAAAATGCTTGGCTAGTGCAAACTTGAGTTTCCAAATGTAAACTAGAGTTTGCAAATGATGAAAAAATATTTAGACTCTCTGCCAAGCCCAAACTCGAGTTTGGTCAAGTTCACAAACTTGACAAACTATTTGTTTGGTGAAAACTAGATTTTTGAAATGAAAATTGGAGTTTTCTCAAGTTCAAAACTTTGGGAGCTCTCTGTATGATCAAAACTCGAGTTTGCAAAACCCAAACTCGAGTTTCCTCATAAGAGAAAACTTTTACAAACTTTCTAGTAGTTGAAAACTTGAGTTTGTAAATCAAAACTGAAGTTTTGCATTCTTCAGGAAATTTGAAGTGTCTCTGTATGGTACAAACTCGAGTTTGTAAACCCAAACTCGAGTTTGCCTTGATGTGAAACGCTTGAGTGCTCTCTGTGTCTTGCAAATTCGAGTTTCCCTAAGCAAACTAGAGTTTTCATTACTTTATAAATTTGAGCTACTCTCTGTCAAGTCCAAACTCGAGTTTTGATATCAAAACTTGAGTTAGCCTTTGACAGTAAGCTTTTCAACTTACCAAAGACAAACTTTAACTTGTGTTTACAATTGTCAGTTATCATCAAAACACATAGAGAACTAACAGCACTCTTTTGGACAATCATTCTACACACGTTGCAAAGGGATTAATGTTTCCTTTTCTCATCCAGTAGCTGCTCTTCCAACAGACCAATCTCAAGGGAAGTCAACCCTAATTCTCTGAGCACCTGGATTAACTAAAGAGTAGAGAGAGAAGAAGACCAAATGTTCCTAATAGCTACAGCAATGTGTCCAACAGCTACATTGATCAACCCAATGGTCATTTAATGCTCTCTTCACATATATAGAGCTGCATTCAATTCTTCTCAACAACCAATCTGCAGAAAATGAAAATCATTCAAGTTTTCAACTACTCCTTGAGTTTTCTTGTGTAAAGTATCTTTTAATACATTTGTACTTCAGTGCTTATCTTTATCCACTCTTAGAGAGAGTTTCATTTATTGAAATCATCTATTGTAAGAATCTCAAGTCGTGGGACTTGGAGATTGGGATATTTGATTACAACTTGTAAAGGGGAGTAAGTTCTAGTGAGAGAATTACTCTAAGAGTTACAGAGTGTGCAATCGTTTGAGTTAATGAAATCCCAGAGTGTCTGGGGACTGGACGTAGGTCAAGAGGTTGGACCGAACCAGTATAAATTTCTTGTGTCTTGCTTCTTCTTCCCTTACTTTGTTTAGCTCTGTTTTTAATATTCAAAAACAGAGTTCTTTGAAAAGAATTTTAAAATCCCCAATTCACCCCCCTCTTGGTGATTTGCTCCACTTTCAATAATATCTTAGATTTAATTAAATAGAAAGATATCATATCTCAAATTTAATTTATAAGGATAAATTAAACAAATAGACTTTTAATTTAGATTAAATAAATAGATTAGATTAGATCTGTTGGACAGATTTAATTAATATTATTTTAATCCAAATTCAAATTTCAAAATTAATAAAGATTAATTTTGAATATATAATATGCCTATTAGGGTTTTAAAACCCTAAGAGACAATAGGCAAGACGTATTAGAAAGCCACGAAAAAGAAAACCCTTAGAGAAGAGACGCTAAGACCTTGAAGGTGCTAGCACGCTGCCGTCGGTGTTGGAGGCTGTTCAGTGTGGATACCGGTAGAGGGAGTGGATTCGCTTAAGCTCCCGTTGATCGAACAAGACGCACACACATATGTAAGGTATGGTTCTTACTAATCGATTTAAATGTCGTTGATAGATCATCTTCGATGGGATTCATAAACATTATTGGATGAATTCCTTCCACTACGTGTACAAATCCCAATACTAGATTCACGGAATCGTCAATTCATGGGACAACCACGAAGCTTAGCCAAGCATGGTGGGCAAAACACGAGAAGAAAAGATGATGAAGAACATAAACATGATGAACTATTCAGAGAAAATAATAAGCTTCTAATTTTAATCCCCAAAATCTCATAAAGCGTAATGTCTAATATGTTTCTCGGCCATCTAATTTAACCTAAAAATAGGAAACACTATGGCTACACGGTTGGCCCAAAAATAGGAAACCTCTAATAATTGGTCTTTTATTATAAAATTCGGGCAAAATAAATATTCAAAAAAATGCGTCTGTCTTTAGCTCCAATTTCGTTCATCTTCTTGTCCGAATCAGCCTTCTGAGTCTTCATAACAATTGTAGCTCTCTAAATTATCAAAAAAAAAAAGTAATGAGGCTAATCTAATATCTAGATCAAACGTTATGGCAAAAATAGTGAAGCACTACAAATATGGAATTTTATTACAAAAACGAATTAAATCTAATTAAAAGCTCAAAGCACAATTAAGTAATAAAAACCCATTATTTATCAATTAAACACTCATAAATTATTAACCAAGAAATAAAAATAAATAAAATAATATTCAATTATCACTAGGCGTCCACGTGCCCATGGTTTTGAGTTCGAATCTCCTCCAGTGCGTTTCTTTCAAAGGACGTAAGGGTGTGACGCACCCTAAAGGATGACATATTGCCAACTGAGCGACGCGCCCTTTCATTGAAAGAAAGAGACACCCAAAATATAAAAACGATGTTCCTTTTTAGATTGGGGTGTCATCCCCTACCTCCAGCTGGGGCGCATTGTGTTACACACCTACCGGCCTCGCCCTTTCAGGTGGTAGGTAGTGTAGCCCTTTACTTTTATTCCATTTTAGATTATTTCTCTCAGTTTAATTTACCTCACACATCATAGTATAAGCGGCAGAGCATGCACCAGTTTGGACAATAATATATTGATAAAAATACGGAAAGATAAATTTTCCCCGGAGGGATTAATATATAGTTATCCTGATAATGGTGCCTGACAGGCCAAAATAAAATACTACAGTCGTCCAGAAATCAAAATAAATATCCAAAAGAAATTCACCAACATCCACCACCACACTAGCCCTACTCCGGAGTCTTACCTCTATATCCCTGCTCTGATCTAGATGAACTGTTAGAGGGCTTAAAAGGGGCTGTGATTCAAAATTCAATACCTAAACCGTTAATCTCATATAAAATATATGAACAATGCATGTAGAAAAACCATAAATAAATAAATACCACATAACATTCAGTATCAAGGCACACAGCCAATTCCGGAACGAGCAGTC
Organism: Acacia melanoxylon; assembly: GCA_019022615.1. Taxonomy (NCBI): domain Eukaryota; kingdom Viridiplantae; phylum Streptophyta; class Magnoliopsida; order Fabales; family Fabaceae; genus Acacia; species Acacia melanoxylon. The sequence continues at coordinate 6,884,010 of JAFJYJ010000027.1, forward strand.
CTAATAGCACACAGCACAGACTGCAGTGGTCCTAATAAAAATAACCTCCCCGGTGCAAAATATCACAATTATCCCTAAAATAATAAAATATAATTATAATTAAATCCACCTCAATAAATTTTTTCTTTGATAGTTTAAAATAAGCCCAATTAATGTGTCCATGATCACTAAATCCCTTTTCTTATTAAGGAATTTAATTTAATATAAGCTTATATCCCTTTAATTTTTGTCCAAATTCTAAATTTCCAACAAACAGTGACTGATCTTCAAACATTCATAATTAAATCTAGAAAACTTCTTTTGGGTTGGTTCTAAAGCCCAAATGACCCATAGTATGTCTATTCTCAACCAAAAATACTCATTTGGGCCAGACCAAGTCTAAAATCCAACCATGGCCCAAACCATCACTACTATCCGAAATAATTTCTAGTTTTCAGGGTTAGTTTTCAAACATTTATTTCTCTTAGCACAAAATTCAGAAAAATACGTGTTACCTATGAAATTAATCCTTGGGATGTCTACTTTCTCCCTAACAAATTTCATAATTGTTTAAGTCCATTTACTAGGTCAAAAATTGAGTTGAACCCAGATGACTTCACAGAATTTTCAACACTTTAAAGCCATCAAAAATTCCAAAATCAACTATGATCCTTATGTATATTCAGCTGCACGAAAATCACTATTTAATCAACAAAATGTCAGGCTTCCATTAATCTAGCTTCATATGATTTATGTACTAGGTTTGATCTACCATTTTAGTCCATGAACCCTAACTCTAAACCCTTATGCATACTTTTCATTGACCCTTCAAACCCAAGAACATATACATATACATACATACATACATACATACATACATACATACATATATATATATATATATATATATATATGTGTGTGTGTGTGCTCATAGGAAAAATATCATTTCCAAGCTTAACAACCAAGAGAATACAAGAGGGTTCATAGATGACTTACTTGTCTTAGGAACTAAGCTTCTTTGGATTTTTGCTTCCTTTGACCACCCAACACACTTGACCTTCAATCTTCCTCTTGCTCCTTGTATTCCCTTATGTTCTTTTGTGCTTCTTGCAAATAGCTTCTTGTCTCTCTTCTCCCCTTCTCTAAACCGAAGTGTAGTAGCCAAAAATGAGAAGAGAGGAGCTCTTAAAAAATCTCCAAGCTACTTACCCAACAAGAAATACCTTAGCTTCAATCTTCCTCTTGCTCCTTGTATTCCCTTATGTTCTCTTGTGCTTCTTGCAAATAGCTTCTTATCTCTCTTCTCCCCTTCTCTAAACCGAAGTGTAGTAGCCAAAAATGAGAAGAGAGGAGCTCTTAAAAAATCTCCAAGCTACTTTCCCAACAAGAAATCCCTTGGCTTACACAACAAGCCACTTCTTCCTCTCTTGATTTCTCCACAAAATTCTAGAGTTATTTATGGAAATATTCTTTTCTCTCTAAGCCTCTCTCTCTGGATGAAAATTATAGGGGATATTTAATGAAGGTTTTGTGTCTTCCCTTAGTCCATTTGAATGGGTAAATATCCCTCTAAATAAATTAGGCCTTGTCCTATCAATCATATTTCCTTTGGGTCCTTTTTTTTTTTGTACTTAGGACAACTTGTGTCATAGGATATTATTATTACTATGTTTTCCCCTTCTCTTTCTCTCCTAGGAATACGTAGGTGTGACCAGATTTTTGGGGGAAAATGTTTTTGTCCCATTGTCTCTTACTTGCTTCGTTAATGATGTACTTGGGTTGGTGTAATGGTAATTATAGCTTTTTTTTTTCCTTCTCTCCTCTACAAAAACCGAAGTGGGGAAAGGATTTGGGGGAAATTTTTATACTTTACAAATCCAATCCAATGTCCTCTTGCATTTTTGAAGAGGATGATGTAAGCTAGATGATGTCACTAAGCTTACATAAGCATGAAGTCATTTATTTTAATCTTCAACATTAGCTTCTAAATGGCCCATTTTCCATGCAAGTAAATATATATCATTAACAAATGACTTGAAGAGAAATGTATATATTCCATTAACTTCATATAAATTCATTCAACACAAAAATGGGGATATTACACACTAACCCGTGTGGATCCGTGGGTCGGGTCCGACTTCATAACCGACGTTCCTAACGTCATTTTTCAACGTTCTTGGTGTCTATCTCTTTATATTTTTGAGATCTACGTAATGACACCTATTTTGTGGTCTAAACCTACTGTTTTCTCATGACCCAATTTCAAAAAACAAAGAGACCGAAGAAGAGAAACATGACGAAAATTAAAAAATTTCACAACTTTTCATTCTCTTAACAATCGGGATAATTTAATGGTATATAAATTATTTTTCAAATGACCCAATTATCAAAATCCAAAGACGGTAATATACCATCATCTTTTCTCTTTGATCTCAAAATTCTTAAGAGAAAACTGAGAGTGCCAAATTGGTGAACACTATTAACGTTGAAAATTCATAAAGCAAAAAATAAATGCAGTCATATGCATTCATATTTCAAACATGAATCTACACAGAACAATAATATGTGTACTTACGATTCAACAAATCAACATTACTTGTTTGAAATTCATTTAACTCATTTCGCATACTTTTGAAGATTAATAAATTCATTCAAGGACAAATCCAAAAGTATTATTCATGTATCAATACAAGATTCATAATTGGAAAACCATAAATTCTAAAACCAAAAGCTCTGATATCACATGTAGGTTTTTCTATAATTTCATGCTCAAATATCAAGTAATAAGAACATGAACAAGGATCTTAAGAACCATGATTTCCACAACACTATATGTTTAAGCCAAGATGCACTAACCTCTATCCATAATTACGGAATCGATATTTCATATGTGACTTGCAGTACGATAATTGAAACCTTTATTATTCTCTTTACCCTTCATTTCATGCTCTCTCTTCTTGATGGAAAACTATAGGCGTCTATAATGCTCAGAGAGTGAATGGACAATTTTTTATCCTTTAAATAACTTATGTATCCAAAAGACATGTACATTGTAATACCCCTACTGTTGTAAACAATGTGTTTGTAAGCACTGATGAATTAATGAGAAGTATTGACTGTTAATTTATTTGTTATTATTTTCTGTAATATTTTAATTTAATAATAGACATAAAAAGGCTGTCAGACTTTTAGGAGACAGGATGATAGACTCTAAAAAGGCCCGAAATGTCGTCTATCATAGCCAGAGAAAAAGAGAGTATGATGGTGCCCAGATTTGGAAAAGAGCAGGCCTAAGGCAAAATGCCGGCGTAACATAAGCCGGTACAATGAGGTGGGGCCAGAGGATCTTGGTAGAACACAGATTTCCACCTCATATCAGTACGTATACACCCTATGTGGACAGGGAAAAGGAAGAGACACTGAAAAAGACACATGCCAAAAAGCAAAAGTCAGTGTAATGATTACGTTGGGACATGTGTCACCACAGGATTAAAAGAGGAAAAAGTAAGGGCAAAATGGTCAAATCCTTACCCTTTAAGAATTCAATTTCGTCCACCCAAAGAGAGAGAAGCAAAACCAAATGATTTTATCTGTACTATGGCTCAAACACAAAATATGGGCCCCACAAGATGTTAACCGGTAAAAAGGGGACCGATAAGGATCGATTAGGGGCTTCTTTTTGGATTAAATGAAACAAATGTGGGGCCACATGGGGGAGGAAAGTGGCACCACATATGTATGTCAAATCAGGGGAAAATATCTGAAAAGTCAAAGAAAAGTGCAAAAGGAAGCACCCTTTTAACAAGCGGTGCGCAACAAGGACCAGTGGATAAAAGACTAGACTGGATAAAGTGAAAAAGATAGATAAAAAGAAAGAGATCAGATCATGTGGGGTCTAGGAGGCGCCACATGCCCTTGAAAATATCTAGGAATTATCTAGAAAATTTGAGAAGAAACTAAGCCAGAAATCAAGGTATAAGCCTTTAACCAGTGGACAAAAGGGTGTTTCGGGCCAGAATAGGTACTTTTCACAATTTAAAAAGTAAAAATCTGATTCATATGGATGGGAATGCGCCACCTAAGCCCCTCTAGAATGCTCTAGATTTTCTTGAGGATTAAGCCAAAAAGTCTGATTCAATTTATTAACTAATGGACAAAAACATACACCAGATAAATCATCAGGCTGCCCAGATCATTTTAAATATTATTAAAAGGACATAAACTCTTCACTTTTGCTCCCTAAGTGACATGAACATAAGAGACAAGAGGGAGAGTCCAGCAAGCTTACCACACTTAGAACAAGAGCCAAATCACCAAGAACACCAAGCCGGATCTCCAATTTCGGGTAAACGTACCGAAAACTCAACTCTTTGAAGTTCAAGTTGAGATTTTCGTCCACGGTGTTAGGTCTTGGTGTTGTGATCTGATTTTTGTGTTTTTGAGGGTTCCAATGAGTCTAAAAAATGATTTTGTAGGGGGTTAAGTCATGGTTAAAGTTTCTGAACTCACAATCGTTGAAAACCCTAAGAACAAGCTTGCTGCGTTTTTGGAACTCGGGTAGCGAAGCTTCAATTGTCTTTTAAAAATAGTAAATGAAGTCAGTTTGAGATGAAATTTTACGAGCATAAAGTAGACATCCTGAGCTTCACCGTGATATATAATTTTTATTTTTATTTTTCTACTAGGACAAATAAATTGGTAAAGTTCTCTCAGAAAGCTGCAGGATGTTTCTGACTAGAGGATAAAGATTTGGCTACATGCCAAAATATGAATACTTTTGGACTCTGTAAATATTTTTACTGTAAAGTAGACATCCTAATGGTTCAGGTGGAACTTATTTCGTACAAAATTTTTGTGTGTGGAATTTAGTAAAAATGTTTGAAGTTGGGCCAGATTCACTGGATTTTCTGGAAAAATTATAAGGCTCGGATTTAATAAGAAATGTAAGGGTATTTTTGTAAATACTAAAAAAATGTATTTTGGTGTTATCTAGGGTTAAAGCATACATTGGGAAGCTATCAGGCACATTAAAATTTTAAGCCAGTCCATACCCCACCAGGTAGTAACTGCTTTACTCAAGTACTTTTATGTGTTTTGATGTATATATGTTTGTCTTGTCATGTTTGTTTGTGTATTTTTGCCAAATATCCATACAGAGCATGTGGGGGTTCAAGTCCCTAACTATGATATTCCTAGCGCTGAGGACTGGTTCGGGGCCTGCCATATGTGACAACTCAACAGAGACAGGTTTGTAATTCCGGTAAATACGGGGCTTGCCTTGGTAAGGCAGCTCAACGGTACAAAGACAGATTGTTGTGTATGTTTCTGTTTGCACATATGGTATTTGGCATATTCTTTGTGATTTATGTGTGACATGGTTGCTTGGATACACTTTACACATTTAGTACATGAGTATTGACTGTTATTTTGGGGGCCATTATCGGACTCCAGACGCTTCTGTAGATACAGGGGGTCGTGCTTGAAGTTTAAAGAACCTTTTTGGAGAGGTAGGGTATTACAGTGCAGTTGAAAAATAGAGGATGCCCTATTGTATTTTGTACTTATATTTTGGGATGACTGTATATATTTTTTGTATTTATTTTTGGATGACTGTATCCTTAACCCCTCGGGGACTTTTACTTTCTGCTTATTTTACTTTTACCAGTACAGTAAATCGTCCAAACTGGTTAAATACTCTGTTGCGCTCACTCTGATATATGTTAAATGGACCCAATAATGAAGGAAATGTAACTAATAAAAAGGAAATCCCTCTAACCCGCCACCAGAAAGGGCGAGGCCGGTAGGGGTGTAACATACATCCTATGGATATGACTGCTCTCATCAAGCAGTCAATAAACCTCTTATCAAAAGTCATTTAACCCCTTCATTAATTATTAAATCATATACATTATCACAACTACAGGAGACATTTCTTACATGACGGCATGTCTAGTTTAATTTGGGCACTCCAAATTAAATAATTTGATTGAGTGGTTGAAGTTTGATTTAATTTAATTTAATATTTTTTAAAATATGAAGAATTTAATATTTTATCAAAAAATAAAATAATAATATATCATTTTAAAAGTGCCACATTTTCAACCGAAACTACTTTTTAAAAGTTACTATAAAATAAAAACTTTAAATCTAAGCCATTAATAAAATCCACAGATCTCACTAAATATAGAGTTGTCGATCATAAGTGAAGACACCAAATGCACAAGGTTTAGCATCCAATCCACGCAATTTGCGTGTATGTATAAATAATGATCTGTTTGAATTCTGCAACTTGCTCTCCGTAAAATGGATAACTCCATTAAATCCAAAATATAGGTCTCTTTCAACTACCCCACCAGAACTAAAAGATGGTGGTTAAATAATTAAATGTATTAAACTAAAACTTTTTTTCCCAATTTTATCCCTATCAATAAAGTTCTGAAAGAGGGAGAAATACATAGAATCACATTTAAGTCTTAATTTTAGGGGTAAATAGGTAAAAGCATGAATTTCTCTAAGTGGCTATACTGCTGAGGTAAAAAAGTCCCTGTGGAACACATGAATTCCCAACTTTACTATGAGTGTGACCGTTGCAGAAGAATAATCAACATTAATGCATCTTGCATGCACCTTATTGATAGTTTTAATTTATTGAGTTTGATCGTTATAGAATAATTTAAATTTAAATTGTCATCATTACTGATGACACAAGATAATACTGCCTCGGTTCCAATTTATAAGATGTCTTATAAAAGGTATTCTCGATATAAGATGTTTTGATAGTTTCAAAGAGCATTATATAAATAAAAAATCAAATCAAGTTACCTCATCAGAACGTTTAGCATCCAATCCACGCAATTTGCGTGTATGTATCAATAATGATCTGTTTAAATTCTTCAACTTGCTCTCCGTAAAATGGATTACTCGATTCAATCCAAAATATAGGTCTCTTTCAACTACCCCATCATAACTAAAAGATGGTGGTTAAATAATTAAATCTGTTAAATTAAATCTTTTTTTCCCAATTTTATCCCTATAAATAAAGTTCTGAAGGAGGGAGAAATACATAGAATCACATTTAAGCCTTAATTTTAGGGGTAAATAGGTAAAAGCATGAATTTCTCTAAGTGGCTATACTGTTGAGTTTGACCGTTGCAGAAGAATAATCAACATACATACATCTTGCATAATTTTAATTTTAATTGTCATCACTACTGATGACACAAGATAATACTGCCTCTGTTCCAATCTGTAACATGTCTTATAAAAGGTATTCTTGATATAAGATGTTTTGATAGTTTCAAAGAGCATTATATAAATAAAAAATGAAATCAAATTAAATTTCAACCACTCAATCAAATTAGTTAATCTGGAGTGCCCAGATTAAACTATGCATGCCCATCATTCTAGAAATGAGACAACTTACTTCAAAGTAGTTATTACCTCAGAGAAAGCAAAATGAAATTTTCGAGTAATCAAGAAAGACTCTGATAATTACTTCTTTAAATACAGTAGTGATAGCCATTGGGAAAGAACGAAAGAAACCATGGAAAACCCAACTCAAATCCTCATTCTAACTTGCATTCTCTTTGCATCCTTTCTCATCTACCTCATATTCTTCAAACATGTTTCTAACAAATCCCGCAAACTCAACTTCCCACCAGGGCCTCGTCCCTACCCTATCATTGGAAACATCTTACAGCTCGGCAACATCCCTCTCTTGTCTATAACCGACCTCTCCAAATTTTATGGACCCATTATGTCACTCAAGTTAGGCACAAGGACCACCATAGTTATCTCTTCTCCAAAAATAGCCGAAGAAGCTTTTCACAAACACGACCTAGACTTCTCTAGTCGAGCCATCCCTGACAGTGTTCGAGCCCTCGACCACTACAAATTCTCCGTGGGATGGCTTCCTATTTCGCCTCAGTGGACAGCCCTTAGACGAGCTTGTGTTATAGAACTATTCTCCACTGTGAGGCTTGATTCCACCCGGTTTTTACGCCAAAGAAAGGTTGAGGACTTGATCAATCACGTCCATGAATATTCCATTAAAGGCGAGGCTGTAGATCTCGCCGAGGCTGCCTTTACCACAGTTCTCAATACAATATCCAACATGCTTTTCTCTATGGATTTTTCTTGTTATGGCTCTGAAAAGACTCAGGATTTTAAGAAGGTGGTGATTGGGGTAACCGAAGAAATGGGAAGGGCTAATGTTTCTGATCTTTTTCCTGTTTTGAGTTTTCTGGATCCGCAAGGCGTTCGAGCAAGGATGAGACATTACTATAAGAAGTTATTTGAGCTTTTTAATGATATTTTGGAAGAGAGATTGAGTTTCAGAGGTTCGAACATGAAGTCTACAGATTGCAATGACGTGTTGGGTTCATTTCTCGATATCATCCAAGATGAATCTTCACAATTGAGCCGCGCTGATGTTATTCATTTATTCATGGTGAGTATAATTGTTTAAATTTAATTTGAATATTTCTTCTTCAAAATAAATTGACTTAAAACTCTCTGGTTTTTTTTTTTTTAACTCACTTTGAAAATAATTGACTTTGTCTAAATTACTTCTTTTATGTAAACTGCACATATTTAATAATTAACTTGTAAAAATGTGTATGAATGTGTCAAAGGTAAAAAGTCTATTCTTGCTTAAGATCGGGAACAGTTAAGAGTATAATAAAATGTGAGTTTGAGCTAGTACAAAGGCCAAGAAGATGAGCCTTTGAACTGACTGTTGGAGCTTTAAATATCTTCATTACTTTAAACCACCAATCATCCAGGTTTTGTACCTATCATTTTCATTGTCATTAAGCTGTCTTTTTTTTTTTGGATACAATCATTAAGCTGTCTTTAATAGCCATTATCATTGCTTAACAGTCAAACGTTTTCTGCCTATAAAAGGCAATCTACAATGTAAGCTGAGTAGAATAGAGGGCAAAGGGTCTAAGGTCAAGTGACATCGAGCTCTCTCACGAGCTCCACTTCTCTTTCTTCTCCAAAGTTACTATGTTATGTTCCGGCTGTAGGAAGAGTAGTTTGTTAATTCATTTGCAAATTTTCTGAGGAGTTGTAGAATATCTCCTAAGATAGTGTCTTCGAACTCGACTCGAACTATATTGTTGTGCTTTTGTAGGTGACAACATATCTTGATCATTATTGCATGATTTTTCAGGATTTATTTGTGGCAGGGATAGACACAACATCTAGCACACTAGAATGGGCAATGGCAGAACTGATACGGAATCCAAATAAAATGGCAAAATCAAGAACAGAACTCCAACAAGTTCTTGGAAAGAGTACTGTGAAACTTGAAGAGTCTATGGTCTCAAACTTACCTTTCATACAAGCTGTAATAAAAGAGACCTTACGACTGCACCCACCAGCACCACTTCTAGTACCCCACAAGGCAGATTGTGATGTAGAGTTATGTGGTTTCTCAGTGCCCAAAAATGCACAGATAATAGCAAATGTGTGGGCAATGGGAAGAGACCCGAGCATATGGGATGACCATAATTCATTTCTCCCTGAGAGGTTCTTGGAAAGTGAGATTGATTTTAAGGGTACATATTTTGAGTTTATTCCATTTGGTGCTGGAAGGAGGATTTGCCCTGGCTTGCCCTTGGCTTCTAGGGAACTTGGTCTTACATTGGCCTCTCTTATATATCACTTTGATTGGATTGTCCCTGGCGGGCTAAAGCTAGAGGACATGGATATGACTCAAAACTATGGGATTTCGTTGCATAAGGCTCAACCTCTAAGAGCTATTCCTATCAAAGTGTAGTTGTTAATTTGTTGGTTTCCCGAACAATGTTGTGGTACTTCATATATAATAACTCATTTGTCTTACTTAACACAGGTTGATTATGAAAATTATTAATGAAGATATACATCCTAGCCTCTAATACCATGAAATACATTTTCAAATATTTTGGATCATTATATAAGCGTTCCCAACAACGACTCATGTTCAACCAAGGCCATATACATCAAGTTTAACATTAATTGCATTTAATCAAGAACACTCATCCAAATTTGATTTCAATTATATATCTGACCTAATCAACTCCCTTGGAAAATATTTAATGGACCCATCAAGCTTTAATGGATGAATAAGGCTGTTGGGTCAATAAATGAGTCACCGATATGGAATAGTTATCAACCGTCTAGTGGGCTTTTTGTGATTTCTTCCACAATATTTATGCGGTTTATTATATTTTTCATATTTCCTTTAAATTAATCTTTAAAATTAAATATAGGGTTAATATGTCAAAATACCCTTAACCTTTTTTTGGATGTAAAAATAACTATAAACATTATAAAAGAAAATAAAAGTGACAACGATGTTAATAACACGAAACATATTCGTTATTGGTTTTCATGTTGCTTGTAACAGGCTGGTGTTTAGGTGCGGATTTTAATTATAAGATGACCAGTGTAGATTTGGCAAGTGGCGAAAATTAAATGAGTATCTCTTGATTAAAACTTGCACCTATCTCCTAATTGAAGCATTTAACCTCTCTTGCTCTTCTTAAAACAAAGACAGATGTTATATGCTGAATTTTAAGCAAGTTTAAGAATTAGCTTGAAATAAGTAAGCTACTAGCCTTAGTTGAGCATAAGTGTCACATATGTTTCTAAAGGATAGATAATGGTAACATTGTATAGAAATTTGTCGAGGCACTTGGCGGGACCCCATTAAACCCTACTTTTAGCCCCCATATGAGGGGATTATTTTTTGCCGTAGCCCAAAATAACTCCACTCCTCTTAGGTTATGATGGGGCCAACCCCATGGGCCATCCTAGTTTTTAATCAAAAGTGGAGCGCCATTTTCCTTCAATCTTCTTTATAATTATATATAATAAGTTTCCTACATTACGCAGAATTTGAGTGAGGTGGGGTGGTTGTGTATGTTTCGCGACATATCAATGTTGTAACTTTTATATATATATATATATATATATATATATATATATATATATATATATATATATATATTGCACAACATTATTTTCAAAATTATTGAAGGTCCATTATTTTTGTGCAAGGGCTGAAAGTAAATATGAATTAAATGAATGAATAATTAATATTCATAATTATTAAATGATAAATATTATTTTATTTAAATTTTTTTAACGGACAAAAATTAAGGAGAATGCTAGAAAAATGTCACTTAAATTTTAAAATCCTATTGACAAAAAGCAATGGGATTAACAAGAATAGTAAAACAATTGACAATTCATTTTGTTGGAAAATAATTTATTTAACCTTTTAAAATTAAAGTGGTATTTTCTTAAAAATTTTCCTAAAAATTATTTGTTACATGGAATACCCGGAAGGCGTAAAGCGACAGAGATGAACAGCTTTGGTTGGACCGAATAATAGTTTTAAATTAAATAATTCAACCTCGACAGCCAATTACGATTTTTGATTTAATAATTTATAATTTACATGAGCCGGGAGCTGGACCATAAACCATTGCTTCAATATGAAAACACTCTTTCCGTTATCAAGAAACCCTATACATACCCTTCATCTTTGGGCTCAACTGGTAAAGGGGTCGAACACTCACCAAAAGGAGGGGGTTCGATCCTAGAATTGGTCAAGGCGCTGAGGGAGACATCCTAACTCCTAAGTGTTTAGGTAAAAGCCTGAGGGTAATAGACGGCTCGCCCTGCCCAACATCGGTATGACCTAGGAGGAAGGGAGATTTCGCCTTGCCTTTGGCCCCTTTCCTAAAATTTTTCTATAAAAAAAACAGAACCTATACATTTGTTTTAGATTAAAATGTATATACTACCCTCTATTCACTCTAAATTATAAATACCTTTCTTTTATTCTAAAAACTTATATGAATGTCTTTAAACTCTAAGTATATGTTATGAAATCTACTGAAGAATTTGTTGAAGTTTTAGTTGGTCTAAAATGATTTTTGGCCCGCGAGTTGGCCCTAACCCTTAGGGTTATATAATTTTTGGGCCCGTGCGGGCTGTTCAACATGCGGATTTTTTGGCCCTAGCCTGCACGGGCTAGGGCTTAACGGGCCGGGGTGACCCGTTTTGACAGCTCTAACATTGTATATCGACAATCCCAAGTTCGGACAAAATTATAATTTCTGATAATTACGGGTCCGTAAGGGTAATTTTGGGAATTATGCCCAGAATTTGAAAGTGAACCCCAGGACATAGGAAGGTAGAAAATAATTTCCCAAACTACATTTGAGGCATAATTGAAGTATAAATGAGAAAACCTACCCAAAAAGGAACTATAAAGATTGATTAGAATTTTGGTTAATTAAAAGATAATAAGACAAATTAAATATGAAAAATAATAGGAGGCCTCAAATAACTGGAAACAAAAATATGGGAATTTAATTTTAAGGTTAGTTTGAGTTTGTAGAAAGGTTTCATGCCCTTGAAACGGAAATTTTATCTTAAAGAATATATTATGGGCATTTTATTCAAAAATAAGTTATTTTCATGTAAATTATGGGGAAAATGCTTAAACACCGAATTCATGCTAGAGAGAAATTAAAGGATTACTTCCTAATAAATGTGAGTTTTCGACGATATCACATTGTCCTAAAATTAAATAATTAAATGATTCTCAAAAAGATTTTGTAAGAGATTGAATTCACTTAAGTGGAGATATTAAGCTTGTATGATCTAATAAAGCGTCTGAGAAGAAAATTACATGGTTCCTAGGAAGCCAAGTGGCCTAATCTCATGGAAGAAAGAAATCAAGAAGCATACGTGGTCATTGGATCATGAGGAGGCAATAAAATAATCTATGGACACATTGAATTATCAAATTTGATTTTTTTTTTCTTTTGCAAAACTTATCAAATTAATTTCATCTATAATGACTTGTGATCACGTCAAGTCATTTCATTATGTTTCTCTCATTTGAGTCGGTGAAGAGCAGAGACATAAGAGAAAACTGACAGGGTAGAAGAGAGAAGAGAAGGAAAAGAAGGATAATCAAGTTGTCTTAGGTATGTTGATGATCCCAATTGCATTCCTACCTCTAGTCCTTGTACGTTTAAATTCCCTTTGCTCTCTAAATCTTTCCTGATGATATGTTTAGAAAGAGAGAAATTTGAAGACTCAAGTTTTAATAGGAGGAATCAGCAAGCATAAACAAACTTGTACTAAGGCAAGGGACGGTATTGTTGTTACTGATGATGTTGGCGATGTTGTTAATAGTTGGTTGTATTGTTTTTTACTTCTGGTAAATGTGGGAAGCATGGAAAAGAAGGGGAGATGCTGGAAAAATTTTAAGCAATAATAGGAAGTATGATTAGAGAGTTAATCCAGGTTAAATGGATAATTAGAGGTAGAAAGGTAGTAGTCAATGGAATAAAATGTTGAAAATCATATTTTCTCCCTACCAATGCATTGTGGTCTGAACTGGGTGTGGATATAGAGTTGGAATTCGACTCATTTGATGCTTTCAATGTATTTAAAATGAAAATTTGTGTAGGGTACAAGTGAGAAACCAAGTTTGGAAGCATTAGAACCTAAAAGGGAATTTTTTGTGTAGAAAGCAACCCGTATGTTTCAATCTTGAGTAGTTGATGGGGAAGAAAGTTTCTTTTCATCCATTTGATAGTTTAAAAATGGACTCTACTTGCAAAATTAAGGAGGAGTAGTATGTTAGATTAATTTTTAACGTTAAGTAGTTAAAATGAAAAGTAGAGGTAGGGCTGAGCATGAAACCCATAACTCATGTGCCCGCCCAAAATCCAGTGTAATTGGACCATATTGAACCCGCCCAAAAAGACTTTATAATGGGTTGGGTTAGAACCCGTCCATTTAAGATTTAAATGGGCGGGCTATGGGCACACCTATGGGCTACCCATACCCGCCCATTTAGTGTATTTTTTTTTATTAACTACCTATTCCGCATAAAGCATTCCCTGAATCCCTTCCTATTCGAGTATTCTGCTACCTCTAATCTATAACCATAATGGCCATAAACCCTCAATCTCGCTCACTTTCTCTCTCTATGGCTCTGTTTATTCGAACTTGTGAGTTGCTATTGACTGTACATGTAAGGTAGAGAAGATTTTAGAAGTGGATGAATATATTCAAACTGAGTTAGTTGGCTTTCGTGATCTAAAATTTGATCTTTTAGCATGGTGGAGAGTGAATGCTTCAAAGTATCAAGTTTTAAATCTATTGGCACGTGATTTGTTGGGTATACTAGCTAGTATCTACAGTATCTTCAAAATTAGCTTTAAGTAGTGGGTCGGATACTAGATTCTTTCAAGTGAATCCGAAGATGATGAAGACTGAAGCATGCAGATTCAATAGAAGCATGTCATTTCGTTTATCTATGAACTTGTAGAGTTGTGGTTGTAATATTTTAATTTAAAAGTTGGAGTTTGAATATGAAGATTATGTAAATATGGTACTTGTCTAAATTTATATTGTTTTGTGTGAATTGTGATTATTGAACTTTGAACATTCAAATTTCAGAAATTGAAATGATGAATTTGGATGGATGCTTATGTATTTGTTTTCCAAAAAAATAAACAAGTCAAATGTAAATGGGTTATCTAAAACCCGGTTAGCCCACCCATTTATGTGCTAGCCCATTTACACGGGTTTAAATGGGTTGAGGTACGGGTATGAGCTAACCCATACCAATTTAAAGTTAATTGGGCGGGCTATGGGTTTGGCCTTTAGTTGCCCAACCCGCCCATTGCTCTGCCCTAAGTAGAGGTTGAAGAATTAATTGACAAGTAAGAGTAGTTTTGAGATGTTATATAATTACTATAATTTTAATGGTCCTAATAAGCTTAGAATTGATATATGATGTTTAATTAGGGCCATTGGCTTTCATAGAAGCGAAATTGGTGGCTTGGACAATGAAGCTCAAATGATGGAAATTAAAGAAAACAGAGGAAGATAAAGCTTAAAGGTAGCAAACTTTACGTTACTCTTATATGTTTGGTTGTTACTTGCATGAATTGACATGTTTGTTGTCACACCCTGAAAATTTAGGGGTGATTGGCACAAAATGTAAGTAAACTCATATTCATAAAGCCTTAAAACACATATAAACAAGTGCATCATATAATAATTACATTAATACTGAATATGCATACATCACTTCTAGTTCATATATAATCTACTTCTTGACTAAGAAATTTGTAGAAATCTCAATATAGACTCTTCTGTAAGTCGATTGTCCGAAGTTTCTACAATACCCTATAAGATCAATATAGTGTGGGGAGCTTTACTCCACAACAATATATAGATATACATATTTTCAAAATCATAAAAAAGAGATAAGAATCCAGATAAACTATGTGGATCGAGTATCTAAACTACGTACAAAAGTAAATACATAAATATAAAACTTGTATTTAAAGCAGTTGGTATCTCTTCCAAAATATATTTATAGGCTTTGGCCAGCAACGAGGGTCTTGACTATTCAGTCAGAGATGCATGGTCATCAATTATATCTAAGACCAAAATAACTTTCTAGTGAATAACGTCCCATATATATAGAAATAATAAAATGCTGAAAGAAATAGATTAGATAAACTCAACCTTGAACAACACGAGTATAAATTTCAACTTCCAAAGTATAAAACCGTAGACATTTCATATAAAAGATCATTAAATGAATAAAACCATATATGTAATTAAACCGCTTGTTAAAAGAAAACAATGAAAAATCCAATAAATTTGAAATTCAATATTTCCGTAAGACTTCAACAAAACGTAAAACAAGTGTGGACATACAGTCCACAAGGGAAAGTAACCAAGCATGGCTCAAGGCCACGAAATCAAGCATGGACAATTGATGAGGGTAAGTAACCAAATGCAGCTCAAGCCCACGAAAACAAGCACATATACAAGACCCACGAATAACATGGAGAAAAAAATCTCACAAATATCAAGCTTGAGAATAAATCCTACGAATATCATGTGAGCTCGATTTAACCATGGTGTAGTAAGGACTAATAGTACTGCCATTAATAACCAAAGTTCTGTATCTAGTCCTATTAGACACATTTTCAAGCATGCATGGGGTCTATTAAACATTATCAAATGAAGAGATTTTCTTTTGACATTTAATGAGAAAATGCAAAGAATGTTTCATAACTAGAGGCCCTAGCATGAAAGTTTACAGAATCTCATAAGCTTTTCTTCAAATTGTATTAGTCAAAAGTCCTTTCAAATAATGGTAGTTCATGTAAGAACATTTCACAATGAAAGATCATTTTAACATGAAAGTCCACAAAAGATATATATCGAACACCTCCCCGTCAATTCCATACATAATCGCAGATTATATATTGCAAGATCTATTTTTCATGTAAACATTGCGTGTATGCTTTAATGAAAAATAATCTTTCAAAACTAGAAGTAATCCATATGAAACAAGTATCATGCATAAACATCTATAACGAATAATTAACCGTAAACAAGATCATTATCTCATTTAAACATTTAAGCATCAATGGGAAAATGTAACAAGTAGTAAAATATCAAGTATAAGAATTGTATGAGACGCTATTTACTCATCTGCTACATTCCCATTTATATCACTATTTCCTATATATCAGCTTCCATCATATTCACTCCTTACCCTCCTAGAAATAAAATAGCCACGAGATTGGAGCTTGGAGGAAGAAACCATCACCGCCGCCGACAGAGCTGCAACTCTCTTCCACCGTTGTGAACAGAGCTCGATTTTCATACCGAACTAGCAAAGAAAGTTGTGAACCGAGCTTGAGATTCGACCATCACCATCGTCTCCTTGACCACGTCTCTCCATCTTTTTGGTTGACCTTCACAAATCTTAGTAATAGTAGGGATATCAAAGAACACGCCTAAATTTGGAAAGCATAGCAAAGAGTTCGTCGGTAACCACACAAAACCAACCGAAATCTAGAAAAGTATCACCGAAATCTGGAAAGTTTGTCAGAAAATGGAAATATTGCCGAAAAGTGGGAACCTCACTGACACACACACTCTCTCCCCTTGTGTACAGTGACGAACCTCACTGAAAATCAAATAAACTATTGATGGAATAGTACCAAATCGTCATTGTTAACATAACAGTACTACGGAACGGTACCAATACTCAACCAGAGAATCAACAGAAATTGGAGAAGAGCAAAACAACAAAACCAAATCCTCAAACGCAGTCTTCTAAGCACGAAATTGGCCTAGTCTTATCGGAAAATAAGATTCGATGCCAGTGAAGGAGCCACTGCTGGAAACCGACATGTTATGAGCTCATACACGTTGGGATTGGCCACTGTCACTATTCACACTACAGTAATAGTGGCCACGGAAAAAACCTCAAATTAACAACAATCCTTAAGCTCTAATACCACATAAGTAGAGAGAAAGAACAAAATACATTCTGATAAGTGTGTACAAGTATGTCATTAGGAAGGATTGCCAATTACCTATTTATACACAAATGAGGGGAGACACAAAAGTAAGCACTAAGGGAATTAAGGAGAAAACTAGGGAGGAAATTAGAGAGGGAATCAAGGCACTAACAAGTTTATATGAAATTTAAACGATATCACAAATTTCATGTCCATTATTAATTACAACAGAACAATAGATGCAAATGATATAAGCTAACAAAATTCAACTTCAACTACTACAATTACAAACAAATTCTAATTTAGGTTTTATACCTGAAATTTAATGGCTTGGACAGAAATTTAGCACAAAAGTATATGTGTAGTGGTGCACTAAAGTAAGGTTCCAAGAGTTCCAACAAAAACCAAAAAAAAAAAAAATCTTAATTCAGGTGGATGATCAAGATTTACTAAAATCCACACTCAAAATTTCACATTAGAGCTTTATTTCTTTGAATCAAAATCTAGTAGTTCAATCCTGATGGTTTTTGTAACATCCCAAATTTTGGGATTTGAAATTTAAAATATTTTGAGAATTAAATTATGGAATTTAGTTTAAAATAATTATGGGAATAGTTATTGGAGATTTAGGCTTATTTTTCCCCTTTATTAATTTATTGTGGGAAAAAGAATAAATTCAAGTAAGGAATAATTTAGACTTAATAATTTAGAAAATTTTCTTGGGCCCCAGAACCACTTTCTTTTAAAATATCTAACAAGTGTATACCCAATTTATTCAATGATACCCATTGGCCCAAAAAAAACTCATCTGCACATACATTTATACAACCCACACCCTCAACGTTATATTACCAAGCCCAATTCATTTTAATTTCATCAACCCATATATTCCCTATGGCCCATCACGTGAAAGCAATGGGATTACATAGCAAATCAGTTTTCTTCCTACAAGCATATGCTAACACGTGACAGCAAAAAGAAAAAAAAAAGATCACAACGTCTTATGCAAAAGCGCAGAGCCAGTCCCTGATTCGGTTAAGCAGACTTGTACCTTGGAAGAAAGCCAGATCAGTCCTTGCCACTCTAACCATCCGGTTTCACCTAAAACCCTAGTTTCCTCTAGTATAAATATACCCCTGCTCATCTTCATCCTGAGACAGAAACGCCGAGTCCGAGTGAGAGTTCAAAGAGTGAGAGAGAAAAGAGAGATTCCGAGATGGAGAGAGTGTGAGTTTGTCATTCCCATTCTTTCCTTCCGTCGTTCATCTTCAGAAACGCAAAGGAAGAGCAGCGAGAGAGAGAGATCGAGGAAGAGTGAGGGGGAGAGTTACTGTGATATTCTCCCTCTGCCAAAACGCATCTAAAACAGGGGAGGCGAGCGTTCGGTGGAAACCTCATCACGCAAGCTTGAGACCTGAAGGTAACCGTTGGGCATCTTCCTTCTAATTACCGTCATAAGTTTCCGAGTTTTAAGTCTTTGGGAACGTAGCTATGTTTTCACTTATGAGTTTTCCTGCGTTGAGAAGTGAGAGAGCAGAGGGAGTTTTGCATGGTGATATATATAATTTGCTGCAGATTTACTTTGCTGCATAAATGAAAAAAAAAAAAAAAAAACTGGTTTAGTATTTATATATATACACACACACTTATAGGTAATTGATGTTATGAGGTTGTGTGTGTATGTCGCTGGTGATATTTTTTATATATATATATATATAAAGAAGAGAATGATTTTTTTTTCCTACTGATATGTTTGTGTGTATAACGCCACATTTAAAAACCAAAAGAAAACTTGTTGGTATATGCATATGTATAATGATGCCGGGGTTATGGAAGCTTGTGGGAGTTAAATGTATATTTATAACTAATGTTGCACACACACACACCAGAACGCTATGAAGAAAAAAGGAAAGGAAAGAATCTATACATATATACTTGTCGATGCTTTGGGGAAAAAAATGGGGAGACTTTGCATATAAATATATGTTAATATATGGTTTGGTAGTTGAAAAGAAAAGCTTTGTTAACATACATATATATAAGTGTTCAAAAAACATATATATATACTTGTCGTTTTGTGCTGCTTGAGAAAGGGAAGAGAATATGAAAAAATAAAATAAAATAAATGCTTCCAGTTTTTACTTATTGAACTGAATAGATATATATGGACGTTGTTTTTATAAAGCGTTGCTGACATATATATATATATATATATATATATATATATATATATATATATATATATATATATATATATATATATATATATATATATATATATATATATTTTGTTGCATGTCTAATGGCATATATGAAGAAAAATGGCTATTCCCATTATATACACATATAATGCATTAAAGCATATTTATAAGGTATTAGTGTTTATTAAATTATAAATTTTAACGTGATGATGGAACACTTATTTTTGAGAAATCATTAGAAACATTAAAAGAAAATATATTTTAGCATTTTACATGTTGTATGGTGTTTATTTAAACTCCTAATTTAAAGCGTTGGAATTGTCTATGAGAGTTTTAATTAATTGTAGAAAAATAGTAATAATTAATGAAATAGATAAATAATAAATAATAATAAATAATATTATTCTTTATTAGTAAAAAGGGAATAAATAATATAGGGAATTATGAATTAATAATAAATAAAAAGAGTGTTATTTTTAATTAATGATAATTAAAAAGGGTATGATTAGTAAGGGAATTTTTAGGGGTTAATTCATTTTTAATCCTCTAAAAATTAGTTCGCGTAGATAATTACGTTGCGACTTGATTTAGTGACTAATAGCAATGATAAACGTTTATAGGATTTCATAGACGCCTCGGCCCGATCCCAACACCTCGGACGAAATTTAAGGATTCAAGCTCGAGGTGGGTAAGCGTAATCTTGTTAGCATGTATGTATGTGTTCATGTATTAGCGATCATGTTTGATAGATGTTTTACATGTTATGTTTTTCCTAACTATGGATTGATTTGCGTGTCTCATAATTTTGCATGTCCTAATAAGGGCTGCGGTCCTTGGCCGTTAACTGCGGTTATGGTGCGACTTGTTTACTTGTAAATGCTTTTATGTTTAACATGTGCTATATTGTCATTTATGCTTCATATATGTTCATGAGATTAACTATTACCCATGGGGTTCATTCATTTGAACTCCAGACCGTATTAAGGAAACAGGGAGTGGATCGGGCACGAAGGGAAAGGCGCAGCAGTAAGGATTACTGTAGAAGCTTACCTTTTATCATTCAAAACTATTAGTCTAAACGTTTATCTTTTGTCTTAACATTTTGGATTACTGTATTAAGATCCCCCCTATGGGATAGATATCGCTCGCGAAAAATTTATCCTCGCATTTTCAATATTTTCAAACTAAGTTATTTTATGAAAGTTTTATTCCGCAATTAAGTTGTCCAAATTATTCGATGCTTGTGCGTTTATACTCTAATTATAGTTAGATAAATGCCTTGTACAAGAGAGGGTGTCTACTGTTTTGGTATCAAAGCATCGGTTTGGACAAAGTATTTTTTAAAAATGATTTAACAAAACTTAGTATTTTGAAAACGGGATGAGGATTCATGAGGGAGAATTACCGCCTAACGTACAACACGGGTTCTACCGTACGCTTGGAGGAGCGTTGAGGGGGCGCACCATTAGGAAGAGCGTACCACTTGTACCCAAACCTGTTAAGCTGCACCAGAAATGAAAGGTTGTCGTACTCACAGATCATTCATCTGAAGAAGACATTGAGGCTGGACCTTCTAAAGCCAACAAACCTTCACCTGTCCACCTAATAGATACCTGTATGTTTGTTCATATTAACAAGCTTTGCATGTAGACTTATGTGGACATAACAGACCAAGAGAGCCTATACCACACATACCTGGAAAAGGTCGACAACCTCTATGCTAACAAGAAAAGGCATGGTCATGGGGACTATGACCTTGACGCTTGGATGAATATTACCATGTTCCACTTTCCCCCTACTGAAGCCTGGTGTGATAGGGTAGAGGCAATCTTTGAGAAGTATGAGTTTGCTGACTTTGAATCCTTCATAGAGTACATGGATGAGTACGTAGCAGCTCATATGTAGATGAGGCTTAGGTGAAGGAAGAAAACCAACTTAGTATTTATAGTTGACTTGTATCAACTTTCCCAAAAGTCCTGGGGGAGTTATATACTAAAGAATAACATTTTGTAATGTTAAGTACTTTAACGGCTTAGTAAGATTACGGAAACGTTAGTAACATGTATGATTTATGCTTTTAATTGCAAATCAATGTTGTGAATGACTATTATGCCTCTATTATTAACGACTAATCATTTTGGCGTATAGTACAAAAATGTTACAATGATGAAAATAAGGGCAAGACGAAGGCCAATTCCTAAGCAGGCACCCCTGCAGGAAGCAAATCCACTTGCATGTGGAAGGGGTAGAGGCCAAGGCCGAGGTTGAGGTAGAGGCTGAGGATGAGGAAGGGGAAGGTCCAATCAACAAGAACCTCCAGCCCAGGATCCTCCCATATGACAAGTACTGGATGAACATCGAGATGCATTAAGAGAACTTAGGGAGGAAGTGTTCGCTCTGAGAATGGAAAGGAATGAAGAGAGGCAGCGTGCTGAAGCTGCAGAGGCACAGCTAGCTCAGGTTGTGGTAACAGAAGAAGATGAGGAACCAATGAATAAGCCCCTACAGTTGGAAGTTGAACCACCAGCACAGATGCAGAGACAAAGAGCCCTCGGAGAGTCGCAGTTCTGGACTGTCCAGTTCTGTAAGCATAAACTGCCATCATTTACTGGTAAGTTGGATGCGCAAACGTCTAAAAATTGGCTGCTAAGATTAGAGAAGATCTTTGAATTCATGGAGTGCCCAGAAGGGCGAAAGGCACAGTTAGCCATCTATAAGATGGAAGGTGATGCTGATAGATGGTGGAAGAACGAAGCAACGACCCTTCGTACCCTCTACATACCAGTCACCTGGGAGCTATTCCAGGAGAAATTTAATGGGAAGTACTTTCCCCGAGCTGTTCAATTGGAAATGGAGTCCAAGTTTTTGGCCATCAAGTAAAACACAGGGAAGTCTTTTGATGACTATCTATCCAGGTTTACCAATCTGTCTCGCTACTCAAACTATTTGAACCGTAATGAAGGTGGGAGTTTGAGGGCAGATATGCTTGTTAAAGGGCTGAAGTTTGAGATGAGCGATAGACTGACATCCCGACTGTTTCTTACATTCGACCAAGCTGTGGAAGAATGTAGGACGATTGAGTATAACCTGAAGGAGCTGCGTGCAAGCAGAACGAAGATGACTCAAAGCGGTACTAGCCGTGGAAACCCCTCAAATGACCATAAAAGGAAGGGGAATTGGTCTAACTACAAGGGTGAGAATAATAAGCCAAATCAATCCAAGCCTAACCACCCTAGACCACCAGTGCCCCGACCATGTAAGAAATGGGAAGAACCACTCGGGATCGAGGTGTGACGGAAAGCTAGTTTGTTTCAAGTGTCAACAACTAGGACACTTCACATTCAACTGCCCGCAGCGTGCCCCAGAGCCGAGGCCGCAAAACCAAGGGAGGGTCTTTGCTCTAACTCATGAAGAAGCCATAAAATCTCCCGACATGATCTAAGGTATGATCTTACTAAGTGGTAACTCCTTTCAAGCATTGTTTAATTCGGGTGCTAGTCATTCATTTATTGCATGCGATTGTGCTAAAAGGCTAGCGATAAACACCCATAGGTTACCATATGATTTGATTGTAAACACACATATTGGTGTTAAGTTTGTAGTATCTGATGCTTGTTTGAGTTGTATATTGAGTGTAAACGGATGTGAGTCCACAACAGACTTGATTTGTTTACCGTTAATGGGTATTGACGTCATACTGGGATTGAACTGGTTGACGGCCAACAACGCCTTGATCGACTGTGGTAACAAGAAAATTCTGTATTCACAATCGACGGCAGACACTACAACACGTTTGAATCTTCTCATCGTCCAAGAAGCTAATAGATGTCTTAGTCAAGGTTGCCTATGGTACATGGTATTTTTCTCGGTACAGGCAGAAACTGAGCCAACATTGACGGACATACCAGTGGTGAACGAATTCCTAGAAGTATTTCCAGAAGACCTTAGTGGATTGCCACCAGTGAGGGAAGTTGAGTTCACTATTGATCTGATGCCGGGTACGGGTCCCATATCCAAAGCACCCTACAGAATGGCACCTAGTGAGATGGAGGAACTAAAGAAACCAATTGAAGAGTTACTGGAGAAAGGGTTCATCCGACCTAGTGTGTTACCCTAGGGAGCTCCAGTTCTATTCGTGAAGAAGAAAGATGGGAGTCTTCGACTCTGTATCGATTATAGAGAGCTGAACAAAGTGACTATCAAGAACAAGTATCCACTCCCTAGAATCGATGATCTGTTAGACCAACTATCTGGTTCATGTGTTTTCTCAAAGATCGATTTGCGTTCGGGATACCATCAGTTGCAAGTAACAATGGAGGATGTTTTGAAGACGTCTTTCAGAACCAGATACAGACACTATGAGTTTTTGGTGATGCCATTCGGATTGACGAATGCACCTACTGTGTTCATGGACTATATGAACCGTATCTTTCGTGAGTATCTTGATCGGTTTGTAGTAGTCTTCATTGATGACATTCTAATCTACTCCAAGAATAGGGAGGAGCATGAACACCATCTGCAAGTACTGAATGCACCAAAAGGGAAGCAACTCTACGCCAAGCTGAGCAAATGTGATTTTTGGCTTAAAGAAGTTAAATTTCTGGGCTATGTGATATCACGAGAAAGGGTCGCTGTTGATCCCAGCAAAGTGGAAGCAGTACTAGACTGGAAGAGACTAGAGATAGTGACCGAGATACAGAGTTTTCTGGGTCTGGCGGGATACTACCGCAGATTCATATAGGATTTCTCTAGACTTGCCTTGCCTTTGACGAAGCTGACGTGAAAGAACCAATCATTCTTATGGGATGAGCATTGTGAGGGCAGTTTCAGTGAACTGAGAAAGAGGTTGACTACAGCACCAATGTTGATTATCTCGGATCTGAGCGAGGCTTATGTCGTCTATAGTGACACTAGTAAGCATAGATTGAGATGTGTCTTGATGTAGCAGGGCAGAGCGGTGGCTTATGCCTCTCGACAGCTGAAACCTCATGTGACGAACTATCCAACCCATGATTTAGAACTCGCGGCTGTCGTTTTTGCATTGAAGATATGGCGGTATTACTTGTATGGTGCTACCGTAGAGATGTACTGTGACCACAAGAGTCTCAAATACCTCTTTGACCAGAGAGAGCTAAATATGAGACATCGTAGATGGATGGAGTTTATGAAGGATTATGACCTGGAGATCAAGTATCGTCCAGGGAAAGCCAACATCGTTGTAGATACTTTGAACAGAAAGGTGGTACAAGCAACATTCATGATGATCCACGAACAGAAATTGCTGGAAGATTTTAAGAATTTGAATATGTCAAACCAAATGGCTATGAAACCGAAAGAGCCCCATGAGGCTTATCTTGCAAGTCTTCTTGTTAGTCAAGGAAAGTACGATCTGAGGGATGAAATTGAAGAGGCTCAGAAGCAAGATGAACACGCAAATGCTATACGAGAATTGATATCTCGGAATGAGACTCAAGATTTCGATCTGTCACTTAGCGGATTGGTGAGGCATAAGAAGAGAATTTATATACCTCCAAATGATGAGTTGAGGCAGAAAATACTGGATGAAGATCACAAGAGCAAATACACAATACATTCAGACATGGTCAAAATGTACCATAATCTGAAATCTGCGGTTTGGTGGTCAGGGTTGAAGAAAGATGTAACCCAGTATGTGGCCAAATGCTTAACTTGTCAGAAGGTGAAACTTGAACATCAACGGCCACCAGGACCACTGCAGAGAATTGAAATACCAGAATGGAAGTGGGAGGATCTTACCATGGACCTAGTAGTGGGATTGCCCAAGATCAGGCATATTGATGCAATTTGGGTAATTGTTGATCGTTTTACTAAGACGACACACTTTCTTCCCATCAGTGCTAGTTATTCTCCTGAGAGATTGGCTGAGGTCTACATCAAGGAGATAGTGAGACTCCATAGTATATTGAAGAGTATTATTTCTGACAGAGATCCTCGATTCACATCCTGATTCTGGCAAGCGTTACATGAAGCTCTAGGGTCAAAGTTAAAATTTAGTACAGCCTATCACCCCCAGACCGACGGTCAATCTGAACGGACCATACAGACACTAGAAGACATGTTGAGAGCGTGTGTACTGGACTTCAAAGGAAATTGGGATCAATATCTCCAATTGGCAGAATTTGCATATAATAATAGTTATCATTCGAGCATATAGATGGCTCCATTTGAGGCGTTATACGGAAGGAAATGTCAATCACCCATTTGCTGGACAGAGTTGTCCAAGAGATGGCTAATTGGGCCAGATATAGTTGACAAAACCTCTGAAGGTATTGAGCTAATCAAAAAGAGGCTCCTAGCAGCGCAAAGCAGGCAGAAAAGCTATGCAGATAAAAGGAGAAGACCTCTTGAGTTTGATGTAGGAGACCATGTTTTTTTTCTAAAAATATCGACAGTTATAGGAGTTGGTAGAACATTAAAGAGGAAAAAGTTAAGTCCTCTATATGTTGGTCCATTTGAAATATTGGCGAAACATGGACCAGTAGCCTACTAGCTAGTCTTACCCCCAAACATGGGTAAACTTCATGATGTATTCCATGTTTCTCAGCTAAAGAAGTATTAACTGGACCCTAAGCATGTCATAGAGTATGAGGATGTGGAACTCCGACATGATAATACTTTCGTGGTGGAGCCGGTACGGATCATTGACCATAAGGAAAAGCAGCTCTGGCGCAAGAGTATCTTGTTTGTAAAAGTGGTTTGGAGAGGTTTATCTCCTGAAGAAGTAACATGGGAAACATTGGAAAGCATGAAGGAGAAGTACCCGAGAATTTATGGCTCGAGTTTGCAAAATGTGTGGCAAATTTCGAGGACAAAATTTAAATTAACCTGGGGGGGGGGGGATGTAACATCCCAAATTTTGGGATTTGAAATTTGAAATATTCTATGAGAATTAAATTATGGAATTTAGTTTAAAATAATTATGGGAATAATTATTGGAGAGTTAGGCTTATTTTCCCCTTAATTAATTTATTGTGGGAAAAAGAATAAATTCAAGTAAAGAATAATTTATACTTAAATAATTTAGAAAATTTTGTTGGGCCTCACAACTACCCAATACATCTCTCTTTTCTTTTAAATTATCTGACAAGTGTATGCCTAATTTATTCAATGATACCCATTGGCCCCCCAAAAAAAAGGGAAAATCCTTTTGACGGCCCTTTTTTGGTGTAAAAATCCTAAAAAATGCCCTCAAAATCTGACAATACCTAAAAAGGCCTAAGGCATTTTCAGGTATTTTCGGAATCTTGGGTGAGTTGTTAACGGGGCTGATATAGTTGTTAACGGGGTACTGATATAGTTGTTAATGTGGGCTGATTTAGTTGTTAAAAAATTGTTGTTAATGGGGTTGATATAGTTGTTAACTAACAACTATATTAGCCAAATTAACAACTTGCGTAAGATTTCGAAAATACCTGAAAAGGCTCTAAGGTATTGTCAGATTTTGAGGGCATTTTTTAGGATTTTTACACCAAAAAGGACCCTCAAAAGGATTTTCCCAAAAAAAAACTCATCTGCACATACATATATACAACCCACACCCTCAACGTTATATCACCAAGCCCAATTCATTTTAATTTCATCAACCCATATATTCCCTATGGCCCATCACGTGAAAGCAATGGGATTACACAGCAAATCAGTTTTCTTCCTACAAGCATGAGCTGTCACGTGACAGAAAAAAAAAAAAAAAAGAAAGAAAGAAGATCACAACGTCTTATGCAGAAGCGCAGAGCCAGTGCCTGATTCGGTTAAGCAAACTTGTACCTTGGAAGAAAGCCAGATTAGTCATTGCCACTCCAACCATCCGCTTTCACCTAAAACCCTAGTTTCCTCTAGTATAAATATACCCCTGCTCATCTTCATCCTGAGACAGAAACACTGAGTCCGAGTGAGAGTCTGAAGAGCGAGAGAGAAAAGAGAGAGTCTGAGATGGAGAGAGTGTGAGTTTGTCGTTCTCATTCTTTCCTTCCTTCATTCATCTTCAGAAACACAAAGGAAGAGTAGCGAGAGAGAAAGAGTGAGGAAGAGTGAGGGGCAGAGTTACTGTGATGTTCTTCCTCTGCCAAAAAACGCATCTAGAACAGGGGAGGCGAGCGTTCGGTGGAAACCTCATCACGCAAGCTTGAGACCTGAAGGTAACCGTTGGGCATCTTCCTTCTAATTACCGTCATAAGTTTCCGAGTTTTCACTTGTGAGTTTTCCTCCGTTGAGAAGTGAGAGAGCAGAGGGAGTTTTGCATGGTGATATATATAATTTGCTGCAGATTTACTTTGCTGCATAAATGGAAAGAAAAAAACTGGTTTAGTATATAAATATACACACACACTTATAGAAAATTGATGTTATGAGGTTGTGTGTGTATGTCGCTGGTGATATATATATATATATATAAAGAAGAGAAGGTTTTTTTTTTTTTTTTTTTTTTCTACTGGTATGTGTGTGTGTATAACGCCACATTTAAAAACCAAAAGAAAACTTGTTGGTATATGCATATGTATAATGATGCCGGGGTTATGGAAGCTTGTGGGAGTTAAATATATATTTATAGCTAATGTTGCACACTCACCAGAACGCTATGAAGAAAAAGGGAAAGGAAAGAATATATACATACTTGTCGCTGCTTAGGAAAAAAATGGGGAGACTTTGCATATAAATATATGTTAATATATGGTTTGGTAGTTGAAAAGAAAAGCTTTGTTAATTTATATATATATATACTTGTCGTTTTGTGCTGCATGAGAAAGGGAAGAGAATAGGAAAAAATAAAATAAAATAAATGCTTCCAGTTTTTACCTATTATATTGAACCGAATAGATATATATGGACGTTGTTTTTATAAAGCGTTGCTGACATTAGTTTTTTATATATATATATTTGTTGCATGTCTAATGGCATATATGAAGAAAAATGGCTATTCCCATTCTATACACATATAATGCATTAAAGCATATTTATAAGGTATTAGTGTTTATTAAATTATAAATTTTAACGTGATGATGGAACACTTATTTTTGAGAAACCATTAGAAACATTAATAGAAATTATATTTTAGCATTTTACATGTTGTATGGTGTTTATTTAAACTCCTAATTTAAAGCGTTGGAATTGTCTATGAGAGTTTAAAGTAATTGTAGAAAAATAGTATTAATTAATAAAATAGATAGATAATAATAAATAATAACATTATGTATTAGTAAAAAGGGAATAAATAATATAGGGAGTTATGAATTAATAATAAATAAAAGAGTGTTATTATTAATTAATGATAATTAAAAAGGGTATGTTAGTAAGGGAATTTTTAGGGGTTAATTCTTTTTTAATCCTCTAAAAATTAGTTCGCGTAGCTAATTACCTTGCGACGCGATTAAGTGAGTAATGACAATGATAAATGTTTATAGGATTTCATAGACGCTCGGCCGATCCCAACACCTACCTATTTAAATTTAAGGATTCAAGCTCGAGGTGGGTAAGCGTAATCTTGTTAGCATGTATGTATGTGTTCATGTATTAGCTGATCATGTTTGATAGATGTTTTACATGTTATGTTTTTCCTAGCTATGGATTAAGGCTGCGTGTCTCATAGGGCTGCGTGTCCTAATAAGAGCTGCGGTCCTTGGCCTTTAACTGCGGTTACGGTGCGACTTGTTTACTTCTAAATGCTTCTATGTTTAACATGTGCTATATTGTCATTTATGTTTCATATCTGTTCATGAGATTAATTGTTACCCTTGGGGTTTATTCATTTGAACTCCAGACGGTATTAAGGAAACAGGGAGTGGATCGGGCACGAAGGGAAAGGCGCAGCAGTAAGGATTATTGAAGAAGCTTATCATTTATCATTCAGGATTATTAGTCTAAATGTTTATCTTTTTTGTCTTAACATTTTGGATTACTGTATTAAGATCCCTCCTATGGGATAGATATCGCTCGCGAAAAATTTATCCTCGCGTTTTCAGTATTTTCAAACTAAGTTATTTTATGAAAGTTTTATTCTGCAATTAAGTCGTCCAAATTATTCTATGCTTGTGCGTTTATACTCTGATTATAGTTAGATAAATGCCTTGTACAAGAGAGGGTGTTTACAGTTTTCTGATATGGTGTAGCAGTCAAATTCAAAATTTCAAAGTGAGATAGCTCATATTTAAGATCAAAATGTTTAGCAAAAACCTCAAAATACTTTAAAGACGCACAACAAAGTTCTTTCACTAGGAAAAGTGATAAGAAACCATAATTTCAATGGACCAAGAGTAATATACGCTATTCAAAATGAGGACCCAATATCGTGCACATACCAGAATTTGACCGAGTGAAGCTTCAAAAGCTCAAACCAGTTTATACATTAGATTTCAAGTAATTATATCATACACCATTAGAATCAAGTCTTGTTTCAGCCAACCCATCAGACTTGCAGCAAAATAGATCACTCGAAAGTCAGTAATTTGAGTCTAAAATGGTATAAACAATATTATTTGGTCAAAATTTCCATAGTGTCACAACCAGAATTCAATGAGCGGCAATGCACACACAAAAATGGAAATGAGAAAGTCATCACTCCAAGCCAAAATCCATAAATTTTGTGTTTTTTTTAAGAAGAAATATTCTGGAATAGTGCGGTAGGATTCTCAAACAAATTTAAATAAAGTAGGTACTATGGCGGAGATGCCCATGTCAGAGCAATGGTACATATGCAGACATTTCCTACAGCATGCGACTAGTTCCCACCAAAACTGTATGCAAATGTCATAATTTAGAGTTCTCACAGCTAGTTGGGAGAAACAATCCTTACACAGGATTTAATGAAGTGTCGCAACAATGTACACTTAACAATGTTCAAACTTTGACGAATTCAAAGAAAAATTATCCCTTCACAAACATGGTTTCGCACGAGCTCAGTTTGGAAAATTCAAGAGAAGCTTAGGTTAGATTTCTAGTATATTCAACATGTAATTGGACAAAATTCCTCTAGTAAGTTAGATTTGGAGGGGAATTTTCATAACAGAAAATTGCTCAAACGTGTACAGAAATTTGAATAACACCTGTAGCAATAATTCATACAAATGAATAGTGTCAACAACATGCTCAAAGCACAAATACCCAACGCAATCTCATATTACATAAAACATGTTTAGCAGCAAGCATTTGATCACTTCTGAAACAAAAGAAACATAACAAAGGAAAATTTTCTCTTTTGTCTTACTTTACCCTTTTTTTAAGGAAAAAAATTAGTAGTACAAATTTCAAAGACCAAGGGAAGCTCAATAATAAGCACTTCCCACTCTTGGTATAGTAAAACTAAACAAAGAAACACTATTTACTCATAAAACACTGGTAACCAACAAACGTTTCCAAGGTCAACAATTTTGTTAATTCTCAGCAAACTGTAGCTGGACAAAGAAAAGAAGGAACCATTATAGTGCAATCCAGTTTTAGAGCTGGAAAAGAAATAATTTCACCCAAAAGGTAAAATAAATACCACAACAATGAATATGATCTAATTACATCCATCTTTTGTACCAAGTTTTCCAACCTTTCTCCGGTAATGATAGTTTCAACTAGTTATCCTAACCAAACAGTATATGATCCGGACACTTTTTCATACCTTGAGTGCACATTGAGAAAAGATGAAATGTACTATTTATAAATAGGGTTAAGTACCAATTTTACCTCCGATGCGCGCCCAAGAGCAATTTTGCCCCTTAAGTTTTCGACGTAGCAATGTTGCCCCTCCGTTAAAAACCCCAACGTTGACCGTTAGAGTTTTTAACGAAGGGACAACATTGCTACGTTTTTAAACTTCAGGGGCAACATTTCTACGTGGAAAACTTTAAGGGCAAAATTGCTCTTGGGCGCGTATTTCAAGGGCAAAATTGATACTTAACCCTTATAAATATAACAATCAAGTGGTGTAAATGACGAAAGAAAGTTCATACAAGGCATTGCTTTATCCATTATAAATTTCCGCGATACATAATAATGTCAAAATTCTATTCAAGAAGACATATATCTTTAATTTTTTCCATGACAAAATAAAGAAGGGTTAAGGTGCATTTTTGCCAACAAACAATTACAGAAAGAGCATCTAGCACAAATATTAATTAAGGGTACCTTAAATACCAACAAACAATTAAACATGTGCAGATTGGCCAACGAACTTTTAAAAAGGTGCAGTTAGCACAAAGCCGTTAGAAAAAAGATAATGTCTGTTATCTAAGGTGCAGATTGGCCAACAAACTTTTATTAGGGAGCACAGCACAAAAACGTTTTACTCGGGAGCTCCGGCACAAAATTCTTAATTTCACTAAATTAAATTAATTTTTTCTCAATTGTCATTATTCAAAACTACTTCTATAGATATCTATAGACAAAAATTACTCATTTGCTAAAATAAACAAAAAATTTAATTAAAAATATAATTATATGATTTAAATAAAACTCAAGGTGTTTTATAATTTATTATATATGTTAAACAAAAAAATTGTATGATTTATTTTTATTTTATAAGATATTTATGTGAGTTAAAAAATTCATTTAATGTTAAATTAAGACTTTTGTTTATTTAGCAAATAGACTCAAGGTGTTTTATAATTTACTATATATGTTAAACAAAAAAATTATATGATTTATTTTTATTTTAGAAGAAATTTATGTGAGATAAAAAAATTCATTTAATGTTAAGAAATTTATTATATATGATTCATTTATTTAAATCATATAATTATATTTTTAATTAAAATTTTTGTTTATTTTAGCAAATGAGTATTTTTATCCATAGATATCTATACAAGTAGTTTTGAATAAAGACAATTGAAAAAATTATTTAATTTAGTGAAATTAAGAATTTTGTCTTTGGGAGCTCTGAGTAAAACTTTTTTGTGCTGGGTGCTCCTGGAGTAAAAGTTCGTTGGCCAATCTGCACCTTAGATAACGGACGTTATCTTTTTTTCTAACGGCGTTGTGCTAACTGTACCTTTTTAAAAGTTCGTTGGCCAATCTACACATTTTTAATTGTTTGTTGGTATTTAAGGTACCCTTAATTAATGTTTGTGCTGGATGCTCTTTTTGTAATTGTTTGTTGGCAAAAATGCACCTTAACCCAATGAAGAAAGGGATTCTTGAGCTTGTTTAAGACAAATATAAATCATTTAGAAACATGCTCAAACATATAAGAAAGATCAAAGAAAAGATCATACACAACATGAACCTTACTTCCCCTCTATGTGCTTCTTAAAAGAAATATTTTCTTTCAATTCTTATTTTGAATCATCCGCATGCCCAAGGTGATGGATTAAAAGAACACTAATTGATTTATAGAGTTATTGCTATAAACATATATTTAGGTACTACAACACCAACTTTTGCTATTTCTTCCTTTACTAGATGCTCCATAAGAAACTCTTCCATTACTTGTCACTCAGCATACTCTTCGCTATATAAGTAAACATAAGAAATGTTCAGTTTAATATACATGACTTATATAATTTAACATATTAGCATTGAAAGAAAAAAAAACATGAACCACTTATAAGGCCTTCAATGATGCCTCGATTATGACTATGCTTGGGTTCATAATGATATTCGAGACTCGAAAGAAGAACCTTGCTCCACAAAATCATTGGAAACCTAAGTTCTGATACCAATTTCACACGTCCCAAAAATTTAGGGGTGACTGGCATAGAATGTGAGTGAACTCACATTCCTAAAACCTTAAAACGCATAAACACGTGCCTCATATAATAATTACAATAATACTGAATATGCATGCATCAATTCTAGTTCATATATAATATACTTAATTAAGAAATTTGTAGAAATCTCAGTAAAGACTCTCCTCTAAGTTGGATTCTCTGAAATTTCTACAATAGCCTACAAGATCAATACAGTGTGTGGAGCTTTGCTACACATGAATATATAGATATGAAAGATAGGAATATCACCTAGAGGGGGTGAATAGGTGATCTCAAAAATTCTTTGCTTACACACACGAATGTAAATAAGACAGAGACAAAGATAGAGAAGAGAGATAGACATGGCGGTTTTATTTGGTTTGGTCTAACACTTCGACCTACGTAATCACAAATGGTTACAATTACACACTTTGTACTCGAGATGATCCTAATTCCCTAGGACTCACTCCCCCTTACAAGTTGCAATTGTACACCCACACTTAAGGTTCCACAACCTTCAGATTTAAACCGAAATGGAATAGGTGTTTAAATAACTCTTCACGAGTAGATAAAATATGAACATTGAATAACAATGAATATCCGAAGGTATTAAAGAGATAAATGAAACAGCAGATTGCAGTATCTTCGAATTGAATGCACAACGTTTCGGTAGTTGAAGATTTGAATGCTTCTGGCTTTTATAGATGATAGCAATTAATGCATGTTGGAAGAACGCTTAATGAGCCGTTGAGAGTAATAAATATATTCGTTGCTCTGTTTCTTCGTAATCTTCCGAGGTTGGTGAATATACTCCGTGACATTCTTTGTTCGATTTGTCCGTTGAGACTCAGATAGAATATTGACTAGAAATATTTGAAATGCTTTGTAGTGGCTCAAAGGTCCATATTCTACTTTCGCGTTTCGTCTCTGTTTTGCATTTAATGCATCTAATTTTCTTTATGGAAATTTGATGATTAAAACATTTTAATCATATCTGAAAAGCACTAGCAAACTGATTAAACTTGGTTAGAAGGAGTATAAATCAATAACAATAAACAACTAAGGCATAATCAATGATTTACAGATTACGACAGCGGACATGTTAAATGGCAACAGACATTCTCGAGAATTGTTCATATGGTTCTCGAGAATAGTTAAGCAAGTACATTAATCAACAATGTGAGTCTCGCTGATACTCGAGAACTATGTTTAAGGTTCTCGGGAATCCAAAGCACAGAGTGTTTCACATATGGAAGATTTTAAGCATTCTTGAGAATTGTTGTGTTCATTCCCGAGAATCAACCTTAATCTCAAACTAAAAATGTATGATGCCAGAATGCTTCTCGATTATTCTCGAGAATCTCTAAATACATTCTCGAGAACCATTCTCGAGAATTGATTCTTAATTCTCAAGAATCACTCGAGGAAACTTTATCTAAGTGAATACCAGATGAAGCATTCGACTATTCTCGAGAATCCTTCTGTTGATTCTCGAGAGCCATTCTCAAGAATTGATTCTCAGTTCTTGAGAATCATGATAGAGAACTCTTCTATAATGTGATTCTGACTTAGTCATTCTCGAGAATCATTTATACAAAGAGCTTTGATCCTTGAGCCATTCTCGAGAATTGCTTCTTGAACTTTTGAACACATATGGGTTTAAGTATTGTTAAACCTGATTCAAAACATTTTCAAAACTTAGACTTTTTTTATCATCAAAACATTAG
This sequence comes from Acacia melanoxylon, assembly GCA_019022615.1. Lineage (NCBI taxonomy): Eukaryota > Viridiplantae > Streptophyta > Magnoliopsida > Fabales > Fabaceae > Acacia > Acacia melanoxylon. The sequence continues at coordinate 6,918,980 of JAFJYJ010000027.1, forward strand.
GAGTTAACATTCTCCCCCTTTTTGATGATGACAACATAAAGAGAAGACATTTTGAAGTTTTGGAAAGAGTTCTTGAAATTGACAAAATGGCAGAGAGTATAAGAACTGAAACAATATCCATTCTCAGTCAAAATGTAGAAGGCAACATAGTTTCATACAGAACTAGCACTAATAAGTCTTAGCAATAATATAAACAAGAAGCACCTAAGAAAATAAACGGGTAATCTATTCTTAAACAACTATCTTAATCATCAACTACCAACTACTCTCCCCCTTTGTCATCAATCAAAGAGGGGAAGGAACAAAGGACTGCATCGAGATGGCATACAAGTCTTTGAGAGAGTGACGAAGGGGAACAACCTCAGGATCAGAGTGAGGAGAGACTGCAGGGGTGAAAGAAAGAGGCACAGCAGAAGTTGAGGCAGGATTCTTCTGAGCAAGGCTGGCCGCAATGGTATCCAAAGTGGCATCAAATCCAGAAACAAACTGTTGGGTATGAAGCTGTTGTTGACCCAAATCTTCAACTTCCCTCTTGATTTCTTGTTGATGCTCAAATATTGCAGCAAAGCGAGTGTCCATCTCCTTTTTGAAGTCTTCAAGCTCAGAATCCATGTGAAGATCAATGTGAGCCTTTAAATTGATCATTTCTACAGACATGGCTTTGATCATCTCAGAGGTCAGCTTCCTATAAGTCTCCAATGACTGTAATATTAGAGCAATTGCAGTTTAAATAGCGGATTGGATCTGAGTTGAAGGGCAGCCTGTGCAAAAGAAGGAGCTGAGAGATAGAGCGGGAGGCGGTGCGACTGTGATGATTGGCCTTCTTCTGGTTGGTTGGATGTTGATGGCTTAGGATCTGAAATAGACTTGTCTTGCTTCTTCCCAGTAGCCTCTGTAAAAGATATCTTCATATACAATAGGTGTGTTCTGCCAAACTTCTTGGGGAATATTGCTTTGTCATTGTCAAGAAGGTACCAAATATTGTTGTAGCCCAAAATTCGAGAGACCAGATTAGGATAGGGAATAATATTCTTCTTAGAGATCCCAGAATTGGGCAGAAAATTAGACATCTCAGAGACCACTAGTTTGCCCAGATTTCTTGGTTCCTGAACAATGATAGAAGCCAGCAACTAATAATCTCTGCTCACAAAGTGAGTGAAACTCTGTCCTTTGTTAACCAAGTTGCGGCTGTAAAGGTACCAAAGAACTCTGTAGGTATCTGGCATTTGAAAAGGCGTAAATTTTAGGGGGTTGCCATCATATTTCTGAGTAGGCAGTAGGATACTAAAGCATTCATGCTCAGACAATGTGGGAGGATCTTCAGGTGCATCAATTACACCAAGAAAGGAGTTAATGATATCAGCTGTTATCTTAATTTGTTTTCCCCGAACCTGAGTGTGCAACACAATTTCATCATCCTCAGTCTTTTCCTCAAACATATTAAAATAGAAAACTTTCACTACTTGAGGAGAGTATGGGGTATGAATATCCAATAGGGGCATGTAAGGTTTCAACCAGGGTGAGACGTCTAAATTGCAATCCTTTCTAAAATCATCTAGATTCAACCACACAGTAGGGCAAAAAGGTCTTCCCTTATACGTAAGAACAAAGGCAGGGTCAAAGGGTATTACCAGAGCATCTTCACAGAAACCAGGAGGGCAATCAAGGACACTGATTTGGCCAATCAGTTTAGAAGCAAATAGAGGAAGTACTCCACTTAATGAAGGTTGATTTTTGGCTTCCAGTGTGTCTATGAGGAGGTCTCTGAACTCTGTCCTCTATGCTTTTTGACCGAAGCTCGTGAAAGTTTGGAACATCGTCTTTATACAAATCTGATGTCTTGGTAGACTCAGAATGAGATGATTGTGATTTGGAGTTACTATTTTCTTTCTCTGATGATAGTGATGCTGAACCAGATAGAGTCACATGAGAATCAGATTGAGAGCTCTGTTTTTCTTTTGTTTCAGAACCTACCGATTGTGACTTGGATTGTGATCTATCTTGTCCTTTTTTTTGTCGGATGGCAAAGAATTGGGAGCGAGTAGTAGGTCGAGGAGATTCGACGATAGTCATAGACTTTGCCTTTTTTCTTCGGTGTCTCCGTTTTCTCAGAGGCTTGGACCTTTGGCCGATATTTTGTTTGAGGCTTCTTAGTTGGTGGCCGTTGAGGAGAAACAGAGGAAGACTTAGCCATAGCGAGTAAGGATTGAGGGACGAAACGTGAAATGGCAGAGGGGATATGGTTTTGGAGAGGATGAAGTGATGGAAGTAATGAGGAAGTGAGTAAGGAATCCAACAGTCGGGGAGTATTTGATATGACTGAGAGCAACGACGAAGGATTCTCGAGAGTGAGAGAGAATAGGATGAACAAATGCGACGATTAGGATTTTAAAGAAGATTTTAAGATGAGAGTTGAGCAAAAAATGACATAGCTCGAGAGAGTGAAACAACGTCACATTGAGGCATCAATAACCTTTATTCGATGATTCGCGAGAATGACTTGGAGTTGAGACTATTCTCTCAACCCATTCGGACTCGCCAATTCTCGAGAATGCAACTTAATTGTCGAGAATGGCCTCAATTCTTGAGAGCATGATCATGATTTCGAGAATGAACCATTAACTTTGCAATAGGGCTCGATTCTCGAGACGATTCTTGAGAATGCAATTGGCGTTCTCGAGAATGATGATGTTACTTTGGACATTGTTACTCGGTAAGTCCAAAAGTTCCCGATATTGCTTGAGAATGGTTTCCAATTCCTGAGAACGGTAAAGGTTTGCAATGAGACTTACTTATCAATTATCGAGAATGATGACATCTTTCTTGAGAATTAGCAGACTCAGTAACTTTCTGGTTTTTTTATTATTTACTGAACAACCAGGAACCTGAAAAACATTATCTGGAAGCTCCGATGCTTAAGTTAGTTTCTAATAATCATCAAAACATGATTAATGACATTGGAGTAACACTACTTACAATTCATTGGGATTTACCATTCCCAATTCTCTTCTAATGAAGTTGAATTGTTCCTTGGCTAAGGGCTTTGTGAAAATTGCAGCAAGTTGTAAGTGCGTGGGAATGAACATCACTTTGACATCTTTCTTTTGCATATGGTCTATGATAAAGTGATGTCTCACATCAATATGCTTGGTTCTTACATGTTGAACTGGATTTTTCGCCAAGCTTATTGTGCTTGTGTTGTCACATAGAATTGGAATCTCCTTCAGATGGATCCCCAAATCAGATAATTGTTGCTTTAGCCAAAGGACTTGAGCACAACAACTAGAGGCAGCAACATATTCAGCTTCAGTTGAGGATACGGCTATAGTGGTTTGTTTCTTGCTGAACCATGATACTAGTGATCCTCCAAGAAACTCACATTGTCCACTAGTGCTTTTTCTGTCAGTTTTGTATCCGGCATGATCTGAGTCTGAATATGCAACCAGAAACTCTTGTTGACCTTTTGGAAACCAAAGTCCCAATTCCTTTGTATCCGAGAGATATCGAAAAATTCTCTTAACATGCTCAGCATGTGATTCTTTAGGAGCATATTGGAATCTCGCACACATTCCCACACTGAATTGTATGTCAGGCCGACTTGCAGTTAAGTATAGTAGAGATCCGATCATTCCCCGATATTTGGTTATGTTGAAGTCCTTGCCTTTTTCTTCATCAGCATCTAAAGAGGCGGTTGAACTCATTGGAGTGTCTGCACCATTGCAATGCTCTATTCCAAATTTCTTTAACGGGTCATGGAGATATTTCGTTTGTGAAATAAATATCCCATCCTTCCATTGTTTGATTTGCAATCCGAGGAAGTAGTTTAGTTCACCCATCATAGACATCTCGAACTCACCTTGCATTTTCTTAGAAAAATCCTCACACATAGATTCATTAGAAGCACCAAAGATATTATCATCAACATAAATTTGAACAATCAAAATTTCATTTAATTTGTTGCTCTTAATGAAGAGAGTTGTATCAGCTTTGCCTCTAATAAAGCCTTGATCAAGAAAGAACTTGCTTAATCGCTCATACCAAGCTCTATGAGCTTGTTTAAGGCCATATAGGGCCTTTTTGAGAAGATACACTTCCTCCTGAATAAAACCATTTAAAAATGCACTCTTCACATCCATTTGATAGAGCTTGAATCCTTTGATACAAGCAAAGGCTAGAAGAACTCTTATGGCTTCCAATCTTGCCACTGGAGCATAAGTCTCTTCATAATCAATTCCTTCTTCTTGATTATAGCCTTTAGCAACCAATCTTGCCTTGTTACGGACAATGATTGCTGTTTCATCACGTTTGTTCTTAAATACCCATTTAGTCCCAATAACTGGATGGTCCTTAGGTCTAGGTACTAAATCCCAAACTTGATTTCTATCAAATTGGTGCAATTCCTCTTGCATTGAGATCACGCAATCATTGTCTGAGAGGGCTTCGTCAATCTTTGAGGGTTCAATCTGAGAGATGAACGTAGAGAAGGTGACTTCATTTAAAGTACATTTTCTAGTTCTTACTCCTTGATTTACATCACCTATTACTTGGTCTAAAGGATGATTCCTAATAAACCTCCAAGCTTTAGGTTGTGATTGAACATTGTTTTCACAAACATTTTCAGAAACAATTTCAAAAACATCTTCACAATTTTCAAGAGAGGCAGGAGTGGTTTTTGAAAAGAATTGATTTCTATAAGCATTTTCCTCATCATCATCCAAAGGCTTATCAGATTTGGTTTCGATAAATACAACATGAATAAATTCTTCAACAACACGAATACGAATATTGAAAACTCTATAAGCCTTACTTCTATTAGAGTACCTGAGGAATAAACCTTCATCAGATTTTGGGTCAAACTTCCCCAGATTCTTCTTACCATTATTGTGCACAAAGCACTTGCATCCAAAGATGTGTAGATGAGCAAGGTTGGGCTTTCTCCCTTTGTATAGCTCATAGGATGTCTTTTTAAGATTCTTCTTGATGTATGCACGATTTGATATGTAGCAGGCAGTACTCATTGCATCAGCCCAGAAGACTTGAGAAGTTTGGTTTTCATTTAGCATTGCTCTTGCCATCTCGTGAGGACATGATTCTATCTCTCAACAACGCCATTTTGTTGAGGGGTCCTTGGGGCAGAGAAGTTGTGGTCTATCCCATGAGCCTCACAGAATTCTTCAAATATATAATTCTCAAATTCTCCACCATGATCAGTTCTTATACCTGAAATAAAGTTACCTTTCTCGTTTTGGACCTTCTTGGCAAACACAACAAACTGATCAAACGTTTCATCTTTTAATGATAAAAATATAGTCAAACAAAATCTTGAGTAAACATCAACAATGACCAAAGTATAGAGATTGCCACCAAGGCTTCTTACTCTTGCTAGTCCAACTAAATCCATATGAAGTAGTTGGAGAGGTCTGTTAGATGAAATCTCATTTTTAGATTTAAAGGATGATTTAGTCTGTTTACCTTTCTGACAAGCATCACAAATCATGTCATTTTTTAAATTGAGTTTTGGTAAGCCAATGACTAAATCTTTTCTTAGTAACTTGTCAAGTTGAAACATATTGACATGAGCTAAACGCTTGTGCCATAGCCAACTTTCTTCCAAGTTACTAATAAAGCAATTTTCTGAAGTGATTTTATTGCAATTACTAGAGATGTTTAGAGTGTAACAGTTACCTTCTCTAAGAGCCCTGAATAAGGCTTTTGATCTGATGTTGACTAGGGGCAGATCATTCTTGCTGACTATCAAGCATTCCTCAGAATCAAAGATAACCAGGTTACCTTTGTCTGTGCTTTGGCTTACACTGAGGAGATTATGGCAGAGACCTTTTACAAGGTAGACGTCTTTGATTTGAGGGACATCGTTGTTGCCAACTTCATCAATTCCAGCAATCCTTCTGGATTGATTTCCACCAAAGGTCACCTTGCCACCGTCCTTGGTCTTGAGAGTAGCAAATTTCGTATGATCTCCTGTCATGTGTCTAGAGCATCCACTGTCGATATACCACTTGTTGGATTTCGATGCTCTTAGACAAACCTGGAAATCACAGAGGATCAGGTTTTAGGTACCCATCTTTTTTTGGGTCTTTTAGGGTTAGTTTGTGTCTTAGGAACCTTGTAAGATCCCTTAGGCACCCATTGATAACTGCCTACAAGTTTACTCTTTCTTTCATTTTTATGAAAATAGGAAGAAGTAGTATGACCTTTTCAATTGCAATAATTGCAATGAGCAAACGGATTTGAAGAATGAACAGATTTTCGAAAATAATTCATATAAGATTTTTCTCCAAATTTCTTTTTACCTTTCTTTCTATCAAAATTAGGTTTGTAGCCAATTCCTGATCGGTCATTTGTGAATCGTTTCCTTAACTCTAACTGTTCCTTCATGGGCTATCTCCAGTGCATCCCACATAGCTTTAGCAGATGTCAATGTGCAGATGCGAAAATATTCTTGCTGGCTTAACGCACTTTACAACATGAGAATAGCCTTACTGTTGAGAGTGATATTTCTCCTGTCATTATCATCATAGGTGTCTTCAGGCTTTGGGACTCTGAGTCTGTTTTCGAGAACAGTCGGGTTGTAGTCACCAATCTCGAACAATCTCCATAGGCCATATTCCGTAGCCATAACAAAGACTCTGAATTTGGCTTTCCAGAATGAGTAGTGCTCTCCACTGAACCCGGGCGGTTTATTGATTGAGGCTCCGTCAGGCAATATTCCTTCCATTGGATCTTTTATTTAGGATGTAAATCCTCAAGTAGATAACCTGGCTCTAATACCAAATGAAAGATAGGAATATCACCTAGAGGGGGTCAATAGGTGATCTAAAAAATTCTTCGCTTATCACACACGAATGTAAATAAGACAGACAGAGATAAAGAACAGAGATAGACACACGACAGTTTATACTAGTTCGGTCTAACACTTCGACCATCGTCCAGTCCCCAAATCCCTTGGGTATTTTACTAATCACAAATGGTTACAATTACACACTCTGTACTCGAGATGATCCTAATTCCCTAGGACTCACTCCCCCTTACAAGTTGCAATTGTACACCCATACTTAAGGTTCCACAACCTTAAGATTTAAACCGAAAATGGAATAAGTGTTTAAATAACTCCTCGCGAGTAGATAAAATATGAACACTGAAGAACAATGAATATTCGAAGATATTAAAGAGATAAATGAAACAACAGATTGCAGTATGTTCGAATTGAATGCACAACGTTTCGGTAGTTGAAGATTTGAATGCTTCTGGCTTTTATAGATGATAGCAATTAATGCCCGTTGGAAGAAAGCTTAATGAGCCGTTGAGAGTAATAAATATATCCGTTGCTCTGTTTCTTCGTAATCTTCCGAGGTTGGTGAATATACTCCGTTGACATTCTTTGTTCGATTTGTCCGTTGAGACTCAGATAGAATATTGACTAGAAATATTTGAAATGCTTTGCAGTGGCTCAGAGGTCCATATTCTACTTTCATGCTTCGTCTCTGTTTTGCATTTAATGCATCTGACACAAATTTGCTTTATGGAAACTTGATGATTAAAACATTTTAATCATATCTGAAAAGCACAAGCAAACTGATTAAACTTGGTTAGAAGAAGTATAAATCAATAACAATAGACAACCAAGGCATAATCAATTATTTACAGATTTTGACAGCGGACATGTTAAATGGCAACAGACATTCTCGAGAATTGTTCATATGGTTCTCGAGAATTGGTAAGATAGTACGTTAATCAACAATGTGAGTCTCTCGATACTCGAGAACTATATTTAAAGTTCTCGGGAATCCAAAGCACAGAGTGTTTCACATATGGAAGATTTTAAGCATTCTTGCGAATTGCTGTGTTCATTTTCGAGAATCAACCTTAATCTCAAACTAAAAATGTATGATGCCAGAATGCTTCTCGATTATTCTCGAGAATCTCCAAATACATTCTCGAGAACCATTCTCGAGAACTGATTCTTAATTTTAGAGAATCACTCAAGGAAACTTTATCTAAGTAAATATCAGATGAAGCATTCGACTATTCTCGAGAATCCTTCTGCTGATTCTCGAGAGCCATTCTCGAGAATTGATTCTCAGTTCTCGAGAATCACGATAGAGAACTCTTATGTAATGTGATTCTGACTTAGTCATTCTCGAGAATTACTGGTGCATTCTCGAGAACCAACTATCCATTCTCGAGAATCATTTGTACAGAGAGCTCGGATCCTTGAGCCATTCTCGAGAATTGCTTCCTGAACTTTTGAACACATATGGGTTTAAGTATTGTTAAACCTAACTCAAAACATTTTCAAAACTTAGACTTTTGTTATCATCAAAATATTAGGAGCTAACAAGATATACATACATTTCAAAGTCATCAATAAGAGACAAGAATCCTGCCTATAGACTATGGGACCATCTAAACTACATACAAAAGTAAATACATAAATATAAACTTGTATTACATCAGTTATCAGCTCTTCCAAAATATATCTATAAGCTTTGGTAAGCAATGAAGGTCTTCACTATTTAGTCAAAGATGCAAGGTCATCAATTCTATTTGAGACCAAAATAACTTTCAAGTGAATAACGTCCCATATATATATAAATAATAAAATGTTGAAAGAAATAAATTAGATAAACTTAACCTTGAATAACACAAGAGTATAAATTTCACCTCCCAAAGTATAAAACCGTAGACATAAATTGAAATCATATAAAAGATCATTAAATAAATAAAACCATATATGTAATTAAAGCGCTTGTTAAAAGAAACCAATGAAAAATCCAATAAATTTGAAATTCTATCTTTCCATAGGACTTCAAAAGAACATATAACAAGCATGGACACATAGTCCACAAGGGAAAGTAACTAAGCATGGCTCAAGGCAATGAAAACAAGCGTGGACACACAATCAATGAAGCTAAGTAACCAAGCGAGGCTCAAGGCCACGAAACAAGCGCAGGTAGAAGACCCATGAATGACAAGTGTGAGAACAAATCCTACGAAAATCAAGTAAGCTCGATTTAACCATAGTGCACAAAGGACTAACAATACTGCCGTTAGTAACTAGTGTTCTGTATCTAGTCCTATCATAAACATTTTCAAGCATGTATGAGGTCTATTGAGCATTATCAAAATGAAGAGATTTTCTTCTCATATTCAATGAGAACACACAAAGAATGTTTCATAACCAGAGGCCCCGTCATGAAAGTTTACAGAATCTCATAAGCTTTACTTCAAATTCTATTAGTCGAAAATCCTTTCAAATAATGGTAGTTCATGTAGAAGCATTTCACAATGAAAGATCATTCTAACATGAAAGTCCTCAAAAGATATATATCAAACACCTCCCTGTCAATTCAATACATAATCGCAGATTATATATTGCAAGAGCTTTTTTTCATGTAAACATTGGTGTACGTTTTGATGAAACATAATCTTTCAAAATATGAAGTAATCTGAATGAAACAAGTATCATGCATAAACATCTATAACGAATAATTAACTGTAAACAAGATCATTATCTCATTAAAACATTTAAGTATCAATGGGAAAATGTTTTAAAATATTATGGATTATTTAGAGATTTAGATTAATTATTATCTTTTTATTAATTTTGATATTTATTAAAGCTTAGGATATTATATCTTAACTATTTTGATTGATTAGATTATATTTGATTCTAGTGTTACCTCTAGGTTTGCCTATATAAAGGCTCATATGTACTCTATTTTATACATTGAGATTAATAGAGTGGGTTTAATCCCTCTAAATTAGATATGGTATCAAAGCTAGGTTTGATTCCAGACTCATAGTAAACTCCAGCGAGACCCACAGTAAACTCCAGAAACTATTTCGACCTACCTTATTCACCCAGACCTTCGACATCGTATCTTGACATAGAGGAACTCCAAGAGTGCACATGAGTGTTGAGTAGAGGTGAAAAACATAGGGAGAGAGAGAGAATGCCGGAAAGTTTCGACCTTCGATCTTGGCGAGAGGAAGGTGTGTAGAGCTACACAGCCACCATAGACAGAATCGACGTGTGCCGATCAGCAGAACCCTACAAAACAACAACAATCTGACTGGTACGTGACCACCACACACCACCATTTTCCTCGGCGCGTGACCACCACGTGCCATCGAGAACAGTGTTTTAGAACCATGGATCCTCTTTTATTCGGTTCAGTACCTCAAAATTTCAGTCCACCTGGAGTCTATCCCATGGCTTTTATGTCTGGTACAAATTCTCAAACTCGAGACTCTTTAGAACTACCAAACCAAACCTTGTCAAACCAAACAGAACCACCAAAGAGGATTGCGAAAGAAGGAAGGATACATCATTTCCTTCTGGGCCTGAATGACTCTTTCGAAGAGATAAGGGGCAGAATAATGAAATTGAAGCTACTACCACAACTCCTTGATGTTGTTAACTTCTTGCAGTTCGAGGAAAGTAGAAAAATCCTAAAAAAAAATAGCCCAAGCCAAATTGAAAGCTCAACTCTTGTAGTTAAGGGACCACACGGGGAGCGAAAGACTACCAAATGGTGCAATTATTGCAAGAAGAACGGCCATAATAAAGAAGAATGCTGGCTCCATGGAGAACCTCCCAGTGAAAAATAAAACTTCCAAAGTCACATTACTACAACTAAACCAACAGTTGAGAATGATGATCGCTTGAGCAAGGAAGAATTACATATGCTTCATCGGATGCTTGAGAAGCAGAATACATCAAACTCTACTCCCAATGTAAATTTGGTGCAATCAGGTAATTCTATTGTAGCTCTCAACGCTGTGATGACTAGTGACAATACCTGGATTGTTGACTGAGAAGCCACAGATTATATGACCGGTAACAAAATTTTATTCCACAACCTTAAATTCTATCTTGAACACCTCAAAGTCAAAGTAGCTAATGGTGTATTCACAAGGGTTCAGGGAATTGGCACATTTACATTATCTGATCAGTTGTCAATACATAATTTTTTGTTTGTACCTGAACTCACATGTAATTTGATATCTGTGAGCAAGTTGACTAGAGGTCGAATATGCTGCATAATTTTTTATGATGGTTTATGTGTGTTTCAGGATTTAAAAACGAGGAAAACGATTGGGACTTCTAGTGTAACATCCCATTTGAAAACGGCGGATTTTTTTTTAAAAAAACGTTTCCAAATATTTCAAGCAGAGTAATCAGAGTAGAGCATTGGAAGCGAGTAAGTAATTTACATTACATTCAAAATATGGACCATAGTGTAAATGTATTGGATTATCGTCATCCGAATTCTCAAAAGTTAAAGAAACTAAAGAAAACGATAGATAATGTAGACACGTCTTGGCCTACTCCAACTGCTCGCCTCGATCGCCAAACATCGGTCCTCCGGACACGATGCTACGGTGAGATCCATTCCACATATGGATCTCGGTGTAACGGTTAACCTTATACTCAAATAAAACAAGATACGTCATAAAGATATTCATTTCAATACTGCATATCATCACAAAAGCAAACAGCAGATGTATGATCAATTACATGGACAGAACATACGCACAAAGCAGTATGTAAAGTCTCTCTCGACTAGTTCTGCACATATCCGGTGCCACACCACTAACATGTTCTCAGCGCTAGGAATAAATCAAACGGCATTACCAATAATATAATCCGTGGGTAAAGCTGTAAGTATCTCTGACGATTCTCAATAGAACCTCAGTCTATGAACGTATCTATAACGCAAAAGTCTATAAGCAGCATAGAGTTAGGGTTACGGCACGCGTCCGTACCTTAGTTGCGAGATATCCCGGCTCTTAGGCTAAAAACGGTACTTTTGACTACGTACGTAAAACAAATAAACAAGCTTGAACAAACGGCGGAACGATGGAATTTCGACAGCGGTTCGACGTCAGAAGTATTCTAATCAGAATAATAACACACTTATGAATATTTGGCAGCATAACAGGCATTTTAGGTGAAAAAGACCATTTTGCCCATACTACCCCTATTTGGCGGAATTTCGCCAGAACTTCGTTACTTTGACCTTATTCCATTTCAAAATTATCCCCACTATGTTTTTACCTCGTCAGGCATCTTTCAATGCAATGAGGCTTAAAAACAAGTATAGGAATATATTCTAAAACTTCCTAGATCAAAACAACAGTTCTACTATAACTACCGAAAGAACTACGGAAACTAAAAGCTAAGGACAGAAGAACTTACTCGGGACTAGACAGAATTTTTTGCAGAGCTTCTCTCTCTAGAACCTCTCTCTAGGTTTCGAATTTTGGTGTGAAGAATGAGAGGAGAGGTGCTTGCTATTTACGAGAAGAAGGGAGGGACAAGGTGGGAATTAACACAAAAGTCTTCGGATCGGATTCGCCGTTGGATCGCATTTTTGAGGACAAAACAATCTTGGCCATCCATGGTCAAGGCCGACATCAAGGGGCCCCAAAAAGTAAAAGGATGAGTTGTCATCCAATGATGGCTCTTGCTTTATGGCCTCCGGCCCGATGAAGTTACACGATCGGTGTCCGTTTCGCGCGATTTCACAGAAACTCAAAAATCCGGGCGTGTAACTTTGAAGATCTTTTCATCCTCTTTCATATTATCTATTTTGATCCTCTTTTTGATCATATCCAGGTATTCTCCGGTGCGTCGGAAGATATTCGACAAACGCGTCGATTCGGAAATCGCTCCGATAGAACCAAACGGACAATAATTTTTGAATCGAAAAACGTCCGGTTGTTGCCTAACTTAATCCGTGTTTGGAAACACGCAATTGTTTCTATAGGTTCTCACTTTGCCTATCGGCTCTACTCTATCGATCGCTTTCCGTCTTATTAGGAATTAGGGTTTTCGATTGCGGAATTAACGCCTGGTAAATTCTTTCCTCGTGTAAAAATTTACTTGTTCTTAATCGATCAGTCTGAAAAGACCTTTACCTCCTGGTTTACTGTAGAATTTATTTCTAACTTTTCCCTCGATTACGCCTATAAGTGACTCACCGCATTATATTATTATTTTATTCTAATTATCATTTTAATTATTTAAACAATTCTTTTTAATTAAAAATACCAAGAATTTCGCCCCCTCATTTTAAAATTCAGTTTTAATTATTTTTTCATTATTTTTTCCATTTTTTAAAAATATAATATTTTTTACCAAAAATTCTGTTTTACCCTCGCCTTCGTTAAGGCTTAATCGTGCCTAAATTCTTCGTTTAGTGATCTTTTTAAGATTAGATTTCTTCATACATTTATATTTACCAATTTTTCTTAATCTTTTTATCATAATCGTAAGTATATTTTATGCTAATTACCAGCCTTAATCTCTTAATTAAGGATTTTACCATAAATTTAACTTTCTATATTTCTCTTGTTTTTGAATCAATTAGCTAGTAATTATCTAATCATTTCTCTTACCAATGGTTGATAATTTTATCATTTACAAGTATATTATTAGCTTACAAACTTTATCGATTAATCTTTGTCATTTTATATCCTATGTAAAATATTAAAAATGTTTATACCATAAAGTTACTTTATTGTTTCGGAATGCTTTTTAAACATTTCTTCATGTTATTTCTTGAAATAATTTATTAAATCCTTATAATTAAAGATAATACTCCCATAATTTTCTCATAATTTTTCATGATCTTTCAAGTATTTATCATAATGTTTTTAGATGTTTCTATCACCATTATTGCATTTTTAGTCATTCTGTTCATCTTATTTTTACGTAACTTTTTTCGACAATTTACTCGACAATTATAACAATTTTATATAATAGTTTTAAACTCATGAATTTGTTTCATCAAAATATTCATTAATTTCTCTTATCTCAAGAATACCAGATTTGCTAAAATCCGGGTATTACATCTAGAGAATGGGATGAATTGTTCTACGTTGAAGGATCAAAGTCGAAGATTAAAGTTGCATGGAAGGCAAGATTAGCACTATTTAGCTCGAATTCTCAAACTAATAATTTTTTTGTGTGGCATTGTCAATTAGGCCACCCCAGTTTTGATTATATGAAACATGTGTTTCCTAGTTTATTCAATAAAAATTTTATTCCTTTTCATTGTGACACTTGCCAATTTGCTAAACAAACATTATCTTCATATCGTAAATAGCCCTATACCCCTTCCTCACTATTCACACTAATTCATAGCGATATTTGGGGTCTTGCCCGAATAACTACCCTCACCCATGCCAGGTGGTTTGTTACTTTCATCAATGATCACACCAGAATCAAATGGGTTTATTTAATGAAAGACAAATATGAAGTGGCCAAAGTATTTCAAAAGTTCTATACCTATGTGCGAACCCAATTCCATACTTCCATTAAGGTACTACGAAGTGATAATGCCAAAGAATATATGAGCACCACCTTTAAAGAGTTTCTTGATCACCAAGGAATTCCTCACCAAGCTTCATGTCCATACATCCCTCAACAAAATGGAGTGATGGAGCGAAAAAAACCGTCACCTATTGAAAGTAACCCGAGCCTTACTAATGGAACGGAATGTACCTACCATTTTCTAGGGGGATGCCATATGAAAGAAGAATATCAATAAGAGGGGGTGAATAAGGTGATTTCAAAAAAAAATCAAAGTAAAATGATGAACACAATAAAACAGATACAGAGGAAAGAGAATATGAACACAGAGGAATTATACTGGTTCGGTCTAAACTATTGACCTACGTCCAGCCTCCAGACCCTCTGGATTTTTACTAGCTCTCAATCACAATTACACACTCTGCACTCGAAGTAATCCTTTCACACTAGGATTCACTCCCCTTACAAGTTGTAGTCGTACCCCCACACTTAAGGTCCCTCTACCTTGAGATTAAACTGATAATCAATGAAATGTCTAAACTTTCTCACAGAGTAGATAGAAATAATCATTAAAGTACAAATACTTGAAGATACTAAGTGAGATAAATGAAATAGTAAATCACAATAAATTCGATTGAATTCTCAGATGTTTCAGTAGTTGGCAAATTGAATGATTCTCGCTTTTATACCAACTGTCATTAATGACCGTTGAAGAGCTTTAAAGATAGCCATTGAGAGTCTTCAACTGTTTTGTTACAGTTGAACGTTGCTTTCGGATCACCGTTGACATGCTTCAAGTCAGAGGTTGGCTCTGAAAAGATACTTTAGTCTTTCGCTGGAATGAGTATATCTCGTAGGAATGATTTGGTTTGCGTGTGTGTGCTTTGTTTTCTACAAACAATAAATGCTCAGACACACGTCGTTGTTTTCCGGCTAATTAGCGCTTAAACATTCGTTAATGATTTGAAATCCACTCAAAGAGATGATTAGTAATAGTATAAACAAGATTGAGTAGAATTTAACAGAAACGAATGATAACCCAAAATATTTGAATTTACGATTACTGTTACAGCGAAGGTTCAGGTAGCTGATGAACAATACTCGAGTACCAATCATATAGTACTCAAGTAAGCTTTCAAATGTTCTTCACGTATGCTCAACGTTATACTCATACTTGAGTATACTTGAAACCATACTCGATTAGACTTTTGACTTAGCCATTTTTCACTGATTCAAAACCCTAAACATTTTCAAGTCTTATTATAATCAAAACTCATAAACCAATAACTAACACCATCCTTACAACAGCTTATTTCATTAACCATATGCCTTCCAAAGTTCTCAATTATGACACTCCAGTTCAAAAGCTCCTTCGACTCCTTCCAAATTGCCCTCTAATCAATTCATTACCTCTTAAGGTGTTTGATTGTGTTGCATTCGTTCACAATAAAGATAGCAACAAATTTGGTGCTCGAGCTAACAAATGTATATTCCTTGGCTACTCCTCTAATAAAAAAGGATACAAATGCTATTGTTCTTCTTCAAAGAAACTCATTGTTTCCCATAATACTGTGTTCTCTGAAAAATAAGCATATTATCGCAAATTACCCATTCATGCGGAGTATTCTGACATTTAATGGCTAAAATACTCACCCAACATATTACCCTAACCGTAGCCTAACCTTATAACTACTCTAGACTCACATGCTCCCACAAACCAGCCTAGTCCTACTCAACCTAAACCCAATGAACTGGAAACAAATGTTGAGATCAATATAGGGATGGATGTTGAATCACGACAAGAGGAAGAGTCCAACTCATAAGTTCAAACTGAACTAGACACTGGTAGAATTATTTCTCTCATTCAAAGGAACAACCATGAATTTAATCCGGGTTTAAATCCTAAAGAAATGGGTTGGCCTATTGCGTTGAGAAAAGGGGCAAGATTGTGTAGTCAACATCCAATTCAACTATTTGTCTCATATGGTAATTTGTCTACAAAATGCAATTTTTTGTTGTAAACGGTGCACATATAACAATTTCGAACACCTTTCAGTAAGTTATGGTTGATCCAAATTGGAAGCAAGCTGCAGAAGAAGAATTGAGGGCACTCAAGGAAAATAGAACATGAGAGATCATAACTCTTCCTAAAGGAAAGAAACCAATAGGATGTAGGTGGATCTTCACACCAAAATTCAATCCAGATAGTAGTATCAACAAATACAAGGCGAGACTTGTTGCAAAAGGATATACTTAGACATATGGGATCGACTATCAAGAGACATTTGCTCCAGTAGCCAAGTTCAACACCATCCAAGTACTGTTATGAATTGCAACAAACTTGGACTGGTCATTACACCAACTATACATAAAGAATGCATTCTTGAATGGAAACCTGAAGGAAAAAGTATACATGGAGATTCCATATGGAGTTTTAGCTCTTAACAATTCTATGTGTAAACTTAGCAAATCATTTTACGGTCTTAAGCAATCTCCCAGGGCATGGTTTGGTAGATTCACCAAAGTAGTGAAAGGGCTTGGATATACTTAGGGACGAACTAGTGATACGTTGTTCATCAAACGTGTTAATGGCAAAACCACCATATTGATTGTCTATGTTGATGACATAGTCATTAGAGGAAATGATGAAGAATCCATTGCTCAACTTAAACAAGACTCGTCAACTAAATTCCAGGTGAAAGACCTTGGACAAATGAGGTATTTCTTAGGCATAGAAGTGGCAAGAACCAAGAAAAGTATCAATATATCTAAGGGAAAGTATACACTAGACCTGTTACATGAGACATGAATATTAGTTACCTAACCAGAGGAGATGCCAATGGAAGAAGGATGCCACTTAGAGATCAAGCCATAAGATGTTTTAATTAATTGAGAAATATACAGAAGACATGTGCGAAATTTAATATACTTAACCCACACACGTCCTGATATTAGCTATGCAGTTGGAATAGTAAGTCAGTTCATGCATTAGCCACAGGAAGAACACATGAAGGCTGCATATAGAATTTTGAGCTATTTGAAGCTTAATCCTCCGAAAGGAATATTCTTTAAGAAAGGTAATACCAGAAACATCAAAATTTACACTGATGCAGACCATGTAAGGGATAAAGAGACTAGGAGGTCAACCTCATGTTACTGTACATACATGTGGCAAAATCTAGTTGCATAGAGAAGCAAGAAATAGACAGTGGTGCAGCAAGAAACTTTACATACTATACATACATGTGGCAAAATCTGATTATATTTGATTATAGGGTTAGCTCTAGGTTTGCTTATACACGGGTACAAAAAAGGATTTTAAGACCGGATAAAAGAGGCATCGTAAGATCGGACCCGCGACTGGTCTTGTTCCAGGCGGTATTAAAAGTCTGTAACTTTTAAGACCAGACTCGACCGGTCTTAAAGAAACTCTTTTAGACCGGACATTTAAAAAATTAGGTCTTAAAAGTTTTACTATATAGACCTGATATATTTTTTGTTCGATCCTAAAACTCAACTTTTAAGACCGGACAAAAATAAATACGGTCTAAAAATAGCGACTTCTAGGACCAGACGACTAATTATACCAGTCTTAAAGGACTGACTTTCAAGACTGGATGATTAATACATCTGGTGTTAAAAATAGAACTTTTAGACCAGACATATAAATAAACCGGTCTTAAAAGACCAACTTTTAATACAGGCCTAATATGTACACCTGTCTTAATGTATAGACCTTTAAGACCGGACATATAAATATATCTAGTCTTAAAATTTGAACTTTTAAGACCAACGTATTTATTTTCGGTCTAAATTTTCCTGAATTTTTTCCCTGTTCTGTTCTTCCTAATCATATATATACACAAATTCACCACCCAATCCAACACATAAAAATTCGATACTTTAAGCTACAAGCTACGAACAATTATGAATAAATTGAATTGGGAAAAGAATACAAATATTATTCACCATGAGTTATGTGGCCTCTTAATTAATGATTATACTATGACAGTACAACACTTAAATTAATTTATACAAGAAGAAAACTTACTTACAAATACAATGAGTTACAAATACAACATGTAAATCAACATACATGCCCAATATAATATTCAGCATGCCTTCATCTGATTCCCACCCAACAACGTAACATCCTCTTTTATAACATGCCCCTTTCGATTGGATCCTGCCACAAAAATAAAACAAGAACAAACTTCATAGTTAGTGACATTGTTTAAGAACATAGAAGGAATATAGTTAAAACCTTAAATTTTTCAAAGAATTCTACATATGAATTGACTCTTTTATAAAGGGATATCCTTCCATATCCCTTCTTGATGATCATTTCTTATACCAGGTTCATTATCCGCTTCATCTTCTTCGTTCATGTCCGGTAGACCCCTTGAAAAAGGAGTACTCTCAGGAAGACCATAATTTGAATGAATTTCCTCATCAATATCAATGACTCATTTTCCTTGGAGAGCTACAGACCACATTTTATTTTCTTGATCGGTGATATAGAATACTTGTTTCGCCTGATCTGCCATAATAAAAGGTTCATCTCCAAAACTTCTACTATTGACATTGACTAATGTAAATCATAGCCGATCGATCTGAACACCATTATTGACATTAACCCACTTGCATTTGAAAATGAGAAATTTGATTTTAACATAGTCCACCTCCCAAATCTCTTCAATAACCCCATAATATGACATGATTGCGAATTTAGGCCTCTTGTCTTTCGAACTGGAGAAGTGCATAGATTCAGCCTCTAACATAACACCAATGTTCTGGATGGTGCTCCTATCATCTAGGGACTTCATGTAAAATGTATAACCATTGATCACATACGAATTCCAACTTATGACATCAACCTCAGGACTACGTGCTAACCATTTGAGTGTATCAGAAACACATTCCTCTCCCTCGACCTTTTGTTTGAACCAGTTTGCAAAAGTTCTGTTCTTCTCCCTAATCAACCTTTGTTCAGTCATTTGATGATTTTCTTTCCTTACAGCTTCTTTATGTCCCTCTATGTTGGCTTAGACTTCATAAACATTATTCAAGATATATAAGGGACTTGTGACAATTCACCAGGATCCACACTCTTTACAAAAGCCCCTCGTATACCCCTTTCAGCATACTGACGTTTAAGAAGCCCAATATGTCTTACTTTGGCCAAATAATTTTGACTAAATTCCATAGCTTCTTCAGAAACATATTTTTGAACAATTGATGCTTCTGGACGGTTTGCGTTCTTCACATACCCTTTTAGGAATTTCATAGATCTTTCAATTGGGTACATCCACCGTAAATGGATAGGGCCGAAAAACTTTATCTCCCTCACTAGATGAACAATTAGATGAACGGTGATGCCAAAAAATGCAGGAACAAAAAGCTTCTCAAGGTGGCACAAGATAAGATATCCTTCATTCTCCAATTCACCCAACTTTTCAATCTCAAAAACTTTACTACAAACCGCATTGAAGAAGAAACAAAGTCTAGTCAAAATGTGTTGAAGATCATATTCGGCGATGCCTCGAATAGCTACTGGGAGTAGCTGTTGCATCAAGACATGACAATCATGAGACTTTTGGCCTAATAATTTCAAGTCCTTCATTGATACAAGCCTCTTAAAATTTGAAGAATACCCCGAGGGAACTTTTGTGTCATGTAAACACTTACAAAAACTTCGTTTCTCATCCTTAAACAAAGTATGAGAAGCCGGGGGACAATAAGTTCTCTTACCATATGGCCTTAGATGTAAGTCTTCGCGTATTCCCATTGCTTACAAATCCAATCTTGCCTTCACACTATCCTTGGAACTATCTTGTATGTTGAGAAGCGTGCCAACAATACTATCACATACGTTTTTCTCCGCATGCATGACATCAATACAGTGTCTCATATCAAGATTGCGCCAATATGGAATATGGAAGAATACAAAACTCTTTTTCCATATATTTGTTTCTTTTCTACTCTTTGCAGTCTTACCGAAGATGACACTGATATTTTTCACCTTTTCATAAACTTGCTCCCCAGTCAATGCAACCGGAGCATCTTCATACTCTTGGCCACAAAAAAAGGCTTTCTTTAATCGACGATATGGGTGGCCCCGTCTAAGAAATCTCCTATGTCCAAGATAAATTGTCTTTCTTCCATGTTGAAGTTGATGGTAGCATGTGCCTTCTTCACAAACTGGACATGCTTTATGGCCTTTTACACTATATCCTCACAAGTTCTCATATGCTGGGAAGTCATTTATAGTTCAAAATATCATCGCTCGCATTTTAAAGACCTCCTTCTTGAATGATTCAAAAACATCAACACCTTCTTCCCACAACTCCTTCAAGTATTCGATCAAGGGCTCAAGGTAAACATCAATGTCATTTTCGGGTTGTTTTGGTCCTGAAATCAGCATAGACAGCATGATGTACTTTCATTTCATGCATAACATAGAAGATAAGTTGTAAATAATCAGAAGTACAGGCTATGAACTATGTATGCTGCTAAGGCTTCCATAGGGATTCATGACATCCATGCTAAGGCAAAGCCTAAGGTTCCTAGGTTCTTCGCCAAAGTTCAGAAATAATTGAGCGATTTTCTTCCATTGAGAAAAAATCGGCCGGATGTCGAAGCTTTCTATTAGAAATCCTCTCATCTGCATGCCACCTCAAAATTTTTGCATTATTTTCATTAGAAAACAACCGCTTGAACCTTGGTATGATTGGAAGATACCACAACACTTTTGTAGGCCCCTTATTCGACTTATACCTTGGGGTTTCACATATCGAACAATTTTGTCTCTCCTCAAACTCTTTTCTATACAATATGCAATCATTCGGGCATGCCAGAATGATTGCATATTTCATATGTAACATTAAAGACAGAAACTGAATTAACTTGCGTGCATATTTCATATGTAACATTAAGCCAGAAACTGAATTCAGCCATAATATGTAACATCAAATACATTTACCGTTGCAGTGAATTTAGTCATTCCTTGCATGATAATATCATATATGTGTTTCATGACGTACATGCCACATAAGTTGGACCCTTTTGGTTGCCGATGGGTCTAAAAAGGACAAGAAATTAAATATTATTAAGAGCACATATAGCTTACTGACCAAGTTCACAAGGCAGTGTGCCAGTGTACAATATGTACTAACCTTTGGATTGAGTTGATGAGAGTTGCCAAGCCCTCACAAAATAACCAAGTTCAATAAAGATTGCAGTATAGAGAACCTGGATTGTTTCTCTCAAGGAATTGCAGTGGGTCTAAAATCAACAGTAAACAAGTAACATAGTAACCAGAATGAGAGAGTTTTTCAATGAAATTTAAATGAAGCAAATACTAAAATTGAAAGCAAGAAAATGAGATTAATCAGATAAAAAATGATTAACCCAGAATTGAGATTCCATAACCTTCATCGGACAAAAAGATAATAACCAAACTCGTGATTGATTTCGGACAAACCGAAATCTCTACATTTGTCCAAATATTCCCTCGACTAGACGATCGCCTAGCATTTGATCGAACACGTGGCGAGCTCGCTGTGCGATCGCACAACTCTCTCTCGAAACCCGGTCCGACCTATGTCCTTGGGATATCAATCTAGGTATTAAATCTAATACCTAATCCGCAATTATAATCGGATCTAATTAAAATAAATAGAAACGAATTACGTTACTGATTGAAGCGCGGGTCCTCTGGATTCGCATAATCCTCAATCCATGGGTCAACCACAGAAGCTTAGTCAAGCATGGCTAGGCAAAACACATAAGAAAAGATGAAGAAGAACATGAACATGATGAAAAATTCAGAGAAAATAATAAGCTTCTAATTTAATCCAAAAATCTCATACAACGTAATTGAGAATATGTTTGTAGCCACCATCTAATTTTCCTATATAGGAAAGATGACTAAAAATAGGAAACCTCTAATAAATAGGAAACATCTAAGAATAGGAAACCTCTAATAAATAGGAAACCTCTATTAAATATGAAACCTCTAAGAAATAGGAAACATCTAATAATTAATCTTTTATTACAAAATGCTAGCAAAATAAAATTTCAAAAAAATGTGTCTGTCTTTAGCTCCAATTTCGTCCATCTTCTTGTTTGAATCCGCCTTCCGAGTCTTCATAACAATTATAGCTCTCTGAATCATCTAGAAAACGAAAGAAAAATCATGCTAATTGGATATCTAGATCAAAAATTATGGCGACGGGTTAATTTGTGTCTTAGGAACCTTGTAGGATCCCTTAGGCACCCATTGATAATTTCCTATAGGTTTACTCTTTATTTCCTCTTTATGAAAACAGGAAGAAGTAGTATGACCTTTACGATTGCAATAATTGCAATGAGCAAAAGGATTTGAAGAATGAACATATTTTCTAAAATAGTTCATATAAGATTTTTCTCCAAATTTCTTGTTGCCTTTCTTTTTATCAAAATTTGGTTTGTAACCAATCCCCGATCTCGTCATTTGTAAATCTTTGTTGTTTCAAATTGACATTGAGCATTTCACTACCTCTAGTGAATTTCTCAAGTGCCTTAGTGAGATGCAAGTTCTTTTTCTTCAGATCAAGACAATCTTCACAAACAAAGATTTTCAAGGAAAGAAGGCTTTTCAACTTGCGGTTCAAGAGTTATGTTTTTCTTTTTCAAAGCAAGATATTTTTCAGCAAGTTTTTCAAATTTTGTTTGAACAACAATGTACTCAAAGCAAACAATTCATCATAAGATGGTTTTGAATATCGTATACCTCATCATTGTTGTCATGTTGTTCTTCTTCTTCAAGCAACTAAGCAAATATTTGCTTTGTCTTCCTCATCGCCTTCATCTTCATCAGATGAGCTATCTCCCCAAATAGCTGAGACATAGGCTTTCTTTTAGAATTGGTTGAACTTCTTCTTTTCTTTGTCCTTGTTGTTCAGCTGGGGGCACGTAGACTTGATGTGGCCATGCTTTTCACACTCGTAGCAGATTATCGGCTTCTTTGCCTCGTCGGAGCTTCCTTTGTGAAATTTCTTGTATCCTTGATCCTTTCGATAGAACCTTTTAAATCTTCGAACGATCATGCCAAGCTCTTTTTCTTTGTCTTCTTCATCATCATCATCTGGCTCTTTAGCTTCCTTGATAGCCTTAAGAGCTATGCCTTTGTTCTTGCTATTGATTTCATCAAGTCCCTTTCTGAACTTCATCTTTCCTTCATATTCAGATAATATGCCAAACAAGGTTGCTACAGATGCCATTGATCTGCCATGAGCTTCTTCGATGGAAGTAACCTTAGCTTCCCATTCCTTGCTGAGAATGTTTAAGATTTTTCTGACTTGAACTGGTTGATCATAGACCTTTCCCAATGCAGCAAGTTGGTTGATCAGATGAGTGAACCTGAGCCGAAACTCACCAATTGATTCCCCTGACTTCATACGAAGAAGATCGTACTCAGTCATGAGAGTGTTGACTCTATTCTCCTTGACTCCAGTGGTTCCTTCGTGAGCTAACTCCAAGGCATCCCACATAGCTTTAGCAGAAGTTAAAATGCATACTCGAAAATATTCACTTTGACTTAAGGCACTCTGGAGCATAAGAACAGCCTTGCTGTTGAGAGTGACTAGTTTCTTATCATTCTCTTCATATTCCTCTTCGAGCTTTGGAGTTCTTACTCCATCTTCAGTAGTTGACGGAACATAATCTCCTCTTTCGAACACTCTCCAGAGACCATATTCAGAAGCTAGTACAAAGACTTTGAATTTGGATTTCTATAAAGAATAGTGCTCTCCAGTGAATCCCGGTGGTCGGTTGATCGAAGCCCCATCAGGTAGAATACCTTCCATAGTGATCCTTCTCGAGATGTTAATCTCTTCTGAGAAGACCTTGCTCTGATACCAAATGAAAGTGGAGCTTAATCACCAAGAGGGGGTGAATTGGGGATTTTAAAAATTCTTTCGAAATTGCTCTGTTTTCGAACACTAAAACAGAGCTGGACAGAGGGTAGGGAAGAATAGCAAAACACAAGAGAGTTATACTAGTTCGGTCCAACTTCTTGACCTACATCCAGTCCCCAGACACTCTGGGATTTCACTATCATGATTGATTACACACTCTGTAACTCAAGAGTAATTTTCTCACTAGAACTTACTCCCCCTTCCAAGTTGCAATCAATATCCCAATCTCCAAGTCCCCAGACTTGAGATTCTTTACAATAAATGATTAACAATAAGTGAACTCTCTCTAAGAGTAGATAATGATAAACACTGAAGCTTAATGTATCAAAAGATACTATACAAGTGAAAACTAAAAGAGTAGGTGTAAAACTTGAATGCAATTCGTTTCCAGTAGGTGTGATAGTTGAGAAGACTTGAATGCAGCTCTATTTATACTAAGAGTGCATTAAATGAGTGTTGTAATCTTCAATATAACCGTTGCTTTCATTAGACAAGGATTAACTTAAGCTTAGGTCTTCTTCTCTCACTAATCTTCTCTTAATCTAGCTGTGCAAAAGTTCAGAGTTGACTTCTTGAAAATAAATCTGTTGGAATGGCAGCTGCTGGATGTAGAAACATTCTTTAATTCTTTGTTAAGCGTGTGCAGGCGGATTACCCAAAAGAATGCAACTTTCTGGGTTTAGCATTTAATGTGATGACGGTACTTTATGCTTTTGCTTTTAACCTTCATTTAATATCCTTTAAAACATCTGAAACTCACTAACAAAGTGGTTAAACATAGCTAGGAATATTAAAGAATGATAGTAGGTAGTATTAAGATCAAACAAGAAGGTTTCACAAATTTCACAAATTTGTCAAATTTGAATTTCAAATCCAGAGACGAAAACTTGAGTTTTGTTTTTCAAAACTCGAGTTTTGGACTTTGGTGTGTAAAATCGATTTAAGTCTAAAACATCAAAACTGGAGGTTTTCTTCCAAAACTAAAGGTTATCAAAACATTGAAAAACATCAAACTCTCGGCTTGGCCAAAACTCGAGTTTTCATTTAAATATGAAAAATTGAAGAAATCGCGCCAAGTCAAAACCGGAGGTTTTGGAGGAAACGCGTTCCCAAAAGCGAGAAAATACGAAAACTTTCGCTGAGCTAAACTCGAGTTTTGAAATCAAAACTCGAGTTTTCACTTTTTCGTGAAAACTTTGCCAAACTCAAAACTGGAGGTTTTCAAAATCGTGTAAACTTTGAGAGTTCTCGGCCAAGTCAAAACTTGAGTTTTGAACCAAAACTCGAGTTTTCACATATCTTAGTAAGACTTGGAAAACTCATGCCAAATTGGAAACTGGCGGTTTTGTACCAAAACTGGAGGTTTTACAATCTTAAAATTTGGGAGATTCTCTGTATGACCAAAACTCGAGTTTTCAACGAAAACTCGAGTTTTGTCTTTTCCAAAAAATATTGAGAAGTCTCTGTATTGTGAAAACTGGAGTTTACACAGAAAACTGGCGGTTTTGCTTATTTCAGGATTTTCTCAGAAAGGTATTAAAAAGAAAAAAAAAATTATGAAGAAGGCATGTGTTCATGAATTTTCAAAAGAATTGGCAAAAGTTTGTAAAGTTATTTAGATGCTATGAACTTGGTTATTAACTGTGACTTGCATATAAACTATTTTCTTTTTCTCATTAATTCATTCCATTTAGCCTTCATCCATCATTACAAGCCTTTAAAGTCCTCTTGATTCATTACATTAATTGCTATTAATAGTGAAGATGCTAGAGTTGTTACAAGCCTATGGTAACGTATTGATTAAGTGAACTAGAGTGATTTATTCCAATGAGATGAGATTAGAAACACTGATAATACCTTGAGAGCTCTCTTGTGCTTCATTTTAATATTTTGGATTGTATGGTCAGCTAATTTATTTGCATCACTTGATTATGACTAGTATTGGCTAAATGAATTTGATTAATTAATCCATTGTTTTCTAGTTATGAAATTGCTCATCTTTCAAATGCATTAGTGTTTTGAACTTGGAATTTTGTACTTAATTGCCTTTGTTCAGGAGTACAAAGGTCTAAGTGTGGGGGAATTGATCGTACCATATTTTATTATGATTTTTCATGGTTAAATGGGGATTGTTAATGCATTTTCTGGGACATTATTGCATGATTAAGCACTAATTTGAGTTAAGGACATTTGTATTGAATGAAGTGAAATTAGGGGTAAAATGATCATAATTTGATAATTATTCATACAATTGATTCCTTGGACTTTTGATACTACATTGTGTTTAATCTTGCATTGTAGGTGTTTAAGAAGAAAATGGGATCTTTGAGGACCAGAATTAATGTCAGAGAAGGTCCTAAATCGCTGTCAGAAAAGGGCCCAAAATCAGAGATATTGACAGCGAGGGCCCAAAAATCACTGTCAGAAAGGGCCCAAAACCGAAGATTATGTCAGATAGGGCCCAAACACGAAAACTGCAACGTTTTGATTTAGGTCAGCTGATTTGACTTAAGAAAGGAACCCGATAGTCTTTGTGGGCGGCTGAACAGAACCTGGACCTTGGTCATTTTTCTTTCGTTCTACACAGCTGCAAACCTTCCCCACTGTTGACCTTCGATTTCCTTTCGTCCTCTCATCTTTAACCTTCCTTCTTCCTCCTTGGTCGCCGGCGATCATCGCTGCCTTCACCATCGCCGGCGACCTCCGTCGACCTTCTTCCCCCAGCCAGAACAGAGCAGCGCGAGAAGAGTAAAACAGAACGAGAACGGAGCTGTGACCTTCGAACCAGACCTTTGACCACTCTTCACCATACTTCCGGCGACCTCCTTCCTCCCACAACTCACCTTCACCGTGAAATCAGAACGAAAATCGCAGAGGAGGTTTGCAGCACGTTTTTGCAGCTTTGGTTGGGTGCTCTAATGGTTATGTATAGCTAATTTCTCAATTCTTGGTGATGCTGATTTGTGCTTGAGCTCAAGGCACTGCATAGGGGAGTTTTTCTATCAATTCATTAGTCCGATTTATATATTTAGGTTCTTTAGTTTTAGGGATTATTGTGTATAAATTTTGGAACTAAGATTAATGTTTATTGTCTCTGTTGGATTGATAATTGTAGTTGAGATTGGATTTTGGAGTATTTGAAAATTATGTGTTTTAATTTCTTGTGGTTGCTTTGAGATTATATTAATTAGCGTGTTATTGTCAGTTAATGTGATTGATTTGTGACCTTTGAGGATCTGTTATGTCTTCAATTTCAAAGTTAAGACTCATATTTCATTATTCCAATTTTAATCGCGACATCAGTGGTTTTTAACAATTTCTCAAGAGATAGTGGTTAAGTATGTTTGTAGGAGTCACTATTAATTGAGAATATTGACTTCAAAAGTGTTATCTCGGCGTTTTTCCTTAAGATCGATAATTTAACTCCCATAATCTTTTGTGAAAGCGATATCATTTCTTCATTACCAAGAACGTTCATCATTCATATTTTCGCTTCATCAATTCCATTCACCATTTTATAAAGAAAATACCAAAAATAATAGTTTAGTATTTAATTAAATTGCATTTCTCTTAGGTTTATTAATTCAAAAATCCAAAACCTATTTTCCCCTTGTTTATATTGCATTTGTGATATTTAGATTACTTAGGATTCAATAAAAGCGCCCTCGAGAGAGAACGATCCTGGTTTCTTATACGCAACTTGGTTATTTTTTATCGTGGACCCCAAGGCTAAAGAGACAAAAATCCACTCAATCATACTCGATCAACAAGAGCAGATCTGCTAATCCCCTCCTCTACCTAAGATCCACACGAACAACCTCCAACACCGATCATAGAATGGCTAGCGCGCTTTAGTATTCTCGCGTCTCTCTTTTATTTCTCTCAGGGTTTCTTCGCGCTTTTCTAATACGTCTTACAAATGTCTCGTAGGTTTCTAAAAACCCATAGACATATTATATTCAAAATTAATCCTCATTAATCTTGAAATTTGAATTTGGATTAAAATAATATATTAATTAAATCTATCCAATAGATCTAATCTAATCTATTTATTTAATCCAAATTAAAAGCCTTCGATTTAATTTATCTCTATAAATTAAATCGAGATATGATATCTATCTATTTAATTAAATCTGAGATACTATATCTCAATTGAAATTAAATTAGATATATGATATCCATATTCAAAAATTAAATACCATATTCATTAAATCTTAGACATATCTAAGATTCAATGAATCTGACACATTTACTCGTGCGCTATTCTCGTTAACCCTACGCCCACATGAGATTGGCAAGGGGCCAATATTGTACAAAGCCCATAAGTCGAAAAGCGGCCTCTAAGCAAGACATTGCGACTACCCAATTCATATGGGATCGATGATATAATACAACCTATCGCATAACCACGTCACATCCCTTTTGTCACGCGATAATTTGGTCAAGGATGAGACATGAATAATGTCAACTTCCTCGTTTCGACCATTACTTTTCGATCTTGAGTAGTCTAACAATTGAAATGGAAACTCCTTTCCATCGAACGACCATACATTTCTTAGACTCACTCATCGAGGGCCCAAGAAGATATCTCTCTACAAATGTGAGGAACAAATTCCATCTTGACCATTCACATTCCTCTGCATAAGAACCACTGATCCCGATCCAAGCCTTTATCATCACCCGGTCAAAGGTGACTTTTAACTAGGTAAAAGATCAGCGACTCATCATGTAGGAATCCATGATGATCTCGTCAAAGGGCGTTGCCATGACGCGGTTATATATGAGAAAAGCTTATGACTTAATCCACGCAGCCTTTCTCAAGTGGGGTCGATCCAAGACTTGTACTCTTTACAAGTGCTTATGCGACTTTGATTCGTATCTCCATACCTCATCAAAGTCATACCGGTCTTATTGAGCGAAGATGACCGACTGGACATTTAGGATAATCTATAAGATATATCCGGGATATAGTTATGACTATAAACATGCAAATGAAATGATAACTAAATGAAGAATACTTTAAATGACATTAACGTTTAAAATAAATGATCATTTCTGCGATAATTTCCAACACAAATTTGATGGTGTGATTTTCCTACCCTATCAACCAAATATGAAGTATACCGTTTAACTCGTAACATCCCCATTTTTCATGTGCCTTGATGTGAATTCATTTGCATATATGAATTTTTATGATGTCATGTATGATAAATATTTATTTGCATGGAATAATCAAAATAGGATGAGGAAGTGAAATTATTTGATTATGTGTAATTAAATAATTATGGTTAGGGATAACCTCAAGAAAGAGATGACGATGGAAGTCAAAACATATTATATTTCCCTTTTTACCCTTGGGCAAAGTGCATAATGGAAGAAATAGAGAAAAGAGCATGAAATTCCAAAAATGCCTAAGAATGTGTCATGGACTTAATCAAGGATTATGAGCTATTGGGCTAAGTAGGATAGACATTTCTTGAAGCCCAAAAAGGAGGCCCAATTTGCATAGGAGTGGATGGAGAAAAAAATATGCTCATGAAAAAAAGAGGGGTAAATTAAAGGTTGAATTTGGAAGAGTGGAATTAATTACATCATGCTTAAGTAAGCTTGATGATATCACTCATATTACATCATCCAAAAGCAAGACAATAAAGAAAAATTTGTTGTCCCATTAGCTAAT
Organism: Acacia melanoxylon; assembly: GCA_019022615.1. Lineage (NCBI taxonomy): Eukaryota > Viridiplantae > Streptophyta > Magnoliopsida > Fabales > Fabaceae > Acacia > Acacia melanoxylon. Next base: position 6,948,960 of record JAFJYJ010000027.1, read on the forward strand.
GAAGGGAACGGTTTTGAAGAGGAAAGAAGAGAAAAAAAAATGCTATCATTACCATTATACCAACCCAAGTACAACATTAATTGAGCAAGTGAGAGACATTGGGGAAAAGACATTGTTTCGCCTAAAAAATCTGCCCATATCCACGTGCTCCTAGGAGAGAAAGAGAAGGAAAAGAAAATAATAAAATCTCCCTCATACCCATCAGCTGATCACGTGAAGAAGGAAGATGAAGAGAAAAAAAATATCATAAATCATGAAACAAATACAAATGAAATCAAGAGCATTAAAGGCCAATATTGCTTTTTGTACAAGTTACTTTTTCTTGGAGATTAAGTGTTGGAGGACCATTTAAAGAGTTTACCTCTTCTCATTTGGACGCTGGAGGGTTCGGTTTAGAGAGGGAAAAGGGAAAAAAAAAAAGCCAAGGAAAATCAACTAGTAAGGAACTCAAGAATACAAGGAGCAAAGGAAGATAGAAGCTAGGTAAGATTTTGAACTCTCAATCTACTTTCTTCTACTCTTCTTAATAAAGGTTAGGACTTAAAGAAGAATTTCTCTTGGTGTTTTTGAGGTCAAGGCCAAAGTGATTTTGGTGGTCAAGGAAGACAAGGGTTCAACAAAAACTCAAGTCCTACAACAAGTAAGACATCATTGAATCTTCTTATGTTTTCTTTTGGGTGTTTGAGGTTGCAAATGGCTAGTGACTTGAGTATAGATATATTTTTGGCTTGGAAGGGACAATGAAAAAGTATGATTAAAGGTTTAAGGTTAAGGTTTATGGTAGGGAATGATAAGATAAACTTAATATATGGAAGATATGAAGTTAGAATGAAAATGTGGTATTTTGTTGATTAAATCATAAATTTCGTGCAGCTGAGTTTTCTTGATGATATGAATGGATTTTGGTATTTTTGAGGGTTCTAAAGCGTTTAAATTGAGATTTTGTATAAGGATGAACTTGGATCAAAATTTTGAAACCCTAGACGAAAGTGTAAAAACGTTGGTGGCTAAATTGTGAAGTTTCTAAGAAATCAGTCACTTTCTTCATGTTATTTGACCTAGTAAATGAATTTATAAAATTATGAAATTTTACAGGGAGAAAGTAGACATCTCAAGGATTAATTTGGTATATAAATGTTTCCAAATAGCCCCCGAAAACTCGGGAATTATTTCGCAAATAGGGGTATTTTGGGCTATGGATAAATTGTCGACTTGGTCTGGCCTAAATGAGTATTTTTGGTTGAAAATAGACATATTAAGGGTCATTTGGGCTTTGGAATCAACCCAAAAGGAGTTTCCTAGATTTAATTATGAATATTTGAAGTTGGCCTTTATTTCAGATAATTTCAGACTTAGGACGAAAATTAAGAGTATATAGGCCCAAATTAAATTCCTTAATAAGAAAAGGAATTTAGTGAATATGGACACATTAATTGGGCTTATTTTAATTTACCAAAGAAAATATTTATTGAGGTGGAATTAATTATATTTATATTTTATTATTATTTTAGGTTTCATTGTAATCTTTTGAGTAGGAGAAATTATTTTTAGTTTGTAATCGATCGCTGGGTAGTAACCTTAATCCTCATATACTCGTGTGACTTGTGTATGTATGTTTTACCTTGAAATTGCATACATTTAGCTATCATTAATTTCCAAGCGCTATGGAACTGGAACATGCTGTGTGCATTACGGGCTTTGCTATGTGATGTGCCCGATGGTCTGTGTTGTGTGCTATTAGGACCATTGCAGTCTATAATGTGTACTATTAGGACTGCTAGTTCTGGATTTGGCTGTGTGCCTTAATACCGAATGTTATGTGGTATTTGTTTAACTATGGTTTTTCTTACATGCATTGTTCATACATTTTCTATGAGATTAACGTTCTTTCCGGGATTCAAATTTTGAATCACAAAAATTTTTAAGCCATATCCGCGTTCATCAAGACTGGAGCAGGGAGACAGAGATAACGCTCTGGAGCTGGAGTAGTGTGGAGGTGGACGTTTGATGCCTGTTATTTTTGGATATTTATTTTGCTCACCGGAGGACTGTAATATTTTATTTTGGCCTGTCAGGCATCATTATCCGGATGATTGTATATTTTGATCCCTCCGGGGAAAAATTTATCTTTCCTTATTTTTATCAGTATATTTTGTCTAAACCGATGCATGCTCTACTACTTATACTCTAATGTGTGGTGATAATTAACCTTGGAAAAATATGCTGGAATTAAATAAAAGTAAAGGACCACACTACCCGCCACCCGAAAGGGCGAGTCCGGTAGGTGTGTAACATAATCCACCTTTATTCACATTAATATAATTTTTAATATAATTTATTGCACTAATAACCTGAAGATCTCTACAATCATGAAATATGAAGCTCCTTTGTACCACATTAATATAATTATTAATATAATTATAATTCATAATTTAACGTGTAATATCAAATTCAATTTGCTTCTTTCTTTATAGGCAAACCCCAATAATAATAAATGGACCATTTTGATGGTGTGATTATCCGACCCGTTTGTGAGTTAAACGGGTTACTAAGTGGGTATTACAAGATTTCTAGTTGATTGATTGATTGTGACTAGTCAAACATTCTTTGTTGTCCCTGCAACAACCGGTGTTGTACCACTACAATACTATCGATCTGCTTGATTTAGATTTATTTGTTAGCTAGTTTGTTTTTATCAATTTATTCTTCAGTACTTTTCATTATCACAATAAAATAGAATATATATGTTTGAGTGTATGTGAATATCTAGATTATCTTTGTTATTATTTTATCGTTTAATATTAGGGTTAGGGTTGTGAATTATTATTTGAAATCTTCTAGATCTATAAATAGCCATAGGATTTCTCGTTGTACAAAGCCAGATTTGATTTATTGAATCTTTAATTTTCAGCTTCCACCCTCCTTCCCTTCCTCTTTCTTTCCCTATTTCATACCAATCAACATCAAAGCTAGGTTTCACTGCACTTCTCTTCTCTTATATTTCAAAATTTAGGTAATTTCACAATCTCGCTGCCAAGGGTGGAAAAAATTTGTCACTTGTTATGATTTTGTTTTTGTTTGTGACGGCGAGGTTTGCCTTTTTCTCTTGATAAAGACATGACACATGTTTGACAAATTGTCTGTACAAATTGGACCAAAATTACGCCGAGACAAACACGATAATTTTTCCATTTCCACATGTTTGACATATCAATTACACACACAAACTGACAGTTGCATTCCTTATGCAATATATCATACTTGAGTCCAAATTTCTGACTATGTGATATTTGCCAGATAATTTATTACTGAATAGTAATGATCTTTTTTTATTATCTTTTTAGAACAGAAAGTGGGTATTGTTTACCTGCAAAATTATCTTTTTCTAATTTCATTACAGGCAAGTGGGTGAGGAACTGTTGTATTTGCCAACGAACTGGATAAGATTTCCATTACGCTATCCGAATTCGAATTTAACTTGGCTTCTCTTCGAAGCCAAATAGTTAAAATTCATATATTACATGTTTATATATTTATTGATTACTTGATTCATGTATTGATTTTTTATAAATGAACCAAAATATTTAATAAATTTAGTTTGGATTTGCATGCATATATATATATATATATATATATATATATATATATATATATATATATATAGTCTCTAGCAACATGGAAGTGTTTTTAATTCACACATATAACAATAAAAATTCACACATATAACAATAAAAAAATTAAAACTAATTTTTTAATAAAATTAAGGGTTAGATGCATCAAGCACATTAAAGATTTTTTTCCAAGGTCAAAAAATATTTTGTGGTCCATCCAACACCTTGAATTAGTCACTTAGGTGCATCCATCACCCTCAAATCCTTTTTTTGCGTGCAATTTTTCACTTAACAATTTAAATAATTTAGGGTCTATTACCAAGGAAATATTTTAGGGTGTTGAACACTCCTGAAAAAAAGTTCAAGGTGCTAGGTGTGCTAGAAAAGTTAAAATACTTTGAGTGTTGTTGTACCACAAAATAATTAGAATACTAGGTATACTTGAAAAAATACTTTAGGGTGCTAGATACATCTTACCACTAAAATATTAAAAATTAAAGTGATTTCCAATATTATAATTATTAATCACATTAAACTCAAATGTCATATTAATTTTTACTCTATCTCACTACACTTATTAAATATGGGCATATGTGAAAAAATATTTAATGATCTTTAAAATATCAAAATTTGTTATAAAAAGGATCAAAAATACTTTTTTTTTTTTTTTTTATTTGCTCAAGGATATAATACCTTCCTGAGATTCAAATTTGTGTTCTCTTCCTTTAATTTTAGGTGTAAGACAACTTACCATGTCAACCAACAGCTTATTGGTATGAGGTGATCAATAATACCCTCTAGAAGACATCTTATAAAATAAAACAAAGGGAGTATTATTTGTGTTAGTAAAGATGACAATTCAAATTTAAATTCTTATTACGGAATTGAAATCAAGAACTCAACAAGTTTATGCATGTATGTCGATTATTCTTTAACAACGGTCAAACTCGTTGTAAAGTGGGTTATTCATGACCTTTCTAGAAGGATGTTTTTGCGTTCCAGAAGGATTTTTTTGTCCATGATATAAGTCACTAAAAGAGTAATTTATGCTTATTTACCAAATTTCCCATAAATTTCATGCTTAAATGTGACTCTTTATATTCTCTCTTATTTAAAATTTTAATAATAGAGATAAAATTGGAAAAAATCAATTTAATACAAATTGAATGAGTTAACCCTCATTTCTTAGTTTTGTTGAGATAGTTGAAAGGGATCAATATTTTGGATCAAAATTCAAAATACACATAAATCGCCTGTGGATTGGGGGTTAAACCATGTGCATGCATGGTGTCTTCACTTATGACATCACTATGGTAAGTGAGATCTGCAAATTCGAATAATAGTTTATATCTAAAGTTTTTAATTTATACCAATTTTGAAAAATTGACAATTTAGGAATGATATATTTTTATTTATTTTTAGATAAATATTCAATTCTGCATATTTAAAAAGTATAAAAAATAAATCAAATCAAATTTCAACCATTCACCATCACATTTAATCAGGAGGGTCCAGATAAATCTATGCATGCTCCTCGTTCTAGAGACGAGCCAGCTTTAGTTCAAAGTAATTATTACCTCAGAGTGAGACGACGACCCTACGAAGAAAGACTGTGATTATGACTCCTTTAAATAGAGTAGTGATAGCCAAAGGGAAAGTACGAAAAATAAGCCATGGAAAACCCAATACAAGTCCTCATTCTAATTGGTGTTCTCTTTGCATCATTTCTCATCTACCTTACCTCCATCAAACGAGTTTCCAACAAATCCATCAAACTCAAGTTGCCACCAGGGCCTCGTCCCTACCCTATCATTGGAAACATCTTGGAGATCGGCTCCATCCCTCTCTTGTCTATAACAACCCTCTCCCAATCTTTCGGACCCATTATGTCACTCAAGTTAGGAACAAGAACCGTCATAGTCATCTCTTCTCCAGAAATAGCCAAAGAAGCTTTTCACAAACATGACATAGACTTCTCGAGCCGAGCCTTCCCCGACAGTGCTCGAGCTCTCGACCACCATAAATTTTCCGTAGGATGGCTTCCTATTTCGCCTCAATGGAGAGCCCTTAGACGAGCTTGTGTTATAAAATTGTTCTCCACCATAAGGCTAGGTCCACCCAGTTTCTACGCCAAAGCAAGGTTCGGGACTTAATCAATCATGTCTATGAATGTTCCATTAAAGGTGAGGCTGTAGATTTCGCTGAGGCTGCCTTTACCACAGTTCTCAATACAATATCCAACATGCTTTTCTCCATGGATTTTGGTTGTTATGGTTCTGATAAGACTAATGAATATAAGAAGTTGGTGATTGGGGTCACAGATGAAACTGGAAGGGCTAATGTTTCTGATCTTTTTCCTGTTTTGAGTTTTCTGGATCCACAAGGCGTTCGAGCGAGGTTGATAGGTTACTATAAAAAGCTATATGAGCTTTTTGATGATATCTTGGAAGAGAGATTGAGTTGTAGAGGTTCAAACTCAGAGTCCAAAGATTACAATGACGTGTTGGATTCATTTCTCGATATCATCCAAGACGAATCTTGGCAATTGAGCCGTGCTGATATTCTTCATTTATTCCTAGTGAGTTTAATTGTTAAACTTAATTTGAATGTTTCTACTCCAAAATAAATTGCCTTAAATCTCCTGGTTTTCTTTCTGGTAACTCGCTTTGAAAATAGTTCACTTTATATAAATTACTTTTTTTACATTAAGTGCACATGTTTAATAGTTAACTTAATCATTATTATTGCATGATATTTCAGGATTTATTTGTGGCAGGGATAGACACAACATCGAGCACACTAGAATGGGCAATGGCAGAATTAATACGGATCCCAAAAAATATGGCAAAAGCAAGAACAGAACTCCAACAAGTTCTTGGCACAAGCAGTGAGAAACTTGAAGAGTCTTTGGTCTCAAAGTTCCCTTTCATACAAGCAATAATAAAAGAGACTTTACGACTACATCCACCAGCGCCACTTCTAGTACCCCACAAGGCAAATTGTGATGTGGAGTTATGTGGCTTCTTAGTGCCGGAAAATGCACAGATTCTTGTAAATGTTTGGGCAATGGGAAGAGACCCAAGCATATGGGATGACCCTAATTCATTTCTTCCAGAGAGGTTTTTGGAAAGTGAGATTGATTTTAAGGGTACAAATTTTGAGTTTATTCCGTTTGGTGCTGGAAGGAGAATTTGCCCTGGCTTGCCCTTGGCTTCCAGAGTACTTGGCTTTTTGCTGGCTTCTCTTATATATCACTTTGATTGGAAGGTCCCAGATGGGCTAATGCCAGAGGAGATGGATATGAGTCAAAACTATGGGCTCACGTTGCATAAGGCTCAACCTTTAAGAGCTATTCCTATCAAAGTGTAGTTGTTAATTTTGTTGATTTCATGTTGAGGTACTTAATGTAGAATGAGTCACTCGTGTTACTAAACACAGGGTGACCATGAAAATTACTATTTAATCAAGATCTATTATGAAAATCATCACTGTATGGATGTCCGGCCATAATATATATCCAAGAAAAAGGCTTTTCACCGTCCATCTATTATTGAATAGAATTATGCCTTATAACCTTCAAATTGAAGGGTTTCTAAAATTTATCCTTTATATATAATTATGTTGCTTAATTTTCTCCTAAAAAGGAAGATCCCACCGGCCTAAGGATAACGATGATACTAGGTGAGTCCAAAGATGACAATGTTAGTAGAGCTTGCCACCATCAGCCTAAGGATGACGATGATGCTACTTGCCATTGTTTTAGTTAAGTTTAACCGTTAATAGACCAAGCCAATATGCTATGCTAGTAATTCATGTGCCATCCACATCCTTTTTATAAAGTGTAAAGTGTTAAATACCAATTTTGTCATAGAAGTTTGGGTTTTGGAGCACCCAGCACCCGGAAGTTATTTTGGTATCATTTTTGCCTCAAAAATTTACAAAAAGGAGCAAATATGTCCCAAAAGTGTTTTTAAGGAGACAATTTTTGTAAACTTTCGGGGCAAAAATGGTACCAAAAATGATCAATCCAACCGTCAAGATCAACCGATGGGCAAAATTGCTACGTTTGTAAACTTCTGGGGAAAAAATGATATCAAAGAAACTTCCTGGTGCTAAGTGCTCCAAAACCAAAACTTCTGTGCCAAAATTGGTATTTATCCCAAGTGTAAATGTGCCCGAGAAGTTTTCACTTTGGAGTAATGCTACCCCAGAAGTTTCAAAAGGGTAACAATGCCGCCTTGACATTTATCTTGGTTAAGTTTGACTATTAGTTGACCAAATATGTTGAGCTGACAACATCAACACCATTGAAGAAGAAGTTACATATGGAGGAGGAGCTCACATTCAATAGAAAGTAATGTAGAAAAAGATTCAATCACTAGATGCATAACACACTAAGGGAGATTGTCAATAACAAGGCCATCGAAAACTCGATGCAGCTGTAGTCCAACTACGTTGTGATAGGCAAGTACCTATTTGGTTTTCTATATATAGCAAATGATGTTTTGACAATTTTTTTCTCTCTAATCCTTGAGATGAGATGGATTTTTTTTATAAAAAATATTTATATTTAAATATTACTTTGGAAAGAATGAAGTTGATGACACATGAATATGACAAATAAGCATAAACTTTTTTTTCGCTGTGATTTTCCCTCTGCGTGAATGACGAGAGAGAGAGAGCTTGGCGTGATTTGCTGTTACGTATTCGGTCTCTCTTTTTTTCGCTGTGATTTTCCCTCTGCGTGAATGACGCTGCTGTTTCGTGTTTTACGTGGTGAATCAGAGAAAATATATATTGTGCAAGTCAAATACATTAAATGGATTGGGTTGCTTCTTCAACTATCACGTGCTGGAATGAAAATTATAGCTAATGGGTTTATTTAATGGTTGGGCTTTGTGTTGTTGGATGAATAAATTGAGGAGGTATGGCTTTCATGTGTTGGGCCAATGGGACTAATTGAATTGGGCTAGATGAATGATTAATATGGGAATATATATATATATATATATATCCTGATGGGTTTCGGTGTGCTTTGGCTAATGTATATGTATATAAACTTGGTGTCCCAATTTAATAATAAGAGGGTGTGTGTTCAAAATTATCTCTTGCAAATTGGATAAATATTATAAATCAAATCCTTAATTCCATTTAAGGATTTTCTTTCTCAACTAAATTTCTTTAGGCCTTAAAATATTATATCTTCCATATATTCCTTGAATTTATTCTTTTTCCCTAAATAAATTAATTAAGGGAAAAATGAGCCTTAATTTCCAATAACTATTCTCATAATTATTTTAAGCTAAATACAAAAATCAATCTCCATATAATATTTCAAATTTTCAAATCCCAAAATTTGGGATGTTACATTTGGTCCATGTTAAGCCGACATTTCAAACAAACCAATATATGGTGGACTTAGCTTTCCTCTTTTCAATGCTCTACCAAACTGGAGACACTTTTCGACACACGTGATCTCCAATCTCAAACTCCATAGGTCTCCTTCTCTTGATAGCATATCTCTCCGATCTGCTTTGTGTTGCTAGGAGCCTCTTCTTGATCGACTTTATCTGTTTGGAGGTTTGGTCTACTATTTCAGGACCCAAACAACCTCCTTTCAGACAACTCTGTTCAATACAAGGGTGACTGTCATTTTTCTTCCAAACATCTCTTCAAATGGAGCCATTCGAATGCTCGCATCAATGCCCTGCGCTCTCTACGACTTGAAAGATTTTCGAGTTGTAGTTATAGTCATTTATACGTTTCAATGATTGTTTTTGAAAAAATAGAACTTTTTTTTAGTACTTTCAATGATGGTTTAAAACAATAGTTGAAAATAATTATGTTTTTAATTTTTTGGCTTAACTTTCAACGATTGTTTTTTAAAATAGTTGTTGAAATTATTATTTGAACGACTATTTTAGAAAAATTGTCATCGAAACTCACTAAAATTCATATTTTTTGAAATTTCAGTTTTACTTTCAAAAAATATTTTTCATAACCATCGTTAAAAGTAAATTTTAACGAGTTTATCTGGAAATAGACATTGTAAGTTAAGCCAAAATTAAAAAATGCCACCACCTCCTTTCTAACTTTTGTTTTCTAAAAATGGACATTAATTAGTATCGTTAAGTTTACTTTTTGTAGTAGTATTTCCCTCATGGACTGTGTGTGCACACTTGTTTCTGTGGCTTTGTGTTTCGCTTTGTTAGTTACCCTCATGAACTGTGTGTCCAAACTTGTTGTGTGTTCTTTTGAAGTCCTATGATAAGATGGGATTTGAGATTTATTGTTTGTAAACTAATTTTATTAAATATATGGTTAAATTAATATCTAGTTTTATACATTCAATTATCTTTCATTAATGGAACATTATTAACCAAAAATATTTTTAGCCTCAGATAGTGTAGTTGATCATGTTCCCCTTGCTAATCACTAAGATCTATATGGCTAGATTGGAGCTGAAGCGTCATTTGAATGGATCCTGATTCAATATAAAACCTTAAACTTTTTTTATATGTTGGTAAATCTTGTTTAGGTTCTCCACGTTGCTATAGGCAGGATCCCCACCTTCTTTATTTGTCTAAGTTGTATGTATCTATATATGCTGTTGCGGAACAGAGCTCCTTATACTATAAGACCTCTTATGCCATGGTAGAAATTTTAGAAAGTTTGAAGAGACTATATTAAAATCTCCACTACAGCTTACTTAATATTTTGATTAAAAGAACTATGTTATATATGAGGTAGAAGTAATGTATACATATTCCATATTATTATAATTATTAGGTGAGACATTTCTTTATAATGTATACATATTTGATATTATTATAATTATTAGGTGAGACATTTCTTTATATGTGGTTGAAGGCTTTAGGAATATGAGTCCCCACACATTATGTACTAGTCATCCCTGAATTTTGGGGGTGTAGCAATCATCTTTCTCCTTATAGAGAGATGCACCTTCAAGACTGTGGCCACCCTTCTGACTGATGGTTTTTGGCTCTCCCTCAGGAGAGAATGTCAATGCTAGAGAAAAAAAAATTATGAACTTAAATTTCGTATGATCATCCTCATCATCATTGTTATTACCTACTTACATTGGAGATTTGTCTTACGTAACATCCCAAATTTTGGGATTTTAAAGTTTGAATAATAGATGGAGATTTATTATAAAATTTTGGCTTGAAATAGTTATGAGAATAATTATTTGGAAAATTTAGGAATTATTTTCCTTGTAACATTTGGAAAATAAATAAAAAAGAAATAATTGCAAAAGAGAATTCTGGAATAAAACCCAAGTAGCACTTAAACTCAATTCATTTAATCTTATTTGGCCCACACATGTTTCAGATGGCAGCAAATAAAAACCCAAGCAATACCTCAATCCATTAAATCAAACCAACTCATTTAACCTCAGCCTCACCCAAAACGCAGCAACAGTAAATAAATATATCAGCTAAAACATGTTCACCCAAGCAGGGCCAGATCACGTAAACACAGAGGGAAGAAATTACCGACAACGAACTTCACAGAATGGTGAAAATAGAGATCACAGCACCATGCCCTGCTGCCCCTTTGCGATGACAGTAACTCTATGCTTTTTGAACCTCACAAACGGAAACATGTTTTCTCCTCTGCCTACTCATGCCTCTCGGATTGGACCATGAGTCCTTATTTAAACATTGTTCCTTGATCTTCATTCATTCACTTTGATCAGCCCAAATGAAATAGAGAGTAAGAGGGAAACTGAGAGAGAGAACTGAAGGAGAGAGAGAGAGAGTCCAAGCATTTGTTGCCCTATTCTTGCTTCGAAAAACAGAGGTTGGTGTGGAGTTGAGAAGCAGCAAGCTTTGGCATATTTGAAAGACTAACAAGGTAAGCCATTAAGCTAAATATATCTGCTGCTACCTATATATATATTGAAGTATGTATGAAAACAAAGGAGAGGAAAAGTCATTGTATCGATATATATATGTGTGTTGCTACTTTGGGAAAAAGGAATGAGAAAGTTGTTGCCATAAGCTTATATATAAATGTATCACTGCTATGTATAAGAAAGAGTAAAAACTTAACTCTCATATATATGCTGATATTGTTGTGATCATGGAAGGAAAAAGAATAAGGGAAGTTGTTGTTATATGTTATATAAATAGATTCGCTGTTATACCCCAACCACTCACCCCTCAACCTTCAACCACTCACCCCCTCAACCTGGATCCCGGACCCCTCACCCCTCTACTCGGAATCCTCAATTACTCACTCCTCACCCCGGATCCCAGACCCCTCAACCCTCAACCACTCACCCCTCACCACGGATTTCGAACCCCTCAACCCTCAACCCCGGAAACTAGAACCACTCATAATTTAAAGTGTTATGATAGCCTTTGAGAGTTTAAAATAATTGTAAAGAAATAATAATAATAATAATAATAAATTATTATTATTATTAGGAAAGGCTATAAGTAATAAGTTAAAAATGGTATTATTATTAAAGGAATATTAGGGATTAGTAACCACTTTTAATCCTCTAAAAATAATTTGCATAGTTAGTTACTTTACGACGCAAAAAGTGACTAATGACAATGATAAACATTTATAGGCATACCTTGACACCTCTACTGATCCCAACACCTCCGGACGGAATTAATGATTCAAACTTGAGGTGGGTAACTGTTATCTTATTAGCTTGTATGTATGTATTCATGTATGACTAACCATGCTGCTAAATAATTTTGCATGTGTATCCTAGCTATGGATTAGGGCTGCGTGTCCTAAAATAGGGCTGCGGTCCTTGGCCGATAACTACGATTACGATACGACTTGTTTACTACAAATCATTATATGCTTAACATGTGATATGATGTCATTTATATTTCACACTTGCATATAAGATTAACTGTTACTCCTGGGGTTTATTCATTTGAACTTCAGATCGAATGAAAGAAATGAGTAGTGGATTGGGATCAAGAGGAAAGATGCAGCTGTAAGGATTACAGCTGAAGTGATTTTTGTGATAGTATAAATAGTTGGACTGTACTAATTTGTTTTATTTGTCCATTTTTGGATTATTGTATTAAGATTCCCTTATAGGATATATTCGTATCGCGAAAAATTTATCATCATGTTTTCAAATTAAGTTATTTTAAGAAAGTTTTATTCTACAATTAAGTCGTCCAAATTATTTCGATGCATGTGCGCTTAAACTTTGATAAATAGAGGTGTATTAAGGACGGGTGTCACATCTTCTAATAGCCTGTTGACATGAACGATTCTGACACTTGGTATTTATAAGAAAGGAAGCCTAACGACAATAACAAACTGTTAAATGCCCGTACCCTACCGCTGCGAATTATCCGGAGGTACGACATAAATGGCCTATAGATTTTATTTTCGTGTCATGCCCCTAATATATGTATTTAGCAAAATATTTTATTTATATATATTATTTAATTCTTATAAAATATCCTGAAACTACCTTCTTCATTGTGTAACCTCCCCATTATCTCTCTTTACCATTACTTTTTTACTGAAAATATTCTTACTCAACATATTAATGAAGTTGTTACAATTTCTATATCCCATATGACATGAGGAAAGATGGGCCAAATGGCGGGAGGAGGGACTCTCGACATCCCTCCTTTTATATAATCGATAGATATGTTCCATTATTGTTAAGTCTTATGCGTGATCTCATATTGAGGTGTCTAATTAATTAATTATTGGTGGGATTGGCGGTTAGCACAAATTTGGACGGGGTCTATATGATGAATAATATAGTAATAAATATATATATTTTTTACATTATCTTTGTATGGTTGGGATTAGGATCATATCTCTTTATTATTTTATTTTATAGATCTTAAGATTATGATATATGAGGGACATCTACAGTACCGAAAATATGATAGACATCATATCTTATATCTCAAATGGTGTGTACCACTTTAGTTCTATTTATAAGTCTATTTTGACCAAGTCTCACATACCAAGGAGAGGTAGTTAACTCAATGATTATGGGGGAAATTTTCAATTTTGCCCTAATTTATGATTAGATATTTTTTAACTGTTTCTTCTCTCTCTATCTTTATGAGTATAATTAATATGGGTAAAATTGTTACAATCTCATTTATTACATCAAACTGGACTTATAAATAAGACTAAATGTTTTGGTCAAAATAGACTCATAAATAAGACGAGAGTGGTACAACTTAGTTTATGCCTTGTTTGTCAAGTGGAATTGGTACTAACATTGCTTAATTTTTGACATTTGGTATAAGGAATTGGAGAGGACTTGGGAATTTACTCTTCTTCTTTTTTTTTTTTTTGGGGGGGGGGGGGGGGTGTCATTGATTTTCCTAGCAAAACAGACAACTAAAGGCTCACCTTTTTCAAAGAAAAACTTTATAAAATATGAACTATAACTTGTTAAAATCTGAGTTACCACTTATTTCCAAAGCTCCAACCACCGTCGCAGATCACATGTTGTCAAGATCTAAACTAAAACTTGTCAAAAAAAACTCCGAGAATAGTTTGGTTGCCGACACTGGTGACCTTGCTGCTGATCATTAGGCACCATCATTGGTGGTGCAGGGTGGGCGTTGCGTTTTTTAATAATGGGTATTTTTTCCATTCATATGTACACTTATTTTTTGGTCCCTGAGTCCTGGAGAGTGATTTCATAATGCTTTGGGACTATAATGAAAATAAGTATCTTCAGTAGGAAATTAAAAAGAAAAACAGAGACTCTATCTTCTAGGTCTTGATTATTTGTGTTTTGAAGTGTTTAAAGTGAAAAACTCCACCCAAAGTGTATATTTTGCTAGTGGGTTCTACTCTTGTGGTGTGAAATTTATTTGAAATGTTACATTGGATATTCGCTATTATTCATTTGCATGGTCACAATTGTAAATGAATATTGCTATGTGTAGACAATTAGAGAGAGAAATATTATTCTGAATCTCTTAATCTCTTTCTCTAAATAAAAGAGATAGAGAGTACATACAGGCTTTTATATAGGCAAACCTAAAGCTAACCCTAGAATCTAATAAAATAAAATAAAATCGAAATAAATTAAAATTACGATATAATATCCTAAAATATAATATATCTATATCTAATTCTAAGATATGATATGATATGATATAAAATATCTATATCTAATATAATAATAAGATAATGAATAATCTAAATAATCTATAATAAATGTATAATATTCCCACACTCCCCTTAAGTTGGATCACAGATGTAATCATGTCCAACTTACTTATACAACTTTCAAATTGAGTTAACTTGACAGAGGATTGGGAAAGCTTTTTCCTTGGGGTAGCACGTTTTTAGTTGAAAGACTATAAAACATATCTTGAAGGAACAACTCGGTTGACTACACTAGTAGGAAGCATAGATTGATTTGATGGGAATCTAGTGGAGGCAAATTTACCACTCCATGACTGATTTGAACATTCCAAGATACATTTTGTTGCAATATGGAACTGGTTATTTGCACCTGAGAGTCAACTTGACCACTCCTGATGGTTGGATATTTGAAAGACACTTTGATATGTGAATTTGACAAATGACAGTTTGGTCTGTAAATTTGACAAATGAAAATTTGGTCTTGCGAATTTCACAAATTACAGTTTGGTTTGCCACTAATCCAAGAAAGGTTGCAGACACGAGAACCAGAAGATGTTACCAGACGAGTTGAGGACGACGATCTAGAGACTTGGCTCTTCGGATGAGTGAAGACGTCGGACTTTACGAGAGGGACCGGCATGGAGAACCAGTCGACGATGATGGGATTCGTCGAGAATTAAGACGATGCTGGTTACAGTGACGATACTGTGCGTGAGGTGCAGAGACAAGGTTGACACTGGTTTGTTGAGTGCAGAGACGAGGTTGACGATCTGCTTAGTTGAGGACGACGGGACCAGTCGTCGGACGAGTTGTGATGCACGATGATAGAGGAACTACCGTCGTTCATAACAAGCTCGACAATGATGACAGCGGATGAAGGATCTGCAGTGACCTAGAAGGACAAGGAAGGATCTACAGAGACGCTCCACAGTAGAGACTTTGTCGACTTTTGAGAAGGACGAACTAACCTGTATGGTGAACCCTGCCGGCACTAAATAATAGCGCCAATATTGGATTTTGAGAAGAACTCTAATTATTCTTGTTCTTCTTTCTCTTCTTCTTCCTCTTTTTCTTTTTCAATGGCTTCTTCTTCTTTTTCACCATTAGCTCTGATACCATAGGGACAATCTGGAGATAAATATTATTCTAAATCTCTTTCTCTAAATCAAAGAGAGTACATACAAGCCTTTATATAGGCAAACCTAGAGATAACCCTAGAATCTAATAAAATCAAAATAAATTAAAATGATTAAGATATAATATATTTATATCTAATCCAAAGATAAGATATAATATATCTATATCTAATATAATAGTAAAATAATGACTAATATAAATAATCCATAATAAATGCATAATATTCCCACACTATATGTAAAACTTTACTCTATGAAGTTTCTAGTATAGGTGGTTTTTTCACTTGTGAATGTTGCTTGTAATGGTTGGGTGAAATTTTCACTGATGTATTTTCTTTGGGTATCTCTTGAAAACATTATTTGGCAACTTCTAAAAATTGTATTAAGTAATTCTGTGTTGTGGATTGGTTTATCTTTGTTAATAGCTTACCGTTGGGTTTCTTGTTTTTGATTTGGATGTGCTTATTTGCCTCGTAGGACTTGAAATTTAGATTCTCTTGGGGAAACTTGAGCAATTGGGCGTGCAAGGTTGGGCATGCGTGGACTCCTTGGAATAATTGTGGAAACATTATTGGTAATGAGAGATCGGATCGCATATGGATTCTTGCATGCAATTAATAGGTGACTTCTGTAACAAGAAATTTTATAATTTAATTAATGTAGATGAAAAGGATTTTAGCAACACATGTGATTTATAACATCAACAAGCAACACATGCTTTTTATCAACATTATCCTCATTAGATGAAAGCGACAAATTAACAACTACACTTTGACAGGAATTGATATGAAATCTTGCATTTCATAGGTTACTCTAACAAGTAATGTTATAATTTAATTAATAAAGAAGCTGATGCGGATTTAAAGAAACACAGGTGGTTTATTTACATCAACAAGTATCACATGCTTTTTATCAACCTTTGGATACTTTCCAAAACCATGGCTTTGGAGAGAGAATCATGGTTTTGGGAAAAACAACCCAAACATTAATTTTTCCTTCCAAAACCATGGTTTTGGTATAAGACATAATTTATTTATTTTATAAGAAGACTATAGTTTTGGGGTTTTCTTTAATTTTTTTTATAGCTTTTTAAAAAGCTATTCTCCAAAATCTATTCTCTAAAATTAGTTTTACCATTTTTTTTTTTTACAAAAGCTAATCCAAACATAATACATGGATGAAACTGACAATTAATAACTACACTTTGATAGGAATGGCTCGTAGAGGTTGAGCCTTATGCAATGTGATCCCATTGTTTTGACTCATATCCATGTCTTCTGGCTTTAGCCCATCTGGGACCTTCCAATCAAAGTGATATATAAGTGAAGCCAACATAAAGCCAAGTACCCTAGAAGCCAAGGGCAAGCCAGGGCAAATCCTCCTTCTAGCACTAAAATGAATAAAATCAAAATCACTACCCTTAAAGTCAATCTCACTTTCCAAAAACCTATCAGGTAGAAACAAATTAGGGTCTTCCCATATGCTTGGGTCTCTTCCCATTGTCCACATGTTTACTGTAAGCTCAGCATTCTTGGGCACTAATAAGCCACATAACTCTACATCACAAATTGCCTTGTGGGGTGGAAGAAATGGTGCTGGTGGGTATAGCCGTAAGGTCTCTTTTATTACTGCTTGTAAGAAAGGTAACTTTAAGACCGTAGACTCTTCAAGTTTCACACTACTTTGATCAACTACTTGTTGGAGCTCGGTTTTGGCTTTTGCCATTTGTTCTGGGTTCCGTATTAATTCTGCCATTGCCCACTCTAGCGTGGTCGATGTTGTGTCTGTCCCTGCCAAAAATAAATCCTGAAATAATATCAAGAAAATAATGATTAAGTAAATAAAGTTGAGTATCAGACATGTGCACTTTATATGTAAAGGTAAACCTCCCTCTTGTGGATTATTTTCAGAGTTATAGAAAGAAAATTAAACCTGAGAACTAAACTTAATTTTTTATATGAAATAAAAAAGGGTAGCTCAATAACCAAGGCTCCTACAGTGTACGCAGTCTTACTCCCACAAGGGGAGGGACTGTTTTTGAAATTGTGACTTCTAGATTACTTGTTAGCAATTTTTACTATTGTTCCAACCTTCGTTTTAGAGATGAAATATTCGATTTAAATTTAACAATTATACTCACTAGGAATAAATGAAGAACGTCACCACGGCTCAATTGCGAAGAATCATCTTGGATGAGATCAATAAATGAATCCAACACATCATTGTAATCTTTGGACTCCATTTTCGAACCTCTAAAACTCAATCTCTCTTCCAAAATATCTTCAAAAAGCTCATAAAACGTTTTACAGTAACCTGTCATCCATGCCCGAGCTCCTTGTAGATCCAGAAAACTCAAAATAGGGAAAATATCAGAAACATTAGGCCTTCCAGCCTCGCGTAGTATCCCAATCACCAACTTCTTATACTCCTGACTCTTATCAGAGCCATAACAAGCAAAATCCCTAGAGAAAAGCATGTTGGATATTGAATTTAGAACTGTGGTAAAGGCAGCCTCAGCGAGATCTACAGCCTCCCCTTTAATGGAGAATTCATGGACGTGATTGATCAAGTCCCCAACCTTGCTTTGGCGTAGAACCTGGGTGGACTCTAGCTTCAAAGTGGAGAACAGATTTGTAACACAAGCTCGCCTAAGGGCTTTCCACTGAGGCGAAATAGGAAGCCAAGCTATGGAGAACTGATGATGGTCGAGACCTCGAGCACTATCTGGGAAGGTTCAACCGGAGATGTCTAGGTCGTAGTTGTGAAAAGCTTCTTTGGCTATTTCTGGGGAAGAGATGACTATGACGGTTCTTGTGCCTAATTTGAGTGACATAATGGGTCCATAAGTTTTGGAGAGGTTGGTTATAGATAAGAGAGGGTTGGAGCCAATCTCTAAGATGTTCCCTATGATAGGGTAGGAACGAGGCCCTGGTGGGAACCTGTGTGAAGAAGGCGTTGAAGATGATGATGAGAAAGAAGAAGTTGAGTACTTGTGAACCTGACCTGAATTAGCATCTCTGAGTTTGAGAGGTTTGTTAGAAACTCGTTTGATGAATGTGATGCAGATCAGAAAGGTGGCAAAGAGGATGCAAGATAGAATGAGGACTTGCGTTGGGGTGTCCATTGCTTCTTTCATTCCTTTCCTTTGGCTAACATGTACTATTTATCCCACTTGAACTCTTGGCTTGATGGTGGGAGCGTTTAGCTACTCGACTCAAAGATGATTATTTATGAATTTAATAATAAAAAAGAAGAAGGATAAATACTCACTGTAGACTAATTTTTTTAAAAAAATTACATTAGATGCTACACAAAAACATACATGTCATCAACAATTAAATTATTTAAGTGAGAAAAAAGGGCGAAATGAAAATATTTATTTACAATACAACATATATGATCAAAGGTCATTCCATTTTATTTTGTCGGTGTTTGCTAACACAAAATCTGTTGGAATTTTGCATCCAAATCCTATGGATTATGAATAAGAAGTCCCACTGGTTCGCCATCGCCGGTCGGTTCACCATAGTCACATCGGTTTGCCATCGGGTGTCCATATGATCAATTTCCGTCATCTATAAATAGGATGTGCTAGTGACAGGAAATCCTAGAGAGAAAAACTAGATCTCTAATTAATCTTAAACATTCCTCTCTGCATATTACATTCTGTAGACATAGTTTGTGCGATTCTGAAAGCAGACTCGTTGGATTCGCTTGGGCTTTAGATTGAGAGAGCCATCATTATGAAGACAAATAATCCGCGCTATCCTGGGAGGCAATTGCTGAGAAACCTTCGGCATCCGTATTGAGGGAGCAAAATTGTCTTAAGGAAACAACGTACGTTGGACCCAAATTTCTTCATAATTCATTACCATATTCGGCAATCTTGTGAGTTTTTACTGGTTTTCTTTATGTGAAGAAGTATTGTATGTTTATAAGATTATGCATATTAATTACACAGATTCTTATCTTAGTGATATTTCTATCTTGAAAGTATTTTCACCAACAATCTTAAGACAATTTTGGGTAAAGATGAATCTGTGTTATTTGAATTGATTCTTGATTTTGAAAATCAATTTTGTGAATTACTTTGATTTTTCCATGATCATGAGATGCGCACACACAAATAATGATTTATATGATTTTTGTGGGTGTGTATATGTCGACTTGTTAAAATGAGTCATGTATGTGAATGGTTGTAATTTAATATTCATGTTACTGGATATTAAATTGGCGTTTTTGACGTTCTTTCTTACCTGAGAATATCTATAAGGAAAGAAAAAAATTCATTGGTTCTCAAGTTCCAATCGCAGAGATCACATGGTCCCTCTTTGCGTGCTTGATGACTTCAGATTATTTGATAGGGGATTACGATATGAAATCATAATCTTCTGAGAAAGCATTATGCGTGAGAGGTTTCATGGTGTCGTCGGAGGTAACACCTGTGTTTGTTTTATGAAATTGGGTCATAAGAAAACGGTGGCTTTAGGCCATAAAATAGGTGTCATTGCATAGATTTCGAAAAAAAAAACGAAGAGATAGACATCAAGAATATGAAAAATAGACGTTGGAAACGACGGTTATGGAGGAAAGAAGAGTCGGGTCTAAAGGACCCAACCCACAGATCCATAGAGTCTATGTGACACTGTTGGAGGTGTAAGATGAATAAAACCAACGTACCGTTTGTTTCAGCCAGAACAGACAAGTCGTTTCACTTCCTGAGCGGCTTAATGTGTTTTATAGAAACACATTGTTTTGATTTTTTATTTTGTTTAAATAATAATAAAAAAGGGATGCCTCCTTTCAAGTTTTGAGCCTCTATTATATTTATTTATTTTTTAAAAAATGTATGGCAGGATGTGTGGTTGTTTAAATGAAACTGTATTAAAAATTTAAAATAATACGGTTATAGCTTTTCAATCTTTGATGTGCCGCATTTCTTGTTAGAATGTGCCCAAAGAAATCAATATGTTATTATTTATTCTAATTATTAATTACTTGCACGGTGAAGTTACATCCATTGGAAAGTTGATTATCTTCGGTTAATAAATATATTAGTTTTGATTGATAAGGTAGTTAATAAATCTCCTACTATCTCTCCTTATTTTAATGAGGATTAGATGAATATTAAATTAATAAAGTGAAAATAAGGTATATCTTATGCCTTGGTTTCATCGGGAGATGTTCTTGATTTCATTAATTAATATTTTGAATTACATTAATTATTGTATGGAGATGAAATTTTGATATGATTATTGAGTTCATGCGTGTTATTTTATTATTTGGTTTCTAGTTGAAGAAATTAAATATATTTAACAATTAAATGATTAGCTTTATTAAAAGTCCTAAATTTTAGCATGAGAGGAGAATTTATTACCGTTTAAGGCTTTATTATCAATGGAGATATTAATTTGTTTAATAATTTATAATCTCCTATAATCTCTCCTAAAAATCCTGTGAATCTTTTTAAATTAATATGGCTGAATAAAAGTGAGGATTTGTTGTATTTAACGTGACAATAGTTGGAAGTTGAAGCAATATTTTGTTTTAATAAAAATGGTGGTATTTGTGAATATCTTAGCCATTATTTAATTTGTTAAGAAGGATTTATTATTGAAAGTAAATGTGGTAAATTATCAAATATTTTGTGGTGGTATGAAAATTTAATCATTTATCTAGTGTAGAGATAAATGTACTTTGAGTTTCATAGTATTATTATTTCTCTTGGTACAAGCATGCATGATATCGTGAAATATCTAAATATAATGAGATTGACTTGTACGATATTGGTAGAAATGCGATTATAGCCTTAATTTTATAATTATGGATGATTCTGTGGCTATGATTTTATGTTTGTAAATATTGTGAATAGCAATTATATGAATGCTAAATATTTAAATTTTGGAATTAAGTATGGTGGATTTATTAATCACCAAAGTGGTCAATTCTTTATGAATTATTTTAATTCCAAATACTATGTGGTAAGAGTATGGTTGATTTGTTAGTCATCAAAGTTGTCAATTCTTTAAGAATTATTACGGTGATTACCCATAACCTTGATACTTTGATGTTTTGTTTGTATAGGGTGTTTATGGATCAACACATAGTTTGATTATTTGCCTTTCTAATGATTCAACATAAAATGTTGGTAGTTTTATTTAGACACCCAAAGATGATAAATGTTTCTAGTTGGGGTATGCATCACTACCAAATCATGTGAAATCTTTATAGCATCATTATGGTTGAATGTTGTACATTAGTGAAAAAAATCAGGCATTGAATTAAATTATGAATGCAATGTTGATTAGATCTAGTTTACCACAAAACTTGTGGGGGAAGCCATTTTAATGGTTAACTTTATAATTAATAGAGTGCCCCACAAAAGGATACAAAGTATACCATACAAAATATGGAAAGGAAAGAAATATTCCTTGAAATATTTGAAAATGTGACGGTGCTTGGCTAAGGTTACGATTTCTAAACCCAAAAGGTTAAGAATCGAACCTAAGATAGTGGATTGTATGTCTGATGTATCAGATATCCATGTTAATACGGTTATTGAATCAAGGGACATTACGTTCTTTGAGAGTGTATTTCTGTATAATAAGGGAAATAAAACGAGTGGTAGTAATGATGACATTACTGTGATACCATGGGATACTACGAGCAGTGATGATCCTATAGAGGAAGAACCTAGATGTAGTACTAGGCAAAGGACTTCAACATCCTTTGGGCATGATTTTCTAACTTTTTTTGTTGGAAAATGAGCCTCGAACATATGAAGAGGCTATGAGATCTCCTAAAGCACCATTATGGAAAAAAGGCTATCAATAGTGAAGTTGAATCCATTCTGTCAAACCACACCTGAGAATTGGTTGACCTTCCTCCTGGCTATAAGCCTCTAAGAACTAGGTGGGTCTTCAAAAAGAAGATGAAAGCAGATGAAACTATTGATAAGTACAAAGCTAGGCTGGTAGTAAAAGGCTACAGACAACGTGAAAGCCTAGATTACTTTAATATCTATTCACCTAATACATGAATTACATCTATTCGGATGTTAATTGCGTTAGCAACATTGAATGGTTTGGAATTACATCAAATGGATGTATAGACAACCTTCTTGAATGGTGAATTTGAGGAAGAGATTTATCTAGAACAACCTGAGAGATTTGTTGTCTCAGGACAAGAACGGAATGTTTGTCGATTGCTTAATAAAGTCCCTTTATGGACTTAATCAAGCTCGAAACAATGACATGCGAAGTTCGATGACGTTATGTTATCAAATGACTTTAGTATTAATGAATGTGACAACTGTGTCTATATTCGAAATACAAAAAATGGTTTTGCTATAGTTTGTCTTTATGTAGATGACATATTGATAACAGGTAGTAATAATCAAATGATTAAAGCTACTAAGAGGTCGCTTATCAGTAAGTTCGACATGAAAGATATGGGTCTAGTAGATGTTATTTTGGGAATTAAAATCCATAGAACATTTGTTGGGTTGGCTTTATCACAAGAACATCTATATTGCTAAAATTCTTGAGAAATTCAAGAGTTTAAACATAGCTCCTATGACGAACCCTATAGATTCTAGTCTTCGTCTGTAGAGAAATACTGGCAAAGCTGAAAATTAAAAGGAGTATGCTAGAGTGCTAGTCAGTCTTATGTATGTTAGGAACTGCTGTAACACCCCAAATTTCGTAGCATAAATCGTGCCGGTGACACGTGGTTTTATAAAAATTTATCATAGTTTTGAGGTGCTACAGCTTAGCGTTTTGCGGAAACGGAGAGCATGTACTAAAAATTTGAACAACGAATTTAACAATGAGTCACTGATATAAAAATACTCAGACATATGATGATGCCCGACGTAATCGATATATATATTACAAAATCTCCCGAAGGAATTATTCATGTGATACAATAATACAAAACTTTATAATTACAATTCTTACATGTAACTATACCCTCTTCAACCAAGCCTTGAGTAGACTTGGGGCATAGAACCTAACTCAGTTAGATCATCCCATTTGGTCAGGCTATGTAGGTCTAGTGAGAGTCTCACCGTGCTAGGGTGACGGATTGACTGAACCACATAGACGACCCTTCTAGTTTAAGCACCAAATGATATGAAGTAACCTTATTAGATTCATGCAATACGGTAGGTTCTGTTGACTTTCTTCCCACATTTCCTTTGACCGGTACCTTTTCACGGCTCCATTTATCGGGTGTTTATCTACGGCTCCATCCCTTGGTACCTTTCTCGATCCTGGTTCCTTTACCCGAACTATTATACGATCCGAGATCCAATACCCATCGGACCTCAGGTAACAGTTAACCTCATATGAAAAGTATAACAGTATATGTATGACAAATATTCATTACATTTCAACATTAACCAATACATAGCACACAACACTTGTAAGGTTACAACAATACATAAGCACACAGCAGATGTAATGTCAACACAACAACAGTACATAGCACACAGCACATGTAAAGTCTATCCACGTTTGCACTAACCAGTGCCATGATAGTTATTCGTGTCCTCAGCGCTAGGAAAACAATCACACGGCATTATCAAGACTATAACCCGTATCAAGCTGAATGTATATAAACAATGACCTAAGACAGAGTCTTAGCCACAGTACATGAATCATTTCATCACATATAAGAATACAAGACATATCAGAGTTAAAGTTATAGTACGCGAACGTACCTTCCTTCCATGTGAATAGTAATTTACTATTCATGTATACGGTACTATTGACGTATACGGTTCTATTCATGAAGAGTAATACGCCCGTCCATCAAATCTTCCTTCGGAATCCTCGGATATCCTATAAGGATAATATCACATTTATCAATATTTAGCAGCATATCAGGCATTTTAGGTGCAAATTACCATTTTGCCCCTAGTTTGACTAATTGGTGAAATTTCGCAGAGCTTCGCTACTTTGACTCTAATCTTCCAAAATTTTGCCATATCTCTTCCTCCAATATATTTTTCAAATAAATATCATATTTATCCCTAAAACATGATATCTAGACTATCTTGGTAAAATAAAGATTTACCTAGCATTTCTACTATATCTACCGAAAGAACTACTAAAGCTTAAGACTAAGGACCGAAGAACTTACTCGAGCTCCGCTAGATTTTCTCCAGGACTCCTCCTTCTCTCTAACCTCTTTCTAGAACATGGTTTTGGTGTGAGAAATGAGAAGAAGTGAAGCCTCTATTTATAGGGTGGAAAAATGGGTCCTTTAGTGTAATTTTCACTTCGGGTCATTCTACGTAATTTTCTCCGTACCCATTTTCAAACACTTCACGTGAAGGGGATGGAGGCAGAAGAAAATATTGTCCGTGGGTCCCATACCTTTATGTGACTCTACCGATAAAGTTCTACTTTAACGAAATTCATTTCCAGTTACTAGACCAATCACTAACACTTTTAAATTTTGATTATACTTTTTGGATGGTAGTAAAATACCGAGATTTATGGTCTAATTAGACTTCCCTAGTTGGACTAAACTTATTCCTCAGTGTTAGCAAAAATAACCTTCACTAGTCTTACTTTCAAGGTTAAATTATGTGGGTTCCAGATAAGTCCTTATATTTTCTCCAGGATTTCCACATCTTCACAACTATTCCATATAGCGTTCTTGAATGAAGTGGGAGAAAGAATATTATATTATTATTCAAATAGTAAATTACTATTGAGTGGGTCCGCGGACATTTTTTTCAAACTTCACGTGAATCAGTAGAGAAGAGAAATAATTTGATGTGGGTCCCACATGAATAGTAAATACGTATTTATGAATAGTGAATATGTATTTATGAATAGTAAATACTATTTATGGGTCCAAACATTCTGATTCCAATTTTGTCACTCCCAAAAATAGGGCCTAGTAGTCTCCCAAAAATAGGCAAATTCTCAAATATAGGGTTCCAGATAAACAAGTATCCGGGTATTACAACTGCACTAGACCTAATATTGCCTACGCAGTAAGCATATTAAGTCACTTTACAAGTAATCCAAACGAGCTTCATTGGAGAGCTATGATATAAGAGTTTTGGGTTACTAAAAGCAAACTCAAAACTTTGCTTTGCATTATGAGAAGTACCCTACAGTGTTAGAAGGATATTGTGATGTAAATTGGATTACCAGCTCTAACGACACAAGATCCACAAGTGGATATGTATTCACCCTTAGAGGGGATGCTGTGTCTTGGAAGTCATCCAAGCAGATTTGCATTGCAAGATTAACTATGGAAGTAGGATTTATTGCTTTAGATAAAGTTGGTGAGGAAGCCGAGTGGCTTCATAATTTTCTTGAGGACATTCCTAATTGGCCAAAGCCAATACCGATAATGTGTATACACTGTGATACTAATAGTCAAGCAGCTATTGGTAAGGCCAAAAATATCATGTACAACGGCAAGTCTAGACATATATGTCATAGACATGATACCGTTAGACAACTACTCTCGAATGGAATCATTTCAATTGATTATGTAAAATCAAAAGAGAATATAGCGGATCCATTGACTAAAGGGATTCCTAGAGAGTTAGTTAGAAATTTGTCCAAAGGAATGGGTTTAAGGCCGATCCATTGTTGATTATCGTGGTAACTCTACCTAGAAGAGTGGAGATTGATAATTGAATATTTTATACACTTCTTTTTATCTCTTGATTAATAATTTAGGACTTTTTAGTTAATAAATAATGGCTTTTATACTTATTTGGGCTTTGGGCCTTTGATTATATTTTAGCCATTTTTATTAATAAAATTTCAGTTTTACATTGCTTCACTAATCTTACCATAACTCTTGAACTAGACATCGGATTTGCCTCATTTTTGTTTCATATTTCAGATGATTCAGAGAGCTACAATTGTTATGAAGACATGAAGGGCAAATTCGGACAAGAAGGCGGTCGATTTTGAAGCCAAAGTCAGATGTTTTATTTTGGCTCGAATTTGTGATTAAAGCCCATTCTTTATTATTTTCTGTTTTGGGCCTAGATTATTGATTGGAGCCCCATTTCGTTTTTCCATTTTAGGTTAAGTGAGGCAGCAGCCACAAACACTTATCATTCACGTTTTTAGATTTTGGTGGATCAAAATAGGAGTTTTCAGATTCTCTCAAGTGTTCTTCATGTTCTTCGTGTTCTTCATCTGTTCTTCGTTTTTCCCAGCCATGTTCGGCTAAACTTCTGTGGTTAACCCAACGTTGAGGATTCCATGATTCGTCCAGAGAACTCGTGTTTAATCGGTACTTTACTCGTTTCGTTTTCATCTTATCGGATTCGATTTTCGGAAATAGTTCGAATATTAGATTTAATATTCGGTTTGGTTCATCCCAAGGACTGAGTTCGAACTAGGTTAGAGTGTTGCTGTGCGATTGCACAGTGAGACGCCACTGTTCGGACAAATTCTAGGCGATCGTCTAGTCGAGGGATTTCTAGACGAACGCAGAGATTTCGGTTCGTCCAGAACCAAACGCGAGTTCGTTTATATTTCGTTCAATGAAGGAAGTTTCTGGAATCTAAACGTTGGGTTGATCGTTTTAATCTATTTCAATCTCGTTTTAATCATTTCGCATATTTCAGATTAGTTTCAGTTTATTTTCATTTTAATCTGTTTTAAATCAAAAACCCCCAATTTTACTTATTGTTCTGTTTCGTTGTTGCTGATTTAAACCCATTGCAAATTCCTTGAGAGAAACGACCCAGGTTACATTATACTGCAAATCTTTTCTAATCTGGTTATTTTGGGAGATGACGGAAAATCTCTGTCAGAGATCCCACAAACTAATTCAAAGAGACAACTAAGTCTTAATCGACTGTTAACACTATGGAGTTTTAAACTCATACTCATTCCTAGACAAGACAATGCACATATATAAGGGTAAGCTTTTAGACTTTTAATGGTTTCTTAATCTGATGTGTTCAGATGATGTATGTTGACTTACATCACAAGGAATCACCTATGTGAGTGTGAAGTGTGGGCCGCTTCTATGAGAACTTAAAACAGTCCATTCTCTAGAACACTCGCAGAACCAGATGGTGTCCAGGGCCAAAATGGAAACAGCATGAGAACCAATGATACTAGAGTAGCAACTGTGTGACTCATATTGTCTTGGTATACACTAAAAGGTCGACGGTTCAAGACAGCGCGTCCACTGATAGACCAGTATATCCAATAGGTTTTTACTAGAGAAGGTTCAGAGGTAACCCCTACCTTTCTCGATGCAGTTATTTCTCGTAGACGAATCGCACTTTGCATACATGATCATATTCATTTGGTCATGATGGACTAACTTCTTATCCATGTGGGGGATTGTTGGAATTTTAGATCCAAATCCTATGGGTTATGAATAAGAAGTCTCAGTGGTTCGCCACCGCCAGTTGTGTTGGTTCGCCAACGGGTGTCCATCTGATCAATTTCCGTCATCTATAAATAGGATGTGCTAGTGACAGAAAATCCTAGAGAGAAAAACTAGATCTCAAATTAATCTCAAACATTCCTCTCTGCATATTACATTCTGTAGACATAGTCTGTGCGATTCTGAAAGCAGACTCGTTGGATTCGCTTGGGCTTCAGATTGAGAGAGTCATCATTCTGAAGACGAATAATCCGCTCTATCCTGGGAGACAATTGCTCAGAAACCTTCAGCATCCGTATTGAGGGAGCAAAATTGTTTTAAAGAAACAACGTAATATTTGGCAGTCTTGTAAGTTTTTACTGGTTTTCTTTATGTGCAGAAGTATTGTATGTTTATAAGATTATGCATATTAATTACACAGATTCTTATCTTAGTGATATTTCTATCTTGAAGGTATTTTCACCAACAAAACCAACAAAAAAAAAAAAAAAAAAAAAAAGAAGAAGAAGAAGAAGAAAGAAAGAAAGAAACTTTTCCCAACAAAACCAAGGTTTTACGGTTTGCTAAGTCTTTGAGTAGCATTACTCAGTGGTTTGTCTATCATAACCGTAAAGTATTTTTAAATACTTAACGGTTGTAGATATAAACTGTCAAGTATATATTGATGCATCATTTGTTTTAAAATAGGGGGTTTCTTTCTAGCTGACCCCCTACATTCATTCACACACTCGCACACATGAAAACAAAAATACAAAAAACAAAATCAATTAAGTTAAAGAAAGGCTAGTACACAAATAAAAAACAGATCAAATACACACACTTGTATATATATTTATAGTTATTCATGTATATACATTAAAACCAAAAGCCCAAAAGCTAGTTGAAAATTATATAAATTATATCTAAAAGAATTGGTTAGAAAAATTAAACCAACAAGACCATAATTGCCCAAGTACCCAATATCAAAACAAAAAATGTCTTCGCTAACGGGAAGTCATGGTCATGTTGCCCACCAGTCGTATGTAGTCATTGCCAACGTAAGTCTTCAATGACTTCATCTATTGGAGTGGAAAAATATCACTCACAATATATGTCCTCAAAGTATTGTACACAAAAGAAAACAATAGATCAAGTTAGATATAAATATATAGCTAACCCAAATTTAATTTAGAAATGTCTAAATTTGAACTTTGAACAAATGCACACACATATATACACCTTAATATCAGTTGTGTTAGGATGGTGGGTAACTATGTCCTATAAGAATTTCATCACGCATTACCCATAATTGTTGCACTCTTTTGGTTGTTGAGGGTACTGTAAATAAACCAGAAGAAAAAACATATAGTTAAAGTATATTTTCCTTAAAAACATAGAGTTAAAGGTGATTAATATATATTATATGTGCTAGTATGGTTAAAGGTGAATAATATATACTTTTACTTTCATCCATGTGAACATAATTTTGAAGCTGTTGGAATATGCCTAGTCAACCTTTGGTTGATTAAGGCCCCAAGCCCCATGCAAATAGGGTTATTACGTAAACAAAGAATAATGTGTCCAAATGTGAAGTTTTATCTGTATGATTCAAAATTCAAATGATAGTAACTACCCATATGTGTTATAAGCTAAGGAATCATATGGGATTGTGGGTGTCAGTTTTTTTGATACACTGAGAGAAAACTTATAAAAACTTCTCTATCTGGCTCTCTTCTCTCCGGTGGTGAATCTATCATACAAACGTGACCGGAGTCCATATCAGTGTGGGTACTCAACAAGTCAATAGATTTTAGGTATGCCTGAAATCCTTTAGAAGCGGTCCCCAATTTTTAGATGAGGGCACTCAAGCTTATTTTTTGTGTGATACTGATACACCATGCTAATAAGAAACAATAAAAATATAATTGATGGCTGCCAAAGTTATCTAGAAACGAGAAATAATTGTTAATTAAGAAAATAATTAAATTCAAGGAAATTAAGCAATATACCCACCTTTGGACGTAAGGCGCCAAGAAGAAAGTGTCCTTCAGTGGCTCCCTTTTAATGAAGTAATCCGCCAGAGACCTCATTTAAGATTGAAGAAGCCCATCAATTATATCCCAATATTGGGTAATGACACTGGGATTGATGAACTTGAACCTTTTTATGAAGGAGAGATTTATTCATTTACTTCCATTAATTTGCTCTTCTTTAGTGCCTACGATATTTTTTTTGCTCAACTTTAGTTCACATACGATATAAATTGCATAGTTAATATGGTATTACTATTACATCATAAGGGCTTATGTCAACTGGATTTGATCATTAACCACACCGTTAGTCTTAAATAATGCAGCATTTGAGGATGTTTGTGAACATTTAAAATTTTCATATAATATTTTTTTGACGGTTTTTAAATTAAAAGACTAAAAGATGCTTTATAAAATTAAGAAAACAAAATGAAATACTGTATAAAGTTAAAGGGGATAAGGGTGGACTTTTTCTTTTTTATATACCCCCCCTCCCACACACACACACATAAATATAAAAATAAATAAACAAACATATGTGTGTGTGTGTGATAAGAGTTAATTTAATAAAAGGGGTGTACAGTTTACACGATATGCTTCTTCTTTTTTTTTTTTTTTTTTTTTTTTTTACGCATTGATTGCAACGCGTTCTTATTTATTTGGATGTGGGTTGGCATCTTCCATGAATATTCGGTTTTGGTGAGAACAATGAGTTTGGATTTATTTTGTGATATTTTCTTTGGCTTCTTATTGTTCTCAGCATCACAAAGATTTTTGTAGTCTTATGACAAATTTTGTCAAGGGAAACAAGATACAAGATAATAATACCTTTTTGTCAAACGAAAATAAATTTCTATTAATATAAAAGAGGATACCTAACCATCAACTTATTCAAAAGCTGTCTATTTAAATTATAAAATACGCTCAATAACATTATTTATCAGTAGAATAGCATATCCAAATTTAAAGGTTATTTGAATCCATGAATATATTTCATGAATCTTAAGGAATTTTAGTTACAAAATAACTTTAAGGGTTCAAGTTGCGCAAATCAAATGTATAGATTACCATAAACCATCCTTGAATTAAATAATATTTTATTAATATGTGATCGAAAAATCCAATAATGCATATTTAGTTTCATTCAAAAGTTATGTTGTACGAGGATGAAGGTGCATGGGACAAAGATGAAATTAAGTAGATGCAGCCGCGCAATGCATGGGGGAGTTTGTGCTTGTTATATTATCAATAGATTTCTATGAGTATTAGAAAAACAAGCCACTTAGTTTTGCCCATTCAGCCTTTCCTCTATACTTTTACTGTTCTTACGAACAGTAACGTCTCATACTAGAGTGTTGGTTTCAGCATACGGCTTCGCAGTTCGCACAAGCAAGACCATGTTGCTTTTTCTTTCCCTCCATTGCTTTCAAATTTCAAATTTTATATTTCAAAAATGTCCTATCCATTCCGTTCAAACTTTAAAAGTCAAAAAGTGCAGACAATACTACAGATTTGGGCATTTATAAAACTAAATACATAACGGTATAGTTAAAAAAACATCAGCTAAGCCTAGGCGAAGGTCGCACAATGATATATAATGCTTAAAATTATGAAAAGAGCACTGAGGAAGGGTTTTGTTGTCATGAAGGAGGTCCTGGAAGCAAACTAAGAAAGAGGGTAGGAAACTTAATGTGAGATGGAGCAAGAAAGATCAAATTGTGATCAAGTATCGACACATTGGTTTTGGCTACCCACCTAATCGGGGTAGCTAATGAATTTGTTAGATTTCACAATATATTTGTCTTTTCTTGTTCCATCTCATAATAAGTTTCCTCCCCTCTCTCTTAATTTGTTGTCTAGACCTTCTTCATAAAACTAGATCATTCCCCAGTGCTCTTTTCTCTTGTGACATCTCGTCATTTGGTGCAATAGATGGATCAGCGGAAGGACCAGCTTGGGTGGAGGGGACATTGTAGTTAGGATCCTCAATATAACTACATAACAGTTATTAAGTAAAACTTGTCACTTAATAGAAGACCGTGCAAATAAATAATGGTTCTAAGTTAATAATATTTTTTTTTTTAAAAAAAATAATCAAATACACAAAGATTATTAAAAATTAATTGTCACCATTTATAAAATAAAATTATCTTTAATACTAAAAGAAGGAAAGGCTTGATAATCCATGAAACCATCTCTATATAAACGTTCGAAAACTGAACTCCACTTCTCTACTTCCATTTCAACTTCTCAAAGCCAACTTCTGTTTCAACAATACATCATGGACAAACACAAGAGAACTTATGATTCATCACCATACAAAAAATCGAAAGACAAACACCCTCTGACAACAAGCATTGAAGGTCTCGTCCACGCAACCCATGAGCCACTAGTGGAAAAAAGGGTTTTAAGACCGGCCAAAATAGGCATCGTAAGACTGGACCCGCTACCCGTCTTGTTCCAGGTGGTATTAAAAGTCTAACTTTCAAGACCGGACTATAACCGGTCTTAAAGAATTTCTTTTAGACCGGACATTTAAAATATTAGGTCTTAAAAGTCGTACTATATACACCTGAAATATTTTTTGTTCGGTCCTAAAACTCAACTTTTAAGACCGGATAGAAAATAGGCCGCTCTTAAAAGATCGAAAATTTAAGACCGGACAAAAATTAATCCGGTCTAAAAAATAGCGGCTTCTAAGACCAGACGACTAATTATACCGGTCTTAGAAGACTGACTTTCAAGACCGGATTCTTAATACATCCGGTCTTAAATATTGAATTTTTAGACCGGACGGATAAATACGGCGGTCTTAAAAGACCAACTTTTAAGACCGGCCTAATATCAAATATGTATACCTGACCTTTAAGGCCGGACATATAAATACATCCGG
Organism: Acacia melanoxylon; assembly: GCA_019022615.1. NCBI lineage: Eukaryota > Viridiplantae > Streptophyta > Magnoliopsida > Fabales > Fabaceae > Acacia > Acacia melanoxylon. The sequence goes on from JAFJYJ010000027.1 coordinate 6,982,135, forward strand.
TCTTACAATTTGAACTTTTAAGACCGGCCTATTTATTTCCGGTCTAAATTTTCCCAAATTTTTTTCCCTGTTCTGTTCTTCCTGATCATATATATTACACAATCCAACACTCAATCCAACACATAAAAGTCGATTTTTAAGCTACAAGCTATGAACAATTATGAATAAATTGAATTGGGAAAAGAATACAAATATTATTCACCATGAGTTATGTGGCCTCTTAATTAATGATTATGATAACTTGCTTACAAATACAATGAGTTACAAATACAGCACGTAAATCAACATACATGCCCAATATAATATTCACCATGCCTTCATCTGATTCCCACCCAACAACGTAATCCCTCTTTTATAACATGCCCTTTGGATCAGATCCCGCCACAAAAATAAAACAAGAACAAACTTCATAGTCGGTGAGATTGTTCAAGAACAAAGAAGGAATATAATATAGTTAAAACCTTAAAGTTTTCAAAGAATTTCGCATATGAATATTACCTATTGAATTGACTCTTTTATAAAGGGATATCCTCCCATATCCCTTCTTGATGATCATTTTTTATGTCGGGTTCATTATCCGCTTCATCTTCTTCGTTCATGTCCGGTAGACCCCTTAAAAAAAGAGTACTCTCAGAAAGACCATAATTTGAATGACTTTCCTCATCAATATCAATGACCCTTTTTCCTTGGAGAGCTACAGACCACATTGTATTTTCTTGATCGGTGATATAGAACACTTGTTTTGCCTGGTCTACCATAATAAAAGGTTTATCTCCAAAACTTCTACTATTGACATCGACTAATGTAAATCCTAGCCGATCGATCTGAACACCATTATTGACATTAACTCACTTGCATTTGAAAATGAGAAATCTAATTTAACATAGTCCACCTCCCAAATCTCTTCAATAACTCCATAATATGGCATGACTGCCAATTTAGGCCTCTTGTCTTTGAACCGGAGAAGTGCATAGATTCAGCCTCTAACATAACACCATTGTTCTGGACGGTGCTCCTATCATCTAGGGACTTCGTGTAAAATGTATAACCATTGATCACATATGAATTCCAGCTTATGACATCAACCTCAGGACCACGTGCTAACCATTTGATTGTATCATAAACACATTCCTCTCCCTCGACCTTTTGTTTGAACCAGTTTGCAAAAGTTCTGTTATGCTCCCTAATCAACCTTTGTTCAGTCATTCGATGATTTTCTTTCCTTATAGCTTCTTTATGTGCAGCTATGCTGGCTTGAACTTCATCAACATTATTCAAGATGTATAAGTGGACTTTTGACAATTCATCAGGATCCACACTCTTTACTGAAGCCCCTCGTCTACCTCCCTTTAGTATGCTGACGTTGAGGAAGCCCAATATGTCTTACTTTGGCCAAATAATTTTGACAAAATTCCATGTCTTCTTCAGAAACACATACCCTTTTAACAATTGATTCTTTCAATTGGGTACATCCACCGTAAATGGATGCGCACAACTTTTCTTCACGATGAACCATTATGTCTTTTAGGAATTTCATAGTTCTTTGGACAATAAGTTCTCTTCCCATATGGCCGTGGATGTAACTCTTTGCGTATTCCCATTGCTTGCAAATCCAATCTTGCCTTCACACCATCCTTGGAACTACCTTGTATGTTGAGAAGCGTGCCAACAATACTATCACATACGTTTTTCTCTACATGCATGACATCAATACAATGTCTCACATCAAGATTGCGCTAATATGAAAGATTGAAGAATACATATCTCTTTTTCCATATATTTGTTTCTTTTCTACTCTTTGCAGTCTTACCTAAGATGACACTGATATTTTTCACCTTTTCATAAACTTGCTCCCCAGTCAATGCCACCAGAGCATCTTCATACTCTTGGCCACCAAAAAAGGCTTTCTTTAATCGACGATATGGGTGGCCCCGTCTAAGAAATCTCCTATGTCCAAGATAAATCCTCTTTCTTCCATGTTGAAGTTGATGGTAGCATGTGCCTTCTTCACAAACCGGACATGCTTTATGGCCTTTTACACTATACCCTGACAAGTTCCCATATGCTGGGAAGTCGTTTATAGTACAGAATATCATGGCTCGCAATTTAAAAACCTCCTTCTTGAAAGAGTAAAAAACATTGACACTTTCTCTCTACAACTCCTTCAAGTCTTCGATCAAGGGCTCAAGGTAAACATCAATGTCGTTTCCGGGTTGTTTTGGTCCCGAAATCAACATAGACAACATGATGTACTTTCGTTTCATGCATAACATAGGAGATAAGTTGTAAATAATCAGGAGCACAGGCCATGAACTATGTATGCTGCTAAGGCTTCCATAGGGATTCATGCCATCCGTGCTAAGGGCAAGCCTAAGGTTCCTAGGTTCTTCACCAAAGTTCAGAAATAAGTGATCGATTTTCTTCCATTGAGAAGAATCGGTTGGATGTCGAAGCTTTCCATCAAAAATTCTCTCATCTGCATGCCACCTCAAATTTTTTGCATCATTTTCATTCACAAACAACCGCTTGAACCTTGGTATGATTGGAAGATACCACAAGACTTTTGCAGGCCCCTTATTTGACTTGTACCTTGGGGTTTTACATATCGGACAATTACCCCGCTCTCTTCAAACTCTTTTATATACAATACGCAATCATTCGGGCATGCATGGATCTTTTTGTACTCCATCCCGTGGGATGAGTATTTTCTTAGCATCATAGTATCGATGCGGCAACACATTATCATCCGGAAGCATGTCCTTAAAAACCTCAAGCATTTCAGAAAAACTCTTGTCGCTCCATCCATGACGTGCCTTCAAGCTTACCAATTTCAATACAACGTTCAACAATTGGTATTTTTTACACCCAGGGTATAGCGGGGTCTTTGCATCACTGCACATATTACCATATGCATGTGATTGATGAAAAGCCTCTTCTCCTACATCACGAATAATGTCCTCTATGCGATCATCCATATCGGTGTCATTATTATCAAAGGCCACTTCCCCATGTTGAGACCCACTTGGCATTTTTTTACCATGCCATACCCATACTGTATAAGTCTTACAAAATCCCTCACAAATTAAATGTGTGTGTATAACTTCAGGACTTAGTCGCCTCTCATTCAAACATTTTACACAAGGGCAATAAAACTTCCCAGTATCATCATGGGCATTTTGTTTAGCAAATTCTATAAATTCCCTCACCCCATTCTGATATTCAACACTCGTCTATAAAGCATTTCTCCAACTGTGATCCATAGTAGAATTCCTATAGATGGAAAGATTTAACATACGTAATCCGAAAAAAATTGAAACTTGCATATAAAATAATACTGAACTCCAAATGCATATATATGCTCAATGTCAGTTATGTCTTCTATTTTTTTTTGTTTTATGGAGAAACTTGCCCATTAAATGCATAACGAAGAATCACTTTTGGTCATAAAATGTATCACAGTGAATCCAAGAAGCAAAATAAATGCATGACAAGAAAATTAAATCCACCGCATGAAGGTCTTGTGGACTCACCTGTAGCATATAAATTCAAATGCGTTTGCTGAGTCTTTCTTCTCTGGTCACGAACGTTGATGTTGCAGACAACAAGAGCAACCAAAAAATACTTGTTGGTCAGTTGGGTAGGTCTAAAGTGCAAATATATAATCTTCAAAATACAATATTCATTAACAACAGAGGAACCCACAAGAACATTTCATCAATTTAGTTAAACCCATGAAAAACCCAGAACGATAAGCAGGAAAATCATAAAGTTATATAACCAAAACACCTCTTACAGCTTGGTCTATAGACGTTTAGCTAAGGAACCATAAAGTGATTCTCAAGAGAGCGCGACGTGAAGCAGCGACGAAGCAACACACAAACACTGGAGACAGAACCTGAGTAATCACTTTCGGCGCGACAAGAGAAGTTCAGAGAGGGAAATTTAATTTTCTGCCCGGCAGAGACATGTTTTATTAATTTTGGATTTTATTAAGACCGGTTTATTATAAATTATCCGGTCCTAAAGATAAGCATTTTATTAATTTAATTTTTAAGACTGGAGGTTTAGAAGATTCCGGTCCTAAAGTTTTACTATTCATTTAATTTTAAGACCAGAGTTTTATAAAACATTCGGTCCTAAAAGTCAAAGACTTTTAGACCAGACACTTATAAAGTATCTGGTCCTAAAGGTCATCATTTATTAACCAAACCAATAAAAATAGGATTGGCTTTGGCGAGCGCAGCAGCAACAACAGAATGAATAAAATAAAGGAAAACTGGAGAATAAGCTTCTTTAATTACTGGAGAATATGAGCAAAAAAAAGACACAAGCTTTGTTCTTAAGGCTTCATACATTGCTGGAGAAAATGTACGTACACAAGAAAAAAGAAAGAAAGAAAAACAAAATGAACATTATCAACGACAAGAATCAGACTAAACATCCTAAAGCTTATTATCCTCCAATGCCTTGGGATATGGGTGTGAACAGCAATAACTTCGTGCCGGAGATTAGCAAGTTCCTGTGTTATTCGCATCAGCCGCAATGCATCATTAGAGGAAAGAGGAGAGGAGTCAGCGGTAGGGGCGCTGGGGCCAGGAGGTTGGAGAGGGGGTCACAATAGAACGCACTCTCGCTGAAGGAGGCGCACCGTATAACGATCTAAGGATGGCACAAGCTTCAGGTGTAAGAGCACCCCTACGAGGAGTTCTCTTGTATCTAACCATGGTTTAAGGCTTTGAGTAGTTGAGGCAGAGAGCTAAGTAGTGAGGAGTTAGGAGGTAGTGAGGAGTTAATAAGGACAGAGAGGTAGTGTTAGGAGTTAATAAGGGCAGAGAGCAAGAGAGATAAGCAATTGATGATGAGAATGAATTCGGATTCAATTGATATAAATGAATTTAGTGTTTCTACTTTAAGAGCGTATTTTATAAATATCCGGTGCTAAAAGTCTATTATTTATTTTTTCAATTCAATTACTTTTAAGATCTACCTTTTATAATATATCCGGTCCTACAAGTCTATCATTTATTTTTTCAATCAATTCAATTACTTTTAAGACCGACCTTTTATCTTGTATCCGGTCCTAAAATTCATTTATATTTTTTCAATTCAAATTTTTTAAAGTAAGAATTTTTTCTTAAAAAATATTACTTTTAATACCAAATATTTTACAATATCCGGTATTAAAAGTTCATTCTTTTCAAATTATTCAGATAGTAGAGTCGTATCCTTACACACTGTTCAACTGAATGATTCAAAGTCTCTTCGGTTTCCACATAAACTTCCCAACTAGGCGTCTCCTCATTAAAGTTTCAGGCGTTTCACATTGTTCAAGATGTGTTCTCTATTTAAACATGTTGTTACTTTACTTTCTTCACATTCTTCTCCATCACTTCTACAACCTTCACCGTAATGGCTGCTCCACCACCACCAGGTCCTCCTTTTCCTCTTAATCCCCTTCCACTTCCGTACCCTCCTTCATTGCCTCCTAACCTGTCATTCTAGCAGATGATGCAGCACCTCCTGGCCCGCAACGATCATATAGACCGACACTTGGGCCAACTGTTTTGGTCTATCACGTCGTCAACTACAAGCTGAACGCAGTACTCGACGCCAATGACGTTGAGTACGATCCTTCTAATGACGACGTCTCCAACCTCTCCGACACCTCCCTCCCCTCAGACAACGATGGGGGGGATTAGATAATTTTATGATTTTTTTTGTATGTACTACTGCTGCCCCTCACTGGGCAGCATAAAAACAATATAAATAATAAAAATTTTAGTTCCCATCTTCGATCGCCTTGTCCTTTTCATTATCTTCTTTTTTTTTTCCGACAAAAAGGAAACAAACAAAACATTGTCCTCGTGTGTATGATCAACATTAAAAATTCGCAGAATATAGTTACGACCATACAAAAATAAAATAAAATTGTTTACCTTATTTGAATAAAAACAAACACAGTAACAATTCTTCTAAAGGTTGGACGGTCGTTGTCGTCGGATATACCTCGCTCTGATTTGAATATTTTCAGTGATCTTTTCACTATCTTCCTTCTTTTTCTGAAAAAAAGAAAAAAGACAGAAAAGGGAGACCGATAATGCTTCTCAAAATTAGGAGAGGTAAAAACGACGACAACAAAGGACCTAGCTTAAGCAGAAAGACAGAACCTCGGTTGTCTTGATCCCTTATGATTTGTCTGAAAAGCGAGTCACCATTTCTATTTAAAGGAAGACTATTAATGTAACACCCCAATTTTCGAAAGCGAAACAATTTTTTTCCATCATAGTAGAGCATCGGAGCAAGTAAAAGAGTGAGTAATTGATATATCATTAACTGTGGCGTATCTGTTTGTTCATAAAGAACGGTACATTTATCGAGTATTACAACGGTACATATCTAAAAATAGAAATCTTCAGTCGGGTCTCACACGTGTTGTTTACTCTGTTTACTTTTGTCTTTGGTCCTCGGTCCTCCGGACCCTGAAGCTAAGGTAAGAGCTGAGGTCCAATGCCCATCGGACCTCAGGTAACGGTTAAACTAATGCTTAAATATGACAATATATACATGACAGATATTCATGACAGCAACAATCAATACAAAAAGCCCATAACAGATGTATGATTAGAAATACATAGCCACGTATGTGAAAGTGGAGCTAAATCACCAAGAGGGGGTGAATTGGGGATTTTAAAAATCTTTTCAGAAAACCTCTATTTTTGAACACTGAAAACAGAGATGAACTAAGATGAGAGTAGAAGAGCAAGACACAAGGATTTATACTGGTTCGGTCTGTTGGTTTTGATTAGTTTTGATGATGTCTTATATAGATCCCATTCTTAAGAGCAAAAAGGTTGCACACTACATTTACATTATACTTTGACTAATTCTTATATCTAATGTAGATGTGAAGTTTAATGATGAAGAATAATCAAGAGAAGAGAAGAAAGAAAGAAGAACTTGCTGAATATAATGAGAATATCATTATTCAAGTTCCTAGATTGATTCTAGAAGTCCCCACGATGATATGGAAGTTGGAACGGCTCAAATTGGAGTTGAAATAAGCAAAATCAAGTTTTGGGATGAGTTAACTCGAGTCGGGATCGGTTCGCTTGCCTCGAGTCGGCCCTTTGGAGCAGTGATTTTCGCCTCGGATGGAGTTACCTCGAGGCAAGCTTTCATCCGCCTCGAAGTCGGCCCACCTCGAGTCGGGAATTCATGCGCCTCGAGTTAAAATGCTCCTTCAAAGATACTCGTTTCACGTCCGGCTACGGCGATCTCGGTAATCCGATGATATCTCCCAAACCAGGAATCAGATTAATGTGAAATCAGTGGCATATGAAACTAGACTCCCAATGCGTCATTTGGATATATAATCCAAGTCTAAAGGAGTTCATCTGAGAGAGCTGTGAGTTTGGAAAGTTGGAACATCAATCACCGTCATAGTCCAGACCAAGCTTCGGTGTTTTGAGTGTAACTCACAAAATACAAATCCGATTGAGCTGAAATTGGTGGCATAAGAAATTAGACTCACATAGATTTCTATCAAGAGTTTAACCAACCAAAACTAAGTTCTGACCAAGGATATATGGTCCCCGAAAGTGGCAACATGTGATTCTGGAATCAATCCAAAGCATAGCCGGATCTCGAATATGGCTCACAACCAAAAGAAGTAAAACGTGCCTTGAGCCAACCAGATATGCACCTCGAGTCTAGATCAACGAAATATCAAAAGAACTCAAAGAGGAAGAAAATTTCCTCGAGCCGGGTAGGAAACCTCGAGTGCGAAGAGAAAGATAGAACAAAGGAAGCGTGTTTGCCTCTAGTTAGATTATCTACCTCGAGTCAAAGGGCAAACGAGAAAGTTAGAAGAATTGAGAAGGCTTTTTACCTCGAGTCAGAAGTGGAACCTCGAGTCAAATGGCAACCAGAGAGTTTGAAGAATAGAGAGCAGTTTTTACCTCGAGTCAGAAGCTCCACCTCGAGTCAAACTGAAGACAGAAAGTTAGACGTTTTGAGAAGGCTTTTTACCTCCTGGCAAAAAGTTCACCTCGAGTCAATATCGCATCCTGGTACATGTTTTTGCTGTCATATTACCTCCAGCGATCTTTGCAACCTCGAGTTGGCCAATTGAAATTGCATCTACGAAGTTATGTAATGCCTCGAGTCAACGGGTATGCTTTGCCTCGAGTCCGTCACCTTGAGTGAAGGTAAACTCTGCCTCGAGCTTTTATCCTGAATCACTTAACTGATGTAAGGTTGCATGGCCTCAAGTCTGTATTATGTATGCCTCGAGTTGAGAACCTCGAGCCTGTCTATCCTTACCTCCAGGCAGGTTCTTCCCTATGCCTCGCTGATTTCACGACGTACCTCGAGGTCACAAGTATGATACCTCAAGTTAGCTGCCTCGAGTCAGGATAAGTGATACCTCGAGTTAATTACTCATCTGGATCTCTTTGTTTGAATATTACCAATCGATTACCTCGAGCCAAGGAACTCTATACCTCAAGTCGATATTCCAGAACTTCATCTACGCATTTTCGTGAAGCTCGATGCGGCAACGTCAAATTCGAAATCAATATTATCAACTCGATTTCTACTTGCTATACTTCTCAATGCTATTAATCATGTTTGTTAGCAAGTTTCAAATGATCAATCGTTGTTTGAATCTTGATGAGCTATGAAGCACCGAAACTTACAAGGAGCAGAGCCGACAAGATGAAGGATGCCCATAACGTCAAAAAAAGCGAATATTATTTTAAGTCATCTTCCGACCGGGACCACACGAATGACAACTGTAAAGAGACTCCACTAAGCAAACATTCAAACGTGGATAAGCGGGAAGGCGCGGATGTTTAAATCTCTCAACGGACATTTAATGAAGTTAAATGGTAGACAAAACAGAGAGGAAGTATAGACGCTCCAGAGCCATTCCCAACAGTCGAATATTCAACGGAAATATTCCAACGGATAAATTCAAATATTCAAACGGGAAGATTCAAATCTTCAACGGTCTTCAAGCTTCAACCAGTATAAATACTCGAAAGTTTGAATTCATCAATGGCAGACATAGACGCACACACAGACAAAGTATTCAAAGCGATCCATTTATAGTCATACATATCTTCAGATATTATTGAGCTTCAGTGTTTATTATTCATCTACTCTGTGAGAGAGTTCAAACACTTATTTGATTAGTGTGTTGTAAAATCTTAAGGTTGTGGAACCTTAAGTGTGGGGGTACAATTACAACTTGTAAGGGGGAGTGAGTCCAAGAGTGAAAGGATCATCCTTCGTTTACGAGTGTGTAATTGTGTCTATAGTTATTTGGTTACAACTTGTAAAGAGGGTAAGTCCTAGTGAGAGGATTACTCGAGAGTTAAAGAGTGTGTAATCAAGTTACGAGATAGTGAAATCCCAGAGTGTTTCTGGGTACTGGACGTAGGTCAAGAGTTGGACCGAACCAGTATAACCTCTTGCGTTCATTGCTCTTCTCTCTATCTCTGTTTTAAGTGTTCTTGAGCAATAAGCGAAAGAATTTCATCAACACCTATTCACCCCCCTCTAGGTGATATTCCACCTTCACAGTCCAATCTCTTGACCTACGTCCAGTCCCCAGACTCTCTGGGATTTTCACTATCTCAATTGATTACACACTCTGGACTTAAGAGTAGTTCTCTCACTAGAACTTACTCGCCCTTACAAGTTGCAATCAATGAACCCAATCACCAAGTCCCCAGACTTGTGATCCTTTACAATAAATGATATACAGAAAAGAAACTCTCTCTAAGAGTGGATATTGATAAACACTTGAAGCTTTAAGTGTCAAAAGATACAATACAAGTGAAAACAAAGGTAGTTGAAGAACTTTGAATGCTATGCGTTTTGGTGGTGTGTTGGTTGTAGAAGACTTGAATGTTGTTCTATTTATACTCAGAGATCATTAAATGACCGTTGTAATTCTTCATATAACCGTTGAATTAATAATCCAGCTGTTGTGGGCTGTTATAGTGTCTTCTCTCACTAATCTTCATTTAATTCAGCTGTGCAGAAGTTTAAAGTTGACTTCTCTGCGAATTAGTCCGTTGGAATAGTAGCTACTGGATGTGGTTGGTAGACATTAATCCTTTGTAGACGTGTACAGAAGGATTACCCAAAAGTATGAAACTTTCTGGGTTTTGCATTTAATGTTCTGACATCACTTTTGCTTTATCTTTGAACCTTTAATAAACATTCTCTAGTTCATCTGAAACTCACTAAAAAAGTGGTTAAACATATCTAGGAACATTAGAGATTAATCATAGGAAGTATTAAGATCAAACGAGAAGGTATTGCAATTTCGTCAAATTTGAAATTCAGAAGATGCTATGAAACCTCGAGGTTTGTTCTTCAAACCTCGATTTTTGATTTGTAGCAAGTGAAAGAGATTTAAGTCCAAAACATCAAACCGGAGGTTTCGAACCAAAAGCGGAGGTTTTTAATACAGCAAAGAGCGACACCTTTTACGTTTGGCAAATACTCAAGGTTTTGTTGGAAACCTCGAGGTTTCACTTTAAATGTGAAACTTTGCAAAATCGCGCCAAGTGCAAACTCGGAGGTTTTCTGTAAACCTGGAGGTTTTCAAAAATAATGAAAAGTTGTTTGCTCTCTGGATGCCAAAACACTCGGAGGTTTTTGTGTCAAAACTCGAGGTTTCGCTTAAATGAAAAATTCTGAGTTTTTGCCACAAAACAGAAATCTAGAGGTTTAAGAATAAAACTGGGGGTTTTGAAAACTTGGAAAAACACAAATCGTTTACTGCTGGACAAACCTCGAGGTTTGTCCGAGAACCTCGAGTTTTCTCATAATTTTGAAAAACTTTGAGAAAACTTCATTTAGCTCAAACACGGAGGTTTTTCACAAAAGCTGGAGGTTTTAAAAGTTTCAAAACTTAGGAGACTCTCGTAAGTCAAAACTTCAAGGTTTGAACAAGTAACCTCGAGTTTTTCATTTTCCAACAAAATTGATGAGAAGTCTCGTATGACAAAACCACGGAGGTTTCTCGGGGAAACCAGGAGGTTTCTTTGGAAACTGGAGGTTTTTCCGGAAACCTAGAGTTTTGCTCGATCCCGAAACCTGAAAGTCCTTTTTAAGGCCGAACCTCGAGGTTTGAACGAAGTAACCTCGAGTTTTGCTCTTACGGTGGATTTTACATATTTGAGAGCAAGACTTTATGCTTTGTTTACAATTATTGGAGATCATCAAAACCCTTAGAGAACTAGCATTCTCCCCCTTTTTGATGATGACAACACTTGTAAACAAACATCTATGAGAGTTTGAAAGAGTTTAAATTTTGCAATTGATAATTTGTAAAATGCTCATTTTGCAAAGTAAACAAGAGGATATCGAGAGATGAGCAATAGAAGCATAATTGAAACACAAAGATCACAACTTATATTTCACAAACTAGAAGATATTACAAGATATATGTTTCATATCAGCAACATATCCAAAATAACATTAGAGACATAATTTCAAAGGTCTCCAAAACTCTTCTAAAAACTCAAACTCTAATCCTTGCAATTCTCTCCCCCTTTGTCATCTTCAAAATTAAGGTATAAGCTTAGAGAGAGAGTCCAGTGGAAGAAGATGAATGGAAGTAGTTAAGAAAACTGGAATGAGAAATAAGAGAGCGAGAAGAAGATTCTGATTGATTTGATTCATTGTTGAAGGAAATGCCCAAGAGATCTAAGATATGTTTGTCAAACGGTGAAGGATGCTCGGGTTTGGTCAATCATGGGTAGATACCAAATCTTCTCATGAAACAGGATGACCGAGATAAGGCGGCAAAAGGAATGCGAGAAGACTTTACGAGTGTGAAGCGAAATTTTGCCATTTCTTGAAAGATCCGGTGACCAATATTGTGTGGTACATGGTCAATAAGAGAGGCAAAAAGAGGATAATCTTCCGTGAGAAACGAGTGAATTGACCATTTTTGAATGAGATTTCGGCATAGATGTATCAGATAGCTCGATGCTTAGGAGGCATGGATGTGGGTGAAAAGTTGAGTGTTGGACCCTTCGGGAATAGACTCGTTGGGTTTTAATAAAGCATAAATAAATCTAGCGGTATAGCTCGATGTGCTTACGATGGAGGATTTGGAATTTGTAGAAGAGAGTTTAGATAGGCGGGGATAAAACAATCTTTTGATCCCGATAGTTGTGGAAATTCTTTCTTCTAGCAGATGGCCATGGCTATCAAAGAGATTATCATACTCCATGTAATGGTAAAATAATTTAATAAGAGTGGGGCTGTAGGAAGCTCTTATGGAAATTAGGGGTTCAAATTGTTTGAGCCAGGGAATAAGGTCTATGTTGCATTCCTCCTTTAATTTGACCAAATCAACATAAAGCTGGCTTTGGACAAAAGGTTTTATGACCAAGTTGTTCTTTAAATCTAATGGCATCTTCTCCGAGACAAGTGAATGGGTTGATTATGAAAATCTCTAGGAGCTGAAGTGTGATTGTAGATTTCAAATAAAGCAGGAGTTTCTTCAGATACCTTGGAGCCGGGCGGTTCTGTGAAACCTCGGAATGGTCCTTAATCACAAATCATGTCGTTTTGTGGACGAAAGAAATGATTGATACACGGGAACTTCATATCGTGTTTATCGACCCCATACTTGTAATTTGGGGAAGGATTTCATCCTCTTAGGTCGATTGTGTTGGGATTGAGAAGAAGGTAGTAGGCCTAGGTTTAGATTTGATGATTCAGATGCTTCCATCATTTTGGGTAAGAACAAGGAATTTGATTCTTCATGGTTTGAATCGGAGGTGTGTACCTCATGTGGGTTTGATGTCGAAGCCATTGGAGAGATTTGGGACAAGTAATGAGAGAATCAGACAGAAGAGAGAATAGTCAAGGCTAAACCTAGAGTTTTAGGATGAGTTTTGAAGAACATAAACAGTATCACATATATATAGTTGCGACAAAACTCGAGGTTTCAAGCCAAACCTCGAGGTTTGATAAATGTTTACCAACCTGGACTTCAAAGGTGTTCTGTGAACCTTTGAAAGCGTCGGCGATCAAAACTCGAGGTTTTCTCCAAAACCTCGAGGTTTTGTAACTCTTCAAAACTTGATAGCTCTCTGTCTTATGAAAACTCGAGGTTTCATTCACTCCAAAAATTTTAGCTGTTATCTGACCCCGACTTTCCACGACCAAACCTCGAGGTTTGCTCCAAAACCTCGAGGTTTTGCTTCTCGACAGCAAAACCAAGATTTTACAATATCCTGCATAAAATATGTCTAGACACTCCGATGCTTAAGTTAGTAATTTTCAATCATCAAAACCATAACGAACATTAAGTAAAGAATACTTACAGCTCATTGGGATTTACCATTCCCAATTCTCTTCTTATGAAGTTGAATTGCTCCTTAGCCAATGGTTTAGTGAAGATGTCAGCAAGTTGAAGATGAGTTGGGATGAACATGACTTTGACATCTTTCTTTTGAACATGATCCCTTATGAAATGATGCCTCACATCAATATGCTTGGTCCGAGTATGTTGAACTGGATTCTTTGCCAAGCTTATTGTGCTTGTGTTGTCACACAATATTGGGATCTCCTTCAAGTTGATTCCCAAATCTGATAGTTGTTGCTTGAGCCATAAAACTTGAGTACAGCAACCTGACACAGCTACATATTCAGCTTCAGTAGAGGACACAGCCACACTGGTTTGCTTCTTGCTGAACTAGGATACAAGTGAGCCACCAAAGAATTCACATTGGCCACTTATCAGTCTTGTACCCAGCATGGTCTGAATCTGAATATGCCACCAAATGTTCAGGTTGACCTTTGGGAAACCACAATCTAAGGGTCTTTGTGTCAGCAAGGTATCTAAAAATTCTCTTCACATGCTCAGCATGGGACTCCTTGGGAGCAGATTGGAACCTTGCACACATCCCCACACTGAATTGGATGTCAGGGTGATTTGCAGTCAAATAGAGCAGTGATCTAATCATTCCTCTATATCTTGTAATATTAAAGTCATTGCCCTCTTCATTAGCATCCAATGAGGCAGTGGAACTCATTGGGGTGTCAGCTCCATTTCATTGATCCATCCCAAACTTCTTCAGCAGATCATTGAGATACTTGGTCTGAGATATGAAGATTCCATCTTTTATTTGTTTGATTTGCAGACCAAGGAAATAGTTGAGTTCTCCCATCATGGACTTCTCAAACTCTCCCTGCATACTCTTAGCAAAATCTTCACACAAATCATCATTAGAAGCACCAAATATAATGTCGTCAACATATATTTGTACAATTAAAATTTCACTAAGCTTATTACTCTTTATGAAGAGAGTTGTATCTGATTTTCCACTAATAAATCCTTGATCAAGAAGGAACTTGCTTAATCGCTCATACCAAGCTCTAAGAGCTTGCTTATGACCATATAATGCCTTTTTGAGACGATAAACATGATCTGGATGATGATCATCTTGAAAACCAGGAGGTTGTTCTACATAAACTTCCTCTTGAATAAAACCATTTAGAAAAGCACTTTTTACATCCATTTGATAGAGCTTGAATCCTTTGACACAAGCAAAGGCTAGAAGAACTCTTATGGCTTCCAATCTTGCCCTTTGGAGCATAAGTTTCTTCATAATCAATTCCTTCTTCTTGATTATAGCCTTTAGCAACCAATCTTGCCTTGTTACGGACAATGATTGCTGATTCATCTTGTTTGTTTTTGAATACCCATTTGGTGCCAATGACCGGATGGTCCTTGGGCCTAGGTACCAAATCCCAAACTTGATTCCTATCAAATTGATGTAACTCCTCTTGCATAGCTATTACCCAATCATTGTTTGAAAGAGCTTCATCTATCTTAGAGGGTTCAATATGAGATATGAATGCAGAGAAAATTACTTCATTTAAAGTGTTGTTTCTGGTTCTTACTCCTTGACTTGCATCACCTATTACTTGGTCCAAAGGATGATTCCTTATGAACTTCCAAGCTCTAGGTTGAGACTAATCAGGATTTTCAAGATTGTTTTGGGGATCACCTCAAAAACATTTTCAGGATTTTCAACAGATGCAGGAGTAGTTTTCGAAAAGAATTGATTTTTGAAAACATTTTCTTCTTCATCATCCAAGGATTTATCAGTTTTGGATTCACAGAAAACAACATGCATAGACTCTTCAACAATTTGAGTACGAGTATTAAAAACTCTATAAGCTTTACTCCTATTTGAATAGCCCAAAAATATACCTTCATCTGCCTTGGAATCAAACTTTCCCAAGTTATCCTTACCATTGTTGTGGATGAAACACTTACATCCAAACATATGCAGATGACCCAAATTTGGCTTGCTTCCCTTGTAAATTTCATAGGGAGTCTTGTTCAACTTCTTAGGAGATAAGCCCGATTAGAGATATAGCAAGCTATACTCATTGCATCGGCCAAAAGAACACTTGAGAAGTGTTGTTCTCATTAAGCATTGCTCTTGCCATCTCGGTGAGGACTCGATTCTTCCTTTCTACAACACCATTCTGTTGTGGAGTCCTTGGGGCTGAGAAGTTGTGAACTATTCCATTGTTGTCAAAGAACTCAGCAAATGCGTGGTTTTCGAATTCTCCTCCATGATCAGTTCGAATGCTTGAAATTGAGAACCCTTTCTCGTTTTGGACCTTCTTGGCAAAACAGACAAATTGATCAAATGTTTCATCTTTCGATGATAAGAAAATAGTCCAAGCAAATCGAGAAAAAATGTCAACTATGACCAAGGTATAAAGGTTGCCACCAAGGCTTTTTACTCTAGCTGGTCCAACTAGATCCATATGAAGTAGTTGGAGTGGTCTATTAGTTGAAACTTCATTTTTTGATTTGAAAGAAGATTTGGTTTGTTTTCCTTTTTGACATGCATCACAAATCATGTCGTTTTTAAATCGAAGTTTTGGAATACCAATAACCAAATCCTTTTTAAGTAATCTGTCAAGTTGAATCATATTGACATGAGTTAATCGCTTGTGCCATAACCAACTATCATCCATATTACTAACAAAACAGTTTTCAGAAGCAGAGCCATTTCTAGAGAGATTAAGAGTATAGCAATTTCCATCTCTAGGAGCTCTGAATAAGGCTTTTGATTTAATATTTTCCAAAGAGAGATTATCTTTACTTACAATCAAGCACTCCTCAGAATCAAAGATAACTAGATTACCTCTATCAATGTTTTGGCTTACACTGAGGAGATTGTGGCAAAGTCCTTCCACAAGGTAGACATCTTTGATCTGTGGTCCTTCAATGTTTCCAATTTCACCAATGCCAGCAATCTTTCCAGATTGATTTCCACCAAAGGTCACTTTGCCACCCTCCTTGGGCTTGATTGAGACAAATTTGGATTGGTCTCCCGTCATGTGTCTTGAGCATCCACTATCAATGTACCACTTGTTGGGATTTGATGCTCTTAGACACACCTACAAAACATAACCAATCAGGTCTTAGGTACCCGTCTTTTCTTGGGTCCTTTGGGGTTAGTTTGTGTCTTAGGAATCTTGTAAGATCCCTTTGGCACCCATTGATAATTTCACGATGGTTTAATCTTTCTTTCCTTTTTATGAAAACGGGAAGAAGTAGTATGACCCTTGCGATTGCAATAATTGCAATGAGCAAAAGGATTTGAAGAATGAACAGATTTTCTAAAGTAGTTCATATAGTTCTTTTCTCCAAATTTCTTTTTCCCTTTTCTTTTATCAAAATTTGGTTTGTAACCGATTCACGATTTATCATTTATGAATTTTTGTTCTTTCAAAATGACATTGAGCATTTCACTTCCTCTAGTGAATTTCTCAAGTGCCTTTGTAAGATGCAAATTCTTTTTCTTAAGATCGGGAAATCTTCACAAACAACATTTTCAAGATGGGAAAACTTTTCAACTTGCGAGTTCAAGAGTGACATTTTTCTTTTTCAAGACAATATATTTTTTGCAAGTTTTTCAAATTTGTTTGAACAACAATATACTCAAACAAACAACTCATCATAGTACGGTTTTGAATCGTATACCTCATCATTGTTGTCTTGTTGCTCTTCTTCTTCAAAGAACTAAACAGATATTCGCTTTGTCTTCCTCATCGCCTTCATCTTCATCGATGAGCTATCTCCCAAATCGCCGAGACATAGGCCTTCTTTTTGAATCGGTTGAACTTCTTCTTTTCTTTGTCCTTGTTGTTCAGCTGGGGACACTCAGACTTGATGTGGCCAGGCTTCTCGCACTCATAGCATATAATTGGCTTCTTTGTCTCAGTGTTGGAGCTGCCTTTGTGAAATCTCTTGTACCCTTGATCCTTTCGGTAGAATCTTTTGAATCTTCGAACGATCATGCCCAGTTCTTTTTCTTCGTCTTCCTCTTCATCATCATCTGTCTCTTTAGCTTCTTTGATAGACTTAAGAGCTATGCCTTTGCTCTTACTATGGATTTCATCAAGTCCCTTTCTGAACTTGATCTTGTCTTCATATTCTGATAAGCTACCAAATAAAGCTTCTACAGATTGCATTGATACGCCATGAGCTTCTTCGATGGCAGTAACCTTGGCTTCCCATTCCTTGCTGAGAATGTTCAAGATTTTTCTGACTTAAACTGGTTCATCATTGATTTTTCCCAATGCAGCAAGTTGATTGATCGATAGTGAATCTAAGCGGAACTCATCAATCGATTCCCCTGACTTCATACGAAGAAGATCATACTCAGTCATAAGGGTGTTAACTCTATTCTCCTTGACTCCAGTGGTTCCTTTGTGAGCCAACTCCAATGCGTCCCACATTGCTTTAGTAGAAGTCTTGGAGCATATTCGAAAGTATTCACTCTGACTTAAGGCACTCTGGAGCATGAGAATGGCTTTGCTGTTAAGAACGATCTGCTTCTGGTCATTCTCATCGTATTCTTCTTCTTGCTTTGGGGTTATTACTCTATCTTTAGTAGTTGAAAGAGGACCTGTTTTGGTCTATCACGCCGTCAACAACAAGCTGAACGCAGTACTCGACGCCAATGACGTTGAGTACGATCCTTCTGATGACGACGTCTCCAACCTCTCCGACACCTCCCTCCCCTCAGACAACGATGGGGTGGATTAGATATTTTTATGATTTTTTGTATGTGCTACTGCTGCCCCTCACCGAGCAACATAAAAACATTATAAATAATAAAATTTTTAGTTCCCATCTTCGATCGCCTTGTCCTTTTCATAATCTTCTTTTTTTCGACAAAAATGAAACAAACAAAACATTGTCCTCGTGTGTATGATCAACATTAAAAATTCGCAGAATACAGTTACAACCATACAAAACGAAAAAAAAATTGTTTACCTTATTTGAATAAAAACAAACACAGTAACAATTCTTCTAAAGGTTGGACGATCGTTGTCGTCGGTTTTACCTCGCTCTGATTTGAATATTTTCAGTTATCTTTTCACTATCTTCCTTCTTTTTCCGAAAAAAAAAAGACAAAGAAAAGGGAGACCGATAATGCTTCTCAAAATCAGGAGAGGTAAAAACGACGACAACAAAGGACCTAGCTTAAGCGAACGACGAAGCTTCGGTTGTCTTGATCCCTTATGATTTGTGCGGCGAGTCACCATTTCTATTTAAAGGAAGACTATTAATGTAACACCCCAATTTTCAAAAGCGGAACAATTTTTTTTTTCATCAGAGTAGAGCATCAGAGCAAGTAAAAGAGTGAGTAACTTATATATCATTAACTGTGGCGTATCTGTTTGTTCATAAAGAACGGTACATTTATCGAGTATTACAACGGTACATATCTAAAAATAGAAATCTTTAGTCGGGTCTCACACGTGCTGTTTACTCTGTTTACTTTTGTCCTCGGTCCTCCGGACCCTGAAGCTAAGGTAAAGCTGAGGTCCAATGCCCATCGGACCTCAGGTAACGGTTAAACTCATGCTTAAATATGACAATATATACATGACAGATATTCATGCCAGCAACAATCAATACAAAAAGCCCATAACAGATGTATGATTATAAATACATAGCCACATATGTGAAAGTGGAGCTAAATCACCAAGAGGGGGGTGAATTGGGGATTTTAAAAATCTTTTCAGAAAACCTCTGTTTTTGAACACTGAAAACAGAGATGAACTAAGATGAGAGTAGAAGAGCAAGGCACAAGGATTTGTGCGGTTCGGTCCAATCTCTTGACCTACGTCCAGTCTCCAGACTCTCTGGGATTTTCACTCTCTCAATTGATTACACACTCTGTACTCAAGAGTAGTTCTCTCACTAGAACTTACTCCCCCTTACAAGTTGCAATCAATGAACCCAATCACCAAGTCCCTAGACTTGTGATCCTTTACAATAAATGATATACGAGAAAAGAAACTCTCTCTAAGAGTGGATATTGATAAACACTGAAGCTTTAAGTGTCAAAAGACACAATACAAGTGAAAACAGAAAGGTAGTTGAAGAACTTTGAATGCTATACGTTTTTAGCTGGCGTGTTGGTTGTAGAAGACTTGAATGCTGTTCTATTTATACTCAGAGATCATTAAATGACCGTTGTAATTCTTCATATAACCGTTGAATTAATAATCCAGCTGTTGTAGTACATTTGTTATAGTGTCTTCTCTCACTAATCTTCATTTAATCCAATGCGAAGTTTAAAGTTGACTTCTCTGCCCGAATTAGTCCGTTGGAATAACATTCTTTTGGATATGGTAGGTAGACATTAATCCTTTGTAGACGTGTGCAGAAGGATTACCCAAAAGTATGAAACTTTCTGGGTTTTGTATTTAATGTTCTGACATCACTTTTGCTTTATCTTTGAACCTTCAATAAACATTCTCTAGTTCATCTGAAACTCACTAAAAAAGTGGTTAAACATATCTAGGAACATTAGAGATTAATCATAGGAAGTATTAAGATCAAACGAGAAGGTATTGCAATTTCGTCAAATTTGAAATTCAGAAGACGCTATGAAACCTCGAGGTTTGTTCTTCAAACCTCGAGTTTTGGACTATAGCAAGTGAAAGAGATTTAAGTCCAAAACATCAAACCTGGAAGTTTCGAACCAAAACTGGAGGTTTTTAATACAGCAAAGAGCGACACCCTTTCTGTTTGGCAAATACTTGAGGTTTTGTTGGAAACCTCGAGGTTTCACTTTAAATGTGAAACTTTGCAAAATCGCGCCAGGTGCAAACCTGGAGGTTTTCTGTAAACCCAGAGGTTTTCAAAAATAATGAAAAGTCGTTTGCTCTCTGGATGCCAAAACCTGGAGGTTTTGTGTTAAAACTCGAGGTTTTGCTTAAATGAAAAATTATGAGTTTTTGCCCAAAAAACGAAACCGGAGGTTTGAGGATAAACTGGAGGTTTTGAAAACTTGGAAAAATAGAGATCTTTTTGCTGGACAAACCTCGAGGTTTGTCCGGAAACCTCGTGTTTTCTCATAATTTTGAAAAACTTTGAGAAAACTTCATTTAGCTCAAACACGAAGGTTTTTTCACAAAACTGGAGGTTTTAAAAGTTTCAAAACTTAGGAGACTCTCTGTAAGTCAAAACCTTGAGTTTTGAACAGTAATCTCGAGTTTTTAATTTTCCAGAAAAATTGATGAGAAGTCTCTGTATGACGAAACCTGAAGGTTTCTCTGGAAACCAGGAGGTTTCTTTGGAAACCTGGAGGTTTTTCTGGAAACCTAGAGTTTTGCTCAGTCCTGAAACCTGGAGTCCTTTTCTATAAGGCCAAACCTCGAGGTTTGAACAGTAACCTCGAGTTTTGCTCTTACAGTGGGTTTTACACATTTGAGAGCAAGACTTTATGCTTTGTTTACAATTATTGGAGATCATCAAAACCCTTAAAGAACTAACAGTATGTAAGATAATAACAACGTATGTAACATAACCACGTATGCTACAACAATAATTAGAACATAACCTCGTATGTGACATAACCACGTATGTAAGTCTTAGTCGATGAACACGACAATCATATATAATCATACAATAAGCATCAGAGCTAGTGTTACAGTACACGAACGTACCTTCGTTGACGAATATCGTACGTTTTGATGGTAGGAAATCACAGATATCCTATAAGGGTAATATTGCCTCTATTAATTCAAAAATATTATTCCAAAAGATATTTTGTCTATATAAGACCATTTTACCCCTGGATTAATTGTTTCCAACTTAATCCCATTTTAATTACTTAAAAACGCTATTATTCAATAAATGGGGTGATTTTTCACCTAACGTTGAAAAATCACAATTAATTCTGAACTCAAAACGAGGATCCGTAAAATTCCTCGGAAACCTTAGGATGTCCAATTTTAGGAAACATTATTGGTTCTTGCCCAGATTTCATAAAAAATTCCCAGTTTTTGCAACAACAAGTTCTGCCCAGAAATTTTCAGTATTTTTAGCCTATCTTCGAACATTTTTATCTCCTAGCACAAAACTCAAAATGACATGCTATAGGTATATTTGGAAAGCTCTATATGTCTACCTTCAACATGAATTTCTTAGAATTTTGGCATAGCATCTTCAACATAAGATACCAGCGTTTTTGAAATTGCTTAGGAGTATTAACCGACAAAATTTCGCGAGCTTTGCTACTTTGACCATAATTTTCCAAAAATTTTGCTATAACTTCTTCTTCATAATTTTTTCGAAATAAAGGCAATGGTAACCATAAAAACATGAAAATAACTTTATAATTGGAAGATTATGAATCAAAACAACATCTAAGCTATAAATCACAAAGATAGAGTTCAAGAACTTACCCAAAACTTTGCTCTTGCTTCCTCAAAGCTTTTCTCTCTCACTTTCACTCTCACTTTCATTACCACAAGCTTCTTGCTTGGATTGTGAATTGGTGAGGAATGATGTAAACACTAACCTCCTATTTATAGCATTTCCTAGATTAACCTAATTGGTGGATTTCAAACACTAGTTAAATCAAGCTTTTAACTCCCACTCTTACTCTCACAACCGACCTCCCCTCCTCACAACACTCTTCATCTTTCTTCTATTCCCAAATCCTAATTTAGTTAGGTATAAGTTGGTGTTTTTCTTGAGGATCCATTTCCACTTTTGGAATCACAATTTTGTGACTTGATTTATGGTATTTTTAAACTTTGTTTTCAAAATAGTATGGATCTCAAAAGTTTACCAAAATCACTATTGAAACAACTATGTTCAAGCTTAAATTATGCTTGTTCATAATATCTACTTTTATTTGTAAACTAGTTCATGGATTTCAAGATATGATTTATTTTCTATCGGTTCTCACTTACTTGTGTCTAGAATTTATCTTAATGGTTCTTATCTTACCATTTACTTAATTAAACTTAATTACCTTTATTACACTAGCTTATGTCATCAATTACCCCAAAGTCTTCTTGTATTTAATTTGATAATGACATCTTTAGAGTTAATATCTAGATATCTTTTGGTTCATCTCTTCATCTCCACAAAACCGTCCCCCCTCCCCTAATTACACTTTAATTTGCATTCCAATTTGAATTACATTTACCTTTATGTCTTAATCTCAATTGCCTTAAAAGTCTTGGTGAGAAATGCTTGATTGTGATGTTTTATTTGGCTAATTACAATTAAATCAATTCTTATTCTTCCTCTTCATGCTTGCACCGAAATTCCCCTCCCCTTTTTACTATTGGATTTGTGTTTCATTTGTCTAATAAAACTCTTGGTAAAATTCTCCTATTGGTTGATTTTAATCTTACAAGGATTAGGCTTTAGGAAATAAATTCTAAAACCTTTAGATTTAGCTTTCTTAAATTTAATCCAAGCTTTTCTTTGTTGGTTGGAAAAACCTAGACACTAATAGTGATATTTGTTAGTGATTTAGGATTAAGGATTAATAAAATTTCTTAATCCTTTTAATTATCAATTTTAAGCCATTTTTAATATTTAAAGGGGAATTAATTAATCTATATTTAAATATTGCTAATATAGTGTTTGAGGGGTTATTAGTCTCAATTACCGAAATTTGATAGGTTTCTAAATTAATCTTGATGATTAAAACTCTTTGTGTATTAATCTTGGCCTTTAAATATCTTTTGGATATCAATTAAGTTGATATATTCTTAATTATGGCCTTTTAAAATTAATTAATAATTAATTTCGAAAATTAGAAAAATATTCCAATTATTGCAAATTTAATTGCCCAATAATTGTTGCTAATTTCCTCTAATTGATTTTGTCATCCTTTGATGATTTTATTGTTAAAATGATATAATTAAGTTTATACTTAATTATGATAATCTTAGGGTATTTTATGATCTCTAATAAGATTTAGAAAATTTAATCTTCAACTATCTAATTTCTAGGAATAAATCACTTAGAAATAAAATAAGAATATTTAAGAAAAATTGAGACCACATATTCACCTATTTTAAATAGGTAATATTGACTCAAATATAATATTTAAGGAATATTATTTAATTAAATATAATATTTAAAATAAATAATTATCCGGGTATTATAATTAAGACCGGACGTTTAACAAATACATGGTCCTAAAGGTAAAGCCATTTTTTAAAATAAGATTTTTAAGACTGAACTTTTAGAAGCGGAGAAATAACAAATATACGGTCCTAAAAGTTTCGCCATATTTTTTAAATACACGAAGATTTTAAGACCGGACTTTTAGGAGCGGATAATTAACAAATATACGGTCCTAAAAGTCTCGCCATATTTTTAAAATAAATGAAGACTTTTAAGACCAGACATTTAGGAGCGAATAATTAACAAATTTACTGTCCTAAAAGTCTCGCCATATTTTTAAAATAAACGAAGTCTTTTAAGACCGAACTCTTAAAAAATATACGGTCCTAAAACTCTAGCCATATTCTTTAGAATTAAACGAAGACTTTTAGGACCGGAAGTTGACTAAATTTACGGTCCTAAAAGTTTCGCCATATTTTAAAATAAACGAAATCTTTTAAGACCGGACTTTGAACAAATATACGGTCCTAAACGTCTAGCCATAATTTTTAGAATTAAACGAAGACTTTTAGGACCGAATCTTTAAAAAATATGCGGTCCTAAAAGTCGCGTATACTTTTCAATCTCTTACTGCTCATTTACAACATCCTCTACCTCAAATTTCAAGCACTAAATAGCTTTATCCACCATCCAATACATTCAGAAACCCAAAATCGACACAAGAAAATTGTTCGAAAAAATAAACAAATTTTATTATTGAATTACACATTGCGTATGTATATTTACAAATGAGTGAATTGTTCAAAAAAATAAACAAATTTACGGAAGATTATTGTTGCTACAACATATATTTACAAATGAAATTAAGACTATAATTTTTTTTCTGACTTTAAGAGGTCATACAGATATTGACAAAAACAAATTGCGTATGTGCTCACTTCATCATCGGAAAGGGATCAAGCACGGGGAAAACCTACGTAACATCAAAGACATAAAATTTGAATTAACTTGCGTGCATATTTCATATATAACATTAAGCCAGAAACTGAATTCATTCATAATATGTAACATCAAATACATTTACCTTAGCAGTGAATTTAGTCTTTCCTTGCGTGATAATATCATATATGTATTTCATAACGTACGGGCCACATAAGTTGGACCTCGTTGATTGACGACGGGTCTAAAAAGAACAAGAAATATATATAAGAGCATATATAGCTTACTGACCAAGTTCACAAGGCAGTGTGCCAGTGTTCAAATATGTACTAACCTTTGGTGTGAGCCATTTAGGATCTTTGTCATCATACGTATGCTTTTTGTTTACCTGGATTTGGAAGGTCCTCATGGCACTATCATCAAAATCGCAAATTTATCAATAATGTTCACTGAAAATTCACAGCAGAGATGTCAGAAAAGAGAATCAAAATGACATGCTTACTCATTGATGATCTGCTTCAATGTAGGCCCTGGATCGCTGTGAGTGAAGCATAATAAGATAACGGTATCCACATCCATGCACATGACGACCAACTGCCAGTGACGGCTGAAAATTCACAGCAGTAAAGTACTCAGTGATATATGTAGAAAAATTAAGTGAATTGCAGACAAGAATTGTGATATGTACCCTTGGTAGTATGGAAACAAATACACCTTTCTTCTCACTTCATACAACCTCGTTGATATGTACTGTTGTCTCTCCTCCTTGATGTTGTACTTGCATAGACTGGGCACAAGAATCCAAAATAATTGATTCTGCCCTGTTGAACCAATTCTTGATGCATGAACCTACAATAATGACATTGATCAGGGAATTAGTATATATGTATGTGTGTCTAAACGATGTATTTAGATTATGTACTCATAGAAGAAGATACTTACTTCATAAACATTTGAACAATTGCATCAGTAAGCTCGGATCCAGGAAGTAGCAGGGACGTTAAATCTTCGATGTCAACATAAACTGGTTGAGGAAGAGGGAGGCCTACTACTTCATTGACAAGCCACGATTTATCTTTAAAATATCCTTTTTTTACCAAATCGGATATTTTTTCCTTGGCAGTCAACTTAGCAGTAGGGGATGGAGCTTGAGGAGGGGATGGAGCTTCAGGAAGCGTAGAGACATGTACAAGCTTCACTGGCCAAGAGATGAAGGTTCCCTTGACATCACTCACAAGCTTCAGCTAATCAGTTGCGAGAGGGAGGTGCATCAATGATCACCTTTTCAACTGACACTCTGACTTCATCATCAGCCATTTGTTGGTGGTGTATAGTTGATCCCAAGTTGTGGACAGTCCCTTTTGCAACTAATAGTCTATGAGGTTTTTCCACATACAGGCAACAAGGTTGCTCTGACTGTCCAACAATGTAGCTCCCTTTAGTACTCTGCTGCATAGGTGCAGGTGAATGTGTGAAGGGAACACTGGTTTATGGACGAGAGAGCTCAAAAGCAGCTTCAATTCATTCATTTCCTCCTGCATCTTGCTCATATGGGATTAAAACATTGCAGTCAACGAAGCTTCTTGAGCCGCTGCTTTGACCGCTGCTTCCCCATTTAGTTTGGCCACTGTTTGTTCCATCTCCTCCCGAGTAATCATACTGTACTTGTGGCGTTTGGATATACCAAAGTATTGCTTTAGGCCTACTCGTCCTCCAATCCCCCTTACACGCCTCGTGTGATCCGGTTTTCCGGTCGCAACGGTCAAAACATCATTCTTCTCGTCCGACACAAAAGATCCCTTTGCTTCTTTCTTTTTAAGATATTCCTGTAAGATACAGATAACGAGAAGCTTAGTAATGAAACATGTTTAGTAACTAAAAAATAACAATAACGATACTTACAATTCTTTCAGCAACTAGACGAGTTTGTTCACTCGTGTAGGCGCCGCTTGGCTTTTGCCGAATATGCAACCACAACTCCTTGCGATGTATTGGAGATGGCAGATCATGTATCGCAGAAGGATTGGATTCAGCTTCTTCTTCCAATCTCTTCCGCTTGGCCACCATCAATTCTTTTTCGACCTTTTCATATCCGCCGCGAGAAGCCTTATGCGGGCAATCATTCTTTCTCCCTATCTCCTGTGCTTGTTCCCTTCTTTTCTGTGAATCAGAATTGAAAACAACTATTAATTATGAATTCCAGCCATCTCACTAACATAAATTAGAGAACTTTTGCTTGATATGAACCTCATACACTAGTCAAATTCACTTCATCAAGTTTCAACATTTTATTTAAGGAAGATGTAGAATTGTAGAAGAAATTGGGAGAAACAGAGGAAAGAGAGTTGCAGAACTGCTACCAACTCAGTCAATTCATTCATTCATCATAATTGGTTCCTACACATATTAGTCTAACCTCTTATATATAGTTAGAGGCTTGACTTTTGAGGCCCAATAACAGCTTGCACCGAAACCTTTACACAATTAACATACTAACTAACAAATAGCAATGTCTAACCACTACCTACTATAACAGAACTGGCTAAGAATATAATAATGGTTTGACTCTTATGCCATTATTATTTCCTAATTACCTACTTAGTATTCTACCTTTTCACGGTTTACATATCAGACTTGCATAGAACTAAGACATACTCCTCTGATCCAGGACAAAGGATGAAAATATATACTTCTAATCACATACCAAACCATCTACCTAACAGGATGAGATGAACACAATAACATTCACATATCCACACAGGTTAATAAACAAACAAAAAAGGGCATAGAAAACTAAATATAAACTCACCAAAGCTTCAGGAGTGGTCTGCAGCTGAACAAATTGTTGCCATGTTTGTTCATCAATAAATGTGTACTTGTCCCAAGGATTACCTCGGAAAAAATATAGTTGTTAGCTAGAAAGATCTTAAACTTCCTCCACTGATCAGTACAATAAGACAATGTCTTATCTTTCAACTTTTGACAGTCAGGGACAGTGTATGTAAGCCGGATAGTGTCCCATATATGATCCTTTACTGTGCGAAGGTCCACATTTTACCACTCATTTTTCCACTCATCCTTTACTGTGCGAAGGTCCCAAATATAGTTGCTGCGTGCTAGATAGCCGACAAAACTATTATATTTGTGTTTATTAGGACCGAAAGGTTCCAACTTTTCATCAAACTGAATCTCAAACTTTGTCCCAGAAGTCCGACTTCGGGATACATCCATCATTCGTGTGCCACTTCTACCTCAGCGTGCACGGCGGTTACCAGGCTCATTGTGTGATGAAGAGGGTTCGTTCTAACTCACACAAGTAACTGGCGTTTCAGGAACATGACTAGAATCATTTTCACCATTCATTTTCGAGACAGGAAGAGAGCAATGCCTGAGAAAATGACAGAATAACAGAGGCTAATGGTACGTGGGTGAGGAAGAGAGGTAATGCAACAGGAAGGGTTTTGCAACGTTAACAAAGGTTCTTCAGTGAGAGTAAGGTTTCGCGTGAAGAAAAATATATTTGGCGCTTTAGTTTTAAGACCGGATGAATTAAACGACGGTCTTAAAGGTTAACATTTAAGATCGTTCTTTATTAATAGCCGGTCTTAAAAGTACTAAACTTTTTGTTTAAATTTTTTCAATATTTAGTACCGGGTGAAACTTAAAGAAATACTCACAACTCATTGGGATTTACCATTCCCAATTCTCTTCGTATGAAATTAAATTGCTCCTTTGCCAATGGTTTGGTGAAGATGTCAGCAAGTTGAAGATGAGTTGGGATGAACATGACTTTGACATCTTTCTTCTGAACATGATCCCTTATGAAATGATGCCTCACATCAATATGCTTGGTCCGAGTATGTTGAACTGGATTCTTGGCCAAGCTTATTGTGCTTGTATTGTCACACAATATTGGGATCTCCTTGATTGATTCCCAAATCGAGATAGTTGTTGCTGAGCCATAAGACTTGAGCACAACAACTAGAGGCGCTACATATTCGGCTTCAGTGGATGACACGCTACACTTGTTTGCTTCTTGCTAAACCAAGAAACAAGTGAGCCACCAAAAAATTCACATTGGCCACTTGTGCTCTTCCTATCTGTCTTATAGCCGACATGGTCGAATCTGAATATGCCACCAAATGTTCAGAGTTGACCTTTGGGAAACCATAGTCCAAGAGTCTTTGTGTCGCCAAGGTATCCGAATATCCTCTTCACATTCTCGCATGAGACTTGGGAGCTGATTGAAACCTTGCACACATGCCACACTAAATTGGATGTCCGGAGCGACTTCTTTGTGAGATAGAGCAATGATCCTATCATTCCTCTATATTTCGTTATGTTGAAATCCTTGCCCTCTTCATCAAGCATCGGTGAGGCGGTAGAACTCATTGGAGTGTCGGCTCCATTGCATTGATCCATCCCAAACTTCTTCGAGATCATTGAGGTACTTGGTCTGAGATATGAAAATTCCATCTTTTCTTTGTTTGATTTGCAGACCAAGGAAATAATTGAGTTCTCCCATCATGGACATCTCAAACTCTCCCTGCATATTCTTAGCAAAATCTTCACACAAAGCATCATTAGAAGCACCAAATATAATATCATCAACATAAATTTGCACAATTAAAATTTCACCAAGCTTATTACTCTTAATGAAGAGAGTTGTATCTCGCTTTTCCTCTAATAAATTCTTGATCAAGAAGGAATTTGCTTAATCGCTCATACCAAGCTCTAGGAGCTTGTTTAAGGCCATATAGGGCCTTTTTGAGACGATATACATGATCTGCGGATGATGATTATTTTCAAAACCAGGGGGGTTGTTCTACATATACTTCCTCTTGAATAAAACCATTTAGAAAAGCACTTTTTACATCCATTTGATAAAGCTTGAACCCTTTGACACAAGCAAAGGCTAGAAGAACTCTTATGGCTTCCAATCTTGCCTTTGGAGCATAAGTTTCTTCATAATCAATTCCTTCTTCTTGATTATAGCCTTTAGCAACCAATCTTGCCTTGTTACGGACAATGATTGCTGATTCATCTCGTTTGTTCTTGAATACCCATTTAGTGCCAATGAATAGGATGGTCCTTAGGCCTAGGTACCAAATCCCAAACTTGA
Source organism: Acacia melanoxylon (assembly GCA_019022615.1). NCBI lineage: Eukaryota > Viridiplantae > Streptophyta > Magnoliopsida > Fabales > Fabaceae > Acacia > Acacia melanoxylon. The sequence goes on from JAFJYJ010000027.1 coordinate 7,011,657, forward strand.
TTTCTATCAAATTGATGTAACTCCTCTTGCATAGCTATCACCCAATCATTGTGCGAAAGGGCTTCATCTATTTTTGAGGGTTCTATATGAGATATAAAAGCAGAGAAAGTAACTTCATTCAAAGTGCTATTCCTAGTTCTTACTCCTTGATGTACATCTCCTATCACTTGGTCAAAGGATGATTCCTTATGAACTTCCAAGCTCTAGGCCGAGACCGATCGGGATTTTCAATATCGTTTTGGGGATCGGCCTCAAAAACATCTTTAGGATTTTCAATAGATGCGGGAGTAGTTTTTGAAAAGAACTGATTTTTGAAAACATTTTCTTCATCATCATCCAAGGATTTATCAAATTTGGATTCACGAGAAAACAACATGCATAGACTCTTCAACAATTCGAGTACGAGTATTGAAAACTCTATAAGCTTTACTTCTATTTGAATAACCCAAAAATATACCTTCATCTCGCCTTGGGATCAAATTTTCCCAAGTTATCCTTACCATTGTTGTGGATGAAACACTTGCATCCAAACACATGCGAGATGAGCCGATTTGGCTTTCTTCCCTTGTACAATTCATAGGAGGTTTTGCCCAACTTCTTAGGAGATATGCCCGATTTGAGATGTAGCAAGCGGTGCTCATTGCATCAGCCCGAACACTTGAGAAGTGTTGTTTTCGTCAGACATAGCTCTTGCCGTCTCCGTAAGAACTCGGTTCTTTTCTCTCTACAACTCCATTTTGTTGAGGAGTTCTAGGAAATTTGAGAAGTTGTGATCAATTCCCATGTTATCGCAGAACTCAAGCAAATGCATGGTTCTCAAATTCTCCTCCATGATCGGTTCGAATTCCCGAAATAGAGAGACCTTTCTCGTTTTGGACCTTCTTGGCAAAAACAACAAACCGATCAAATGTTTCATCTTTTGAAGATAGAAATATAGTCCAAGCAAATCTAGAGAAATCATCAACTATGACCAAAGTATAAAGATTGCCACCAAGGCTTTTTACTCTTTGGTCCAACTAGATCCATATGAAGTAGTTGAAGAGGTCTATTAGTTGAAATTTCATTTTTAGATTTGAAGGAGGATTTGGTTTGTTTTCCTTTTTGAGTGCATCACAAACCATGTCGTTTTTAAATCGAAGTTTTGGAATACCAATAACCAAATCCTTTTTGAGTGTCTGTCAAGTTGGATCATATTGACATGAGCTAATCGCTTGTGCCATAACCAACTATCATTTAGATTACTTACAAAACATTTTTCAGAACGAGCCATTTCTAGAGAGATTTAGTGTATAGCAATTTCCATCTCTAGGAGCTCGAACAAAGCTTTTGATTTAATATTTTCTAAAGAGAGAACATCCTTGCTTACTATCAAGCATTCCTCGAATCGAAGATAACTATGTTACCTTTATCAGTGCTTTGGCTTACACTGAGGAGATTGTGGCAAAGTCCTTCAACAAGGTAGACATCTTTGATTTGTGGTCCTTCATTGTTGCCAATTTCACCAATTCCAGCAATCTTTCCAGATTGGTTGCCACCAAAGGTCACCTTGCCACCATCTTTGGGCTTGATTGAAGCAAACTTGGATTGGTCTCCTGTCATATGTCTTGAGCATCCACTATCAATGTACCACTTGTTGGGATTTGATGCTCTTAGACAAACCCGCAAGACAAAGCAGATCAAGTCTTAGGTACCCGTTTTTTTCTTGGGTCCTTTGGGGTTAGTATGTGTCTTAGGAACCTTGTAGGATCCCTTAGGCACCCATTGATAGTTTCCATGGGCTTACTCTTTCTTTCCTTCTTATGGAGCGGGGAAGAAGTGGTATGACCCTTTCGATTACAATAGTTGCAATGTGCAAAAGGATTTGAAGAGTGAGCTGTTTTTCTAAAATAGTTCATGTAAGATTTTTCTCCAAATTTCTTTTTACCTTTTCTTTTATCAAAACTCGGTTTGTAACCGATTCACGATCTATCATTTGTAAATCTTTGTTCTTTTAAAATAACATTGAGCATTTCACTACCTCTAGTGAATTTCTCAAGTGCCTTTGTAAGATGTAAGTTCTTTTACGTAGATCGAGCAATCTTCACAAACTTGACATTTTTGATAAGGAAGACTTTTCAAACCGCATTTCAAGAGTCATGTTTTTCTTTTTCAAAGCAAGATATTTTTCAGCAAGTTTCTCAAATTCGTTTGAACAACAACATATTCAGCAAATAATTCATCATAGGTTGGTTTTGAATCGTATACCTCATCATTGTTGTCATGTTGCTCTTCTTCTTCAAAGAACTAGGCGATATTTGCTTTGTCCTCCTCATGACTTCATCTTCATCGATGAGCTATCACCCCAAATGTTTGAAACATAAGCTTTCTTTTTAAATCGGTTAAACTTCTTCTTTTCTTTGTCTTTGTTGTTCATTTGGGGCACTCGGACTTGATATGGCCGGGCTTTTCACATTCGTAGAGATGATCGGCTTCTTTGCTTCGGTGATCTTTGGAGCTACCTTTGTGAAATTTCTTGTAGCCCCGATCCTTTCGATAGAATCGTTTGAATCTTGAACGATCATGCCAAGCTCTTTTTCTTCGTCTCCTTCATCATCATCATCATCATCATCGATCTCTTTAGCTTCTTTGATTGCCTTGAAAGCTATTCCTTTGCTCTTTGTTGATTTCATCAAGTCCCATTCGAACTTCATTTTTCCTTCATATTGACAAGGCTACCAAAGAAGCGCTACGGATGCCATGGATGCCCCATGGGCTTCTTCGATGGCGTGACCTTGGCTTCCATTCCTTCTTTGAGAATGTTCAAGATTTTTTCGACTTGAACGGGTTGATCATAGACTTTTCCCAATGCAGCAAGTTGATTGATGAGATGAGTGAATCCGAGTCGGAACTCACCAATTGATTCCCCGACTTCATACGAAGAAGATCGTACTCGATCATGAGAGTGTTAACTCTATTTTCTTTGACTCCGGTGGTTCCTTCATGAGCTAGTTCCAAGGCGTCCCACATAGCCTTTGCGAAGTTAAAGTGCATACTCGGAAGTATTCACTTTGACTTAAGGCACTTTGAAGCATAAGAATAGCCTTCTTTGTTAAGAACTACGGTTTCTTGTCATTCTCATCATATTCTTCTTCGAGCTTTGGAGTTCTTATTCCATCTTCAGTAGTTGATGGAACATAATCTCCTCTTTCAAATACTCTCCAAAGACCAAACTCAGAGGCCATTACAAAAACTTTGAACTTGCTTTTCCGAATGAGTAGTGCTCTCCAGGTGAATCTGGTGGTCGGTTGATCGAAGCTCCATCAGGTAGAATACCTTCCATAGTGATCCTTCTCGAGATGTTAATCTCTTCAGAGAAGACCTTGCTCTGATACCAAATGAAAGTGGAGCTTAATCACCAAGAGGGGGGTGAATTGGGGATTTTAAAAAATTCGGAGTGTCTAGTTATGTCTTATGCAGGATGCTTAAAATACTGATGTTTGCTGTCAAAAGAAGCATACTCAAGTGTAGGATACTATACTCGAGTATGTCGGGGTCGAAAAGAAATCTTGTTCTCCATGAAAGATCTATACTCAAGTGTATAAGTTATGTACTCGAGTATACGCAAGACAGGAGAGCAACCATGCCTTGAAGAAAATACATACTCAAGTATGTAAGTACATACTCGAGTATGAGTGGCGGAATTTCAAAGGTTCACCTTACACCTTTGAAGTCCGGGTTGGTAAAATTTCCTATACTCAAGTGTGTTAGTATATACTCGAGTATGGCTAGGTATGAATATACATATACCCCTGTTCATGTTCTTTCAAACTCAACCTCATACCGCGGTTTGCCCTAAAACGATATCTCTTCTCACCTTCGACTCTCTCATCTGTCGCTCAAATTTCTTGCATAAACCCTAAAATGTCTTCCAAATCAAAACCCCAAGAAATCTCCAGCGATAAGGAAAACTCCAAGTCGTTACCTCCTCCTCCTCCTCCACGACCTACAAGAGTGAAAACTATTCCCAATCGCTTTCACTATGGCGTTGATCGATCGATTAGAGGGGTGAGCGAAAATATCCCAGAAGCTTCTATGAGTTCGAAGGAAACCTCAAAATCTCGAAGGTCGCGAAACCCAAATCCAAAGGGATCACCTTCAAGGAACCGAGACTCAAAGCCGGTTGAGGACCACGAGCCTAAGGCCAAACGGAAGCAGAAAATGTCTCGAGGTTCCTAAGCCTCCCAAAGCTAAGAGGTCGAAGCTTCCTTCCACTCATGAGCAAGGCGTGGCTCAACCAAATCTCAACCTTCGGTCTCTCGAAAGCTCGGACATCCCATGTACCTCGGCAACCTCAAGTACCATCCGTCATGGCCAATGCAATTGAGGACATTCACCTACATACGGATGCTCCGGAAGGTTTTCTGTCTCACCTACTTACTTTTCATCCGAACAGAATGCTAAATTCAAAGAAAATTTTGTTCCCAAAGAATTCCCCCATCCGATTGTCATTCTCAATCTCGAGTAAATTAAAGGAAGAGTGCAATCTCGACCTATCACCTTGGTTCAAACCCTATGAATCCTTTGTTTCTATCTCTGCTCCATATTTTCCCAATTTAGTCAAAATATTTTACTTCAATATGGAATCAGACAACATACTCAATTCCGATGATGAGTTAGTTGAGGAACAAATTTCAACCACTCGTCAAGGGTGTTAAATTCACTCTCTGCAGCCATCCCGAACACTATACCGAAAGTTTCTAATCCTCCTTCGAATCTCCACCCACCTATAGCAACCAAGAGATCTTTTCTACACTTAGACCCAATGAGCCATTTCCGAAAATCAGCATCGCACACTTTCCTTCAAACCTGGTTCAATGTCTCCTATCAATCGAACAATTTGGTACATTTTTTCAAGGAATTTTCTCCGAAGGGAGGAAGTTTCACTCATTTCGCACAAAAGGACTACTCTACCTTTACGCTTTTGTGAAGAAGGTACCTATCAATCTAGGAGAATGGATCTTCCGGAAATGTCTAAATTTAGATTCACCTCTAGAAAGTCTTCCCACATTCCTTTTCCATCCTTGATTTACGTCATTCGTTTTATCATAAAATCTGGTATGTAGGCTCTCCGGAATCAATGAAGTTGCCCACTTTTGGAAAAGCTCAACTGAACTTAATGAGAATAAGCTTTGAAGAAGAAGGCTCGGTCAATCAAGAGCTCCTTCGAGATCTCGGCCTCAAACTTCACGAGGCTCCGGAATTCCAGAAAGCGTCTCAAGCATATGAAGAAACTCAATCTGCTCCTTCGATCCGGAAACAAGAATTCAAGGGATGGTAGATGCTGTAATCGCCAAGCTATCCATTAGAATTGACTTTGAGATGGGAAAGCTAGTAGCAGAACTTAAACGAGGAAATGATCTGATGGTAGATGCACAGGATGTATTAAAGGAAGATGTGGACAGTCTCCTGATTCAGAACAAGAAACTACAAGAGCAACTTGAGCGAACTCACCTTGAATTATCTGATCAGATCATGGATCACGACGCAAAATTATCTACCCCGCGGTTTCCCAAGTGAGTCTCGATGACAAAGTTGAGAAAATACTCAAGCACCTTCACTTGAGTGGTCGAATCCATCCGACTTTCCTTTTGGTTCCTCCACTTCCATGCCTAAGGCGATCCGAACCCTCATCTTCATCACCATCATTCATCTTCACTAGTCCCCTCCATACTACCTCTAATCCCACAACCGAAATCCCGAACCTATCCTCTCCCAACACTCCCGCCACCATGGTTACGCTACCCCCATACTTGATACCTTACCTCGTCTCCTCCACCTACCCCTATTATTGACCTTCTCCAAGAACCCTTAATCTCAGCTCCACCTTTTGACGATGACAAAGGGGGAGAGAAAGGCAAAGAATAGTTTAAGGCAAAGAGTGTTTTTGAGGTTGCATTTGAAATGTAGTCTTAGTCTAGCCTTTAGTCTTAGTCTAATTTAATATTTTTGCACCTTGTTTTACTCTCAGTTTATGTATTTCATGTTTTGATTCTCTGATATAAAACTGAGTTAGTGTACTTATTGACTGGTTCCTACTGTTCATCTCTATTATGTCAATTGCAAATTTAGTTTTCAAGTGATGCATCTTTACATACTTCTGTACTCTGCAAAGTCTCGTCCAAATTTGAACATTTTCATTTCAAAATGCAAGACTTCCTTAAACTCTTGAAATATTGGTTTACAAGTGTTGTCATCATCAAAAAGGGGGAGAATGTTAGTTTCTATATGTTTTTGATGATAGCGACAATTGTAAACACAATTTAAAGAATGTTAAAAACTTCTTTGTCAAAGCCATACTCAAGTATGGGAATCTACACTCAAGTATGGACTTACCGAAGAGAATTGCACAAATTTGATTAAACGAACTATACTCAAGTATCCATGGGTATACTCAAGTATAGTCCTCACAGAGAGCACTCTAAGTTTTACACCAAGCTACACTCGAGTATGACATTGCATACTCCAGTATAGATCACACAGAGACTACTTGAATATTTGTCTAAGTCTTCTAAACTCAAGTATTCAAATGTACACTCAAGTATGGAACCTACAGAGGCTATCTAACGTTTCTTTTAAGATTAATCATACTCAGTATATGAATGCACACTCGAGTATAGTCGAAGAAAAAGCTTTCAAAATCTCTCACATGCCTATCCATACTCAAGTATACATGTGCATACTCAAGTATTCGTCTTACAGAAAGTTACAAAAGTTTCATATATAAGCATACTCAAGTATGCAGTCACACACTCAAGTATGAGTCATACAGAAATATATTCTTCTTTCCCCAAAGCTTTGTAAACTCAAGTATGACTTTACATACTCAAGTGTGGTCGTGAAACAGATTTCAAAGAGTCTTTCAAAATAATTTCATACTCGAGTATGGCTGTACATACTCAAGTATAGGACATACGAGAAAGTTATTTCTTTTTGAAAGACTTGCATACTCAAGTATAGATCTACATACTCAAGTATAGAGACTTTGGAATTAAACTTATTTTCATATTAAAAGGTTCACACTTTCGAGTATGTAATGACAAACTCGAGTATGACTCCTCATGGTCCAAAGCTTAAGTCACGTAATGCTCTGCGTAAGAATCATACTCCCGGTATCGCTCTTCATACTCAAGTATAGACATTAGTGCGGTGACACGCTCAGTATAGAATAACATACTCAAGTATGAGTCGTAGAATTTGAAATTCAAATCCCGGATTTGTGAAACATTCATGTTTGATCTTAATACTTCCCATTATTAATTCTCGTATTCCCGGCTATGTTTAACCGGTTTGCTCATGAGATTTCGGAGATCAAAGTTTGTTTTGATAAATATTAAAACAACTACTCGACAACTTGCAATATTTTATTATATCTCCCATACAAAACAAAATGATGACAACCTAGAAAGTTGCACAACCATTCTCAAGGCAGAAAGCTAGCATCCATCATAAAGCAGTGGAGAACATTATACATTGTCCTCCGCTAAGCATAACAGCATGGGAAATATTCTCTTGGAGCCAACATTCAAATATTCAATTACGAAGTTCTCTCGGCTATATTCGGCAACTAAGGACTCACTGCTAGATTTTCGAATTGATCCAAGTACGAACGGATATATGGGGCGGCAACGGTCATCTAATGCTCTCTTAGTATATATAGAGTAGCATTCGTTTCTCTAAACAACTAAGACCTCGAAAGCGAAAATCATTAAAGCCTTCATCTATTCTTGAGTCTTTACGTACTAAGTATCTGTTGATACATTCAATCTTGATGTTTATCATTATCCACTCTTAGAGAGAGTTTTCATCTTGAATATCATTTATTGTAAAGAATCACAAGTCGGGGACTTGGTGATTGGGTTCATTGATTACAACTTGTAAGGGGGAGTAAGTTCTAGTGAGAGAATTACTCTTGAGTGCGAGTGTGTAATCAATTGTGATAGTGAAAAACCCGGAGAGTGCAGGAATTTGGACGTAGGTCAAGAGATTGGACCGAACCGTATAATTCCTTGTGTCTTGCTATTCTTCTCTACTCCATAGTCTACTCGTTTTTCAAAACAGAGTAGACTACGGAGTAGAGAAGAATAGCAAGACACAAGGAATTATACTGTTCTGGCCCAATCTCTTGACCTACGTCCAAATTCCCGCACTCTCCGGGTTTTTCACTATCACAATTGATTACACACTCGCACTCAAGAGTAATTCTCTCACTAGAACTTACTCCCCCTTACAAGTTGTAATCAATGAACCCAATCACCAAGTCCCCCGACTTGTGATTCTTTACAATAAATGATATTCAAGACTTAAAACTCTCTAAGAGTGGATAATGATAAACATCGAAGATTGAATGTATCAACAGATACTTAGCATGTAAAGACTCAAGAATAGATGAAGGCTTTAATGATTTTCGCTTTCGAGGTCTTAGTTGTTTAGAGAAACCGAATGCTACTCTATATATACTAAGAGAGCATTAGATGACCGCTGCCAGCTCCATATATCCGTTCGTACTTGGATCAATTCAAAATCTAGTCGTTGAGTCCTTAGTTGCCGAATATAGTCGTTGGAGAGAACTTTAATTGAATATTTGAATGTTGGCTCCAAGAGAATATTTCCCATGTGTTATGCTTAGTGGAGGACAATGTATAATGTTCTCCACTGCTTTATGATGGATGCTAGCTTTCTGTCTTGGAGAATGGTTGTGCAACTTTCTAGGTTGTCATCATTTTGTTTTGTATGGGAGATATAATAAAATATTGCAAGTTGTCAGAGTAGTTGTTTTAATATTTATCAAAACAAACTTTGATCTCCTGAAATCTCATGAGCAAACCGGTTAAACATAGCCGGGAATACGTAGAATTAATAATGGGAAGTATTAAGATCAAACATGAATGTTTCACAAATCCGCGATTTGAATTTCAAATTCTACGACTCATACTTGAGTATGTTATTCTATACTCGAGTGTGTCATCGTGCACTAATGTCTATACTTGAGTATGAAGAGGATATCGGAGTATGATTCTTACAGAGCATTACGTGATTTAAGCTTTGGACCATGAGGAGTCATACTCGAGTTTGTCATTACATACTCGAGTGAACCTTTTAATATGAAAATAAGTTTAATTCCAAAGTCTCTATACTTGAGTATGTAGATCTATACTTGAGTATGCAAGTCTTTCAAAAAGAAATAACTTTCTCAGTATGTCCTATACTTGAGTATGTATAGCCATACTCGAGTATGAAATTATTTTGAAAGACTCTTTGAAATCTGTTTCACGACCACACTTGAGTATGTAAAGTCATACTTGAGTTTACAAAGCTTTGGGGAAAGAAGAATATATTTCGTATGACTCATACTTGAGTGTGATTGCATACTTGAGTATGCTTATATATGAAACTTTTGTAACTTTCTCGTAAGACGAATACTTGAGTATGCACATGTATACTTGAGTATGGATAGGCATGTGAGAGATTTTGAAAGCTTTTTGTTCGACTATACTCGAAAGTGTGCATTCATATACTCGAGTATGATTAATCTTAAAAGAAACGTTAGATAGCCTCCGTAGGTTCCATACTTGAGTGTACATTTGAATACTTGAGTTTAGAAGACTTAGACAAATATTCAAGTAGTCTCCGTGTGATCTATACCGGAGTATGCAATGTCATACTCGAGTGTAGCTTGGTGTAAAACTTAGAGTGCTTCGTGAGGACTATACTTGAGTATACCCATGGATACTTGAGTATAGTTCAGTTTAATCAAATTTGTGCAATTCTCTCGGTAAGTCCATACTTGAGTGTAGATTCCCATACTTGAGTATGGCTTTGACAGCAAGTTTTTAACATTCTTTAAATTGTGTTTACAATTGTCAGTTATCATCAAAAACATATAGAGAACTAACACCGGGCACAATTTATGTCCGGTCTTAAAAATATAAACTTTAAGACCGTCGTTTATGTATATCCGGTCTTAAAAGTTTTAGAAATTTTTCTTTATTATTTTGGACAGCAGAAAATAGAAGTCGGGCTGTACGGGATTTCTATATAATTGTAATTTGATTATTTCAATTTTTTTAATAACATTTTTAAGACCGGTTGTTTTGTTAACCGATATGAATAATATATTTAAGACCCATTAACAAATGATCCGGTCCAAGGAGTTCTTGATATTTATAAAACTACTACCGGTCATACTTTTAAGACCGGTGCATCAGTTCTCCGGTCTAAACGAGGCGGTCTTAAAGCCATTTTTTGCACTAGTGAGCTCTATAATATGGTCCAGGTTGACATGTAAGAGCAAGGATTCATGGACCAGTTCTTAAAGAAACTTACTTCTCTCTTTCGCACTTTGAACGAGAAGGTGGACAAGTTACTAGAGAAGGAAGAATATGATGATACATCATATTATTAAAACATCTCTGTAACTTTTTATTTTTAGTTTGTCTATTTTCTGTATTTTTTTGTTGTAAATGGTGATTGCATAATCAACCACCAAAGTTTTTTTTTTTTTTAAAAAGGGTATTTACATTATAGTTATTAAGTAACAATCGTCACTTATTAGATTACCATGTAAATACATAACGATTGTACTTTGTAACCATAAGATATTGTCTCACAAGAATGATGGTTCTTATGATAAAACCGTCATGAAACATTAAATAAACAAACATATTGTAATAGCCCTGAAAATATTTATAGACTTTTAAGATAATAGACTATTAGAAAAAAATTACTTATGTTATTTTAGATATTTTCTATTATTTATGAAATCTTTTCTTATTTGTTGAGTGATCATCAGGATCAGTAAGCTAAAATATTTTTAAATTCAATTAATAATTTCATTTATTTATTTATTTTTGATAGTTACTCCCATAATATCAGTTGTGGATTAATGGGGTAGTTTTAGGAATATCTTAATAATATTTACTAGAGTATCTTAATTTATTTAGTATCATATGATATATTGATTAAAACATTTTAATATTTTAATAGAGATATTAGGATTATCTTTCAGTTTAATTTGCTACCTTTAATTCTTTCCATTATTTTGATTGCTATCAATAATAATATTGAAAATAAAAAATACCTTTAATGTTTCAGCAATTTCAAATTACCAAAGTGCCATATAAATTTATTGATTATCTATTGCAACAAGGGCATTTTAGTCTTCTTCAATTAAAACCCTAACATCCTTTGATATTTATCTTCCTCCTTATCATCGATTGCTTCATTCAGCAATGGAGAAAAACAATTCTTGAGACTTCACCATTCTTCTTCTCTATTCGGCTATATCACCATCGTCTATGTTCACCGGCGTTGTTTCCTTATCCGGCATTGTAACACCCCAAATTCCATGTACTTATTGTGTTTGATAACACGTAGTATCAGGAATATCAACAAAGTTGACTATGTTAACATGTCAGAGTAAAGTGGAACGGAGAGCATGCATTATCGTTTAGACGATGAGTAACTGATAACATATGCCCAGACATATGCTGATCCCCGACATATGCTGGTTATATTAAAAATCCCAAAGGAATATTCGTGATACAATTACACAAATCTTATATAATTACAACTCTAACGTAATAACTATACAATCTTAAACCAAGCCTTAGCTAGACTTGTGGTTTGGAACCTAATACAGTTAATCAAACCTATTGGCCAGGTCGGTGTTTTTGTCAAGTGGGAGTCTCCCCGTCTTTCACGGTGACTAATTATTGAAACCACATTGACCCACCCTTCCTTAGTTTAAACACCAGACGGTTTGAAACAACTCTATCAGATTCATGCCAGAAACTCGCTCTGATGAACCTCTTTCGGCATTTGCTCTGACTGGCGTCTCTTCACGTGCTTCTTCCAATGATGTCTCTTCACGGTTCCGTCCATCGGTGCCTCTTCACGGATCCTTTCACTGATGCCTTCTCAGATCCAGGTTCCTTTCTTGAATCTTTAGTCAGGACTGAGATTCAATCGAATTGAATCTCAGGTAACAGTTAACCTCTATATCAAATATAAACAATATATGACAGATAATCATAACATTTCAGCATCTACAATACATAGCACACAACAAATGTAATGTTAACAATGTTTGCACTCACCAGTGCCACAAATCCACGTGTCCTCAGCGCTAGGAAAACATACTTGCGGCATTATCATCACTATAACCCACGAATCCACGTGTCCTCAGCACTAGACACATATCTTAGTCACAATGCATGACCCAAGACATAGTCTTGTCCATGACTTCATGAATCATTCGATCATATATAGACATACAAGATATAGGTGATTAAAGTTACCAGTACGTGAACGTACCTTCCTTCCGTGTAGTTAGCAATATACCCGACCTTTGAATCCGACCCCAAACTTCTTGGGTATCCTATAACGTTACCGTCAGATTATTTCCTTTTCCATAACTTATATGATATTGTAGTAAATATCATATCACTCTAGAATAATACTTAAAGGGTCACTTTTACCTCTTTTGACCTTTCTACACTTGGAGAATTATTTATTCCACTTTTACCCTTACCTTTTTCTCAAAAACGTAATTCTTGATTTTCTTGTCAGATTTTGCAGCAACTTTGGAAAATCATAATTAATTATACAAAAATCCTTTTTGAGTGCTTCAATTTTTGAGTGCTTCAAAAATCCTCATGCCCCTTGACATGTCTATTTTCAAGGAAAAATAACGCCCCAAACTAGAAATGCAAGTGTCATTCCTAGTTTTATCGTTTTCCAATGTTGTTCGGATTATAGTTTTAGAAATAAGGCTTAACTTCAACAATTTATATCTCCTTGTTCAGAGCTCAAAACGTTACATATTTTATGTATTTAGAAAGCCCTAATGTCTACTTTATTCATGTAAACTTTCATGATTTTTAAATATCATTTGATACATAAAATAATAGCCACAAGTTCGCTGCCTCTAGGAAGTTCAAAAACTGGAAATCTTTCAACTTTCACAATCTTGATCTATTGATTCTAAAAATTATTTTCCAACATGTTTTTACTCCATTTTGCATTTTAAAAGCAATGGAGCCTTAAAAAATGTAAAGGAATTTATTCCCTAATTTTATTTATTAAACTACAATTTTACAAAAATCTAAAAGCTAGAACTAGAGAACTTACCCTTAAAGCTTTTCTCCTCCTCCTTCTTGCTCCTCAACTTTCACCACTCTCACCCTCACTCTCAGTACTCTATCTTCAGCTGCTTGGAGTTGATTTTGGTATGAAGAATGAAGAGGGTGAGCACCTCTCACTACTACAAAACAGGGCTACGACGTCTTATTTTTTACACATTTAACGTCCTTTTTCGGCAGGACGCCTAACCTAGGGGCGTAGTTAGTGTTTAGCTTACGGCGTCTCAAAAGTATTAGGACGCCATAAGTTTCACTTAAGGCGTCCAAAAACTAAATTAGAAGCTGAAAATGCCCAATTTTTTTTATAAATATTTTTCCCCATTGCAACAGTGACAAACCGTGAAGAACAACAATGAAAATGAACATCAAGAAAGTCTGTTAAAATCTCAAAGTAATGTTTTCATATGAGAATGACACATACAACAACAATTGAGTCCATTTCAGGTAATATAAAAATTCTCAGAATATCATCTCAATTCTTAAAACAAACAAATAGCAATTTTACTCTAACAAAATCTTAGAAAAAAAAAATCCCAGAAAATTGCAAATCTCAACTCCAACAAAATCCTAGAAAAAGAATAGATTGAGAGATACGGATTTAGAGATAGATCTCATTGAAGCTTCACATGCTAGACACAGATCGAGTGAGATCGAGGGAGCACGGACAGAGGGGCGTCGACGGAGGGAGACCATCGGCGCTTGGAGCATCGACACAGATCGAGTGAGATCGAGCGAGATCCAGCGAGATATGGACGGAGGGAGCACGAGACCGCTGGCGCTTGGAGCTTCGACACAGATCGAGCGAGGCCGACCGAGATCTAGGGAGGCCGAGAGAGATTGAGGCAGATCCAGCGAGGTTCATCGCAACCCAAGCAAATCCGGTGACCTACTCGAGATGAAAGAGAGAAGGAAATGGAGAAAGAAAGTGAAGGTCGCGGGATATGACTGAGAATCACGAATCATGGGATATTTCAATTAAAAAAAGAGTCACATTTGGCGTCAAAATATATAAGTTAGACGCCAAAAGTGCTTTTGCGCAGGACTAATTTTTGCGTTAATTTTGGAGCTAGGGTCCACTTTTGACATCTAAATATTTAACTTAGATGCCAAAAACGTCACTTTTGGCGTCTACCTTGAACGTAGATGCCAAAAGTGTTGCTTTTGGCGTCTAAGTTCAAAATTTAGACGTCAAAAGTCAACTGTTCTCACATATAATTATAAAAATGTCACCGCCTTCTTTTTAATTTTGTTTTTTAAAAATATGACGCCAATTAGGGAAGTAAAAGCCATTTTATGTAGTAGTGTATATTTATAGGAAAATTCTAAGCTTATGTGAAACCTATCACACCCAATCACTTTGCCCCCTCACCATTGGATCCAATTTGTGTTAGTTCAAGTTCAATCCTCACCCTTAATCCATGGCTTAAATCTCCTATGGTCCAATTAATTACCTAAGAATTAAGCTTTAATTAAATTGGAACCATTGGATCCAAAGACATGTGACATCTTCTCATCCAAAACCTCCTCCCCAAGCTAGGAGAAATTGTTGACTATTGGGGAAGATTTTGTGGAGCTTAATCAAGCTCTAATCAAGTGCTTATATGCCTTTTGATTACACTTATCATTGGTTAATTTAATTACATGGACATTTAGGCTTAATTACTTGAGATAATATCACAAAATCGTATCCAATCTTCCTCCCCATGTGTTGGACGTTTTTTTATGACTTTTGGGGCAGATTTTATGAAGCTAATTAATGCCACAAGATAAGCCTTTAGTTACTTTGAAACTAGATGACAACGTGTAGTTGTTTAGTTAGTCTATATCTAGTTGCATTTGGATATTTTATCTTACAAACTTGGCTAATAATCATCCAACAAGGCTCAGCCACAATCCTTGACTTTTGGGGCTGATTATGATGTCATTTTGATGACTTAATTAAGTGCTTAAGTGTGCCTAAACTCCTCATGTCAATGCCTAATTGGTTTGCTAATTAACCAAGAGCATTTGGGTATAATTCAAGCTTAATCTTGTCTTCCATTGGCCTTCATATTTTCGAAAATATGCAGCCCCTATTAGAAGTATTTTTATTTGCCTCTAATCAAGTTGAAGACATGTGTAATTAATCTTAATTAGTGCCAACTTAATTGTCAATTAGCATTTGCTAATTTGCTTTAATTTAATTAAGTGTCTTCATAACCTTTCCTTATCTCTTTTGGTTATAACTTAACCATTATTTTATGTGTTATTTATATTACATCTTATGTCCCCTAAATGGTGTTTCATAATTAACCATTGGTTAATTAATTCCAAAACGAAATTTGGATAAGAATATAATCAATAGATTATAATTCTTTGAGACACATATTCACCTTTGTATTTTGCTAATTTATTCACCAAAATACAAGGCTTATTATATTAGGGAAATTAGGGTATTATAGGCACCGCCATGATAGGAATAGCTTTCCCCTTCTTTTTTCGTTCAGCGAGTGCGTGGATCCATTTTCCTTCACCATAGGTGGGTCTGACCTCATTTTGTTATGGTTGTGTCGTAACAATTGAAGTCATCTTTTTCCTTTGCTGTGATCGATGTTGCCTCAGGTGTGTGTATTAGAGTTTCGAACTCGATCTTGGGTGCTCAGATTGTGTATGTATGCTCAAATCCTTCTTCTCCATCATATGTTCTACATCTTATTTTTGTATGTGTTTGTCTTTATTCTTCTTTGCTATGTTGACTTTTATGTTTGTGTTCAAGAGCCTCAATCCTTCCTCTCCTTTTGGCTGCTGTGAAGTGTTGTGTAAGAGGAATTGAATTTTTTTTCCTTTTGTACGTGGCTAGATGTTTAAAATGATAGTGGAATTTAAGAGTGTGGTATTTGTTGGTAATTGTAATTGTGAAGTTGTTCTAAGTTTACTTTGAAGGCCTACAAGATGTTTGAGAAAATGTGAATGATAAAGTATGGATGCTGTAGAAAGTTGAAGAAAAAGGAAGCTTGTTCTGTCAATATAAATGTCTAAGCATGATTGGTGGTTGATAAAATATTGGTATTAAATGAAATATTGAGACTTTTGTGAGACTAGTTTGATGCATGAGTGTTATATGGTTGTTAATGGGTGGAGCATGATGTTTGTTTATAGGTTAAAAGTTGTTAAGATATTTAATTTTGGTGCTTTGATTTAATAAGGCTATTTAAAGTTGCTTGGTTAGTAAGATGGGATAATAACCATTAACTTTTATGATTTGATTTTTATAAGCACTCAAGGTGTTGGTGAAATTGTTAAGATGGTACAAGTTTATGAGTTGATTTTGTGGAATGTGTATAAGTATTTGAGTAAATGCTTGGGAAGGAAATTTTATGGAATATTTGATAAATAAATTAGTTGCTGATAACATTGAATAAATTATTAGAAGAGAATCAATTATTTTTCTAACTGGAATGTTGTTGAAAACTGATGAGTGTTGAATATCAGAATGGGGTGAGGGACTTTATAGAATTTGCTAAACAAAATGCCCATGATGATAGTGGGAAGTTTTATTGCCCTTGTGTAAAATGTTTGAATGAGAGGCGACTAAGTCCTGAAGTTATCCACACACATTTAATTTGTGAAGGATTTTGTAAGACTTATACAGTATGGGTATGGCATGGTGAAAAAATACCAAGTGGGTCTCAACATGAGGAAGTGGCCTTTGATGATAATGACACGGATATGGATGATCACATAGAGGACATTATTCGTGATGTAGGAGAAGAGGCTTTTCATCAATCACATGCATATGGTAATATGTGCGGATGCGAGACCCCGCTATACCTTGGTTGTAAAAAATACCAATTGTTGAACACCGTATTGAAATTGGTAAGCTTGAAGGCACGTCATGGATGGAGCGACAAGAGTTTTTTCGAAATGCTTGAGGCTTTTAAGGACATGCTTCCGGGATGAGAATGTGTTGCCGCATCGATACTATGATGCTAAGAAAATACTCTGTCCACTAGGGATGGAGTACAAAAAGATCCATGCATGCCCTAATGATTGCGTATTGTATAGAAAAGAGTTTGAAGAGAAGAAGAATTGTCCGATATGTGAAACACCAAGGTACAAGTCAAATAAGGGGCCTGTAAAAGTGTTGTGGTATCTTCCAATCATACCAAGGTTCAAGCGGTTGTTTGCGAATGAAAATGATGCAAAGAATTTGAGGTGGCATGCAGATGAGAGGATTTCTGATGGAAAGCTTCGACATCCGGCCGATTCTTCTCAATGGAAAAAAATAGATCATTTATTTCCGAACTTCGGCGAAGAACCTAGGAACGTTAGGCTTGCCCTTAGCACGGATGACATGAATCCATATGGAAGCCTTAGCAGCATACATAGTTCATGGCCTGTGCTCCTTATTATTTACAACTTATCTCCAATATTATGCATGAAACAAAAGTACATCATGTTGTCTATGTTGATATCGGGACCAAAACAACCCGGAAATGAAATTGATGTTTACCTTCAGCCCTTGATCGAAGACTTGAAGGAGTTGTGGGAAGAAGGTGTCGATGTTTTTGACTCTTTCAAGAAGGATGTGTTTAAACTACGAGCCATGATATTTTGTACTATAAACGACTTCCCAAAGATATGGGAACTTGTCGAGTATAGTGTAAAAGGCCATAAAGCATGTCCGGTTTGTGAAGAAGGCACACGCTACCATCAACTTCAACATGGAAGAAAGACGGTTTATCTTGGACATAGGAAATTTCTTCGACGGGGCCACCCATATCGTTGATTAAAGAAAGCATTTTTTGGTGGCCAGGAATATGAAGATTCTCCGGTGGCATTGGTCGGGGAGCAAGTTTATGAAAAGGTGAAAAATATCGTGTCATCTTCGGTAAGACCGCAAAGAGTAGAAAAGAAATAAATATATGGAAAAAGAGATCTATATTCTTTGATCTTCCATATTGGTGCAATCTTGATGTCGACATCGTATTGATGTCATGCACGTGGAGAAAAACGTATGTGATAGTATTGTTGGCACGCTTCTCAACATACAAGGTAGTTCCAAGGATGGTGTGAAGGCAATATTGGATTTGCAAGCAATGGGAATACGCGAAGACTTACATCCAAGGCCATACGGCAAGAGAACTTATTGTCCCCCGGCTTCTCATACTCTGTCTAAGGATGAGAAACAAAGTTTTTGTGAGTGTTTTCATGGCACAAAAGTTCCCTCGGGGTATTCTTCAAATTTTAAGAGGCTTGTATCGATGAAGGACTTGAAATTAGTAGGCCAAAAGTCTCATGATTGTCATGTCTTGATGCAACATGCGCTCCTCCCATCGAGTAGCTATTCGAGGCATCGCCGAATATGAACTTCGGGTCATTTTGACTAGACTTTGTGTCTTCTTCAATGCGGTTCGTAGTAAAGTTTTCGAGATTGAAAAGTTGGATGAATTGGAGAATGAAGGATATCTTATCTTGTGCCACCTTGAGAAGCTTTTTGTTCCTACCTTTTTTGACATCATGGTTCATCTAATTGTTCATCTAGTGAGGGAGATAAAGTTGTACTGACTTATCCATTTACGGTGGATGTACCCAATTGAAATATCTATGAAATTCCTAAAAGGGTACGTGAAGAACACATACCGGCCAAAAGCATCAATTGTTCAGAAATATGTTTCTGAAGAAGCCATGGAATTTTGTCAAAATTATTTGGACAAAGTAAGACATATTGGGCTTCCAAAACGTCAGCATGTTGAAGGGGGTAGACGAGGGGCTTCGGTAAAGAGTGTGGATCCTGATGAATTGTCACAAGTCCACTTATACATCTTGAATAATGTTGATGAAGTTCAAGCCAGCATAGCTGCTCATAAAGAAGTCTGTAAGGAAAGAAAATCATCGAATGATCGAACAAAGGTTGATTAGGGAGCATAACAGAACTTTTGCAAACCGGTTCAAACAAAAGGTCGAGGGAGAGGAATGTGTTTCTGATACAATCAAATGGTTAGCCCGTGGTCTTGAGGTTGATGTCATAAGTTGGAATTCGTATGTGATCAATGGTTATACATTTTACACGAAGTCCCTAGATGATAGGAGCACCGTCCAAAACAGTGGTGTTATGTTAGAGGCTGAATCTATGCACTTCTCCAGTTCGAAAGACAAGAGGCCTTTATTGGCAGTCATGCCATATTATGGGGTTATTGAAGATATTTGGGAGGTAGACTATGTTAAAATTAGATTTCCCATTTTCAAATGCAAGTGGGTTAATGTCAATAATGGTGTTCAGATCGATCGGCTAGGATTTACATTAGTCGATGCCAAATGTAGAAATTTTGGTGATGAACCTTTTATTACAGCAGACCAGGCGAAACAAGTGTTCTATATCACCGATCAAGAAAATAAAATGTGGTCCGTAGCTCTCCAAGGAAAAAGGGTCATTGATATTGATGAGGAAAGTCATTCAAATTATGGTCTTCCGAGAGTTCTCCTTTTTCAAGGGGTCTAGGAAATGAACGAAGAAGATGAAGCGGATAATGAACCCTGCATAAGAAATGATCATCAAGAAGGGATATGGGAGGATATCGCTTTATAAAAGAGTCAATATATTTCATAAGATAATATTCATATGAAAACTTCTTTGAAAACTTTAAGGTTTTTACTATATTATATTCCTTCTACGTTCTTAAACAATGTCACTGACTACGAAGTTTGTTCTTATTTTATTTTTGTGGCGGGATCGGATCCAAAAGGGCATGCATGTTATAAAAGAGGATGTTACGTTGTTTGGTGGGAATCAGATGAAGGCATGGTGAATATTATATTGGGCATGTATGTTGTATTTGTAACTAATTGTATTTGGATTGTAAGTAAGTTATCTTATTGTATAAATTAATTTAGGTGTTGTATGTAGTCATAATATATTCATTAATTTAAGAAGCGACATAACTCATGGTGAATATTATTTGTATTCTTTTTCCCGATTCAATTTATTCATAATTGTTCATAGCTTGTACTTAAAGTATCGAATTTTATGTCTTTGGATTGGGTGGTGGATTTGTGCATATTGATCAGGAAGAACAGAACAGGGAAAACATTCGGGAAAATTCAGACCGGTAAAAAATAGGCCGGTCTTAAATGTTCAACTGTTAAGACCGGATTTACTAATATATCCGGTCTTGAAGGTCATGTGACATATTTGATATTAAGCCGGTCTTAAAAGTTTGTCTTTCAAGACCGTTGTATTTATAAGTCCGGTCTAAAAAATAAATTTTTAAGACCGGATAAATTTACCGTCAAGTCTTGAAAGTCAGTCTTTTAAGACCGCGTATAATTAGTCGTCAGGTCTTAGAGCCACTATTTTTCAGACCGGAGTTATATTTGTCCGGTCTTATAATTTTGATCTTTTAAGAGAGGGCGGGTTTTTGCCCGATCTTAAAAGTTGAGTTTTAGGACCGAACGAAAAATATTTTAGCTTTATCTAGTACGACTTTTAAGACCTAATTTTTTAAATGTCCGGTCTAAAAGAATTTCTTTAAGACCGGTTCGAGTCCGGTCTTAAATGTGGACTTTTAATACCGGCTGGAACAAGACCGGTCGCGGGTCCGGTCTTACGATGCCTCTTTTGTCCGGTCTTAAAGCCCTTTTTTGCACTAGTGAATGTTGCCAACAAAATGAACTAAAAAGCACAAAAATCATAAATAAGTTATACACCAAGTAGTTATAGAATGAACAATTTAGAGCTTTGCATTCCACAAAGTACAAAACTAGGATGATCCATAAATTCAGTCACCAGACACATGATTTATCCTTGTTGTATCTTTTTTCACTCTCTCTCTTCTTTTCATTGCGTCTCTACATAATAATGGAAAAAAATTATGATAATGATAATCATAAGCAGAACTAGGACAAAACTTGTAAGCACACGACATGAGGAAATAATACAAGTTAAAGACATGATGTAATGAGAAAAAATAACAACGATGTAAAGATCCTGTGAGGTAAATAGGGGCAATTAGGAAATGAATGAACTGAAAATATTATAAACAGAAAAGTATTAACACTTCATATTGAACTAGAGATCTCTTCAAACATATTAAGCTAAATAGCAGCTACATCTTTGACATTGAACCTAGCAAGACACTCGAGGAAAAAAAAACCTACCAAGACATCTTAACCAACTCTACTCAGCATGCAGAAGACATGTTTTGCTGCTTTGCAGACAATAATCGAAACATGTCCAATTCCAAAATTCTCAACACCAATGAAAACCAAATAAAATTTGCAATAGCAATAATAGATTAGCCACAAGCCCTAGCAAAGAACAAGTCTGGGAAACAAAGTCTCTGCTAGTTCTCAATCATTCCTACAATCACAACATCAAATTTTAAACATATAGTTTGCAGAAGATAATGATCAAGAGCCAAAAAAGAAGATATGCATATCTTCTTCTTAAATCGATAAGTTCATCCATCTTTCGCTTCTAACTATGATACACGGAATCCTTTTTTTATTCAAAACAAACCACAGATGTTCCATAAATTAAGTCTCATAGAAATATTATCTAAAATTATGATATCAATATCAAATGAAAAAAATAAAATACAATTGAAAACATAAACAAGTGTCTTCAGAAGTTAGCATACCCTTGGCTGCCCCACTGTGATGGAAATATTCTCACCATCTCTTGGACTAGATGGTTGTTGAAGCTGCTCTCCAATCGTATTGGATCAAGAGAAGATTAGTCAATTAAAAGGCTACTAACAAAGAAACCACTTGTTCGAGAAGAATGAGTTGTATGCAATACCAAAGAGCTTGCATACCTTTTGAGCCCAATAATGTTGACAAGAAAATCAAAACCAAACAATTCCAATTTGGACTCCACTGCATTCCATTAGCCGTGCATGATGAGGAAGTTCCCTTCTTTTGCATCAGAACCCACATTTGCACTCGCATTTACATTAATATTTCTAGAACAAAATAAATTGGTCAAGCTTGGAATTTGTGTATGCATGTGATTGGTTGTCTGTGATATTTTTATTTGAAAATAGACTCATCAAGGGTCACATAGCTTTTGGAACTACTTTAATTGGACACCTATACAATTAGTTAAGAATTTTCAAAGTTTGTGGTTAAATTCTAAAAATTAGGTAAAAAGGGCGAAAATGATTTTTTTTTTTATTAAGGCCAATGATAAATAACTTAACCTTCAAGGGTTAAAATGAACACTTGGAGTTAGTATTGGCCTTTAGCTTTGTGTTGGGCTTAATGTGATACCCAATATTAGTTTTTGAATAAGTTGTAATCCGTTGTCCGTGAATATGTGATTATGGGTTTCGGTATTTGCCGAGACGACGGAAGGATCGAGAGCTAATTTAAGAATTGCTGAAGCGTCTAGGTAGTAACTCTAATCTTATATACTCTGTATGATTGCATATGTATGTTTGTACCATAATTGTGATCCGTATTGTAGAACACACATTTAGACTATAGGGCCTAATGGACTGGAGGTCCTTAGGTCGCTAAGCCTGGTATGCATTTAGTTGTTTTTAGGTTCAAAGCCCAGTTGTTTTCCCAGCATTGTGGATTGAGGACTTGTTGTGTCCTGTGTTTCGCAGTCTACATTGTTTGTGATGTTGTGTTGCTTTATGTGACTGCGCAAATGTTGAATGTCATATTGTTTATTTTCATGATTGTGGTTGACTATCATATGTTGTTTATACATTATACATTATATTAATTGTTACTCTGGGATCCTTCAGGATTCCAGCCCTCGTTGCTACCTGTCAATTGTATAGTGTTTTGGACGAGGCTCCGAGGGCAAGACTGCTGTTACGGTGATTGAAGGTTCTGGTAAGGATCAAGACCTAGCAATGGTTATTCGTAATGATGTTATTGGATTTTATAATTATGAAATTTGAAGAAAATTTGTATAATCATATGGGAATTCCTGTTACTAATCAAGAATTTTTATATCAGTAAGTAACGCTATTTCTGTTTTGCCTACCGAATTACGTATCAATACTCTGTTAATCCCCACTTAGCCGTGCCCTAATGACGGCATACCAGTTGTGTAATATAGCAAAGGTGTAATGGCAAATAAAGCCAGATCACCAGCCTACATATGATTTAAATTCAATCGTCTGTACCAATGTATATTCAAAAATTGACCCATATGCTATAAAATATTTAAATTGTATATTAATATTTATAATTTAAATAATTAAGATATAAAAATATTTTAATATAAATTTAAATAGAATGTACATCTATAGCTGCCATCAATGAAATTGATTTTGGGGCACTCAAGACCATTTGCAGTGTGGTAATTGCATACCATTATAAGAAGTTACAATAAAAAAAACTATATACATATAGAAACATGCAACATGAACTGAATTACAAGATATGATAGATAGATAAATTACTGGATGAATATCTCATGCATGTATAGTTTCCTGTATGGAATCCTGCTCATAGAGTCATAGTACCAAATCTTTTTACGCATTGGATTTACCACTATAAGCATCCAGTAGTTCCTAAGTACAATAGTATATCACACCATCATGATAATTACAAAATAAACAAAAAGTAATTTAAGCAGAGTTAATGATGTTCCCCCCCTTGAATTTAAGGCACAAAGAAGTAAGCACCCCTTCTGTATAGGGCCCTCCTAATGAATTCATCCCCCAGAAACCTCGCATGATATTACTTGACATCTTCTTTCATGCCCTCACTCTGGTTATTGAGATTGCCAGGGCAAATGAACTTGATCTTGTCTGGGAGGCATAGGGAAGATTGTAAGTATATTACAGGTACCTGATAAGTCTTAATTCTGTTATATATTTCCACTGTATTTTGACTGATTTAAAGGGAATTTTCATGCTTAAAATGTGTTGATATGATCAATTGTGATAGATTTCATGCATCTGTGGGAATAAGGTTTTGAAGAGCTGAATTCAAGCATTCTAGGAGTTATCATGTACATAGGCAAGAAAATAGCTTGAAACTAATGTATTTCTTAGCTAACAGATTATTGCTCAAGTAATGTTGTCTTGATGTTACAACATCGTATCGTAATTAGTTAATATCTTCAATAGCGTGTACTAATCTTTTTTTGAAGCTAAAGGCAAACAAAAGAAGGTCGCTTGCTTCAAGAAGAAGGAAATAAAGGACAATGGGAATTTAGAAAGGATATCATAACAGAATCCCGCTGATTTAAATCAATGAAAACAAAATCTTCCCGCCAAGCCTGACAGAAGAGGAAAGCCCAACTCACTAACAGACATATTGGACGTGCGGCACAAGAATCCCAGACCATCAAAGGAAAGACACTCTCCCTAAAACACAGAGACAGATACCCATAGATAGGGAGAGAAGCTCGATAGAGATTGACAAGCGCAAAGATGCCTTACACGCTGAGACATTCGAAGAGCTGAATGTAGAAGGCATGACAGACAAAACAACTGGAACAAAAGGTCACTGATACGAAGAAGACGCAAAGGGATTACATGACAGGCCTTACCCTATGTTGTCAAACTCCTTTGACTAATCTTCTTCGGCTTAGTTTCTTTCTTTATGTCTTCATGGAAATCATTATGATGGTTTCTGTTGTACTCTATTCGCAAGCCATAAACTAACTTTCTTCTAGCTAACCGATGATCTTTAATTTGTAGCTTGGAAAATAGTTTTAATTTTTTCAAAAATAGACATGTGCTTATCTCCGATGAGCGCCGAGTAGCAAATGCTTTTTTAGGTGAAATATTTTTTCGATCGGACGATATCCTTTTATTTTTTAGATCCTAAAATAATTTTTCAAAATTATGAATTTTTTTGTACCCGGTCAATACCAATACCCGAAATATTGTTTTAAGATCATAAAATTATTTTTACACCTTTGAAATGCCACGTCATCGTCCGTCAAGCCAAAAAAGTCAAACTTAACGGTCAAACACTATTTTTGCACCTAATATGTAACCACATAGTCACTTTTGCACCTAAAAAAAACATTTGCTACTTGGCGTTCCTCGGAGAAAATCACATGTCTATTTTTGCACCTTAACCCTTAATATAGTTTAGTTTGTTTAATGTGTATATGTAACGTTGGTTTTGTGCGTTAATTGGCCACAAATAAGCAAGAGTAGTTATCTTCACTTAATGGAAAGGAGTTAAGGTGAGACCTCCAATAATTAGTGTGTACTAGTAGAGTTAGTACATAAGTCTATTTAAATTATAATTTACAGAAATGGGTTTATCTCACACAACTATACACCTTGTTTTGCATGTTATGTTGAACTTGAAAGTTTCAATAGGAATATGAGAAAAGTAAAGTTAAGAATAAAAGTATAGGATTGTTAGAAAACTTTTGTATACATAAGAGTAGGTTAGCTGAAGAACTTTGCTACAACATTGTTGTAGCATTGCGATAGTAATCTTGGTAAGAGTTGCAAATTAAGGGGAATCTGAGCTTAACCTATCTTTATCCTAATATCTCTCAATCATCTACATTGTTGACATTTCTCGTTCTCATTTTAATTGCTAGTTACTTCTCTAAACTCACATCCACATATTGTTTGAATCACACGACTCACATTCACTTTCTTACTACATAAGATAGTATTATTAATCTATGTGGGATAATACTCTACTTATCACTGTATTACTTGTTTGACTAGTTCACTTGCCATAAGGAAATCTGACCAGTAAGTTTTTGGCGTTGTTGCCAAGGATTATTTAATATTGTTTATGCGTGTACGATATTGTTTGAAATTTTCACTTAATTCATTTTTCTTATTCTCTCACTTTTGATTTTCAAGCAACTTTGCCTCATGTATGAGCAGTTCTCGTGTTTCTGATCTTGACTCTTTTGATCACAAGATAGAAAGAACGTACAACTATAAGAGAATAAAATAGAAAAGAAAAGCACACATCATTGAATCAGTAGGCATGGCAGAAGATCATGCTAATGTAAATCCTAATAGAGATCGAGTTAATCCACCCCTATATGTAGGACACTATGATGATGATCTGGATAGGGCTATTATGGAGTTTAGGATTTCTAATCTAGAAGGTCTAAGCTCTGGAAATGCTTCGCCAGATATAATTGCACCTCAGTTCGAGTTAAAGCCTGTTATGTTCCAAATGTTGCAAACAGTGGAATAGTTCAGTACGATGTCAATTGAAGATCCCCATCTTCATTTGAGACTATTAAACTATCAGAAGTCTGCAATGCCTTCAAGCTTCTAAGAGTTTTGGCAGTACACTAAGGATTAAACTGTTCCTATTTTCACTGAGATAAAGCAAGGTCTTGGCTTAACACTTTGCTAGCCAATTTAGGGACCTCTTGGATTAGTGTGTGTGAAAATGTTTCCTAAAATTCTTTCTACTAACCAAGAACGCCAAGTTAAGAAATCATATTATTGTTTTCAGCAGTAAGAAGGAGAATCTACATATGAAGCTTTGGAAAGATTCAAATATTTACTAAGAAAATGTCCACAACATGGAATCAAGACGGGGATACAGATGGAGACCTTCTATAATGGTCTAAATGATCAAAAAAGGCAGATAGTGGATGCTTCAGACAATGGAACCTTATTAAGCAAATCCTACAATGAATCATACGAAAGTCTCGAAAGAATATCCACAATCATCTACCAATGGCCAACTGAAAGGGTGTTATCAACCAGAAAGGTGGCTAGAATTCATGAATAGATGTCATGACAGCCCTAACTACAATGTTTTCTTCTCTCACCAGTATGATCAAATCTATGAATCTGGCAGCTGGACCATAACCACTACAACCTATGCTAATATTCAACACAGACTATAGAGGAGAGCATCTTTATGCCAATCGCACGACTAATACTGAATTTGGAAACTATATGGGGAATTATAATAAGAATAGCAATAACAACCTGTACTCAGCTACGTATAATCCAGGGTGGGGACAACACCCAAATTTCTCTTGGGGATAGCAATGAACACAATATGGGGCTCCTTCTCAGCCTAATTAACCCTAATATCCTCCTAGATTCAATCAGTAAGCAAGACAATCAAATATAGAACCACCTCTTCAACCATATATTCAAAGCTTACTTAAACAATACATGACCAAGAATGATTCTATCATTCAGAGTCAACAAGTTTCTTTGAGAAATCTAGAAAATCAAGTGATACCGAGTTCCCTAAACAATAAGCCCTTGGGTTCCTTACCTAGTGATACTGAAGTGTTGGATATGATTAGTTTTGATGATGTCTTGTATAGATGCCAATATCCAGAGCAAAAAGTTTACATACTACATTTATCTTCTACTTTGACTAATTCTTATATTTAATGTAGATGTGAAGTTTAATACAATGAAGAATGATCAAGAATGGAGATTGAAGAAAGAAGAACTTATTAAATATTATGAGAATATCAATATTCAAGTCTATGTGATCAAACAGAAGTTGGAACGGCTCAATTCAGAGTTAAAATAAGCAAGTTCAAGCTTCCCTATAAATAGTAGTTTGCTACATGACATTGCTACAGTTCTAGCTCTTATTCTCGCATAAACAGGGTCATACTCAGGCACAAAAATTCCATGCTCGAGCAGGGTACTCGAGCAGAGAAAATCTAGTGCTCGAGCAACATCATTTTTCAGCACTCTGTTCAACTCTGATTCACGTTTCACTTGGGCGACCTTTGGTAATTCGATGATATCTCTCCAACCAGAAGTACGATTGAGATGAAATAAATTTTTATGAAACTAGACTCCCAATGCATCATTTTGATATAAATTCCAAGCCCAAAGGAGGTCAGATGAGAGAGCTATGAATTTTGGAAGATGACAGTGAAATAAACGTCACATAGCAGACCAAGCTTCAGTATTTTGAGTGTATCTCTCAAACTACATATCCGAATGAGCTAACATTGGTGGGATATGAAACTAGACTCATATACCTTTTAAAAAACATCAATATCATGAAACAAAAGATCAATTGAAGGAGATATGATCTTTTAAAGTTGAGAGTTAGTTCAGAATGTGGCAAACAACGCTGATCAAGAACAACCTCCATTCATCTGATGATAACAGACGAAATACAATGAGTTTGGAGCTGATTCTTCTTGCATTGGAAAGAAGACTTGAAGATCTTTGTGAGAATGGGTGGTTTGTCAAATTTGGAGCTATATCGAAGACATTACGTTCACTGGAAATTGACTATTGTGCTGTCAATATTCTTGTTTCCTGAAAATCTCTACATTCTGGAAGTTGAACTTTGTACTGGAGAGTATTATGCTTATTCACACATGATCAGAAGCCTCAAAGATAGAAGTATACTCGAGCATCAGTTAAGTAATGCTCGAGCAGCCTACTCGAGCAAGGCATAATTTGTGCCCGAGCATGATCGAGCTAGAATGAAGAATACTCTCTGCCAAGCTGCTACTCGAGCAGCAGTAAGTAATGCTCGAGCATGATACTTGCGCAGAGATAAATCTATACTCGAGCATACATATTTATTTTATTGTTTCTTCTCTGTCTAACTAATGCTTGAGCTAGCAAGTTCTAAGGTCTACTCGAGCAAGTTCATTTTTGTTCTACTCAAGTCTTTCAAAGAATATAAGTAACTTCGAGCATGATCGTTCTCACGGTGAATCTAATGCAAGTTCATTTTGGTTCAAATTCTCTAAAGTCTTTCAAGCAAGAACATATGCATACCGAGTATGATGAAACGATTGGCTCTTGTAAAGGATTTTTGAATCCTTACTCGAGATATAACGTATACTCGAGCATGATCATTCTCACAGTGAATCTAATGAAGAATCCAGACACTACTTGAGCATACCAAAAAGTATACTCGAGTATGGTACTCAAGCAAGAACATATGCATACTCGAGTATGATGAAACGATTGGCTCTTGTAAAGGATTTTTGAATCCTTACTCGAGTACTCAAGCAGGCTACCCAAGTACAGTTCTTCGGCACCTGAATATCTTAGCTGTCGAATATTTTGATTACCCATTCATTTTGTTTAACTCTACTCAATCTTGCTTACAATATTATTAATCATCTTTTTGAGTGAGTTACAGATCACTAACGAATGATTCGACAAGTGAATGGGCCAAAGCATTTTTAATATTGAAGGATTTGATGAAGTTTGCTATAGGTATTCCCAAATGGCAGAGAAGACAAAATGCAAGGAGGAACTTAAAGAAATGAAGTTGAATGCTCACTGTAATGTTCTTCAATGCTCAACATGTTTATCGGCTTGAAATGCTACAACTTGAATATCCCAACGGTAATATTTCTCAACGGATCGATATTTAAATTAGCTCACAACGGCTATCTCTCCAACGGACCGATATTCAAATATGCAACGGTTACTATTCACAATGGCCAAAACGCAACGGACAAATGCTTCCAACAACATCAATACTAATTGTCTATAAATAAAGAAAGAGATACGGAAGAAAGAGCAAATACAGAGACATGAGTTTACATCTTCAAAATGCCAATACTATGATATCCATTTACTCTCTATTCTCAATGCTTACATAGTTTGCCATAAAGAGTGAAATGATTCGAATTGTACTTCAGTGTTTATTCATTCACTTCTGAGAGAGAAGATTTATCTGTAAACATTCTATCTGAGAGTTACTCAAGATTGGGTGATCTTGAGTGGGAAACCCATTGTATGGATTACAGCTTGTAAGGGGAGTGAATCCTAGTGAGAGGTTGAGATAGTAGCCTTGACTGAAGAAAGTAATGTTATTCTACTTAACAAACTCCTTCCGAAATTGGAATATCCAAGAAGCTTCACCATCCCAGGCGCCATTGGAAGAAATTATTGTGGAAGAGCACTGTGTGACTTGGGAGCTAGCATGAATCTAATGCCTATGTCAATTTTTAGCCAACTAGCGGTGGATGAAGCGAGACCCATGATTGTGACATTACAACTTGCAGAAAAATCTATTGTTCACCTAGAAGGAAAAATTGAAGACGTTTTGGTGAAATTAGATAAGTTCATATTCCCTATGGATTTCATTATGATGGACTTCAAAGCTGATCGAGAGGTATCTATTATTCTAAGAAGGCCATTCTTAGCAACATGAAAAACACTCATTGATGTCCACAAGGGAGAATAAACTATGAGGGTCAATAATGAGCAAGTAACTTTCAACATCCTAAAGGCAAAACAATATATTGATGACATTGAAGAATGCTCAACTGTGATACCATCGAAGACTTGGTGCAAGAAACATTCCAGGAAACTTACAACAAATACCCCTATAATGAAATTCTGGTAGAGAATGAAGCTTAGTAAGATTTTGCAGAAAATATGAGTTATGTCGAAGGGGCATATCTAAATAGAACAAAAAGGAACCCCTTTGAATCTCTAGAGCTTGACCAGAACCAAAAATATGCAGGCAAACCTTCAATTGAAGAGCCACCAGTTTTCGATCTAAAACCTCTACCTGCACATTTAAAGTATGCTTATCTGGGAGAATTTAATACACTGCTAGTTATTGTTTCTGCACATCTTACTAAAGAACAAGAAGAAAAGCTTCTTGCAATGCTGAAACAATTCAAAAGAGTCTTTAGATGGACCGTTGCAGACATAAAAGGAATTAGCCCTTCAATCTGTATTCACAAGAATCGTTACTCAAGTAATTTTGTGAAATTACTCAAGTAACAGATTTGTTACTCAAGTAATTTTGGTTCCAGTCACTTCAGATATTTGAAAGATTGGGATATTACTCAAGTAACACATTTGTGTTACTCAAGTAATGTCCTTCAGATTAATTGCTATGTTAATCATATTGGGTGATTATCTATTTATTATTAATCTCAATCAAACTTATTTCTATCATATCTAATCATCTTTTGAGTGATTTACAGTTGATTAACCATGTTTAAATTGAGATTAGCCAAAAAGTCGTTCGTTATGTCAGAAGCATTAAATGCAACTCAGAAAACAGAGCCTACAATCAGAATGCAATCTCTGAGCAAACGAATACATTTCTTCAAGGCATACCAATTCCAACAATTATTCTGAGTCAACGTCTGTGCACAAGTATGTCGATGGCAAACACATTAATCATTTGTGCCTAACGGAAGTTCAATGTTTCTCAACGACTACATTCAAAGCTTCAGAACGGCATTAATAGAAGATTAATATAAAAACTGATCACATTCAATTCCGCTAACTACCAAAAACTCGACGCAATCAATTCAACATTATTTCAACTTACTGTTTCATTTGCTTCATTTAATATCTTCAGATATTTTTTGTACTTTAGTGATTATCACTTATCTACTCAATGAGTTGTTAAACACTTATTCGATTTTTTGTTTTAAATCTTAAGGTTGAGGAACCTTAAGTGTGGGTATACGATTACAACTTGTAAGGGAGAGTGAGTCCTAGTGTGATAGGATCATCTCGAGTACAGTGTGTGTGATTGTAACCGTGATTAAAAGATAGTGAAATACCCAGAGTGTCTCGGGACTAGACGTAGGTCAAGGAGTTGAACCAAACCAGTATAAATTCGTAGTGTCCAATCTCTCTATCTCTGCCTCTGTATTTATTGTTTGTATTTATTCTCCAAAAAAATAAAGGATTTTTGAAATCCCCTATTCACCCCTCTAGGTGATATTCTCTCTTCAGTTTAAATGACACAACAATACATTTCTTTTCATTTCAATTAGTATGTTCCATCTTAGCCACGCCAACATTACATCCCTTAAAGTCCTCTTGATGCATTGAACTCATGTGTGTGGTAGAGACTGTAGAGCTTTGACAAGCCTATAACAGAGTATGGACTAGAAGAGGAGAGTGAAATAAGATCCCCTAATGTGAGAGAGAGTGACAAACACTTGACCCGAGAGTCTCTTGAAGTTTCTTTTCAAAAGCTAAGCCATATATAAAGTAGAGTTTATCCTGGGTAGTAGAATTGTGTTCTTGGTAAGTTGAACTTGAGATGATGATAGGAAACACAATACCCAAGAGATAGGCAACATTGTATGAGTAGTTCTTCTCAATCTTCTTACCACTAGATTTTTCCTAGGAGTTGAAAAAGCTAAGTGTGGGGGAGTTTGAAAAGTCGTCATTCTACTATATATTTCTATTGTATTGTGACTGATTTAAAGGGAATTTTCATGCATAAAATGTGTTGATATGATCATTTGTGATAGATTTCATGTATATACGGGAATAAGGATTTGAAGACTGAATTGAGGACAATGGGAATTTAGAAAGGATATCATAATATTATCCCACTAATTAAAAATAGAATCAATAAAAACATAATCTTCCCATCAATCATAACAAAAGAGGAAAGCTCAACTGAGGAATAAGGAAATCAAGGACAATGGGAATTTGGATATCATAATATAATCCCACTAATTAATAATAGAATCAATAAAAACATAAATCAATCCTAACAAAAGAGGAAACCCTAAAAGGAAACACAGTCAACCTTAAAAGATAGGGACAGATACACATCAACGGGGAGAGAAGCTCGACAAGTATTGACAAGCGCAAAGACGCCTGATACTCTAAGACGTTGAAGAGCTGAACATAGAAAGCACGACAAACAAAACAAATGGAACAGAAGGTCGCTAATAAGAACAACATGCAAAGGGGTTACATGACAGACGCTACCCTATGTTGTTGAACTCCGTTGATTGATCTTCTTCTTAGTTTCTTTCTTTGTGTTTTCATAGAAATCATTATGACAATTTCCATTGTACTCTGTTTGCAAGCCATGAACTAACTTTCTTTTGGTTAAGTGACGATGGATCTTAAATTTGTAGCTTGGAACCAGATTGCTAAGTTTTAATTAATATAATTCAGTTTGTTTAATGTGTGTATGTAATGTTGGTTTTGTTTGTTAGGTGGCCACTAATAAGCAAGATTAGTGATCTTCACAAACTGGAAAGTAGTTAACGTGAGACCTCCATTAATTAGTTTGTGCAATTAGATTTAGTGCATAATTCTTTCTAAATTATAAGCTACATAAATAGGTTTATCTCACACAACCATACACCTCCTTTTACATGTTATTTTGAACTTGAAAGTCTGCAAAGGAATATGAGAAAAGTAGAGTTAAGGATAATAGTACAAGGTTGTTGGAAAACTTATGTATACATAAGAGGTAGATTAGCTGAAGAAGTTTGCTACAGCATTGCGATAGCAATCTGTGTAAGAGTTACAAATTAAGGGGAAATCTGAGCTTAGCCTATCTTTATCCTGATATCTCTCAATTATCTGCATTCATGATGTTTCTCGTTCTCATTTTAATTAGTAGTTACTTCTCTAACTCTCATCCACATATTGTTTGAAACACGTGACTCTTATTTACTTTCTTGCTACATAAGATAGTATTATTACTGTTTGTGGGATGACACT
The DNA here is from genome assembly GCA_019022615.1 of Acacia melanoxylon. NCBI lineage: Eukaryota > Viridiplantae > Streptophyta > Magnoliopsida > Fabales > Fabaceae > Acacia > Acacia melanoxylon. The sequence goes on from JAFJYJ010000027.1 coordinate 7,045,195, forward strand.
TTACTTATGACTTTATCACTTGTTTGACTAGTTCACTTGTCATAAGGAAACTTGACCAACAGTACCTGAAATACTGAAACAAACATACTAAAATGTAATCAAAATTCTAAGTAGCCAACTATTTAATCATAGTTGAAGAAATAACCTAATAAAGAAGTTGATAGAGCTTGTACTTGTCACCTCCTTATTTAGGACCTAAAAAACAAGCTCTTGGATTACAACATCCTCTAGATCTTGTAAGTTAAAGTCATATCTCTCAAATATGATCATTGGATATGGGTTTTCAGTAAAGAACTTGTCATCGAACTCTTGGAAGGACTTTTGGGCAGATTGACCAGGGGGCTTATTTTGTGAGAAAGACTTCTTCCCGAATTGATCATTGGGTGAGATGCTTCTTCTTCTGGACTAAGTGGGGGCTTGGTAGGAAACTTCTTTTGAGCAATAGACTTCTTGGTTGGTTTGCATACTCTAAATATATTATGAGGCCATACAACGAAGCCGCCGATAGCCCTCCCAATATATATGTGTCTTTAGTAGCCACATGGAACGGATAGCTAGGGTTGATGTTGGTGTTGATTTGTACATTCACATGCTTAAGATGTTATGAAACATGTTATCCTCTGGGTGGTTGAACATGCAGCCTGTTGCAAGAGTATGCTGTATAAACCTATTAGAAAAACACTCAACATCTGTCAAGCTCTCAGGCATATTATGGCTTAGAATTGTTTAGTTGGCTCTAGTACTTGAGCTGTGATTTCCCCCTTGCTACTTCATACAACTCTACTTCATCAGCTTTTGTGTGAGAAACAGTAGTTGTTTTTGCATTCATCTCTTTGAGGTTGCCGCTGACCATAATATTTTGTCTTGGTCAATCCAAAGCCGGCACCCTTAAGAAGATCAGGATAATTAGAACCAAATATCTTGACTAATACGTCCTCAACTGCAGAAAGGTAACCCTATTGATGAGTGCAGATTATGCCATGTTTTCCCTATATTTCATGACTGAATTGTATGGCAAATAAGAACATAAACTACAAATAACCCAAGCAAAAAGGCATGTATTCATGATATAAGGAACTGAGGGATGGAAACCATTTACATCCTAAACATGTGCTAAGGAAAGACCAAGTTACATTGTTTGTAGGGAAGAACGTATAGCAAAGCCAATACTATGCTATAGCATTCCTACAGCTACTCGAAGTGCACTAAAATGCATAAAGAAAGCTATAGCAAAGTAAAGGACGCAATGCTATGCGACATATTTTTTGACCTTTTTATCTAGCTGATTTCAGGGATAGAAATAAAAGATCAAGATCAACAGTAGATTCCGACATAATGAAATAGAAGATGGGGAGGATCGAAACGAAAAGATTTGAAGAATCCCGCAGTATCAGCAGAATCAATCTACAAACAGAAGATGCGATAGATCTCGATAGATTTGGAAAGCCCAGCTAGCCTAACTTGAGTTACACAGAAGTCTGAATATAAAAGAAAACAGCGAGTCAACCTGAGGAGAGAGTCTCAAAGAGCCAACACGAGACTTCACATTCGGCCGACTCAAAAGAAGAGTGAAAGACTTCACTAGCATGAGAATTCCAGGATAACCCAGCATCCTTGCTCACAGTAAGACGGAGGGAAGAAGACATGGAGTGGTGACGTGACAGTGCTTAATCCACGACGTCGGAACGCCGTCAAGCTTTCTATTTTCAGTTGTTTAATTTCAGTAGTTAGATCATGGGTCATTCTGTTATTATCTGTTTTGTGTTTCCTTTGTCAGTCATGAACTAACTTTCTGATGGCTGAACGAGGATGAATCCTTAAGCGTGTATGAACCCAGTTGCAAGTTCTTAATTTAATAGATTCGATTTGCTTATCAGTAAATTAATTACTAGTCGATTAGAGGAATCTAAGGGCTAGATATTGTTGGTTTTGATTAGTTTTGATGATGTCTTATATAGATGCCAATGTTAAAAGCAAAAAGATTGAGTAGTATATTGAGTAATATATTTATCTCCTACATTGACTAACTGCTATATTTAATGTAGATTATTCCAAGTTAAATTAAGGAGATATTGAAGAAGATTATTCCAAGTTGAACTATAGAGATTGACCAAGAAAGGAGAAGAAAGAAAGAAGCTCTTGCAATATAAATGGAATATCAGAATGTCAAGGAAGCAAGAAGTTATCAAAGGACTTTGGGAATAAACAAGAAGAAGAGAAGAGACTAGAGAAAGATGTTATCAAAAGAACTTGCACAATATAATAGGAATATCAACATTCAAGTTCTTGTGATACTGGAAATCTCTATGATAGCAGAAGTTGGAATGAAGCTTCATCACCTTATGGATATTGAAGAAGGTAGAAGCTGTAAAGAATGTGAGTCCAAGTGAAATGATGAAGAATGATCAAGTTGGGAGATTAAAGAAGGAAGAACTTGCTGAATGGAATGAAGATATCATCATTCAAGTTCTAAGATTGATCCTAGAAGTCTCCACAATCAAATGGAAGTTGGAATGGCTCAATTCAGAGTTAAAGTCAGCAAATATGAGGTTCAGGATGAGAAACCTCGAGTTTGGAACTCAAACCTCAAGGTTTGGACCTCAAAACTCGAGTTTAGATGAACTGGATCGAGAAACCTCGAGGTTTCCATCAAAACTCGAGTTATCAAGTGTCTTCAGCATCTCTGGCGTCTCTGGACTAGCAAACCTCGAGGTTTTAGTCAAAACCTCGAGTTTCCAGCTATCAGCTCTTCAGCTCCACACTGTTTCAAGTTCAGCATGGGCGACGTCTAGTAATTTAATGATATCTCCTAAACTAGAGATCGGATTGAGGTGAAACCAGTGGCATATGAAACTCGACTTGCAATGCGTCATTTAGATATAAAATCCAAGCCCAAAGGAGTTCATATCAAGGAGTTATAAATTGTGGAAGTTGACAGAAACATCCACACCACACAGCAAACCAAGCTTCAATGTTTTGCGTGTATCTCACAAACTACAAATCCAATTGAGCTGAAATTGGTGGCATATGAAAGTAGACTCACAGAGCTTTCCATAAAGAGTTAAACGGACCAAAACGGAGTTCATACCAGGGAGATATGGTCCCCGAAAGTTGACAGTTATTTCAAGAAAGTGAACAAAGTCAAAACCTCGAGTGTTCAATGGAAACCTCGAGTTTTCATCGACAGAGAGCAACGAACTTCGAGTATCTTCAAACCTCGAGGTTTGGAACCAAAACCTCGAGTTTTGGTCGACAGAAAGCAAACTGAGTATTGCAACCTCAAAACTCGAGTTTTGCAAATGAAACCTCGAGTTTTCATCTCGCCTTCGAAAATCGAGTTTCGAAAATCCGATTCTTCCGATAAACATCCAGATGATTACCCAAATGATTTATACTACTTCTTAACATCATTTATATCATTTGTGTATAAATTTCAGATGAGTAAAGTTTGAGATTACATCAAACTTGGCAGAAACCAAAATCTGTCATAAGCTTGAAGATGAAGGTTGCTGCAGATTTTCATAAACAACAAAGAAGGTAGAATTGAACAACAAACTTGAAGAAACAAAGTTGAAAGCTCAACGGTAATATTGTTCAATGTATTCAAATATTCAATATCCCGCACTCTGATTTGAGAAGATTTGAATTTGCTTTAAAGTCAAATAAAGCAACTCCATGAGCCACTTGTATTATTTTATTATATCTTCTTCTCCCAAGATAATGGTTTCATCGAAAAGTAGCACTACCATTCACCAAGGCGCATGTGACAAGGCTCCCACTAACAAAAGCTGAACATCATGGAAGACATTCTTGAAGAGCCAAATATTCAAATATTCAAATCTACAATTCTTCTCAACATGACTATATCTCAACATGACTATATTCCCCAATGACCATATTCTCAACTATATTCTCCACAAATTCAAAGCACTCCAACAAGTCATTAAGCTTCAACCAAGATAAAATGCGAGAGCTTTGAAGTTACAAAGAAACAGAGAAGAAGAGAGCAAAAACAGAGACACAAGATTACATCTTCAACATGCTTATACTCTTTTTTCATAACATTTACTCTCTGTTCTCAATGCTTACATAGCTTATCATTGAGAGTGAAATGATGTGTGTTGTACTTCAGTGTTTATTCATCTACTTCTGAGAGAGAAGAGTTATTGTACACATCCTACCATACTATCTGAGAGTTACTCAAGATTGGGTGATCTTGAGTGGGAAACACATTGTGTTGATTACGGCTTGTAAGGGGGAGTGAATCCTAGGAAGAGGATTACTTTGAGTACGAGTGTGTGATCAAGCAAGTGTATTGGTTACGATTTGTAAGGGGAGTGAATCCTAGTGAGAGGATTACTTCAAGTACAGAACGTGTAATCAATTGAAAGAAGATAGTCGATTGAAAATCTCAAGCGGAGCTTGGGGATTTGGACGTAGGTCAAGGATTGGGCCGAACCAAGTATAAATCGGTTTGCATATTCTCTTCCCTTATCTCTTATATTTCCAAAGCATATATATATCGAATGTCCATACATGTTTGAATGATTGACTATTGCTTTATCAATTATTATTGTCATTCAAACTATTTTCAATAAGTTGCGAAAAGAATTTCAAAGTTCCTAAACTTTTATCAAACACCCAATTCACCCCCCCTCTTGGGTGATAGCCAGGTATTTCAGATATGTGGTCTCAGCTTACTGCCAAGGAGGCGAGGCTAGACCTCTAAGCTTGAGTGTTTGCTAGGCAGCTGGTGCAAGGCTTGACCTATTTATTGTAGGCTTCATGAATGGGTCTACCTCTTATAACCAGTACACCCTGAGTACAATGCAAATGAAAACTAGAAAGTTGCCATAGGAACATGGAATGAGTATAGTTAATATCATATGTATCGGATGCGGAAGCTCCGATAGATTATAGCGGTGGGTTAATCGAATAGCTTTGTAGCTAGTACTTATCTTTGCAGCAATTACTTTAAGTATGTACAATATAGATGCTATAGCAATGAGTAGAGCAACTAGGGGCAATTATGCACTTAAGGAGGAGTCCAAGTTCAGCCTACTTTCTCACTGATATCTTCTTCGACTTCCTTTGTTTATTTTTGTTATTAGCGTAATCATCCAAAACCTTCCAACCAACTACATTTACTTTCTGATTGCAACTATCATAGCAATTGAGCGTCGCTCTTTGGTATCTCAGTCTCTGTGGGACGATACTCTACTTTCACTTTATTACTTGTTCAACTGGTTCACTTGCCATCAAGGAAATCGACCAACAAGTTTTTCGCGCCGTTGCCGGGGAATGTTGATACCCTCAGTGACGACGCCCCTTTTGCTTAATAGTTGTAATCTACGTAATAAAAAGCTCATATTTTTTTCTGTTTTATATTTTTAGGTACATTCTATAGTGCATGCGCAATTCGCCTTCAATCAACCTAGAGCCTTACGATCCTGATATAGAACGCACCTACAAGCAAAGGCGTAGGAAGCAGAAGCGAAGAAGTCAACTTTTTGACTCAGCAAGCATGGCGGATATGCCTGTCAACCCAGAGCAGAATCAACGAGAGCCGATACTGATGAACGGGGATAACCAGGCCCCTCCACCTCCAAACCCAGATGTAAACAAGGCCATAATGGAATTTGGAATTCCAGATCTAAACAAACTGAATTCGGCCATCACACCGCCAACATTATGTTGGTAAAATCGGTCCCTGCCTGACATTTAGGCGTGACCTCATAAGTAGGAAAAACAAAAAAAAATTGTCTTTCCTTAATTTGCAGCGGAAATTATAATCAATAACCGCAACTCTTTACGGTTATCATGACTTATAAACACTGAACACATTTGTGAGTTTTAATGGGCGCTGATGAGAATCCATAACTCTTATGGTCCTTGTGAGTTAAAACCCATATTTAAAATAAATACTCATGGGTTCCTATAATGTCATCATAAGAACCCATCACAAATGTACAATGTCTTCAAGATTCTCATGAGAACCCATAACTTTTATGGTATCATGAGTCATCTCAATACTATGGGTATTCCCAGAAATATTGATCATGTGATCCTGTAACATTTACAGGAGATCATGAGATATTCCAAGAAAGGATCTACTCATTAAAATACGTGAGGGGGTTTAGGATTACCTTAGATCACCGAAGACCTCAAAGTGTATAAAGTCCTCTAATGCTGATCCACACGGTTATCTCCCGATTGCTTTGAGAACTCCTTCTCTTTGATTCCTCTCTTTCCTTGGATGCTTGCTAGGCGACGCAAGGTTGAGGACTCAACATTCTTGGGATTTCTTTCTCTTTGGATGGCGCCTTTCTTTCTTTTCTTGGTTGCTTTGGCTAAGAATTCTATTCGGCCAATGCTCTAGGTTTTCAAAGAATGCCGTAGAAAAAAATATGACTCACGCGTAGAGTTATATTATTTCTTTGCGGCCAAAACCTAGATCCCTTATTTTTCTAACTAGAAAAATAATTATATAATTATATATTATTATTCCAATAGTTAAAATCCTAGATCCACCAAGTCGCCCGCAAAAGATGAGACTAATAAAATCTCAAATCTTTTTCCACGGCTTATCCCCTAGTTTCTTTTAGTTCTTGCTTAGAAAATTATGAGATTCAAAATCTTATAATTTACACGGTCAAAAACTTAATTTAGGGTTAAAAGAATTATGGCCCATTAATTGGTATTATTTAATTAATCAAGATTATGGATCTCATCCAAATCTTTAATTAATTCTTGAATTAATAATTCAAGATAATGGATCTTATCCATATCTTTAATTAATTCTTGAATTAATAATCCAAGATAATGGATCTTATATCCAAATCTTTAATTAATTCTTGAATTAATAATTCAAGATAATGGATCTTATCCATATCTTTATTGGAGGTATATTTATATTAGATAATCCTAAATTATATTTTATAATATACTCTTGAATTTAAAATTCAAAATGGCCTAAGACCGCGTTTGGTCTTCTAACATATTTAGGCTTATTAATGGAAAATTAATTTTCCACTAGATAACCATATATGGCACCATTTTAATAGATTGGGCTTGTAGTCCAACTCCAATCCAAATATACCCATTCTTTCGAGAAAGCTCAATAACAATTATTGACCCAAGATGGCTAATCTTAACCAATGAAGAATAACCTTTGTGTGTGACCCATTAGGCCAAATTAATCACTGACATAAATAACCTTGGACTAATCAAACTCCTTTAATGAGCTCAAGTTATTTAATCACCACATAAGACACTAGCAATGCTCTGTTACCCCATAATTAATTGAGTTGATCAAGTGATCTACCTTTTCTAATTTGGACACCGTGCCGGCTTCATCCCTCACTACGCCATTCACATTTAGTCGAGAGCAAAGATAGAGAGTATCATCTCTCTTGGTTGACTAAATATAGCTTTTTCACAGAACTAGGAATCTTCTTCTATTGACTCTAAGATGGAACATGACTCTTCATGATCACTTACTGTGCACAGATTTCCGAGTCAACTAGAAGTCATCCAAGCCCTACCGGTCCTGTGAATGACAAATCCCTTGTAGGAGACAGTGAGTCCTTTCGGCATGTACATCTACACTCATGCATTCGAGTCATACCCAAGAGTACACTATTCTCCCCATTCTCAGGCGGATAGAGTTGTACAATCAAAGTATGACATTAGGACACAGTGCTCGATGACATCCTCAAGTCTAGGACGATCCATACTACCAAATGTTAAGAGACTTTTATATCCAATGATACTTCCTACAAATCTTTGTGGAGTCTCTTGGTGGGTCTGTTCGGTGCTATTTGTTCTTCAACAAATCCACTCACGACATCAGCTAAGACATCATTATGCTTGTATTCCATGAGGTCCCTACCTTGCATCTCTATACAAGTAGACGATGTCGTACTAGTCTTATCGAAATCACCAATGCCCTTTCTTGGTGATTCAAGACTAGGAACAAGTTTCAGGCAATAGACATTTGGTGTTCTTGAGTCCTCATGATCATGATCCTATCATAGATCCTCAAGCAAACACCTATTCTATTCCTAGGGTTTTTATCTTTAAATGCATATTAACCTTAACATAAAGGCGAGACATAAATATGATAAAGATAAAATGTACTCAAATACATAAATCATAAAATACTAAATAGAAAAAGGTGTTCATTTGTCAGAGCAGATTGTCTCTAGGACACCTATTTACTAACACATTCAATACAGGACACTTTGCAATCAAAGGTGTCATGATTCAGATGCTGAATTTAGCCGGGCAATTTGGAGAACTTCCACCTGAAGATCCGCACCTGCACCTCAAGACCTTCATGGAGATCTGTGACTCATTCATCATCCCAGAAGTCACGACCAATACCATTCGAATCAAGCTGTTCCCTTTTTCTCTACGGGACAAGGCTCAAAAGTGGCTCAGCAATTTATCAGCTAACTCAGTCACCTTCTGGGAAGATCTTATGAAAAAGTTCCTGTTTAACTTTTTTCCACCAACAAGGAATGCACAATTAAGGAAAGATATAGCCAGCTTCAAGCAACAACTAGAAGAACTGGCCTATGAAGCTTGGGACCGATTCAAGAATCTGCTGAGCAGATGCCCTCAAAATGGACTGGAAGAATGGGCGCAGCTGGAAACCTTTTACAGTGGGCAAAATGGTAAAACACGTTCATTTGTGGACGCCTGCACAAACGGATCTATTCTCATGAAGCCATACAACAAAGCATGCGAACTACTGGAAAGGATAACATGACAAGGTTATCAGTGGGTTGACAACAGCAGGATCACACATAGAGAAGTCGCCAACATCAGCACGTCAGACGCACTAACTGCCCTTACAAACCAGGTGGCAGCTTTGACCAAGGCCATCGAAGATTTAATCAGGACCGTCGCACAAACCAATCTCCAAAACTCATTAACCCGAGACTACTGTCAGGAGAGCTTGGACCAAAAAGGGGACCTTGTTGACAATCTGAAGGACCACATAGCGAGAAATAACTTAGAAATTCTGAGCCAACAGCTCATCCTTCAAAAGTTAGGAAGTCAACTCGGACAAATACAGTGCTTACTGAGAAATGCCCAAATCCATTACTTCACAGTAAGACAGTTGCAATGCCACGACATAATGACTTGATGAATAATGCTACAGCATACTTTCCACCAGTGGAGACCAGCAAACACATACCAGAGTTACTGGGGAGTGGTACTATTGAGCCAACAGGACAGGACGTAACTACCAGACAAGCTCAACGCCCCCCACAAACCTCCAGTCCGCAATTTCAAGAGTTTGTAGAGCTAATACAACTACTCCACATGCACATGGCACCAATAGCAGCTGTGGGACAAATGCCTACTTATGTGAAGTTCCTTAAAGACACCTTATCCCAGAAGGAAGAACTAGTGGGACTTGAGATCAATTCGTTGACCCAGACATGTAGCAATTTCTGCCAACCAGAAAAATCACTTACACTGCAAGGAACAGGTCCTCCTGAGATTTCGTGCACAATAGACGATCAAATCACCATAAGAGCAATATGCGATCCAGGATCTCTAGTAAGTCTAATGCCACGACTGGTGTCTCAACGACTAACCACCGGAAAAAAAAATTGCTACGGCAAACTTACAGCTAACGGACAGAACCATGATCTACTCGATAGGTGAAATCCACAACATCCTGATACAAATCGGAAAAATGATGTTCCGAGTGGACTTCATTATATATGATCGAGACAATGGATACGAATTGCCAGTCATCCTGAGACGACCATTCTTGGCTCTAAGGCAGGCATTAATGGATGTACATGAAGGGGAACTTACACTAAAGATAAGTAACAAGGAAGTCAATTTCAACCTATGCAAGGCAATGCAACACCTGGACGATACAGAAACATGCTCTGCACTAGGTACAGTGGACAAGATTATACAAGAAGCCTTTCAAGAATATATGACAGGACAACCGGAGAGTTAGATCTAGTAGCAGTTGATGAGGATGTCAATCAGGCAGCAATACTAAGTGGAAAGGATCATAGCCACCTCAACTTGGTAAAAAGCACTATGTTCGAATCATTAAAAAGCGACCAACATCGGAAGCATCCGGTTAAACCATCCATAGATGTACCACCAACTTTGGATCTCAAGCCTCTGCCAGACAACTTAAAGTACGCATATCTAGGAGATAATCAAACTTTGCCGGTGATTATTTCCGCATATCTCACTAATGATCAGGAAACCCAACTTCTGGCGGTGATTACCAAATTCAAAAAAGCTTTCGGGTGGACAATAGATGACATAAAAGGGATCAGTCCATCCCTATGCATGCATAAAATACGCCTTGAAGAAGGATGCCGAAACTCGGTTGAACAGCAAAGAAGGTTAAACCCCATCATGAAGGAAGTAGTGCGGAAGGAAATTATCAAATGGTTGGATGCAGGAATTATCTACCCCATCTCTGACAGTGAATGGGTTAGTCCCATACAGTGCGTACCTAAGAAAGGAGGAATTACCGTGGTGGAAAATGACAAGAATGAACTGATCACCACACGCACGGTCACCGGATGGAGAATATGCATGGACTACCGGAGACTTAATAAGTCCACCCTCAAGGACCACTTCCCATTGCCATTTATTGATCAAATCTTTCGGGCCGGAGGCTAGGCGGCAAGGAGTACTACCGCTTCTTGGATGGTTATTCCGGATACAATCGATTGTCAGTAGCACCCTAAGACCAGCACAAAACCACCTTCACCTGCCCGTATGGTACCTTCACGTTCCGGTGAATGCCGTTCGGACTATGCAATGCGCCAGTCACATTTCAACGTTGCATGATGGCAATATTCTCCGACATGGTTGAAAAATCCATAGAAATTTTCATGGACGACTTTTTCAGTATTTGGAAAATCATACGATGACTTCCTACAAAACCTTGAGTTAGTTCTTCAACGCTGTGAAGAAACAAATCGGTGCTCAACTCGGGAAGAAATGTCATTTAATGGTGATAGAAGGAGTGAATGCTTGGGGCACAAAATCTCAAGCAAGGGATTGAAGTTGATCGTACAAAGATAGCCGTTATTGAGCGGTTACACCACCTACAACAACGGTAAAGGGAATCCGGAGCTTCGGGACATCTTTGGTTTTTACCGACGCTTCATTAAAGACTTCTCAAAAATTTCCAAGCCATTATGTGCACCGCTCGAACTCAACACTCCATTCAATTTCGACATGACTGCGGGGAAGCATTCCTAACTCTCAAGGAGAAGCTTACTTACGCCCCAATCATATTAGCTCCTGACTGGAACTTACCCTTTGAGCTCATGTGCGACGCTAGTGATTCAGCAGTTGGAGCAGTACTGGGTAAAAGACATGATAAGATGTTCCACTCCATCCACTATGCAAGTAAAACTATGTCCAATGCCCAGATGAATTACACCACTACGGAAAAAGAGCTATTGGCAGTGGTTTTCGCATTTGAAAAATTTCGATCCTACTTGGTAGGTACTAAGGTGATAGTCTTCACGGACCAATCTGCCATCAAATATCTATTAGCGAAAAAGGATGCTAAACCAAGACTGATCCAATGGGTATTGCTACTTCAAGAATTACACATAGAAATTCGCGATAAGAAGGGGACAGAAAACCAAGTAGCAGACCATCTTTCACGGCTAGAAGCACCCCCCTCAGATAAGCCGAGCATCCCAATTCAGGAATTCTTCCCAGATGAGCAACTTTACGCCATTGAATGCGTCCACACACCATGGTATGCAGACATCGCGAACTTTTTAGTCACGAGGGAAGTCCCTATAAATTAAACGTACCACCAAAAGAAAAAGTTCATGTATGACAGCAGGAAGTTTTTCTGGGACGAGCCATACCTGTTCAAACAATGCCCTGACCAGATGCTTCAACGTTGCATACCGGAAGATGAGTCAGAAGATATCTTGAGACACTGCCATTCCTCCCCTTATGGGGGCATTATGGAGGTGTTCGTACGGCCGCTAAGGTGCTTCAGTATGGATTCTATTGGCCTACCCTCTTCAAGGACGCCCATCAATTTGTGACCAAATGTGACAAATGCCAAAGGACTGGGAACATATCTCGAAGGCATGAAATGCCTCTAACACCTATTTTAGAAGTTGAATTATTTGACGTATGGGGCATCGATTTCATGGTCCCTTTCCCTCCGTCGAAGGGCAACCATTACATATTAGTTGCCGTTGACTACATTTCTAAATGGGTCGAAGCAGTCGCTCTGCCAACAAATGACTGAAGCATTGTTAATAGGTTCTTGAAGAAACAAATATTCACAAAATTTGGTACTCCTCGAGCCATAATCAATGATGGAGGGTCTCATTTCTGCAGTCGCCAGATTTCGGCCCTACTTGCTAAATATGGAGTTAGTCATCGAATCGCTGACTTACCACCCTCAATCAAATGGGCAAGCAGAGGTCTCAAACAGGGAGGTGAAACGTATTTTGGAAAAGGTCGTTCATCCTAATCGCAAAGATTGGGCTGATAAGCTCACCGATTCCTTATGGGCATACCGCACCGCATATAAAATACCATTAGGGGTCTCACCCTATCAACTGGTATTCGGGAAAGCCTGTCATCTCCCAGTGGAATTGGAGCATAAGGCCTATTGGGCAATAGCACAGCTGAATATGGACTCCACCACCGCAGGCGACAAACGACTGTTACAAATGCATGAACTGGAAGAATTTTCTCGCAAGCATATGAGAATGCAAAACTTTACAAGGAAAAGGTAAAACGATGGCATGAAAAGCGACTGATCCCGCGTACTTTTGAAGTCAGCCAAAAGGTACTCCTGTACAACTCTCATCTAAAATTATTCCCAGGAAAGTTTAAATCCAGGTGGGCCGGCCCCTTTGTTATCGATGCCCTGACATCACACGACGCAGTTTAGCTCCGAAATCCAACAACCGGGAACATCTTCAGGGTCAACGGTCAAAGAATTAAACACTACTGGTCAGATCTAGTCTTGAGAGACAAGACGGCTATTGACCTCAGATACCCGTGAGTAACAAGCACTATGTCTGGCTGAAGACTTTAAAGCAAGCGCTATTGGGAGGCAGCCCAAATTTGTGAGTCATTCACACCACAGCAGAACGAAGCAGTGTAGCCATTCTATGGCGTACTGCAAGGCATAATAGCAACACGGGAAGAGCCCACTAGACGCTAGTCAGGTACACCTTTCTTCTCACCAAACGAACATCGCATGCATGCATATATTTTTGGGCGACTCCAGGCCACCCCTGTGGGCTCAAGGAGGGCCTTCTAAGTTCAACTCATGGTCCAACAAATCCTAACGGTTCATATTCCAAAGTGCACCTTCACACTATCTAAGTCTCTTCATCCTCTACTCCCGCGTCTTTTCATAGTTCCATCGACCTTCTCTCATTCCCCACACAAAAACCCACCAAGGTCCGAGTCAAGTGTGCCGCACGACATGGCCAGCTGCTTTCACCGGCCTACGTCAGTCAATCACGTGGCCGCATTCCTCCACAAGTGCCGCCACCCATTGTCATCAATGTGTCCTCATCCTCCACTTCCTCTACGGAACCCTCCTCGGTGTCAGGCACAACAGACTCTTCTGACCGCTCTTACATACTCACCCACGCCCCTCTCTACTGGCGCTCGGGAAAAGATGAGATGTAATATTTTGAATTTTGGACCCTGAGCATTGAGAATAACCCGAAAGTAGGCAGACGACTAAGCCTAGTTTAGGAAGAGTCGCAAGGATGATAAGAGATAGGAAGTCTCTCAAGGACTAAGTAACTTGGCTATGCAGGTCAATGGACCTGGTACGTTTAAGCCGTGGGATTAAATGCCAAAGGAAAAGGGGCACAGAAGACCCATACAGTGTTAACCAGTTGGTAAAAATGTCATTTAGCTTTGTCCTAAGGTATGGGACAATTAGCTAAGCAAAGTTGTGCTAAGATAAGTGTGCACATGACATTCCCTGGTCAGGTAAGGATTTCCTGCGTTTTTGAAATAAATAAAAATGAAAATTTAACTGTAATAATTACCTGAGGACACGTGTCACCACAGGATTAAAAGAGAAAAAGTAAGTAATGATTACAGGGGTAGAAAAGTCAAATCCTTAGCCCTTAAGTAATCAATTTCGTCCACCCTAGGTGAGAGAAGGAAAATTAGATGATTTTACCCATACACTAGCCCAAACACAAAATACGGGTCCCACAGGATGTTAACCGATAGCAAAGGGATCGATAGGGACCAGTTAGGGGCTTCTTTTGGACTGAATGGGACAAGTGTGGGGCCACTCAGGGAAGGTGAAGGAAAGCACAAAGGGAAGTACCTTGTTGACCAGCGGGACCCACGTGGACCGGTAAGAGGAGATCATACCCGATAAAGTGGAAAGTCAGAGGAAGAAGTTGGAGGGCAGATTTGGTGGACCCAAATAGGTGCCACCTAGCCCCCATAATGACTAAAAAACGTGGCTTGAAGAAGAAGAAAGAGAAAAGCAGTGTGAAAGTCAAAGTGTGGGACCCACGTGCTGGAAAAAGAGGAATAAATCAGATAAATTGGGAAAAATAAGATAAAATCATAAAATCTGATTGGAAGGGTCCAGAAGGAGTCACATGGCCCTAGGAAGAGTCTAGAAAACTTGGGGGAAAAGAAAAGAATAATAAAGAAGTTCCGGGCCAAAACTAGTAATTTTGTAAATTTCGGGCCAAAGTAGGTAATTTTCCCCAATTGAAAGAGAAAAATCTGCCAAACTTGGATGATAATGCGCCACTTGTCCCTTCTCTGGAATTTCTTTGGAAATAAGTCAAGAAACCTGATCCAACTCATTAATTACTGGACAGGATTTTACACCAGTTAATTCAGGCTACTTGGATTCTTTTAATTATTAAAGGACATGAACTTTCTCTCTCCTACGCTTAAGAGAGCACAAAATTTTTCAGAGGATACGGAGAGAGATCTGCTAGTTTCCATATCCAAAGCAAGTCCTAAGCTCCAAGGATCATCAACCAAACTTCCAATTCAAGTAAACACCGAAAACCCGCACCTTTGGAACTCAAACTTGTGATTTTCGTCCAACTGGTTGGGGCATGGTGTTGAGGTCTGATTTTAGAGTTTTTAATGGTCTAAAAGTGTTTAAAACATGATTTTTTATGGGGTGAACCTATGGATTAAGTTTCCAAACTCGAAAACATCGAAAAACCCCTAAGAACAAGGTTGTTGTTGATTCTGGAATTTCAACTCGACCTTAAAAATAGTAAATAAAATTTTTTTCAACTCAACCTTAAAAATAGTAAATGAACTTGGTTTACTCTTATATTTTTCTTTTGGGAAAATTATACATCCATGTGATGTTTTTGGATCCAAATTGGGCCAAATTCACTGGATTTTCTGGAAATTCTGTGATGGGATCGGTTTTAACTAAAAATAAGGTGTTTTGGTGTTATATAGGACAAGGGTATATCTGGAAAATCGATCGGGCACATTAGAATACTAGAGACAGTATATTCCCCACCAGGTAGTAACCTCTTTACTTCGGCACTTTTATGTGTTTGATGTATGTATTTGCTTGCCATATGTGTGTTTTGTATTATTTTGCCAAATATGCATACAGTACATGTTTGTGGTTGTGTCCCTAGCACTGAGGGTACCTGCCGGGGTCTGCCTACGTGGCGACTCTACGGAGACAGGCTTGTGATTCCGGTAATTTTGGGGCCTGTCTTGGTAAAGCGGCCCGACGGTGCGAAGACGTGTTGTGGTGTATGTGTCTGTTTGCATATTGTGGTATATTTGGCTTATTGATTCTATTACACACTCACCTGGTTGCATGCATACACACTTCACATATAGTGCATGAGTACTGATGGTTACTCTGGGGGCCGATGTCGGACTCCAAAAGCTTGTGAAGATGTAGGGAAACGTGCCTGATCTAGAAAGACCTTTTTGGAAAGGAAAGGCGTACCGGTGCACTGAAGAATAGGGAATGCCCTATCATTTTGTACTTTACCTTTTTGGATGACTGTATTATTATTATTATTATTCTTATTTTGGATAACTTTACCCTTAACCCTTCGGGGACTTTTACTTTCCATTTATTTTACTTTTACCAAGCTCTGTTGCGCTAACTCTGATGCATGTTAAGTGGATAATATAATGAAGGAAAGGTAATCATTAAAAGGAATCCCTTTAACTCGCCACCCGAAAGGGTGAGGCGGTAGGGGTGTAACATTTTTGTATCGGAGCCCGGTTTGGACGGTACTGGTACAAGTTGTTAGTTCTCAATGTATTTTGATGATTAATAACAATTGTAAACATGAGAGAATGTTTTTGATAAAGATTTGTAAAGCTTGATTGATTTCAATTCAAAAAACATTCTCGATTGCCAAACTCGAGCTTGGCTACCCAAACTTGAGCTCGCCACTTACGAAAGGAAACCAAGCTATTTTACATTTTCCAAACTTGAGCTTGGTCCATAAAGTTGAGCTTGAAGGTTTTCAAGTTCACTCATATTTCGAGTAAGCTCGAGCTTACACTGGAAGCTCGAGTTTAGGAAGAGTTGAGGATTTTATCAAGTTACTCAAATCTCAAACTCAAGCTTATTATTTTCAAACTCAAGCTTGCCTCTTCCGAAGTCTTTTCTCTAGAGTTTACAAAAGTGTAAACTCGAGCATGCAATGGCAAACTCGAGCTTACCTCAAGCAGAAAGCTTTTCAAGTTTTCTTCAAAGTGTAAACTCAGGGTTGGAGTTACAAACTCAAGCTTAGGTCTGACAGAAACTTTTCAAAGGTTTTAATATTCTTAGCAAACTCAAGTTTACATCTTTATGCTCAAGCTTGCACTTTGGGAATCAAAATTATTTTTGACATGAATAGTGTCAAACTCGAGCTTGCTCACTAATAGACTCGAGCTTGCCATTTTCCATTTTGGCTATCAAAATGATTTCAAACTTGTTTCCCAACAAAAGCCCAAACTCGAGCCTACTCACTTATAAGCTCGAGCTTGAGACTTCCAGAAGCAAAACCCAAGTTTTAAATGAAGACCAAACTCAAGCTTGTTATAGTAAACTCGAGCTTGGAGCTTCTGCACAGATGAACACATCTAAGTATACTTTGCTCAGTTTGATTTCTACTTAAGCTTGATTCTGCGAAATGGTTGCTTATGATTTAAATGATTCATATCAATATTTCTAACCATATTTAACTAGTTTGCTTATCAGATTTCAGAAGACCTAAGATTTGTTTTAGGAAACATTAAAGCATTCAAGAAGAAAGATGATCAATCAATGCTTAATTACAGATAAGCTATTAATGATCAAGATTTCCGTCAATCTGTGTCAACGCCTTAATATCAATTGGAGATATCCCATTCTGCCGAGATTGGTACAATCAATTGAAAGCTCTCAACGGACAAATTCAAATATTCAATTCGAAATACTCCCAACATGACTATATTCATCGACATGAACTCAACGGCTAGTATTTTCGAATTGATTCAAGTCTGAACGGATCTTTAACGGTCACAAGCTTCAATCCAGTATAAATACATGAAGGTTTGAATTCTACAGGTAGAGAAGACATACACAGAAAAATGCATACAAGCATATCAGTCTTTTACTGCTTAATTCGCATCCTGTATCTTTGATACATTGTACTTCAGTAATCATCTTTATTCACTCTTAGAGAGAGTTTATTTCTGTAATTCATTCATTGTAAGAATCTCAAAGTTGTGAGACTTTGAGGTTGGGCTTTCATATTACAACTTGTAAGGGGGAGTGTATCCTAGAGAGAGGATAACTTTTGAGTATAGAGTGTGTATCTGAGTTGAGTGATAGTAGAAAAACCCAGAGAGTCTGGGGATTGGACATAGGTCAAGAGTTGAGACCGAACCAGTATAAATCTTCTGTGTCAAGCTCTTCTTCCCTATCTCCATTTAGCTTCTGTTGTGTGAGTGTTTTAAAAAGAATTTTTAAAATCCCAAATTCACCTCCCTCTTGGTGATTTCCTTCACTTTCATTTGGTATCAGAGCCAGGTTATCTGTTAGTTCTCAATGTGTTTTGATGATTAATAACAATTGTAAACATGAGAGAATGTTTTTGATAAATATTTGTAAAGCTTGATTGATTTCAATTCAAAAAACATTATGTCAGTTTCAAACTCAATCTTGGCTACTCAAACTCAAGCTTGACCTTTACAGAAAGGAAACCAAGCTATTTTGCATTTTCTAAACTTGAGCTTGTTCCTCAAACTTGAGCTTATCAATTTCTATGTAAAGTTTGTCTTTTTACATAGAGTTTACAAAACAGGTAAACTCAAGTTTGGCCTCTCAAACTCGAGCTTGTATCAGACATAAAGTTTTCATGTTTTTCCTTCAAAGAGTAAACTCAAGCTTGGTGATGTAAACTCAAGCTTGGGTCTGACAGAAGCTATTCAAGTTTTCAAATATTTTTACCAAACTCGAGCTTGCCTTTGCAAACTCAAGTTTGGGTCAAATAGAGAGCATTGTCATATTTTGAGCTTAGCAAACTCAAGTTTACACCTCTAAGCTCAAGCTTGCACTTTGGGAAACAAAATTATATTTGACATGAATAGTGTCAAACTCGAGCCTGCTCACTAATAGACTCGAGCTTGCCATTTTCCATTTTGGCTCTCAAAATGGTTTCAAACTTGTTTCCCGACAAAAGCCCAAACTCGAGCCTACTCACTTATAAGCTCGAGCTTGAGACTTCCGAAGTAAAACTCAAAGTTTAAATGAAGACCAAACTCGAGCTTGGTATAGAACTTGGAAAGAACAGATGAACGCATCCGAGTATATTTTGTTTATTTTGATTTATGCTTTAGCTTGATTCGCGAAATGGTTGCTTATAATTTAAATGATTCATATCAATATTTCTAACCAGATTTAACCAGTTTGCCTATGAGATTTCAGAAGACCTAAGATCTGATTTAGGAAACATTTGAGCATTCAAAGAGGAAAGATGATCAATCAATGCTTAAAGCTATTATTCTTCCAGATTTCCGTTGATCTGAGTTAACGGTTTAATATTAATTGGGGATATCCCCTTATGCCGAAATTGGTGCAATAAATTGAAAGCTACAACGGACAAATTCAGAGAATCAAAGCTGCAATGTCCTAAACAGCTATATTCAGTAGACCATGGACTCAATAACTATATTTTTTAATAGGCCCAAGTCTGAACGCATCTTCAACGGTCACAAACTTCAAACCAGTATAAATACATGAAGATTTGAAGTCTCGCAAACGAAAAGACACACACGTAAAACGCATACAAAGTTCGAGTCTTTTTTCGCTTATATTTCTCATTTGTATCTTTGATACATTGTGGTTTAGTGCTTATCTTTATTCACTCTTTGAGAGAGTTCATTTACGTAAATCATTCTTTGTAAGAATCTCAAAGTTGTGGGACTTTGAGGTTGGGTTATCGATTACAACTTGTAAGGGGGAGTGTATCCTAGAGAGAGGAAAACTTTCGAGTACAGAGTGTGTATCTGATTTGAGTGATAGTAGAAAAACCCAGAGAGTCTGGGGACTGGAAGTAGGTCAAGAGTTGAGACCAAACCAGTATAAATCTTCTGTGTCAAGCTCTTCTTCCCTATCTCCATTTAGCTTCTGTTGTGTGAGTGTTTTAAAAAGAATTTTTAAAATCCCCAATTCACCCCCCTCTTGGTGATTTCCTTCACTTTCATTATCTACTTGAAGAATTAACATCCTAGATCAAAGATCCAAAGGAAGGAATTCTTCCCGATGGAGCCTCATTCAACAGACCTCCAGGTTTCAATGGAGAACATTACTCTTTCTGGAAGGCTAAATTCAGAGTCTACGTAATGGCAACCGAGTATGGCCTATGGAAGATGTTCGAGAAAGGAGACTATGTTCCGGCCTCAACTAAAGATGGTGTCGGTACTCTAAACCGGAAGAAGCGTATGATGAGAATGACGAAAGCAAGTCACTCTCAACATGAAGGCAATCCACATGTTACAAAGTGCTCTAAGCCAAAAGGAGTATTTTCGAATTTGCACTTTGACATCCGCAAAGTTATGTGGGAAGCTCTTGAGATAGCCCATGAAGGGATATTTGGAATCAAGGAGAATCAAGTAAACACTCTCATGACTGAATATGATTTATTTCCTATGAAGTCCGGAGAATCCATTGGTGAATTCCAGCTTAGATTCACTCATCCGATCAACCAACTTCTGTTTTGGGCAAAGTTTATGATCAATCTGTCCAAGTGAGGAAAATACTAAATATCCTCAGCAAGGAATGGGAAGCCAAGGTCACTGCAATCGAAGAAGCTCGTGGTGAATCAATGGCTTCAGTAGCAACATTATTTGGCAACTTATCTGAATATGAAGGTAAGATCAAGTTCAGAAAAGGACTTGATGAGATTGATGGCAAGAACAAAGGAATTGCCCTCAAAACTATCAAAGAGACAAAATCAGATGATGAGGAAGATGAAGATGCTGAGCTAGGCATGATGGTCCGAAGATTTAAGAAATTTTACAAGAAGGACCAAGCTTTCAGAAAGTTTCACAAGAATAGTTCTAGCACAGAAACAAAGAAACCTATCATATGCTATGAATGTGAAAATCCTGGCCACATCAAGTCTGAATGTCCACAGCTGAAGAACAAAG
This sequence comes from Acacia melanoxylon, assembly GCA_019022615.1. Taxonomy (NCBI): domain Eukaryota; kingdom Viridiplantae; phylum Streptophyta; class Magnoliopsida; order Fabales; family Fabaceae; genus Acacia; species Acacia melanoxylon. The sequence continues at coordinate 7,065,862 of JAFJYJ010000027.1, forward strand.
AAAAGAAATTCAGTAAGTTCAATAGAAGAGCTTATGTTTCAGCTATATGGGGCGACAGCTCATCCGATGAAGATGAAGCTGAAGAAGAAGATAGAGCTAACATCTATCTTGTAGCTCAAGAAGATTCGAGAAAATAAAGAGGTAAATAACTCGACTCATCTTATGATGAACTATCTTGAGAATATGATTCTCTTTTTATTGAATTTCGAAAAATTGCAAAAGAGCTTTTATCTTCAAAGAAGAAAATTAATTTTTGGAAGAACAAGCTCAAACTTGGTTCAACTTTTGTTCTCTCTGTGAAAACATTTCGAAAAGAATTGTGAAAACATTTCAGAAAATGTTTGTGACAATTGCTTTGTACTTTAGAGAAAAGAAATTTATATCTTACAAAAACTCTTGAGAAATTCACTAGAGGTAGTGAAATGCTCAATGTTATTTTAAAACAAACAAAGGATCACAAGTGACAAGTCAGGAATTGGCTATAGACCTGAATCTGATAAATGAAAAGGCAAAAAGAAGGTTGGACCGAAATCCTATTTGAACTATTTTCAAAAAGCAGTCCACTCCTCTAATCCTTTTGCTCATTGCAACTACGCAATCTTAAAGGTCATGCAACTTCATCATGTTTTCATAAGAAAGATAGAAGAAATAAACCTATTGGTAATTATCAATGGGTACCAAAGGGAACTTATGTTTTCCCTAAGGTTCAAACTAACCTGGAAGGACCCAAGTACAAAAGGGTACCAAAATGTCCATCTATTGCTTCATGTGTGCAGATTGCTTCCAAAAAGAAATGACATAAAGATACAAATAAGATTAAGAGAAGAATTTCCTACAATCCGAAAAGGAGATCCTTTCAAAGATCAAGCGAAGACTCGTGGAGTCTACACCCCTTGAGAAAACTTTGCGACACCTATGAAACGGTGGGTAAGCAAAGTCGATCCTCGAAGTACCTAAGGATCAAGGAAAGCTTCTCAAGAGAGTAACTATATAGTGAAATATTTCAACTCTTGAGGAAGCTGAAGAAGCAATGCTTGATGTTGATGATGAATGTCGAAGAAGGAGACATCTACATCAATCCATCTCAACCAAGCATGTTATTACAAGGACAAGAAGAATTATGGTGATATTTAACCTTACCCTATCTTTGTGTTTACATGAAATTCATAATACTTGTCCATTATTGCATTTCGTTAGCAATCAATCAGTTATGGCTTTCAAAACATTTTTCAGATTGCTAAATGGACCATAAATGATTTTATGCATAACCTTCAGAGTTTATGAAGTTTGGATTCCTATTCATTTTGTTTTGTGAAGATGCAGACAAAAATGTTTGAAAAATATTCATACTTGGATTGCATTTAAATGATGTTTCAAAACTGGAAGTTAATATTATATACTGAATGTTGGATATGCTTCAAAATTTTCCAATTGAGTTTTCAGTTGAGTTTTCTTTATCTTTCACATATTGATCTTTGGAATTAAATGTTTTTACTTGAACTCTTTAGTTTCATTCTCTAACTAGTTGGACCTCATTGTCTAACAAGTTAATCATATATGATTTTCATGCATTATCTCAAGAAAAGATTTCAATTTGTGAATCTGTTATGCTTTAAGCATACATTCTTAGTTGGCTAAGTTATTCCAATAATTATGAATGTTCATTAATGCATTAAATGTTAGTGCATTAACCATTATATGGAATGACTTACTAGGATATTTTTATGGAACTCTAGTCATTTGGACTAATGAAGTTGTGCTTCATCATCCATGAATCCTAGTACTCATTGTGTTACTCAAATACATCAGCATTAGTCTTCATCCATATCTTGAGTAACAATATATGTATGTTCATATTATTGCCTTGATTATTCATATATTTCTAGATTCATTTCTAGAGGCAAGTTTATCTCTCAGTCAATAGCAAAGTCATAGAAAAATGATCTTCTTTATATCATCTACTCGCTTACTTGTATATTCAGTGTTATTACTGATTGTGATATACTCCTTGCTCAAAAAAAAAATACTTACCAAGGAGCAATTCAGTTTTAAAAGAAGAGAATTGTGAATGGTAAATCCCAATGCGGTGTAAGTAATCCCTATTTAATGTTAGTTATGTGTTTGATGATTACCTTTTACTAACTTAAGTATCGGAGTATCTATATGTGTTTTATGCAGGGCATTTATGATGATATACAACTCTGACATTTTGCTGAAGTTTGCTGTCAAGAGAAGCAAACTCGAGCTTATAAGTATAAGCTCGAGCTTACGGAGTCGAGTGAAAATGAGACTTTGGTGAAAGCCAAACTCGAGCCTATAAGTGAACAAACTCGAGTTCACGGGTTTTGAAGAAAAACCAAGTTCAGAGGATTTTGCAAACTCGAGACTATAAGTGACTGAACTCGAGCTTGCAAAGGAATTTCAAGAGTTCACACATACACTCTTGAAGTCCAGGTTAGTACAAGTTTATACAAACTCGAGCTTATCTTCATACACTCGAGCTTGTCGCGCCTTTGATATATGTAAAACCTGATTGTTCCTCTTCACTCTACTCTACCCTCGAACTTGCCCTTACTCTCTCTCAAAAACCTCTCATCTTCCTCGACAAAACCCAGCGAAAATGGCCCGTAACGCTCCGCAGCACGCAAATGTCTCGATTCGAAACCCAATCTACTCAAACTCCTAACCCTGAACGCCCTAGACGATCAAAGATGATCCCAAAATGCTACAATGTTGGGATTGACACCCACATTCCTGGAGTTACAACAACTCAATCGACCCTTACTTCAAGACCAAAAGGAATTGAGATTGGCAACAAACCATAAGCTCCAAAAAAGCGAGCTACCCCAGAAGAAGCATCCAGTAAAGGGAAAAATAAAATTCCAGAGGTGACTGCAACTTACAAGTCAAAATGAACTATGAAGAGTGCCTCTAGGACTGGTCAAGCAAGCACACAAGTTCCCTCTACTTCTCAACAACAAGAGGAACCTACTCCTCAGGTATCCAAGGAAACTCCTGCTTTGTATGAGATTTATAATCATACCTCCGTACCACAAGGATTTTCCAGAGACTCTATTCGATTGGAAGGAGACAATGCTGTTAAATTTAAAGAACAATTTGGCCCAAAAATCTTCTGTCCAATTGTTTCTGTTAATTTAGCCCAGCTTAAGAATGAATGCAATTTAGATCTCTTTCCATGGCTCAAGCATTTTGAAAATCTGATTTCCATTAGAGCCTCTTACAGACCCACTCTTGTCAAGATATTCTATTATGGGATGGCTTACAATAATCTACTGGAAAGTGATGACAATTTGATTGAGGAAAGGGTCACTACATCTATTAGAGGCAAACAGATCACCATTTCCCCTTCTTATTTGAGCTCCATTCTGCAAATCTCCAATCCCCACCAGTAGCATCATTGAACTACTCTGATAGGGAAATTCATAAACTCTTAAGACCCACTGAACCTATTCCAGAGGGATTAGAAATTCTTAATTTTTCTCCTGGTTCAATGTCTCCTACATTCAGAGCCATCTTGTACATTTACACTAGAAACCTCATGCAAAAAGGAGGAAGCTTCATCCATTTCACAAAGAAGGATTATCCTATCTTTGCTTCTGTTATTGCCAAGGCACCTCACAATGTTGGGTATTGGATCTTTCAAGAAATGGTTAAATTTCGTTATGCATCCAGAAAGACCTCCCAAATTCCTTTTGCAAGCCTCATATCTGTGATCATCTTCCATGAGAAAATTTGGTACCTTCATGCCCATGAGAAACCAGAAAAACCTCAGATTTTTGGCAGACACATATTAAACCTCATGAGAATCAATGTGGATGAAGGTTCTAGCCAATCAAGGGCTCCACCTCAATCAAGGCCATCTAGATCAAGACCTACTCAGTCCAGAGTTCAAGAAGCTCAGAATGCACCGCCTCCTTCCTTCTCAAAGATATGCCTTCTGATTTGGATGCAAGAATCAAGGAAATTGTTGATAAGGCTGTTTCTGATCTCACTGATAGAGTAGAGGCAGAAGTTGGAAGATTGATAGCTGAAGTGACCCAAGGGCACAATAATCTGGTGGATACTCAGGAAGGTTTCAACATCGGCCAGGAAAAACTGAAAGAAGGCCAGAAAGAATTGAAAGAAGAGGTTGAGAACCTTAGTGGACATATTGGAGACCACTCAACAAGTATTTCTACTCTTTTGGTGACTATGGTGAGTCTCAGCGACAAGATGGACAAAATCCTGAAAAATCAAGCCAAATTCACTCCTGGTTCAAGTGCTGCATATGGTTCTGGTCTTGGTCCCTCAGTTGTTCCTACCCCAGACATACCCAAACCAGATCCTGAACCCTCCACAGAACCACAAACCTCCCCATCCTTCACCTTTGCTCCACCACCTCAAACCACTCATCCAGATACTTAACACACCTCTCACACCTCCCCTGCCATCATAGACTCTCCTCCAGCTACACCCTTGTTTGTTGATGACAAAAGGGGAGAAGAGTGAAGAAAAACACTCAAGTAGTGTTAGATTGATCATTTGTAGTTTTATCTTTTCTATTGTATATTTGCTTTTGAAACTATACTACCATGATCATATCTGTTTGATTATTCAATTCTGCATTACAAATTCAGCTGCTAAACTCTGATTGCATCTCTCTTTGTGGCCATGATTTGTATAGAGTCCACCACGGGATATTGTGTGTTTGTTGGTGGAAATTTAGTATCATGGAGGAGTAAGAAGCAAGCAACGGTTTCTAAGTCAAGTGCAGAAGCTGAGTATAGAGCCATGTCTCTGTCAGTGCGGGAAATTGTGTGGATCCATCAGTTAATAAAGAAAGTTGGTCTTGCCACGTCATTACCTGCGAAATGGTGGTGTGATAATAAATGTAATACCCTAAAATTCCTATTTATCATAAATACTTTATTTTGATAAACAATACATATTAATTACAAAGGTGAATATTTGTCTCAAGAAATTATAATCTATTGATTATATTTTCATCCAAATTCCACTTTGGAATTAATTAACGAATGGTTAATTATGAGACATTATTTTGGAGCTATTTAATATGATATAAATAGCACATAAAAAGGTAATTAATTTATAACCAAAAGGAGGAATGTAATATCCCAAATTTTTGGATTTGGAAACAAGAAATGTTTTATGGGAATTTATTATGAAAATTTGGCCTAAATAGTTTTAAAGCTATTTTCGGATTTTGAGGCCTATTTTCCAAATAATTCAAAGAAAAATAGTTAGAGGATACTTTTTGGTCTAGAAATTTTAGAACCAATATTTTATGGCCTAGAGAGTTAATTATGGAAGAAAATTCTTATATGGAATTAAGGATTTTATTTTCCAATACTTATTTAATATTTGCAAATAAATATTAAATGGTAGTTTTTGGTGGACTGAATAGGTAAGTGGAATGGTAGTTTTTGGTGGATGGAATAGGTAATTAGAATGGTAGTTTTTGGTAGATGGAAGAAGAGTGTTTGGTTTATAAGGAATGTTTGGTTAAGGAAGAAATATGGTTGGAATAGCCTTGAATTTCTTCTATAAATAGAAGGCTCTCCTCTTCATATTCTTCACACCAAATCAGCCCCAAGAGGTGATTTCTAAAGAGTAGAGAGGAGTGAGAGCTAGAGGGAAGCAAGAAGGAGGAAGTTCTTCAAGGGTAAGTTTTCTAGTTCTTGAGTTTTAAGTTTTAAGTTCTTATGAGTTTTAGTAGAAATGTTAGTTTGATCTTTAATTTTCAAATATAGTTTTGTTATCATGTTTTTATGGTTAGAAATGGTTTTATTTCTAAAAATTGATGGAGAAAGTGATATAGCAAAATTTTTGGAAGATTATGATCAAAGTAGCGAAGCTACGCGAAATTTTATCGGTTAGCAATTTCTGAAGTCGGGGTAACAATGCCAGTATTTTATATTGAATATGAGGTTCTAAAATTCTGATCAAATTCATGGTTAAAGTAGACATATAGGGATTTTCAAATATACCTAGAATGAATTAGTTCGAGTTCTGTGCTAAAAGATAAAAATGTCCAAAGTTGGGCTACGTTTTCTGGAAATTTTCTGGGCAGAAGATGAACACGTGAAAACTGGGAACTATTCTTAAACTCTGGGCAAGAACTAGTATTTTTCCACAAAATTAGACATCCTAAGGATTCCGGGGAATTTTACGGATCCTCGTTTTGAGGTTTCTAGAATTACTTATGAATTTTCAAAGTTAGAAATCTGGCCATAATCTTTGAAAGTAGCGTTTTTATTAAATAAAATGTAATGGCAAAATGGTAATAGCAAATCCACCAAGGGTAGAAAGGTAAATTAAAACTTTTGGATATTATTCTAAGCAATATGGTAATATGTTAGGATATCCGAGGATTCCGGAGTCAGATTTGAAGGACGGGCATATTATTATTCATAGTGCCGTATTTATGAATAAGTCATTAGTATACATGAATAGTAAATTACTATTCATATGGAAGGAAGGTACGTTCGCGTACGATAACTTTAACTACGATATGTCTTGTATGCTTATATGTGATAGATGATTTCATAGAGTCATGGACAAGACTTGGTCTTGGGGTCATGCACCGTGGTTAAGACTCGTCTTGAATCACTTTGTTTATATACATTCAACTTGATACGGGTTATAGTCTTGATAATGCCGTGAGATTGTTTTCCTAGCGCTGAGGACATGAGTGTACATCGTGGCACAGGTGGTGCAGACTATACAACTATACATAGATTTGTATAGATAACTTTACATGTCTTTGTGTGCTATGTCTTGTTGTTGTGTTGACATTACATCTCGCTTTGTGTGCTATGTATTGGTTAATGCTTTGAAATGTAATGAATATCTGTCATACATATCTTGTTATACTTTTTATATGAGGTTAAGCGTTACCTAAGATTCAATTTGTTTTGAATCTTAGACTTGACTAGAGGTTCGAGGTAAAGGAACCAGGATCGAGAGAAGGTACCAAGGGATGGAGCCGTAGATAAACACCGAGTAAATGGAGCCGTGAGAAGGTACCGGTCAAAGGAAATGTGGCAAGAAAGTCAACGGAACCTACCGTATTGCATGAATCTAATAAGGTTACTTCATATCATTTGGTGCTTAAACTAGAAGGGTCGTCTATGTGGTTCGGTCAATCGGTCACCCTAGCACGGTGAGAATTCCACTAGACCTACCCGGCTGGCCAAATGAGATGATTTAAGCGAGTTAGGTTCTATGCCCCAAGTCTACTCAAGGCTTGGTTGAAGAGGGTATAGTTACATGTAAGAATTGTAATTATAAAGTTTTGTATTACTGTATCACATGAACAATCCTTCGGGAAATTTATAATATATCAGTATACGTCAGGCATCAGCATATGTCTGAGTATTTTTATATCAATTACTCAATTGTTCAAATTTTTAGTACATGCTCTCCGTTTCCGCAAAACGCTAAGTTGTAGCACCTCAAAACTCTGATAAATTTTTATAAAACCACGTGTCACCGCACGATTTATGCTACGGAATTTGGGGTGTTACAATAAAGCGTTAACTCACACATAGCCTCCAACTCGTGTTTCATGAACGTACGAAACACATCGAGATTATTTGTCACTTTGTACGCGATAAGATCAAGGAGAACTTTATTTCTACCGGGCATGTGCGGTCTAGTGACCAATTGGGTGACCTTCTCACCAAGGCGTTGAATGGGACTCGGGTTGACTATCTTCGTAACAAGTTGGGCTTAGTCAATATCTATGCTCCAACTTGAGGGGGAGTGTTAGGAAACAATATTATATTAGGGATCTCACATATCCTCATCATTAAGAGCCATTATGTATAGGGGCTCCTTTCTCTTGTATAAATACATATACTTTTATAAGCTTTTGAAACTCTACTACCATGATCATAATATCTGTTTGATTATTCAATTCTGCATTACAAATTCAGCTGCTAAACTCTGATTGCATCTCTCTCGCTGATATCTAAATGTCAAAAATGCTTATCAATCAAAAGTTTTAAACTTCTGATATTCTGCTGATATTTACTGGATCTGATTAATCTCTTTTAATTGATTAACACATGTGCTTATCTTGCTCTATGCTAAAACTAAGTTAATCAAATCAAATTTCAAAACCTCAAGTTTACAAATGTTTTTACCAAAGTCAATTTCTCAATACTCAAATGATCAATTCTGTTTTTGAAAAGAAACAAATGTTTACAAGTATTGTCATCATCAAAAAGGGGGAGAATGTTAGTTCTCAATGTGTTTTGATGATTAATAACAATTGTAAACATGAGAGAATGTTTTTGATAAAGATTTGTAAAGCTTGATTGATTTCAATTCAAAAAACATTCTCGTCAGTTTCAAACTCAAGCTTGGCTACTAAAACTCAAGCTTGACCTTTACAGAAAGGAAACCAAGCTATTTTGCATTTTCTAAACTTGAGCTTGTTCCTCAAACTCAAGCTTAGGTCTAACAGAAACTTTTCAAAGGTTTTAATATTCTTAGCAAACTCAAGTTTACATCTCTAAGCTCAAGCTTGCACTTTGGGAATCAAAATTATTTTTGACATGAATAGTGTCAAACTCGAGCCCGCTCACTAATAGACTCGAGCTTGCCATTTTCCATTTTGGCTCTCAAAATGATTTCAAACTTGTTTCCCGACAAAAGCCCAAAATCGAGCCTACTTACTTATAGGCTTGAGCTTGAGACTTCCAGAAGCAAAACCCAAGTTTTAAATGAAGACCAAACTCAAGCTTGTTATAGTAAACTCAAGCTTGAAGCTTCTACACAGATGAACGCATCTGAGTATACTTTGCTCAGTTTGATTTCTGCTTAAGCTTGATTCTGCGAAATGGTTGCTTATGATTTAAATGATTCATATCAATATTTCTAACAAGATTTAACTAGTTTGCTTATCAGATTTCGAAGACCTAAGATTTGTTTTAGGAAACATTAAAGCATTCAAGAAGAAAGATGATCAATCAATGCTTAATTACGAGATAAGCTATTAATGATCAAGATTTCCGTCAATCTATGTCAACGCCTTATTATCAATTAGAGATATCCCATTCTGCCGAGATTGGTGCAATCAATTGAAAGCTCTCAACGGACAAATTCAAATATTCAATTCTGAAATACTCCCAACAGCTATATTCATCATACATGAACTCAACAGCTAGTATTTTCGAATTGATTCAAGTCTGAACGGATCTTTAACGGTCACAAGCTTCAATCCAGTATAAATACATGAAGGTTTGAATTCTACGGGTAGAGAAGACATACACGTAAAAATGCATACAAGCATATCAGTCTTTTATTGCTTAATTCGCATCCTGTATCTTTGATACATTGTACTTCAGTAATCATCTTTATTCACTCTTAGAGAGAGTTCATTTCTGTAATTCATTCATGAAAGACGGAATATCACCAAGAGGGGGGGTGAATTGGGGATATAAAAATTTTCGCGTAAATACTCGTTAGCCGAAAGTGAAACAGGGGATAAACAGAGTAAGGGTAAGAAAGATTGAACACAATGAATTTATGGTTCGGTCCAAATCCTTGACCTACGTCCGGTCCCGAGACTCTCCAGGGATTTCACTAATCCAAATGATTACACACTCGTAACTCACGGAGTAATTCTCTCTCTAGAACTTACTCCCCCTTACAAGTTGTAATCAAATATCCCAATCCCAAAGTCCCAATACTTTGAGATTCTCACAAGAAGAATAATCAATGATGAACTCTCTAAAAGAGCAGATTAATAAACACTGAAGTATGATATATCCGAAGATATTAACTCTTTGAGTAGAAACAATAAATGATCTTAATGACTAATTGAATGCACGCGTTTCGGTAGATGGAGACTTGAATGCTTCTCCTATTTATAGATTGGCAGCATTGATGACCGTTGAGAAGAACTTAATGAGCCGTTGTGGGTAATCAATATATCCGTTGTAATTTCTTGCTCATTTTCTTCGTAAGCTTCCGACATTCGACCGTTATTCTCCGTTGACATTCTTTATTCAATTTGTCCGTTGAGAGACAGTAAGAATGTTGTCTAGGAAATAGCCGGATTGCTTTTTGATTGTCCGAGTTCTATTTCTTCATTTAGCTTTGATATCCGGGGACAACATTTAATGCTTTCGACAGAATTCGCTTTTCGTAATTTCAAATTTAAAACATGTTAAATATATCTGAAATACACTAGCAAACCTGATTAAACTTGGTTAGGAACAATAATAATCAATTGCATGAAACACCCATTACTTAATCAGCTAATATCAGATTACGCAGATGAAGATTCAAATATTGTCATGCTTGACTCGAGTCATGCCTAGAGTCATAATTTCAAAATCCATTAAGTTGACTCGAGTGATGACTGGAGTCATTATGAAGCAACTATGAATAAAAGGTATTTCGATGATGTGACTCGAGTCATGCCTAGAGTCAGCTATTCAAAAATTATTTAAATGACTCGAGTGATGACTTGAGTCATGTCTGTGGAAAATTCAAACTGAATTAATTTGTGCTCTGATGACTTGAGTCATGACTGGAGTCATGTCTGAGAAATTTCAAACAGAATCGATTTGAGCTGAGATGACTTGAGTCATGACTGGAGTCATGTCTGAGATACATGGATGACTCGAGTTGATTAATGATGACTCGAGTCATGATCAATATTTTGTCTTTGAGATGACTTGAGTCATGACTCGGAGTCATGTCTCGAAACAATTTTGAACGAAGCGAAGAGTGAAATGATGACTCGAGTTATACCAAGGATGACTCGAGTCATTTTGTCGAGGAAGTCACTTTGCAAAGTTTAAGTACGGGGATGACTCGAGTTGTTTAATGATGACTCGAGTCATAGTCAATGTTTTCAATTGTTTTCAAAGCTCGGTGACTTGAGTCATGACTAGAGTCAAAATGTGATTTTATAAATTATCTTTTAAATCAAATTCTTTTGGCTCGAATCAATCTTACAATTGTCAATCATCATCAAAACACATGAGAACTAACATTCTCCCCCTTTTTGATGATGACAACACTTGTAATATGAGAAGTGAAAATGAGTTGTACAATTTCATAAATGATTTATGACTCAAAGACAGATGCCATTTGTAGAAACATTTGAAGTTCATGGATGGCTCATGTATTGCAGATATTAAATATAATGTAAGCTTAATAAAACTAATAGCATCGCGAGAATGAGAGAACAACTTAAATTGCAAACTTTGCACATTTGAAACAAGTTGTAATAAGTTGAAACGCGAGAAGAATTTGCGAAATAGAGATTGCAAGGAACAATTGCAGAAATTGAAAGTGCTATAAATTTAAATTCAAATTGCTAACAACCATAAATTCAAATTGCAAACAACCATAACCATAGCTCTTCATTTCTTCTCATTCTCTCCCCCTTTGTCATCAGGCAAAATGGGAGGAGTGGAGGACGAGGGAAGCACGCAAAGCCCGGAGAATGGGCAGAGGTGAGTAAATGGAGAGAGTGAGAGATGGAGGTGTAGGTGGAGAAGGGAGAAGTAGAGGTGAGTTTGGTTTAGGAGAAGAGGGTGTGGTGATGGAAGTTCCTGAGGAGTGCTCATCAAACAAGTCTGCCGTGTCACCTGAAGATGATTTGACAGTGGAGGTCTGAGGTAAAGAGAGAATGACAGTGGGAGGAGCGGAGGAAATGGGAGGAATATAAACGGAGGAGTAGGTAAGATTGGAGTGGATTCGGGGAGGAGGTGGAGATGTGTGTGGTGAAGTTAAGATGGGAGAGTGTGTGGGAGAAAATATGGGAGAATGGCGTGGAGAGGGATCCATCCTAGAGGGACCAATAGTGTCTTCCTTGAGTAGCTTGGAGAGCTTAGAATCCAAAAGATGATATAAACCATGCATGCTCTCAAATCTCTGATCAAGATCTTCAAAGTGCCCCGCAATGACCTCAATTGACTCATCCTGATTCTATCTTTGCATTCATGGAGGTGAGTGAGGCAATCAATTTTCCAACCTCTGATTCTAACTTATCAGAAAGCTCATGGTATTGAGCAATGTGGGTTGACTGGAGAGTGCTGAAAGTCTCTTGCATAGCCTTGGTCACAATTTGCTTGATTTCAGCATTAAGATTTGAGGACCTTGGTGAAGGCTGAGACTGAGAGGATTGGACTTCAATTGGCTCAGGCATAGAAGCTCTAGACTTGGAAGGGGCTCGGAGTGTCTGAACCTTCTCTAAAGGAGATTTTCATAAGGTTTAAATGGTGTTGACCAAATAAGCGAGGCTTGACGGGTTTTCAAAAGATCAAGGTACCAAATTTTATTGGTATATAACGAAGAGACACCAAATTTGGAAATGGGATTGTGGCTGAAGGAGAGGATTCAAATTTGAATCTTTTCATTTCTTGATAGACCCAGTGTCCTATGTTAAAAACTACTTTGTCAACCAGAGATGCAAACAGGCTGTAATCATTTGAATTGAAGTGAGTAAAATTCTTGCCTTTCTGAACTAGGTTCCTCGAATATATGTACCATAAGGCCCTATGAAGAGGAGGCATATCAACAGGGGAAAATTTAAGTTTCCCATCAAATGGAACACCAGGCCTCAGGATTTTGAAAAATCTTTCTTTGTCATACACAATGTGAGGCACAGGTGGGGGATTTTCAACAAAAAGAAGAGAATTGATTATATTGGCGAGAGAGAGTGATGGATCTCCCTCTAAGATGTGATGCATTTATCCTCAATGATATGACCCCTTTCATTGACTACATTAGCCATGGACATATTGAAATAGAAGTGCTTGACTAGTGAGGGAGTGTAAGGAATGTTTATAGCCAACAAATTCTTAAATTGATCTAGCCACGGGGATAAATCAAGATCACACTCATCTTTTAGTTTGACTAAATCCACATACACCGTGGGACGAAACCTCTAGCGAGAATATTTTTCTTTAAACTCTAGCATCTCGAATTAGACATTGGAGTGGGTTGACGAGATGAAATCGAATTTGGAGGTTTCACAAGATTGGGAGGATTAAAAATATATTTGGTAGGTTGAGATACCTTAGAGCCGGAACTGCTTTGGAACCGCTTGATTCTTAGAGCCGAAGCTTGAGCATCGACACCATGGTTCTTGTTTTCTTCTTCTTCTTGAGAGCACCCACCACTGGTTCCTTATCTCTCCGCTTAGCGGCTTCGGGATCAATAGGCTTTGGAGGAGGAACCTCGGGAGGTTCTTGAATCGTTAACTTCTTGGGCCTTTTTGAAGGAGTTTTGCGGTATTTTTGTCCTTGAGCTTTGTCGAAGGCTTCCTCTCGTCTTTTGGGTCTTTTTGATTGAGGAGGGATGAAGATACGGTGGCTTCATAATCGAGGATGATTCTTTCGTCGGTTTGGAGATTTTAGGAGCCATTGGAAGAGGATGCAGAGGTAGGAAGAGGAGAAATTAGAAGGGCGATGAAGAACGCCTCGAGTTAGGGTTTTCAGAAACGGCAGAAGTGAAGAGCAACAGGTGCGACAGATATATATAAAAACAGTATGACTCGAGTCATTAAATGAGTGCCTCGAGTCATATGTGAAAAATACTTAACATTTCGCTTACCAGTGACTCGAGGTATGACTCGAGTGATGTTCGACAAGCTTACGGTTGCTTTGAGTATTGCCTCGAGTTACCACGGATGACTCGAGGAGCGCCTCGAGTGAATCTTTTCGACTCCAGTTATTTTTCGTTCCAATTGGTTTGATTGCCTTCGTGTTGAGAGTGACTCGAGGTAGTCTATCGACTCGAGTCGTATGCAAAATTTCAGATCATTGTCGGTGTTTAGAATGCATCATGACTCGAGGCATTTATCAAATGACTCGAGGCATATCGATCAAGATTAGATATATGGTTTAAGCGATATAGTCCCGCAAAAACATTGCCGTAAACACTCCGAAGCTTAAGTTAGTTACTTTTAACTCATCAAAACATATAACTCACATTGTTGGAAGAGAATTAACTTACAATTCATTGGGATTTACCATTCCCAATTCTCTTCTTATGAACATGAATTGTTCTTTGGCCGAGGTTTAGTGAAAATATCGGCAAGTTGCAGATGTGTTGGGATGAACATCACTTTGACATCCTTTTCCGAACATGATCTCTTATGAAGTGGTGCCTCACATCAATGTGCTTTGTTCGAGTATGTTGAACTGGATTCTTGGCCAAACTTATAGTACTTGTATTATCACATAGGATTGGTATCTCCTTCAAGTTGATCCCTAAATCTAATATTTGTTGTTTGAGCCAAAGCACTTGTGCACAACAACTTGATGCGGCTACATACTCGGCTTCGTTGAAGACAACGCCACACTTGTACGCTTCTTCTTTTGAACCAAGATACTAGTGAACCTCCAAAGAACTCACATTGTCCACTTGTACTCTTCCTATCGGTCTTATATCCGGCATGGTCGAGTGCGAATATGCAACCAGAAATTCTTGTTGACCTTTTGGGAACCAAAGGCCTAATTCTTTTTTGTGTCGATAGGTAGCGAAAGATCCTCTTGACATGTTCGCATGTGACTCTTTTGGAGCGATTGAAATCTTGCGCACATCCCTACACTGAATTGGATATCTGGTCTACTGGCGGTCAAGTATAGCAAGGAACCAATCATTCCCCTATATTTGGTTATGTTGAAGTCTTTGCCTTTCTCTTCATCAGCATCCAGAGAGGCTGTTGAGCTCATTGGTGTGTCTGCACCATTGCAATTTTCAAGGCCAAATTTCTTGAGCAAATCTCTGAGATATTTTGTTTGAGAGATGAATATTCCATCCTTCCGTTGTTTAATTTGCAAACCAAGGAAATAATTCAATTCTCCCATCATAGACATTTCAAATTCTCCCCGCATTTTCTTGGAAAATTCTTCACAAAGAGAATCATTAGTAGCACCAAATATAATATCATCAACATATATTTGGACAATTAAAATTTCATTAGACTCATTACTCTTTATGAAAAGTGTTGTGTCGGCTTTTCTTCCGATAAAACCTTGATCAAGAAGGAATTTGCTTAATCGCTCATACCAAGCTCTTGGAGCTTGTTTTGGACCATATAGGGCCTTCTTGAGACGATACACATGATCTGGATGATTATCATTTTCAAACCGGGAGGTTGTTCTACATAAACTTCTTCTTGAATAAAACCATTTAGAAAAGCACTTTTCACATCCATTTGATAGAGTTTGAAACCTTTTACACAGGCAAAGGCAAGAAGGACTCTTATGGCTTCCAATCTTGCCTTTGGAGCATAAGTTTCTTCATAATCAATTCCTTCTTCTTGATTATAGCCTTTAGCAACCAATCTTGCCTTATTAGGACAATGATTGCTGATTCATCTCATTTGTTCTTGAATACCCATTTAGTGCCAATGACCGGATGGTCCTTGGGCCTAGGTACCAAATCCCAAACTTGATTTCTATCAAATTGATGTAACTCCTCTTGCATTGCTATCACCCAATCATTGTCGAAAGGGCTTCATCAATCTTAGAGGGTTCAATGTGAGATATGAATGCGAGAAAAGGTTACTTCATTCAAAGTGCTATTTCTGGTTCTTACTCCTTGATTTACATCACCTATAACTTGATCAGAGGATGATTCCTAATGAATCTCCAAGCTTTAGGTTGAGATTGAAAATCATTTTCGAAGCATTTTCAAAAACATCTTGAGTTTTCAAGAGAGCGCGGAGTAGTCTTTGAAAAGAACTGATTTCTATAAATATTTTCTTCATCATCATCCAAAGGTTTCTCAGATTTGGTTTCACTAAACACAATATGGATAGACTCTTCAACAATACGAGTACGAGTATTGAAAACTCTATATGCTTTACTTCTATTAGAGTAGCCAAGAAATATACCTTCATCAGATTTTGAGTCAAACTTACCCAAATGATCCTTACCATTATTGTGCACGAAACACTTGCACCCAAAGATGTGTAGATGACTCAGATTGGGCTTTCTTCCTTTGTACAGCTCATAGGGTGTCTTCTTGAGTTTCTTTCGGATGTATGCACGATTTGATATGTAACATGCCGTACTCATTGCATCAGCCCAGAAGACTTGAGAAGTTTGATTCTCATTCAACATTGCTCTTGCCATTTCGTGAGAACTCGATTTTTCTCTCCACCACACCATTTTGTTGAGGAGTCCTTGGGGGCGAGAGAAATTGTGGTCTATCCCATGAGCATCACAAAATTCTTCAAAGGCATTATTCTCGAATTCTCCACCATGATCAGTTCTTATTCTGAAATAGAGATACCTTTCTCATTTTGGACCTTTTTGGCAAACACAAAAAAGTGATCAAAGGTTTCATCTTTTGATGATAAAAACATAGTCCAACAAAATCTTGAGAAGTCATCAACAATAACTAAAGTATAGAGATTTCCACCGAGGCTTCTCACTCTAGCAGGTCCAACTAAATCCATGTGAAGTAGTTGAAGAGGCCTGTTAGATGAAATTTCATTTTTGGATTTGAAAGATGATTTAGTCTGTTTTCCTTTCTGACATGCATCGCATATCATATCATTTTTGAAATTTAGTTTTGGTAAACCAATGACCAAATCCTTTTACGTAACTTGTCAAGTTGAAACATATTGACATGAGCTAAACGCTTGTGACAAAGCCAACTTTCTTCCAAGTTACCGATAAAACAATTTTCGAGAGGAAAGTTCATTGAAATTGTTAGAGAGGTTTAGAGTATAACGAGTTACCATCTCTAGGAGCTCTAAATAAAGCTTTTGATTTGAGGTTGATTAAGGGCAGATCATCTTTGCTAACGATCAAGCACTCCTCTGAGTCGAAGATGACAAGATTGCCTTTGTCAGTACTCTGACTTACACTGAGGAGATTATGACACAGGCCTTCTACAAGGTAGACGTCCTTGACTTGAGGTCCATTGATGTTCCCAACTTCACCAATTCCAAGAATCCTTCCGGATTGATTACCACCAAAAGTCACGGTACCACCATTTGTGGTCTTGAGAGTAGCAAATTTTGTATGATCTCCGTCATGTGTCTAGAGCACCCACTATCAATATACCCCTGTTGGATTTTGATGCTCTCGGGACATACCTGCAGATCTCAATAAATCGGGTTTTAGGTACCCATCTTTTCTTGGGTCCTTTCGGGTTAGTTTGTGACTCAGGAACTTTATAAGATCCCTTAGGTACCCATTGATAGTTACCTATAGGTTTACTCTTTCTTTCCTTTTTGTGGAAACGGGGAAGAAGTAGTATGACCTTTTCGGTTACAATAATTACAATGAGCAAAAGGATTTGATGAATGAATGGATTTTCTAAAATAGTTCATGTAGAATTTTTCACCAAATTTCTTTTTGCCTTTCTTCTTATCAAAATCGGGCTTATAGCCAATTCACGATCTGTCATTTGTGAATCTTTTCTTTGTTTTAAAATAACATTGAGCATTTCACTTCCTTTAGTGAATTTCTCAAGTGCTTTTGTAAGATGTATATTCTTTTTCTCTAAATCAACACAATCCTCGCAAATGACATTTACGAAAGATTATTAACTTGCATTTCAAGAGTGATGTTCTTCTTTTTCAAAGCAATATATTTTTCAGCAAGTTTTTCAAATTCGGATTGTACAAGACCATATTCAACAAATAATTCATCATAGGATGGTTGAAGATCATATACCTCATCATCATTTTCGGTTTGCTCCTTTTCTTGAGCTACTAGGCATATGTTGGCTTTTTCTTCGTCCTCGGCTTCATCATCGTCGGATGAACTTGTCTCCCATATGGCCGATACATAGGCTTTCTTTTTGAAGTTCTTGAATTTCTTCTTTTCTTTCTCCTTGTTCTTGGTGGGGACATTCGATTTGATGTGGCCGGGCCTTTCACATTCATAGCGAGATGATTGGCTTTTTCGTCTCAACACTAGAGCCACCTTTGTGAAACTTCTTGAATCCTTGGTCCTTCTTATAGAATTTTTTGAACCTTCGGACTATCATGCCCAACTCTTCATCTTCATCTACCTCTTCATCATCTTCTGCCTCATTTGCTTCTTTGACAGCTTTGAGAGCGATTCCCTTGTTTTTTTTTTCTTGATCTCATCTAGTCCTTTTCGAACTTCATTTTGCCTTCATACTCGGACGGACCGCCAAACAAGGCGCTACGTAACTCATTGACTCTCCACGAGCTTCTTGATAGCTGTTACCTTGGCTTCCCATTCTTTGCTAAGGATATTAAGAATCTTCCTCACTTGGACAAAGTTGTTCATAGTCTTTACCCAAGGCGGCGAGTTGGTTGATCAAGTGAGTGAACCTTAGTTGAAACTCAATAATAGATTCCCCAGACTTCATACGAAGCAGATCGTATTCGGTCATGAGGGTGTTTACTCTATTCTCCTTGACTCCGGTTGTTCCTTCATGAGCTATTTCCAGAGCATCCCACATGGCTTTAGCGGATGGCAATGTACGAGATACGAAAATACTCTTGTTGACTTAATGCGCTTTGCAACATGAGGATGACTTTTTACCGTTGAGAGTGATATTTCTCCTGTCATTGTCATCATAGGTATCTTCGGGCTTTGGGATTCTAAGACCATTTTCGAGTATTGTTGGATTATAGTCTCTATCTCGAATACTCTCCACAATCCATATTCGATGCTAAAACAAAGACTTTGAATTTGGCTTTCGAATGAGTAATGCTCTCCACTAAAACCGGGCGGTCGTTGATAGAAGCTCCGTCGGGTAGGATTCCGTCCATACCGATCCTTCTCGAGATGTTAATCTCTTCGAGAAGACCTGCTCGATACCAAATGAAAGACGGAATATCACCAAGAGGGGGTGAATTGGGGATATAAAAATTTCTCGCGTAAATACTACGGTAGCCGAAAGTGAAACGGGGATAAACGAGTAAGGGTAAGAGAGATTGAACACAATGAATATATCTTGGTTCGGTCCAAATCCTTGACCTACGTCCGGTCCCGAGACTCTCGGGATTTCACTAATCCAAATGATTACACACTCGTAACTCACGGAGTAATTCTCTCTCTAGAACTTACTCCCTTACAAGTTGTAATCAAATATCCCAATCCCAAAGTCCCAATACTTTGAGATTCTCACAAGAAGAATAATCAATGATGAACTCTCTAAAAGAGCAGATTAATAAACACGAAGTATGATATATCCGAAGATATTAACTCTTTGAGTAGAAACAATAAATGATCTTAATGACTAATTGAATGCACAGCGTTTCGGTAGATGGAGACTTGAATGCTTCTCCTATTTATAGATTGGCAGCATTGATGACCGTTGAGAAGAACTTAATGAGCCGTTGTGGGTAATCAATATATCCGTTGTAATTTCTTGCTCATTTTCTTCGTAAGCTTCCGACATTCGACCGTTATTCTCCGTTGACATTCTTTATTCAATTTGTCCGTTGAGAGACAAAGTAAGAATGTTGTCTAGGAAATAGCCGGATTGCTTTTTGATTGTCCGAGTTCTATTTCTTCATTTAGCTTTGATATCGGGATGACATTTAATGCTTCGACAGAATTCGCTTTTCGTAATTTCAAATTTAAAACATGTTAAATATATCTGAAATACACTAGCAAACGATTAAACTTGGTTAGGAACAATAATAATCAATTGCATGAAACACCCATTACTTAATCAGCTAATATCGATTACATTGAGATGAAGATTCAAATATTGTCATGCTTGACTCGAGTCATGCCTAGAGTCATAATTTCAAAATCCATTAAGTTGACTCGAGTGATGGTGGAGTCATTATGAAGCAACTATGAATAAAAGGTATTTCGATGATGTGACTCGAGTCATGCCTAGAGTCGCCTATTCAAAAAATTATTTAAATGACTCGAGTGATGACTTGAGTCATGTCTCGTGGAAAATTCAAACTGAATTAATTTGTGCTACGATGACTTGAGTCATGACCGGAGTCATGTCTCGAGAAATTTCAAACGAGAATCGATTTGAGCCGAGATGACTTGAGTCATGACCGGAGTCATGTCGAGATACATGGATGACTCGAGTTGATTAATGATGACTCGAGTCATGATCAATATTTTGTCCGAGATGACTTGAGTCATGACTGGAGTCATGTCTGAAACAATTTTGAACAGAAGCGAAGAGTGAAATGATGACTCGAGTTATACCAAGGATGACTCGAGTCATTTTGTCGAGGAAGTCACTTTGCAAAGTTTAAGTACAGGGATGACTCGAGTTGTTTAATGATGACTCGAGTCATAGTCAATGTTTTCAATTGTTTTCAAAGCTCGGTGACTTGAGTCATGACTAGAGTCAAAATGTGATTTTATAAATTATCTTTTAAATCAAATTCTTTTGGCTCGAATCAATCTTACAATTGTCAATCATCATCAAAACACATGAGAACTAACAATTCATTGTAAGAATCTCAAAGTTGTGAGACTTTGAGGTTGGGTTTTCATATTACAACTTGTAAGGGGGAGTGTATCCTAGAGAGAGGATAACTTTCAAGTACAGAGTGTGTATCTGAGTTGAGTGATAGTAGAAAAACCTAGAGAGTCTGGGGACTGGACGTAGGTCAAGAATTGAGACCGAACCAGTATAAATCTTCTGTGTCAAGCTCTTCTTCCCTATCTCCATTTAGCTTCTGTTGTGTGAGCGTTTTAAAAAGAATTTTTAAAATCCCCAATTCACCCCCCTCTTGGTGATTTCCTTCACTTTCAAAAGGTAGTTGGTTAAGGGTACTAGTATTATGTTAAACAAATGGTGCAGAAAGGATATATACCCTAAGGAAGAGGGTTAAGCTTCGGGAAGATAAAGCTCCACAAATGGATAAGACATCACAGAATATGAATTCTGATGCTGACTTGGACCTCTGATATGGAAATCAGGGACTAGGTTAAAATCCTGTAATGAAATCAAAAAGAGAAAGTAACTTAATGTTGAGAAGAATTAAGTAAAGGAATATGGAGGGAAGGCATAATAGTAAGAGGAGACCAACCGCTGTATCAAGAAATGAAGCAGTAGAGATATACTCTAAGGAGCAGGGTCCAGGCCTCGGAAGTTGATACCTTGAGGATAGGTGAGATGATATAGAATATAGGCTCTGTTGCTAACCCTAGGGCTCTTGATGATATGATTTAGACCCCCAAATCCTGTCAGAGCTTTAAGGTTAAGCGTGCTTAGGCGAGGAAAATCTCGGGATGAGTGACCTCCTGGGAAGTAGTATATGAATTTGAGATTTCCTTGAATTAAGGCTTTATTACCTTGAGGTATGACATATGATGATCCTTAGAGACACTATAAGGATATTAGATTGAATAAGGTAATGATCGAGGCTA
Organism: Acacia melanoxylon; assembly: GCA_019022615.1. Taxonomy (NCBI): domain Eukaryota; kingdom Viridiplantae; phylum Streptophyta; class Magnoliopsida; order Fabales; family Fabaceae; genus Acacia; species Acacia melanoxylon. Next base: position 7,087,206 of record JAFJYJ010000027.1, read on the forward strand.
GGCTTGAATCTGATCTTAAACAGAATGAATGCCTAGATTAAATGTGATTAAGATTGAGCTAAGGTTCTAGTACTTGAGAGTAGGAACCCTATGATTATTGGTCGATACTGAATCGTTTGGGTATGATTGAGGATTGATGAGTAACCTTGAGGTAATAGAATGATATTAGAGTATACCCCTGTGATATTGAGGATCTAGATCCGAACCTCGTGAATAGGGTTGATATCGTTTGAATGTTTCGAGGTTTAGACTAGGAATTGTGAATCATGATCCTAGTTTGTATTTTGGGTATTGTTGAGGTAATATGATTCCTTAGCCTGATTGAAGTTGAGGTTCTAGGAATCGATTGTGAATCTGATGATTATTGATTTGAGGATAATCGAGGAAAGTGTCCGAATTTTAAGCTATGAATTATGATGATCATGTCATGTTTATTGGGTTTGTTCGAGGTTTTAGAATTAGGTTGATGAACCTAATAATCGGATTTGATAACAAGTTATTCTTTAGGGCTTTGATTGATTTGAATGCATTGAGACACTAGAGCATAGTACCAATATGATTGAGAGTAGAACCTTTGATAAGATTGATCAATATTGTGTTATTTGAGGTATGTTTGAGGACAGTACCTATATGATATGGGGTATTTTGAAGTTATTAGTTGCTGTATCAGCATAGGGAAAGATCTTGAATAAAGAATATTCCCTGAGAGTGTATGACTGAGAATTAATGCCTCGATGGAACCGAATAATAGCTAGAACCCCGATAGCCTCAGGTTTCGGTCACATGATTAGGATCGATAGCTGTAGGTATGGGAGTGGCTAGTCGGTTTCTGGAAATATGTGGATTAAATACCTGTTAGGGGAAGTTGAATATGCGGTTATGTCTGGAGCAGGATTGTTTGATATCAAGGCATTGCTATGGGGTACTCCAGTGTTATATCTACTATTGGAAGAAACTATTATACAAAAATACAGTGGGCAATAAGATTTACTAAAATGGTATGATTCCAGGTCCTTGAATTGGGTATGTGATCAATGAGAGACCCTAAGTCCTATGCGACTAGTAAGATCATAGACTAGAAGAAGCCCACAACTATTAGACCATGAATTTTGAGCAGAATGCCAAAAAGGCTGTAAACCTGAGAGATACAGGCATTATTGTGAAATGGCTTGACAAAGGAAATGGAATGGACTAAGTATCCTGTGGATGGCCCAAGTAGCCAAGGTAGAGCTTGAGATGTAATTGGGGTTGATGACCTTCAATGTCAGTTGTCTGGTTCCTGGTATGGCTAAAAATTGAATTTTGAACCTGCCAATGCACCTGCTATATTCTAAATTCCTGAAATTGATTTTTTTTAACAGAATTCCTTTTAAATGAAATGTTTTCTATAAAATTTGAAATTGAATTAAAGTGGTTGTTTATGAACTATGTTGTCTCATAGATAGGGTTCTGATGAAACCCATATTTGAAACTGAATTGTGAACCATGTTTATAATGGAAGCAGTACAGAACTGGAAGGGGCCAGAAGTTGTTGTAGATGTACCCAGTTTATTGGGCCTTGCCAGATGTTTTCGAAAATGCTTTAAAATTGCTGGCCATTGTTGAAAATTCTTTTGAGGGGATTTGTATTGCAAAAATTGATACTCGCACTAGCAGTGTATGCCCCCAATCCGAGTAGTTTCGCCTTGTGAGGGCGCGTATGTTGCCTTGTCGGGCCGGCACCCGCGCAGGCGTTTGGAGTAAGGCTCCATGGACGATGGTCCTTTGTCCCAGTATGGGATTCTGGTGGATGGCATGTTAATGTATGTGCCAGTGCGGACACTGGGTCCCTCGAGGACGGAAACTCTCCCACATTGGCCGACAAGTGCAGTGGTTTGTATTTCAAAAGATTGGGATGTGCCACTGTACCGAAAGGTTGAAATGGTGACGAGAGCTTCTGAATTGTGGAATGAATAATCCCGCTCATTGATATATGCCGGTAGTAAATGTTTCTGAAAATAATCCGGCAATAAGTTGTTTTATGGAAATTTGAATTGGCAGAGATTGAATTTGAAAATGTGAAAATACTGCTTTGTGTGATCGTGAAAATGTACTGCGACCACATAGATTTTCAAATATGTGAAATTTTGAAATATTGAATATGAGACAACATAGTAAGCAGTGACATGACCATCATTGCTATGGTATTGAAATGAAAAGCAGTGCAGTTGGTTATTATGTTAATCCAAGAACAGAAATTGATAGTATGGTATACAAATCTGAGCTGAATAAATCTGACAGGGATTGCCAGTTACCGTGCTAAGCAAGAAGGAAATGATTTAAGGGCCTAGAATTGAGGAAGCTCGAACAAACTTGATGAGCAAAAGTTCGAGGCAGTAAGACCCGATGTGCAAGTTGCATGGGGCGATGTCCCTGAGCTGTAAGACCTATGATGCTTAGCACTATGTGGAATACCTACTGGCATGATGACTTTAGAATATTGTGACTATAATGCGTCTTGAGGATGATAAACATACGATCTATACCAGGTGATAGATGAAATGCTTAAGACCTAAGGGTGATTCCTTGGGTGGTAAGATTAGAAAATCTAGCATTATAATGATAATAGACTAAGCCAGAAAGCCAGTATGCGATAAACCAGCCAAGTGGCAAAGTGAACAAGTAGTAAGACTTGTGTATGCAGGCGTTGTGAACACAGACAGTTGGTTTGTGTGGTTAAGCACTACCCCTAGGTACAAGATAAAAGAGAGTAGTGTATGATTGTGATGCGTGCTTGGAGAGCATGCACGTCCCAATAATGAATGAAACTATTGTCTGATGACTATGTTGTAGATCTTGTTAGCATTTATAGAAAGGAATACATTGAATGGTCGAAATGATTCCCCGAGGTTTAAATGTTCAAATTTTGAGGACGAAATTTATTTTACGGGGGGAGAAATGTAATATCCTGAATTTTGGACCCTGAGCATTGAGAATAACCCGAAAGTAGGCAAACGACTAAGCCTGGTTTAGTAAGAGTCGCAAGGATGATAAGAGATAGGAAGTCTCTCAAGGACTAAGTAACTTGGCTATGCAGGTCAATGGACCTGGTACGTTTAAGCCGTGGGATTAAATGCCAATGGAAAAGGGGCACAGAAGACCCATACAGTGTTAACCAGTCGGTAAAAATGTCATTTAGCTATGTCCTAAGGTATGGGACAATTAGTTAAGCAAAGTTGTGCTAAGATAAGTGTGCACATGACATTCCCTGGTCAGGTAAGGATTTCCTGCGTTTTTGAAAGAAATAAAAATGAAAATTTAACTGTAATAATTACACGAGGACACGTGTCACCAGGATTAAAAGAGAAAAAGTAAGTAATGATTACGGGGTAGAAAAGTCAAATCCTTAGCCCTTAAGTAATCAATTTCGTCCACCCTAGGTGAGAGAAGGAAAATTAGATGATTTTTCCCATAAACTGGCCCAAACACAAAATACGGGTCCCACAGGATGTTAACCGATAGCAAAGGGATCGATAGGGACCAGTTAGGGGCTTCTTTTGGACTGAATGGGACAAGTGTGGGGCCACTCAGGGAAGGTGAGGTGGCGCCACATGTTTGTGTCCATTCAAGGGAAAATATCTGGAAAATTTGAAGGAAAGCACAAAGGGAAGTACCTTGTTGACCAGCGCGACCCACGTGGACCGGTAGGAGGAGATCAAACCGGATAAAGTGGAAAGTCAGAGGAAGAAGTTGGAGGGCAGATTTGGTGGGCCCAAAGAGGTGCAACCTAGCCCCCATAATGACTAAAAAACGTGGCTTGAAGAAGAAGAAAGAGAAAAGCAGTGTAAAAGTCAAAGTGCGGGACCCACGTGCTGGAAAAAGAGGAATAAATCAGATAAATTGGGAGAAATAAGATAAAATCATAAAATCTGATTGGAAGGGTCCAGAATGAGCCACATGGCCCTAGGAAGAGTCTAGAAAACTTGGGGAAAAAGAAAAGAATAATAAAGAAGTTCCGGGCCAAAACTGGTAATTTTTGTAAATTTCGTGCCAAAGTAGGTAATTTTCCCCAATTGAAAGAGAAAAATCTGCCAAACTTGGATGAGAATGCGCCACTTTTCCCTTCTCTGGAATTCTCTGGAATTTCTTGGGAAATAAGTCAAGAAGCCTGATCCAACTCATTAATTACTGGACAGGATTTTACACCAGTTAATTCAGGCTGCTTGGATTCTTTTAATTATTAAAGGACATGAACTTTCTCTCTCCTAGGCTTAAGGGAGCACGAAATTTTTCAGAGGATACAGAGAGAGATCTGCTAGCTTCCATAGCCAAAGCAAGTCCTAAGCTCCAAGGATCATCAACCAAACTTCCGATTCAAGTAAACACCGAAAACCCGCACCTTTGGAACTCAAACTTGTGATTTTCGTCCAACTGGTTGGGGCTTGGTGTTGAGGTCTGATTTTATTTTAATGGTCTAAAAGTGTTTAAAACATGATTTTTTATGGGGTGAACCTATGGATTAAGTTTCCAAACTCGAAAACATCAAAAAACCCCTAAGAACAAGATTGTTGTTGATTCTGGAATTTCTGGCAGTGATTCTTCAACTCAACCTTAAAAATAGTAAATGAACTTGGTTTACTCTTATATTTTACAGGGAGAAATTATACATCCATGGATCCAATGTGATATAAACTTTTGTGTTATTTGGAGTTTTATACTAGGAGATAAAAATTGGTAAATTTAGTCCATAGAAGAGCATGATAATTCTGACCAGAGTGTAGAAATTGGGCTACACGCCAGGCTATGTGTTCTTTTGGTATCTGGAATTATTTTTCCTGAAAACTAGACATACTAATGGTTCATATGGCGCTGATTTCATGCAAATATGATGTTTTTGGAATTTATTAAAAATCGTTGAAGTTGGGCAAAATTCACTGGATTTTCTGGAAGTTCTGTGATGGGATCGGTTTTAACTAAAAATAAGGTGTTTTGGTGTTATATAGGAGAAGGGTATATCTGGAAAAGTGATTGGGCACATTAGAATACTAGAGACAGTATATTCCCCACCAGGTAGCAACCTCTTTACTCCGGCACTTTTATGTGTTTGATGTATGTATTTGCTTGCCATATGTGTGTTTTGTATTGTTTTGCCAAATATGCATACAGTACATGTTTGTGGTTGTGTCCCTAGCACTGAGGGTGCTTGCCGCGGTCTGCCTACGTGGCGACTCTATGGAGACAGGATTGTGATTCCGGTAATTTCGGGGCCTGTCTTGGTAAAGCGGCCTGACGGTGCGAAGACATGTTGTGGTGTATGTGTCTGTTTGCATATTGTGGTATATTTGGCTTATTGATTCTGTTACACACTCATCTGGTTGCATGCATACACACTTCATATATAGTGCATGAGTACTGATGGTTACTCTGGGGGCCAATGTCGGACTCCAGAAGCTTGTGAAAACGCAAGGAAACGTGCCTGACTAGAAAGACCTTTTTGGAAAGGAAAGGTGTACCAGTGCAGTGAAGAATAGGGAATGCCCTATCATTTTGTACTTTACCTTTTCGGATGACTGTATTATTATTATGATTCTTATTTTGGATAACTTTACCCTTAACTCTTTGGGGACTTTTACTTTCCATTTATTTTACTTTTACAAGTACAGTAGATTGTCCAAACCGGTTAAATGCTCTGTTGCGCTAACTCTGATGCATGTTAAGTGGATAATATAATGAAAGAAAGGTAATCATTAAAAGGAATCCCTCTAACCCGCCACCCGAAAGGGTGAGGCCGGTAGGGGTGTAACATGAGAAGTCTCCGCACAAATTTCAGCACCGCCTTCGGCGATTACGCAAAGAGCTTAAAACACTCCGGCGTAACTCTTGGGCATACCTAGAGGCTCACCACCGACATCTTCCGACAGCTCTCTCTCTTTCTCAGTCTCACCCAGAAATCCCAGTGGTTAATACCCTGGACGCTTATCTGCCGAGGAAGATACTGCCAGCAGTGCTCCGGCACCACCCGCTCCTTCTACCCCTTAATTTCTTTTTTTTCCCTTTATTATGTGTTGTTGTCTTTTGTTTTTCTGACACCTTGCTTATGCCCTGGGCGTTTGCCCCAGAGCTATTTTGTGAATGATGCTCGATTAACCTATTTCTCTTGCTCTTTTTTTCCCCGCCCTCTTATTACGCGCCTACTTACTTCTTATTGCTCCATTACTGCTAGTACGGCAATGAGGGCATTGCATCGTTCAGGTGTGGGGGAGGGATTAGTTTTGTGATCTGCTAGCTAATTTTGTGTATGTCTGATCCTAAATACTCTGCATTTAGTTTTTGGCACAAACTGAAAAATTTTCAAATTGCAATTTAGAGCATGAACAGAATTTTGGTAGCAATAGAAGGAATGCCTGTATAATTAAGCATAGCATCATTGCCTAAGAAAATTGAACCTTTAGGCTTGGGAAATTGACAATGCTAGCTAATCGATGCGGGGGTAAAGTGATAGTGAGGGAGTTTAAAGGGAAGAACCACAATGGAAGGACTAGATTGAGCCTAATTGTTATATTTTAAAAGTGTGCATGTCTCGCTAGTCCATGTTTGATCCTTGATTTGTCTTAGTTCTCACGATAAACTATCGGCATCGAGTTTGAAGTTCGTAGGAGAAAGGCATTCATGTCATACCCATCAACTCCATACACAAACCAGTTATCACTATCTCCATATTGCCACCCCACTCAGCCATAATGGTATGCTATAGCAGAATACAGTTGACAGAAGCAATTAGAAGAAACATATGAAATATGCTACGGCAGAGTGCTCCATTGACAGGCGGCTTGCTTAAAAAAATGACAAAAGAAGCAAGGAAAAAGACTTGGCACAAAGAGCAGTAAGAAATACAAGGAAGAGCACTTGGCTGAAGTAAACATGTCGATCTACCAAACCTGCTATAGCATACACCAACAGTACCCATCTTAAAACACCTACCTATCTTAAAACACGAATACTCAGGTGCTAGAAAGCAATCTTAGAACTTTGACAAGGCTATGAAACTTTTGGGCTCGTATGACAAGAGAGAAATTAAAATTCCCTGGGAGAGAGAGCGCAAACACTAAACTTGAGAGCCTCTTTAGACTTCTTTATCTAAGCAATACCACGCATCTTGAGCCGTTAGTGTTGAGCAGTGGGATTGCCGAAGGAGGAACATTAACTGAAAGCAATGGTGTAAGCAAGGGTTATACAGGCAAGAGGACTATGACTATGAGCCTCCATTCGCTTTATTTTATTTTTGCCCAGGAGTGCAAAAAGCTAGGTGTGGGGGTATTTGATGAGTGCAGATTATGTCATGTTTTCCCTATATTTCATGACTGAATTGTATGGCAAATAAGAGAGTAAACTAGAAATAACCCAAGCAAAAAGGCATGTATTCATGATATAAGAAACTGAGGGATGGAAACCATTTACATCCTAAACATGTGCTAACGAAAGAGCAAGTTACATTGTTTTTAGGGAAGAACGTATAGCAAAGCGATACTATGCTATAGCATTCCTACAAAGAACTCGAAGTGCACTAAAAGGCATAAAGAAAGCTATAGCAAAGTAAAGGACGCAATGCTATGCGACATATTTTTCCGACCTTTTTATCTAGCGATTTCGGGGATAGAAATAAAAGATCAAGATCAACGGGTAGATTCGACATAATGAAACAGAAGATAGGGAGGATCGAAACGGAAAGATTTGAAGAATCCTGCAGTATCAGCATAATCAATCTACAAACAGAAGATGCGATAGATCTCGACAGATTTGGAAAGCCCAGCTAGCCTAACTTGCGTCACACGGAAGTCTAAATATAAAAGAAAACAGCGAGTCAACCCGAGGAGAGAGTCGCAGAGAGCCAACATGAGACTTCACATTCGGTCGACTCAAAAGAAGAGTGAAAGACTTCACTAGTACGAGAATTCCAGGATAACCCAGCATACTTCCTCACAGTAAGACGGAGGGAAGAAGACGTGGAGTGGTGACGTGACAGGGCTTCCTCTACAACGTCGGTGTTAGTATGTAGGTGTCCTAGAGACAATCTGTTGAACACCTTGTACTGTTTGATATTTCATGATTAATATATTTGAGCATAATTTATCTTTATCATATTTATGTCTCGCCTATATTTTATGGTTAATATGAGTTTAAAGATAAAGGCCCAAGGAATAGAATAGGTGTTCACTCGATGATCTATGATAGAGATCATGATCATGAGGAATCGAGGACACTACATGTCTATTGCCTAAAACTTGTTCCCGTCTTGAGTCACCAAGAAAGGGCATTGGTGATCTCAATAAGACTAAGTACGACATCATCTACTTGTATAGTGATCAAGGTAGGGACCTCATGGAATGCGAGGTATAGTGGTACCTTAGGCGATGTCGTGGGTGGATCTGTTAGAGAACGAGATAGCCTTTGAACTGACCATTTGAGAGACTCCACAAGGATTCATTGTAGAGAGTATCATTGGATTTGTAATGTCTCTCATCATTTGGTAGTCTTGATCATCTTAGACTTGAGGATGTCATCGAACACTATGTCCTAGGGTTATACTTTTTTGTACAACTCTATCCTTTGAAATATGGGGAGAACAGTGTACTCTTGGGTATAACTTGAATACATGAGTATAGATGGACATGTCGAAAGGACTTACAATCCCCTACAAGGGATTAGTTGTTCACAAGACCGGTAGGGCTTGGATGACTTCTAGTTGACTCGGGAATCTATGCATAGTAAGTGATCATGAAGAGTCATGATCCGTCTTAGAGTCTATAGAAGAATATTCTAGTTCTATGTAATAGCTACATTTAGTCAATCAAGAGAGATGATACTTTATTCTTGCTCATTAAATATGAACAACGTTGTAAGGGATGATACATGCGCGATATCAAATTAGAAAGGTAGATCACTTGATCAACTTGATTAGTTACGGGGCAAAGCATTGCTAGTGTCTTATGTAGTCATTAGATAAATTGACCTATTAAAGGAGTTTAATTGGTTCAAGTTTATCTCTAGAATCGACTTGATTGGGGCAATGGTCGCACACTAAGATTATTCTTGATTGCATAGTTTAGCAAGTTTTGGACCAATAATTGTTATTGGATTTTATCAAATTTATTGATGTCGTTGGGTTAGAACTTCAAGCCCAATTATAAAGAGGATAAGAGATTAAGGATAATTTATGAATTATCCAATTCAATATCCAATCAGGATTGGATAAAGATAATAATTAATTAATAATTATTCATTCATGTGAATAGTGTCAAATGAATAGTAAAGTACTATACATATTTTACTATTCATGAATAATTAATTATTATAATTAATTATAAGAAGACTTCTTGAAAGAATTAATTATTAAATCAATCACTTTGGAATAATTTTTTTTCAAAAGACTTTGGATTTGAAGTAGAAATGAATACGCTCACATTGAAAGAAAACGTGTAGCGCGGTTCCAATTCATTGTTTATAAATAGAATTCATTTCTTCATTCAAAAACACACCTCTTCTCTTATCTTAAGGAAGATCTCTTTAAAGGCTCAGTAGTCTTTATAGTCTTGAGGTAAGAGATCCAAACTCTTGAGCTCTCTACCTTATTCTGCTAGCAAGCATCCAAGGTGTTTAATTGAGGAGAAAGAGTTCTCGTTGCTTGATCAGGAGATAATCGTGTGGATCAGCGTTAGAGGACATCATACTCTTTGGCGTCTTCAAGTGATCACGGGTATTCCGAAACCCTGTATGTGTTTTAACGAAGCGGATCCTTAATATGTATTGTAAAGAGTTACGTGACGTGGTTCAGCGGTTCATGAGAATAGTATTTCCACGTATTTGAGTAAATATTATTTAAGCGAGACAAAATTTTCGAGTATGCTCTATGGCCATTGCGACTTAGTCTGATCTGTCACATCAGAAAAGAATTAATCTTGGGCAGTAAATATTATTTACTGGCGCAGTAAAAATTATTTACCGGTGCAGTAAAAATTATTTACCTTTACGGTAAATATTATATACTGGTACGGTAAAAATATTTTTACTGGTACTATTTACATGAATAGTATTTACTATTCACGTAGTAAAAAATAGTTACCTTCACAGTAAATATTATTTACTGGTACAGTAAAAATTATTTACCAGCACGGTAAAAATATTTTTACTGGTACTATTCATATGAATAGTAATTACTATTTACGTGACTAGTAAATGTCAATGTGGGTTCCGCAAATACAGAAAAATTTTGTTTTTCAACCTCGTGAACATATTGCTTGAATGTCAAGCAAGAACAATTTTAACCTTCAGTCGGAACGCCATCAAGCTTTCTATTTTCAGTTGTTTAATTTCAGTAGTTAGATCATGAGTCATTCTGTTATTATCTATTTTTTGTTTCCTTCGTCAGTCATGAACTAACTTTCTGATGGCTGAACGAGGATGAATCTTAGCGTGTATGAACCCAGTTGCAAGTTCTTAATTTAATAGATTTGATTTGCTTATCAGTAAATTAATTACTAGTCAATTAGAGGAATCTAAGGGCTAGATATGTGGTCTCGGCTTACTGGCAAGGAGTCGAGGCTAGACCTCTGAGAAACAGTGTTTGCTAGGCAGCTGGTGCAAGGCTTGACCTATTTATTGTAGGCTTCATGAATGGGTCTACCTCTCGCCAACTTGATGCACTGAGTATAATGCGAGATAAAAACTAGAAAGTTGCCATAGGAATATGGAATGAGTATAGTTAATATCTTATGTATCGGATGCGGAAGCTCCGATAGATTATGCGATGGGTTAATCGAATAGCTTTGTAGCTAGTACTTATCTTTTGTAGCCATTGCGGAAGGCTGTACAATATAGATGATATAGTAATGAGTAAGAGCAGGCGGGGGAATTATGCACTTAAGGAGGAGTCCGAGTTCAGCCTAATTTCTCACTGATATCTTCTTCGATTTCCTTTGTTTATTTCTGTTATTAGCGTAATCATCCAAAACCTTCCAACCAACTAGTTACAATCAGAAAGTAAATGTAATTGGTTTGAGAGGTTTTCGATGATTACGCTAATGGCAGAAGTAAACAAAGTAAATTTAAGAAGATATCGAAGAAGTTAGCTGAACTCGGACTCTCCTTAAATGCATAATTCCCTCGGTTGCTCTACCCATTGCTATAGCATTTATCTTGCGCTGACTTCCGCAATTGCTACAAAGATAGCTACTAACTACAAAGCTATTCGATTAACCCACCCGCTATGATCTATCGAAGCTTCCACATCCAATATATATGATATTAACTATACTCCTTCCATATCCCTATGGCAACTTTCTAGTTTTTATCTCGCATTATACTGGGTGCATCGGTTATGAGAGGTAGACCCATTCCCGAAGCCTACAATAAATAGGTCAAGCCTTGCACCGGCTGCCTAGCAAACACTGTTTCTCAGAGGTCAAGCCTCGACTCCTTGCCAGTAAGCCAAGACCAAAAGTCTAGCCCTTAGATTCCTCTAATCGACTAGTAGTTAATTTACTGATAAGCAAACCGAATCTATTAAATTAAGAACTTGCAACTGGGTTCATAGACGCTTAAGAAATCATCCTCGTTCGCCATCGTAAAGTTAGTTCATGATCGACGAAGGAAACGTAAAAAGAGATGGCAAAATGACCCATGATCTAACTACGAAATTAAACAAATGAAAATAGAAAGCTTGACGGTGTTCCGACGGCGTGGACGAAGCCCGTCACGTCACCACTCCACGTCTTTTTCCCCTCCGTCTTACCGTGAGGAAGGATCTTTGGGTTATCCTGGAATTCTCGTGCTAGTGAAGTCTCTCGCTCTTGTTGAGTCGGCCGAATGTGTAATCTTGTGTTGGCTCTGCGACTCTCCTTCAAGGTTGTCCATTTGTTTCCTTTTATATTTGGACTTTCGTGTGACGCAAGTTAAGCTAGGTTGGGCTTTCCAAATCGTCGAGATCTATCGCATCTTCTCGTTTGTAGATTGATTTGCGGATTACGTGGGATTCTTCAAATCTTTCCGTTTTGATCCTCTGCATCTTCTATTTAATTATGTCAGCAATCTACTTGTTGATCTCGATCTTTTATTTCTATTCCTGAAATCAGCTAGATAAAAGGGTCAGAAAAGTATGCCGCATAGCATTGCGTCCTTTACTTTGCTATAGCTTTCGTGATGCTTTTTATTGCCTTTCGAGTTGCGGTTAGAATGCTATAGCATCGTATCAGCTTTGCTATACGTTCTTTAAAACAATGTAATTTTCTCTTCTTAGCACATGTTCAGGATGTAAATGGTTTCCATCCTTCCGTTCCCTATATCATGAATATATGCCTTTTTGCTTGGATTGTTTGCAGTTTAAGCTTTTATTCACCCTTCCATTCCGTCATGAAGTACAGGGAAAACATGGTATAATTTGTGCTCATCAGATTCCTTTGGAGCAGCTTGAAATCTTGCAGACATACCCACTTTAAATTGAATGTCGGGTCTACTTGCGGTCAGGTAAAGCAGAGATCCAATCATCCCTCTATATTTGGTAATGTTGAAGTCCTTGCCTTTTTCTTCGTCCGCATCCAGAAAAGCAGTTGAGCTCATTGGAGTGTCGGCTCCATTGCAATGTTCCATCCCAAACTTCTTAAGTAAGTCACGAAGATACTTCGTTTGTGAGATGAATATCTAATTCCTCCATTGTTTGATTTGTAAGCTGAGAAAGTAGTTCAACTCGCCCATCATAGACATCTCGAATTCACCCTGCATTTTCGTGGAAAATTCCTCATAGAGAATCATTAGTAGCACTAAATATTATGTAATCTACATATATTTGCACAATTTAAATTTCATTAAGCTTATTAGTTTTAATGAAGAGTGTTGTGTCTGCTTTTTCTCTGACAAAACCTTGATCCAAAAGAAATTTGCTTAACCGCTCAAACCAAGCTCTAGGAGCATGTTTAAGACCATATAAAGCTTTCTTGAGACGGTACACGTGATCTGGATTATGATCATTTTCAAAACCAAGAGGTTGTTCAACGTATACTTCCTCCTGAATAAATCCGTTTAGAAAAGCACTCTTAACATCCATTTGATAGAGTTTAAATCCCTTGATACACGAAAAGGCTAAGAGTACACATATGGCTTCCAATCTAGCTACAGGAGCATATGTTTCCTCATAATCAATTCATTCTTCCTGATTATAGCCTTTGGCAACCAATCTAGCCTTGTTATGGACTATGATTGCGGATTCATCACGTTTGTTCTTGAATACCCATTTAGTGCCAACGACCGAATGGTCTTTAGGCCTAGGTACCAAGTCTCAAACTTGATTTCTATCAAATTGATGTAATTCCTCTTGCATTGTTATCACCCAATCATTGTCTGATTGGGTTTCATCAATCTTAGAGGGTTCAATCTCATATATGAAGGCAGAAAACGTAACCTCATTCAAGGTACTTTTTCTGGCCCTTACTCATTGATTTATATCCCTTATTACTTGGTCCAAAGGATGATTCCTAATGAACTTCCAATCTTTAGGTTGAGATTGATCAGGATTTTCAAAAGAGTCTTGAGAATTGTTTTCAAAAACATTTTTTGGATTTTCAAGGGAGGCAGGAGTGGTTTTTGTAAGTAGCTTTCTCATCATCATCCAGAGGCTCATCAAATTTAGATTCACAGAATAAGACATGAATGGACTCTTTAACTAAACAAGTACGCTTATTGAAAATTCTATATGCTTTACTTTTATTAGAATAACCAAGAAATATACCTTCATCAGATTTGGGATCAAACATACCCAAATTGTCCTTACCATTGTTATGGATGAAGAATTTGCAACCAAAGATGTGCAGGTGTGCCAGGTTCGGTTTCCTTCCTTTGTAAAGCTCGTATGGAGTTTTGTTGAGCTTCTTTCAAAGATAAACTCGATTTGAAATATAACTAGCCGTGCTCATTGCATCTGGCGAGAAGACTTGTAAAGTCTGATTTTCTTTCAACATTGCACGGGCCATTTCAGTGAACACACAAATCTTTTTTTCAACCACACCATTCTGTTGTGGTGCCCTTGGAGCCGAGAAATTATTATCAATGCCATGAGCATCACAAAATTCTCCGAAGGCTTGATTTTCAAACTCACCTCCATGATCAGTCCGGATACCTGAAATGCAAACACCTTTCCTTTTTTGGACCTTCTTGGCAAACACAACAAACAGATCAAATGTTTCATCTTTTGAAGATAAAAAGATAGTCCAAGTAAATCGAGAGAAATTGTCGACAATGACTAGAGTATACAAATTTCCACGAAGACTTTTAACTCTTACCGGTCCAACTAAATCCATATTGTCAAGATTTCAAGCTTGTTTTAAAAAGATGATTTAGTTTGTTTACCTTTTTGACAAGAATCACAGATCATTTCATTTTTTAAATGCAATTTAGGTAAACCAATAACTAAATCTTTTCTTAACAACTTGTCCAGTTGGAACATGTTCACATGAGCCAGACGCTTATGCCACAGCCAACTTTCGTCCAAGTTGCTAACAAAACATTATTCAGAACTAACATTAGGTAAATCTAAGGTATAGCAGTTACCTTCTCTAGGAGCTTTAAATAATACTTTAAGTTTACCTTTATCGATTGGGATATCACCTTTGTTGACAATGAGACATTCTTCTGAATCGAAGATGATCCAATTGTTCTTGTCAGCACTTTAACTCACGCTCAGGAGGTTGTGACAGAGACCTTCCACAAGATATACATCTTTGATCTAAGGTCTATCCTTTGCACCAATTTCTCCAAATCCAGCGATCTTCCCAGATTGAATTCCTCCAAAGGTGACTTTGCCACCATCTTTTGATCTCATCGCAACAAATTTGGTTTGATCCCTCGTCATGTGTCTGGAGCACCCATTGTCAATGTACCACTTGTTGATTCTTGATGCTCTCATACAAACCTCATCATTGTTGTCATGTTGCTCTTCTTCTTTAGCTACTAAACAGACATTAGCTACTTCCTATTCATCACATTCTTCCTCATCCGAGGAGCTGTCACCCCATATGGCAGAAACGTAGGCTTTCTTTTTGAAGTGATTAAACTTCTTCTCCTCCTACTTCTCTTTGCCTTTCAATTGAGGACATTCTGATTTGAAGTGTCCTGTTTTTTCACACTCGTAACAGATAACTTGTTCCTTATCCTTGAAATCACATTTGTTACTTGAGCTTCCTTTCTGGAATTTATTTCAGAGTCCTTGATCCTTCTTATAGAACTTCTTGAATCTTCAGACCATCATGCCTAGCTCTTCATCTTCTTCTTCTTCAACATCTGATTCTTTAGCTTCTTTGACAGCAATCCCTTTGCTCTTTCCATTCATCTCATCAAGTCACTTTCTAAACTTGATCTTTCCTTCATACTCAAATAGGCTGCCAAAGAGAGCTGCCAAAGATGCCATTGATTTTCCATGAGTTTCTTCAAATGCGGTGACTTTGGCTTCCCATTCCTTGCTGAGGACATTTAGAATTTTCCTCACTTGGATAGGTTGCTCATAGTGTTTACCCAAAGCATCCAATTGATTAATCAAGTGAGTGAATCTAAGTTGAAATTCGCCAATGGATTCCCCAGACTTCATACGAAGTAAATCATACTCGCTCATGAGGGTATTTACAAGATTCTCCTTGATTTCAGTTGTTCCTTCATGAGCAATTTCCAAAGCATCCCACATAGTGAAAGTGGAGCTAAATCACCAAGAGGTGGGTGAATTGGGGATTTTGAAAATCTTTTTCTGAATACCTCTGTTTTTTAACACTAAAAACGAGAGATGAACTAAGATGAGAGTAGAAGAGCAAGACACAAGAATTTATACTTTGGTTCGGTCCAATCTCTTGACCTACGTCCAGTCCCGGACTCTACGGGATTTTCACTATCTCAATTGATTACACACTGTACTCAAGAGTAATTCTCTCACTAGAACTTACTCCCCCTTACAAGTTGCAATCAATGAACCCAATCACCAAGTCCCTAGACTTGTGATCCTTTACAATAAATGATATACAGAAAAGAAACTCTCTCTAAGAGTGGATATTGATAAACATTGAAGCTTTAAGTGTCAAAAGACACAATACAAGTGAAAACAGAAAGGTAGTTGAAGAACTTTGAATGCTATGCGTTTTTAGCAGGTGTGTTCTCGTAGAAGACTTGAATCTTTGTTCTATTTATACTCGAGAGATCATTAAATGACCGTTGTAATTCTTTATATAACCGTTGAAGTAATAATCTAGCTGTTGTAGGCTGTTATAGTGTCTTCTCTCACTAATCTTCATTTAATCCAGCTGTGCAGAAGTTCAGAGTTGACTTCTCTGCAAATTAATCCGTTGGAATAGCAGCTACTGGATGTGGTAGGTAGACATTAATCCTTTGTAGGCGTGTACAGAAGGATTACCCAAAAGTATGCAACTTTCTGGGTTTTGCATTTAATGTTCTGACATCATGTTTGCTTTATCTTTAAACCTTCAATAAACATTCTCTAATTCATCTGAAACTCACTAAAAAAGTGGTTAAACATATCTAGGAACATTAGAGATTAATCATAGGAAGTATTAAGATCAAACAAGAAGGTATTGCAATTTCGTCATATTTGAAATTTTGAAGACGCTATGAAACCTCGAGGTTTGTTCTTCAAACCTCGAGTTTTGGACTGTAGCAAGTGAAAGTGATTTAAGTCCAAAACATGAAACCTGGAGGTTTCTTCCTAATACTGGAGGTTTTTCAAAGACACAGAAAGCGATACCCTTTCGTTTGTCAAAAACTCGAGGTTCTATCGAAACCTCGAGGTTTCACTTTGAATGTGAAACTTTGCAAAATCACGCCAAGTGCAAACCCGGAGGTTTTCCGAAACACTGGAGGTTTTCAAAATCAATGAAAATTCGTTTGCTCTCTGGATGTCAAAACCTGGAGGTTTTGTATTAAAACTCGAGGTTTCGCTAAAACATGGAAATCCTGAGTTTTTGCGCCAAAACAGAAACCTGGAGGTTTGAGAATAAAACTGGAGGTTTTGAAAACTTGGAAAAACACATATCCTCTCTGCCTGGACAAACCTCGAGGTTTTTCAAGAAACCTCAAGTTTTCTCATAATTTTTAAAAACTTTGAGAAAACTTCATTTAGCTCAAACCTGGAGGTTTTTCACAAAACTGGAGGTTTTCAAGAGTTCAAAACTTAGGAGACTCTCTGTAAGTCAAAACCTCGAGGTTTGAACAGTAACCTCGAGTTTTTCATTTTCCAGAAAATTGATGAGAAGTCTCTGTATGAAGAAACACGGAGGTTTCTCCGGAAACTGGAGGTTTCTCGGAAACTGGAGTTTTGCTCGGTCCGAAACACGGAGTCCTTCTCGTAAGGCCAAACCTCGAGGTTTCGTGTGCAAACCTCGAGTTTTGCTCTTATAGTGGGTTTTACACATTTGAGAGCAAAACTTTATGCTTTGTTTACTATTATTGGAGATCATCAAAACCCTTAGAGAACTAACATTCTCCCCCTTTTTGATGATGGCAACATTTGTAAACAAACATCTATGAGAGTTTGAAAGAGTTTTAATTTTGAAACAAACTTTGAACCTGACAATGTTTTAAGAAGTTCATTTTGAGAAAAGCTTGTGAATGTCACAATTTAAGCAAACACATAAATGTCAGAGATGAGCAACAGAAGCTTAATTGAAACACAAGGATCACAACTTATATTAGCAAACTAGAAGATATTACAAGATATATGTTTCATATCAGCAACATATCCAAAATAACATTAGAGACATAATTTCAAAGTTCTCCAAAACTCTTCTAAAACTCAAAGTCTAATCCTTGCTATTCTCTCCCCCTTTGTCATCTTCAAAGTTAAGGTTGACCAAAGGTGTAGAAGGAGGGGAAAGATGAAAAACTTCAGTTGAAGGAGTAGGTTTGGAGATGGAGAAGGAAGAACTTCAGTGGCTGGGGTAGATGGTGATGGAAGGATGAGCGTATGCGGTGTAGTGGTTCCAACCTGGAGAGGTGAAGATGGGAGTCGATGGATCAGGAGAGGTTGTAGGGATCTGAGGTGAGGTGAAGGTGAAGGAAGGTGAGGATGAACCAGAGGCAGGGCCAGAAGTGCTAGGACCAGCAGTAGTGCCAAAAGGTGAGGAAGGTTCAGTGAGCAAGTGCTTCACAATCTTGTCCACCTTATCACTGAGATCCATGTGAGAGACGATCTGAGTGGACAATTTGGCATCAATCTCTTCAACCTTTTCTCTAAGCTCAGCCGACTGTCCAGAAGGCATTTCAAGGTGTTCCTTCATGGCATCCTGAATCTCAATGTGTCCATTGTGCCCACGAGTCATCTCAGCCCTTATCTTTCCCATCTCAAACTCCATGCGAATAGTCATTGCAGCAAGAGCAGCATCCACAATTTCCTTGATCTGTGAAGTAAGATCATATGGCAGTGATGTCTAAGGAGGTGGAGGTGCTGATTGAGCCTCTTGAGCTTGGGATTGAACCCGAGCCGAGATGTTCTTAGCCGAGATCGTGAAGGAGCTCGTGGACTGCCCGACCCTTCTTCCCCAAACTTGATCTTCATTAGATTTAGCATTGTCTTCCGAAAGATGGAGGATACTCGAGTGTGTCAAACAGAGCCCACATACCAAATTTTGTGGTAGTAGAGAATTACAGAGATCAGAGAGGGAAATGGTATATTTGACAACTTTCTATGGGAAAATGTAAATTTGACCATAGCCTGGAAAATCCAGTGACCAAGATTAAAAGGCACCTTTCTCACAAAAGCAGTAAAGGGTTGATAATCTTGTTGAGTGAAATTGGTATAATTGCCACCTTTTGGAAGAAAATTCCTAGAGTAGACATACCATAATACTCTATTTGCAGCAGACATAGAAACAGGATTAAAGGTAAGCCTATGATGTTGGTCTTGGGGAAAGGGCTCATTTGGTCTAAGAGTTTCAAAAATCTCCGATTACCGTAATTGAACTCGGGGAATAGGTGGAGGGTTGTCAATTTTCAGGATTTTATTTAAAATGGAGGCAGACAGAGTGAACTTGACGCCCTTAACAACAGTGGTCACTCTTTCCTCAATCAAGTCACCATCTGGGCTTAGTTCGTTATCATACTTCATACGGTAATAGAACAAACGAACAAGGTTGGGAGTATAGGGTGCTGATATGGAAACAAAAGACTCATACTGTTTTAGCCAAGGGGACAAATCAAAATGACACTCATTGAAAAATGCTTTTAAATCAACAAAAATCACAGGACAGAAGTCACGATGCAAGTATCCTTCCCTAAATTTGTCATTATCTTCCTTAGTCATAGCGAGAGGAGCGGTTGTAAAACCTTCGGGTGGAGAGATATTTTTGTAGATGTCGAAATGGCATTCTCGGTGCGAAGGCACTTCTTCTTCATTGTGATCCTGAGTAGAAGTCGCAGCTTGAGACGAAGCTTGTCCTTGTGAGGTTTCCTGAGACTGGGACACAAAAGCCCTCTTCTTTCTCGATGGTTTAGAGGATTTAGAAGCCTCAGAGACTTTTGCCTTCCCTTTTCCCTTGGGTTCAGGTTCCTTCCTCTTCTTGTCTGGTGACTTAGCTGGTTCTTTGAACGATACTCCTTTTCTTTTAGGGTTTGGCGATGGAGCTTCAGGGATTGTGCCTTGGATTCCTTGAATCGCACGGTCTGCACCAAGATGAAGACGATTTGGGATCGTTTTTGTCCTTACTGGTCGTTGTGGAGGAGAAGGAGGAGACCATGATTTGGTTCCTTCCTGACTAGAATCAGTGGCGGAAGTGACTTGGGGGTTTGATTTCAAGGCCATTGGAGAGATTTGGGACAAGTAATGAGAGAATCAGACAGAAGAGAGAACAGTCAAGGGTAAACCTAGAGTTTTAGGTCGAGTTTTGAGGAACATAACAGTGCCACATATATATAGGTGCGACAACACTCAAGGTTTCAAGCCAAACCTCGAGGTTTGATAAATGTTTACCAACCTGGACTTCAAAGGTGTTCTGTGAACCTTTGAAACGTCAGTGTGCAAAACTCGAGGTTTTCTCCAAAACCTCGAGGTTTTGAAATTCTTCAAAAACTCGATATCTCTCTGTCTTATGAAAACTCGAGGTTTCATTCTCTTTAAAAATCTCGGATGTTCTCGACCCCAACATTCCGCGACCAAACCTCGAGGTTTGCTTCAAAACCTCGAGGTTTTGCTCTTCGACAGCAAAACAAAGATTTTTCAATATTCTGCATAAAACATGTCTAGACACTCTGAAGCTTAAGTTAGTAATTTTTTTTTAATCATCAAAACCATAACTAACATTGATTAAGGAATACTTACAACTCATTGGGATTTACCATTCCCAATTCTCTTCTTATGAAATTGAATTGCTCCTTAGCCAATGGTTTGGTGAAGATGTCAGCTAGTTGAAGATGAGTTGGAATGAACATGACTTTGACATCTCTCTTGTGAACATGATCCCTTATGAAATGATGCCTCACATCAATATGCTTGGTCCGAGTGTGTTGTACCGGATTCTTGGCCAAGATAATTATGCTTGTGTTGTCACACAATATTGGGATCTCCTTCAAGTTGATTCCCAAATCTGATAGTTGCTGCTTGAGCCATAAAACTTGAGCACAGCAACTTGAAGCAGCTACATATTCGGCTTCGATAGAAGACACACTGACCCACACCTTTGGTTTGCTTCTTTGCTGAACCGGGATACAAATGAGCCACCAAAGAATTCACATTGGCCACTTATGCTCTTTCTATCGTGTTGTACCCGACATAGTGTCTGAATCGAATATGCCACCAAGTATTCGAGTTGACCTTTGGGAAACCACAATCCAAGGGTCTTTGTGTCGGCAAGGTATCTGAAAATTCTCTTCACATGCTCTCGGCATGTGACTCCTTAAGCAGCATGGAACCTTGCACACATCCCCACACCGAATTGGATGTCGGGCGACTTGCGGTCAAATATAGTAGTGATCCAATCATTCCTCCATATCTTGTAATATTAAAGTCCTTGCCCTCTTCATTAGCATCCAATGAGGCAGTGGAGCTCATTGGAGTGTCAGCTCCATTGCATTGATCCATCCCAAACTTCTTCAACAAATCATTGAGATACTTGGTCCGAGATATGAAGATTCCATCTTTTCTTTGTTTGATTTACAGACCAAGGAAATAGTTGAGTTCTCCCATCATGGACATCTCAAACTCTCCCTGCATATTCTTAGCAAAATCTTCACATAAAACATCATTAGAAGCACCAAATATAATGTCATCAACATATATTTGAACAATTAAAATTTCACTAAGCTTATTACTCTTTATGAAGAGAGTTGTATCTGCTTTTCCTATAATAAATCCTTGATCAAGAAGGAACTTGCTTAATCACTCATACCAAGCTCTAGGAGCTTGCTTAAGACCATATAATGCCTTTTTGAGACGATAAACATGATCTGGATGATGATTATCTTGAAAGCCAGGAGGTTGTTCAACGTAAACTTCCTCTTCTATAAAACCATTTAGAAAAGTACTTTTTACATCCATTTGATAGAGCTTGAATCCTTTGACACAAGCAAAGGCTAGAAGAACTCTTATGGCTTCCAATCTTGCCACTGGAGCATAAGTTTCTTCATAATCAATTCCTTCTTCTTGATTATAGCCTTTAGCAACCAATCTTGCCTTGTTACGGACAATGATTGTTGATTCATCTCGTTTGTTTTTGAATACCCATTTGGTGCCAATGATCGGATGGTCCTTGGGCCTAGGTACCAAATCCCAAACTTGATTCCTATCAAATTGATGTAACTCCTCTTGCATAGCTATTACCCAATCATTGTCTGAAAGGGCTTCATCTATCTTAGAGGGTTCAATATGAGATATGAATGCAGAGAAAATTATTTCATTTAAAGTGATGTTTCTGGTTCTTACTCCTTGACTTGCATCACCTATTACTTGGTCCAAAGGATGATTCCTTATGAACTTCCAAGTTCTAGGCTGAGACTGATCAGGATTTTCAAGATTGTTTTGGGGATCAGCCTCAAAAACATTTTCAGGATTTTCAATAGATGCAGGAGTAGTTTTCGAAAAGAATTGGTTTTTGAAAACATTTTCCTCTTCATCATCCAAGGATTTATCAGTTTTGGATTCACAGAAAACAACATGCATAGACTCTTCAACAATTCGAGTACGAGTATTAAAAACTCTATAAGCTTTACTCCTATTTGAATAGCCCAAAAATATACCTTCATCTGACTTGGGATCAAACTTTCCCAAGTTATCCTTACCATTGTTGTGGATGAAACACTTGCATCCAAACACATGCAGATGACCCAAATTTGGCTTTCTTCCTTTGTATAGTTCATAGGGAGTCTTGTTCAACTTCTTCCGGAGGTATGCCCGATTTGAGATGTAGAAAGCTATACTCATCGCATCAGCCCAGAACACTTGAGAAATGTTGTTTTCATTTAGCATAGCTCTTGCCATCTCGGTGAGGACTCTATTCTTTCTTTCCACAACACCATTTTGTTTAGGAGTCCTTGGCGCTGAGAAGTTGTGGTCTATACCATTGTTGTCACAGAACTCGGCAAATGCATGGTTTTCGAATTCTCCTCCATGATCATTTCGAATACCTGAAATTGAGAAACCTTTCTCATTTTGGACCTTCTTGGAAAAACATACAAATTGATCAAATGTTTCATCTTTCAAGGATAAGAAAATAGTCCAAGCAAATAGAGAAAAATCATCAACTATGACCAAGGTATAAATATTGCCACCAAGGTTTTTTACTCTAGCTAGTCCAACTAGATCCATAAGAAGTAGTTGGAGTGGTCTATTAGTTGAAACTTCATTTTTCGATTTGAAAGAATATTTGGTTGTTTTCCTTTTTGACAAGCATCACAAATCATGTCGTTTTTAAATTGAAGCTTTGGAATGCCAATAACCAAATCCTTTTTAAGTAATCTGTCAAGTTGGATCATATTAACATGAGCTAACCGCTTGTGCCATAACCAACTATCATCCAAATTACTAACAAAACATTTTTCAGAAGCAGAGCCATTTCTAGAGAGATTAAGAGTATAACAATTTCCATCTCTAGGACCTCTGAATAAAGCTTTTGATTTAATATTTTCCAAAGAGAGATTATCTTTACTTACAATCAAGCACTCCTCGAATCAAAGATAACTAGATTACCTTTATCGGTGCTTTGGCTTACCGAGGAGATTGTGGCAAAGTCCTTCCACAAGGTAGACATCTTTGATTTGTGGTCCTTCATTGTTTCCAATTTCACTAATGCCAACAATCTTTCCCATTGATTCCCACCAAAGGTCACCTTGCCACCATCCTTGGGCTTGATTGAGACAAATTTGGATTGGTCTCTGTCATATGTCTTGAGCATCCACTATCGATGTACCACTTGTTGGGGTTTGATGCTCTTAGACACACCTACAAAACATAACCAATCAGGTCTTAGGTACCCATCTTTTCTTGGGTCCTTTAGGGTTAGTTTATGTCTTAGGAATCTTATAAGATCCCTTTGGCACCCATTGATAATTTCCTGATGGTTTAATCTTTCTTTCCTTTTTATGAAAACAAGAAGTAGTATGACCCTTGTGATTGCAATAATTGCAATGAGCAAAAGGATTTGAAGAATGAACAGATTTTCTAAAGTAGTTCATATAGTTCTTTTCTCCAAATTTCTTTTTCCTTTTTCTTTTATCAAAATTTGGTTTGTAACTGATTCCTGATCTATCATTTATGAATTTTTGTTCTTTCAAAATGAACCCAGTTGCAAGTTCTTAATTTAATAGATTCGGTTTGCTTATCAGTGAATTAATTACTAGTTGATTAGCGAAAGCTAAGGGCTAGATTTGTGGCCACGCTTGCGGCAAGGAGTTGAGGTTAGACCTCGAGAAGCTTGATGTTTGCTAGGCGGCGGTGCAAGGCTTGACCTATTTATTGTAGGCTTCAGGAATGGGTCTACCTCTCATAACCATGACACCCTGTGTATAATGCAGATCTAACTAGAAAGTTGCCATAGGAATATGGAAGGAGTATAGCTAGTATCATATGTATCGGACGCAGAAGCTTTGATAGATTATAGTGGTGGGTTGACCGAATAGCGTTGTAGTTAGTAGCTATTCTGTAGCATTGCGGAAGCTGTGCAGTATGGATGCTATAGCAATGGGTAGAGCAACAGGGGGATTGATGCACTAAGGGTGATTCTGAGTTCAGCCTAACTTCTTATTGATATCTTCTTAAATTTACGATACTCTGTTTTATTTCTGTTATTAGCATAAATACAAAAACCTCTCAAACCAATCATATTTACTTTTTGTTTACGCAACTATCATAGCAATCGAGCGTCACTCTTTGATATTTCTGTCTCTGTGGGACAATACTCTACTTACACTTTATTACTTGTTTGACTGGTTCACTTGCCATCCAGGAAATTGACCAACAGCTAGGCGATGGCAAGGTTAAGGACTCAAGGTTCTTGGGTTTTCTTTATCTCAAGAGGATTAGGTTTCTTGAGATTAGGTGAGGACAAGAAGAACAAGATAGGATACCTATGGATGGCACTTCTTGCTCCTTTTCTTGGTCCTTTGGCCAAAAATATTTGGTTCAAGAGAGCACACACAATTCGGCCAACACCCTTAGGGTTTTCATATATTGGCCGAAATTTTCAAGACTAAAGTGACATGTGAATTTGTTCAGCCAACACCCTAATCAAGGTTCAAGATTAAAGGCGCATTAATTGTATTATCCAAATAATTTAGAAAATAGATTAAATTCATATCTTGAATTATTTCTTGAATGAAAAATTCAAGAAAATGGATCTCATCCATATCTTTTATTATTTCTTGAATTAATAATTCAAAAGAATGGATCACATCCATATCTTTAATCATTTCTTTATCCTTTATTTGTCCAATCTTTATTGGACACACACATACATACATACATATATATATATATATATATATATATATATATATATACGCAAAAATATATTAAGATGATTCAAAATTATCTTTATAACCTAATCTCTTGAATTTAAAATTCAAATTTTAATTATAAAATCAAAATTCGAATTCTAAATTCAAATTGGCCTAATACCTCGTTTGGTCTTCTAACATATTTGGGCCTATTAGTAAAGAAACTATTTTCCCACTAAGGAACCATATATGGCGCCATTTTTGTATATTGGGCTTGGAGTCTCACTCCAACCCAAATACACATATTCTCTCGAAAAAGCTCAATAACAATTATTTGCTCAACCTTGATAATTTTAAGCAATCAAGAATAACATTTGTGTGTGACCCATTAGGCCCAATTAATCATTGACATAAATAAGCTTGGACCAATCAAACTCCTTTAACGAGCCCAAGTTATCTAATGACCACTTAAGACACTAGCAATGCTCTGTGGCCCAAGAATTAATTAAGTTGATCAAGTGATCTACCTTTTCTAATTTGGATCTCGTGTCGGCATCATCCCTCACATCGTCATTCACATTTATTCGAGAGCAAAGATAGAGTATCATCTCTCTTGGTTGACTAAATGTAGATTTTCATGGAACTAAGAATCTTCTTCTATTGACTCTAAGATGGATCTTGACTCTTCATGATCGCTTATTGTGCACAGATTCCTGAGTCAACTAGAAGTCATCCAAGCCCTACCGGTTCTTGAACGACTAATCCCTTGTAAGGGACTGCGAGTCCTTATAGCATGTCCATCTACACTCATGTATTCGAGTCATACCCAAGAGTACATTGTTCTCCCCATTCTCAGGCAGATAGAGTTGTACTATCAAAGTATAACCCTAGGACATAGTGCTCGATGACATCCTCAAGTCTAGAATGACCCGCACTTCCAAACGTTAAGAGACTTTACATATACAATTATACTCTCTACAATGAATCTTTGTGGAGTCTCTCGGTAGGTCAGTTCGGTGCTATCTATTCTCCAACAGATCCACCCACGACATCAACTAAGGCATCACCATGCATGTATTCCATAAGGTCCCTAATTGGATCTCTATACAAGTAGATGATGTTTTACTAGTGTTATTGAGATCACCAATACCCTTTCTTGGTGATTCAAGACTGTTGGTTTTGATTAGTTTTGATGATGTCTTATATAGATGCCATTATTAAAAGCAAAAAGATTGAGTAATATAGATATCTCCTACATTGACTAACTGATGTATTTAATGTAGATTAATCCAAGTTGAATTATAGAGATTAATCAAGAAGGAGATATTGAAGAAGATTATTCCAAGTTGAACTATAAAGATTGACCAAGAAAGAATAATAAAGAAATAAGAACTTGCACTATATGTTCTTATATGTGATCTTTGGAAGTCTCTATGATCAATAGAAGTTGGAATAAAGCTTCATCATATTTGAGCTACAATGGAGCATACATGAATAGTGCAAATATAGAAAGACGACGCATGCAAGTCGGAAGAAGTTCGAATAGGCTCGGCTTTCTGGATATTGAAGAATGATCAAGAAAGCGGATTGAAGAAAGAAGTTCTTGCACACAATATAATTGGAATATCAGAATGTCAAGGAATCAAGAACTTATCAAGAAGAAGAAGGAAGAAGGTAGAAGCTGCAGAGAATAATGAATCCAAGATAAATGATGAAGAATGATCGAGTTGGGAGATGGAAAAAGGAAGAACTTGCTGAATAGAATGAAGATATTGTTATGCAAGTTTATATGTTGATGCTAGAAGCCTCCAAGATCATATGGAAGTTGGAATGACTCAATTCGAAGCTAAAGTCAGCAAAAATCAGCTTACGGATGAGAATACTCGAGTTTGGAACTCAATACTCGAGTATAGGAGTCAATACTCGAGTATGTTCATCTATACTCGAGTATAGGAGTGTTTTCGTCTCTCTCCGCGTCTCGGGACTGGCAATACTCGAGTATCCAAGTATATACTCGAGTATGTAGTGTTTTAGCATCTCGGTGCCTCGGGACTGTCCATACTCGAGTATGCAAGTCTATACTCGAGTATACAGCGGTGATCAGCTCTGTTTCACGTTCAGCATGGGCGACGTTTGGTAATTTGATGATATCTTCCAAACCAGAGATCGGATTGAAGTGAAATCAGTAGCATATGAAACTAGACTCCCAATGCGTCATTGTGATATAAAATTCAAGCCTAAAGGAGTTCATATGAGAGAGTTATGATTTGTGGAAGTTGACAGATAAATCCATGCCACACAGCAAACCAAGCTTCAATGTTTTGAGTGTAACTCACAAACTACAAATCCGATTGAGCTGAAATTGGTGGCATATGAAAGTAGACACACAGAGCTTTCCATAAAAAGTTGAACGAACCAAAACGGAGTTCAGACTAGGGAGATATGGCCCTCGAAAGTCGATGGTTTGTTCAAGGAGTATTCTATACTCAAGTATGTAAGTTCTATACTCGAGTATGGATCAGACAGAGAAGAACCAGGGGTTACGAAACAACCTCCATACTCGAGTTTCCAACCCTATACTTGAGTATACATCGCTAGTTCAAAAACGAAGTTCTAACGGCTAGTTTCCATCAAACATGGAGTAACTCAACAACCTCAATACTCGAGTTTCCAAATCAATACTCGAGTATTCGCCTCGCCCGGAAAAATCACCACGATCGAAATTTGTTTCAGATCAAGAACATCCAGATTATTACTCAAATGATTCATACCTCTTCTTAACATCATTTATATCATTTGTGTATAAGTTTGGTGATTAAAGTTTGAGATTACATCAAACTTGATGAAATCAAAATCTGTCAAAAGGATGAAGATGAAGGTTCCGCAGATTTTCAGAAATAGGAAAGAAGATCGAATTCAATGAAACTCTTGAAGAAACAAAGTTGAATTCTCATCTCTAATGGATTCGAATATCCAATATCCTTGATTTGCTTTAACTTGATTTCGAAGATTTGAATTTGCTTTAGAGTCAAATAAAGCAACTTCATAAACCACTTGTATTATTTTATTATATCTTCGACGAGCAGTAAGTGGATGATGACTGGAAAGAAACTCAACCATTCTTCAAGGCGACAAACAAGGCTCCCACCAACAAAAGCTGAACATCATGGGAGACATTCTTGAAAGAGCCAATATTCAAATATTCAAGACTCGCAAATGTTCCCAACATGACTATATGCGCACTCAAGGACCCAACTGACTAGAATTTCGAATTGATCCAAGTCGAACGGATCTATAATGGTCACAAGCTTCAAACCAGTATAAATACAAGAAGATTTGAAGTCTCGCATGTAGAGAAGACGAGATACAAAAACGCACATACACAAGCTTAGTCTTTTCTTTGCTTTATTCTATTTCTTGTGTATCTTTGATACATTGAGCTTCGGTGTTTATCAATATCTACTCTTGGAGAGAGTTCATTTTCGTGTATATCATTCATTGTAAGAATCTCAAGTCGTGGGACTTGAAGATTGGGATAATCGAGTACAACTTGTAAGGGGAGTGTATCCTAGGGAGAGGATAACTTTCGAGTACGAGAATGTGTATCGATTGTATACAATTACTGACTTGTAAGGGGGAGTGAGTCCTAGGGAGAAAGGATCATCCCGAGTACGAGTGTGTAATTGTATTTGAGTGATAGTGAAAAATCCCAGAGTGTCTGGGTACTGGACGTAGGTCAAGGAGTTGGACCGAACCAGTATAAATCTTCTGTGTCAAACTCTTCTACTCTATCTCCACTTTACCTTGGTTTCCATCTATTGTGTGGGTGATCGAAAGAATTTTTGAAATCCCCAATTCACCCCCTCTTGGTGATTTTCTTCACTTTCATTTGGTATCGAGCTAGTTAACGGTAACCATGATCGGGGTTCTCACGGTGTGATATGGCGAAGCATTGGCTCTTAACATCCTAGATCGTAAAAAGTGTGCGAGATACCATGAAATGGAATGGAATTTCATTTGGTATCGAGCCGGGTTACGTTATAAGGATTAGCATCCTAGATCAAAGATCCAATGGAAGGAATTCTCACGGAGCTTGATCAACAGAGACCACCAGGTTTTAATGGAGAACATTATTCCTTCGGAAGGCTAAGTTCAGAACTTATGTAATGGCAAGCGAGTATGGCCTATGGAAGGTGTTCAAGAAAGGAAATCATGAACCATCTTCGATTAAAGATGGTGTCGAACTCCTAAGCTAGAAGAAGAGTATGATGAGAATGACGAGAAGGCAAGTCACTCTCAACATGAAAGCAATCCACATGCGCGAAGTGCTCTAAGCCAAAAAGAATATTCTCGAATTTGCACTTTGCCATCTGCTAAGGCTATGTGGGATGCTATCAAAATAGCTCATGAAGATGAAGCTGAAAAAGAAGATCGAGCTAACATCTATCCTGTGGCCAAAGAGGAAGAATCAGAAAGTGAAGAGGTAAATGATTCTGAATCATCTTATGATGAATTATTATCTCGAATATAATTCTCTTTGAATTTCGAAAAATTGCAAAAGAACTTTTGTCTTCTAGAAAGAGAATTAAATTATTGGAAGAACAAGTTCAAAATAATTCGTCCCCTACTTCTGTTTGTGAAAATATTTCTGAAAACAATTGCGAAAAGATTTCAGAAAAGGTTTGTGACAATTGCTATGTTTTAGAGAAAAGAAATTTACATCTTACAAAAACTCTTGAGAAATTCACTAGAGATAGTGAAATGCTCAAAGTCATTTTAAAACAGAAAAGGTTCATAAATGACAAATCAGGGATTGGTTATAGACCTGACTTTGATAAGAAGAAAGGCATGAAGAAACTTGGACAAAAATCCTATATGAACTACTTTCGAAAATCAGTCCATTCTTCAAATCCTTTTGCTCATTGCAGCTATTGCAATCTTAAAGGCCATGCTACTTCTTCTTGTTTTCATAAAAAAGAAAGAAAGAGCAAGCCCGTAGGTAATTATCAATGGGTACCAAGGGGACTTATGTTTTCCCTAAGGCTCGAACTAACCCTGAAGGACCCAAGTATAAGTGGGTACCAAAATGTCCATCTAGTACTTTATGTGTGCAGAATGATTATGAAAAGAATGGACATAGATATATAGAAAAGAATAAAAGTCGAAGAGCTTCTCATGAACCGAAAAGGAGACTTACATCAGTCAGAAGAACTCATAGGGAAACCATTGCTACAACTTTATCCTCAAATCAAAAGAAGCAATGGACACAGGCAAAAGGAGTATGTCCCACCTCAAGAACAAACTACCATAGAGTACCATTCAATTATCTTGAGGAAAACAAGAAAAGGAGAATATCTCAAGTATCAAACAGAAGACACTTGAAGTCTATATCCTTTAAGGGAACTTTGCAGACACCCATGGAAAGACATATGAAGAATCAATATAGTGTGAAGAGACAGTGGGTAAGCAAAGCCAATCTCCTAAGTACCTAAGGCTAAGGTATGCAAAGGTAAAACCTCCTATGCTATTATCTGAAATATTCATTGAGGTTTATATCTTGTAGTCTTAGGAATAAGCATTGCAAATTATATTTTTGGGCTCTCACATCCTGATCTATATTTTGAAAGAAATTGCAATGTTCAATAGATTGAATTCTTTATGCATATATGATGATTTGAAAAGAAAGTATTTCTTTATGCATAAACTCATGATTAATTCACTATGCTTTGTTGTTCTGAACTGATAAGACATGTGAATTTAATTTTGGTTCCTACAAGCTAACAATGATTGGATCCAAGTAAGGTTGGATACCTAGAAAGAAAAAGATTTATAAGGTTTTGTAGGATCAGAGAGAGCTTCTCAAGAATGTAACATAGAGAAATGATCCAAATCTTGAGAAAATTTGAACAAGCTATGCTTGATGTTGATGGTGAACATTGGAAAATGAGTTATCTACATCAATCCATCTCAATAAAGCAAGCTTCTATGAGGACAAGAGGAATTACGGTGATATCTAATTCTTACCTCATACTAATTATATGAAATTTATGTTTGGTTTGTCTTTAGTTAAGTTAAAACACAATTTAAAGATTGTTTTGGTAAAGTTAAAAACTTACTTGTCAAAGCCAAACTCGAGTATGGATATCTATACTCAAGTATAGATTTGCCGAGAGAGATGCTTAAATTTAATTGAACGAGCTATACTCAAGTATGCATGGCTATACTCAAGTATAGTTCTTACAGAGAGCACTTTAAGTTATACATCAAGCTAAACTCGAGTATGAGTTTACATACTCGAGTATGGATCATACATAGTCTATTCAAATACTTGCTTAAGTTTTTCTATACTCAAGTATACATTTCTAAACTCAAGTATAGGTCATACGAGAAAGATTCAAAAGTTTTTAATCATAAGCATACTCAAGTATATACTCACACACTCGAGTATAAGACCAACAAAAAGAATCTTTCTTTTCAAATACTTTCTAAACTCAAGTATGCAAATATACACTCAAGTATAGGATGATCAAAAAGTTTTCAAATCTCTCACATGCCTATCCATACTCAAGTGTACATGTGTATACTCAAGTATACACCATACGTAAAGATACAAAAGTTTTTGAACATAAGCATACTCAAGTATGTAGTCACACACTCGAGTATGAGACAAACGAAATTATCTTTCTTTCCAAAATACTTTCAAACTCAAGTATGACTTTGTAAACTCAAGTATGGACTTAAAATAGATTTCACAAAGTCTTTCAAAATTATTGCATACTCGAGTATGGGTGAACATACTCAAGTATAGGGTATACAAAAAATTTTCACTTTTTCAAAGACTTGCAAACTCAAGTATAGATCTGCATACTCAAGTATTGAGGTTTTGAACTTAAACTTATTTTCATGTTAAAACTCTCACACTCGAGTATGGAATGACAAACTCGAGTATGACTCCTACTTCAAAGACATGGTCCAAAGCTTAAGTCACGATGTTCCTCTCTGTAAGAATCATACTCAAGTATCATTCTTGATACTCAAGTATAGACATTAGTGAACAGTGATAAACTCGAGTATTGAATAACATACTCAAGTATGAGTCACAGAGTTTGAAATTCAAATCTGACGAATTTGTAAAATCTTCATGATTGACTCCAATACTCCATATCATCAATCACCAATATTTCTAACTATGTTTAATCAATTTGTTAGTGAATTTCTAATGATCAAACATATGAATTTGTGCATAACTTTCTGAGTTTATATCTTTCTGAAATGCACCACTCTAAAATCTATTTGGTTTTTAATTCACTGTTTTTGAAAAATACATATAAATGTTTTGAAAACATTTCCATACTTTAATTGCACTCAAATAATGTTTCAAAATGGAAGTTAATATTGTATGTTGGATGTTGGATATGCTTCAAATATGTCCATTAGAATTTTCCATATCATTCACATATTGATATTTGGCATTCCATACTATGCTTGAACTCCTCATTCCTTATTTTCAATCAAGTTAGATCTTATATCTAACAATTTGATTATCTATATGAGTTTCAAGCTTGTCTCCGAGAAAAGAATTCAATTTGCGAAAATCTCATTCCTTAAGTTATTCCAAGCATTATGAATACTCATTAATGCATTAAATGTTAGTACATTAACAATTATATGGAATGACTTACTAGGATATTATTATGGAACTCTAGTCATCTGGACTAATGAGTTTATGCTTCATCATCCATGAATCCTAGTACTCGTTGTGTTACTCAAATACATCAAGCATTTGTCTACATCCATATTTTGAGCAACTATTTATGTATATTCAAATTCTTACCTTGAATGTTCATATATTTCAAATTCTATTCTAAAAGGCAAGATTATCTCTTGGTCAATAGCAAAGTCATTGTGCTCATATGTTTCTATTGTGCAAAGCATGTTTCGTTAATGCTTTTCCTTTATGACTTTTGCTCTTGAAAAAATTGTTTAACATGTTAAGCGCAATGTTCAACATGTTCTCTAAAAATGAAACATCCCGATATATCCAAGTAAACCTATTGACTTCCACCATGTTTAAAATGAGCATTGATCTTAAACATGTTTCAAAAATGAATCTTTCATTCATAAAAATTTTGATTTCATATTTTGAAAGAACATTTGAAATTTGAAACACTTTACATATTTCTTTATCACTCTTGAAAATTATGAGCTCATTCATGAACTATGAACTGATAAATGCTTATCTTTATGGATAAGATTTTCTATGCTCAATCTTACATGTATTTTGTCAATAACATCATTTCTGCATAAAATATATTTACAAACTGTCATTGAGAAATAACATTTTTGGTATCATTTAGTTATTACCCTTTTTGATTCATCGGCTTGAATTTATTTGTTTGGATAAAACTATGTTTCATTGTTATACTCTATGCTCCAATATCATATTGTTAAATATATAAGAGCTTAAGAGTTATCATGTCTAATCCTGTGTGGACTCAAGAATCATTGGGTACCAAAGAACGTATATTTTTGCAGGAGTTGACCAAAATGTTCTGTTGTTGAATACAAAGAACATAGGCAAACAGAATAGACCATTTCAGTGGCTATGACTGCAAATTTTGTGACAATACCTGAGTGGCATCCCATCAATAGCAAGAGGCTTAGACCAACATGATAAGAAGCATACTCGCTTGATGAGAAGCTATGAGCAGAAACTAATTTCGAGGTCCTATTCAAAGCTCATTTGGGATTTCTGCTTATAAGATGCATTCAGAGCAATTGGTGGTTATAGAGACTCATCCTCTTGAAGTTCATTCAAATATGGGAGAGCCTCAGTATTGATTACATCATCAGATAATGGCTAGCCAGTGATGCATCTATGGATATCAGATGATTATGACTCAAGTAATTACGATATTACTTGAGTAAGGTATTGTAACATATATAAATCATAATCATGCTAGGCTAACTTGATTTCATTCATTCCATTTTATTTCATGAATCTTAGCCTGAGCACACTTATTTTTAAACTGATCCTTATGCTTTAAAATTCTTTTATCATCATAAAAAGCATAAGTGATTTCTTTATATCAATTTCAAGTCCACCCATGTGTACTTGAAAGTTCTTAATTTTGAGATACCATGTTATGTTCATTGGAGTTAGATGAATTCCAGACCTCATAACACTTGGTATCACATCATTATTTGGTATCATTAAAGGGAGCTACAGCTGTTTTATTCATGAATTCATTAAGGGGGAGCTTTACATTCATATGTGTTTTATATTTTAAAAGCTCATCTCCTTTATTTGAAGAAAACTTTTTTTTAAGCATACTCATCTCGTATTCACTATCTTCTTTTAGTTTTGATGATGAGTTAATATTTGAAAATATCTTATATTTTCCTTTCATTATCTTGATTTGAAAATATCATATAGAAAGGATTACTTTGATATTTGTTTTGCACTAACAAATCTCTTTTGCATAAATTAGTGGTTGAGATACCAATGTAATGCCATGGTAGAGGTATTTACGGGATTACATTTGGTATGAACTAACACATTTTTCTCTTGCAAGAAAATTTTACAATTATAAGAGATTTCGTTTTGTGCAAGGACATTAATCAACATATTACAAGGAGAAACTATCAAATTTAGTGCTTTCAATCATTGAAGTTGAGATATGCTTTACATAGATGATCTATGAAGAAATGGCAAAGATGGAACCGAGTCTTTGTCATAATCATTCAGTTGAGATACAACTCAAGAAGCCAAGTACCTTAGTCTCATTCCACATCTCAAAGGCCATTCGACCAAGCACATCACGGATCTCACAACAAGAAAGAAAGCAAATGGACTCCATCGATCATTCATCAATTTGCGAACCTACATGAGCATTTCTAATCTCTATCTTTTTATATTCAGTAGAAGTGTTGCATATGTTTGGTATCTATATGCTTTAATTGTGAAAGATGTTTTGAAAACCACTTCAAATTCTCTCAAATTTGTTTTCATAAAAACATTCCAAATTGCTTCATATTTAGAATGAAAACAATTTCAATCGAGGAGAGAAAATCGGTTTCTTGATTCTTTATAAATCTGGTTTCATATTTGTCTCTATAAGCTTTTCTTCTTTACTTCAACTTTTTGCTAATGACAAATAAGGGGGAGAGAAATGACATGATAAATACGTTGGGTTTAATCTATTTTCATATTTCTACATATTTATCTTATAGTATTTGCCATCATCAAAAAGGGGAGAATGTTGGTTTTGATTAGTTTTGATGATGTCTTATATAGATGCCATTATTAAAAGCAAAAAGATTGAGTAATATAGATATCTCCTACATTGACTAACTGATGTATTTAATGTAGATTAATCCAAGTTGAATTATAGAGATTAATCAAGAAGGAGATATTGAAGAAGATTATTCCAAGTTGAACTATAAAGATTGACCAAGAAAGAATAATAAAGAAATAAGAACTTGCACTATATGTTCTTATATGTGATCTTTGGAAGTCTCTATGATCAATAGAAGTTGGAATAAAGCTTCATCATATTTGAGCTACAATGGAGCATACATGAATAGTGCAAATATAGAAAGACGACGCATGCAATTCTGGAAGAAGTTCAGAATAGGCTCGGCTTTCTGGATATTGAAGAATGATCAAGAAAGCGGATTGAAGAAAGAAGTTCTTGCACACAATATAATTGGAATATCAGAATGTCAAGGAATCAAGAACTTATCAAGAAGAAGAAGGAAGAAGGTAGAAGCTGCGAGAGAATAATGAATCCAAGATAAATGATGAAGAATGATCAAGTTGGGAGATGGAAAAAGGAAGAACTTTTGAATAGAATGAAGATATTGTTATGCAAGTTTATATGTTGATGCTAGAAGCCTCCAAGATCATATGGAAGTTGGAATGACTCAATTCGAAGCTAAAGTCAGCAAAAATCAGCTTACGGATGAGAATACTCGAGTTTGGAACTCAATACTCGAGTTTATAGGAGTCAATACTCGAGTATGTTCATCTATACTCGAGTATAGGAGTGTTTTCAGTCTCTCTGGCGTCTCTGGACTGGCAATACTCGAGTATCCAAGTATATACTCGAGTATGTAGTGTTTTTAGCATCTCGGTGCCTCGGGATCATGTCCATACTCGAGTATGCAAGTCTATACTCGAGTATACAGCGGTGATCAGCTCTGTTTCACGTTCAGCATGGGCGACGTTTGGTAATTTGATGATATCTTCCAAACCAGAGATCGGATTGAAGTGAAATCAGTAGCATATGAAACTAGACTCCCAATGCGTCATTGTGATATAAAATTCAAGCCTAAAGGAGTTCATATGAGAGAGTTATGATTTGTGGAAGTTGACATATAAATCCATGCCACACAGCAAACCAAGCTTCAATGTTTTGAGTGTAACTCACAAACTACAAATCCGATTGAGCTGAAATTGGTGGCATATGAAAGTAGACACACAGAGCTTTCCATAAAAAGTTGAACGAACCAAAACGGAGTTCAGACTAGGGAGATATGGCCCTCGAAAGTCGATGGTTTGTTCAAGGAGTATTCTATACTCAAGTATGTAAGTTCTATACTCGAGTATGGATCAGACAGAGAAGAACCAGGGGTTACGAAACAACCTCCATACTCGAGTTTCCAACCCTATACTTGAGTATACATCGCTAGTTCAAAAACGAAGTTCTAACGGCTAGTTTCCATCAAACATGGAGTAACTCAACAACCTCAATACTCGAGTTTCCAAATCAATACTCGAGTATTCGCCTCGCTTCGAGAAAAATCACCACGACTCGAAATTTGTTTCAGATCAAGAACATCAGATTATTACTCAAATGATTCATACCTCTTCTTAACATCATTTATATCATTTGTGTATAAGTTTCAGGTGATTAAAGTTTGAGATTACATCAACTTGGTAAATCAAAATCTGTCAAAAGGATGAAGATGAAGGTTCCGCAGATTTTCGAAATAGGAAAGAAGATCGAATTCAATGAAACTCTTGAAGAAACAAAGTTGAATTCTCATCTCTAATGGATTCGAATATCCAATATCCTTGATTTGCTTTAACTTGATTTGAAGATTTGAATTTGCTTTAGAGTCAAATAAAGCAACTTCATAAACCACTTGTATTATTTTATTATATCTTCGAACGAGAAGTAAGTGGATGACACTGGAAAGAAACTCAACCATTCTTCAAGGCGCACTGACAAGGCTCCCACCAACAAAAGCTGAACATCATGGGAGACATTCTTGAAAGAGCCAATATTCAAATATTCAAGACTCGCAAATGTTCCCAACTGACTATATGCAAAGACTCAAGGACCCAACTGACTAGAATTTCGAATTGATCCAAGTACGAACGGATCTATAATGGTCACAAGCTTCAAACCAAGTATAAATACAAGAAGATTTGAAGTCGCAAGAGAAGACAGAGATACAAAAACGCACATACACAAGCTTAGTCTTTTTTTGCTTTATTCTATTTCTTGTGTATCTTTGATACATTGAGCTTCGGTGTTTATCAATATCTACTCTTGGAGAGAGTTCATTTTCGTGTATATCATTCATTGTAAGAATCTCAAGTCGTGGGACTTGAAGATTGGGATAATCAGTACAACTTGTAAGGGGGAGTGTATCCTAGGGAGAGGATAACTTTCGAGTACGAATGTGTATCGATTGTATACAATTACTGACTTGTAAGGGGGAGTGAGTCCTAGGGAGAAAGGATCATCCCGAGTACGAGTGTGTAATTGTATTTGAGTGATAGTGAAAAATCCCAGTGTCGGAGTGCGGACGTAGGTCAAGGAGTTGGACCGAACAAGTATAAATCTTCTGTGTCAAACTCTTCTACTCTATCTCCACTTTACCTTGGTTTCCATCTATTGTGTGGGTGATCGAAAAGAATTTTTGAAATCCCCAATTCACCCCTCTTGGTGATTTTCTTCACTTTCATTTGGTATCGAGCTAGTTAACGGTAACCATGATCGGGGGTTCTCACGGTGTGATACGTGGCGAAGCATTGGCTCTTACCCGACATGGCCGGTGGACGGTGGTGGCGATTTTTTGGCCGTGAGGCGGTGCGTAAAATTAGTGTCTGAGATACCATGAAATGCCACAGCGGAGGTACCGCTATGGAATTTCATTTGGTATCAGAGCCAGGTTATCTGTTATAAGGATTAACATCCTAGATCAAAGATCCAATGGAAGGAATTCTACCCGACGGAGCTTCAATCAACGAGACCTGGGTTTTAATGGAGAACATTATTCCTTCCGGGAAGGCTAAGTTCAGAACTTATGTAATGGCAACTGAGTATGGCCTATGGAAGGTGTTCAAGAAAGGAAATCATGAACCATCTTCGATTAAAGATGGTGTCAGAACTCCTAAGCTAGAAGAAGAGTATGATGAGAATGACAGAAGGCAAGTCACTCTCAACATGAAAGCAATCCACATGCTGCGAAGTGCTCTAAGCCAAAAAGAATATTCTCGAATTTGCACTTTGCCATCTGCTAAGGCTATGTGGGATGCTATCAAAATAGCTCATGAAGATGAAGCCTGAAAAAGAAGATCGAGCTAACATCTATCCTGTGGCCAAAGAGGAAGAATCGAAAGTGAAGAGGTAAATTATTCTGAATCATCTTATGATGAATTATTATCTGAATATAATTCTCTCTTCACTGAATTTCGAAAAATTGCAAAAGAACTTTTGTCTTCTAGAAAGAGAATTAAATTATTGGAAGAACAAGTTCAAAATAATTCGTCCCCTACTTACATTTTGTGAAAATATTTAGAAAACAATTGCGAAAAGATTTCGAAAAGGTTTGTGACAATTGCTATGTTTTAGAGAAAAGAAATTTACATCTTACAAAAACTCTTGAGAAATTCACTAGAGATAGTGAAATGCTCAAAGTCATTTTAAAACAGAAAAGGTTCATAAATGACAAATCAGGGATTGGTTATAGACCTGACTTTGATAAGAAGAAAGGCATGAAGAAACTTGGACAAAAATCCTATATGAACTACTTTCGAAAATCAGTCCATTCTTCAAATCCTTTTGCTCATTGCAGCTATTGCAA
The DNA here is from genome assembly GCA_019022615.1 of Acacia melanoxylon. Taxonomy (NCBI): domain Eukaryota; kingdom Viridiplantae; phylum Streptophyta; class Magnoliopsida; order Fabales; family Fabaceae; genus Acacia; species Acacia melanoxylon. The sequence goes on from JAFJYJ010000027.1 coordinate 7,126,245, forward strand.
TCTTAAAGGCCATGCTACTTCTTCTTGTTTTCATAAAAAAGAAAGAAAGAGCAAGCCTGTAGGTAATTATCAATGGGTACCAAAGGGGACTTATGTTTTCCCTAAGGCTCGAACTAACCCTGAAGGACCCAAGTATAAGTGGGTACCAAAATGTCCATCTAGTACTTTATGTGTGCAGAATGATTATGAAAAGAATGGACATAGATATATAGAAAAGAATAAAAGTCGAAGAGCTTCTCATGAACCGAAAAGGAGACTTACATCGATCGGAAGAACTCATAGGGAAACCATTGCTACAACTTTATCCTCAAATCAAAAGAAGCAATGGACACAGCAAAAAGGAGTATGTCCCACCTCAAGAACAAACTACCATAGAGTACCATTCAATTATCTTGAGGAAAACAAGAAAAGGAGAATATCTCAAGTATCAAACGAGAAGACACTTGAAGTCTATATCCTTTAAGGGAACTTTGCGAGACACCCATGGAAAGACATATGAAGAATCAATATAGTGTGAAGAGACAGTGGGTAAGCAAAGCCAATCTCCTAAGTACCTAAGGCTAAGGTATGCAAAGGTAAAACCTCCTATGCTATTATCCGAAATATTCATTGAGGTTTATATCTTGTAGTCTTAGGAATAAGCATTGCAAATTATATTTTTGGGCTCTCACATCCCGATCTATATTTTGAAAGAAATTGCAATGTTCACTAGATTGAATTCTTTATGCATATATGATGATTTGAAAAGAAAGTATTTCTTTATGCATAAACTCATGATTAATTCACTATGCTTTGTTGTTCTGAACCGATAAGACATGTGAATTTAATTTTGGTTCCTACAAGCTAACAATGATTGGATCCAAGTAAGGTTGGATACCTAGAAAGAAAAAGATTTATAAGGTTTTGTAGGATCGGAGAGAGCTTCTCAAGAATGTAACATAGAGAAATGATCCAAATCTTGAGAAAGCTGAACAAGCTATGCTTGATGTTGATGGTGAACATTGGAAAATGAGTTATCTACATCAATCCATCTCAATAAAACAAGCTTCTATGAGGACAAGAGGAATTACGGTGATATCTAATTCTTACCTCATACTAATTATATGAAATTTATGTTTGGTTTGTCTTTAGTTAAGTTAAAACACAATTTAAAGATTGTTTTGGTAAAGTTAAAAACTTACTTGTCAAAGCCAAACTCGAGTATGGATATCTATACTCAAGTATAGATTTGCCGAGAGATGCTTAAATTTAATTGAACCGAGCTATACTCAAGTATGCATGGCTATACTCAAGTATAGTTCTTACGAGAGAGAGCACTTTAAGTTATACATCAAGCTAAACTCGAGTATGAGTTTACATACTCGAGTATGGATCATACGAGTCTATTCAAATACTTGCTTAAGTTTTTCTATACTCAAGTATACATTTCTAAACTCAAGTATAGGTCATACAGAAAGATTCAAAAGTTTTTAATCATAAGCATACTCAAGTATATACTCACACACTCGAGTATAAGACCAACAAAAAGAATCTTTCTTTTCAAATACTTTCTAAACTCAAGTATGCAAATATACACTCAAGTATAGGATGATCAAAAAGTTTTCAAATCTCTCACATGCCTATCCATACTCAAGTGTACATGTGTATACTCAAGTATACACCATACGAAAGATACAAAAGTTTTTGAACATAAGCATACTCAAGTATGTAGTCACACACTCAGTATGAGACAAACGAGAAATTATCTTTCTTTCCAAAATACTTTCAAACTCAAGTATGACTTTGTAAACTCAAGTATGGACTTAAAATAGATTTCACAAAGTCTTTCAAAATTATTGCATACTCGAGTATGGGTGAACATACTCAAGTATAGGGTATACAAAAAATTTTCACTTTTTCAAAGACTTGCAAACTCAAGTATAGATCTGCATACTCAAGTATTGAGGTTTTGAACTTAAACTTATTTTCATGTTAAAACTCTCACACTCGAGTATGGAATGACAAACTTCGAGTATGACTCCTACTTCAAAGACATGGTCCAAAGCTTAAGTCACGATGTTCCTCTCTGTAAGAATCATACTCAAGTATCATTCTTGATACTCAAGTATAGACATTAGTGAACAAAGTGATAAACTCGAGTATTGAATAACATACTCAAGTATGAGTCACAGAGTTTGAAATTCAAATCTGACGAATTTGTAAAATCTTCATGATTGACTCCAATACTCCATATCATCAATCACCAATATTTCTAACTATGTTTAATCAATTTGTTAGTGAATTTCTAATGATCAAACATATGAATTTGTGCATAACTTTCTGAGTTTATATCTTTCTGAAATGCACCACTCTAAAATCTATTTGGTTTTTAATTCACTCTGTTTTTTGAAAAATACATATAAATGTTTTGAAAACATTTCCATACTTTAATTGCACTCCAATAATGTTTCAAAATGGAAGTTAATATTGTATGTTGGATGTTGGATATGCTTCAAATATGTCCATTAGAATTTTCCATATCATTCACATATTGATATTTGGCATTCCATACTATGCTTGAACTCCTCATTCCTTATTTTCAATCAAGTTAGATCTTATATCTAACAATTTGATTATCTATATGAGTTTCAAGCTTGTCTCCAGAAAAGAATTCAATTTGCGAAAATCTCATTCCTTAAGTTATTCCAAGCATTATGAATACTCATTAATGCATTAAATGTTAGTACATTAACAATTATATGGAATGACTTACTAGGATATTATTATGGAACTCTAGTCATCGGACTAATGAGTTTATGCTTCATCATCCATGAATCCTAGTACTCGTTGTGTTACTCAAATACATCAGCATTTGTCTACATCCATATTTTGAGCAACTATTTATGTATATTCAAATTCTTACCTTGAATGTTCATATATTTCAAATTCTATTCTAAAAGGCAAGATTATCTCTTGGTCAATAGCAAAGTCATTGTGCTCATATGTTTCTATTGTGCAAAGCATGTTTCGTTAATGCTTTTCCTTTATGACTTTTGCTCTTGAAAAAATTGTTTAACATGTTAACTGCAATGTTCAACATGTTCTCTAAAAATGAAACATCCTGATATATCCAGTAAACCTATTGACTTCCACCATGTTTAAAATGAGCATTGATCTTAAACATGTTTCAAAAATGAATCTTTCATTCATAAAAATTTTGATTTCATATTTTGAAAGAACATTTGAAATTTGAAACACTTTACATATTTCTTTATCACTCTTGAAAATTATGAGCTCATTCATGAACTATGAACCGATAAATGCTTATCTTTATGGATAAGATTTTCTATGCTCAATCTTACATGTATTTTGTCAATAACATCATTTTCGCATAAAATATATTTACAAACTGTCATTGAGAAATAACATTTTTGGTATCATTTAGTTATTACCCTTTTTGATTCATCGACTTGAATTTATTTGTTTGGATAAAACTATGTTTCATTGTTATACTCTATGCTCCAATATCATATTGTTAAATATATAAGAGCTTAAGAGTTATCATGTCTAATCCTGTGTGGACTCAAGAATCATTGGGTACCAAAGAACGTATATTTTTGCAGGAGTTGACCAAAATGTTCTGTTGTTGAATACAAAGAACATAGGCAAACAAACAATAGACCATTTCGGTGGCTATGACTGCAAATTTTGTGACAATACCGAGTGGCATCCCATCAATAGCAAGAGGCTTAGACCAACATGATAAGAAGCATACTCGCTTGATGAGAAGCTATGAAAGCGAAACTAATTTCGAGGTCCTATTCAAAGCTCATTTGGGATTTCTGCTTATAAGATGCATTCAGAGCAATTGGTGGTTATAGAGACTCATCCTCTTGAAGTTCATTCAAATATGGGAGAGCCTCAGTATTGATTACATCATCGAGATAATGGCTAGCCGGTGATGCATCTATGGATATCGAGATGATTATGACTCAAGTAATTACGATATTACTTGAGTAAGGTATTGTAACATATATAAATCATAATCATGCTAGGCTAACTTGATTTCATTCATTCCATTTTATTTCATGAATCTTAGCCTGAGCACACTTATTTTTAAACTGATCCTTATGCTTTAAAATTCTTTTATCATCATAAAAAGCATAAGTGATTTCTTTATATCAATTTCAAGTCCACCCATGTGTACTTGAAAGTTCTTAATTTTGAGATACCATGTTATGTTCATTGGAGTTAGATGAATTCCAGACCTCATAACACTTGGTATCACATCATTATTTGGTATCATTAAAGGGAGCTACAGCTGTTTTATTCATGAATTCATTAAGGGGGAGCTTTACATTCATATGTGTTTTATATTTTAAAAGCTCATCTCCTTTATTTGAAGAAAACTTTTTTTTTAAGCATACTCATCTGTATTCACTATCTTCTTTTAGTTTTGATGATGAGTTAATATTTGAAAATATCTTATATTTTCCTTTCATTATCTTGATTTGAAAATATCATATAGAAAGGATTACTTTGATGGCTGTTTTGCACAAGCCGTGAGGCGATGCATAAATTAGTGGTTGAGATACCAATGTAATGCCATGGTAGAGGTATCACTACGGGATTACATTTGGTATGAACTAACATTTTTCTCTTGCAAGAAAATTTTACAATTATAGCAGGAGATTTCGTTTTGTGCAAGGACATTAATCAACATATTACAAGGAGAAACTATCAAATTGAGGAGTAGTGCTTTCACGCCCCATCATTGAAGTTGAGATATGCTTTACGAAGAGCTCCATGAAGAAATGGCAACGAGATGGAAGCCGAGAATCTTGTCATAATCATTCGGTTGAGATACAACTCAAGAAGCCGTACCTTAGTCTCATTCCACATCTCAAAGGCCATTCGAGCACATCACGGATCTCACACAACAAGAAAGAAAGCAAATGGACTCCATCGATCATTCATCAATTTGCAGAACCTACATGAGCATTTCTAATCTCTATCTTTTTATATTCAGTAGAAGTGTTGCATATGTTTGGTATCTATATGCTTTAATTGTGAAAGATGTTTTGAAAACCACTTCAAATTCTCTCAAATTTGTTTTCATAAAAACATTCCAAATTGCTTCATATTTAGAATGAAAACAATTTCAATCGAGGAGAGAAAATCGGTTTCTTGATTCTTTATAAATCGGTTTCATATTTGTCTCTATAAGCTTTTCTTCTTTACTTCAACTTTTTGCTAATGACAAATAAGGGGAGAGAAACAAACATGATAAATACGTTGGGTCTAATCTATTTTCATATTTCTACATATTTATCTTATAGTATTTGCCATCATCAAAAAGGGGGAGAATGTTGGTTTTGATTAGTTTTGATGATGTCTTATATAGATGCCATTATTAAAAGCAAAAAGATTGAGTAATATAGATATCTCCTACATTGACTAACTGATGTATTTAATGTAGATTAATCCAAGTTGAATTATAGAGATTAATCAAGAAGGAGATATTGAAGAAGATTATTCCAAGTTGAACTATAAAGATTGACCAAGAAAGAATAATAAAGAAATAAGAACTTGCACTATATGTTCTTATATGTGATCTTTGGAAGTCTCTATGATCAATAGAAGTTGGAATAAAGCTTCATCATATTTGAGCTACAATGGAGCATACATGAATAGTGCAAATATAGAAAGACGACGCATGCAATTCCGGAAGAAGTTCGGAATAGGCTCGGCTTCTACGGATATTGAAGAATGATCAAGAAAGCGGATTGAAGAAAGAAGTTCTTGCACACAATATAATTGGAATATCGAATGTCAAGGAATCAAGAACTTATCAAGAAGAAGAAGGAAGAAGGTAGAAAGCTCACAGAGAATAATGAATCCAAGATAAATGATGAAGAATGATCGAGTTGGGAGATGGAAAAAGGAAGAACTTGCTGAATAGAATGAAGATATTGTTATGCAAGTTTATATGTTGATGCTAGAAGCCTCCAAGATCATATGGAAGTTGGAATGACTCAATTCGAAGCTAAAGTCAGCAAAAATCAGCTTCTGGATGAGAATACTCGAGTTTGGAACTCAATACTCGAGTATAGGAGTCAATACTCGAGTATGTTCATCTATACTCGAGTATAGGAGTGTTTTCAGTCTCTCCGGCGTCTACGGGATCGGGCAATACTCGAGTATCCAAGTATATACTCGAGTATGTAGTGTTTTTAGCATCTCTCGGTGCCTCCGGGACTGTCCATACTCGAGTATGCAAGTCTATACTCGAGTATACGCGGTGATCAGCTCTGTTTCACGTTCAGCATGGGCGACGTTTGGTAATTTGATGATATCTTCCAAACCAGAGATCGGATTGAAGTGAAATCAGTAGCATATGAAACTAGACTCCCAATGCGTCATTGTGATATAAAATTCAAGCCTAAAGGAGTTCATATGAGAGAGTTATGATTTGTGGAAGTTGACAGATAAATCCATGCCACACAGCAAACCAAGCTTCAATGTTTTGAGTGTAACTCACAAACTACAAATCCGATTGAGCTGAAATTGGTGGCATATGAAAGTAGACACACAGAGCTTTCCATAAAAAGTTGAACGAACCAAAACAGAGTTCAGACTAGGGAGATATGGCCCTCGAAAGTCGATGGTTTGTTCAAGGAGTATTCTATACTCAAGTATGTAAGTTCTATACTCGAGTATGGATCGATGAGAGAAGAACCGGGGTTACGAAACAACCTCCATACTCGAGTTTCCAACCCTATACTTGAGTATACATCGCTGGTTCGTAAAACGAAGTTCTAACGGCTAGTTTCCATCAAACATGGAGTAACTCAACAACCTCAATACTCGAGTTTCCAAATCAATACTCGAGTATTCGCCCGCTCGGAAAAATCACCACGACGAAATTTGTTTCGGATCAAGAACATCCAGATTATTACTCAAATGATTCATACCTCTTCTTAACATCATTTATATCATTTGTGTATAAGTTTCGTGTGATTAAAGTTTGAGATTACATCATACTTGAAATCAAAATCAAAATCTGTCAAAAGGATGAAGATGAAGGTTCGCAGATTTTCGAAATAGGAAAGAAGATCGAATTCAATGAAACTCTTGAAGAAACAAAGTTGAATTCTCATCTCTAATGGATTCGAATATCCAATATCCTTGATTTGCTTTAACTTCAGATTTCAGAAGATTTGAATTTGCTTTAGAGTCAAATAAAGCAACTTCATAAACCACTTGTATTATTTTATTATATCTTCGAATGTAGTAAGTGGATGATGACTGGAAAGAAACTCAACCATTCTTCAAAGCGGGCAACAGCAAGGCTCCCACCAACAAAAGCTGAACATCATGGGAGACATTCTTGAAAGAGCCAATATTCAAATATTCAAGACCGCAAATGTTCCCAAGCTGACTATATGCAGCACTCAAGGACCCAACAGCTAGAATTTCGAATTGATCCAAGTCTGAACGGATCTATAACAGTCACAAGCTTCAAACCAGTATAAATACAAGAAGATTTGAAGTCTGCATGCAGAGAAGACAGATACAAAAACGCACATACACAAGCTTAGTCTTTTTACTGCTTTATTCTATTTCTTGTGTATCTTTGATACATTGAGCTTCAGTGTTTATCAATATCTACTCTTGGAGAGAGTTCATTTTCGTGTATATCATTCATTGTAAGAATCTCAAGTCGTGGGACTTGAAGATTGGGATAATCAGAGTACAACTTGTAAGGGGGAGTGTATCCTAGGGAGAGGATAACTTTCGAGTACAGAATGTGTATCTGATTGTATACAATTACTGACTTGTAAGGGGAGTGAGTCCTAGGGAGAAAGGATCATCCCGAGTACGAGTGTGTAATTGTATTTGAGTGATAGTGAAAAATCCCAGAGTGTCTGGGTACTGGACGTAGGTCAAGGAGTTGGACCGAACCAGTATAAATCTTCTGTGTCAAACTCTTCTACTCTATCTCCACTTTACCTTGGTTTCCATCTATTGTGTGGGTGATCGAAAAGAATTTTTGAAATCCCCAATTCACCCCCCTCTTGGTGATTTTCTTCACTTTCAAAGACTACGAACAAGTTTTAGGCAATAAACATTTAGTGTTCTCGAGTCCTCATGGTCATGATCCCTATCATAGATCCTCGAGTGAACACTTGTTCTATTCCTAGGGTTTTTATCTTTAAACGCATATTAACCTTAACGTAAAGACGAGACATAAATATTATAAACATAAAATGTGCTCAAATACATAAATCATAAAATACTAAATAGAAAAGAGGTGTTCCTCTGTCAAAAACAGATTGTCTCTAGGACACCTATTTACTAACAATTCATGACTTGGGGGTCTACTACTATCCTCACTCTTATCGAACAACTTTTGAGAAATATGAGCATACCTCGTTTGCCCTGCCTTATAGGGATTCTTATTGTTCTTTACCTTCTCCCTATTCACCTAGCTTAATTCCTACAAAAACGCACAACACTCAAGTTAATATTAAACTGATACATGTAGGTCTTATGAATTGCGAATAACAATTTCTTGGAATGATGGGTCATGACGTGATATGAGAAAATATCTCCAATCATCCATTTTGATTGTGGACAAAGGATCCCCACGAACTCCTATCTCATCAACCACTTTAGGATTATGCAAATATGCCTTCAACAATGCATTAAAGAATGTGCGTAGTGTTTGCCCAGCCTTATTGAGGACGAATTTCCTGGAAGTTTCATCTATATGATATGTAGACTGCAAAGCACACAGTTCAAGTTAACATTTCTTTATAAGTACATAGCAAGTAATTAGCAAGCATATATACCTTACTCTGATATTGTCCTAAATAATGTTTGTGTACTCTTTTTGTATGAAACGTCAATTACTGCCATAATAGGAAAGTTGGTCCTTTCCATTATGCTGATGTAGCTAACAAAGCGTGACAGCCAAAGAACTTGACCCTCATTGTTCCATGTCACATGAAATTTTCTCCCTATGGATGTTGCTTTGTTCACAAAAGTCAAGATGCAACGGCCCCACCTTACAATATCACGCACTTCTTCTAACGCTTATTCTTGGGTTAAGTTTTTGGTTTGCATAGGGGTAAATAAGTACCAGTGGGAATACCAATACTAGGGCACTATCATAACTAGGGGCATTATTAGTGCCGAAGGAAGTAGAACTAGCCATTTTAACTGGAAAACAAAACTCATTTAGTCAGTCACAGGGAAAAGTGCAATGAATTTTCCAGAAAAACATGTTGAATAACTAAGGTCAAAACCTAGCTAAGCAAGACAAAATGAAAAATAAGGAGAATGAAGAAAGCAGAATAGAGAATGCGAAATGCATAAGAGAAAACACACATTAAAATAAGGAGAACAAAGCACACAAAGGAATGCAACCTAGCTAGGGTTCCAAAACGAAAGATGTGAGTTAGGGAAATTGAAGCAAATCGCCTGGCTATTGGACTGAAGTTCAAAGAAAGCATTGGAGGATGTGATGTGTTCGAAAGAAACTATTTATGGCTTGAAAAGTCAATCAGAGTTGTGGGGTTCCGAGGATGGTAGGTAACGTTTGACCAAAGACAAGCATGTTAAGTGTAATAAGTTGGTAATGTGAAAAGGCAAGAGATAACAGGTGTTTTTAAAGAGTTGACAAAACATGTTCATGGTATAAGCTTAGAACCATTATGAATGGTGGCATTTTTTTACGGTTTTTAATTTTCAACTGTAATGAACCTTTGAACAAAAGTTCACGATTTTACATCACAATTGTTAGGTTTTGTAAATAGTGGTGGTTTTTTCTTTAGGGTTAAGGTGCAAATTGGCCAACGAAGTATTACGCTAGGAGCATCTGGCACAAAAATGAATTAAAGGTACCTTAAATACCAACTAACAATTAAAAATGAAAAAAAAATTAACAATCAACTATTGAAAATGAAAATTATCACAATGACGTTCAAATTAGTCAAACGTCGCTTGGTTACTTATATGTAAGAGAAGCCCGAAGATGGCTTAGGGGCTTCCCAGGAGGACGGTCTTCGATATGTCGAGACTTTGATTGTTTAATTTGGTCAACGAAACACCATTTCGACACAGAATTGTTGTATAAGCTTTCGGAGTGTTGTGTTCAGGGTTACGTCTGTGTTCTTCAGCTTCACCCCTGTTTTGGGACAAGTTTTGTTTCCAAATTTCAACCATTGTTGGATCGAACTTTGATCATAGATGTGACCTGTTGATACAGTTATCAGGTCCATCATTAGCTCAAATGAAATCGGGCATCGAAAATCCTCAGGGTTTAAGCCACTAATCATCTTCTTTGTACTACACCTTCCTTCTAAATCATCTGTGGGGCTACTAGGATCATGAGTTTCAAATATCATTCCCCTACAATAACTCAAGAATCCGATTAAACCACTTAAAAGAGGAGTCTCACGCTCTTTGCATTCAAAGAACTGAAAATCCATCTTTTATGTAAGAGAAGCCTAAAGATTGCTGATATGGCATGCTAGAATATTATGACGGCTGCAATTTGGCTTGATTCCGAGCTTATTCCTTTCTCGAGGACAAACGGAGTTTGCCTGATTTTAATGTCACTGTGATAGTTTCCATTTTTAATAATTGATTGGTATTTTTTTTCATTTTTAATTGCTGGTTGGTATTTAATGTACCTTCAATACATTATTGTGCCAGATACTCTTAGCATAATACTTCATTGGTCAATCTGCACCTTAACCCTTTTCTTAATAATCGTTAGGTATTAGACATGATATTCTAAAAAGTAACGGGTTTTACATAATAATCATTACTTATTTGATTTTTTTAATAAATTTTGAAGTTGTTATTCATTTCTTCTGATCTTCCCATGGTATCATGACTTCTTAATCTCCTTTATAACTTCTTCTATATTGATTTTAGCTTCGAATGTCTTCAGATGTTGCCCAAATGACATGCTTCAACATCCTAACAAAGCAAAAGGATCTATAAAAGCGAATGTTGATGAAATCCGAAAAGATATTCACACTTCAATCAAGAATTCTATCACTTTAAACCAAGTATCATCTAAACACATTTTTCTTACATATGCATCCCCAAATATGTGTGAATTCTCTAAAAGTACGAGAAATTCTATGCAAATGTTCCAAAATGATATTAATTTCATGAGGTTAACACTTACGTATGTGGAACTGGTGTAAAAATATACTTGGAACTTTTTAAACCTTACTACTGGTAACCTTTTTTCTTGTAGTGTATATATTATTAATTTCAACATGCAGTCCAATGAGTCCACATTGCTTCCGAGGCGTGATTATGCTTTTTCTAAAACGTCTGAAACTAATAATTTATTTTTCATATTGCCGTTTTTTTATTACATGTGGCAAGCGGAGGCTTGCAGTTTCAAAATTATATTGTCACAAAATAAAATACTAAATAGTCGAGGTTAAACCCTCCCCTGACATGCGTTGATCCAGCGGGACATTTCTCTGCTACTTCTTGACACATCATGTAAAAGAGTGATTTGATCAGGCTCCATGTGAGATTCCCTTACCAGAATATCAGCACATGCAATAATTTCTCTCCTAGCATAACCAAGTTCCACATGCCAATCCCCGTAGATGAGCAGTCTGGTTTACTCAATCGCTTGCTTATAGGGATGGTTCACTCCAGTATCACGCAACAAAAAGTTGATAGCATCCAGTGAGTCTGAAAATACTTGAATGTCTTTAAAATTGAGAGACTTACACACTTTTAAACCTGTTTGGATCGCCATGACTTTTCAAATTGCTTTAAATATTCAAATTATTCAAAAGTTCTTTTTTAGTGATATTTGTCACTTTCAATGTCTGCAGAATTGGTCCAATGGTGTTGGACTAAACATGACCTTGCGAAATGGGTTAGTCTATTTTTAGTTTCTAGAGGTCAAGATTACGTTGACGAAGATTTATTACATCCTCGTTGACTTGCAAGGAACTTTCACTAGTAGCATTCTTAACGCTTTGTTTTAGTTTGAAATCTGTCCTAAAAAGTTAATAGCATACAAGAAAATTCTTTCTTTTTTTCATTTTATTATGATTATATTTAGAGTTTTGAAATCCAATAAAATTGTTATACATAACAAAAAAATTGTTTGTGTACTTGATTATATACAGTAGGAATTTTTAGAGATGGGACTTCAAATGCATCCGTTGACCAATTTTCTCTATATTCTCTTGTTTTTTTAATATCGTCATATAATTTGATCAAATTCGAACATTGTCAGATTGAAGTGGGTATAAATTTAGGCATTTTCTGCATTGACACAAATATGAACTCAAAATCTTATTCTTAACCGGTCAAAACCCTACTTCCATTAAGATCAAGGCCCTTGGTTATTTTATTGCATACTTAGTTGGATTTTCAAAGTCAAACAAAAGCTTAGTACTGGTCCATTATTATTAATTATTTTCTAGTATTTAATAACAGCTGTTTTCTTTGGTGTTGAGACTTTTAAAATGATTCAAAAGTCATTAGGCCACCAAGACGAAAATTATTCATGGAAGTAATTCACCTATTTCAAAATAAGAATTTGTTTACAAATGAATTTTAAAATTTTAAAATTTTTAATAAGAATATATTTAGTGTTCGTAATCCAATATTTTTTTTGCTGTATATAATGACAATTTATTTATGTACTTAATTATACATTACTAGTTTTAGAGATAGAACTTAAATTTAATGTATCATTTTAATTTGTAACCATTTCTATTTGTAAAAATTGTATTTCCTTGCTTATATTTAGTAGGACGTTGAAAGTTGAACAAGATAAAGCCAGTAATTTGATTCAAGTCAAATAAGTCCTTTCAAATATTTTATTTACTAAAAAAAGAGAATTCAATTATAAACAAATTCTTATTTTCAATTCGGGGAAATACATCCATGAAATTTCGTCATAGTGGAGGAGAAAGGGAGGCTTGCCACTAAAATTGGGGTTGCCTTTTGACTAAAAAAAAAAATCTTTTCAATTCCGTTTGCCTTCCATGATGTTCTCCAATAAGAGAAACCCCCCAAAATTATGTCATTCATATTGAAACACTTCAAACCCAAGGAGCTTGTGATCTAAAGTCTAAACCACTTGCCAAAGAAATTTTGGGCGGATAGCTGGTGAGGAAGATCAAGACAATGACCTCCTATCTTTGTCCCAACTTGAAGTTATGCAAAACAAATAAATAATCATAAACCCTAGCCGAAAAAACAAACAGGGTACCGAGTTACCTAAACGAGCCCAAAAACAAACAATCCTTTGATAATGAACAAGTCAGTGTCTCTACATCACAACCGAGATGAAGTCAATGGAGTAAAAGACCCATCCACCTGGACCCCCTCTACTTCTAATCCTTAAAGTCCTCATTGCTTCTAATTAGAGATAGGACCTCAATAAACCAAGAAAGTTAATATAGATTTTAATCCCACGGGAATAAGTACTAAGATAACATGGATGCCTGGTATCATAATTTTTTATATAAAAGTAAATATGTAAGCCATAGCTGGCTCTTATATTTCAACAAGAGCATCACCTATCAATTCTCTAAGTGGTTTATTAAATGGTGGGATTATTTTGGCGCCATTAAGGAAATCTTCCCACTACAAATTAAACAAAGACTCTAGTATTTCCAAACCCATGTCAGCCTGTCGGTAGTCCACTCATTAACCCTTCATTTCTACTTCAAGATGTCCGTATCCAAGGTCTTTGCTTGGTACTAGGGCTGAGTAAATTGCCCACAACTCAATGAGGCTGTCCAAGCCTAGTAAAAAATTGTCCATTTTGGCCCGCCTAAGAAAGGCCCATGACAGGTAGGCTTGTGTACTAAATGGGATAGGCCACAAGCACACCCTTGGGCTGCCTATGCCCGCCCATATGTGAATGTGTGTGAGATATATATATTTAATAGAGAGTGTGTGTGTGAGTGTGTATTCGAGTATAAATTTAGGTAAAGGAGCCCATATTAATTTAATTATAGCTCACATATGTGACATAAAATATATATTTAAATTTAAATATATTGTATTATATATAAGGTGAAGTCAAAGTTGCTTTGGAAGCAATTTTTCCTGATGCGATACAACATGAAGTCACGTTGAAGCATATTATAAATATCTAGCATCGTTTATATGATAGATGAAGCATATGGATTTTAGTTTAAGTCAGCATTAATAGACCAATTGGATAATAGTGTTTATGCCGGAAATGTTTTGGTTCAAGAGATTGAAACTAAAATGTCCTTGTCTGTCATTGTTAACACATTTAAGAAGCTTTTAGCCAGTGCAAAGATAGTTACTAAGAGAGTTGAGCATCTTTAAAGGCGGATAAATATCTTCAAGCCAATTTGATTCTATATTTGTAAACCAAAATTTGACCTTTGGCATGGTGCAAAATGCATGTTTCTAATTATAAAGATCTAAATTTGATGGAAAATGAGAGTCTTGTGGAGGAGGAGGATGAGGATGACGAGAAAGAGGAGGAAAAGGAGGAGGAGAGCGAGCATGTGGAGGAGGAGGAGGGCGAATGGAAAGAGTTCTCTAGCGTCTAATTATGATGAGGGAGAAAATGACAATGTATGAAAAGGTGCTTCCTAGAAAAGTACTAAAAACAAAAGGAATATGTACTTCTCTCTAAAGTATTTAACTTAGAAGAATTGGTACTTGGTGTCGGACCAAATTAAACAAGATTTTGAAAAGGTACATTTTAGACTCTTTTTTTTTTAAAAAAAAAATGAGGGTTGTTTATTATGAAATGTTATTTTTGTAATTCATACTTTATAGTTTATAGATATAACCATTATTTGTGTGTTTTCATTAATGTAAAGTTGGAAAATAAATCGTTTATAAGTGTTACATAACGATTGTTTCGAAAGAACTATCACTTTTCTCACTAGATAAATTACGTTATTAATTACAACCACTATTTTTGTTTCTTCATGAATTCCGCCTCACAGTATATGATGGTGTGTATAATTAACCGTTACTTTTAAGTGTTATATATCCTTATGCAACCTCCGCCTCGACATACGTGACATTATTAGCTACAACTGTTATTAAGCTTCATAAATGCGCAAATCTTTAATAGTGTCGCTATCCGTGTATATTTTTCGGATTCATTTTATGAGATTTTCCCAACGAATAATATAATGCATGAGGAAAAATTAAAGAGAGTACGATACCAACGAGATCTCACATTATGTATCAATTTATTTTTCAAATCTCTCCCTAATTATTACGTAAATGCGATGTCACTTTTTTCCTTCCACTTTCGGCCTTTTATTCCCTCACTCTCATTGGATCAACATTTTATTAATTTAGGTTTAATACTTACAAAATTATTATTCTAGTTTATCTAAAGTAGCACAAACAAATTGAAGCTAGTTATATATTCTCTACTATTATAAATTATATTTAGATCAAATTTTAAGAATTTTAGTTATTTATATGAATTTTTTTTTTGTGAAATTATGATAATATTTTATAAAAGATTCAATTTCTGCCATTAAAATTTTTATTCAATACAGTGAAGATAAAAGAAGACAACCCATCTTCGTCATGTCACGTTCGTATCCTTTTGTCTATTGTTCCGAGAACGTACAAATCACATCTGGCCTTTATTATTATAATCGCTTCCCTAAGGTCACCGGCAATTGATGCCTGATTGTCTGAAGAAAATGTCATTTTTCTTTTCTCCGGCCTATTTCCAAATTTGTTAAGTTGTTGAAAGGATGAAAATGATATATTCACTACCATAAAAAAAAAAAAAAGTTATTTAGACTGCCTCATTTACACCAGAGTATTGAAGCACCGGTCTAAAAAGTATAACCGGTAGCAATTTCATAAATATCAAGAATTTTTTGAACCGAATCCTTTAATCATGGGTCTAAAGTTCTAAAAATTTATAAATAAATATAAATTGAAATATCGATTACTTTTTAGAATAAACTTATATGACCGAACTTAAATAGTATCTGATCCAAAATATAAGAAAAAATTAAATAAAAATTTTACTAGATTTTTACTTTTACCAATCTAAAACGTTTTTTTTTAAAAAAAATAATCTCTAACTTTTTTGAAAGGTCCAAAAGATAAGAAAACAATTAAATAAAATTCCTATTACTTTTAAATAGTATCGGGATCCAAAATAGCTTCTAAAAATATCCGGTCTTAAAAGTACCACCGCCAAAAAGTCACTATATCCTCTCTTCTTCACGGCCTTTTCTTGCGGAAAGAAAGTCTCCCTGCGGGGACAATTACACTTATTAGTATAGAAGGAGACCTCGCCCTTTAGTCGCACTTCCTCTCCCTATGCTATTCAAAAGTTGTAGCTTGCTATTCTCTTTCCTTAGTCGCTAGCTTACGAATAGGGCTCAGTCTTACTGAAGTTGCTCTCTCTGAACATCTCTTCCTGTCGTATTACCTCTATTCCTTGCCCATAGATCTCATTCGCTTAGGCATTCTTCTCTCATACCACCTTTCTCAACCTCTTTTCCTGTCTCAAAAATGAACAGAGAAAGTGAATCTAATCCTGTTCGAAACATGCCAATTACTGGTGTGAATCTAAGCGAACCTGATACATCACAAAGTAAGCATCGTAATCGGCCTTTACAGTGTGGTAGAAGAGGCATATGATTGAAAGAACTTGCCCTAATCGGACTGCCAGGGAAAAGATTGAGATTTAGTTTGACCGACTTCGGAATCCTATTGGCCTAATAAAAACACATATAGGAGTTATATTAGCCTCCTAGCACACAGCAAGTCTAACATCTTGACAGATGAGTGGAAAAATGTCTCCCATGAGAAAGTAAAGGATCTTATTTGGGACTCTATCCGGTTAACATACGATGTTCCTAACAATGAGATGTTGAAAAAGAAGACATTGTCGTATTGTGTTGATCGCTAGAGGAAGTTTAAGACAAGCCTATCAAACAATTATGTGCATGTCGAGGTTAAAGATGGTCAGCCTCGCCCTAATCCTTGCAACAATTATACATATCTTGATGAAAACACTTGGCAACAATTTTTTCAGATGCGGACAACTCAAGAAGCTTTGATAAGTTTATATTTAGTTTTTTCCCTTTTTTTTTGCTTAAGAACCTGTGTACATATGTGATATGTTCTTTGGTTCATCTAATCCTGTTAGTGAGATAGTTTGGTGTGTAAATAGAAGAAAAATAAAATCTTTCTACCATTGTTCTATGCAAGTCTTGAAACTTGATGACATGAATTTGACTAGTGTTTGAGATTAATATCAAGCAGAAGTTCTCTAATTTCTGGTAGTGAGATGGTATGGAATTCATCATTAATAGTTTTTTGAATTATTATTCATAGGGGAAAAAAAGGGAACAAGAACAAGAAACCGGTAGAAAGAATGATTTCCCGCATACAATGTCTCGTGGTAGTGCTGAAAAGGAGTTGATGGAGGCCAACAAAAGAGATTGGAAGAAGAAGCTGAATCCAATCCTTCTATGTTATGTGATCCACCATCTCCAATACGCCACGAAGACTTGTGGTTGTATGCTCGTCGAAAGAGAAGTGGGTCTTATACGAGTAAACAAACTCATATAGTTGCTGAAAAAATTGTAAGTATCATTATTGTTATTTTCTAGTTATTAAACAAGTTTCATTACTAAGCTTCTCGCTATCTGTATCTTACAGGATGAATTGAAAAAAAAAAATAGAGGGATCTTTTAAAACGGACGGGAGGAATGATATTCTAACCATTGCGACGGGAAATCCCGATTATGCGTTGGGCATGTCAAGGGAATTGGAGGAGGGGTAGGCCTAAGGCAATACTTTGGATTATCCAAACATAATAAACAAAGTATGGTTACCCAGGAGGAGATGGAATATATCGTGACTGCCATGAGTGAGCAAGCAAAGGGGTGAGAAGCTTCATTGAGGGCAATGTTTGAAGCCCAGATAAGCAAGATGAAGGAGGAAATGATGATGATTGTGAGCTCAAATAATAAGACTAGTGTTTTCGTGGCACATTCACCTGAACCTATGCAACAGAGTACTAAAGGATTGGATTCTGGGTCTCTTCCCGTGGCACATTCACGAGACGTCTCCACGTCTTCTAATCTCTGTCTCACTATTGGGAAGGATTCTGGGTCTTTTCTGGAGCTTTTGTTCTTCGTTAGTTCTCTCGCTTTTCTTTGGAGTCTAGCCAAATAAGAATTATTTTTTGCTCCTTTACGACTTCGATCCCCTTTAGGGTTAGCCATCTTTTCCTTTTATAGTCATGTTTCCTTGTGGCGTACGTTCAGCGAGTTAGGCCTTTCTAAATCCATCAGGTCCAACTTTCCAAATTCAGTTGATTGATTCTGTTAATACTATGGGATTCTCCAAATCTTATCTCCAATCCCCCGCATCTTCTAATTCAGTCATCAGCAATCTAACCATTGTCTAAACGTTTGTCTGATAACCTGTACTTAATTTCTAAAACAGCCTCGAGGAAAAGTCAGAACACAAGGCACATAGCATTGCTTTACTTACGATGCTATAGCATTCCGGTTACGTTGTACTCTTGGCTCATCATGGCTCACTAGATGCTATAGCATTGCAACGCTATGCTATGTGCTTTCACACTAAACCTCAAACTTGCCCTTATCTTATGTACATGTATCAGATAATTATGTGATTACCACAATTTATAAGATTCATCCTACATCTCCTATATGTGTGAATTATAACATATTTGCTCAGATTAGACACATTTAAGCTCAAATTCACCATACAAAATAATCACACATCATATGGAAAACATGGCATAAATAGTACTCATCAATCACCAAGAAAAGTCATTGATGATCTCAATAAGACTAGTACGACATCATCTACTTGTATAGAGATACAAGATAGGGACCTCATGGAATACAGGCATGATGATGCCTTAGCTGATATCGGTGGTAGATCTATTGGAGAATAGATAGCACCGAACTGACCCGCCAAGAGACTCCACAAAGATTCATTGTAGAGAGTATCATTGGATATGTAAAGTCTCTCATCGTATGGTAGTGCGGATAGTCCAAGACTTGAAGATGTCATCGAACACTATGTCCTATAGGGTTAAACTTTGACTATACAACTCTATCCGCCAAAAAAAGGGAAGAACAATGTGCTCTTGGGTATAACTCGAATACATGAATATAGATGGACATGTCAAGAGGACTCATAGTCCCTACAAAGGATTAGTCATTCACAAGACTCGTAAAGCTTAGATAGTGTCTAATTAACTCGGGAGTCTATACGCACAACAAGTTATCATGAAGAGTCATAATCCATTATAGAGTTAATATAAGAAGATTCATAATTATGTGAATTAGCTACATTTAGTCAATTAAGAGAGATGATACTCTATTTTTGCTCTCGACAAAATGTGAATGACGTTGTGAGGGATGATACATGTACGGTATCTAAATATGAAGGTCGTAGAGCATTGTTTGTGTCTTATGAGATCATTAGATAATTTGGGCCCATTAAATGAGTTTTAATTGGTCCAAAGTTTATTTATGTCAGTGACTAATTGGGCCTAATGGGTCACACACAAAGGTTATTCTTGATTGCTCAAAATTAGCAAGCCTATGCTAATAATTGTTATTAGGATTTATCAAGAGTAAAAGTGTAATTGGGTTCGAGTGGGACTCCAAGCCCAATAGTGAAAATGGCGCCATATTTTGAGTCCCAAGTGGAAAATTAGTTTCTCCACAAAAAACTCAAATGTGTTAGAAAACCCAACGAGGTCTTAGGCCAAGTTGAATTTGGAATTCAAATTTTGAATTTAAGTTTAAAATTTAAATTTGATTTTTAAATTCAAGGGTTAGGTTATAAAAGATAATTCTGAATTATCTAAATGTATGTGTGAAATATCCAATAAAGATTGGATGAAGATAGGAGAAATAATAAAGAAAGATTGTATTAAAAATGATCTTGAATTTGAAGATATGAATGTGATCCATCATCTTAAATGAATGATTCAATCAATCATTCAAGATATGAATATGATCCATCATCTTAAATGATTGGTTTAATCAATCAATCAAGATATGAATGTGATTCATCATCTTAAATTCAATCAATCAATCAAGAAATGGATATGATCCATCATATTAAATTTGGATTCAATCAAGATATGGATGTCATCTATCATCTTAAATGTTTTATTCAATCAAAATATGAATTTAATCAATTATCATAATGATTTGGATTTTGAAATTCAAACTTGGATCAAGTCTTTCTTGTAAGTATTTAAATTAGGGTTAAGCTCTAATAAAGTGCTGATTTTTGTGTGCTCTTTTTCTTGGACATTTTTCTAGAGAGAAATGAAAGGCAGCCTTATCGTCACGACGCCTCATCATCTTACGATGAAAAGCAGGTTTATTCCGTGGTAAACCAAAACGAGTAAGCGAGATAGGGTGAGGAAAAATGAAGTCGATCTATCTAACGATCTCATCCACTTGCAAAAAGAGCTATAGTTAATATCACCTAAGAGGGGGTAAATTGGGTGATTCAAAATTTTTCGAACTACCCCTGAAACTCACACAAAAAAATAGAGTAGAACAGAGAAGAGTAGTGTAAATGGAAGGAAATCACCAAGAAGGGGGTGAATTAGGGATTTAAAAATCTTTTTTGAAAGCTTCAGAATAATGGCTCACAGAACAGGGTATAATAGAGAGATAGAGAGAAAGCTTGACACAGAAGATTTATACTGGTTTGGTCTCAACTCTTGACCTAGTCTAGTCCCCAGACACTCTGACATTTTCACTATCACTAAAATCATATACACACTTTGTACTCGAAAGTTATCATCTCACTAAGATACACTCCCCCTTACAAGTTGTAAATTGATAACTCAACCTCAAAGTCCCACAACTTTGAGATTCTTACAATGATTGATAATCAAAGATAAACTCTCTAAAAGAGTAGATAAATAATCACCGAAGTTCAATGTATCAGAAGATACTTTACAGATGGGTAGAAAATAGTAAATGCAAGTAACACTTGATCGTTTTTCGTTTTCTGAATTTATGGTTGTTTTGAGAATTGAATGCTTCAGCTTATATATGATGGAAGTATTTAATGACCATTGGAGACATTAATGTGACCGTTGGAGACATTAATGAAGTTGTTAGGTTGAGACCTAGTCCATTCTCACTCATACTATATTTAATCCAGATGTCCAGAGTTTCTTGTTGACTTTCCTTGAAATAAATCCGTTGGATGATCTGGCTTCTAGAAGAGGAAAGAAAACATTTAAAATTTTGGAATGTGCAGAGAATTATTTGCTAAAAGCGTGCTAAGTTTTCTAGATCAGCATTTAATGTTCTGATGTCATCTTTTGCTTTATACTTAATCTTCATTTTAACACACATTTGATCACCTGAAACTCACTAACAAATTGATTAAACATAATTAGGAATAGTAATGAGAGATGGAATAAAGTATATAGATCATACATGAAGATTTCCCAAATGAGCAAGATGATTTCAAAACAGAGACGTCTTGAACTCGAGTTTGTTCAAGCAAACTAGAGTTCTTGACTTGAGTTTATCCTTCTAGACTTGAGTCTTATGATCATCTTCTTTGAAAATAGATTTGAATTTTAAATGAAGATGTCTCTGTAAGACTGAAACTAGAGTTTAAAATATTTTACTCAAGTGTATGACTCAAGTTTAATTACATAAACTCAAGTTTATATCTTCTTTCGAAATAAGCATCGCGATAGCATTTGAAAACATTTTAAGATCGCGGAAACTTGAGTCATTAAGTGTTAAGCTCGAGTTTAGGACCTTTTTGAACTGAGAATAAGTTTAAGTCCACAAGCTCAAACTGGAGTTCAGAAGAAATGGGCTCGAGTCACTTTAGGTTCAAAATTCCTTGAAAGCTCTCGGTCTGGTATAAACTCGAGTTTACTAATACTAGCTCGAGTTTACATTAAAATGAAAACCTTTGAGAACTCTCGGCCAAGGATAAGCTCGAGTTTAATAACAGCTAGCTCGAGTTTTCTTAAAACTAAAAAAACCTTTGAAAAACTCTCGGTCGGGCTTAAACTCAAGTTTCCATTTAGTAACTCAAGTCAAGCTAAGTTCAAATAATTTGACTGACTCTGACAAGTGCAAACTCGGGTTTGTCTTTGACAATAAGTTTCCTGGTTAAGTTTGAACAAGTTTCAACCATTTTTAACTTAACCAAAAACAAACTTCATTTAAGTTTACAATTGGCAGTTATCATCAAAAACACATAGAGAACTAACAAGTAGGAGAAGGATTGACACAAGATATTTATACTGGATCGGTCTAAAATCTTGACCTACATCTAGTCCTATTTCATTATCTCTTTCAACTGATTACACACTCTGTAAATCTTGAGTATTACTCTCTCTAGGATTCACTCCCCTTTACAAGTTGTAATCAATAC
The DNA here is from genome assembly GCA_019022615.1 of Acacia melanoxylon. Classification (NCBI taxonomy): domain Eukaryota; kingdom Viridiplantae; phylum Streptophyta; class Magnoliopsida; order Fabales; family Fabaceae; genus Acacia; species Acacia melanoxylon. The sequence continues at coordinate 7,148,691 of JAFJYJ010000027.1, forward strand.
ACTCACTCTCAAGGTCCCACTACCTTGAGTTTCTTTACAGAAAAGATGAATATAATATTAACTCTTTCAAAGTGTAGATAGATAAAATTGAAGATTAGATATCCGAAGATATTACAAATGTGAATGAAACAGTAAATGTAATAAGTTCGTTTTGAGCGTATGTGTTTTCGGTGGTTCAACTGAATTGAATGCTTCTGCTTATAATTAATGACCGTTGAGAAGCTTTCAATGATCATCGTCATTCAGTCGCTTTGACATTCTTTTTGTTCTTCCCTTTGGATGATCAAGCTTTTAATTAGGGAAAGAGGACAGGAATTCCTTCTGGTTTGCTCAGAGAATGGTTGCCAAAATCGTGCTTCGTTTTCTAGGACTGCATTAAATGCATCTGATGTAATCAAATGCTTTTTGATTAATCTGCAGTTAATCCTTCATCTAATCATCTGAAACTCATTAATAAATTAACATAGTTAGGAACAATAATGAGTGAGGATAAGAAGTTATCAAATCAAAATCAAAGATTCAAATTTTACAGACACGGTGATTTCCAAAACCGGAAAGGCTAGCTCAAGTTGATTTCAAGCTCACTCGAGTTGATCATTCCACACTCGAGTCATAGTTACATCTTCTTTGAAAATACGTTTGAAAGCAGATGAGTACTAATTATGCCATGTTTTCCCTCTATTGTGTGACTATTTTATATGGTGAATAAGAGCTTAAATGCATCTAATCTGAGCAAATGTGTCATAATTCATGCATATAGGGAAATGTAGGGTGAATCTCTCAAATGATGGTAATTGTATAAGCATCCCAAACATGTGCATGAGAAAAGAACAAGTTTGAGGTTTTATGTGAAAAGCACACAGCATAGCCGATACAATACTATAGCATCGGGTCAGCCATAACAAGCCGCAATACAATGCAACCCTAATGTTATAGCAGTGTAAGTGAGGCAATGTTATGCGCCATGTATTCTGACGTTTCCTCAAGGCCGTTTCAGGAAGTTAAGCACAGGTTATTGGACGGACGTTAGACGACAGTTAGATTACTGACGTATTAGATTAGAAGATGCAGAGGATTGGAGTTAAGATTTGGAGAATCCTACAGTATCAGCAGAATCAATCAACCAAATTTATAAAGTTGGATCATTTGGACCTGACAGATTTGGAAAGGCCCGGCTCACTAAACGTACGCCATGTAATATCCCGAACTTTGGACCCCGAGAATAGAGAACAGGCTTAAAATAGGCGGACGACTAAGCCCGGTTCAGGAAGAGTTGCAAGAATGTTGAGAGATAAGGAAGCCTTTTAGGGACTAAGTAACTCGGCTATACGGGTCAGTAGACCTAGTATGTATAAGCTGTGAAATTGAAAGTGTTAATGGAAAAGGGGTACAGAGGACTTATACAGTGTTAACCAGTCGGTAAAAATGTCATTTAGCTATGTCCTAAGGTATGGGACAATTAGATAAGCAAGAATGTGCTAAAATTAGTGTGCACATGACATTTCCTGGTAAGGTAAGGATTTCCTGTGTTTTTGAAGATAAGGAGTCAGTGTAATCACTGCTGGAGGACACGTGTCACTGCGGGGTTGAAAAACAAAAAGTAAGTAATAATTACAGGGGTAGAAAAGTCAATTCCTTACCCCTTAAGCATTGAATTTCTTCCACCTAGGAGATAGAAGGAAAATTCAAATGATTTTATCCATACTCAGGCCCAAACACAAAATGCGGGTCCCACAGGCGATTAGCTTGTAGAAAGGGGACCGATAAGGACCAATTAGGGGCTTTTTTTGGACTGAATAGGACAAGTGTGGGGCCACTTTGGGAAGACAAGGAGGCGCCACATATGAATGTCCATACAGGAGAGAATATCTGAAAATTGAAGAAAAGTGCAAAAAAAAACACCATGTTAACTAGCGGGGCCCAGAATGGACCGGTGAAAGGAGATTGGACCGGATAAAGTGGAAAAGACAGAGGAAAAGCATGAGGGAAGATTTTTTGGGGCCCAAATGGTGCCACCTAGCCCTTATAATGATTAAAAATTTACTTTGAGGAAAAGAAAAGCAAAATCAGTCCAAAAGTCAAAGTTCGGGTCCCACTTTCTGGATAAAAAGGGAATAAATCAGATAAATTGGGAAAAATAAAATAAGAAGCATGGGATCTGATTTTTGGGCCCAAGATGGCACCAAATGGCCTAGGAAGTGTCTAGAAAACTTGGGGAAAAAGAAAATAATAATTAGTAAGTTCCGGGCCACAATTGTAATTTCTAAAAGTTTAGGGCCAAAACAGGTAATTTGCTCCAAGAGAACAAAATATCTAGATATTTTGCAGGGGATTTCGCCACATGTCATCTGCCTAGACACCCCTGGAATATTCTGGATTTTCTTGGAGAAAAAGTCAATAAAGCCAGATAAACTCCATCAATTACAGGACAGGATTTTACCATAGTTATTCAGGATTGATTAGCCATCTTTTCACCTTTATTAAAGGATATTTTCTCTCTCTCTCTCTTAGTGAAGGAGCATGAAATTTTCAGAGGAAGAAGAAGGAGATATCAGCCAACTTCCATAGCCAAAAGCAAGGTCCAAGCTCCAAGGATCATCAATCGAACTTCTGAATCAGGTAAACATCGAAAACCCGCACCTTTGGAACTTAAATCTTTGATTTTCGTTCATCTAGTTGGGGCTTAGTGTTGGGGTCTGATTTTGGAGTTTTTTATGGTCCCAAAGTGTTTAAAACGTGATTTTGTTTGGGATTAAGTTGTAGTTTAAGTTTTCGAACTCGAAACCACCGAAAAACCCTTAAAACCAAGCTTATTATTAATTCTGGAATTCTGGGCAGTGAGTCTTCATCATGGTCTTAAAAATATTAAATAAACTTAGATTGAGCTGAAATTTTACAGGGATAAAGAAGACATCATAAGGTTTACCTTGATGTATAATTTTGTGTTATTTGGATATTTCTTCTAAGATATAAAAATTGTTAAATTTGGTTCAAAAGATAACAGAGTATTTCTGACCAGAGTGTGGAAATATAGCCACACGCAAGAATATCTATACGTTTGGTCTCTGGAATTATTTTTCCTGAAAACTAGACATCCTAATGGTTCAGATGGAGCAGATTTAATATGAATATGATTTGTGTGGAATATATTAAAAATCGTTGAAGTTGGGCCTGATGCACTGGATATTTTTGAAAAATTGTTCAAGGGTCGGTTTTAATTAAAAATGCAAGGGTAATTTTGGAAAATGCTGAAATAAGGTGTTTTGGTGTTATATAGGACAAGGGTATATCTGGAAAAGCGATCGGGCATATTAGAATACTAGAGACGGTATATTCCCCACCAAGTAGTAACCACTTTACTCAGACATTTTTATGTGTTTTGTTGTATGTTTTGCGTGCCATATGTGTTTTTGTATGATTCTGCCAAATATGCATACAGAACATGTTTGTGATTGTGTTCCTAGCGCTGAGGATTCCTGGTCCGGGGTCTGCCATGTGTGTGGCGACTCAACGGAGACAGGGTTGGCCTGGTCCGGGGCTTGCCTTGTACGGCATCTCAACGGAGACAAGATTGTGATTCCGGTAAATCCGGGGCCTGCCTTGGTAAGGCGGCTCGACGGTACGAAGACGTGTTGTTGTATGTGTATCTGTTTGCATATGTGGTGTATTTGGCATTTTATTTTGATTTACATGACATGGTTGCATGCATACACCTTACACATTTAGTGCATGAGTATTGATGGTTACTCGGGGTTCACTTCTCGAACTCCAGACAAATCTAAGTTTACAGGGGATTGTGCCTGAGATTGGAGTACCTTTTTGGAAAGGTAGTGTCCACGGTGCAAATGAAGAATAGGGGATGCCCTATCACTTTTGTATTTTGATATTTTTTGGATGACTGTATTATTATTGGTATTTATTTTTGGATGACTGTACCCTTAACCCTTCAGGGACTTTTACTTTCGGTTTATTTTACTTTTACCAGTACAGTAGATCGTCCAAACCGGTTAAATGCTCTATTGTGCCCACTTTGATACATGTTAAATGGACCTAATAATGAAGGAAAGATAACTAAGTAAAGGAATCCCTCTAACCCGCCACCCGAAAGGGTGAGGCCGGTAGGGGTGTAACACACTGCAAGGAAACCTAACTATAAAAGGAAAAGACGGTCAACCCTAAAAATCATCGAAGTCATAAAGGAGCCAATAGAATTCTTATTCGACTAAAATCCTTCCTCGTAGTGAGTTGTCACGTGAAACAAGAAGACTTTTTGTTTTCCTTTATTGGTTTATCTTTTGTCACGTGACTGTTGTGAAGCGATTCACTCATCGGTCATGAACTAAATTTCCGTCGAGTGAGGATGAATTCTTGAGTGTAGAATGAACCCAGTTTTCTAGTTCTTATTTAAATAAATTCAGTTTGTTTATCAATATTTTAATCTCTTGTCGGTTAGCAAAAGCTAAGGGCTAGATCAGCGGCCTCGGCTTACTGGAAGGGAGTCGGGGTTAGACATCAGTAGCGGTGTTTCTCCGAAAGCGCCGGGTGCAAGGCTTGACCTATCATTGTAGGCTTTAGGAATGGGTCTACCGCTCATAGCCATACATCTTGATTAGGAATGATAATCTGAACTAGAAAATTGCCATAGGAATATAGGAAAAGTAAAGCTCAGATTGTACGTACAGGACAAGGAAGCTTTTGTATAGCATAATGGTGGGTTAACTGCATAACTTGTGAAGGTGGCTATATTGTAGCATTGCGGAAGCTATGCAGCATATTTGTTATAGCAATGCACTGAGGCAAACTGGGGGAGTGATACGCTTAGGATCAAATTTGAGCTCAACTTATCTTTTAACTGGTATCTTCTTACGACTACGATCATTTATTTATTTTCTTTGTTTAATAGTTATAACCAAAAACATCTAAACCAATCAAACATTTCTTTTCTTTTTACACATAACTGTTTGCGAGAATCGATATTCATCAGCAGTATCTCGGTCTCTGTGGGACGATACTCTATTTACTCTTTATTACTTGTTCAACTGGTTCACTTGCCATCAAGGAAATCGACCAACAAAAGCTAATGAGAAGATGTCTTTGTATGAACTTAACTCAAGTATAAAATGTTCACTTCAAGTTGGTGACTTGAGTCACACAATATTCACTCGAGTCTACATCATTTTTACAAATGTTCTTCAAGTTAAGTTTTGAAACTGATTTGAACAAGGATCTCACTCGAGCCATTAAGTGATGGCTCAAGTTGTCAAAATATATTTTGAGAATATGTTTCAAAGTTACACTCGAGTCACTCAATACTAACTTGAGTCAATATTTTGACTGTTAAAAAATATTTTGAGAAAACAAGTTTAAGTCCACCAAAGTTGAATCGAGGCATACAAGGTTCACTCAAGTTAATGCTTTTCATAAAACATTTCACAAGGTCTTTTAACTCAAATTTCCAGAAAGTAACTCGAGTCAGTCAAAGTAAAAAAATATTTTGACTGAAGTTTCAAAGCACTTGACTCGAGTCTAATAACCATTAACTCGAGTCACTTTGACAGATACTTAAAGGCAGTTACTGATTCAACTTTGATCAAGATAAAAATATTTTTACTTGAATCATTAGCTTACTTTTATTTACAATTGTCTATTATCATCAAAACACATAGAGAACTAACAAGAAAAATAAGATGCCAATTTGGTTGGTGTGTGCCGCCAATTCAGGAAAATATAAGTACCCAACCTTATTCATCCTATCTTTAACCTAATTCCATGAAACCACCATCTTCTTGAAAAGAGAAAACCCAAGAAAACGAAACCTCAACCTTGTCATCGCCTAGCAAGCATCCAATGAGTGAGAGGAATCAAGAGAAAGAGTTCTTATTGCAATCAGGGAATAGCCATGTGGATCAACATTAGAGGACATCAACAACATTGAAGTCTTCGAGTGATCTAAGGTAATCCTAATCTCCAATAGTCATTTTATCAAGTAATCATATTCCCCAATAGTTGTTTTAACGAGTAATCATAAAACTCATGATTATCATAAATTGTTACGAGTTCTCATGAGTACCATAAATAGTTACAGATTAATGAATAATAATTAATTAGCGTAAAGAGTTAAGATTAATAATTCATAAGGACCGTAAAGAGTCACGGATTTCCACAATGATTAAACAAAAATTTTGTTTTCAACCTTATGAAACTTTGCATGAAAGTCGTGCAATAGGCAAATATAACCAACATTATATACATTAAAACTAAAAGTTTAAAACCTATATTTAATATATGCATGAGATAGAGTTTCTTCTTTGCTTGTTGGACTTGATTGTATAATAGAATATTGAAAGACAGAATATCACCAAGAGGGGGTGAATTGGGGATATAAAATTTTCTTCTCAAAAATTACTCTGCTAACATATAATAAAACAGAGGTGAACAGAGTAGGATAGAGAGAGATTGAACATAGGCGATTTATACTGGTTTGGTCTAAATCCTCGACCTACGTCCAGTTCCCAAACCCTCCGGGTTTTCACTATCTCAATTGATTACATACTCTGTAACTCAAGAGTAATTCTCTCACTAGAACTTACTCCCCCTTACAAGTTGTAATTAAATAACTCAATCACAAAGTCCCGATACTTTGAGATTCTTACAAGAAAGGATAATCAATACGTAACTCTCTAAAAGAGTAGATTAATGATCACTGAAGATTGATATATCCAAAGATATTAACTCTTAGAGTAGAAACAATAAATTTTCTTAATCGCTATTTGAATGTGCAGAGTTTCGGTAGGTGAAGACTTGAATGCTTCTGGGTTTTATATATGCTTGCAATTAATGACCGTTGAAGAGAGATTAATGAGCCGTTGAGATAAATAAATATATCCGTTGAGTTGGGCTTCGCTTCGTCTCTTCGTACACTTCCGAAATTAGCCGTTATTCTCCGTTGACATTCTTTGTTCGATTTGTCTGTTGAGACTCAGGTAAAATGTTGACTAGGAATGCTTGAAATGCTTTATCTTGCTCAGAAGTTCATTTTTCACTTTCGTGCTTCGCCGCTGGTTAAGCATTTAATGCATTTGACACACTTTTGCTTTATGAAGATTTGAAGTTTAAAAACTTGTTAATCATGTCTGAAACTCATAAGCAAACTAATTAAACTTGGTTATGAATAATAATAATCAATAATATGAAGTGCCCAAAGCATAACCAAGAGTTTGCATATTACGAAGACGATGAATTCAAATTCTGATATACGTAACTCAAGTTACATAGAATGACTCTAGTTATAATTGTGGTGTTTGAAAAGGCAGAGAAGAATTATCAAATAAGATAACTCGAGTTATCCAATATGACTCGAGTTATTAAATCAAATTTTCATACAGAGAGCTAAGTGAAATATGATGACTCGAGTTGATAATGGTAACTTGAGTTGCAAGTTCAATTTTATTTCAGACAGAAGCAATTGTACTATGGATGACTTGAGTTGCTCATAGTGACTCGAGTCATATTAGCATTTTATATCAGATGAAGTTTTCCTGTCTTACTCATGACTCAAGTTATAGAAAATGACTCGAGTCATATCATTTCATGAAAAAGCTGATATCATGATTGTCATTTGGAAAACTAAAGTATAGTTCATGACTCGAGTTGTTAAGTGATAACTCGAGTTATGTTCTTTGTAAAATTGATTTTTCTTAAAACTATGACTTGAGTTATGTTTGATAACTTGAGTTACTAAGTTCATAAATCATTTTTTCAAAGACTCAAAGATACTTTGACCGGAGTCAAAGAATTGTAACTTAAACCAACAATTATTACAATTGTTTAGATATCATCAAAACACATAGAGAACTAACAAATATAAGGTCACGCATCAAGTATAGACATGCAATTTGGGATTGATCAACACATTTTTGACTTTGTGGCTATACTCAATGGAACTCCCTAACATAGAAAGCTCAAGGGTATGCAGACCTTGAGCAAGACTTAATAGAGAATGAGGGATCTGATATAAATATAGAATGTCATATGCTATGGTCGGTGCCTTGCCATTACCCACTAACCATAGATAATATAATTTACTAATATATTATATCTATCATATATTGTTATATATACATAAATAAATTAACTTGTCAAGATAGAGATAGAAACAATAACTTAACATGAAATAAGAGACATTCAAGATCAAGAGCAAGATCAAGATTAGAAATTTTTAAAAAAAAAAATCATTAACAATCATGCATTAAAAACAAATATCATTTTATATTTTAATTTTATTTTAAAAAAAAAAAAAAAAAAAAAAAAAAAAAAAAAAAAAACTCATCATCCTTCCTTGTTATCATCATCAGAGGCAAGGGGGAAGAAGAGGAAGGAGAAGAGAAATCAAAAGAAAGATTATTGTTACACCCCTACCGGCCTCGCCCTTTCGGGTGGCGGGTTAGAGGGATTCCTTTACTTAGTTACCTTTCCATCATTATTAGGTCCATTTAGCTTGTTTCAGAGTGAGCGCAACAGAGCATCTAACCGGTTTGGACAATCTACTGTACTGGTAAAAGTAAAATAAACAGAAATTAAAAGTCCTCGAAGGGTTAAGGGTACATTCATCCAAAAGTAAATACCAATAATGTACAGTCATCCCAAAAATATAAGATACAAAAGTGATAGGGCATTCCCTACTCTTCATCTGCACCATGGGTCTTACCTCTCCAGAAAGGCACTTTGCTTCAAACTCGATCCCCTGAAGCTACAAAAGCGTCTGGAGTCCGATAACGGCCCCCAAAGTAACCATTAGTACTAATGCACTAAATGTAAAATGTGTATGTATGCAACCATGTAAAACGTGTGAATACAATTATCAAGCCAAATACAACATATATGCAAACAGATACACAAACAAACACGTCTCCGTATCGTCGGGCCGCCTTATCAAGGCAGGCCCCAGATTTACCAGAATCACAATCTTGTCTCCATTGAGCTGCCGTACAAGGCAAGCCCCGGACCAGGCCACCGCGCGTGGGAACACAATCATCAACATGCTCTGTATGCATATTTGGCAACAGTATACACAAAAACACACATAGCAAAAACACATACAACAAACACATAAAAGTGCCAAAGTACAAAGGTTACTACCTGGAGTGTGACTACTGCTTTTACTATTTTCATGCCCGGTGACTTTTCCAAAAAAATACCCCTGACCTAAATACACCAAAATATATCATTTTCAGTATTTACAGAAATACCCTTACATCATTTTGTCAAAAACCGAGCTTAATCAGAATTTTCCAGAAATCAATGATTTTGGCCCAACTTCCATGATTTTTAATAAATTCCACAAAAATAATTTTTTGCATGAAACCAGCGCCATCTGAACCATTAAAAAGTATATTTTTCAGGACAAATAATTTCAGACCCTGAAAGTACCCACAACTTGGTGTGTCACTACTTTTCTTCCTCTGGTCCAGATTCGCATCACTGGTCCTAGCTCCTTTTTCAACCATTTATTACACCAAGTAAAACTTATCCAAATATATCATATTATATATGTAAATTCATGCCCCGGATGTCTGGTTTTCACTTGTAAAATTTCAGCTCAAAAAAAGGTTTTTTAGCCCTTCAAAATCACGTTAAAAGGTTTGCTGCCCAGATTTACTGAAACTAGCAGCAAGCCCTCTCATGGGGTTTTCTGTGTTTTCAACTTCGATAACTTAACCCATGACCATACCCTATACAAAACCTCATTCCAGAGCCATTAGTGACCTTAAAAATAAAAAAGTCCAACCCTAACCTTAAGCTTCTACCATATACACGAAATTACTTCACAAGAACTCAAGAAATGAAGTTGTCGGTGTTACCTAGAATCGGAAGAACGGTGGATGAACTTGGATCCTTGAGCTTGGAGGTTGGTAATGGTGGCTGGCTGGAGCTTCTTATTCTCTCTGGAAATTTCACCACTTTTAGGGTGAAAAGATGAAGAAATTTACCTTTTTAATAAAGGTAAATTTGATCCAGTGAATTTAGAATTAACTGGCGTAAATTTCTGGCTTTTGTGTAATTAATATGATCTAATTTTTGGCTTAATTCCCAAGTAATTCCAGAAAAATCCAGAGGCTCCTAGGGTTCTTCCATGTGTCACTGCCCCCTCCAAAAACGTGCAGATCTTTATCTGCCATTGGGGCAAATTATGAGTTTTGGCCCGGAACTTTCGTAAATTGCGTTTGTGGCCCAGAACTTTCTAATTATTTTTGACTTTTCCCCATGTGCTTGGACCTGTCAAAAAGGACATATGGCACACCATTTTGGGCCCACAAACCTGGTCTAACTAATTTTTGCACATTTATTCCCATTTTGCCCTTTTTCCTCCGAATGTGGGACCCCGCGCTTGATTTTTTTCAGACCGATTTTCCTTTTTTCCTCTCCAAGCAATTCTAGAGAATTCCAGAGGCTCCTAGATGGCTGCCATGTGGCGCCTCCTCTTCCACAAGTATCTTGATATTTTCTTTACATTTAGGAAAATTACCTACTTTGGCCCGGAATTTATGGAAATTACCAATTTTGGCACTAGGCTCAATAATTACCCTTGACTTTTTCCCCAAGTTTTCTAGACTTTTCCTAAGCCTAAGTGGCGCCTCCTGAGCCCCACAATTCATATCCCTTGGTCTTTATCCTATTTCTCCCAATTTATCTGATTTATTCCCTTTTTATCTAAAGACGGGTCCCGCACTTTGACTTTTACACGCTTTTTCTCTTTCTTCTTCTTCAAGCCACGTTTTTAATCATTATGGGGGGCTAGGTGGCACTTATTTGGGCCCACCAAATCTGCCTTCCAACTTCTTCCACTGACTTTCCACTTTATCTGGTCGGATCTCCTTCTACCGGTCCATGTGGGTCCCACTGGTCATCCAGATGTTTCCCTTTGCACTTTTCTTCAACTTTTTCATATGATCTCCCCTGAATGGACATTCATGTGTAGCGCCCTCCAAACTTCCCAGAGTGGCCCCACACTTGTCCTACTCAGTCCAAAGGAACCCCTAACTGGTCCCTATCGGTCCCGTTTCTATCGGTCAATCGCCTGTGGGACCCGCATTTTGTGTTTGGGCCTAAATATGATTTAAATCACTTGGTTTTCTCTTCTTTCTCATGAGGGACGAAATTCAATATTAAAAGGACAAGGAATTTACTATTTTGCCCTTACTTTTCCTCTTTTACTCTTGTGGCGACACGTGTCCCAATATGGTCATTACTCTGACTCTTGTTTTTTTTTACCAGATGACTTTTCAGTGTTTCTTTCTCTTCCTATTTCCTCAAAAAACATAGGGGATCTTTATCTGTCCAGGAAATGTCACACTTTCTGAACCAGGCTTAGTAGCCTGCCTAACTTAGGCGTATTCTCAAGTCTCCATACCCGAAATTCAGGATATTACAATTATACTTGACATTATTGGTGACGAGTACAAGATTCAACTTCTTGTTGATAGCGTGTAGGTAAGTGAGACGATTCTTGCAAGGCTTCTTTAAATGCATTCCACCCTTGCATGGAGCTTGTCAAGAAACTCCCTCATTGAAGGTAGTAGTGCAAGCGGTGCACACGGAGGAGGGAATGAAGGACGAATTGATAGAGTTCTGATGCATCTCACCATAATATTGATTGAGAGGAGAGAAGAGTGAGCCTAAAAGACACATTTGAAGAAACGAAATGATTGGAGGAGTTTAAATTGACAAGACGGTTGAAGAGTATATTTATTGGAGTGGATGGCTTCAAATTTCGAAGAAATGTGTAGGGAAGTTTACTTTGAAAGCTGAAGAAACTCTAAAACATTTAAAACAAGTTGTATAGAAACAATGATCTCTAAAAGGATGTTTAAACCGGATGTATTAGCGAGCGGTCTAAAAAAATTTAAATTTTGAAATTTTCATTATGTTTAATACTTATCGAGACCACATTAAATAATAACAGGTCTAAAAATATTATTTTGACTACACAAAAGTGCGATTGGTCTTATGTTGTATCTATGTTTACAAAAATATCACTAGTTATAGTTTTTAAGCAATTTCCGCCGAGATAGATTTAAATGTGGCGGTCTTATAGGCCTTTCTTTCTAATAGTGATCCCATAAAAATAAAGTCTATATAATAATAAATAAAAAGTATACTTATATATTCACATGAAAATTAATTTGATAAAATCAATTATAAATAGGATCAAAGAAAATCTTCACAATCTACCTTTTAAATAGATTGGACCATACGAGTATAAAATTACAATTCAAAAACTTTAAATTTGGATATCATTAATTATATTTGGTCAATTTAGATAGTTCTCGTTGCTAGGATAAACATAATCCACAAGTGTCATTATTACGCAAAGGTGTTGTGGCCAATAAAGCCAGATCACCAGCCTACTTATGGTTTAAATTCAATTGTACTGGGATATTAATATTTATAATTTACATAATTAAGATATAAACAAAAAATTTAATATAAATGTAAAAATCAATGATAAATTTTTAATTAAAAAATCATCTAAGTTTAAAATATGGAGGCTCGATGCTCTCAAAGTCCACGCTTCCTTGACGCCCTTCCTTTAATAGTTGGGCAAAATATAATATAGAGGATCTTATCAAATCTTTTAAAAATATATATATATTATGGTACACAATGTTTATCATTTTTAAATAAGGAACAGATACGAACCCTATGATCCTTGTCTCAAAACTATTACTCCACTAGCGCTATTCATAGGGCAAAGATAATAGACATTTTTTGGTCCTATATATTAATAGGTTAGGGATAGAAATTTTTTATATAAATGTACAATTTTACGCTTTATTAATTATTATATTGATTTTATTTTCATATTCTATAATGTATATTAAATTAGGATAAAGTTAGAAAATTGATGAATTTCAAGACAGGTTTAATGCAATTTAAGATTTTTCTCAGTTTATATTAAATATATTGAAACACTAACGGCTACTTTTATAGACTAATAAGCAAAAAGTACTAGGCCAATATTCCAAATCACATCATATTCATTTATTTATTCATCTCAAACATCAACAACAAATACAACGACAAAAAAAAAGACATTAATTAAAAATACATTATTAAGATATCATATTGCACTAATTAAATTCAAAGCCTAGTGGGCACAGCTCTAAGAGGCTGAGCCTTCTTCAAAGTCAACCCAAACTTGTCAGTCATGTCCATCTCTTTCGCCTTCAAACCATTCTCAAGAACCCAATTAAAGTTATGCAAAAGAGTCACCAACATGAAGGGCACTGACCTATTTGCTAATGGCAATCCCGGGCAAATCCTTCTTCCAGCTCCAAAAGGAATTAACTCAAAATCACGACCTTTAAAATCAATCTCACGTTGATCTTGGCCATCCAAAAATCTCTCCGGCTCAAACGAATATGGTTGCTTCCAAACCCTAGAGTCTCTTCCCATGGACCACACGTTCACAAGAATCTGTGAATTTTTTGGCACTACGAATCCACCAACCTGAACGTCGTTTTCGGACTTGCGAGGTATCAGAAATGGAACAGGTGGATGCAAACGAAGAGTCTCCTTCACGACCGCGTTTAAATATGGTAATTCTGGAATTCTTGATTCTTCAAAGTTGCCATTTTTGCCAAGAACTTGTTCAACCTCTTGTTTGGCTTTTGCCAATTTCTCTGGGTTGTGCATAAGCTCTGCCATTGCCCATTCTACTGTGCTTGAAGTAGTGTCGATCCCAGCAGCAAATAAATCCTACAAAACAGTAATTTGAAGTTAAATTGAGAGAATTTCTGATTGAGCCAATAAGTTTTAAAAGGGATTTGCGGAGTCAGATGCCCCTCCTCTAATATCCCTCGAATTTTCTCAACTTCCCAAATGTTTTCTTAACTTCTCAAATTAAACCAAAAGTACTAACCAGAAACAAGTGAAGAACTTCTTCGCGAGTCAACTGGCCATCTATCATGTGATTTAGAAATGAATCCATCACATCATTGGAGATCTCAGATTCAGTCTTTGAGGCTCTCAAACGCAGTTTCTCCTCCACAATACCATCAAAATACTTAAGCAACTTACCAAAATAATAATCCATCCTTTTTCGTGCACCTTGTGGATCAAGTCCTCGAAACACAGGAAAATAATCCACAACATTTGGCCTCCCAGCCTCCACCATTATACCCCATATAGTGTCCTTAAACTCCTGAGCCTTATCAGAGCTATAATAAGCAAAATCCATAGAGAAGAAAGTGTTAGATATTGAGTTAAGAGCTGTAGTAAAAGCAGCCTCACCAATATCCACAGCTTCCCCTTTCTTGCATCGTTCTTGGACAAAATCTAGAAGCTCTTGTACCTTTTTCTGACGAAGAGACTGAGTAGAGTCTAGGCGCTTAGGGGAGAAGAGTTCAGTGGAACAAGCTCTTCTGAGAGATCTCCATTTAGCAGAAGCAGACATCCATACCACTGAAACTTTGTCATGGCCGAGAGAAGCAGCAGTGTCTGGGACTGTTCTGCTAGAAAAGGCCAAGTCATTACTGTGAAGAACTTGTTTGGCCATTTCAAAAGAGGAGATAACTATGGTGGTTATGGTTCCGAGCTTAAGGGTCATGATGGGTCCATAGCGTTTAGAGAGAATAGCGAGGGATTCATGAGGCTTGGTGCCAAGATCTAAGATGTTTCCTATTACTGGTAATGGAGAAGGCCCAGGAGGGAGGAGTTTTGAAGATCTGGAGAATTTTTTGGAGATGAAAGTGTGAAGGATTGCCCACAGAAATGGAAACAGAAGAAGCAGCGGTACTGTGATCAAGTCCATAGCTTTGTGAGTTCTTTAGCTTGTACAGAGTTTCATGCGTAGCGTATATATATAGCCAAATTGGTCTTGTATTGAGATGAGAGATTCCCTTTTTTAAATCAATATTACAGCCTTTCTTTCTTTTCTTTTTTCCTTTTTTTTTGGCGAAAATATCACATTTCTTTTGTATTAAAATGTGTGCACTGCAGCCCATGAAACTTAGCCCAATCGGTAAAGAGTGGACTCATAACTTAAAATATTCTAAGTTCAAATCGAGCGAGAACATTATTCATAAGTAATTCTGGTTCGCAACCAACTAACAAGTTTATTTTGTCTTTTTTATAAGACACTTGCTTGTTCCTAATGAGCATTAATTATTTGTTTCTATGTCTGCCCATAATTAATGAGGGTAGTGGGTGAGAGTAATAATTAATATAATATTAGAATTTAGTGCAATTAGTATGAGTAATATTGAAAGTTACTTAAATTATAGAGCAACTTTATTGACTTTAACTGTTTTTATTGGTTTGTGAGATTTATTAGTTGGTGTCTTATAATAAGGATCAGAGGGAGTACCTATGTACTCTCTCCGATCTTTATTATAAAACATCAATTGTAATTTCTCTTATACCAAGGAATGACAGTTATATCATTAAATTAGTATTCAGTTGATAAATATTTTCAATTTACCCCTACTTTATTAAGGGGAGAGAGAGAAACATGTTGATTAGATTGGAAATACAAACTTAATTTGGGGGGGGAGAGAAACATTGTAAATATACTTCCTCTGATCCTTATTATATGTCACCAATTTGTAAGTGTATTTGGTTCTTTTTATAAGTCACTTGTTTGTTTCCAAAGGGCATTAATTATTATTTTTTCCATGTATGTCTATAATTAATAAGGATAATGGGTGAGAGTAATAATTAATATAATATTAGAGTTTAGTACAATTAGTAGAGGTAATATTAGAAGTTACTTAAATTTTAGGACAACTTTATTGACTTTAACTTTTTTTTTTTTTAGTTTGTGAGAATTGTTAGTTTATGTCTTATAATAAAGACCAGAGGGAGTACAAACTTAATGGGGGAAGAGAGAGAAACATGTTGAATGGAATAGGAATGCAATAGTCAATGAAAAATATTGGCCCAATAAATGAGATATAATGGGGAAAACTCAATAAATCAATTAGTTAGAGACAGTTGGTACCTTATTGACTAAAAATTATTGACAGTGACTACCTTATAATAAAAACAATATCACTCTAATCCTATTTATAAGTCTTTTTTGACCAAATCACACATACCAAGGACAGGTAGTTAGCTCAATGATTATGAGGTGAATTTTCAACTTTAGCCTCATTTTTTTTATTTTTTTTTGTGAAACAAAAGTTTTGGAGATGTTCGGCATCAGTCCCCCACCAAGACCAGGGCACGGCCCCGGGCTCTTTGAGCACTTAATGGGGACTTACGAGACACACATCTCTTTGGGACTTAAATAAATCCCTTACCATCTATGATTGGATAACTTTAGCCTCATTTATGATTGGATAACTTTCTACTCTTTCTTTTCTCTCTGTTTTCATTGGTGCAATTAATATAGGTAAAATTGTCACAATCTCATTTATTTTGTCAAAAAACACTTATAAAATAGGACCAAATTTTTTAATAAAAAAAACTTATAAATAGAATCAAAATAATACGATTTAAAAATCCATAGGAATGCCCCAGCGAGCATTGGGATCATACACAACTAACCTCTTGGAACCCAAAAAAAGTGTGCTTTACATATATGGGGATGCGTGTATTATACACATTTCAGGCGTAAATGTGTTACCAAATTGATGTGTGAAAATTCCACAGCACAAATGTATAGCCATTTAATATCAAATAGTTCTTAAAAAAATTTGAAATTTCATTATACCATTAAAACTAAATTAAAATTAAAATTTATAGGTAAAAAGATAATTATGCCCATAAAAGTAAAATATGATTATTTATAAAACACATGTGAAAACTTACAAATCAAATATACTTATTTATAAAACAAATAAATGAAATTACAAGATAATATCTTGCTCATGTACAAGATAAGAAGCATATTCATAAATATACATGATATTTGTTTACAAGACATATATAAAAATTTATAAGTCAAATATATATATTTATAAATCACATATAAAAATTTACAAGATCATTTCGGTCATACATAAAATAAGGCATAAGTCTCCTTTAAACTAAAAAAATTAATTTTAAATCAGACCTAAGGAGTACAATAAAATTTGAGAAAGCCTTGTAGCTCTTTCGATATTAAATGTTCAGAGGATGCAACGAAGTTTTCCCAACTAGTGTTTTCGATTTTTGTTCTTATTTTTGTTATCTCCTGCATTTGATGTAAGTACCTTTCCGATGGATTCGCACGTCTTCACTGTACTTACTATATTGATGCGTGTACTATCGGCCGAAGTAGTTATGATTTACTTCCAGGTCAGAAATTACTCAATTAGGTATGGAATAATTAGTTTTGATTGATGTGAAAATTAAAAGACTTGCAGATTCCTCCATCCCCACATCTAATATAATACAATTATCCGTAGGAGTGTTCATGTGGAGAGGATTCTCTCATTAGTTAACTTTTTTTCATCTCTCATCATCTAATTTCAACCATTGATTTGACTTAATGAGGTTGTTGGTGTAAATAGTTATATCAAATCTATTGTCCAGATTTAAAGCCAATGAGGGACAATGAGAAAACATTAAGGAGAGGATCCAGACCGGTGTTCACGTTTGTCCGTCCCGTCCCTACTATGCCATTTTGATCCCAGTTGTTTTGGTAAAGGACAATCTTGTTCCAAAAAAAATTGGAACAGAACAAAAGTGAGATGAGATAAAATTATGGGAAAATTCATATGAGGGCCCCTTTAGCCCTAAAAATCCCAAAAAAGGCCCATAAACTCTTTAAATCCTAGAAAAGGCCTTAGGGCCTTTATAGGTATTAAGTTACAATGCAAAATTACCTTCATGCCCTGTGTGGAAGTCTGAAATTCAACAAATTTGAAAATCAATCTTGCCCTATTCGAGCTCCTCTCCTCTCTGATCTCTAAATTGGAAATCTCTCTTCTCCGTCGCTCCCTTCTTCGATCTCTGGCTTTCTCAGTCTCGATCTCCGCCTCGCGTGTCCGTGCTCGTGGGTCTCGCCTCTGCGCCTCGGTGCTCGTCCGTCTCCGCCTCGTGCGTCTTGCTCGTCGGTCTCCGCCTCGTGCCGCCGTCCTTGTCCGTCTCTCGCGCCTCCGCCCCGTGCTCGTAGGTTGGTTTTCATGCGAGTGGACCTTCTTCTTCAAGTGCAATAGAGAGAGAAGCCACTATTGCAACTTTGATTCTTCTTCTTCAGGTTCGGTAAGCTTGAACACATAAGGGAGAAGGGGAAAATCTGAGTTAGTAAAAATTTGTGATTAATTGGCTTTTGCAGCAACCCAATCATGGCCAAAAGCACTATTGACTTATGCATTTAAGTTTCGCAATGGTTATTAACTTCGAATGTGTTTGTTCAGTTTGGGCTCTATGATCACAATAACTTGACGTTTCCTTGCCTTATGCTTTTATATGTTGTTTGTATATCTGTGATGTGTTTGCCTACAAGGCTCTGAGTGATTATGAGTATGAGTATATATGCTTGTTGCTCGCTTTTCAAATCCTTTTCGCATCTTATTTAAAGGATCTCGAGTGTTTGTGAGTATGTCATTTGCCAAATGCTTGTGATACGAGATCCGAAATTGATGAAGGTAACTTAAAAATAGTTCTTTAAATAGTTGATATTATCGGTATATGCTTGTGCTACTTTCTTAAAATTGCTTTATGTTTTGAGGACATGGGTGTATGCTTGAATTAATATCTAACTCGAGCAACTAAGGGTATAATTTTAGTATTTGGATGAGCTTGATCTAAGAAGTTCTTAGGCATCTCTAGGCCATTGAAAACATTATCTACTACATCATTAATATATGACTTTTTATTTTATTTGAAATTGACAGAAGTATTATTATTTTTCCCTGTATATACGATTAATATGTCTACACAAGATGGTCATTAAGGAAGGATTAATTTTCTCCGAGGTGTAATCTAGTTTATTTGAATAGAATATAGTTTCCATCAAGTTTATTATTCTTTTCCCTAATATTATTGTTGCATATGCTCTTTTTTCTTTTGGATTGAGATTCACAAATCAAATCTTTTCTCCTTGGTTTTTCTCGCCTAGAGACAATTTTTTTCCCTTTTGGCAAAACTAACGGAGACTCCCCGGCTTGATAAACATGCTACAAGGATATGTCCATTTTTTAACTAAGCTATATGAATAGAATTGAGTTTGTTGTAGTGTTGTATAATTATTTCAAGTTCATCTATGGTTTATTTATATTTTGCTTGATCTATAAACATTGTTTTTATGGTTTGCTTGTTATATACCTTAATTATATTCCTCTATATACTCGGATGATTCACGATGGGATCTTATTGAAATGTGCTTTTTGATGTACATTTAAACTGTTTTGCTATTTTTGTAAGTCATTATTGTTGCCAAATCTTGGATACTACCCGAGATTACTATTGTCTTGTTTTACATATGCGTACTTGATGCTCTAGTGAATTTGAGCTTTAATCGAATGGTGTGAAAAGTTTTTTTTTTTATGAGAAAACCTTTGAATTTGCATCAAATCTGAATTTTGGTCTAACTTGTTGGTCTTTTGGATCATAAATTGCGTTTCATTCGAGAATCGACCTTTTGGATAATAAATTGCAGTTTTTGTCTTTTGGATCATAAATTGAAGTTTTTAGGTTGTTCTATTCCCTTCCCCATTTCTTCAAAGGTGTTTTCCATATTGCGGTCTTGCGATATCAATGCTTTAACATAAGGACAAGAAACAACAATGAAACACTCTCAAAGGGATGTGAGGTTCTCGGGCTATAACTTGTTCACGAAGAATTCTTCAAGCAACATGTAGAAAAAAAAGGGTGAAGGGCAAGGGAAGAAAGTTGTAGGAGGTGACCAAAGAACTCATGCCGACTTATGTCTACAAATGAGAGAATCATGGAAAAGGTTGAGTTCAGCCAAGAAAGGTGAATACACCAAGAGGGCTCAACAACTAAGAGGCCCTGGTAAAGTGGAGAAGTATATTGTGCCATTCCTAACGAGGTGCGCACTGAACACTTTCATTCAAGTATGCCATAAGTTAAAGGAACGACCCGAGGCAATGGCAAGGCTGAAAGCGATTGGGTTTGATAGGTTGGTGGAAATTAATTGCCGACAAATAAATTGTTCCTTATGTGCACAATACATGGCATGTTTTGACCCCCCCCCCAACAAAGCAAGTGTCCATTAGAGGGGAGACCCAAGTCATAGGGGCTGAACATGTGCATCAACTTATGGGTTTACCTGTGGGGGGTAAGGGCATAGAAGCTAAAGTTCCCCACCAGAACCTAGTGTTTAGTCACTTTAGGCGTGCATACAAGGATGTAAAGTATAAAGCAATCGGTGACATGTTGTTAGAAATATTAGATGAAAACTTTGAGTATTTGTTTGTTCTATTCACCCTAGGTACTCTTTTGGCTCCACGTGCATCCATTTGTGTTAGTGACCGTATGTTGAAGGTGATGACGTTCACTAAGGATGCCATTGGTGATTTTGATTGGTCCACCTTCATTCTTGAAGAACTCACCCAACAGATCGATAAGTTCAACAAAGACTCCCACAAGTCCGGTAACAAGAGCAAAACTATTGGAGGATGTGTATACTTCCTCATGGTAAGTTGTCTTTAACTAAGTTTGTATGTAAACGTTATACGTCAATTGTTAAGTCTTTGTTATTAATTGTTTGAAATGTTTTTTTTTCCAGTTGTTTTGTTTGCAACATTTTGGTTTGGGTGATGTGGTAGCCTCGAGCATGAGTCGGTCATGGCTTATTGGACCGATGACAAGATTAAGAGCAGAGTTGAGCTCGAGAAAAAAAGCCAAAAAGGCCTGTTGGCTGGCGCCTCTCGTCCTCAGCCATCGGTCACTCCGTTGGCATCGTTTGACCCTAACACGATGCTCACTCACCCGATAATGTGTGACAACAATTGTTTACTTCCATTTTTTTTGCATTATGTAATTTGTGTAATTATAGTTGTTGTTACTGTGTTTGATGATTAAACACAGAATTAAATCAGTTCTTGCAATGTCCTAAAACATAATATTGGTGACTTTTAATTTTGCTAGGTTCTTTGTGGCTTATGTTTCTTACATAATTCTTGAGCTTCCATAATTTATAGGGCATGTGAGGAACTAGGCCTCAAATGAACTAGAGTCTTAAGTCTTCCATCTCTTACATATTAAACTTCAAAATGAATACAAAATTTGATTTGCTGATTGGTCTTATTTGCAATTATTAGTATTCGTACAATGCATAGAAAAGTGTGATTACTTCTACAAATGAAGCATTACAGTGTATTCAAATATGTAGTTTTACTGTGTCCATGAGTTCTTGCACTATCCTTGACTCGAGTTGTTGCTGTTATTGATGATTGAACAACTGATTTTTTGATTTTCCAGGAAGTTCGCAGGACATATTTCAGGCTTGTGTCCATGTTGGGACAGGAGATGTTGGCCCTTCAACATAGATTAACATCGGATACCAATAAAGCGAAGGGCCACAAGAAGGCTTGCACGAAACCGAAACACCCAACAACCAGCCCTCAAGTTAAGGGAGCCTCGGAAAGACAATGACAAAGAGAAAGATGAGGAAGATGAGGCTGAAAATTTTGAAGACATTGATGATGACGATGACCACCGTCACGACACACCTAGTGTTGAAGATGGTCTTGACGTGGAACCCACTGAAGATGATGTTGTGGAAGAACCCGATAGACATGAGGGAGAACGAAGTGATAAACAAATTAGAAGATCCAAGAGGGTGATAACCCGTAGCAGTGTGTTAAAATCACCTTGGATCGATCCAAACCGAAAGTGCAAGGGGAAGAGACTCTATGATCAGAAGGAGCAGCTGTATCAGTTGTGTATTAGAATTCCCAAAGGGGTGACATGGTCTAAAGTCCATGTCCAAATGGATGTGTAAGTGTCTATTAAGTTTTTTAACATTCATATATATAATGTCTAAGTTACATGAAGCATGTTGTTAACACCCTCGTAATTTTCTTGTTTTCGGGGACTCGTGTGGTGTTTATGTCGTTTCATGGTTACGGATGTGGGATGCCAAGGAGCAAGAGGATGGATACACAATGCCTTACTACTCCATGGATGACATCCGCGAACTGAAGATTGGCATGTTGTGGTGGTTGGTCAATCATCAAAACAACACACATCGAGACAAAGTGTTGTCGATGATCGGGGACTCCCAGAAGCGGAAGATGAGCCGTTAGGCAGCAATCCTTTAAAACAACATTGTGGTTGTATGAAAGTTTTTGTTAACGAAATTGTGTAGAACACTTGAGTTCATATTTAGGAGAAATGTTTTGTAAATTTTATGATGTAGGTGTCATGACATTTTAATATGAATGAGAACGACAAACTGTTTTCTCGCATCTGTCATTGTTAGTTGTGTGTGCAGAAGTTGGAAAATGGGATATAATAACCATATCAGAAAAAACTAACAACTACATCAGGAAAAACTAACAAGTACATCAGCCATCTTTAACAACCATATCAGCCATCTCTAACAACAACATCAAACCCAAATAACAACCATATCAGAACAAACTAACAACCATATCAGAAAAAACTAACAAGTACATCAGCAAAAAAAGTAACAACAACAGCAGCCCCCACTAACAACCATATCAGTTTCCATTGACAACGACATGAGCCCCCACTGACAACGCCATCAGCCCCCACTGTCAACTACATCAGCCTCCACTGACAATTACATCAGCCATCTGTAACAACCATATCAGCTATCTCTAACAACAACATCAACCCCAAATAACAACCATATCAGCCCAAACTAACAACCATATCAGAAAAAACTAACAACCATATCAGAAAATACTAACAACTACATCAGCCCCACTGACAACTACATCGCCCCACCGACAACCATATCGACCTCACCGACAACACCATACCCCCACCGACAACGCCATCCCCCCACCGACAACTACATCACCCTCCACCGACAACCACATCACCATCTTTAACAACTACATGACCATCTTTAACAACCATATCAGCTATCTCTAACAACAACATCAACCCCAAATAACAACCATCTCAGCCCAAACTAACAACCATATCAGAAAAAACTAACAACCATATCAGAAAATACTAACAAGTACAAATCGACAACTACATCAAAGACAACTACATCGACCTCACCGACAACCACATCGCCCATCTTTAACAACTACAACATCGTAACAACCATCGCTCTATCTCTAACAACAACATCAACCCCAAATAATAACCATATCAGCCCAAACTAACAACCATATCAGAAAATACTAACAAGTACATCAGCCCCACTGACAACTACATCAGCCCCCACTGACAACCATATCAGCCTCCACTGACAACGCCATCATCCCCCACTGACAACTACATCAGCCTCCACTAACAACCACATCAGCCATCTTTAACAACTACATCAGCCATCTGTAACAACCATATCAGCTATCTCTAACAACAACATCAACCCCAAAATAATAACCATATCAGCCCAAACTAATAACCATATCAGAAAAAACTAACAACCATATCAGAAAATACTAACAAGTACATCAGCCCCACTGACAACTACATCAGCCCCCACTAACAACCATATCAGCCTCCACTGACAACGCCATCAGCCCCCACTGACAACTACATCAGCCTCCACTGACAACCACATCAGCCATCTTTAACAACTACATCAGCCATCTGTAACAACCATATCAGCTATCTCTAACAACAACATCAACCCCAAATAACAACCATATCAGAATATGTGTAACATATATTTGTCAACATCATTTACATTTGTAACAAAGTATGAATATGTGTACATAAATGACACTTGGATACAATTGTGACAACAATATCCAACCTTCATTTACAACACCTAATGCATCTTCAAATTCATAATGACAACATTACACACCATCTCAAAAATAATGTGGTGTGGATTTCTATCTAAAGCCATATACAACAAAAGAGTGTGAGACGTAATGCCCAAAAAGAAACACCCAAGGCACCATCGATGATCAACTTGGATTTGGATTCTTGCAAGTCCTGACGGAGTGTCCTTGCTCATGGCATCTACCACAATGATAATCCTTCTTGTTTTGGAACTGAGATTCCCACCTTTTTTTTGGCGGTCTACCTGCCGACCTTGTAGTAATTGGGGGCTCCAAGAAAGTCTCTGTTAGCATTTGTGTCACTGTGGGCGCATCAACACGTGGACAGTCATGTGTTGCAACTGCCCGCATGTTATGTGCATAAATTTTCTCTTGTGTTGAAAGTGTAAAGCAATCATCCACGAATGTGTACACATTACCATTGAGTACCTTAATTGCTGCACATGCATGTGGGCAAGGTAGTCCACTCCTTTTCCATGCCAAACAAGAGCATTCTTTTACAACCACATCAACTTTCACATAAATTAAGGCATTACCGCGTCTAGTTTCAACCAAACATTGGTTCCCCTATAATATCTAGCATGCATATTTTCTGCAAAGTTGACATGTTGCAACAGTTTTTTTTCTATGTTGGGTCCCACACCATTTTTCCAATTCACCAAAGTCATCTTGCTTGCAAGCAACTTCGCAGCCAACTTCTCCCTATGCTCATGTATTAACATTGACACAGTGTGCGTCCGCTCTTTCACCATCTATGCATTGAACGATTCAGCAATGTTAGTGGTTATGTTATCCCACATTTTCAAAGGAAACTTGCTTAAAGCCCATTGATCAACGTCCCCATGAGTCTCAACCCACTGTGCCAATGCTGGATTGAACGATTTTAATTTTCCCATTGCAACAGTGAATTCTTCAGCTAGCCTTGCGTACGCAATTCCATCGAGGAGGTGCAATGCAGTATCCTTGCTATTCCCAGAGGTACGTGGCATCCATTTCATGATTTTAAGGAACTCTGAACTATAATTTTCCTTAACATGCCTATAACAAAATGCATGTCTGCCGGTGCCAAATATATCTGCTACAGCCCCAATAATGGAATTATTCTAATCAGACCCAATTGTTATCATCAACGATCGTATAATCTGTTTTACATTATTTAGAAACCAAGCCCAATCATCATATGTCTCACCATTGACAATGGCATATGCTAAGGGAAACATTTGGTTGTCTGCATCATACGCACAAGCTGACAACATTGTTCCCCTATAAGGGCCACTCATATGACATCCATCTATATAAAGTATTGGCCGACAACCATCTACAAAACCTTTTATAGAACAACCATAGGCAATAAATAGCCTCTTAAATCTGTCATCGGCTGACCCTTCCCATTTTGTAACTGTATCGGGATCACTCTCCATGAGTCTGCCACACATCCAAGGAATAACCTTGTAAGAGTCCTCTACTCGTCCATGTAATTGCCTCACTGCTCGTTCTTTTGCACAATATGCTTGACGATAATTTAACCGTACCTCATACTCGCTATACAAGTCCGTTCGAATTTCATTAGATGTCTTCTCAATATTATTTCTCAAACCATCAATTACAATCGATGATGTCAAACTACACTTGGATGGATGAGATACAATAAAGCTATCCTGTGCATGGTGTATGTGTTCACTTCTGTATGATCTAATGATTAAGAACTCGGTATCTTGACGTTCTTCAGCGGAATATGCACCCATGTACCAGGGACAACTATCAACCTTGCACTTCACTATTATCTGCTTTGGCTTGTTCTTGACAAATTTGTATGAAAACTTGTGTGCAATGCTATATTTGTACAATGTTTCACGGAGGGTCACAGCATTCGCAAACATTTGTCCTTTTCCCATAATCAAATCCTTCCATTCATAATGATTCATTTCAGGCGAGCTTAATGGCACACTTTGCGAAGAACACGTTAATGATGGCAACTCTTGAGTTTCATTAAACATTTCAGGGGGAGACATAGACAACCCAGCTGGACCTCCAAAGACTTGATCCCTCCTACGACAAACAACAATTATTAATAAATTGATGAGAACCAAGTAATGACAATTATTATACGAACAAATTACATTTCTTAACACAACTACACTTACACTTCTTGTTCTTCCATTTGAACATTTGTTCGTTGTGGTATATTGTCATTATTCCCATTTTCTTCAATGTACACATGACAATATGTTTCATTATACCTTATTAAATGTTCTACCCCTTCATCATCTACAAGATCAACAAATGTAGATGTATCCATGCTAAGTTTGCACTTCATGCAAATTTTAGTATTTTCTTCCCCAATTAAAGATGTTATGATTCTTAGCAACTCCTCGTACGTTGTTCCTTCCTTGATGCCTCTTGTTCTTACCCTTCCACCAATATAGTCACTACCTTGTCCTCCCCTCTACAAAGTTACCCCTACATGGAAGTAATATGACAAGTTCTTCAAGTAATCTTGGCCATCTTTAACTATGATCTGCAACATAAAGTTAGTATTAACAAGTTAAACGACCATATTAACAACTAAAACTCGAAGGAATTAACAACTAAAGCGTAGGTATTAACAACTATCTCATATCAGCGTTTTGACATTCAATCATTCCCACCAACAAACAAACCCCCCTCTATTTCCATGCTCGAAAAACAGAGCAACCTACCCTACAGCGTTTTTACTTTCATCTCGCATTAATAAGTTAAACAGCCATATTAACAACTAAACTCGAAGGTATTAACAACTAAAGCGTAGGTATTAACAACTATCAAATTTCAATGTTTTTTCAGCCTTCATTCCTTGATCACTTTCAATCATTCCCACTCAAATACAGACCTTTCCCTCTGTTTTCATGCCTAAAAACAAAGCAAGATTTTAATAACCCAACTCTAGATTGATTAAAAATGAAGTAGCATGGTGATTATGATATCTTAATCAAAATATTAGCATTTCTTACATAACTCCTACCCGATAATAGCATAAGTGAGGTGAAGCTCCAACCTCAGTCACCCAACCTTTCGATGAAAAAAATGACGACTTAACAAGACAATATACATATTGCTAAGTTCAGACTGTAATGCAATGGATGATCAGAATACACCTAAGGATAAACGACGGAAGAGGGAAATGGGAAGAGGGAAGAGGGAAGAGAAGGGTAAACGATTGAGGAGGTAGGTGAGGATCAGTCAGAGGAAACCCATGTCCAGTTTCAGCTTTATTGGTTCTGAATCTGATGTCACGTTTTAGCGCCAAAACAGATGACGTTTTTACTCCCATGGGTGTGTTAGTAATTTTGCATTGTAACTTAATACACATCAGGGCCCTAAGGCCTTTTCTAGGATTCACAGAGTTTATGGGCCTTTTTTGGGATTTTTAGGGCTAAAGGGGCCCTCATATGAATTTTCCCTAAAATTATTACTGGGATGGGACTAGACGCGGGATAGACTTTAATCCATGAGTGTCATTTTTATTTTTTTAAACAAAATATCTAATATTTTTATTAAAGATATAACTAATCTTTTTTTGACAAATTTTAGTCATATAAAAAGATATTATGTTATATTTATATACAAAATACTATAAACATTTAAGAAAGTTCTAACACACGGTGTCACTGTCTTCATTCACTCCTCCTCCCTCCCTCCTCTCTCTCTCTCTCTGTCTCTCACCTATCTGTTTAATTCTCTACAAAATACAAAAAAATATTTATGATCATAGCTCTTATTAAGTTTAAGTTATAATTATTTCTTATATTGTATTATGTTTTTGATCTAAAAATGATTACAAAAGAATACAACTTAGATTATGCCTTTGTGCTGCATAATTTAGTTATTAATTTATACACTAACAACAAGTATAATCAGGAAGTCACAAGTTCAAATCTTGAAAGCATTACCTCTGAATGTAAAGTAAGGCTACGTACATCTATTTCACCTCAAACTCCATTTGGTGGAAGCCTTGTGCATTGAGGCCACCCTTTTTTTATTGTATAAAAAATCATCCATTCTCCACAAAAATCATTACTATGGCCAGGAGAGTACACCATATTCTTCAATGAATTCTAGGTATATATTTGACTAGCTTGGGCAACGCACGGGGAGCTTGTTCATGTTGGTATAATTTTTCTTTATTTGATTACTTTCATGGTCATACTATTTTGTACATATAATAGATTATTATTTAAACTATAAATAACTACAACAACAACGTAATTAGCAATGACAAATTCTTCTTTAAAAACTTTTGAAATTGATAGAAGTCAATGGTGTGTGCTCCCAGCGCTTTGCACGGAAATCTCGTAAATCACGAGTTATTATATTGCTCAATCACCCAATATGTGGTTGGTCCAGCGGAATGTGGCGCTGAATTCCCTAAAGAGGTCTAGGGTTCGAGCTGCGGTAAAACCACTCGTAATCCGCCTTGTATGGAGCTACCACTGTTGGGAGGATCGTCCTTGCCACTACAGAACCCGGAGTGGTTACACACTTGCCACCATTTTTTATATCAAAAAAATATTGCTCAATCTTGCTTTTCTCCTTCATCAGTGCCTAATTGTTTTGGGGAGTGGATTGGAGTAATCATTTGGGCCTTTTGCTATTTTTCAATGACTTGGAATTCTTTAATGAGATGGGCCTGACACATGGATTAATCACATATATGTCCATGTATTAAAACATTGCATGGGTCACCAAAGGAGATGTTCGATCCTAAAGTTAGTTAAAGTGTAGTTAAAGTGTTGAGGGAAGTCAAAGAGAGTTGACATAGATGGTAAGGGATTTGTTCAAGTCCCAAAGGGATGTGTGTTCGATCCTCACTGCCGTTGTTGGGACTCCTTTGGTAGGCGATCTTGTAAGTCCCCATTAAGCTCTCAAAGAGCCGAGCGCGTGCCGCGCTCTACCAGTGGGGGATCGATGTCGAACCCCTCCAAAACGTTTTTTGTAGCCAAAAAAAAAAGTGTTGAGGGAAACATCATAACTTCTGGGTGCCTAGGTAAATGCTTGAAGGTAATAAACAGCTCGTCCTGCCCAATATTGGTATCACCTAGAAGAAGAGAGATTTCGTCTTGCCCTTAGATCATAGGTGAGCCCAACCGCTTTCCTAAAATATTTTATAGAAAAAAAAAACATTGCATGGATTATTAAAATAAATCATAGTTAATTATAACATATTCGACTACGTTTAATTATACCTTAATTATATGTGCATTAGCAAACCATAGCGTTACACCTTCCTTTCCCTAATATTTCCTTAGTAGTTCATGACTAACTCACTCCATAATCTTATGGCAGGCACCGAAGTGATCAGCCTATCAAAATATAGGCCTTGTTTGTTTATTTATGTTCTTTTTTATATTTTTAGAATAGTTTTATAAATATATTTTTTTTTAAAAAAAAAGGAAAAAAGACAGAAAAATATTGTCAAAATTGGTAAAAGATAAATAAGTATGTTGAATTTCAATAATTTCTAAAGGACTAATTTGAAATTTTGAAATGTTGCCAAATGTGGAAAATTACCTAATTGCCCTTAATTTTTTATTTTTAAAAAATCATCAAACCCCGTTTCTGGTCGCCGGTGACCACAGACGGCAGGTGTTACTAGAGCTCTAGTGACCTTGGAGACGGCCAGCAGCCAGTCACTGAAGCCAATAAAAAAAAATGTATGCTAGTGGTATGAATTTTCTCCTATAAAACATAGGTTAGTTACAAGTTCAATCATGCTTGTAACTTAATACTATTAGTTCGTACCCTTAAACTCACTCAAAAAATAATAATAATTTAATGGCATTTGCATGCAATTGCAAACGAATAAAGAAAATAGACCTCGTGTGGCTCGTGGCATGTTTAACAAAATGGCGAAAGATAAAGTGAATCCCATCCCACGTTATTATTGTTGTCTACACGACTACACCTTCCATTTATTTTCGTCCACAACTCAAGATAATACTCCCGGGGACCAAAAGCAAAAAGATGATGCTCCCTTCCCTTTTTTTATAAAAATCCGATAACCAAATTATACAATTTAAAATTGATTAAAAGTAATAAATATGTAGGAAATGAATTTTTTTTTTGGTCAAATATACTCATATTTATAAGGGAGCAAGTGAAAGAGAGAAAATAAGTAGTAATAAGAGAAAGTATGAGTATTTTTTTCCAAGCATACCCATATATATATATGAGAGAAAATAAGTAGTAATAAGAGAAAGTATGAATATTTTTTTCCAACCATACTATGCGTATGTTTGAAAAAAAAAATAGTTTATTTCCTATATATTTATATCTTTTAATATATATATACACACACAGTTACATCTGTGTATTTATATGAATATAACAGGGAGGGCACATGCATGGAGATATGAAGATATCACATTTAGTGGACCTCGCTAAATGTTGTAATACATTTTGGGAGGACACATATGAAGATATGAAGAGATAACATTTAGTGGACGTACTGAATGTTGTAATACATTTAGGGAGGACATATACGAAGATGTGAGTATTTTTTTTTATATTTTTTCTTTTGTTTGGAACCTCACTAATATTTTCCCTATAATTTATTTGCCTTGTCATTTTTTAATCACTTTCAACATATTTCACGTGGATCAAGAAAAATCTTACCTTAAAAACTAACAACTTTTCAAAAAAATATTATATTTAATATTCACCGTACTCTATAAGAATAAAGTTTTCACAATAATAAATAAATAGTGTAATTATACATTCACATAAAATTTTAATAAAATGATATGTAAATAGGATGAAAGAAAATCTTATCAATCTACCATATAAATATTAAATAAGACGAGACAAGTATGAAATCACCTTTCAAAAACTGTAAATTTGGATCAGTAATTATATTTTGGAGAATTTAGATGGTTTTCGTTGCTTTGATAAGCATAACCCACACGTGTCGTTTATTTCGCAAAGGTGCAGTGGCCAATAAAGCCAGATCACCAGCCTACTTATAATTTAAATTGGGAAAATTCATATGAGGGCCCCTTTAGCCCTAATAATCCCAAAAAAGGCCCATAAATTCTGTGAATCCTAGAAAAGGCCTTAGGGCCTTTATAGGTATTAAGTTACAATGCCAAATTACCAACACACCCCGGGAGTAAAAACATCATATGTTTTGGCGCTAAAACGTAACATCGATTCGGGAATGAAGAAAAAGCAAAGCTGGACATGGGTTTCTTCGATCGATCCTCACCTACCTCCTCAATCGTTTACCCTTCTCTTCCTCTTCCCTCTTCCTCTTCCGTTGTTTATCCTTAGGTGTATTCGATCATCCATTGAATCCGTTTGAACTTAGCAATCAGTATATTCTTGTTCGTCGTCATTTTTTTGATCGGAAGGTTGGGTGGCCCGAAAGGTTGGAGCTTTCGCCTCGCACTTATGCTATTATCGGGTAGGAGTTATGTAAGAAATGCTAATATTTTGATTAAGATATCATAATCACCATGCTACTTCGTTTTTAATCAATGTAGGGTTGGGTTATTAAAATCTTGCCTGTTTTTGGGCATGAAAACAGAGGGAAATGTCTGTATTTGAGTGGGAATGGTTGAAAGTGATCAAGGAATGAAGGAATTTGAAAAAACGTTGAAATTTGATAGTTGTTAATACCTACGAGTTTTAGTTGTTAATACCTTCGAGTTTTAGTTGTTAATATGGGTTTAACTTGTTAATGTGAGATGAAAGTGAAAACCTTTGTAGGGTAGGTTGCTCTGTTTTTCGAGCATGGAAACAGAGGAGGTTTGTTTGTTTGTGGGAATGATTGAATGTGAAAACGCTGATATGAGATAGTTGTTAATACCTACAGTTTTAGTTGTTAATTCCTTCAGTTTTAGTTGTTAATATGGCTGTTTAACTTGTTAATACTAACTTTATGTTGCAGATCATAGTTAAAGATGGCCAGTACTTCAGCGAAGAACTTGTTATGTTACTTCCATGTAGGGGGTAACTTTGTAGAGGGGAGGACAAGGTAGTGATTATATTGTTGGAATGGTAAGAACAAGAGGCATCAAGGAAGGAACAACGTACGAGGAGTTGCTAAGAATCATAGCATCTTTAATTGGGGAAGAAAATGCGAAATTTGCATGAAGTGCAAACTTAGCATGGATACATCTACATTTGTTGATCTTGTAGATGATGAAGGGGTAGAACATTTAATAAGGTATAATGAAACATATTGTCATGTGTACATTGAAGAAAATGGGAATAATGACAATATACCACAACGAACAAATGTTCAAATGGAAGAACAAGAAGTGTAAGTGTAGTTGTGTTAAGAAATGTAATTTGTTCATATACTAATTGTCATTACTTGGTTCTCATTACTTGCACTAATAATTGTTGTTTGTCGCAGGAGGGATCAAGTCTTTGGAGGTCAATTTGGGTTGTCTATGTCTCCCCTCAAATGTTTAATGAAACTCAAGAGTTGCCATCATTAACGTGTTCTTCACAAAGTGTGCCATTAAGCTCGCTTTGAAATGAATCATTATAAATGGAAGGATTTGATTATGGGAAAAGGATAAATGTTTGCGAATCTTTGTGACCCTCCGTGAAACATTGTACAAATATAGCATTGCACACAAGTTTTCATACAAATTTGTCAAGAACAAGCCAAAGCGAGATAATAGTGAAGTGCAAGGTTGATAGTTGTCCCTGGTACATGGGTGCATATTCCGCCGGAGAACGTCAAGATACCGAGTTCCTAATCATTAGATCATACGAAGTGAACACATACATTATGCACGGGATAGCCTTATTGTATCTCATCCACCCAAGTGTAGCTTGACATCATCGATTGTAATTGATGGTTTGAGAAATAATATTGAGAAGACATCTAATGAAATTCGAACGGACTTGTATAGCGAGTATGGGTACGCCTAAATTATCGTCAAGCATATTGTGCAAAAGAACGAGCAAAGTGAGGCAATTACATGGACGAGTAGAGGACTCTTACAAGGTTATTCCTTGGATGTGTGGCAAACTCATGGAGAGTGATCCCGATACAGTTGCAAAATGGGAAAAGTCAGCCGATGACAGATTTAAGAGGCTATTTATTGCCTATGGTTGTTCTATAAAAGGTTTTGTAGATGGTTGTCGGCCAATACTTTATATAGATGGATGTCATCCGAGTGGCCCTTATAGGGGAACAATGTTGTCGGCTTGTGCGTATGATGATGGACAACCAAATGTTTCCCTTAGCATATTCCATTGTCAATGGTGAGACGTATGATGATTGGGCTTGGTTTCTAAATAATGTAAAACAGTTATAGGATCGTTGATGATAACAATTGGGTTCGATCGAATAATTCCATTATTGGGGTCATGAAATGATTTATTTGGCACCGATGACATGCATGTTGTTATAGGCATGTTAAGGAAAATTATAGTTCGAGTTCCTTAAAATCATGAAACGGATGCCACGTACCTCTGGGAATAGCAAGGATACCGCATTGCACCTCCTCGATGGAATTGCGTACGCAAGGCTGGCTGAAGACTTCACTGTTGCGATGGGAAAATTAAAATCGTTCAATCCAGCATTGGCACAGTGGGTTGAGACTCATGGGGACGTTGATCAATGGGCTTTAAGCAAGTTTCCTTTGAAAAGGTGGGATAACATAACCACTAACATTGTTGAATCGTTCAATGCATGGATGGTGAAAGAGCGGACGCACACTGTGTCAATGTTAATACATGAGCATAGGGAGAAGTTGGCTGCGAAGTTGCTTGCAAGCAAGATGGCTTTGGTGAATTGGAAAAATGGTGTGGGATCCAACATAGAAAAAAAATTGTTGCAACATGTCAACTTTGCAGAAAATATGCATGCTAGATATTATGGGGAGAACCAGTTTTTGGTTGAAACTAGACACGGTGATGCCTTAATTTATGTGAAAGTTGATGTGGTTGCAAAAGAATGCTCTTGTTTGGCATGGCAAATGAGTGGACTACCTTGCCCACATGCATGTGCAGCAATTAAGGTACTTAATGGTAATGTGTACACATTCGTGGATGATTGCTTTACACTTTCAAAGACAAGAGCAAATTTATGCACACAAAGATGCGGCCGGTTGCAACACATGACTGTCCCACGTGTTGATGCGCCCACAAAGTGACACAAATGCTAACGAGACTTTCTTGGAGCCCCCAATTACTACAAGGGCGGCGGAGTAGACCGCAAAAAAAGGCGGGAATCTCAGTTCCAAAACAAGAAGGATTATCATTGTGGTAGATGCCATGAGCAAGGACACTCCGTCAGGACTTGCAAGAATCCAAATCCAAGTTGATCATCGATGGTGCCTTGGGTGTCTCTTTTTGGGCATTGCGTCTCACACTCTTTTGTCGTATATGGCTTTAGATAAAAATTAACACCATATTATTTTTGGAGATGGTGTGTGATGTTGTCATTATGAATTTGTAGATGCATTGGGTGTTGTAAATGAAGGTTGGATATTGTTGTCACAATTGTATCCAAGTGTCATTTATGTACACATATTCATACTTTGTTACAAATGTAAATGATGTTGACAAATATATGTTACACATATTCTGATATGGTTGTTATTTGGGGTTGATGTTGTTGTTATAGCTGGCTGATATGGTCGTTAAAGATGGCTGATGTAGTTGTTAAAGATGGCTGATGTGGTTGTCAGTGGGAACTGATGTAGTTGTCAGTGGGGCTGATGTACTTGTCAGTGGGGGCTGATGTACTTGTCAGTGGGGGCTGATGTTGTTGTTACTTTTTTTTGATGTTGTTGTTACTTTTTTCGATATGGTTGTTAGTTTTTTCGATATTGTTAGTTTTTCGATATGGTTGTTATTTGGGGTTGATGTTGTTGTCGGTGGGGGCGATATGGTTGTTAAAGATAGTGATGTACTTGTTAAAGATGGTGATGTGGTTGTCGGTGGATCGATGTAGTTGTCATTGGGGCGATGGCGTTGTCGGTGAGGTCGATATGGTTGTTAGTGGGGCGATGTAGTTGTCGGTGGGGGTGATGTACTTGTCGGTGGGGGCGATGTAGTTGTCGGTGGGGGCTGATGTTGTTGTTATTTTTTTTCGATATGGTTGTTAGTTTTTCGATATTGTTGTTAGTTTTTTTCGATATGGTTGTTATTTGGGGTTGATGTTGTTGTCGGTGAAATTTGATATGGTTGTTAAAGATGGTGATGTACTTGTTAAAGATGGTGATGTGGTTGTCGGTGGATCTTGATGTAGTTGTCATTGGGGGCGATGGCGTTGTCGGTGGAGGGCGATATGGTTGTCGGTGGAAGCGATGTAGTTGTCGGTGGGGCGATGTACTTGTCGACAATGATGTTGTTGTTACTTTTTTGCTGATGTACTTGTTAGTTTTTTCTGATATGGTTGTTATTTGGGGTTGATGTTGTTGTTAGAGATGGCTGATATGGTTGTTAGTTTGGGCTGATGTACTTGTCAGTGGGGGCTCATGTAGTTGTCAGTGGGGGCTGATGTACTTGTCAGTGGGGGCTGATGGTGTTGTCAGTGGTTAAAGATGTGGTTGTTAGTGGGGGCTGATATGGTTGTCAGTGGGGTTGATGGCGTTGTCAGTAGAGGCTGATGTGGTTGTTACTAGGGGCTGATGTACTTGTCAGTGGGGGCTGATGTAATTGTCAGTGGGGGCTGATGGCGTTGTTACTTTTTTACCTTTGTACTTGTTAGTTTTTTCTGATATGGTTGTTAGTTTTTTCGATATGGTTGTTATTTGGGGTTGATGTTGTTGTCGGTGGAGGGCGATATGGTTGTTAAACACGGTGATGTAGTTGTCAGTGGGGGCTGATATGGTTGTTAAAGATGGCTAATGTAGTTGTCAGTGGGGGCTGATGTCGTTGTTAGTTTTTTCTGATATGGTTATTATATCCCATTTTCCAGCTTCTGCACACACAACTAACAATAACAGAGATGCAGGAAACAATTGTCGTTCTCATTCATATTAAAATGTCATGACACCTACATCATAAAATTTACAAAACATTTCTCCTAAATATGAACTCAAGTGTTCTACACAATTTCGTTAACAAAAAGCTGTCATACAACCACAATGTTGTTTTAAACAATTGCTTTGCCTAACGGCTCGTCTTCCGCTTACGGGAGTCCCCGATCATCGACAACACTTTGTCTCGATGTGTGTTGTTTTGATGATTGACCAACCACCACAACATGCCAATCTTCAGTTCGCGGATGTCATCCATGGAGTAGTAAGGCATTGTGTATCCATCCTCTTGCTCCTTAGCATCCCACATCTGTAACCATGAAACGACATGAACACCACACGAGTCCCTGAAAACAAGAAAATTACAGAGGTGTTAACAACATGCTTCATGTAACTTAGACATTATATATATGAATGTTAAAAAACTTAATAGACACTTACACATCCATTTGGACATGGACTTTAGACCATGTCACCCCCTTGGGAATTCTATCCTCATTCTTGAACAATTGAGGCTTAATCATTCGTAGTATGTCCATGAAGCATTTTCGCTGATATTAAAGTTGACAAAATTAGATGACAATAATTGTGGCCATTATCGACATAAACACACATTCAAATTCAGTTCAACTTACCACACGAGTTGCCAACTGTTCCTTTTCTTTGAAGGTTTGAGATTTTGTTGCCTTCTTTTTTGTATTGGTTGCCAATTGCTTTCCCTCTTCGCTTGCGCGCTCCATGCATGAATATGTCCATATGTAAACCAACGAATCTAGGGCGTAGAAGGTCATCGTTGTCGTGTCTACAACATAGCAGAACCAATGATCCCACATAAGTGACGGGCCAAACATGAAACGACAGTCCCCCGATGTTATATCCTATACGCTCGGGCAAGATTTCAGCTTCATTGGCTTCAATTGACCAAGTCGAGGAGAGCTTATGATTTTGTGCATGAAATGCGCACCGAAAATGTGTCGGGTGACCGTCCCTACGTTCGTCGTTGATCGGCAACCAAGGTCTTGGCAACCATAGTCATTACCTGAATATGTACAAAATGGAAGTTCATGATTTCTGTAAAACAAAAACCTAGCAACAACAAAAGCCACATTTATATAAGCGCAACGCAATATCAGTTTCAACATACAGTAACTAACACAAATATCAGAAAATTACTAATGCACATCGAATTATACTAATTCATTACAGGAGAACTGAAGTACATGGGCCATACCGTATCTTTTATCCACGCACGTGGTTTCAAACAATGTAGCTCGCCCTTTGGAGGTGCCGGGTAGTGCATTTCAACAAATTCCCTAAATGCATTCATATTAAAATGTTAAGCATTATATGCATTTTTTATGATATGCGTAATTCCATTTGCACAAGTTATAGATACGTACTCCTCGGC
The DNA here is from genome assembly GCA_019022615.1 of Acacia melanoxylon. Taxonomy (NCBI): domain Eukaryota; kingdom Viridiplantae; phylum Streptophyta; class Magnoliopsida; order Fabales; family Fabaceae; genus Acacia; species Acacia melanoxylon. The sequence continues at coordinate 7,185,974 of JAFJYJ010000027.1, forward strand.
CTCATCTTTAGTTGGATGACTAATACACAACTGATACAGCTGATCCTTCTGATCATAGAGTCTCTTCCCCTTGCACTTTCGTTTTGGATCGATCCAAGGTGATTTTAACACACTGCTACGGGTTATCACCCTCTTGGATCTTCTAATTTGTTTGTCACTTCGTTCTCCCTCATGTCCATCGGGTTCTTCCCCAACATCATCTTGGTGGGTTCCACGTCAAGACCATCTTCAACACTAGGTGTGTCGTGACGGTGGTCGTCGTCATCATCAATGTCTTCAAAATGTTCAGCCTCATCTTCCTCATCTCTCTCTTTGTCATTGTCTTTCTGAGGCTCCCCGGAACTTGAGGGCTGGTTGTTGGGTGTTTCAGTTTCGTGCAAGCCTTCTTGTGGCCCTTCAGTTTTATTGGTATCCGATGTTAATCTATGTTGAAGGGCCAACATCTCCTGTCCCAACATGGACACAAGCCTGAAATATGTCCTGCGAACTTCCCTGGAAAAACAAAAAATCAGTTGTTCAATCATCAATAACAAAGAACAACTCGAGTCAAGGACGGTGTAAGAACTCATGGACACAGTAAAACTACATATTTGAATACACCGTAATACTTCATTTGTAGAAGTAATCACACTTTTCTATGCATTGCACGGATACTAATAATTGCAAATAAGACCAATCAGCAAATCAAATTTTGCATTCGTTTTGAAGTTTAATATGTAAGAGATGGAAGACTTAATCGGCAAAACACGAATAACAACAGCTATAATTACACAAATTACATAATGCAAAAAAAAATGGAAGTGAACAATTGTTGTCACACATTACGGGTGAGTGAGCATCGTGTTAGGGTCAAACGATGCCAACAGAAAGTGACCGATGGCCGAGGACGAGAGGCGCCGGCCCGACGGGCCTTTTTGGCTTTTTTTCTCGAGCTCAACTCTACTCTTAATCTTGTCATCGGTCCAATAAGCCATGACCGACTCATGCTCGAGGCTACCACATCACCCAAACCAAAATGTTGCAAACAAAACATTTGGAAAAAAACATTTCAAACAATTAATAACAAGACTCGGCAATTGACGTATAACGTTTACATAGAAACTTAGTTAAAGACAACTTACCATGAGGAAGTATACACATCCTCCAACAGTTTTGCTCTTGTTACCGGACTTGTGGGAGTCTTTGTTGAACTCATCGATCTGTTGGGTGAGTTCTTCAAGAATGAAGGTGGACCAATCAAAATCACCAATGGCATCCTTAGTGAACGTCATCACCTTCAACATACGGTCACTAACACAAATGGATGCACGTGGAGCCAAAAGGGTACCTAGGGTGAATAGAACAAACGAAACTCAAAGTTTTCATCTAATTTTTCTAACAAGGTGTCACCGATTGCTTTATACTTTACATCCTTGTACGCACGCCTAAAGTGACTAAACACTAGGTTCTGGTGGGGAACTTTAGCTTCTATGCCCTTACCCCCCACAGGTAAACCCATAAGTTGATGCACATGTTTAGCCCCTATGACTCGGGTCTCCCCTCTAATGGACACTTGCTTTGTTGGGGGGTCAAAATATGCCATGTATTGTGCACACAAGGAACGGTTTATTTGTCGGCAATTAATTTCCACCAACCTATCAAACCCAATCGCTTTTCGGCCTTGCCATGGCCTCGGGTCGTTCCTTTAACTTATGGCATACTTGAATGAAAGTGTTCGGTGCGCACCTCGTTAGGAATGGCACAATATACTTCTCCACTTTACCGGGGCCTCTTAGTTGTTTAGCCCTCTTGGTGTATTCACCTTTCTCATTTGAACTCAAACTTTTCCATGATTCTCTCATTTGTAGACATAAGTCGGCATGGGTTCTTTGGTCACCTCCTACAACTTTCTTCCCCTTGCCCTTCACCTTTTTTTCTACATGTTGCTTGAAGAATTCTTCGTGAACAAGTTATAGCCGAGAACCTCACATCCCTTTGAGAGTGTTTCATTGTTGTTTCTTGTCCTTATGTTAAAGCGTTGATATCAAAGACCGCAATATGGAAAATACCTTTGAAGAAATGGGGAAGGGAATAGAACAACCTAAAAACTTCAATTTATGATCCAAAAGACCAACAACTCAGACCAAAATTCAGATTTGATGCAAATTCAAAGGTTTTCTCATTAAAAAAAAAACTTTTCACACCATTCAGTTAAAGCTCAAATTCACTAGAGCATCAAGTACGCATATGTAAAACAAGACAATAGTAATCTCAGGTTGTATCCAAGATTTGGCAACAATAATAACTTACAAAAATAGCAAACAGTTTAAATGTACAACCAAAAGCACATTTCAATAAGATCCCATCAGAAATCATGCAGAGTATATAGAGGAATATAATTAAGGTATATAACAAGCAAACCATAAAAACAATGTTTATAGATCAAGTAAAATATAAATAAACCATAGATGAACTTGAAATAATTATACAACACTACAAACAAACTCAATTCTATTCATATAGCTTAGTTAAAAAATGGTCATATCCCGCAAAGATGTTTATCAAGCCAGGGAGTCTCCGATTAGTTTTGCCAAAAGGGAAAAAAATTGTCTCTAGGCGAGAGAAAACCAAGGAGAAAAGATTTGATTTGTGAATCTCAATCCAAAAGAAAAAAGAGCATATGCAACAATAATATTAGGGAAAAGAATAATAAACTTGATGGAAACTATATTCTACTCAAATAAACTAGATTACACCTCGGAGAAAATTAATCCTTCCTTAATGATCATCTTGTGCGGACATATTAATCGTATATACAGGGAAAAATAATAATACTTCTGTCAATTTCAAATAAAATAAAAATTCATATATTAATGATGTAGTAGATAATGTTTTCAATGACCTAGAGATGCCTAAGAACTTCTTAGATCAAGCTCATCCAAATACCAAAATTATACCCTTAGTTGCTCGAGTCGATATTAATTCAAGCATACACCCATGTCCTCAAAACATAAAGCAATTTTAAGAAAGTAGCACAAGCATATACCGATAATATCAACTATGTAAAGAACTATTTTTAAGTTACCTTCATCAATTTCGGGATCTCGTATCACAAGCATTTGGCAAATGACATACTCACAAACACTCGAGATCCTTTAAATAAGATGCGAGAAAAGGATTTGAAAAGCGAGCAACAAGCATATATACTCATACTCATAATCACTCGAGCCTTGTAGGCAAACACATCACGATATACAAACAACATATAAAAGCATAAGGCAAGGAAACATCAAGTTATTGTGATCATAGAGCCCAAACTGAACAAACACATTCGGAGTTAATAACCATTGCGAAACTTAAATGCATAAGTCAATTAGTGCTTTTGGCCATGATTGGGTTGTTGCAAAAGCCAATTAATCACAAATTTTTACTAACTCATATTTTCCCCTTCTCCTTATGTGTTCAAGCTTACCGAACACGAAGAAGAAGAATCAAAGTTGCAATAGTGGCTTCTCTCTCTATTGCACTTGAAGAAGAAGGTCCACTCGCATGAAAACCAACCTACGAGCACAGAGGCGGAGGCACAGAGGCGGAGACGGACGAGCACTGAGGCGGAGACGGACGAGCACTGAGGCGGAGACCCACGAGCACGGACACGCAGAGGCGAAGATCGAGACTGAGAAGGCCAGAGATCGGAGAAGGGAGCGACGGAGAAGAGGGATTTCAGTTCGAATAGGGCAAGACCGATTTTCAAATTTGTTTAATTTCGACTTCCACACAAGGGCATGAAGGTAATTTGGCATTGTAACTTAATACCTATAAAGGCCCTAAGGCCTTTTCTGGATTCACGAGTTTATGGGCGCTTTTTTGGGATTATTAGGCCAAATTTAAAGGGCCCTCATATGAATTTTCCCATTTAAATTCAATTGTTTGTCCTTGGGTATATTCGGAAATTGACCCTTTGTACGTGCAAAATGATTTAAATTATATAATAATATTTATAATATAATAAATTAAGATATAAATAAAAATATTTTTAATATAAATTTAAAAATCAATAAGAAATTTTTAATTAAAAAAAGTCAGTTTAAAATATAGAGGATATTTTAAACTGACTTTTTTTAATTAAAAAATGTCAGTTTAATGTAAATAGGCGAATAGGTCAGTTTTTTAAGTCTTCGCAACCTTTATGCCCTTAACTACTTTAGTAGTTGGGCAAAATATAGAGGATCCTACCAAATCTAAAAAAAATTGTGGAACGGCATGGCATGTTTATCATTTTTAAATAAGAAACATATATGAATCATATCGTCCTTATCACAAAACTATTACTCCATAATTTTTTATATGTTAGAGAGAGAATTTTTTATATATAAATATATAATTTTTTATTTTATTTATTATTATATTGACTTTATTATCATATTGTATAATGTATATTAAATAAAAGTAAAATTAAAAAATTTGTTAAATTTTAAAACAGAATTAATACAATTTGAGGTTTTATTTAGTCTGTGTAAAATATATTGTAGGTTACTTATAAATATAGTAATTGTTACTATTAGAGATTAATCTATAAAAATTATCAGATCAATATTCCAAATCACATCAGATTCATTTATTTGTTCATTTTAATTAAATTCAAAGCCTAGTAGGCACAGCTCTAAGAGGCTGCGCCTTCTTCAAATCCAACCCAAACTTGTCACTCATGTCCATATCTTTCGCCTTCAAACCATTCTCAAGAACCCAATCAAAGTTATGCAAAAGAGTCACCAACATGAAGTGCAGTGACCTATTCGCTAATGGCATTCCAGGGCAAATCCTTCTTCCCGCTCCAAAGGGAATCAACTCAAAATCACGACCTTTAAAATCAACCCCGTGATGATCTTTACCATTCAAAAACCTCTCTGGTTCAAACGAATATGGTTCCTTCCAAACTCTTGAATCTCTTCCCATGGCCCACACGTTCACGAGGATCTCTGAATTTTTTGGTACTACGAACCCTCCAACCTGCACGTCGTTTTCTGACTTGCGAGGTATCAGAAATGGAACAGGTGGATGCAAGCGAAGAGTCTCCTTCACCACTGCGTTTAGATATGTCAATTCTGGGATTATTGATTCTTCAAACTTGCCATTTTCGCCAAGAACTTGTTGAAGCTCTTGTTTCGCTTTTGCCAGTTTCTCTGGGTTGTGCATAAGTTCTGCCATTGCCCATTCCACAGTGGCTGAAGTAGTGTCGATCCCAGCAGCAAATAAATCCTACAACACAGTAATTTGAGGTTTAATTCAGAGTTTCAGATTGAGCAATGAGTTTCAAAAGGAACTTGGGTGTCTGCTCCGCCTCCTCTAATGAGCCCCTCGGATTTTCTTAGATTCCCAAATGTTTTTTTTTTTTTTTCCTTCCCAATGTTTTTTTCTTGTTTCTTTTAGTTATTAAATGTTATATAAAATAAGTGATATTTTAATATCTTATAATAAAAAATTGTTCAATTTTCATTTTTTACAATTTGTCAAAGAAAAATACTCTAAAATTATGTAATTTATTTATAATTTAGAGAATTTTTCTTTGAAAATCATAAAAAATTGACAATTGTACATTTTTTTTTCTATGATATATCAAATGTCACTGGTAAAATCTAATAACAAAAAAACAATTGAAAAGATGGAAAATTTGAGAGGCATTAGAGGAGGGGTATAAGATACCCCAAACCCTTTGAAGAGGGAGGGGAGGAGTTGCAGAAATTAAGCCTACCTAAAGCCTTTAAAGAGCAATTTTTTAAGTTTATTTAAAGTCTTATATTATAAATAAGCGTTTAAAAATGCTTAATAGGCTTTTTGAAATCTCAAAGTTAGGTTGAACTTAAAAAATATATCTGCATATAGGTCTATTAGGCTTTTGACATCCTTACAGGCTTTGCCGGGCCAAATCTTTGAAAACGGCTTTGCCGGGCCAAATCTTTGAAAACGGAGACCGGTGGGGTGGGGATGGAGATTTGCGGAACCAGTTTCCCTATCTATTTTGGGATAGATAGGGAGAAGCTCTTCAGATCGGATCCAGTCAGGATTTAATCTGGCGGTCGGATTTTTTTTGTCAATTTTTAAATGAAAAATCATTTTTTTTTAAATATGTTAGTTGAAAAATTATCTTTATTTTAGATTTTCTATCCATTAAATTAATTATTTTTTAAAAAATCAAAAGTTAAAAAAAAAAAAAAAAAAAACTGACCGCCCCAGATCCGATCTGATCAATTCAGATGGGAAGAGCTCCCCCAACTAGGGATAGGTAGGGAAACTGATTCCGGGATTTGCAGAGATTAAAGTATAAGCACTGACCAGAAACAAGTGAAGAACTTCTTCGCGAGTCAACTGGCCATCTATCATATGATTTAAGAATGAATCCATCACATCATTGGAGATCTCAGATTCAGTCTTTGAGGCTCTCAAACGCAGTTTCTCATCCAAAATACCATCAAAAAACTTAAGCAACTTGCCAAAATAATAATCCATCCTTTTTCGTGCGCCTTGTGGATCAAGTCGCCGAAACACTGGAAAATAATCCACAACATTGGGCCTTCCAGCCTCCACCATTATACCCCATATAGTGTCCTTAAACTCCTGAGCCTTATCAGAGCTATAATAAGCAAAATCCATAGAAAAGAAAGTGTTAGATATTGAGTTAAGAGCGGTAGTAAAAGCAACCTCAGCAACATCCACAGCTTCCCCTTTCTTGCATTGTTCCTCTACAAAATCTAGAAGCTCTTGTGCCTTTTTCTGACGAAGAGACTGAGTAGAGTCTAGGCGTTTAGGGGAGAAGAGTTCAGTGGAACAAGCTCTTCTGAGAGATCTCCATTTAGCAGAAGCAGACATCCATACCACTGAAAATTTGTCATGGCCGAGAGAAGCAGCAGTATCTGGGACTGTTCTGCTAGAGAAGGCTAAGTCATTATTGTGAAGAACTTGTTTGGCCATTTCAAAAGAGGAGATAACTATGGTGGTTTTGGTTCCGAGCTTAAGGGTCATGATGGGTCCATAGCGTTTAGAGAGATTAAAGAGGGATTCATGAGGCTTGTTGCCAAGATCAAAGATGTTTCCTATTAATGGTAATGGAGAAGGCCCAGGAGGAAGGAGTTTTGAAGATCTGGAGAATTTTTGGAGATGAAGGTGAGAAGGATTGCCGATAGAAATGGAAACAAAAGAAACAGCAGTGCTGTGAACAAGTCCATTATGGCTACCAGTTCTTTAGCTTGTACAGAGTTTCAGGCGTAAGGCGTGTATATATAACCAAATTGATGTCTTGCATTTGAGATCTTTAAATCTTGAGTCCTTCCAAATTTAATATTTTTTTAATAGAAAAAATATATTTTTTAAAAAATGTTAGTTTAGAAATTATTTTTATTTTAGATTTTTTATCTATTAAAATAATATTTTTAAAAAATAAAAAGTAAAATAAATTAAATTGTCTAGATTCTATAGACTATCTAAATGAGACAAGCCAAGATAAATGTCATAATTGACTCCTATTTGAGATGAGAGACTTGCAGAGTTTTTTTTTTTTTTTTTGTTATTCAATAATCAATATCACAACCTCTCTTTTATATTTTTCTGTGAAAATACTAAAGCCTTTCTTTTTTATTAAAATGTGCGTATGGTAGCCAATAAAATTAATTTTCTTGATAAAGCGTTTAGCTCATAACTCAAGAGATTGTGAGTTCAAATTTCATTACCAATATGAGAACATTGTTAATGAATGATCTGTAAATTCTTTTGTAAACTTTTTCTGAACTCAGATTCTACTCGCCTAAATTTTTTTTACCCAAAAAATGTACTGTACGGATATAGGTAATGTGTGTATTGTTTTCTTTGTTTTTATTATCTCCTGCATTTGATGAGAGAAATATATGCTGAGGTTTTTCTCTTTTTTTGAAAACAAAAAACAAAAAATTACGACTTTTGGTTTGGACTAGCACGGGTTCACTGTACTATGTATTGATCGGTGGAAGTGGTTATGATTTAATTAATTTCATGTGTTTTTTTAGGGAAAATTTAAAATAAATACCTTTTGAATTTATAAAAAGGCGAAATCAAAATCTTATGAGAGATATGCAAATTCGGGTGAAATTACCCTTACTTTTAAATAAATAAAATAAAAACCCTCCACCCCCACCCACCACCGCCATGATGGCCGTGCGGTGTGGGGTCACATATTAGCGGTGGTGGTGGTGGTGGCGGCGGCCGGTGGTGGTAGTAGTGGTGGCCCGGCGGTGGTGGTGGTGGCCGGCTAGCGGTGGCCGGGGTGGGGGCCGGTGGTGGTGGTGAAGGGCTTTTATTTATTTAAAATTAAGGGTAAAAAGGGTAATTTCACCCGAATTTGCGATATCCCTCATGGTCCAGTATCTCTTGGTTTTTTATAATTTCAATGACTTCTATGGGTTTTACAAATTTATAAGATATTTATTTAGAATTTTCCCTTTTTTTTACCCAAATTAATTTTTATTTTGCCATATTGTTTTTACCGGAATTAATTTCACGTCAGAAGGTACTCTTTTTAACTAGCTATGAAATAATTAGAATCCCACGGTCCGCACCTCTAATATTATATAGTCCCCTTGCTTTTTGCGAGGCACTTTCGGCAGGAATCTTCTTAATATTTTATTTATGGTTAAGATATAAATTTACCCGTAAACCATTTTTTTTATGCCCACTTGTTCTTTGATGCGAACGGAGATACTGAGATTTTAAAATGGGACACTTATGTCATGTTCAAGTTCTTAAACCCGGATGGTGAGGTAGTAGATTAAGGTGAGTGAGTTAAACCAGAGTTAAACCAGTATTAATTAAAAAATAATTTAATTAAAATAGATAAAAGTATAGAAGTAGCTCACCAACCCAAACCACCTCCACCGACACCAAAACTAGCTCCATCGACCCAACCTCCTCTCCCCAGCCTGTTGACCCCATCCCTTCTTCTTCATCTGTCGCAGTCTGATCTGTCACCGGAATAGACCGGAACGGGAGGCGAAACAGGGCTCGAAGGTGAGCCTATCTGTTTTTGCATTCTAAATTTCGTCCTCCTTTTGGCGAAATTTTGGGTATTGCTTTTGCTATTTGTGGTTTTTTACAGAATGTGGAATGTCAATTAACTGGGTTTGATCTCGATTTTGCAAATGCAGAGCCAGTGGCAATTGGAATTGGGTGGCAGTGAATCGTACTCGCAACGGTCCGATGAAGCTGATTGTATCTACTATTTGAGGACTGGTTACTGTGGGTACAACTCGGATGTCGGTTCAATCATCCCCAAGACTGTGGCGCGGTAAATTTGTTATAGTTAAATTGTTTGCGGGCTTTATTGAAGGGCTTGGTTTGGTTCCTGATGGCTGATATGAACATTCACTTCTTTGAGTTAAATTTGGTTTGATCTTGTCTTCGGGCCCGAGGCTATATGTTAGGTTTGAGCTTGCATTTGAGGGGTTGCCATCAAGTATTGTCAGGATATTGATTATTAATTCAATTAGCTTATATGAGTTAAATATATTTGCATTTGATATTCGGATCAAGTGTTTCTTAATTTGGAAACATATATATGAGTTGATTAGGTTATTGGAGCTGCGAGGACTAGAGCGGAGTACCCAGAACGAGCAGGCCAGCCTGTATGCCAGGTGCTTTATCTAATTCTGCTAACAACTTCGGGAGCATACCTTCTTGTTCTCGTCGCTTTTAGCCTCTGTTATCTTCGTCATTTTCTTATTTTTCTAGTTCTGATGGCTTATGGTTCTAGTGGCTTCTTCTTTTTTCTTGTTTCTATCCTTTCTTCTTCTTTGTTCTTGTTCTCGTATGTGGTTCTGGTGGTTCTATTTTTGGCAATGGTGGGGGACGGCTGTCAACTCAACCCATTGGCTGAAGCTGGAAGGTTTTTCTTGGGAGGGCATTTTGGTATTTTTCATCCTTTCTTATTCAGATTTGCCCAGGCCTAGTGCTGATGTCAGCTTACATGTCAGTAATTTTAGTCAAACTAACTGTCAACGTTTTGTATTTAACAGTCAGTAGGATTTTTGTATCTATTTTATAACAATATGTATATTTTTACACTTAAAAAAAGTATTTGGTGTTGGACGTTCTTGAGGATAAAGCACATGTGTATTTTTATCTATATATATTATATAGGATGTGTAATATTATATTTATTATATTGATTTTTTTCTTATATTGATTTTGTGGCCATTGTGCAATTATCACCATGCCAACTGGACAATGTACGTATAGGGGGTCCAAATACTACAGCGTCAAATCAAATCTTATAGCAAGTTGTTAAAAGGTGGACCATCCAAACGCATGGCTGTGATTTGATTGATTTCAATAGGGGACCATCCAAATCTTATAGTTCTCTCTTCTCATGGCAATTCCAACGGTGGCTCTACAATCTGTCCTAAATGTGATTGGAATTGGAGAGATATGAGACCTTACCTTACAGTGTAAAGTGCGTCCATTAATGAGACGTGATAGGTGTCGTATGATTGCTTTAATTGACACACTTTCCTTAGCTGTCAGCATGAACCCGTGAACCACAGTTGAATTGAGAGACATTTTGCAACCTATGATCTCTTCTTTTAAAATAATGAATATAATATTAAACATCTTCTTATTTTTTATTATTAAAATACAAATATATTTTTTCCTAGTTTAACAAAATTATATTTTTTAATTAAGGTTTACCGGTTTGATGATCCCGCCTTGACTTCGATCAAGACTGTCCGATTCAATGATCAGTATTCAGAACCTTGGACACAATGACTACATCTCCTCAATGCTAGAACTACCCGCCTCCTAGTCCTCAATTGCTATACTTATCTTTGGTTTCTTTGTTAGTGGTTTTGCCTAAGAGCTAATGAGCTGTGGAGGGGCACCATTCTTATAATTAAATGAGTCATGAGTTAGAAGGAGATGAAGAGGAGGCTTGATGATTTTCATTGTCGCGAAAATCAATGCATTCAAATTTTCTAATAATATTCATCAATAGTTAATAAATCAATTGTGTTGTGCATCCATTGCGATGTGCCAAAAAATCTACAAGAGTATGCGACTTTTAGAAAATAAAAAATAATTTTCTAAAAATAATTTTTTAGAAAATAATTTTTATTATTAAATTACTTTTTGAATAAAATAATTTTTTATTATTAAATTATGTTTTGAATAAAATATTTTTTTATTATTAAATTACTTTTTGAATAAAATAATTTTTTATTATTAAATTATGTTTTGAATTTCCAAACGTTGAATAACTCCTTTGTGCTTCTCTGAGATTTTCCAACCAGTCTGCATTTTGAGATCCGTTCGGATCGTTCGCTCCATTCTGGTGTGTTTGTTCATGCGACTCACCAGTTCGCCGGCAAAAGACGCAGGTCGCTTTTGTTCGTTCCGTTCTGGTGCGTTTGTTTCCACAATGCACCAGTTCGCAGCAACAGATGAGTCCATTTGATCAAGGTTTTTCGAAGTTTATAAATAAAGCGCCCTAGTCATAGAATTGTATCCAATTTTTTCCTACATACATTCCTTCTGCATACTGCATATACAAAACATTCTGTGCGTTCCGAAAGCAGACTCGTTTGATTCGCTTAGGCTTCAGACAGAGCCATCTTTTTAAAGACGAATAATCCGCTCTATCCTAGGAGGCAATTGCTCAAAAACCTTCGGCATTCGTATTGTGGGAGCAAAATTGTCTTAAAGACACAACGTAAGTTGGGCCCGGATTTCTGCATTGTTCAGTATCATATTCGACAGTCTTGTAAGTTCGTTTATAGCTTTTTCATATTATACAGACTTGTTGTATCCTCTCTGTTTATGCTATTTCAATAATACAGATTCTCGTTTTGCTATTATGTTTACTGTATATTCAATTTCTACCTACTCAATACGTTGGAAACAACAAGTATGAGCATTTTCTTTTCCAACCATATCATTAGTATGCTTGGAAAAAAATACTCGTACTCTCTCTCATTACTATTTATTTTCTTTCTTTTATTTACTCCCTTATAAATATGGGTATGTTTGGAAAAAAATAGTTTATTTCCTATATATTTATTGCTTTTAATATATATATATACACACACACACAGTTACGTCTGTCTATTTATATGAATATAACAGGGAGGGCACATGCATGGAGATATGAAGATATCACATTTAGTGGACCTCACTGAATGTTGTAATATTGTGTGGATGAGTATTTTAACCCTCTCTTTGTAGGCATTCACGTTAAACCCAAAAGGAAAAAAAAAATGGAAGCTCCATGCTTCTCTAAAACAAAAGTGGGTATTAATTAATGAAATATTATGAATACCTGTTTAAGTTGGGAATGATTTGAAAGAGTGACTTTGTTACTTGATAAACAAAAGTTTTACTTGGTAAAGGCTGCAAGCTTTATTATTATTATTATTAAAAAAAAACCTTAAGGGGTATTTCTATATTATTATTATTTTCCTCAATTTTGTCTTTTCTTTAAATTTCCAAAACTTATTTTGGGATCTCATACCTTCTTTGGGATTATTAAAATTGAAGTACTTTTTCTAGCATTTAGTAATTTTCAGGTTGTTTTTGCTGTTTTTTTCTTTAAAAACATTCTGATATAAATAAAGAGAAATTGCATAATATTGCACTGCTTCAGATGGACCAAAATTATCCATTTCAATAAGGAGAAATTGCAGTCTATGGCAATGATTCAGATGAACAACAATTATGCATATAAATTAGGAGAAATTGCATTATATGACACTGGTTTTGGGAAAATAGGCCTCTTCATTTCCCTTACCGTCTATTTCCCTTTACTTTGTTTAAATCGATAGATAAAGTCTGACAGTTGAGATTTAATATCCTATAAAAAAAGTAAAAACGAATATATAGAACACTTTCATAAATGTATAAAGACATGACCTATTAATATTAAATTTTAATGATTTAAATTTATTTATATATTTTTTTTGTTATTTAATATTATAATAATATTTTTATAGGATGTTAGATAAGCATATAATCTATTTGCCTTATTATTTTAATACGTCACTTTTAACATATTTCACGTGGATCAAGAAAAATATTACCTCAAAAACTAACAACTTTTCAATTTTATTCATACTTAATATACACAGTAATCTATAAGAATAAAGTTTTTACAATAATAAATAAATAGTGTAATTATACATTCACATAAAATTTTAATAAAATGATATGTAAATAGGATGAAAGAAAATCTTATCAATCTACCATATAAATATTAAATAAGACAAGACAATTGTTATGGACTAGCATATTGGGCCCAGTGTTATACGGCCCAACAGGAACACATTATGACAGAATCCCTCCATAATCAAATAAAATGTTAATCACCCTATAACTATGCCTATAATCACGGACAGTACAGGTAGTGGAGCAGGCACGAGAGGCTAGAGGCATGAAGGGCCCTTGGGCCGAAACCCTAGAGGTAATATCTATAAATAGGAGATTACCCATCAGGTGCACATTCTCTATTGACCTATTCTACAATTCAGTCTCACTACACCCCACCCCTTTATGGCTAATGTCATATCTATGTAGCACAGTGATCAATTGATACTCTTCGATATCTTCCTCATAGATATCTGAGAGCAATCATCCTCTCTTTGATATCTGCTTAATAGACATCTTGGAGAGATTACTTGATCCTATATAAATCACCAACTAGCCCATCGAGGTTAGACATTTGTGTTCTACCACTGAACATTGGCGCCGACCGTGGGGACAATAAACTTTGATTCCCAAACGACCAAGAATGCCAAAGTACGAATGCTGTGTTATTAGCGGAGCATTTGGAGGGGGAGGAGACTCGGTAAGCCAAAGGAAGAAATACCTGAGGGAGGTCTTCTCCATTGGGATCGATTCAAGAAAGACTCTACGAAGTCGGAACCTCCCATACTTTACTTTACCAAGGAGAACCTAGAAGATGTAAAACGTGTTCCTATCAGGACCCGGTAAAACTGAATAACAGTTAAAACGTGTTCTTGTAAGAACCCAGTAAAACTGAAATAACAATTAAAACATGCCCCCATTGGGACACGGTAAAACTGGATGGCCTATGGACCCTGATGCATCAAAACCTGTCCGGGAAAGGCAGTGAGCCGTCATAATGACCCTGATCAAGTCAAAACATGTGATGGGTGCTCTTATCTCGGATTAAATTCCGGTTAACCACACCGGAACGTATAGTTCATGGGTGGTACCGGATACATTTTGCGTAATAAATTTTTGACTTTGGTCAAGTCATTTAACAGAACTTTAAAAATAAATTCGAGTTCATCAAGTATAGTGAATGCAATGCGAAAGTCTAGCTCAGAAGAATATTCAAGTTCGACAAGCAGTAAGAAAGCGTTCGGTTGATGCAAAAATGTAAGTCTCCTTTTCATTAAATTTGAGTTATTTACATAACATGAATTGCATGAATAAAAATCGGGTTACTAACCCGGAAAAAGTCTACAAAAAGCAAAAAGGGGGTTTCAGCATCCCAAGCAAAGAAATTGAAACAACACCAGAATCTCGGCCCTCAAGAAGATGGAGTCCCAACATCAAGTTGAACCTCTTCACTTTCATCCTCATCCTGACTTTCCTCCAATTGACTTTCGGAGGTGTCACCAGGAAAAGGAAAGAGCGGGACTATTTTGCCATCTTTGACAAAAGACAATCCATCTCGGAGGTGTCGAGACTAACACCGAGGTTCAAAATCTGGATCTGCTCAAGGGCATTTTTAAAAGATTCCCCGACAGACTTCTTTATGGCTGCATCTTTTATAGCAATAGCGGCATGGGCATATTCCAGGGTGGTACGGAGGGCATTCAGCTCTGTAAGATATTCTTGTATCTCCAACCGGGATTGCTCCAGAGCTTTCTTATCCCAGCGCTGTCCTAGCGAAGCTGGTGCAGCTCAGAAGTTGCCTTTTTCAAGTCCTCTCTCCCGTTCTCCAGGTCCTCTCTGACCTTCTGCGGCTCTTCTCCCATCTGGTCCCTTGTCGCCTCGGCCTTTTGCACCTATCTTTGGGTGTCATCCTTGACTGCCGATATCAACTCCTGAATTTCGCATAGATGGTCCTGAGTTTCCAACTTGACCTTCTTCAATTCAGCTAATTTGTTAGCATATCTCATATTCATCGTGGTCAAAGTTTGGGCTAACCCAGCAGCTTTCAAGGCATACTGCTCTATGTTTGCCATGTCCTGCAGCTTGGTAGTATCTGTTAGTATGTAGGTGTCCTAGAGACAATCAGTTGAACACCTTTTACTATTTAGTATTTCATGATTAATATATTTGAGCATAATTTGTCTTTATCCTATTTATGTCTCGCCTATATTTTATGGTTAATATGAGTTTAAAGATAAAAGCCCCGAGGAATAGAATAGGTGTTTACTTTCGATGATCTATGATAGGGATCATGATCATGAGGAATCGATGACACTACATATCATTGCTCGAAACTTGTTCTAGTCTTGAATCACCAAGAAAGGGCATTGGTGATCTCAATAAGACTAAGACGACATCATCTACTTGTATAGTGATACAAGGTAGGACATAATGGAATGCGAGGCATGTTGATGCCTTAGGCGATGTCGTGGGTGTATCGTTAGAAACGAGATAGTCTTGAACTGACCATTGAGAGACTCCACAAGGATTCATTGTAAGTATCATTGGATTTGTAATGCCTCTCATCGTTCGGTAGTCTTGATCATCTTAGACTTGAGGATGTTATCGAACACTATGTCCAGAGTTATACTTTGACTTTGTACAACTCTATCCGCGAAATATGGGGAGAGCGATTAATGCTTCTTGGGTATAACTTCAATACACGAAAGTATAGATGGACGTCTGCGAAAGGATTTAATGATATAATTGGGTTAGAATTTCAAGCCCAATTATAAAGAGATTAGGAGTTTAAGGATAATTTATGAAATTATCTGAGGCTGTATCCAATCAGGATTGGATAAGTGAGAAATTTGGAATGAGTGTATTTTGGTACCCATGAATAGTATTTACTATTGAAATAATAATATATTATTATATTATTATTTATTAAATACTATTGGAACTTGCTTCCCTCGTGAAAACCGAATGAAATGGTTTTTAATATTATAATAATTTAATATAATATTAATATATTATAATATTATAATATTCAAATAGTAAATCACTATTCACATTCGGAAAACTATAAATAAGACTCATTTCCTTCATTTCAAATCACTCATTCCTAAACTCTCTTCTCTCTTCCTCTTAAGGAAGTTTCTTCTAGCGCTCAGTAGTCTTTTAGTCTTGAGGTAAAAGATCAAACACTTGAGCCCTCCACCTTGCTACTTCGCCTAGCTTGAAGCATCAAGGGGATTCAAGGAGAAGGAGTTCTCATTTGCAATCGTGAGATAATCGTGTGGATCAAGCGTTAGAGGACATCATACTCTTTGACGTCTTCAAGTGATCACAGGTATTCCGAAACCCCGTATGTGTTTTAAGCAGATCCTAAATATGTATTATAAAGAGTTATGCGTCATGGTTCGTGGTTCATGAGAATAGTATTTCCACGGCGCATTAAATATTATTTACCGTATCGAGTCAAGATTTTACGAGTATGCTCGTGGTCGCAGCTTAGTCCGATCTGTCACATCGAAAAGAATTAATCTCGGGCAAGTAAATATTATTTTATAGTGATAAAAATTATTCTGAGCAAGTAAAAATTATTTACCTTTACGGTAAAAAGATTTTTACCGGACTATTCACATAAATAGTAATTTACTATTCACGCAGTAAAAATTAGTTACATTCACAGTAAATATTATTTACTGGTACAGTAAAAATTATTTACCATCACGGTAAAAAAAATTACTGGTACTATTTACATAAATAGTAATTACTATTCACATGAATAGTGAATTTGCAATGTCGGTTCCGCAAATACAGAAAACTTTTGTTTTTCAACCTCGTAAACATATTGCTTGAATGTCAAGCAAGAACGATTTTTAACCTTCAAGTATCATACGTCAACGGTTCAAGAAAGCACTCTAGGGGACTGATAGCGTCACTCAGCTGAACAGGTACCCCTTCTCTCCAGATAACAGCATAGGAGAGTTCCGAGACTGTTGGAGGCGAAGGAAGACTTGAAGAAGGAGAAGCGACAAGAATCTCTGTAGAAGAGGAACAACAAGAATTTTCGTTGTAGTAGGAACATGAATCTTTGTCCTGGCCGGGACGACCCCTTTAGATTTAGGGGCCGGGACGGCTTTGCTGGTCTTGGACCTTTAGGGGGGTTGGCCCGGCCACCTTTGTTAACACTAGCCGTCCCGGATTCCGGAGTCAATCGTTTTTTGCTTACCCGCACCTACGAGGGTCTAGGATTTGCTAGAGCTTCAGCAAAAGAGGGTTTCTTTCCCATTCTCGGATCTGCAAGATAAAAGTAAATAGTTTTAATCATTTAAGACAATTGAGGCATTCAATACGACGCAATAAAAAGAGATGTCCATACTCGTCGCGGGTCGTTTCCTAGCCTGGGGTTTTTTAATATAGTCGGCCGAGTTCAGTGGGCCGTGTTCTGCAATCTAATGTTCTAGAAAAGATTTCGTTTGGTTTTCAGCATCAGAAAACCTATGGGCAGGAAAGTCGAAGGTTAAAGAGGAAGCGAGAGTATCGTGATCCAGGGTCCAGTACAAGGGAAATCTTTCCTTCACCTCCCGGACTCAAGGGTTTGAAGGAACCAAGGCTGCTGTTTGGACTCGACAACCACCTTAAAAAAGGCGGATTTGAAGTTTTTGAAAGAGTCGGTAAAAGGCTTGAAAAGACTGCTGCATCGGGCACTCTGGAGTGAGGTCCAACCCTTCTTAAATGGAGCATTATCACTAACATCTTTATTGGCATTTTTATAAGCACAAGCTTCACGGATGGAATAGAAGTGAAAGAAAACTGGTAAGGTGTAAGATATATTCTTATTTTTGTAGAAGTTCTCAAAAGCAATGGCGAAGGCCCAGCTGTTGGGATGAAGTTGGAATGGAGAAAGACATAAATGGTTTAGAAGCTGGATTTGGAATTCGGTCAACGGAAAACGAATACTGAGCCGAGATATGCAATCTTGGTAGAAGTAAAAGAAATAGGGGTCATCATCTCTTGCCCGGTAGTTGGATAGAGATTCAGAAAGGAGGGGCAGGCGAAAGACATGGTCTTGTGTATCACGGAGACCTAGCTCGACAACTTCCTCAGCAGTCATTATGCTCTTGATACGTATCACCTCCTTGATAACCCATGGGTCTGGTGACTTGGGAGTATCTGAAGAACTAGCAAGGCTTGATTCCCTAGTAGCGGATAGCTTGGTATGACGTGAAGGTGAGCCCATCTATACCTATAAATAAAAAGGTAGGAGTCAGAAATAGGAAGTATACCTCGGCCAAAAGAGATGCAATGCAGAAAATTGAAAGGCACCAAGTCAAAATTATTCAAGTTAATAGAGGCCAGGATAGCTTGCGAAATATATTTATGACTGCAGGCGACCAAAACCGATTCAGCTCCTCTCTCACGACCTTCTTTGACGAGCTCAATGTTTTTATAGCAACAATCATCACAGGGGTCAAAGAAGTTCCCCGGATGCGACATTGGTTTTGCTCGGTTTGGTCTGGAATAGGAATGTGAGGAGCCAAGTTAAGGATGCTATGACCTAGGCCTTGACTTGAAAATGGATGGGAAGACGACCTTAGGTTTAAACCGTGGGACACACGCGGTGGCGTTCGGGCCCTTTTTCTGCTCCTACTACCTCGACGTTTACGAAGCAAGGCTTCTTGCTTCTCTTCCTTTGTGCGAGCTATGGACCAAAACCAGTATTTTGTTCCGGAAGAAAGTTTTTTTAACTATTTCTCTATCCTCTTCTAGGATTGGTTTACCATACATATCTAAAGGTAGTGGGTCCATGAAGACTCTAGAAAAATAAATGAAAGTAGAAGCTTCATTGGGATGGCTCAGAACCAAGGTTTCAGCTTTTTGCATTCAACAAGGAATTACCTATAAGGTCGTCACCGCCACCCAACACAAGCGAGTTTGAATAAAAAGGGGGGAGAAAGGGATGAGCATTATACTGGAAGTTCAAAGAGGCTACACAGAAGACCCAGGAACCCTAGTTACGTACCCAAAAACTAAAAGATGAGGTTTGGTGAAAATCAGGAAGGCAAGAACAACAGAAGACCACATGAAGTAAGACGAAAGTAAAAGAGAATTAGGAAGCAGAGGGAATACCCGATTCTAGAAAGGTTGCGAGAAATTGGAAATCACAGACAGTAGTATGGAGAGAAGAAGGCTTTTGGGAAGAAGAGTTTTCTGGCAAGACAAAGCGAGCGTTTGACGAGAAGCGTTGAACAGAGGCGGAAAAGGTGAATTTATAAACGTTTTGAATCCGAAGAGTCAAGGGCAACAAAAACAATTCACACTGAGAATCAGATTTGAAAAACCTAAAAGCGCAATGATGATCATTATGAAACAACGTGAATATTTAATGCGCACGGATTTCAAAGATGGCGATTATGTCCAGTACGAGGGAAATGGCAGCCTTATGCCATGATGTCAGCGGCATAGGAAAATGGAATTCGTTTGTATTCTATTCTTTCATGACACCCCGGATTGGGGGCAACACGTGGCGGGAATATACAAATCCGAAAATTTGAAGATGCAAATGAAATCCCGGTTATCATGAAAGCAAGGGAGTTTTCAAAGCAAATTTACTTGGCATGCATGTCTAGGGGCAAGCTGCAAATGAGTCAGGAATTCGGCAATTCTCCAGGTTCAAGTGAGTGAAGTCACGAAAGGCAGGCTAAGAAAGTCGGACATAAAGTCCAGATTAAGCAATCAGCTAATCTCGGCAGCTCGGAGCCCTGAACTATCGAGCTTGGGAGCAATTGTTATGGACTAACATATTGGGCCCAGTGTTATGCGGCTCAGTAGGAACACTTTATGACAGAATCCCTCCATAATCAGGTAAAATGCTAATCACCCTATAACCATGAATATAATCACAGACAGTACAGGTAGTGGAGCAGGGTAGTAGAGCAAGCATGAGAGGCTGGAGGCATGAAGGACCCTTGGGTCAAAACCCTAAAGGTAATCTTTATAAATAGGAGATTACCCATCAAGTGCACATTATCTATTGATCTACTCTACAATTCATTCTCACTGTGCATACACCCCACTCCTTTTTGGCTAACGCCATATCTGTGTAGCACAGTAATCCATTAATACTCTTCGATATCTTCTTCATAGATATCTGGGAGCAATCATCCTCTCTTTGATATCTACTTAATAGACATCTTGGAGAGATTACCTGATCCTATATAAATCACCAACTAACCCATCGAGATTAGACATTTATGTTCTCCCACTGAACAACAAGTATGAAATCACCTTTCAAAAACTGAAAATTTAGATGGTTTTTGTTGCTTTGATAAGCATAATCCACACGTGTCGTTATTATTTCGCAAAGGTGCAGTGGCCAATAAAGCCAGATCACCAGCCTACTTATGATTAAATTCAATTGTCTGTACTTGGGTATATTCGGAAATTGACCTGGTGGGGTAAAATGATTTAAATTATATAATAATATTTATAATATGATTAATTAAGGTATAAATAAAAAATATGTTTAATATAAATTTAAAAATCAATGGAGAATTTTTAATTAAAAAAGGGCTAAAGTATACTTTTAGTCCTTTAAGTTTTACATAAGGCATACTCTTGGTCCCTTAACTTTATAAAGTATACTTTTAGTCCTAAAATTTTAACATCGTTAATGTTATTAACGGAAAATGCTAACGCAGCGAACTCAAGTGATGACTAATAACATTTAATTACACAAATTTTATTTATTCTTCAATTTACCCATATTTTAAATTTGAGCTTTATAACATTTAGAGTAAATACCCTTTTTGGTCCTTTATAAAAAATGCGATCCCTATTTTGGTCCCTTACAAAAAAGAATTAGTCTCGTATTCCCTCACAAATTCAAAATACACTCAATTGGTTGACATTTTAATCCCTCACAAATTTCCAAAAGGTCATTTTTAGTCCATAAAAAGGACTAATAAGGGTCGATTTTTTTTGTAAATGACCAAAATGGGGATCGCATTTTTTGTAAAGGACCAAAAAAGGTATTTACTCTAACATTTAATTACACAATCATCACTTAAGTTTACGTTGTTATCACTTGAGTTTGTATTTTCCGTTAGCAAAACTAACGGTGTTAGATTTATAGGACTAAAAGTATACTTTATAAAGTTAAGGGACCAAAAGTATACCTCATGTAAACTTAAAGGACTAAAAATATATTTTAGCCTTAAAAAAGTCAGTTTAAAATATGGGGGATCTTATCTTTCTTTGTTTTTCAAGTACACATGTCCTTTTAAGTCTTCGCATCCTTTATGCCCTTGACTACTTTAGTAGTTCGGCAAAATATCAATGTTTGTGAAACCGGACCGGCAGGTTCAGACCGGGAACCGGTCCGGTTTGGTGCAAAATCGGACTAACCCGGTGAACCCGGATAAACCGGTGTAAACCGGACGGGTTAAAAGGGTTGCTGGGTCAGGTCCTTTTTTTTAAAAAAAATTCTACACCAATTTGAAATGACGCCGTGGCGATTTTTTTTTTTAAAATCGATCGTATCGACTTTGAAATGAAACGAAACGACTCAGCGTGATTTCCGATCCTTCCATTGTCGACTACTCAACCGCCTCTCTCACACCGCTCGTTGACGCCATTTGCAAGCTTCAACGTCATTGACTCCGTCTCGCCTCCGTCCGAGAACCCTTCGCCGTCGAATGTTTGCGAGCTTGCGGTCATTGCCCGGTAACTAGTAAGTGCTCGCCTTGCTCCTCGACGCCATTTGTGATTTGCCCATTTGAAATTTTAGGTTTCCCATTTCATTTGGTAGTTGCCGCGCCATTTGGTTTTTTTTTTTTTTTTTTTTTTTTTTGAAATTTTAGGTTTTCGTTAATTTGTTCGGGTGAAACCGTGAAAGAGCTTCATTCATCTTGATTTTAGTATTTTATAGAGCTTCGGGTTTTTTATTTTTGAGTATGTTATTTTTCTTTTTAGTTCTTTGGTCGTTCGTTCTGCTGGTGCTCTGAGTTGTATTTTTTTACTTTTGGATGCCATATTGATTTGATTTGGGTTCCTTTTTGTTTTCTTGAAGTTCGTCTCGGTTGCTCTGTTTTGGTTGGCTCGAGTTCCGTTTGGTGATCCTCGACGACTTGGTTTTGTTCTTCGTTCTAAAACGCTTGAAATATGTTGAGATCGTAAGTTCGTAACTCCTCTCTCTAATATATGTTATATTGGGTACATCCTTTGTCGGTCGTCGACATAAAGATGAATGTGTTTATGTGAAATGATATGAAACATGCATGAGTGAACAGGAAATCCCAAAGCAATAGGAATGGTGAAAGATATAAACAATTTTGAAATATGACTGAATATTACTGAGTACTCTTTAGAATTAGTTTAACTCTGGGTAATATTTGCTGGTTGGATGCTGCACAATTCTTAAGTTGGTTGTGTATAACTATTTTGCCATAATGAAACAGTTTCCTTGGAAAAATTGGTTAAGCTGCAATCGACTTCATTTTTTATGCCGCCTCATTACTGTTATAATACTTTGTATATGTATTTTTTCCGAACTCGGCGGTGTCAACAGATTTCGAAATATGATGTAGACTCGGAAACTTTAACTTTCATTTAAAACCTAGTAAACTTCTGGGAGTCTCCATCCTTCAATTTTGTTTTTTAATTAAAAAAACCATGGTGTATGTTGTGTCTGCATAAGACGTTAGCCAAAATCTCAGTTTGATCTTACATATTTTGCTACTATGAATATTTTGTCTCAAATGTAGGTTGTAAAGAAAATTCAAAATTGTTAAGAATGATATCTGAATATGTCACAAGTATTGGAGTATATGATTATTTTACTATTGATCTAAAGTATTGAAATGATATATAGTATGTCAATTTTAGGTTGGTGTAATGAGAAATGAAATATTTTCCATTTTTGTATACCTCCTGTCTACCAAACCTAGCCTAGTAGGAGTTAACTCCGGCCGATTCCACTAACCTTTAACCCAAGATCTTGACCGGTTCAAATGACCGGTCGGGGGTTTAACCTTGCAAAATATAGAGGATCCTACCTGCTTATCATTTTTAAATAAGCAACATATATGAATCATATCGTCCTTATCACAAAACTATTACTCCATAATTTTGTGTAGGTTAGAGAGATAATTTTTTTTTTATATAAATATATAATTTTTCCTTTATTTATTATTATATTGACTTTATTATCATATTGCAGAATGTATATCAAATAAAAGTTAAATTAAAAAATTGTTAAATTTTAAGACAAAATTAATACAATTTGAAGTTTTACTTAGTGTGTGTAAAATATTTTGTAAGTTACTTATAAATATAATATTAAGAGTAATTGTTACTACTAGAGATTAATCTATAAAAAGTATCAGATCAATATTCCAAATCACATCAGATTCATTTATTTATTTGTTCATTTTAATTAAATTCAAAGCCTAGTAGTAGGCACAGCTCTAAGAGGCTGCGCCTTCTTCAAATCCAACCCAAACTTGTCACTCATGTCCATATCTTTCGCCTTCAAACCATTCTCAAGAACCCAATCAAAGTTATGCAAAAGAGTCACCAACATGAAGTGCAGTGACCTATTCGCTAATGGCATTCCAGGGCAAATCCTTCTTCCCGCTCCAAAGGGAATCAACTCAAAATCACGACCTTTAAAATCAACCCCGTGATGATCTTTACCATTCAAAAACCTCTCTGGTTCAAACGAATATGGTTCCTTCCAAACTCTTGAATCTCTTCCCATGGCCCACACGTTCACGAGGATCTCTGAATTTTTTGGTACTACGAACCCTCCAACCTGCACGTCGTTTTCTGACTTGCGAGGTATCAGAAATGGAACAGGTGGATGCAAGCGAAGAGTCTCCTTCACCACTGCGTTTAGATATGTCAATTCTGGGATTATTGATTCTTCAAACTTGCCATTTTCGCCAAGAACTTGTTGAAGCTCTTGTTTCGCTTTTGCCAGTTTCTCTGGGTTGTGCATAAGTTCTGCCATTGCCCATTCCACAGTGGCTGAAGTAGTGTCGATCCCAGCAGCAAATAAATCCTACAACACAGTAATTTGAGGTTTAATTCAGAGTTTCAGATTGAGCAATGAGTTTCAAAAGGAACTTGGGTGTCTGCTCCGCCTCCTCTAATGAGCCCCTCGGATTTTCTTAGATTCCCAAAAAAAAAAAAAATTCCCTTCCCAATGTTTTTTCTTGTTTCTTTTAGTTATTAAATGTTATATAAAATAAGTGATATTTTAATATCTTATAATAAAAAAATTGTGCAATTTTCATTTTTTACAATTTGTCAAAGAAAAATACTCTAAAATTATGTAATTTATTTATAATTTAGAGAATTTTTCTTTGAAAATCATAAAAAATTGACAATTGTACATTTTTTTTCTATGATATATCAAATGTCACTCGTAAAATCTAATAACAAAAAACAATTGAAAAGATGGCAAATTTGAGAGGCATTAGAGGAGGGGTATAAGATACCCCAAATCCTTTGAAGAGGGAGGGGAGGAATTGCAGAAATTAAGCCTACCTAAAGCCTTTAAAGAACAATTTTTTAAGTTTATTTAAAGTCTTATATTATAAATAAGCGTTTAAAAAGGCTTTTAAAAGCTCAAAGTTGAACTTAAAAAATAAATCTGTATATAGGTCTATTAGGCTTTTGACATCCTTACAAGCTTTGCCGGGCCAAATCTTTGAAAACGGAGACGGGTGGGGTGGGGATGGAGATTTGCGGAACCAGTTTCCCTACCTATTTTGAGATAGATACAGAGAGCTCTTCTAGATCTGGATCGTCCAGATTTAATCTAGACGGTCCAGATTTTTTTTAACTGTCAATTTTTAAATGAAAAAAACATTTTTTTAAAATATGTTAGTTGAAAAATTATCTTTATTTTAGATTTTCTATCCATTAAAATAATTATTTTTTAAAAAATTAAATAAATAAATCTGGACCGTCCATATCCCATCTAGACGGTCCAGATGGGAAGAGCTCCCCAACCTAGGCATAGGTAGGGAAACTGATTCCGCATTAGCAGACATTAAAGTATAAGCACTGACCAGAAACAAGTGAAGAACTTCTTCGCGAGTCAACTGGCCATCTATCATATGATTTAAGAATGAATCCATCACATCATTGGAGATCTCAGATTCAGTCTTTGAGGCTCTCAAACGCAGTTTCTCATCCAAAATACCATCAAAAAACTTAAGCAACTTGCCAAAATAATAATCCATCCTTTTTCGTGCGCCTTGTGGATCAAGTCCCCGAAACACAGGAAAATAATCCACAACATTGGGCCTTCCAGCCTCCACCATTATACCCCATATAGTGTCCTTAAACTCCTGAGCCTTATCAGAGCTATAATAAGCAAAATCCATAGAAAAGAAAGTGTTAGATATTGAGTTAAGAGCGGTAGTAAAAGCAGCCTCAGCAACATCCACAGCTTCCCCTTTCTTGCATTGTTCCTCTACAAAATCTAGAAGCTCTTGTGCCTTTTTCTGACGAAGAGACTGAGTAGAGTCTAGGCGTTTAGGGGAGAAGAGTTCAGTGGAACAAGCTCTTCTGAGAGATCTCCATTTAGCAGAAGCAGACATCCATACCACTGAAAATTTGTCATGGCCGAGAGAAGCAGCAGTATCTGGGACTGTTCTGCTAGAGAAGGCTAAGTCATTATTGTGAAGAACTTGTCTGGCCATTTCAAAAGAGGAGATAACTATGGTGGTTTTGGTTCCGAGCTTAAGGGTCATGATGGGTCCATAGCGTTTAGAGAGATTAAAGAGGGATTCATGGGGCTTGTTGCCAAGATCAAAGATGTTTCCTATTAATGGTAATGGAGAAGGCCCAGGAGGAAGGAGTTTTGAAGATCTGGAGAATTTTTTGGAGATGAAGGTGAGAAGGATTGCCGATAGAAATGGAAACAAAAGAAACAGCAGTGCTGTGAACAAGTCCATTATGGCTACCAGTTCTTTAGCTTGTACAGAGTTTCAGGCGTAAGGCGTGTATATATAACCAAATTGATGTCTTGCATTTGAGATCTTTAAATCCTTGTTGAGACCTTCCAGATTTAATATTTTTTTAAGAGATGATTTTGAATTAAAAAAATATTTTTTAGAAAATGTTAGTTGAGAAATTAATTGTTAGTTAAGAGATTATCTTCATTTTAGATTATCTACCTATTAAAATATTTTTTAAAAAAAATAAAAAGTAAAATAAATTAAATCTAGATGTCAAGATTTCATCTCGATCTAGATGAGACAAGCTAAGATAAGTGCCATAATTGATTCCTATTTGAGATGAGAGACTTGCAGAGTTTATTATTATTCAATAATCAATATCACAACCTCTCTTTTATATTTTTCTGTGAAAATACTAAAGCCTTTCTTTTTTATTAAAATGTGCGTATGTTAGCCAACAAAATTAATTTTGTTGATAAAGAGTTAACTCATAACTCAAGAGATTGTGAGTTCAAATCTCCTTACCAATATGAAAACATTGTTAACGAATGATCTGTAAGTTCTTTTGTAAACTTTTTCTGAACTCAGATTTTAATCGCCTAAATTTTTTTTACCCAAAAAATGTACTCTACGGATATAGGTAATGTGTGTATTATATTGTACACAGTTTCAGGCGTATATATATTACCAAATTGATGTTTTGGATATTATTTTTTTTGTCTTTTTTTATCTCCTGCATTTGATGAGAGAAATATATGCTAAGGTTTTTTTTTTTTTTTTTTTTTTTTTGTAAAAAAATTATGACTTTTAGGGTTAAGATATAAATTTACCCATAAACCATTTTTTTATGCCCACTTGTTCTTTTTTTTTTTTTTTGAATTGATAAGACAAGAGTTACCTCTTGGGATGTATCATAAAGATACTACACACGAAAGAAATAATACATCATGAATAGAAATAACCTAGATCGACCAATATTTGATTCAAACAACAAGGTGGCGGAAGTTGTAATAAACTCAAATTCGGTGTTCGCCTTACGTGCCATTTTGCCAAAAGATCGCACATTTCAAAGTCTTCTCTATTCGAATGAATTATTTCGATATCCCAAGTAGATAAAATCAACGATCGATTTCGAAATCTCTTGAGACAAAGGATGATAGGGTCCATAATCGATGTTAATAAACGAATAGCCTCTGTAGAATCTGAATACAGCTTAACTTTTGTGAAACCAAGCTGCCTACAAGTAATCATACCTGCTTTAATTGCTTGTAATCACTAGTACAAAAAACGTTTTTAAGACCGGACAAAAAACACCCTCTAAGACCGAATCTGGAACCAGTCTTGTTACGACGGTATTAAAAGTCTGTTACTGCGTCCGGTCCGGTCTTAAAAATAAGACTTTTTAGACTGGACTTTTTAAACGTCCGGTCTTAAAAAGTTGGCAAAAACCAAAAAAAAAATATCTCCCCTCCCCAGAGCACCTGTGTCGAAAGCACCTCTGCTGAAGGCCACCAGCTGCTTGATGATGAAGAGGAAGGGCTCTCGCTCACTCCGATACAATGAAAAATTGAATTCCCTCGCCAATTAACCAGCAACAAGCACAAACCAAGAAAGAAAAAAGTAGATACAAAAATAATATCTTAAGCGAATGGGAGACTCATGCTCGAGAACCTAATTCTGCGATTCGTTGAAACTAAGCACCCAAAATTCCTAATTTCAGCAGAGTCGATCGCGAGAAGCAGAAAATTATGTAGTCAGCGAACCCCAATTGAACATATGAACAGATCCAAAATCACAAAAAGGAAAAAAGAAAGAAAGTCTAAACCAATATAATACAAATCTAAACAAAAGATTGAGCCAGATCAGAGGAAATCACTACTTCTTTGGAAGAAAGAAAATACCTAAAGAAATCAGAAGAAAGAAAATACCTAAAAATACCTAAATCAGAGGAACCATTCCCCAAATCGGCGTAAAGATTGAGCCAGATCTCTTCTTCAGAACAAGACAAGATCGGATCCATTCCCCAAAACAAGTAAACGAGAACAGGTAATTCCAGATCTTGGCGGATATTTCGTCGTCTTCAGAAATCACTACTTCTCTAGATTTGACACCAGTGACGGAGTCGACCCTCGGAAAAACAGAGCCGACGCTCAGAAAAATGGAGTCCATGCTCGGAAGAATGGAGTCGACGCCCGAAGGAACGGAGTCGACGGAGTCTCTCACACGGTCGTCTCGTATGTGCGAGAGAGAGTGAAATTCACGGATAGGAAGGTGGAAGGAGGTTGCTCGCCGCGATCGTGGTGGAAGAGGAAGTCGCGGCGAGAGAGGTGAAGGTCGTGCGTGGAGTCGAAGGTCCGGCCAAAGGTCCAAGCGTGTTCGCGCGCTCCCGGTTCATTCATATATCCCCTCCAAGTCTCAGGTCGCGTCTCATCTGACCTAGCTGGAGTTATGGAGAAGGGGGTTTTCTATTAGACCGGACTTAAACATCCAGTCTTAAAATGATTTTTAAGACCGGACTTCTTAAACATCCAGTCTTAAAAGTATAATTTTTAGACTGGATTTCTTAAACATCCGGTCTTAATTTTTTTTTATATTTACGAAACTGCCACTAGTCATACTTTTAAGACCAGATCTTTTATAATCTGGTCTTAAAAGTGTTCTATATATTTACGAAATTTCAATCGGTCATACTTTTAAGACCGGATCCTTTATAATCCGATCTTAAAAGTGTTCTATATATTTACGAAATTGCCACTGGTCATACTTTTAAGACCAGATCCTTTATAATCAGGTCTTAAAAGTGTTCTATATATTTACGAAAGTGCCACCGGTCATACTTTTAAGACCGAACTTTTTATAATCCGGTCCAAAAAGTTCTTTATATTTACGAAACTGCCACCGGTCATACTTTTAAGACCTGATTCTCTATAATCCGGTCTAAATGAGGCGGTCTTAAAGTTCTTTTTTGTACTAGTGAATTCTGCTACAGTAATTGAACTGTAACCAATTTTTTGCTGAAATCCTGCCATCCACACCCCATTACTATATCTAATAATGCCACCACAAGCTGCAACATTATTGTTGATTACCGATCCATCTACATCCACCCTAACATACCCAAAAGGTGGAATATTCCATTGGGCCTTCGATCTGTCAGGGACTCGGTAGATTTGGTGAATTAATTTACCATGCTCCACACCTTCCATTAATTGATGAAGACAACTATGAATAATACAATGAGGATGAACACCTTCACCATCAAAAACCGTTCTGCATCTATTCTTCCAAATTAGCCAACAAGCCAATCCAAATATCCGCATCCAAGGCCAACGCTTGACTTTTTTTCCACCCACTTCATGTTTATTATTCCATAATATCCAATCCTGCAAATTATCACTAAAAAAAGTACTATAGTATATAGGGTTAATCAAATCAAGCCACACAGTACATGCTATCTCACAATCTTTCAGAGTATGCAAAATAGTTTCCTCACCAAAACATTCAAAGGGACAATCATTATGATCACTCAAACCACGTTTCTTCCTCATAGAATTAGTAGGTAATTTTCCATGAAAAACTTGCCACATGAAGATTTTAGCACGTTCTGGGATAGGCCAACGCCAAATATACTTCCAGAAAGGTTCTCTTATAGAATCATCATTATGTTTTAGCATCTTATAAGCCGATTTAATGCTAAAATTACCATCATTAGAAACTCTCCAATAAAAAAAGATCATTTCCCCCCATGATTGGAGGTTTAATCATCTTAATTTTATCGATCACCCATTAGGTAAGAAGAACCTCCATTTCGTAAGATCCAAGAACCATTTAGAGATACAAAAGCCATCACATTCTCATCATGACTAACCCATTCATGATTTTTATCAACATAATGAATCAAAGGTTGATCAAGAGGGGACCAAAGTTCCCACCAGGCATTGGTATTATTGCCACTTCTAAGTTTACTTCCCAAATTACTTTTAAACTTATCCCAAACTTTGACAATAATGTAGATACTGAGATTTTAAAATGGGGCACATATGTCATGCTTTCAATCAACTTTATTCGTTTAACAAACATATCAATTAAAAAAATGGGGGACACCTATGAAAGTTTTAAAGTAGTGCACAAATGTTAAGGCTATTAAGTAAACCAAGGGTGCACATATGTCATGCTTTTCAATCAACTTTATTCCTTTAACAAACATATCAATTAAAAAATAGTGTACAACTATGAAAATTTTAAAATAATGCACAAATGTTAAAACAATTAAGTCAACCAACATTAACCATTTGACACAAACAGTCTATATAATAGTGTTTTCGCTTCTAGCAGCCCCCATCTACCATTGTGGGTCGTCTACATGACACAATGGCTATATCTCCTCAATGCTAGAGCTACCCGCCACCTAGTCCTCAATTGCTATACTTATCTTTGGTTTCTTTGTTGGTGGTTTTGCTTTAGAGCTATTGAGCTGTGGAGGGGCACCATTCTTATAATTAAATGAGTTATGAGTTAGAAGGAGATGAAAAGGAGGTTGATGATATTCATTGTCGCAAAAATCAATGCATTCAAATTTTCTAATAATATTCATCAATACTTAATAACTCAATTGCGTTGTGCATCCATTGCGATGTGCCAAAAAAACCTATAGTAGCAAATGTGACTTCTAGAGTGTGTTTGGTTTGAAGAGAGGAGATAAAAGGGAAGGGAAAATAACCTCCTCCCCTCATTTGGTTTAAAATTTTGGATGGGAGGGGAGCCAAAATTTTAAACCACTCTCCCCCTTCCCTCTTAAACCAAACAAAGAATATATTCCCCTCCCTTTTCTTTTAACAAAACAAGCAAATAAAGTAACATATTCTTCCTTCATTTCTCTCCTCTCAAACCAAATACACCCTTCAGAAAAAATAAAAATCAAAAACTACACATCATGTGTGAAAACTGTTTGTTAAAATGTCATTGTTAATTGACTTAACAGTTTTAACATTTTTACATAATGTTAGAATCTTTATATGTACTTTTTTACTCCCGTTTATTGACTGTCATATTTAGTTAACTTAATTAATTGCTGTAAGTTGTAACATCTTTACACCATTTTGGAATATTCATGTGCACTTTTGCACCTTTTTCTACTAACATATTTGTTAAACTATCAATGTTAGTTGCCTTAATACTTTTAATTATTTTACAGTATTTTGTAACCTTCAAGTGTACTTTTGCACAAAAGAAATCTTTATATATGATGTTAGATGTGCATAAGAAAATATTTTATGGGTAGATTTTCACTTAAATTGTTTGTTAAAAAAAGTGTAAAATACGTTAACCATCCTCCTATTTTGAGCACCTTGAGATCCAGCCTTTGAGATCCTTTAAGCTCATCGCTTCTATACCATTCTAGATTTAATAATTTTTAAGAGATGGTATTTGAATTGAAAAAAAAAATCATTTTTTAAAATGGTTAATTAAGAGATTAATTGTTAATTAATAGATTATCTTTATTTAGATTCTCTACCTATTAAAATAATATTTTAAAAAATAAAATGTAAAATAAATTAAATTTGAATCGTCCATATTCCCTTTAACGATCTAGATGGGAAGAGCCAAGGATAAGCGTCATAATTGCTTCCCTTTTGAAATGAGAGATTCGCAGGGTTCTTTTTATTCAATAATCAATATCACAAGTCATAACCTTCTTTTATATGTTTTTGTGAAGATATTAAAGCCTTTCTTTTTTTATTAAAATGTATGTACGGGTAGCCAACAAAATTATTTCCATTAATAAAGAGTTAGCTCATAAATTTTAAATCTTGTTACCAATAAAACATTATTAATGAATAATCTATAAGTTCCTACGTAAACATTATTATCTATTACATGCAATACATTTTTTGGGTAAAAGAAATTAGGTGAGTAAAATCTAGAAGGCTCACCAAGGCATGCCACCTTCAAGTTTAGAATTATGTGTTTGTTTGAAATAACAATTGGGGGCCACTAAAAATATATAGCTTTTAAATCATGATTATTTGTGTAGATGGAGAGCCTTACTCGACAAATTATACTACTCCATCTTCAAACCAAATGAATCAAATTCGTGATACAATTAGAGACTTAATTATACAAGACTTGTGGTCCAGTTAGTTATTTAATATTATTTAATCAAATTATGTATTTTAGCATTGCTAAATTTTTTAAGTTAACATTTTTGTCATTTTGATTTTAATTTTTCTCTTATAATTATCTCAAAAGTCACTTATATTACTATTCTAAACGAGTTTCAATTTCCAAAAAGATATTTATGTTATCGTCAATCTAAACATAAATTATATTATCCAATCTGACTTTTACATAAATCATATTATAAATAAATCACTTTTTGTCACTACTATCTCTTACACACACAAATCAATTTGTTGTTGTCTACATCAAGACAAATCGAGAAATTAGGTTGGATCTATCGTTGTTCGCGAGTGAATCGTGGAATCCAACTCTAAAAAACTATTCGTATTATATGATTCCATGGGCAACCCGAGGTCAGTTTTGTGTTTTGTTTTGTGTATTTTGTGACAGAGGACAAGTTGCTTGAATTTCATAAAGATACAAATGACTAATTATTTGACCACCCTCGGGCAACGTTTCGCACTTTTAAAATAGTTCCCCTTAATATAAAGGCTTGAAAACAAAAACAAAAACAAAGCGACAAAAAACTAAATTGAAGTTTGTAAGAGTAAGAATAACAAATCAATAAAAAGATACTATTGACAAGCATAGGTGGATCTAGGTTATGGATTGGGGGGCAAATCCCTCCTTGAATTTATAACTTGGTTAATTTTTTTTAAAAAAAAAAGATGTATTTAGTACCCCTTGAATTTGTCTCTTCCAAAAAAAAATTGTTAAATATTTATTTAATAGTATTGATAATAAGACAATTATGATGGAATTTCAAAAAATAAGGCATATTTAGAAGGATGACATTATAATTATTTTTATTGTAATATACTTTTGTTATTAAAATATATGTACTTGAACTTATTGAATATCCACCCTTCATTGTAATTTATGTGATCGCATTTCTAACCGTATTTAGCCTTACTTTTCTAGATGACGTTTTGTAAAATAATCGTCTCTCTTATTACATCATCAAGATTCACTTGATTTCATAAATATTTTTTTGATATTATTTTCTTTTTTTTTTTATATTCTTTTATTTTTTAATGCATTTAAAAATTTTCTTAAAAAAAAAATATTCGAGGGCAAAGCAATTCCCCGCCACTAGTGCTCCCCTTGAATAATTTTTGGATCCTCTCCCAAACCGAAATTGAATAATTGAAGACTGGATTAAAAAAGAATTATGGCCCTCGCTGTAATTAAATTTATTTTGTGTTAGTTAGCTTTTTACTCATAAGCAATTTTAGTAAGTAATCTTTTTTAAATTTTTCAATAGCTGTAACATCCTAAGTTATTTTTAGGATTAAAAATAATAATAATAATAGAATAAATTATGCCAAAAACAATTATAGAAATTATATTTTTAAGTTCAAAATAAATTTAATTAAGAAAGAAAAATTTGTAAATGAAATTAAAGATTAAATTTTAATCCAATATATTTACAAATAAATTAGCCCATATATTCATTTGACCACACCAACCCATTATCTCCTTTATTCATAATAATACCTATTGGCCCAAAACGCAACTGTACAAATATATACACATATAACACACGCTCTTAATGTGATAATACCTAGCCCAATGCAATTCATCTCTTCTGCCCAACACACTATTAGAAGCCTATGTATTTCATTTGACCCAAGCAATATCCATTAATTTAGTTTTCCTCGTCAGTCAAAAAAAAAAAAAAAAAAAAAAACGCTGCAACACGAGATCAGCAAGAGAAGAGAATAGATCATGTAAATGCAGGATCACGCCTCCCACGTCACTAAATTCAGACTCACTCATATCTCTCGAGCCCACAGTGTCGCCCATGCTTCTTGAACTTGACGTCCTTCTCCTCTGTGTAATTCATCGGACCAACGTGTTCTCCTTCTTAGATCAGACCTACTCCATGCTTATATATTACTCCCTTCATCTTTATTCATCCTGAAAAGAGAGCTGGGAGTGAAAGAAAGAGTGAGAGCTAGAACGTTGAACTTATGCGAGAGAGAGAGAGAGATGGAAACGAAGTGAGCTTTCCTCTGTTTTACACCAGTAAAAACAGAGGCATTTGTGACCAGCAAGGATTTATTTTCAGGCTGGAAACCGAGGTGAGTCTTCAAGCCTTTCATCTCCTAGTTCGTGAGTTCCAATGTGAAGCTTTTGCTCTGTTTTTAGGTCTCAAAACAGAGAAGGTTCAGCTTGGATTATATACATATATCACTGCACAAAAGCTGAAATATATATGTGTGTGTGTGTCGCATGACTAGTGTATATATATATATATATATATATAAAAATGGGATACTATGAATAATACTTGCTGATATGAGAACTTGCTGTCATGAGTTGCATGTATATAAAAGGAAAGTATATATATATATATATATATAGGCGCTGGGTATTTCGTTGATAAGGGAGGAGTTGCCTGTCAAAGTGTATGTGTGTATAGCAACGTTGTTTATACGAAAAACCAAGAGGAAACTAATCATATATATATATATATGTGTGTGTGTGTTGTGGACCGAGATAAATGGGCGCCGGAAGATGGGCCATTGATGTGTCTTAAGTCGGACGAGACCCATGATCCCATTGACGTGCACTTAGTGGGGTAAGACCCATGATCCCACGATCCCATGATCTTAATCATCATGGATAACGAAAATGGAACACGTCGAAGTGGAAGGGCGGACACGCCACCAACCAATCGGGTTCCTCCCTCTATAAATAGGAAGGATTTAACGGGCGCACGGCACACACACACTCTCTCAACCTATTTACCATATTGCATACACGAAAGACACACCCCCACGCTTTGGGTGAAAACCCTTGTGTTCAAGCTCTGTGATCTCCTATCTATCTAGGTATCTCATCCATAGATATCTAAGAGAAGCCTAAAGATCCTACATCAACTTACTAGCTTATCTAAGGCTGGACATTTGTGTTCTACACCAGAACATTGGCGCCGACCGTGGGGACCGTAAATTTCGAATCCCACATAGCAAAACCAAGAGTGTAACTAGGAGAATGGCAAACACCGAAGAAGAAATGTGGAAACTCGGCGGGATCGATGCCGAAGAAGCAAGGCAACATCTCCGGGAGCAAACATCTCGTCGGGAAGGTTCTATCAACCCGAAATCGGGAAATATGATGGTAGAGACCGAATTTGAGACATCGGACACGGCCAATTCTCCTCCTCCCGACAATTTCATCATCCAGCAAATTAACCCGTAGGCTCTACCACAGCAACATACGTTAGAGTTCCAGACGATAGACCCCGACATTCGCATTATGCAAACCACACTCGGTTCCATGTATAATCGGATGGGGAAATGGAAATCCGTAATCGCCTACGGCGTGAGGAGGATGCCGAGCATTCGGGGAGGAGTTGGATAGTCGAAATGAAGAGTGGAAGCGGATGTTCGAGCGACATTTCGGATATGCAGAAAACCATACTCGGATTTCGGGTAAAAATGTTGTCGGCCATAGCCAAGATGAGGTTTCCATATCTCAGAAAGCGGAAACTTCCCGGGCACAACAGAGAGAAGAAATCATACTCGGGAAGATCAAGAACAACTCATCGAGGAGCGGTCGCGGAAGATACAAGCCTTGCAGGAACATATCAAATTCCTGAGACAGCTCGGAGGGAACCCAATTAAGCATGATCAGGAAGTGAATTCTCGGGCAAACATTGACAAAGAAGGACGAAGTCGGGCAGAGGCAGAGAAGTTAATCGGTGAAAAAGCAAAGGAGTCACTGCAGGCCCGAAAGCACTCAAAGAAAGATGTGACGCCGACTTCGTCTGAGTCAGATGCCTATGATGACAATATCCAGAGTCCTTTCGTGGATAAAATAATGGCCGCCCCATATCCAAAACGTTTGGATACCAAAGATTTTCCTAAATATGACGGAAGTCAAGATCCGCAATTGCACATTGGTCACTTTAAAACGGATATAATGGTGAAAGGGTTTACTGGGCCGGTGATCCCTCGACTATTTGCCGGAACACTTTGAGGTCGGCTCAAATATGGTTGACTCTCTACCAATGAAGTCGATCACCGACATGAAGGATTTCGAAAAGAAATTCTTGCGTAACTTCGCCACAAGTCGGAAACAACCAAAAACCGAATTCCAACTCGACCAGGTTAAGCAGTTGCCAGGAGAGTATCAATACAAGGCATGAGCGACTCAGGGTAAAAGCCCGATTACGCGAAATGTGTCTTCACGGCGAAGCTGACAAGAAAAAACGTACCCCAAGTCTTAAATGGCAAGGAGAGTATCAATACAAGGCATGAGCGACTCAGGGTAAAAGCCCGATTACGCGAAATGTGTCTTCACGGCGAAGCCGACAAGAAAAAACGTACCCCAAGTCTTAAATGACAAGGAGAGTATCAATACAAGACATGAGCGACTCAGGGTAAAAGCCTGATTACGCGAAATGTGTCTTCACGGCGAAGCCGACAAGAAAAAATGTACCCCAAGTCTTAAATGACAAGGAGAGTATCAATACAAGGCATGAGCGACTCAGGGTAAAAGTCCAATTACGCGAAATGTGTCTTCACGGCGAAGCCGACAAGAAAAAACGTACCCCAAATCTTAAATGACAAGGAGTATCAATACAAAGCATGAGTGATTCAGGGCAAAAGCCCGATTACGCGAAACATGTCATCACGGCGAAGCCGACAAAGAAAAACGTATCCCGAGTCTAAAATGACTCGGAGATTATAGATGAAAGGCCTCCGACGCAGATCACGTCGGACCCTAACTACAGTTAAAGAAAAAAGGCAGAAAGCAGCAGATAAAGCAATAAGCGCAAAATGGAAAAAGGAGTCAATTCGAACGAAATAAGATTGTATTAATTTCTTGTTCATCACAAAAGGCCTAGTCGGGCAGAGCTGCAAATAAAAAAGTACAAAATACATTCGGAGAATCAGTTGTGGGGAGGAGACTGGTCTTGCCCATGGCCATCTGGGATCGTCTCGGAAGTAGGAGCAGGAGAACCAACAGCTGGGGAAGGAGTGGGGAAAAACTTCCCGACTTTGACATAGGCATTCATATGAACCCCGTCCAAATTCAAAGTCACCGTGGGGTTCAAAAATTGAACCTGCTCCATGGCGTTAGCAAACGCATCCGAGACGCCGTTCGTCAGTTTGGCCATATCGGCTTGGGCAACGGAGAGGGCATCTTTGTATAAAGTTATGTCCGAGGACGCGGCGTCTTTGCGGGATGCCAACTCGGACTCCAAGGCCGCAATTTTACTTTTATGCTGACTCATGGCTCCCAAGTCTTCTTGGTGAATCTGCAGCCTCCGAGCGACTTCGGATTTAGCCTTGTTTAGACTATCTCGGGTCCGGCTGAGTTCTTCTTTCAAGCTCTCCTTCTGGCCCTTTGCTAACTCCCAATATTCCAGCGCTTGGGTCAATCGTTCTTCCAGCTTTTTCTTTTCCTCTTCAAGGGCGTCTAAGTCCTCCTTGTTGAGGCCGACTTTCTCTTTAAGATGGGCAACTAGCTGACATAAGCCGGCGTTTTTCAAGTTGACGCGTGCCAGCTCCAAGAGCTCCTCCTTCTCACTCTCAGCCAGTCTCTTCCCATCGAAATAGTTTGGGGGAGCATGAAGACCTTTGCGAAGACCTGGAGGACAGTTGCCCTCCCAAAAATAGGAAGAGGGAACTCGGACTAAGGGGCCCTGAACTGATCCCGAGGGCACATCTTGTGGAATCTCGGGCTCGGGAACTGAGGAAGATGGAGTGGTAGCTTTCTTCTTCTTATAAATTTTTGCCTTCTTGGCAACTGGGGGAATGCTAGGCTCTCCACTCGGGGGTGCTCGTTTTCCACCCGTGGGTGTATGGGCCATCTCCCGACGGCAAGTCACGTCAAGGTACTCGGGCCTTTTCCCCATTTGGTCACCTGAAAAGAAAAATAAATAGCATCATGCATCTGAGGAAATACAAACAAAGATGATGAAAGCAGAAAATATCATACCCATGACGGGTTTTGATTTGTTAGAGGTAATGTAATCGGTCGAGTCCACCAAAGGCCCCTTTTTACTGACAAGTTTGGTTAATTTAACAATGGCTTCATCCTTGGAATCGGAACACTGAGAAGGGGCGGGTAAGAAGTCCTTGGATTGAAACTTGTGATGACTTTCACCCCAATATAGCGGAAAGCGCTCTTCAATTTTCCCAGATGGGCTCCTCTGGAGAAACCAAGGTAACTCCCCAGGTTTGGCAACTACTTTGAAAAAGGAGGACTTAAACCCTTTCCATGAGTCTGTAAACGGCTTTAGAAATTTTCGTCCATGACAAGCACGAAGTGACGTCCAACCGAACCACATCTTCTCTTCCTCCACGGTGACATTGGTTTCCAAAGGTATGAAGAAGCTGCAGAACACGGGTACGAAACACTTGAGTTCATGTTTCGTGCAGTAATTCTCAAACGCTAAGGCAAAGGCCCAACCATTCGGGTGTAGTTGCGAAGGGGCCAAGTGCAGGTGGCGGAGTAGGCACATTTGGAAGTCGAAAAGGGAAATAGAAGGCCAAGACGGGTAATTACATCCCGATAAAAATAAAAGAAATGGCCACCTTTATCAGATAACTGACCAGAAGCTACTGATTCGTTCATTGAAGGCAAAACTACATTATATCCCTGCCACCTCGGACGATTCGGTCAAGCTCTTTGGCGGACATTTTATTCCATACTCCGGTTACAAAGTTTGCTAATGGCATATTAATTAGCCGACGTCATCCGAGAAGACCACGAAGGGCAGATTCTGGTCTCGGATTGATGAGATGGGTGAGAAGGAAGACATCTAATACCTATAATAAACAAAAAAACAAAGGGAAGAGTCAGAATCATCAAGTATACCTGATGTAACAGGAGTGACACGACGAGTATCACAAAACAAAGGGACAGGAGGAATCTGAGAAGCAGTAGCTGAAGTCGTCGGCGGCTCGATATCACAGCGACATTTGTCAATAAGTAAATCGACTTCTCTCTCTTGGCCATAGTGGATAAGCTCTGTCGCCTTATGACGGCAATTTTCGCAAGGATTACAACCTCGAAACATGGTCGGTGGATGATTAACCATGGGCGTCGAGGAAGAAGCGGCCGATGAAGAACCTGGTGCACTTGCGGCCGAAATAGATAACGGCAATGGTATATCTCGGACATTTCCCCTTCTTCCACCTCCCCGAGAAGAGCCACCTCCCCGAGTGGGGCCAAGTAATCTTCCCATCCTTTCTTCTTCTGTAGGAAGGATGGACCATAGCCATAGTTTGGTCGTACCAGTGGCATTTTTAAGAATTTCCCTATCTTCCTCCGGGATAGGTCTACCATACATGTCTACTAGCATCTCGGGATCGGGATCCATCTTTGTCAATGATAAGAGGCTATAGGCGCAAACAACCCTATCAGTGCTAAACCCCGATTGCCCAGAATGCCATGAATGTTGTTGATTGAAATAGAACTCCAACAATACTACCCAGAAATAATAAACCCAAATAATTAATGCAAAATACCCTTGGGTGTGAAATAGACTCAGACTAATGGGGGAAGTGTCTCATCATTATCATCATCTTGAGAGGAATTCATCGAGTCGTCACGGTTTATCCACACCCATAACACCCGAAAACTCAAGAACGAGATGAACAAAGAAATCACCAAAATGATGAATGCAAGTAGGAGAGGAGATACATGGTTCAATTGAAAGTCAAATTCATACAAAGCAAGCAAGGGCTTAGAGATCAAGCATAATACCTGAAAGTGATGAGAGGGAAATACGTCTTGAGCAAGAAAACAGGCAAGGAATGCTCTGTAAATGGAGGATTCTTCAATCGCTTCAGAAGTCTTGTGAAGTGCAAAAGTGAAGAATGAGATGAAAGGGTTAGAAGATATAGGCGAGGAAGCACCTAGGAACCCCAAAGCGCCAATCGTCGTGACAATTACGAGGTGAAAACCATCGAGTAATCATGACTGACGGGTTAAAAGACGTGTGAAACGCCAGGGGCCATTAATGGGCACGATAACCGAAGGCGGCGTTTGAGGACGCGTGGCTGCAGGCGTCAGAATAGAGGTTATCCGCTGCTACGCGGGTAAATGAAAAGGCGCCTAGTCAAATTAGCTAATCGCCATGGCGGGAGTTAAGATGTGCAACTCGTCCTCAATCTACACGGGAGGGTGATATGAGAGGATCAGTGAATACCCGAGTATAAAGTCGGGCATTCGAAGGCTAAAGGTTCAAAGGTTACTCGATTTCAAAAGTCGGGCTTAGCGGCAAAATCTTCCACAATAAAATCAACTCGGCAGATCAGAAACCTGAACGACCGAGCTTGGGGCCAACTGTTGTGGACCGAGATAAATGGGCCTCGGAGGATGAGGCCCATTGATGTGTACTAAGTCGGACGAGACCCATGATCCCATTGACGTGCACTTAGTGGGGCAAGACCCATGATCCCACGATCCCATGATCTTAATCATCATGGATAACGGAAATGGGAACATGCCGAGTGGAAGGGCGGACACGCCACCAACCAACTGCCAGGTTCCTCCCTCTATAAATAGGAAGGATTTAACAGGTGCACGGTGCACACGCTCTCTCTCAACCTATCTACCATATTGCATACACGGAGCACACACCCCACGCCTTTGGGTGAAAACCCTTGTGTTCAAGCTTTGTGATCTCCTATCTATCTGGGTATCTCATCCATAGATATCTAAGAGAAGACTAAAGATCCTACATCAACTTACTAGCTTATCTAAGGCTAGACATTTGTGTTCTACACCAGAACAATATGTATCATTGCTACAGATAGGAATAGTTAAGGAAAAGCTTGTTTTTATACACACACACACACAACGTGGTACAGGGAATAAATGGGAAAAGCAAAAAGTGGATTTATATATATTATATTCATGTACCATGAAACCAAAAGTAAAAAGAAGTGTGGTCTTGTATACATATATAAATGGAGGTCACGTGGTACAGGGAATGAATTGGGAAAAAAAACAAAAGTGGTTTTATATATATGTATATATTTTACCATGAAACCAAAAGTAATAAGAAGTGTGGTCTTATATACATATATATGCAGTCACTGTACAGAAACAAAAAGGATAAATAATAATAATAATAATAATAATAATAATAATAAAACCTTACTAATATATATATACACACACTTGTTGTCATAAATAAATAAATAATAAAATAGATAGTTATTATTATTAAAAAAAGGGGAATAAATTAAAAAGGGAGTTATTAATTAATAATAAATAAATAGGGGTATTATTAATTACTAACAAATAGAAAAGGGTATTATTAATTAATAATAAATAGAAAGAGAATTAATAGTTTCCTTAATATTTTTTTCAATCCCCTCCTAATTTGCCCACTTCTAGCATTCTAAATTATTATTAAAATTTGTATATTTTAATTTTATGAAATTATAAGTTATAATTTTGTTTATGTAGAGTTTTAGAATAGTTATTAATGATTAGTAAATTGGTTGTGGTAGATTGATTTTTGGCGTGTGTTTGAGCTCTTGGATTAGGAGTAGTGTGATAATAGTTACCTTCGGCGAGAGGTAACCACTTTCCACTTATTATGTGTATTAGTATGTTGTTTCTGAGTATTTTGTGAAATGATTATGAATATCTTAATAAAAATTTCCTTGTGGAACCTTATGATTTGAATTGTGAAATATTTGCATATATTTATATTTTGTATAAGAAATTGGGAATTTAGCTATTATGACATCTATATGAGAATTTTATTGATACGAACGTGAAAATCTTGGAAAATTCCTGTTGAGCTATTTATTATGATAATTATGATAATGGTTGAATTGAGAATAGATGGAGTAGTTATTCCACCACGTGGTGAGGCCTCCATTGATGCATGATGGTTGGCTTTCTATTGTCCAACTTGTTCAATGAGGGCTTACGACACCCCACTGGTTCAATGCGGGGAAAAGACCCATGGTCTGAGACATGTGCTCTGAAGATTTTGGTCAGTCCTCATCACATGACCAGTGAGTTTTTGAGTAACCAGTAACATGGATGTAACTTAGCCCATGGGTCTAGTCGGAGGAAATAAGGCGGTTCGGTTGGATTGGTAGGAGGCATCTTGGGAATCGTGTTAATGAAAAATTGTAATACCTAATCTATGATACATAATTCATGATATGAAATTTTGTGATATGGATGTTGGTGAATTATATTTTTAATATTTTGTTACATAAATTGTTCCACTTGGCACCTCACTAGCACGTATTAGTACAAGTAATAAGATGGATTGATGGTTACCACATTTTTCAGGTGATAGTTCCCGTGCGAGTCCATCAGAGAAGACCTTGGAAGCTTAGGCTACTTCTACTAAGAGTAGTGCTTCTGTCTTTTTGGTTTATGTTGGATGATTGTATATTGCCACGTTAGGGCTCATTCAACATACTCTGATTTACCTTTGTATATTTTGGTAAATGTTGGAGCATTACTTAGTTGTTAAGGAACCCTTAATTAGTTATTATGTTAAGTTAATTTTGAGGACGTTATAATAGCCATCTTATAAGTTTTTCAATAGCCATTTTTCAATAGAAATAGCACCCATGAAATTATCGTGTAGAAATTTTGTCCGAACTGTTATCTAAGTTAAGTTTGATCAGGCGGGTAGGTCCACTTGTCATCTACGTCAATTTTATTAAGGTATAAATTTCCCCTGGAACTTTTCACTCAAGAGCATTGTTGCCCCTAATTTTTTTGTGCTTCAATATTAACTTGTAAGTTTCTAATTTATAGCAATGTCGCCCGACCATTATAAACGTTAAGTTTGACTGTTAATTGATCAAATATACTAACCTGACAACGTGAATGACATTGAAGAAGAAGCCACAGATAGAGGAGTAGCTCATGTCCACTAGAGAGTAATAAAGAAAAATATTCAATTATCGGATTCAAGACACACCAAGCAAGACTATAGAGAATAAGACCATTGGTAGCCCTCCGAGCCGTACTCGAGCGACATCGAGATAAACAGTACCTCTTTGATTTCTCTTTATTGTATAAAATGCTTTCACTTTTTTTTATTTTCTCTAATCATTTAGATTGAGTGCATTTTTTAAGGAAAAAAAAATCCTTATTTATAAATCTAATTTGGGAAAAATGAAGCGTATGACACATGGACTTGCTAAATAAACATATTTGGCCACCTAACGAGTAAGCTTAACTTGGATAATAGCCAAGGTGAAATTGATACGATATGAAAACTTCTAGGACAATATAGCTCTTGAGTGAAAACTATCAAACAACTTTTCACGTAAACCTAAAACGAAAATAACGTGGATGTCATGTGGAGTGTCAATTTAGCATATTTGGTCAATTAGGTCAAATTTAACCTGGATAATGGCCGGGACAAAATTTCAACGATTTGGAAACTTACAGGGTGAAGGTGGAATATCACCTAGAGGGGGTGAAAAGGTGATTATAAAAATATTTTCGCTATTCTCTCAAGAACACTAATAATAAAAACTGATAAAAAGAGAAGAACAATGAACACCAGAGAATATACTAGTTCGGTCTAACTCCTCGACCTACATCCAGTCCCCAAGCACCTTGAGATTTTCACTAACTCTGAAACATGGTTACAATTACACACTTTGTACTCGAGATGATCCTTTTCACACTAGGACTCACTCCCCTTTACAAGTTGTAATTGTACACCCACAC
This sequence comes from Acacia melanoxylon, assembly GCA_019022615.1. Taxonomy (NCBI): domain Eukaryota; kingdom Viridiplantae; phylum Streptophyta; class Magnoliopsida; order Fabales; family Fabaceae; genus Acacia; species Acacia melanoxylon. The sequence goes on from JAFJYJ010000027.1 coordinate 7,229,938, forward strand.
TTAAGATTCCACAACCTTAAGATTTAACAACTAAACAAGTAATCAAATAAGTGTTTAAACTCTCTCACAGAGCAGATGAATAATAATCACTGAAGTACAAGAATATCCGAAGATATTAAATGAAACTTAATGAAACAGTAGATTGCAATAAGCTCGAATTGAATGCGCAGAGTTTCGGTGGTTACAAATTCATTGCTTCTGGAATATATAGATGTTGCATTAATAGCCGTTGAGGAAGCTTGAAGACTATCCGTTGTGACTCTTCAAAGTAGTCGTTAGACAGTTGAAGCTTCATAGTCGTTTTGCCATTAATGTTCCGGAGTAATCGCCGTCTTCAAATTCTTTTATTCCTTTTGTTTTCGACCATTGTGACTCAGCAATTAGAATAAAGTTTAGCTTGCAAGAGACATCTTTCGATTGCTCAGAGGTATGGTTGCTGAGATTATGTCTCGAATAGGTAAGAGCATTAAATGCTCTCTGACACACAAATTGCTTTATGAAAATTTGTTGTTAATCCTTCATATAATCATCTGAAACTCATTAACAAATTGATTAAACATAGTTAGGAATAATAATGAGAGATGATATGAAGTAACTAAATCAATCTTAGTGAATTAAAAGATTCAGACACGGAGATTTTCAAACAGAGAAATATTGGCTCGAGTTAAACTAATTTAGCTAGAGTCAATTGCACTTTAAAAAACACAGAGAAGAAGACTGTGAAGAATATCAACTCGAGGCATCCATCCTTGGCTCAAGTTTGGGGGCAAACTCGAGTCACCAAAATGTGGGTCGAGTCAATCTTCATTTGAACATTTGACCAAAGATGATCCTGAGAGTCTTTAACTCAAGTCTACAAAAGCGTGGCTCGAGTTTAGGTCTAAACTTGAGGCTATAAAGAATGGCTCGAGTTAAACGTTGAGAAATCCTTTTGAAAACAATTTGAAAAACTTCTTTCTAACTCGAGGCAATGAGTGCTGGCTCGAGTTAAAAGTTCATTTGAATATAACGGTCAAATTCTAGGCTCGAGTCAAAAGGTCTTAAGCTTGAGGCAACCAACTCAGTTTTTTAAAAGATTTTAAGTTAGCAGATATTTGGCTTGAGTCACCAGGTGCTGGCTCAAGTTTATGCCTAAACTCGAGTCTCCTAAATGTGGCTCGAGTCAAGAAGACTGTGAGGCTCTGGTCACACATGACTTGGCTCGAGTTTGACATCTCTAACTTGAGCCAATCTGACAATAAAACCCACATATTGACATGATCCAAGACTGAGTGAGATAAAACTATTTTGGCTTGGATCATACGCCTTATTTTGTTTACAATGATTAGTTATCATCAAAACATACTTAGAGAACTAACATTCTCCCCCTTTTTGATAATGACAATCCTTGTTAACCGAAAGTCAAGGAAAAATTTCAAAGATGCCTTTGAACCAATACAGAAAACAGAAAGTAGTGAAAAGCATTCCATTGCAAGATACAATAAAGCATTGCATTTCATTTTTCTAAAAAAATCAAGTACAAAGGCAAAATGTCAATACAACAAATATCAATATAGTAGATATAAAAGTTCAAGTAGAATAGAATGAAACTGGCAAAATAAAACTTGACTTTCTTGAAGATTTAGAGGTGGAAGCTGGAAGCAAGAAGAGAAGGGGTGAGTGAAATGAGGGAAAGGAAGAGGGGTATAGGGAGTGAGAGTGAAAGGAACAGGATGAGAGATAGATGAGTCTATCTCAGGCACAGACTCATCAAACAACTCTGCCGTAGAAGAACCAAAATAGGTGATTCTCACAATAGAAGTGTTTGATGGTGGAATGATGACAGTGGCACGGGTAATGGAGATAATAGGAGTAGTGAAAATGGGAGTGGTGGTGAAGCCAAAAGAAGGTGAGGGAGAAGAAGGTGGGGAGGTTTTGGCAACATAAGAGGGAATGCCAAATCCAGGTGCATCAGACTGAGACTTCATAAGCTTGTCAACTTTATTGCTCAGGGTCCACAATGAGTTGTGGATATTGGTGAGACTTGCACCATGATCTTCAATGTGCCCACTCAAATTTCCCACTTATTCTTTTAATTTCTCTTGATTATCTTGAACCTTAGTGACCTCATTCACCAGCTTTCCAATTTCAGTCTCCAATTTTTCAGTCAATTCATGAGACTGAGCTATCATGGCTACTTGAAGAGAGCCAAAACATTCAAAGATAGCTTTCTCCATGATTGCCTTAATTGTTGCACCAAGTGTGAATGGTGGAGGCTATGAAGACTATTCTGGACTAGGCTTAGATTGTTGCTCCTGAGCTCTAGACTTGAAGGCTCTTGATCTAGATGGTGTTGGAGCTCTTAATTGACCAGATCCTTCTTGAAAGGAAATCTTCATCAGATTCAAATGATGCTGGCTAAACATCTCAGGCTTCTTAGGAGGCTCATTCTTCTCAAGATACCAACCTTTTCATGGAACAGAATGAATGACACAAAGTTAGGAAAAGGAATGTGCTGGTGTTGTCACAAAGGATTGGAATCTCCTTCAGATTGATTCCCAAGTCATGAAGTTGTTGTTTGAGCCATAAGATTTGAGCACAGCAACTTGAGGCGGTGATATATTCAGCTTCGGTCCACGATATAGAAACAGTGGCCTGTTTCTTGCTGAACCAAGAAACAAGTGATCCACCCAGAAATTGGCATTGACCACTTGTACTCTTTCTATCGGTCTTGTAGCCGACGTGATCTAAGTCTGAATAAGTCACCAAATATTCTGGTTGACCTTTTGGGAACTATAGTCCGAGTTCCTTGGTGTCTACAAGATATCAAAAAATTCTCTTCACTTGCTCCGCATGAGATTCCTTGGAGTAGCTTGAAATCTTGCGCACATACCCACACTAAATTGAATGCCAGGTCTACTTGCGGTCAAGTAAAGCAACGATCCGATCATCCCTCTATACTTGGTTATGTTAAAGTCCTTGCCTTCTTCATCGCATCTAGAGAAGCAGTTGAGCTCATTGGAGTATTGACTCCAATGCAATATTTCAAACCAAATATTTTGAGCAAATCACATAGATACTTTGTTGGTGAGATAAAAATCTCATTCTTCCATTGTTTGATTTGCAGACCGAGGAAGTAATTGAGATCACCCATCATGGACATCTCAAATTCGCCCTACATTTTCTTTGAAAAATCCTCACACATAATATCATTAGTAGCACCAAAGATTATATCATCCACATAAATTTGCATAATTAAAATTTCATTAACCTTATTACTCTTTATGAAGAGAGTTGTGTCTGCTTTTCCTCTCACAAAACCTTGATTAAGAAGAAACTTACTTAACCGCTCATGCCAAGCTCTAAGATCTTGCTTAAGACCATATAATGCTTTCTTGAGACGGTAAACGTGATCTGGATGATGATCATTTTTAAAGCCAGGAGGTTATTCAACATAAACTTCCTCTTAAAGGAAACCATTTAGAAAAACACTCTTAACTGAAAGTGAAGGAAATCACCAAGAGGGGGGGTGAATTGAGGATTTTAAAAATTCTTTTCGGATCACCCACACAACAGATGCTTAACCAAGGTAAATGGAGTTAGAGAGGAAGAGCTTGACACGAGAAGATTTATACGGTTCGGTCTTAACTCTTGACCTACGTCCGGTCCCCGGAGACTCCGGGTTTTTCTACTATCACTCAAATCGATACACACTCGTACTCGAAAGTTATCCCTCTCTAGGATACACTCCCCTTACAAGTTGTAATCCGATAACCCAACCTCAAAGTCCCACAACTTTGAGATTCTTACAAAGAATGATTTACGTAAATAAACTCTCTCAAAGAGTGAATGAATATAAGCACGAAGCACAATGTATCAAAGATACAAATGAGAAATATAAAAAGTGAAAGACCGATGTTCTTGTGTGCGTTTTCTGTGTATGTCTTCTCTGCTTTCAGACTTCAAATCTTCATGTATTTATATTGGATTTGAAGCTTGTGAACGTTGTAGATCCGTTGAGACTTGAACTGATTCGAAAATATAGCTGTTGTGAGTGTGTCTCCATGAATCTAGCTGTTGTGAACAAATCTGTTTGAATATGGTTGTTGCAGATTTGAATATTTGAAATTTGGCTCCTTATGAATGTGTTCCCATGCTGTTATGTTTAGTGGAGGCAGTTGTATAATGTTGTCCACTTGTTTGGAGGCTAGCTTTCTTTCTTGGAGAATGGTTGTGTTGCTATCCGGTTGTAACCCATTGCTTTTGGAGAATAATATAATATTGCAAGTTGTCAAGTTGTTTGTCTTAAAGTCTTCTTTAAAACAAACCTAGATCTTCCGTAATCTCATAAGCAAATTGGTTAAATCTGGTTAGGAAATATTGATATGAATCATATAAATCATATACAACCAATTCGCAGAATCAAGTTAAAGCATAAATCAAAGCGAACAAAATACACCCGGATGCGTTCATACGTTTCAAGTTCCAAGCTCGAGTTTACTATACCAAGCTCGAGTTTGGTCTTCATTTAAAACTTGAGTTTTGCCTCGGAAGCCTCAAGCTCGAGCTTGTAAGTGTGTAAGCTCGAGTTTAGCATTTGTCGGGAAACATGTTTGAAATCATTTTGAGAGCCAAAATGGAAAAACGCAAGCTTGAGCTTATTAGTGAGTAAGCTCGAGTTTGGCACTATTCATGTCAAAAATATTTTTAGTTCACAAAATGCAAGCTTGAGTTTAGAGGTGTAAACTTGAGTTTGCTAAACTCAAAATATGATATTGCTCTCTGTCTGACCCAAGCTTGAGCTTGCAAGGGCAAGCTCGAGTTTGGCAATGGTTTTAAAAGCTTTGAAAGATTTTTGTCAGACGCAAGCTTGAGTTTACAACCTTAAACTTGAGTTTACTCTTTGAAGGAAAAACTTGAAAACTTTTTCATGCGGGTGCAAGCTCGAGCTTGGTATGCCAAGCTCGAGTTTACAACTTTTGTAAACTCACAAACTCTACAAAGAAATGATAAGCTCAAGTTTAGAGGATTTTGCCGTGAGGTAAGCTCGAGCTTGTAATCGCAAGCTCGAGTTTACATATTTGTAAACTCATTGAGAAAAGTCTCGGGAAGAGGCAAGCTTGAGCTTAAAACTAATAAGCTTGAGTTTGCAATTTGAGTAACTTGATAAAATCCTCAAACCTTCGTAAGCTCAAGCTTACGGTGCAAGCTCGAGCTTACTCAAAAGTATATGAGTAAACTTTGAAAACCTTCAAGCTCAAGTTTATGGACCAAGCTCAAGTTTAGAAAATGCAAAATAGCTTGGTTTTCTTTTCGTAAGGGGCAAGCTCGAGTTTGGAGACCCAAGCTCGAGTTTGAGCCGACGTAAATGTTTTTGCATTGCAAACAACATGTTTTACCAATTTCTAACAAAAATCATTCTTTCATGTTTACAATTGTTATTAATCATCAAAACACATTGAGAACTAACATTCTCCCCTTTTTGATGATGACAACACTTGTAAACATTTGTTTCTTTTCAAAAACAGATTTGAGCATTTGAGCATTGCGAAAGAGATTTTGGTAAAATGTTTGCAAACTTGAGGTTTTGAAATTTCAATTTGATAAACTCAGATTTAACAAAGTTAAACAATTCAGATCAAGTAGATATCGAGTTTAGCAGCTAAAATTACAATTAAATTCTTAAACATATAAACATCATATCGTTTTAAAAGAAATAGCAGACAATGATATAACCTGAAATGATCAATCCATTAAAGTAGAGTTTCAAAAGCAAATATACAAAATCAAAGTTAAGACTACAATGAAATGATCAAAAACAAAAAGAAACATGAAAGTATGAAAGTGCTTTCACTTTCTCTTCACTTCTTTTTTCTCCCCTTTGTCATCGCAAACAAGTGGAGCTACTGGGTAGAAGGGTTGTCTGGTTGAGAGGGAGGCTCAGGCTGATTGGTGAGAGTGTTTGCCTCAGGTTCAATGGAGGTTGCTGGTTCAGTGGGTGAGGCAGGTTCAGAGGCTGTTTTGGGCAAAGTAGAACTTGGGCCTGCTGAGGAAGATGCACCAAGACCAGAAGCAGACATGGACTGATTCTTCAGTATTTTGTCCATTTTGTCACTGAGACTCATCATAGTCACCAACGGGGTAGAGATGCTTCTTTGAATGATCTCCAAGCTGACCACTAATGTCTTTAACTTTCTTTTTCGCCCGCTCGACCTTCTTTCAGCTCTTCCCGACCTATATTGAAACCTTCTTGAGTATCCACCGATTGTTATGACCCGTATTTACTTCGTAGACCAATTTTTCCATTTCTCGTTTCGATTCCTCGATAAAGTAGAAATAGCTTTGTCAACTATTTCTTTGATCCTTGTATCCAAATCGAAGGCATAGATCGTGATGGAGGAGGAGGTGCGCACTCGAGCTTCTTGAACTCGGAATGAGTGGCTCTTGATCCGGTTGGTCTAGACCGAGGAGGGGCCCTTGATTGGCCGAGCCTTCATCCATATTAATTCTCATCGATTTAGGATGTGTCTACCAAAAACTTGAGGTTTTTCTAGTTTTTCTTTGGCGTGAACATACCAAATTTTCTCATGGAAAAGGATGACGAGAGATAAGGTTTGCAAAAGGAATTCGGGAGGTTTTTTCGGAAGCAAAACGAAATCTTACCATTTCTTGAAAAATCCAAGTACCCAACATTATGAGGTACCTTGGCAATAATGGAAGCAAAGATAGGATAATCCTTCTTTGCGAAATGGGTGAAACTTCCTCCTTTTTGCACAAGATTTCGGGTGTAGATGTACCGGATGGCTCGAATGTAGGGTTCATTGATCCAGGTTCAAAATTGAGAATGTTTAACCCCTCTGGAATAGGCTCATTGGGTCTTAGTAGTTCATAGATTTGCCTATCAAGATAGTTCAATGAAGCTACGGATGGAGGATTGGAGATTTGCGAATTGAATTTAGATAGGAAGGGGTAATGGTTATTTGTTTGTTTCTAATGGTTGTGGTAACCCTTTCCTCAACTAAATTTCCATCACTGTCTAGCAAGTTATTGTAGGACATGCCATGGTAGAATACCTTGACAAGAGGGGCCGTAAGAAGCACTTATGGAAATCAGATTTTCAAATTGTTTCAGCCATGGAAAGAGATCCAAATTGCAGGCTCTCTTAAGTGCAGCAAGGTCTACAGAGACGATGGGACAGAAAACTTTGGAACCAAATTTTTCTTTAAAATTAATAGCATTGTCTCCTTCCAAACGAATAGGATCACTAGAGAATCCTTCAGGTATAGTAGAGTGATTGTAAATATCATATAGTGCAGGAGTTTCCTTGGATACCTGAGGAGTAGGATCCTCTTGTTGCTGAGACTCTGAGGGAACTTGTGTGCTTGCTTGACCAGTCCCAGAGGTTGCCTTCTTGCTTCGTTTGGACTTGTAGGTTGCAGTGACCTCTGGAATTTTGTCTTTCCCTTTGCTGGTTGCTTCTTCTGGATTTGGTCGTTTCTTGGGAGCCTCTGGTTTGTCTTTAATCTCGATTCCTTTTGGTCTGGAGGAAGGAGTCGAATGAGTTGTGTAACCCGTGGATTTGGGTGTCTATCCCGCATTGAATCGTTTAGGGAGCATTTTCGTTCGTGTAGGACGTTCGTGGTTTTGAGTGGATTGAGAATCGAGACATTGGCGAAGCGAGTGTTCGGGGGCCATTTTCGCTGGGCTTTGTCGAAGAAGATGAGAGAATTTTGAGAGGGAATAGGAGCAAGCTCGAGAGTTGAGTGAAGTGAAGAGGAACAGTCAGGTTTTACATATATAAAGTGCGCGGCAAGCTCGAGCTTGGGAAGCTAAGCTCAAGTTTGCATAAACTTGTACTAACCCGGACTTCAAGAGTGTATGTGAAAACTCTTGAAATTCCTCGCAAGCTCGAGTTCACTCACTTATAAGCTCGAGTTTGGGTTTCTCCACAATTTTATTTTCTCTCCGACTCCCTCGAGCTCGAGCTTACATCGCTAAGCTCGAGTTTGCCTCTCTTGACAAAGAAACTTCAAGCAACATGTTAGAGTTGTTTAACATTATAAATGCCCCGCATAAAACACATCTAGATACTCCGATGCTTAAGTTAGTAAAATGTAATCATAAAACACATAACTAACATTTAAGTAGGAGCTACTTACAACTCATTGGGATTTACCATTCCCAATTCTCTTCTTATGAACACAAATTGTTCCTTTGCTAATGGCTTTGTGAAGATGTCGGCCAAGTTGGAGATGTGTTGGGATGAATATGACCTTGACATCTTTCTTCCGAACATGATCCCTTATGAAATGATGTCTCACATCAATATGCTTGGTTCGAGTATGTTGAACTGGATTCTTGGCCAAGCTTATTGTGCTTGTGTTGTCACATAGAATTAGGATCTCCTTTAAATTGATTCCCAAGTCGAAACTTGTTGCTTGAGCCAAAGGACTTGAGCACAAAAGAACTAGATGCAGCCACATATTCAGCTTCAAGAGGATACAAAGAACACTTGTTTGCTTCTTCCGAACCATGAAACAAGTGAACCACCAAGAAATTCACATTGGCCACTTGTGCTTTTTCTATCGGTCTTATATCCAGCATGATCTGAATCAATATGCCACCAAATGTTCGAGTTGACCTTTGGGAAACCATAGACCAAGAGTCTTTGTGTCAAGAAGATATCTGAATATTCTTTTCACATTCTCATGTGACTCCTTGGGAGCAGATTGAAATCTTGCACACATCCCCACACCGAATCGATGTCGACGGCTTGTTGTGAGATAGAGTAATGATCCAATCATTCCTCTATACTTTGTAATGTTGAAGTCCTTGCCTTCTTCATCAAGCATCCAAGGCAAAGTGGTTGAACTCATTGGAGTATCGGCTCCATTGCATTCATTCATCCCAAACTTCTTTAAGAGATCATTGAGATACTTGGTCCGGGAAATAAAAATTCCATCTTTCTTTTACTTAATTTGCGAGACCAAGGAAATAGTTGAGTTCTCCCATCATGGACATCTCAAATTCTCCCCGCATGTTCTTAGCAAACTCTTCACACAAAGCATTGTTAGAAGCACCAAATATTATATCATCAACATATATTTGGACAATTAAAATTTCATTAAGTTTATTGTTCTTTATGAAGAGAGTTGTATCGCTTTACCTCTAACAAATCCTTGATCAAGAAGGAATTTGCTTAATCGCTCATACCAAGCTCTAGGAGCTTGCTTAAGACCATATAATGCTTTCTTGAGGCGATAAACATGATCTGGATGATGATCATTTTGAAAACCAGGAGGTTGTTCAACATAAACTTCCTCTTGAATAAAACCATTTAAAAATGCAGATTTTACATCCATTTGATAAAGTTTGAATCCTTTAATACAAGCAAAAGCTAGAAGAACTCTTATAGCTTCCAATCTTGCTACTCGGAGCATAAGTTTCTTCATAATCAATTCCTTCTTCTTGATTATATCCTTTTGCAACTAGCCTTGCTTTGTTTCGAACAATTATTGCGATTCATCACGTTTGTTCTTGAATACCCATTTAGTGCCAATGACTGGATGGTCTTTAGGCCTAGGTACCAAATCCCAAACTTGATTTCTTTCAAACCGATGTAACTCCTCTTGCATTGCTATAACCCAATCATTGTCTGAAAGGGCTTCATCAATCTTAGAGGGTTCAATTTTCGAAATGAATGCAGAAAATGTGACTTCATTCAAGGTGCTTTTTCTGGTCTTAACTCCTTGATTAACATCACCTATCACTTGATCCAGAGGATGACTCCTACTGTATCTCCATGATTTAGGTTGGTGTTGATCAGTGTTTTCACAAACATTTTCACAATGATTTTCAAATTCAGGTTCCTTTTCCAAAGGTTTTTCAGAATTTGTTAAAGTACGAAGTGTTTCAGAACCAGATTGATTTGAAATAGGAGAAACATCATCATCATCATCCAAGGATTTGTCTAGATTGGTTTCACAGAATACAACATGCATAGATTCTTCAACAATACGTGTTCTAGTGTTAAAGACTCTATAAGCTTTACTTCGTTTGAATAACCCAAAAATATACCTTCATCCGACTTGGAATCAAACTTACCCAAGTTGTCCTTACCATTGTTGTGGATGAAACATTTACATCCAAAGATGTGCAAATGAGCTATATTGGGTTTTCTTCCTTTGTACAGCTCATATGGAGTTTTGTTCAGCTTCTTGGGAGATATGCTCGATTTGAAATATAGCATGCAGTGCTCATAGCATCAGCCCGTAACACTTGAGAAGTCTCGATTTTCATTTAACATGGCCCTTGCCATCTCGAGGACTCTATTCTTTCTTTCAACAACTCCATTTTGTTGAGGAGTTCTTGAAATTTTGAGAAATTGTGATCAATGCCCATATTATCACGAATTCTCCAAAAGCATGATTTTCAAATTCTCCACCATGATCCGTACGAATTCCCGCAATAGAGAATCCTTTCTCGTTTTGGACCTTCTTGGCAAATAAAGCAAATTGATCAAATGTTTCATCTTTTGAAGATAAAAATATGGTCCATGCAAATCTAGAGAAATCATCAACTATGACCAAAGTATAAAGATTGCCACCAAGGCTCTTTACTTAGCCGGTCCAACTAAATCCATATGAAGTAGTTGAAGAGGTCTATTAGTTGAAATTTCATTTTTAGATTTGAAGGAAGTCTTGGTTTGTTTACCCTTTTGACATGCATCACAGCATCATGTCGTTTTTAAACCGTAATTTTGGTAAACCAATAACCAGATCCTTTTTACGTAACTTGTCAAGTTGAAACATATTAACATGAGCTAATCGTTTATGCCAAAGCCAACTTTCATCCAAGTTACCAACAAAGCAAGTTTTCAAAAATAGAGTTACTAGAGAGATTGAGAGTATAACAGTTACCTTCTCTAGGAGCTCTAAATAAAGCTTTAGCTCTAATGTTGTCTAAAGAGAGAACATCTTTGCTCACAATTAAACATTCCTCAGAATCAAAGATAACTAAGTTACCTTTATCTGTGCTTTGACTCACACTAAGGAGGTTGTGACATAAGCCTTCTACAAGGTAAACATCCTTGATTTGTGGTCTCGTTGTTTCCAACTTCTCCAATTCCAAAGAATCCTTCCGGATTGATTTCCACCAAATGTTACCTTGCCACCATCCTTAGGTTTAATTGTAGCAAATTTAGATTCGTCTCCGTCATATGTCTTGAGCATCCACCGTCAATGAACCACTTGTTGGATTTTGATGCTCTAAGACAAACCCGCATGATATAGAATATCAAGTCTTAGGTACCCATTTTTTCTTGGGTCCTTTTGGGTTAGTTTGTGTCTTAGGAATCTTATAGGATCCCTTAGGCACCCATTGATAATTACCTATAGGCTTGTTTCTTCTTTCCTTTTTATGAAAACAAGAAGAAGTTGCATGACCTTTACGATTGCAATAGTTACAATGAGCAAAAGGATCGTAGGAGTAGACTGCATTTTTTCGAAAATAGTTCAAATAAGATCTTTGTCCAACCTTCTTCTTCCCTTTTCGTTTATCGAATCGTGTCTATAACCAATTCGACTTATCATTTGTGAACCTTTGCTGTTTTAAAATAACATTGAGCATTTCACTACCTCTAGTGAATTTCTCAAGAGTTTTTGTAAGATGCAAATTTCTTTTCTCTAAAATACAAAGAATTGTCACAAACTTTTTCCTCGAAATGTTTTCGCAATTCTTTTCGTAAATGTTTTCACAAGGAGAAACAAGAAAAAAACAGTTTGAGCTTGTTCTTCCAACAATTTAATTTTCTTCTTTGAAGACGAAGCTCTTTTGCAATTTTTCGAAATTCAATGAAAAGAGAATTATATTCGGTTGAAAGTTCATCATAAGATGAGTCGAATTATTTACCTCTTCACTATCCGAATCCTCTTCTTGAGCTACAAGACGAGATATTGGCTCTGTCTTCTTCTTCAGCCTTCATCTTCATCGGATGAGCTATCGCCCCATATAGCTGAAACATAAGCTCTTCTTTTGAACTTATTGAATTTCTTATCTTTGTTCTTCAGTGTGGACATTCGACTTGATGTGACCAGGCTTCTCACATTCATAGCATATGATGGGTTTCTTTGTTTCGTGCTAGAGCTACTCTTGTGAAACTTTCGTAGGCTCGGGTCCTTTTTGTAGAATTTCTTGAACTTTCGGACCATCATACCTAGCTCAAGATCTTCATCTTCATATTCATCATCCGATTTTACCTCTTTGATGGGCCTTGAGAGCAATTCCTTTATTCTTGCCATCAATCTCATCAAGCCCTTTTTCGAATTTGATTTTTCCTTCATATTCGTAAAGATCGCTAAATAGCTCAAGCATGAAGCCATTGATTCACCGCGAGCTTCTTCGATTGCAGTGACCTTAGCTTCCCATTCCTTGCCGAGGATATTTAGTATTTTCCTCACTTGGACAAAGTTGGTCATAGACTTTTCCCAATGCAGCAAGTTGATTGATCGGATGACCGAATCGAGCTGGAATTCAATAATGGATTCTCCGGACTTCATACGAAATAAATCATATTCAGTCATGAGAGTGTTTACTCGATTTTCCTTGATTCCACTGTCCCTTCATGGGCTATCTCAAGAGCATCCCACATAGCTTTAGCGAGATGACAAAGTGCAAATTCGAAAATACTCTTTTTGGCTTAGAGCACTTTGCAAAGATGTGAATTGCTTTCATGTTGAGAGTGACTTGCTTTTCGTCATTCTCATCATACTCTTCTTCTAGCTTAGGAGTTCGACACCATCTTCGTTTGTTGGTTCATAATTTCCTCTCTCGAACACCCTCCATAGGCCATACTCAGCTTGCCATTACATAGACTCGAACTTGGCCTTCCGTGAAGGAGTAATGTTCTCCATTGAAACCCGGAGGTCTCGTTGATGAAGCTCCATCGGGTAGAATTCCTTCCATTGGATCTTTGATCTAGGATGTTAATCCTTAATGTAGATAACCAGGCTTTGATACCAAATGAAAGCGAAGGAAATCACCAAGAGGGGGGTGAATGGGGATTTTAAAAATTCTTTTCAGATCACCCACACAATGAGATGCTTAACCAAGGTAAATGGAGTTAGAGAGGAAGAGCTTGACACGTAAGATTTATACTGGTTCGGTCTTAACTCTTGACCTACGTCCAGTCCCGGACTCTCCGGGTTTTTCTACTATCACTCAAATCGATACACACTCGTACTCGAAAGTTATCCTCTCTCTAGGATACACTCCCCCTTACAAGTTGTAATCGATAACCCAACCTCAAAGTCCCACAACTTTGAGATTCTTACAAAGAATGATTTACGTAAATAAACTCTCTCAAAGAGTGAATGAATATAAGCACTGAAGCACAATGTATCAAAGATACAAATGAGAAATATAAGCAAAGGAAAGACTCGATGTTCTTGTGTGCGTTTTCGTGTATGTCTTCTCGCTTTCGACTTCAAATCTTCATGTATTTATATTGGATTTGAAGCTTGTGAACGTTGTAGATCCGTTGAGACTTGAACCGATTCGAAAATATAGCTGTTGTGAGCGTGTCTCCATGAATCTAGCTGTTGTGAACAAATGTTTGAATATGGTTGTTGCAGATTTGAATATTTGAAATTTGGCTCCTTATGAATGTGTTCCCATGTCTGTTATGTTTAGTGGAGGCAGTTGTATAATGTTGTCCACTGTTTGGAGGCTAGCTTTCTTTCTTGGAGAATGGTTGTGTTGCTATCCAGGTTGTAACCCATTGCTTTTGGAGAATAATATAATATTGCAAGTTGTCAAGTTGTTTGTCTTAAAGTCTTCTTTAAAACAAACCTAGATCTTCGTAATCTCATAAGCAAATTGGTTAAATCTGGTTAGGAAATATTGATATGAATCATATAAATCATATACAACCAATTCGCAGAATCAAGTTAAAGCATAAATCAAATTGAACAAAATACACCCAGATGCGTTCATCTGTTTTGAAGTTCCAAGCTCGAGTTTACTATACCAAGCTCGAGTTTGGTCTTCATTTAAAACTTGAGTTTTGCCTCTGGAAGCCTCAAGCTCGAGCTTGTAAGTGTGTAAGCTCGAGTTTAGCATTTGTCGGGAAACATGTTTGAAATCATTTTGAGAGCCAAATGGAAAAACGCAAGCTTGAGCTTATTAGTGAGTAAGCTCGAGTTTGGCACTATTCATGTCAAAAATATTTTTAGTTCACAAAATGCAAGCTTGAGTTTAGAGGTGTAAACTTGAGTTTGCTAAACTCAAAATATGATATTGCTCTCTGCGTCCGACCAAGCTTGAGCTTGCAAGGGCAAGCTCGAGTTTGGCAATGGTTTTAAAAGCTTTGAAAGATTTTTGTCGTACGCAAGCTTGAGTTTACAACCTTAAACTTGAGTTTACTCTTTGAAGGAAAAACTTGAAAACTTTCTGTCAGTGCAAGCTCGAGCTTGGTATGCCAAGCTCGAGTTTACAACTTTTGTAAACTCACAAACTCTACAAGAAATGATAAGCTCAAGTTTAGAGGATTTTGCAGAGGTAAGCTCGAGCTTGTAATCGCAAGCTCGAGTTTACATATTTGTAAACTCATTGAGAAAAGTCTCTGGAAGAGGCAAGCTTGAGCTTAAAACTAATAAGCTTGAGTTTGCAATTTGAGTAACTTGATAAAATCCTCAAACCTTCGTAAGCTCAAGCTTACAGGTGCAAGCTCGAGCTTACTCAGTATATGAGTAAACTTTGAAAACCTTCAAGCTCAAGTTTATGGACCAAGCTCAAGTTTAGAAAATGCAAAATAGCTTGGTTTTCTTTCTGTAAGGGGCAAGCTCGAGTTTGGAGACCCAAGCTCGAGTTTGGAGCCGACGTAAATGTTTTTGCATTGCAAACAACATGTTTTACCAATTTCTAACAAAAATCATTCTTTCATGTTTACAATTGTTATTAATCATCAAAACACATTGAGAACTAACATTAACATCCATTTCATAGAGTTTAAATCCATTGATACACACAAAAGCTAAGAGTACTTGTATAGCTTCCAATCTAGCCACTGGCGCATACGGTTCCTCATTATCAATACCTTCTTCTTGATTATAGCCTTTAGCAACCAGTCTAGCCTTGTTTCTGACTATGATTGTGGATTCATCACGTTTGTTCTTAAATACCCATTTAGTGCCAATGATTGGATGGTCTTTAGGCCCATGTACCAAATCCCAAACATGATTTCTATCAAATTGATGTAATTCCTCTTGCATTGCTATAACCCAATCATTGTCTGATAGGGCTTCGTCAATCTTAGAGGGCTCAATCTTATATATGAAGGCAGAGAATGTAACCTCATTCAAGGTACTTCTTCTAGTCCTTACACCTTGATTCACATCACCTATCACTTGGTTCAAAGGATGATTCCTAATGAACTTCCAAGCTTTAGGTTGAGATTTATTAGGGTTTTCACAAGAATTTTGAGAATCACTTTCAAAAACATTTTCAGAGTTTTCAAGAGAGGCAAGAGTAGTTTTTGAAAAGAATAATTCTTATGACTAATTTCCTCATCATCATCCAAAGATTCATCAAACTTGGATTCACAAAACACAACATGTATCGACTCTTCAACAATACGAGTACGAGTATTGAATACCCTATAAGCTTTACTCATATTAGAATAACCCAAAAATATGCCTTCGTTGGACTTGGGATCGAACTTTCCCAAGTTATCCTTACCATTATTGTGGATGAAGCATTTGCATCCAAAGATGTGCAAATGAGATAGATTCGGCTTTCTTCCTTTGTAGAGTTCATAAGGAGTCTTGTTGAGCTTCTTCCGGAGATAGGCTCAGTTTGAGATATAACAAGCCATGCTCATTGCATCAACCCAGAAGACTTGAGAAGTCTTGTTGTCGTTTAGCATTGCACGGGCCATTTCGGTAAGTACTCGGTTCTTCCTTTCAACCACACCATTTTGTTATGATGTTCTTGGTGCCGAGAAGTTGTGGTCTATCCCGTGAGCATCACAGAATTCCCTGAAGGCTTGATTCTCAAATTCTCCTCCATGATCAGTCCGAATACCTGAAATGCAGACACCTTTCTCGTTTTGCACTTTCTTGGAAAATACGACAAACAGATCAAATGTTTCATCCTTGGAAGATAAAAAGATAGTCCAAGTAAAATGAGAGAAATCATCGACAATAACCAAAGTATACAGATTGCCACCAAGGCTTTTAAATCTTGCCGGTCCAGCTAGATCCATGTGGAGTAGTTAGAGAGGTCTATTAGTCAAGATTTCAAACTTATTTTTGAAAGATGATTTAGTTTGTTTACCTCTTTGACAAGCATCACAAATCATTTCATTTTTAAAACGTAGTTTAGGTAAACCAATGACTAAATCTTTTCTTAGCAACTTATCCAGTTGGAACATGTTTACATGAGCTAGACGCTTATGCCACAGTCAACTTTTATCCAAGTTGCTAACAAAACATTTTTCAGAATTGATTTTTGGTAATTCTAAGGTATAATAGTTACCTTCTTTTGGAGCCTTAAACAAAACTTTAAGGTTACCTTTATTAATTGGAAGATCATCCTTGTTGACAATGAGACATTCTTCTGAATCAAAGATGATCCAATTGTTCTTGTCAGCACTCTAGCTCACACTAAGGAGGTTGTGACAGAGACCTTCTACGAAGTATACATCTTTGATCAGGGGTCCTTTCTCTGCACCAATCTCGCCAATTCCAGCGATCTTTCCAGATTGATTTCCTCCGAAGGTGACTTTGCCACCATCTTTTGATTTCATTTCCACAAATTTGGATTGATCACCCGTCATATGCCTGGAGCATCCACTATCAATGTACCACTTGTTGATCTTTGATGCTCTCAGACAGACCTCTTCATCAGTTTCAGGTTGCTCTTCTTCTAAAACTAGACACACATTTGCTACCTCTTCTTCCTCACTTTCTTCTTCATCTGAGGAGCTGTCTCCCCAAATAACATATACATAGGCCTTTTTCTTAAAGTGATTGAACTTCTTCTTCTTTTCTTTTTCTTTACCTTTCAACTGAGGACATTCGGATTTGATGTGTCCTGGCTTCTTGCATTCATAATAGATAATTTGATCTTTATCCTTGAATTCACGTCTGTTGTTGCTTGAGCTTGCCTTCTGGAATCGATTTCTGAAGCCTTGATCCTTCTTGTAGAACTTCTTGAATCTTCTCACGAACATCCCCATTTCATCATCATCATCATCTTCGTCTTTAGCTTCCTTCTCTTTCATAGCATTGAGGGTGACGCCTTTGGTTCTATTGTTGTTGACTTCGTCTAAGCCCTACTTGAATTTCAGTTTACCTTCGTATTCAGAAAGGCTTCTGAATAGAGCAGCGACTGAAGTCATTGATTCGCCACGGGCTTCTTCGATTGCTATGACTTTGGCTTCCCAATCTTTCGTTAGGACATTGAGAATTTTTCTGACTTGTGGACCTTGCTCATATGTTTTACCCAAGGTAGATAGTTGATTGATAAGATGGGTAAAATGAAGTTGAAATTCTCAATAGATTCTCCGGTCTTCATTCAAAAAAGATTGTATTCGGTTGTCAATGTGTTGATACGATTCTCCTTAATGCCGGAAGTTCCTTCATATGCTATCTCCAATGCTTTCCAAATTTCTTTCGCACTTGTCAAATTGCATATGCAAAAGTACTCCTTTTGGTTGAGTGCAATTTGAAGCATCAAGATAGCTTTACTGTTGAGAGTTATCTTTCTTTTGTCGTTCTCATCGAACTCGTCTTCTGTCTTTGAAGTGTGGATTCCGCCTACTGAGTGTGACGGAACATAGTCTTCGTTCTCGAATACCTGCCAAAGACGTATTCACTGGCTAACACAAACACTCTGAACTTTGCTTTCCAGAATGAATAGTGTTCACAACTAAAACCATATGGTCGATTAATGGAGGCACCGTCAGGCAATATTCCTTCCATGATCTATCTTGAGATGTTAAGCCCAACAAAGAAACCTAGCTTTGATACCAAATGAAGGTGGAATATCACCTAGAAGGGGTGAATAGGTGATTATAAAAATCTTTTCCCTGTTCGCTCAAGAACACTAATAATAAAAACTGATAAAAAGAGAAGAACAATGAACACCAGAGATTATACTGGTTCGGTCTAACTCCTCGACCTATGTCTAGTCCCTAAGCACCTTGGTATTTTCGCTAACTCTTAAACACGGTTACAATTACACACTTCGTACTCGAGATGATCCTTTTCACACTAGGACTCACTCCCCTTTACAAGTTGTAATTGTACACACATACTTAAGGTTCCACAACTTTAAGATTTAACAACTAAACAAGTAATCAAATAAGTGTTTAAACTCTCTCACAGAGCAGATGAATAATAATCACTGAAGTACAAGAATATCCGAAGATATTAAATGAAACTTAATGAAATAGTAGATTGCAATATGCTCGAATTGAATGAGCAGAGTTTCGGTGGTTGGCAAATTCAATGCTTCTGGAATATATAGAGGTTGCATTAATAACCGTTGAGGAAGCTTGAAGACTATTCGTTGTGACTCTTCAAAGTAGCCGTTAGACAGTTGCAGCTTGATAGTCGTTTTGCCATTAATGTTTCGGAGTAATCGCCGTCTTCAAATTCTTTTATTCCTTTTGTTTTCGACCGTTGTGACTTAGCAATTAGAATGAAGTTTAGCTTTCCAGAGACATCTTTCGATTGCTCAGAGGTATGGTTGCTGAGATTATGTCTCGAATAGGTAAGAGCATTAAATACTCTCTGACACACAAATTGCTTTATGAAAATTTGTTGTTAATCCTTCATATAATCATCTGAAACTCATTAACAAACTGATTAAACATGGTTAGGAATAATAATGAGAGATGATATGAAGTAGCTAAATCAATCTTAGTGAATTAAAAGATTCGGAATGGAGATTTTCAAACAGAGAAATATTGGCTCGAGTTAAACTAATTTAGCTCGAGTCAATTATACTTTGAAAAACACAGAGAAGAAGACTGTGAAGAATATCAACTCGAGGCATCCATCCTTGGCTCAAGTTTGGGGGCAAACGCAAGTCACCAAAATGTGGCTCGAGTCAATCTTCATTTGAACATTTGACCAAAGATGATCCTGAGAGTCTTCAACTCGAGTCTACAAAAGCGTGGCTCGAGTTTAATGATCCTAAGAGTCTTCAACTCGAGTCTACAAAAGCGTGGCTCGAGTTTAGGTTTAAACTTGAGTCTACAAAGAATGGCTCGAGTTAATCGTTGAGAAATCCTTTTGAAAACGATTTGAAAAACTTATTTCTAACTCGAGGCAATGAGTGCTGGCTCGAGTTAAAAGTTCATTTGAATATAACGGTCAAATTCTAGGCTCAAGTCAAAAGGTCTTAAGCTTGAGGCAACCAACTCAGTTTTTGAAAACATTTTAAGTTCGCAGATATTTGGCTTGAGTCACCAGGTGCTAGCTCGAGTTTATGCCTAAACTCGAGTCTCCTAAATATGGCTTGAGTCAAGAAGACTATGAGGCTCTGGTCACACATGACTTGTCTCGAGTTTGACATCTCTAACTCGAGCCAATCTGACAGTAAAAATCATAGATTGACATGATCCAAGATTGAGTGAGATAAAACTATTTTGGCCTGGATCATACTCCTTATTTTGTTTACAATGATTAGTTATCATCACAACACACTTACAGAATTAACACGGGAAACATTGCTTTGAGGTAAAATTGAGATTTTTTGGTAACTTCTAGGATAAAAATGGATCTTAACCGCCATTTCATATTTTTAGCACTTATATTTTTTTCACAATACTAAAAACATGGAAGATGCGTCTTTAATACATATAAAATGAATACTTCAGGAAAAAAAATTAAAAAAACTATAAAAACAGTTGATTAACGACGCAATTCTGTCACTAATTAATTAGTCAAATTCTATTTGACAACAAAATCATACAATTTGGTTGCTAATTCATGGTTTTTTTTAGTGAAATGTGTATAAAATTTAAAAAAAAAAATGTTACAAAATAATTTTGAGAAATTTATTCTTGGGAAAATAAGGATCCTGTCAACATTAACTATAGTTGCATATGTTTAAAGTTTGAAATTTCAAAAAACGTCGTGATTATATATATATATATATATATATATATATATATATATATAATTGATTTTTTTAAGTACAAATCTTTCAATTTTATCAAAAACTCACGATATTTTTTGAAAGGGTTAAGGTGCGATTTGGCTAATAAATTATTGGTTCAGAGCGTCCAATACAATTAACTATTAAGTGGACCAAAAACACCAACAAACTTTTAAAAAGTGCGGTCAAGACACAAAAATTTTTACTCGGAGCGCCCAAAGACAACGCCGTTAGACAAAAAGTTAACGTCCGTTATCTAAAGTGCAGATTAGACAACGAACTTTTACCCTATGAGCGTCCGCAAAAAGTTTTACTCGGGAGCGCCCAAAGACAAAATTCTAAATTTTACTAAATTAAATAATTTTTTCTCAATTGTCATTATTCAAAACTACTTGTATAGATATCTATGGACAAAAATTACTCATTCTTCAATTTTTTCAAAATTATAATTTTCTCACATAAACAAAAATTTTAATTTAAACTATAATTATATGATTTAAATAAAACTCAAGGTGTTTTATAGTTTATTATATATGTTAAACAAAAAAATTATATGATTTATTTTTATTTTAGAAGAAATTTATGTGAGTTAAAAAATTCATTTAATGTTAATAAAATTTTCGTAGGCTAAATTGCTCCTTAACCTATTATTAAATTGTTCTTCATCAAGCCTCTTAAGTTATCTTTTTTTATTCAACAAGTCTCATATTTATATAATCAATAGATCATTTAATTAACAAATATATCATCAAGTTGCCATATTTATATTATTAAGTGTCAATGTTGATATCCATTAAGCTCTTGTTATAAAAATAAAAATTAAACTCATTTCATTTCTTTCGGGATATAATAGATTTTTTAAATTTTATTAACATTAAATGAATTTTTTAACTCGCATAAATTTCTTCTAAAATAAAAATAAATCATATATATATATATATATATATATATATATATATATATATATATATATATATATTTGTTTAACATATATAATAAACTATAAAACACCTTGAGTTTTATTTAAATCATATAATTATATTTTTAATTAAAACTTTTGTTTATTTTAGCAAATTATAATTTTGACAAAATTGAAGAATGAGTAATTTTTGTCCATAGATATCTATACAAGTAGTTTTGAATAATGACAATTGAGAAAAAAAAATTATTTAATTTAGTAAAATTTAGAATTTTGTGCTGGGCCCTCCTGAATAAAACTTTTTTGTGTTGGGCGCTCCTGAGGTAAAAGTTCATTGGCCAATCTATACCTTAGATAACGAACGTTAACTTTTTCTAATGGCGTTGTGCTGACTGCACCTTTTTAAAAGTTTGTTGGTATTTTTGGTCCACTTAATAGTTAATTGTGTTGGACGCTCCTGAGCCAATAGTTTATTGGTCAAATCGCACCTTAACCCTTTTTAAAATTTCAAACTTCAAACATATGCAAAAATAGTTAATGTTGACAAGATCCTTATTTTCCCAATAATAAATTTCTCACAATTATATGTTAGGATCGATCAATTAAAAATTTTCATTTTTCAAAACTTTTCTTATTCATGGAGAGAGAGTGATGAGAGAAACCAACAAATTATTGGTTAAGGTGGTAGGCAGCTTCATTTTCGTAAAGAGAACAGCACAAATTTACATTTCAAAAAGCACACTTGTTGGACCGGAAGAGGTGAAAAACTGTCCTCCAAGTTTTGGGGAAAAAACACCCTTATAAAATGGGGGGGAATGACGTGAGTGTGTGAGAATGGGCATGAAAAACTGAACAGGAGAGGTGTGAGTGAGATTAATGCAGTAGTTGGCATAAAATATATATAATGCGGTAACATAACATATAATTACGTGTGGTGATGGATGGCTTTGGAGCCTGGGGCTCGGGAGAGGCGGATCTACCTTGGTGATTGGCAAGTGTCCCTTTGAATTTGGGATTTTTTTAAACAAAAATTAATACATGTTTATTGAAAGGAAAATGAAGGTAGTTGCATGTTGGTGAGTTCAATGCCCCCCTTCATGATTGTTTAGTGTCTTATATTGAAAAAAATGTATTTGATAGCATTAATAATAAGACAATTATGATATAATTCTAAAAAATAAGGTATAGAAGGATGACATTGTAATTGTTTTTATTGTAATATACTTTTATTATTAAAATATACGTACTTAAACTTATTGAGTGTCCACCCTTCAATGTAATATATGTAGCTGCATTTCTGACAGCACTTAGCCTTGCTTTTCTAAATGACAGGTTTGTAAAATAATTGCCTCTCTTATTACATCTTCAGTATTCACTTGATTTCATAAATATTTTTTTGATATTTTTTTCTTATTTATATTCTTTTATTTTTTAATGAGTTTAAATTTTTCTTTAAAAAAAAAAATCGGGGGCAGCGCCCCTAAACCTCCCGCCACTGATGCCCCCTTCAATAAATTTCTGGATCCGTCACTGGGTGCCATGATGCATCGAAGAAGGAATACAGAACACTTATTATATCTGAATTATAGATCCATACATCACAAATGAAAGGGATGGTCTGACTTGTATTGGGTTTGTGCCCCTACGGCTCAGCGAGGGTAAGCAACAATCTACCCAAACTCATATAATAGAAAAGAATATTACAAAGCGATTGGTCTAGCGAAAGGGGCTAGTTTATCACAATGTGATGAACTAAGGTTCAAATCTCCATTGGGAGATGTGCCTACATTCACTTTCTGACAGTATCTTGAATAAGATTGTCTTTTATAGAATGATACCTATGTTTAGCGGAGGAAAAAAAAACACACAAATAATATACGATTTGATATTTAAATCAATGCTTGAGTACGTATGAAAAAAAAAAGTTTAGCTGATTAAGAAAAGTATCTTATGGCAGGTTATCTTGACTAGATTATGCAAAGACCAATTGATAAATGAAAGAAAGGAAATTAGGGGTCGTACCGTAACTTGAAAATAAGAAAAGAAATACTCCCTCCGGTCCTAATTATAGAAACACTTTTGTAGTGCAAATTGCACTACAAAAGTATTCATATAATTAAGACCGGAGGTAATAAGTTGATAGCGCATGTGTCTAGATTTCATGGAAAAGGATTACATATAATCCAATTGCAACAGCTTTATCCAGATGCTTGGTTAAGTTTATAATTATGTAATATAATACATTGTTAGAACTGATAAATTGGGGATATAGACATCTTGTAGTTAAATGGAAAAAAAAAAATATTACTGTTAATATAATATTTTAAAATTGATCACCAAAGCGCACCTATTGATCACTTTTGCTTGTTCGTTCTTTGCCGAGCCTATTTGGGTTGACGGTAGGAATGGTGGCTTAAAAGCCATCTGACTTAAAAAAAGTTCGGTAGGAAAAAAGTCAGTTTATAGATAATGATTTGTGTTTGGATTGTCCATTTGACTTTTACAAAAATGGCTTTTTTCTAAACTAAGGAGTGTTTGGATTATTATTTCAAAAGTCGTTGAGATAAAAAATGACTAAAAAGGGTATGAATTTTATTAAATACTCCCACTGAACCTAAATATAAGATAGAATTAATATTTTTTTTAAGAGATTGAAGAAGCTAATTAAATTACTCAAGCTAATTAAAAATGACAAAAAAGGGCATGAATCAAATTCACATATATATATATATATATAATATGGTGTACAAAATGTGATAATTTAGGATAAAAATTAAAAATAAATATAAATTTACCAAATAAAATAATAACATTACCATTACAAAATTTACAAATCTAATAATTATGATTATCTCGAGCAAAAAAAAAAAGATATGATTAACAATAATGCAATTTACTTTTTAAATAAAATAATATTATATCTACAATCAATAATTCATTCATACATTAATCTCCCTCATCTTTCTTTCTTTCTCATATGTCTACCACTTCTTTCTCATTCGTCTCACACTCTCACTTCCTTCTCTTCTTCTTCTTCTTCTTCTTCTTTACAGCGCCACAGATGAGAACGGACCAGATCCTTCTTGGCAAAGGACGATGAGATCGGCGAATGACGATGAGATCCAGCGAAGGACGAATGGATCATGTGAGGACGAGGATAGATGAGGCAGGCGAAGGAATTATTGAAGATGAGGACAGGAGGTAGTAATTGCTGAGGAGATGAGGCAAGTGAAGGAATTATTGAAGAGGAGAGAATAGGAGAGAGAATCGGCAGATGAGAGGAGGGAAAGAGAAGGCACACGATGCTTTTTCTGGGTGCTGCCTCTTGGAAGAAGACGATGAACAGTAGCCTCCACGGTGCGTTACAAGATAAGCTCTATTTTGGAGCGTTCAAAAAGCTTAGCAGCGTTGATGGTTTTGGAAGAAGCCAACGGATCATCCAAACACTCCTCATCTGCGTTTTTTCACTGTTGATTGTTTGCTTTTTCGCCACTGAATATTTTTGCCTTCAACGCTGCATTTAACATGAATCCAAACAGGGCCATTGTCTCCACGAATGGAGGTCGCCATTGTTTGATCATTTCTGATACTGCTTGATCATGAGGCTGTAAAATCATTTCCTTAAAACGATAATTAATTAAGGTTCTAATCAAAACATTCATCTAAATACACAGTTCGACTTTAGATTTCACAAGGCCCAAAATAAACATTCACTACTAATACCAAAATCTTTAATTGAATAATACTTCATTACATAACAAAATATCCAAGTCAACCAAGAGGTCGATCATGGGACGAGCTGTGCTTTCCTTCATTATTGATAAAAAGCCCTGGAAGCTTTCCCAAACAAATAACAATCCCATGATCGCCTACAACTCGTCCATTTGCTTCAAAAAACAAAAGTTCAATTTCATAGAGAGAGAGAGATATGCGCAATGGATTTGGATCTGGATCTGGCTTTCCTCCTTCGTGCCTTTCTGTATGCTGCCTTCCGATTCTCAAAACTCTGCCGTTTTGGAACAAAATTGGGAAGAAGCTTGTGCTTTTTAAAAAAATATATTTTAGGATACTGACGGGTACTAAAAAGATACTTTAAGATATTAACCGGTACTGAAAAAACACTAAATGATCTTCAAACAATTTTTTAGGGTATTGATCGGTTCTAAAAATATACTTTAGGATATTGATTGGTAATGAAAAAATACTTTATGATCTAGAAAATTATTTTAGGACTTAAAAAAATATCTCGAAATATATTTTTAGTATCAGTCAGTAGCCTAAAATATTTTTTCAAGATTCTAAACTAATTTTTCAAGATCATGAAGTGTTTTTTCAATACCATTTAATATCCTGAACTATTTTTTCAGTATCAGTCAGTACCCTAAAGTACTTTTTAAAGATCCTAAAATAATTTTTCAAGATCATGTAGTATTTTTTCAGTACCGGTCAGTATCTTGAAGTATCTTTTTAGTATCCATCAGTATCTTAAAATATTTGTTTTTTTAAAAAAAAAAAAAGCACAAGCTTCTTTCGAGTTTTGCTCCAAAACGGTAGAGTTTTGAGAATCGGGGGGCAGCAAACAGAAAGGCACAAAGGAGGAAAGCCTGATCCAATGGATTTGAAGTTGGAGAGAGTTGAGAAATTGAGAGAGAGGGCATGGAGAGGGTGGGGAAGAGTCCGAGAGCTGACGTGGGCTTTTTAAAAATAATCGTTAATAAATGTGGGCCCAATCCAGTAAAAAAGTTAATAGAAGTATTCCCTAATGAATTGCACTTTTGCCTCATGGGTTGACACAAGTGGTAAGCGGTTTGTGTCGCTTAAGCAAGGTTTCTAGTTCGAGTCTTGTGAATGCTGAAAAGCCCGTTGGGAGACTCAACTATTATAGCCAGGTGTGCGACGCGGGTCGAATTCGGATTAGTCAAGGCGAAACTCTTGTTAGAACCGGCTATCACCCAAGAGGGGGGTGAATTGGGTGTCTGATAAAAATTTAGATAACTTTGAAAATCTTTTCGCAACTTACTGAAAGTAGTTCGAATGACAAAATTAGTTTATAAAGCAATAATCAGTCATTCAAACATATATGTTGGAAATGTAAGAGTTTAGGGAAGAGAATATGCAAACTATGATTTATACTGGTTTGGCCCTTGCTTGACCTACGTCCAGTCCCCAAGCTTCACTTGAGATTTTCAATCCACTATCTCCTTGTTTAACCGGGCACAAGAGAAAAGCCTTTACAACCTCACAAGTTTAGTCGAGCACTTGTGCAGCCTTTACAATCTCTTACCGAGAAACTCCCCCTTACACGCTGTAAGGATACAATTACAAACTCTGTAAACGAAGGATGATCCTCTCACTCTAGGACTCACTCCCCTTTACAAGTTGTAATTGATACACCCACACTTAAGGTTCCAGAACCTTAAGATTTTTACAACTAAAAGAATTAATCGGTGTTTAAGAACTCCTCACTGAGTAGATGAATGCTAATCACTGAAGTACATGATCGATCATCTCACTCTCTACTGTAAACTATATCAACTTTGAGAAACAAAGTGTATGAACTATCGACGGTGAAGTAGTAAAATCATTTCGTTGGCTTTTTCAATTCATTCATCAACCGTCATCTCTCCTTCCGGTTTGAAGACTTCGCAATTTATAGGTTATTGTGTTTTGACCGTTGCGAGCGTTCGACCATTGGAGATTAGTTGGAAGTAGCCGTTGAAGCTTTTGTTGCTTTTTGTCCGTTGAGCTCTAATCCAACTTTAATCATAAAGTGTTTAACATTGACTTCGTTAATGCTCCGTCTTGAGTGTTGTATTAATGGCCGTTAAGAAGATTCAAACTTTTTGTTGGAATGTTGAAACTATCCGTTAGACTCAGAAGCTTTCCTCTGTTGCATTTAATGCTTCTCTAACACACAAATTTCTTTATGCCAATTTGTTGTTAATCCATGATAAAATCATATGAAACTCATTAGCAAACTGATTAAAAGCAATTAGGATTAGTAATGAGTAACGTTATGAAGCAATGATATTAAACACAGTGATTCATTGTTTACGCAGACGGAGATTTGAAAACAGAGGGGTCTTGCTCGAGCAACAATTCATGCTTGCTCGGGCAAGCTTCACATGACTTAGTTATAAATGATCTTGGTCACTGATGCTTGAGCAGAGTTACTTCGCTTGCTCAAGCATGGTGCTCGAGCATGAAAATTTTCATGCTCGGGTAAGCTTCGCATCAGTCAAGGAAGAAGACTTCTACTCGTCGTTGCTCGAGCAACCTAACATTCTTGCTCGGGCAAGGCATAGTCAGAGGCGAGAACTTAAGGAATAGCCAAGCTTCTCGGGCAAGCTTTTTCTCTTGCTCGAGCATGTAAAATTCCATGCTCGGGCAAGCTTGATACAGAAATGAAGACCGCAGTTGAGAGACGCTGCTCGAGCATGAATTTTGTATCTGCTCGAGCATGGTGCTCGGGCATGCTTTTCTTGTATGCTCGAGCGAGGCCTTTTGTCTTCATTATTTTGCTTCTGTCTTGATTCTGCTCGAGCAACGATTTTCTCTTGCTCGGGCATGATTTGTTCAACTTATACATTTTTGCTTTTGTCTCGACGATGCTCGAGGAAACCAAATATCCTGCTCAAGCATGACTAACAGAAACAATTTCTTTATCTTGTAAATCTGATGATGCTCGGGCAAGTGCTAACATGTTGCTCGAGAAAACTTTCTGCCTTCGTCTGAATCGAGGAACAACACATATGAACTTGAGGCAGAAGCTCTTCTTAATTTGCTCTCTGCATCTTCTTGACTGGAGGCAATAATTCACTTCAACATGAGTTGTTCTCTGCTTTTCATAATGCAAGCATATCATTAACACATGGGTCAATTTCCAGTGAATGTAGCGTCCTTGATATAACTCCAAATTTGGAAAACCACTTATCCACATATAGCTCTTTGAGTCTTCTTTCTAATACAAGAAGAATCAGCTCCAAACTCATTGTAGTTCGTCCATTATCATCAGATGAATGAACGTTGTTCTTGATCAGCATTTTCGCAACATCCCGAACAGGCCGTCGACTTCAAAACACCATATCTCCTTCAATTGATCTATTGTTTTCATGGTTTTGATGTTTTTGGAAATCTATGTGAGTTTAAATTCAAATGGAACCAGTTTCAACTCAATTGAATTTGTAGATTGTGAGATACACCCAAAATACAGAAGCTTGTTCTGGACTGTGACGTTGATCTCTGTTGCAACTTCCAAAAATCATAGCTCTCTCATATGAACTCCTTTTGGCTTTAATTTTATATAAAAATGATGCATTGGGAGTATAGTTTCATATGCCACTAATTTCATGTCAATCTGATTCCTGGTTTGAGAGATATCATCAAATTACCGAAGGTCGCCAGAAACAGAGCTGAACAGAGGAGCTAAAGAACGTTGTTGCTCGCTCATGGGTGATTTTCTTGCTCGAGCATGACACTGTTTGGGCGAAAGCAAGAGCTGGAAATGATGTTGCTCGAGCATGAAATTATTTGTGCTCAAGCAAGGCACTGTTTGTGTGAGAAAAAATGCTGAAATTACATTAATGCCCCCAAGACCGGTGATTCATCGGAAGCTTGAACTTGCTTGTTTTAACTCCGAATCGAGTCGTTCCAACTTCTATTTGATCACGAGAGACTTGAATATTGATATTCTCATGATATTTAACAAGTTCTTCTTTCTTCAAACTCCATTCTTGATCATTCTCTATAATTTAATTTGGACTAACCTATAATAAACAAAGTAGTTAGTCAATATATATGATATAAACTTTTTGCTCTAGATAATGGCATCAATATAAGACATCATCAAAACTAAGCATAACTAACAACTCTGAATACCGGATGGGCAACAACAAAAATGCTGAGTTGGTATTGAAAAATATGTTCATGCAAGTTGAGATAAAACTCCTTTAACATACTTACCTTGTAATTCGTAAATAATGTTAAAAAAAACAGCTTATACCACTAATTTAAACTGGTAGATAGTCAATGGGAATTTTTACACCATATAATATATATGTGCTAGGTGCACATATAGAAATAGTATATATAACATCCCTCCAAAATTTCCATTTAAAATAATTATTTAATACCTAAACATATTTAAATCCGGCCAATAATAAATCATTTACACACATTAAACTTCATATCAACAGTCACTGTTCATAATATAAGTCTAGTATGCAGCGGAATGACCAAAATATGCAACGTACTAAAAGGCCCTAAAGTTTGGCAATATACATTAGAATGTGCTTATGTAACAAAAATAAGACATACAATATTGATAACTCAGATCAAGTCTCGGATGCCTTCCCCTTGGCATTAACGCCTGAATTCTCGCCTGAAAAATAAATAACAACGGGGTGAGTCACAATGACTTGGTAACCACAAAACCAATTTAACAAGTACATGGGGAATGATTACAAGATAGTTAAGTGAGTCAATTATTCTTTCGTATATTAATAAGTCTGAATAGTTTGCTAAGTCATTAAATAGTTTAAAATTATTCATTATGCATGTATCTCCCTCAACCATCCTTATAACCACTGCCATAACCCATAGGCTATAACATAATAGGTTTAATCTCTTTGACAAGATTACACCAAACTCACCAATGATGAGGTGTAGCCCGGCCAAAGGCTACAGAACTCATATCGGACCATGGGTTCCCTTTCCTTCGAATATGGAAATGTGTCACTGTCCCAAAGGCTGACCCTAATCCCGACCGCAGGATAAAGATGATACCAAGGGCCCTAAAAATGTCAAGGTCATCCATCGTGCTCAGTGGTGGCTATACCACGTGGTATAAAATAAATCTCATGCCATCATATCTCATCGCACACCTCAATGTGCAATGCTATGTTATATATTTCAACATCAACAATTTATACTCACATTCAATATTTAGAACCATGCATAATCTCATCATAATAACAGTATAAACAGTTTAATCATAACAATATAAGCAATTTATGCCCACTTAACTAAAAATTTACCCTCAAACAAATATCTCACACATATATACATTTTTATTAGTAACATACTATAATATATTCAAATCATTTAAATATATGAAGATAAGCTTATAATCACCTCAATAAGTATACAAGATAAATTGGAAAGTGGTTACCTCAAATTCTTGACACAATACTAAGCGTGAGAGAAATCAGTCCCTTTAAAAATTAATATATAATTATACGTTAATAGAATTAACAAAAATAACCACTAATACCATAATAAATAATTAATTAACTATTATCTCACTTTAAATTTGCCTAAAAATGACAATTTATCTATTCTTCAATTTTTTTAACCTAATACTAACTTTTATAATTATAACCCAATTTACTAAACAATTTTCAGACCTCCACATACTCAGAATCATATCAACCCTAATTTATAATCTCAAATCCCAATTCATAATTTCATATAGTTCAAGATTTAGCAAAACTAACTGATTAAACCTTAAATAATACCTCTAGTAATCCAACTAAATGCTTAAATTTTCATTTAATCGGTAAAAATATCCTATATGACACAAATCCTAATTTCTTTTAGATAGAAAATAACTTTGAATTCCCACAACAACAAACTAACAAATCTAAACGGATTAAAGTTATTTATTAATCATGCTCTTCATATATACGGTCTTCTATTATCAAAACTCAAAACTTTACCAATATTCTAATCCCAAAATTTTCAATAATCAATACTATTTTACCTTCATTAGAAAGAGAAAAATACGTAGAACAACTTTCATAAAGAAAGTTTATTGAAAAAAAATTAATTCAACTACCTAAATGATCTTATAAAACAAATAACGTACTTTAAAAACTTAAACATATTCTCTTTCTTCCTTTTTTTTCCTCCTTCTCTCGCCTTTCTCTCTCTCTTTCTCTCTTTTTCTGGAGCGCTCTCTCGGTCTTACTCTCTAATTACACACACAAACACTACTAATACACACATAAACAATGCACAAAATATATATAGGAGTGTTAACGCGGTGGATTAGGGAGTAAATTTATATATATATAATAATAATAATAATAATAATAATAATAATAATAATAATAATAATGCCCTCTGACACCGCACAGTGGCAGGAATGCTGCCACCTGACTCTTAATGGTGGTAGCATACCTGCCACACAATATTTGTATATAATTTTTTTTCTGCGTTTTTTTTAATTTTTATTTTAAGAATATTACAGTATATAAGCATTTTTTCATCCTAATAAAAAAAATCTTCTACAAGGCGAAAATGTTTTTGTCTAAACCCTTCAAAACAATTGGTAGGAAAAAACCTTCATACAACTTGCTATTGAACTTAATTGGGCCTGGCCCTCACTATTAACAAAAAAAAAAAAGGCTTGCTAGTGAAGTTATTGGGCCACACATGAGGTGTCGCACTTGACTAGATGGATGGTGAGGATGCATGATGAAGAAACGACAGTTGAGGTCTATTACTAGGAGGCATGATCTGGAGCGTTCATCAACGAACGGTCTTGATTAACTGAACAGTGCACCTCTCTCAATGGAGATTTTTTTAACATTATTATCCAATATTTGGTTTGTAAGTCTTCATTCATTGTATTAGGGTTGATTTAACTTAGATTTATATTTTCTATAATTTTTGTTGTGGAATTCCCTACAGGTTGTTTTGCGCACCCCTTTCAGCATACGTTTAGACTCTAGTTGCGTTTGAGCTATTCCAAGTCTTATATTTTCATCTCCTATATAATTTAATGAGGTTAAGCTCCAAAACCTCCAAAGCCCTTTGGAAGTATTTTGTAAGTCTCAATGTATTGTTTGGTCTCAATGTCATCCTAGAAATATTAAAACATAACAACGTTGTAGTACAAGCCTGTTAATAAAGTTAATTTTAATCATTAAATGACATATGTCACTGCTACAATTATTAATGAACGACCATTAATAATTTAAGAAACATGTTCACAATTATTAGCAAATAACCATTACTTATGTGAGCCATGACAATTTATAACGTAATTATTTCCATTACAAAGGACATGTTGT
The DNA here is from genome assembly GCA_019022615.1 of Acacia melanoxylon. Classification (NCBI taxonomy): domain Eukaryota; kingdom Viridiplantae; phylum Streptophyta; class Magnoliopsida; order Fabales; family Fabaceae; genus Acacia; species Acacia melanoxylon. The sequence goes on from JAFJYJ010000027.1 coordinate 7,262,077, forward strand.
TTCTTAATTGATAACACACATAATTAACCTTTTCCATTTCAAAGGCCACGTTCAACTCCTTCACCTATGTAAACCCTTTATCTGGAGAAGGACGAATATGATGATGGAGCAAATCCTTCATCCGTATAACTTTTTATTTTTTGTTTGTTTATTCACACTCTTATTTTCTTTTTTTAATTTTTCGTTTGTAATATGGGGTTGCATATTCAAATTCAAAAATTATTTTTAAAAAATAAAATAAAATAACGGTTATTATGTAAAAGCCATCACTTTCTAGATTATCATGTCTAATAGCTAACGGTTGTTAAGAAAGAGGATAGAAATGTAAGAGAATTAGTTAAAATGAACCTATAATAAAGATCAAAATGGTGAAAGATAAAATTACTCCAAAAGATCTAAGGGTAAAAATCTTTATTAGAAATTTAATTAGTGAGAATTACTTGATAAATTTGTATATACAAAAAAATGATAGTACAATGATTTAGATCATTCTCAGCAATTAAACTTTCAAGGGGCATTTCCACAATTTTCCCTAAAATTTAAGTCAATCACTACTAGAAAATCCACTATTTGCAACGGAATTTGCGAGGGAAAAAAATTCCGTCGCAAATTTGGGTAAATTTGCGAGGGAGCAAACTTTCTCTCGCAAAATGGTCATATTTTGCGAGGGAAATTTTTTTTCCTCGCAAAATGGTCATATTTTGCGAGGGAAATTTTTTCCCTCGCAAAATTGACGGAAATCGGGGGGAAATTCGCCATTCCCCATTTTGCAAGGGAACAAGGTTTCCCTCGCAAAATAGTGATTTTTGCAAGGAAAATTTTTACCCTTGCAAAATTGGCGGGAATTTTCCCCCAATTTCCGTCATTTTGCGAGGAACTACTTTTCCCTCGCAAAATGGTCATATTTTGCTTAATTTGCGAGGAAAACGGTTCCTCGCAAATTGCCCTCTTTTTGCGGGGAGCCACTTTTTCCCACGCAAAATCGGTAAATTTTGCGAGGGAAACTTTATTCCCTCACAAAATTACTTATTTTTGCGAAGGACAAGATTTTTCCCTCGCAAAAAGAGGCCTTCATCTTCGCAATCGTGGCTTCAAACCCTAATGTCATGGTTCCATCTTTCTCATTATATCTTTAAATATCTCAACCCACGGCTCCTTCCCTCAACCCACGGCTCCATCTTTCTCATTCGATCAGAGAAATTTCTCATAGCCTACCTCACGCGACCTCACCGTCCCATCCCACCCCTCCGTTCACCGTCGTCCTTTCCCCTACCACCACCGTGCTTCGCGATCCACCACCACCGTCGGTCTCTCTCTGCAGTTCCTCCGTCGATCTCCCTCTGCAACGGCCTCCACGCCTCCAGGTCCAGTTGCTGTTCTCTAAGCTTGTCTCTCGACTTTCTATCCGCTGCTCTTTTTCTGGTCTGATATTGTTCTCCTTTTTTGAGGTAAACCTCATGCCTTTCTCCATTTTTTCTTTCTTTTTGTTGTTGTTATTGTTTAGGTAGATTAGAGTTTAGTTCGATGAAGTAATTGTATGAGGCCTCTGTGTTTTTCATTAACTGTCAAAGCATGTTTAACTTAAGGCTTGAATCGATGTGGTTGGGTTGAAGATTAGCATATTTCAAATCTGAAATGTTAGGTTGACTTTTTATGCTTTCTTACCTTGCGGGAAAAAGTGAGAGGAATTAACTTGTTTATGTAGCTCGTATGTATCATGTCTCGATTTCTTGGACAATTTCCCCATCGTCAACTCGGACTAGTTGGAGTTCTTATGTTGAGATGCCTTTTGTTAAAACAGATACAAAACCTCTTGATAAGGCTAGTGCTAGATCAAAACATTCAGTGACTGAGCAGCGAAGGCGGAGCAAGATAAATGAAAGGTTTGGGAAAAAAATATGTTCTTTGGGCCTAAAAAATTTGGTGGACCATGTGTAATATTCATGTCTTCATAGTGGTGATTTCAACATTCTCATCACCATAAATTAAGTGAGAATTGTTCTTTTTAGACATGCGCTTGGGTATGAGTGATATCCTTGATGGTCCATTTAATTTAAATGAATACATGCTTCTGCTAAAATTGATAAGTTTATCATGGGGAGTAAATTTCTGTGCCTCTCAATTAAGCTTCACAGTCTTGAAATGTCAAACTTAGTGAAAATTTGTTGATCTTGTTCATACATTTAATTACTTTTGGAATATTCATTAATTTAATCATTGCAAAAGGTTAACAATGTGCTGTAGGGCAAAAACAAAAAGGTCAAAAAAAGTTTCTTGAGTAGTTTGTTTTTTTGAGGTGCAAAGCACGTTAATAATGTGTTGTAGTACAAAAACAAAAAGATCAAAACAAGTTTATTGCGTCGATTGTGTAATTTGTTTTTTATGAGGTGCAAAGCATATGATATTATCCCCTAAGACTTGGAGGCCAATGATTTATATGTTGCACCAAAGACTACATAAGCACTCTATAGCATATCTTGGAATTTGTTTTCTTGTGATTTTACCGCATTTTTCCGGCTTCAGTTCTTGCAAAGAGTCGCGTGATGTAGATTGATGAAAATTAACCCCTTTCTTGATTCCAGTTATTAAGAGATCTCATACCTCATAGTGATCAAAAGAGGGATACCGCATCATTCCTATTAGAGGTATATTATGAGATGCCAATCACCCTTGATCAACTTGTTGAAATCGGTTTAGAATATATATTCATATTACCCGATGACTTGTCTTTTTTTTAGGTCATTGAGTATGTCCCGTACTTACGGGAGAAGGTACAAAAGTATGAAGGTTCATATCGGGGTTGGGGTCAAGAGCCCACAAAGTTGATGCCTTGGGTAAATGAAAGATATTTTGTGCTTGCTTGTTGGTTGGATATGTTGTTGACTTCAAGACATGACTAAAGTAGCTAATGTGCTCATTTTTTAAATTTTTTCGACAATTGGTGAATGAATATAAATGAAGGATAATTTTATCTTGTTTATATGGATTCTTGGTCCTCTATTGTTATTAGTTCACTATATTTGTCTAAAATGTGCTGAGTTTATCACAAGTTCTTTATCATATTTGCTATGACCAGTTTTTAGTTCTCTAATTATCAAGCTCTTTTTTATGGTTAAACCATTAAAGTTATAATGATTTAGTTTTCTTTCACACCTTAATGGTACGTAGAAACAAATATTGGCGTGTTCAAAGCTTTGGCCAACCTCAAGTCCGTAAAGAATGGTTCGGGTCCCGTATCACCTTTTCCCGGGAAGTTTGATGAAAGCAACATTAGTGTCTCTCCATTTGTGCTCGGTGGTTCCCAAAATATTGTCGATCCTGAGCAGTAGGGATATTGTTAGTAAAGCGGTGGAGAGGCAAGCCGAGTTAGAATGCAAGGGGATAACAATGCCAATGCCTATGCATGCAAGCATGTATGTTCCGTCGAAGTGATGGTGCACATGCCCATCCTCTTTGGGGCCTCTTAAGGTATGTCGGTGCTAAATGTTGCATTCGTTCATATTGGGTATAATTGTTTGGCAACTGGAACTGGGCACTGCTGGACTATGGGTTCACATATTCCTCAAATTGTTTCATGTGTAATTTTGCCTTCTGTCTGCCTCTTTTTCTTGTTGTGTATGTGATAAGTCTGTTCCATACTTTCTGGTCCCATTAGTATTGCAACCTTCACATTGCAACTTTCTTGGTGAGGTTTGTTGTACATTTGGTTTTTGATGAGTTCATTTGTTTTTTGTTTGATGCAGGTATTCTGTGAATTTGATTGGGAGTTAGATGAGCTTGAGGTAATAAAATACTTCGTATTGTTTGTTATTTAGAAAATGTCAAGACAGCGGCTTAGAAATGGGTAGTTTGTAAGTTTAAATTATCTATGCATCACTTTTGTTTTCCTGACTATCAATCATGTAACCGTATGTAAGACTTATGGAAATCATTTTATAATATACAACTCTTTTTTTCTTTTTTCTTTTTTGTGTATTTTTTTCCGATTTTTTATTTTTTTTTAAAAAAAAAAAAATTGAAATTTGCGAGGAAAATGTTTTCCCTCGCAAATCCCGGATTTTGCGAGGGAAAACCCCGTCCTCGCAAATCTTGGATTTTGCCGGGGAAAAAGTTTCCTCGTAAATTTCATGATTTTGCGAGGAAACTTTTTCCCTCGCAAATTTCGGGATTTGCGAGGGAAAATTCTTCCCTCACAAATTTGCGAGGGAAAAAGACTTTTGCGACGGAAAATCGTTTTGCGAGGGCTTTTTTTTTTTTGCGACGGAAGGTTTTCCGCCGCAAATCGGTTTTGCGAGGAAAATGTCCGTTTTGCGAGGAAATTTTTCCGCCGCAAAAAACTGTTTTTTTTTTAGTGAATATTTTCATTTTTTTCAGTAATACATTAATTATTTTTATTTTTATAAAATTCATGTCATTTTGAATCATTTTACATTTAAACATGATTTTCCACTAATCATCTAAATTACATTAAGTATACTATTTGATTTTTTCACCTAAATTTAAGTTTGTAAAAGTCAGATAAAATAAAAGCTACATTTACCATGCTAATGCTAATCCAAAGACATGGTATGATATCCCAAATTTTGGGGATTAAAGAATTAAAGATATTATGGGGAATTAAATATGGGAGATTTAGTCTGAATAAACTTTGAAGTTAATATTTGGAATTAAAGGCATATTTTCTTGTAAAATTAAGGACAAATAGTTAAGGAATAAAGTTTTGCCTAAATATTTTAGAGATAATATTTATGGCCTAAAGGAATTAATTGTGAAAGAAAAATCCTTAAAAAGAAAAAAGGATTAATTTCCATCACTTATTTGATGTTGCAATTAAATTGGAAAAGGTATATAGGTGTGGAAAATGAGTGTTGTGTATATACTTGTGGCATATACTTTTTTTTTCCCCCCTCAAGTACTTGTGGCATATACTGATGCATGTGTATGGCATGTGCTTCTATTCATGCAAAAACAATTAATTCATTTGCACAGCAGCAAAACCCATATTAATCACTATCTATTTCTCTAAATTACGGCCCAATAATAGAACCATTGTGAACATAAGCATCTCGGACAGCAAAACATACATACTTCCTCAATTCAATTAACACTGAAGCCCATAATTCCTCAACCCATTCGGTCCAAACTCCCTCTCCTCCGTAAAACATATAAACTCCCACACACAAAAATATCAAAAAAAAAATTATATCAAAAAATATATATATATATATCAAAAAAAAAAAAACTCACACACACTACGGAACCACTTATGGTGCCTATCCCTTGGATAGACATCATCTCCCTAGCTGATCTGGACCGTTCAGATAAGATTTGGACGGTCTAGATTTAATATTTTTTTACTCTTTTTTAAAAAAAATATTTTTTTAGGTAGAAGATCTAAAATAAAGATAATCTCTACTTTTTCAAAAAATCATTTTTTTCATTTAGAAAATATCTTTTAAAAATATTAAAACTGGACGATCCAGGATCGCAAGGTAGATGGTGCATATCCAAGCACCATAAGCGGTTCCACACGGTACACACCCTCATCCATTTAATCATCCATAAATTCCCTCTCTATTCCTTCCCGTAAACACTCCTCCTTTCTCCATTATTTCCTTCAGCCATTCAGCACCATCGAACACCACCCTCAACCTCCGACAACAACGCACAACACGTACACCACCTCTCTTTCAACATCCATCTTATTTCCCTCATTCCTGACCAAGAACACACAGAGAGACCGTGAGATCATTGTCCGAGAAAGAAGAGGGAATAATCGAAGAAAAAGAAGAAGCAGTGATCAAAGCTCACATGCAAGTTGATATTTGATAGGTAACTCGTCGAATTTCGATAAGTATTGAAGGAGTTATAGTTTCTCAAAGATTGGTCAGAAAACCTGAAAATTTCTAGACATTGCTTATGTTTTTGAATTTTGGGAATTTTTCTTAGCCATAAATCAACTTTGTGACTTTAATTTATGAAAATAGACTTATCAAAGTTTAAGTAGAAATTGGAATCACTCCATTTGGAGTTGCATCGGTTAAATTATGAATTTCTCAAATTCTTAGAGAAGTTAAAAACTAAATTTTTGATAAGTCTTAAAATAGTCACATAAGTTGTTACTTGTGCTTAACCTTTAAAGTAAAGGTTTCTTTGGATATATTGAAAGGTTAAGTGGCTGAGATGATATTTATTCTATAGTTAACAGTATCTAATTAAATAATCTCCAATCGGTATACATCCCCAATCATAAGGATACTAAAGGACATGTATTTTGGGGTGGGTCTAGAGAAGAAATAATCTTAATTATATTATTAAGATTAAATTGGATAATGACCTATCTTTATATAAATATAACTTGTAAGAACTCCAAAGCCCGCTCGCACCGCAAATTACTTGGACGCAGTTAAGGTGACTAACACATGTGGTAACTCTAACTTTCTATTTTTGTGTATGTTTGTGTATGGTTAAATGTCATAATGCGTGTAAAGTTTTTTTATAAACATGTTTGATTGCATACAATATGTTTAAATGTTTGGTTAATCATTGTTGTGCGAAGAAATTTGGATCCGAGTAGGTTACGCACAAGTTTTCCGAGCACTTTGTTTTTGAACTATGTTTTAATGTTGTATGTATCTTTGAGTTAAATTCCGATTGTGGTAGTTAAACTATGCATATGCTTATACACCAATTATAGAAGTTAACATGTTACCCTGAGATTCATTCGTGAATCTCATACTTGAATAAAGGTATAGGTAGTGGATCAGGACGGAAGGGGAAGACGGTGCTGTAGCCAATGGCAGAGGAAGGTTGGACTCAGGAGGAATTCCTTTTTGTTTTGTATATAATGTTGGATAATGTATAAGGTTTTAATTTTGAAGTTTAGAATTTGGGAAGATTGTATATATCTCAATATTCCGAAGAGATTGAATTTTAAATTGCCACCAAGTTTTTAATTTGTTTAAAATTTATCAGTTACTCTTTCATCCAAACTAGATCCATACGCTCCTCTGTGTATTAACTCTAATAATGATCAGGAGATATAAGAGAGTGTTATACATGGTCCAACTTAGGGCTCGTTTGGATAGGCTTTTAAAAAAAGTTCTTTTTTTTTAAGTGCTTTTCTTTTAAGCTCCAAATTGAAGCTTTTAAAAAAAGCAGCATTTTGGCTTCTTCTTTTTTGTGACACTTGTTTTTTAAAAAAAAATCCCATCTAAACATATAAATTAATAAAATAAGCATTTTTTTTTTTGCATTAAAAAAGTTCTTTTTTTTTATCAAAAAGTCCATCCAAACAGGCCCTTACTCTATCTATCGTAAGCTCTTTCCAAATCAATATTGATTGCAAAAAAGCCTTTGTCACTTCCCAACTTCAAAATATGCAACAGTTTTTGGACATTAACAATATTGTGTCTGTTTGGTTTGGGGCGTTCTGGCCCATTAGGGGCGTTCTGGTCCATTAGGGAGAGCACAGACTAAAAACGCCAACGCAGGTTGTTTGGGCACTCATTAGGCTTAATGGGCTTTTGTCAAAAACGCCCAAAAACGCCCATTATCATCAACTCACCGATTCGGAGCGTTCCGCTTCATCTGCGTCTTCGGATCCCCCTCGTCTCTTCTCCCTCGTCCCGTCTCTTCCTCTTTTGGCGCAGAGGACTCTGAAAAGGTTAGAGCTCCAGAGCTCAGAGATTCCTCCCAAAGCGGGGGGATGACAAGCTACTTTCTAGACAGTTTCGAGATGATTGTCTGTATATTTGTGATTGGCCTGGCTGTCTGCATAATGAGGAGAAGAGAAACTACATGCTTTTCAGAGGAATTTTCAAGAATTTCAAGCGGTCCGGGGTATATAGGACAATCAACGATGGGAATCGGAAGAAGATTGCTCGAGCCGCGCGTTTTGCCAATGCAAGGAGGTTTGGGATTTACATTCTGCATTTTGTTTAAGGCGATTTTTCGGATTCCATGACGATGGCGAGCCAGTTGTTCGAGCTTATGTTTGTGATAATGGTCATGTCTCTGGAGCATGGACCGATTTGCCATTATACGCTTGATGCCAAGTTTAAGTTTGAATTGGCAATTTGGTTAGGTTGAAGGTTCTTTTTTCTCTTGAATTTCTGATTAGTTGTCTAATGATATTCAAGTTGATTATATATAATATGCTGTTTGGATTAGTAATTGATATAAGTATGCGCGAAGCTCGTGCAAGCACTATGTTATAGTTCTTACATTCATTACGTATATATTCTTTCTTTGTGCTTTTGCCCTCCGTTGTTTTATTTCCCATGCCTGGTTTCGTTTCTATGGGAATCGTTTTGTTGGTTTGGTGAACTGACTTTCTAGCAGTGTGTCTGATGTTTATTGAGTATGAATTTGGGTCTGTATGAGATTGCAAACCTGGCTTGCAATTGAGTCTAGCTATTATGGTTTGACTCTCCATCTCTACCCACGGGCAGCCTTTGATGCTTTCAACTTCCCGCTTGCCAAAATGGATTTATGCGACGTGTCAAATCATCACGTTCTTCTTATTGCTCAGCTTAATTCACATCATGGTTGCTAATTTTGTTCATTGTTTATGTTTGTCTCTCAAGTGGTAAGCTTGTAGAGGAAGAGGAGTTGTGTAAATGGATATTATTATTTATGGTTGCCATTGGGGCTTTCGTATGAATCTTTGGAAGTTATTTGATGAGAAATACTGGTATATGCTTTTAACTTGTTTGGAAGTTATAGAAATAGATTAGTCATTACGAACATGGAAGATGAATGATGCATTTCTTTCTTTTATGGGCTATTTAGTGAAGTAGTCAGTTGTCTGGAAAAAATGTTAGATTTCAAAGCCTTTCAAATTCATGAAAGGCTCCATGTAGCATACCAAGTACCGATATAAAGAAGGAAAATGAAAATAAAAAATTCAATATGCATTCAAAAAGTGCCCATTGCACTTTTGAATTATCACGTTAACACAATCAACTTATAAACTTTTAGATGCACAAATAGTAATATGGATAGTCATGGTTTCCATAACATAATTTACACGGGTTCCAAATTAAAATTGCAATTAAAATTTTTATTATCCTAATATATACAACTAATATGTATAGTAGTATTCAATATAATTCATGTCATTTTGATCATTTTCCATCTTAATCGACTTTTAAAATAATAATCCAAACACTCATCGAGTTAAGAAAAAAGCCACTTCGCAAAAAGCCAAACCGGGCAATCCAAATACAAATCATTATCTATAACCGACTTTTTTCCTACCGAGCTTTTTTAAAGTCGATAGCTTTTGCCCACCGCATTTCCTACCGCCAATCCAAATGTGCCCATTGTCCCGGATATAACTACTTGGCACAAAGCTGACTTAATTTGGAGAAATCACTTTTGAAAGTAAATTCTTCATTCTTTAATTCCACAAGATAGTCAACAATAACTTATATTAAAAACTATAATTTACTTATTCAAATTAATATTTGTTTGTTGTTGGTGCTTAATTAATTATTGGCCGCTAAAAATTTATTTTTAATCTGTTGTTTGTTAGCTTATCCTTTCACTTGATCAAGTCGGCTGGAATTTTGTGAATGATGGGTCACCTTTTTTTTTTTAAATGCCTAATTGCCTTTTTTTGGGGTTCATCCAAGTCAGGTATCTGAAGCTTTGTTCAACTAATCGAATCCGACTCGCGTAAGCACCCGGGCTACATTATGGTGGGAGAGTCCAAACGAGGTTTTTTTACATTCACAAAATTTCGAACTCGGTATTCGCTTAAGCCGACACAAGTCGCTTATCACTTATGCCAACTCCCGTTGGTTGCTTAATTGCCTTTTGTACATGGGAAAAAAACTCCTATAAGACAAAATGGTTTTTTTTCCAAACCCTTGAAAACAACTTGCTATTCATAGACCCAAAAAAAACGGAAGCGATTTCCCGATCCTCCCCTCCTCATCCCTCGCATCTTTTGATCCTGGTACCGTCAAAGAGATTTTTTAAAATTTTTGGGTCTTAAAAATACGCGAGATCAACGGGCAATTTCAGATCAACAGATAAGCGGCCTATTTTCAAAATGGATGGTTAGGATGCAAGATGAAAAAACGACGGGTGAGATCTATTCCTAGGAGGCATGATCTGGAGCGTTCATTAACCGACGGTTTTGATTAAGAGACTCACAGCGAGCCTCTCTTAATGGAGATTAAAAGGCAAAGAACGCTTTTCAGAAAAACGTCAGTAGGGTTTAAAGAAGATGGGTGGCAAGGGAAGAAGACGACGGGAGAAGAACTACAGAGCCGCTCATGGAGGCTCCAGCGTCCTCCCTCCTCCGCCTGATTCTTCCAAACTCGACGCTTTGCCCTCAAAACTTCGTCAGATCATCTCTTTCACTTCTTCCTCTCAATCAGATATCAAACATCAAAAGAAACGCGAGGGTGATAATGCCCAATCTGTAAGTTTCAATTGATTTTTCATCTTAATGCCCAAACTCCAAGTTTAATAACAGATATATCTGCTAATGTTTGGGAAAAAAAAGCATGTTAATTTAGAGTTATTATATCCTAGCCCATCTTAATTTTCGTTTTAAGTTGCTTCTTTAAAGACAAGATATGACCCAGTATTAGGGAACTTTGAAGTAAAAACGAGTCTCACTGATTCGTAAACTTTGTAGGTTGTCTCGGTTTTTGTTTTTGTTCTTAAATTTGCGGAAGGCATCTTGTAGTTGCGGAGAGGAATAGTAATTCAGGAACAATTGTTAGTTAAAAATATAATTATTCTGTTCTGTTAAGTTTTTTTATTCGTATTGCTAGTAAGTCTTCATTTCTTGTATTTAGGGCTGATTTAAGTATGATTTATATAATTCCCTACTGGTTGTTTTGCACACCCCTTTCAGCATACGTGTAGACTCAAGTTGCGTTTGAGCTATTCCAAGTCTTCTATTTCCATCTCCTGTATAATTTAATTAATATCACGGTCTTGTGATTCTTACTTCTATTTCTAATGAAGCCATCTGTTTTTCCTGATAGACTTGGAAGAAGTTTCATGAATATGAAAACTCTGCCACCTTTAACAATAATGTTTGGGGTTGGTTTGTTTTGGTGTAGTCAATTTTATTTTACTTTGGCTCTGTTTATCATGACTGTTTGTGCATATCTAACAGTTAAAGGACAAAGTTCAAGTCAAGCCCACAGATGTCAGACGGGGAGATACTGATGCACAATTGCAGGCACCTAATCATAAAGATGGTAGCGTTGAACAATTTAGTAATATTGGTACAAACGAAAAGAACAAGAAAAAAAGAAAGAGGAAGGAGGTTAAAGACCTGAGGTTTGAAATGGAAGTGGAGAAAACAAGATCCCAGATAAAGAGACGTGAGCGTAAGAAAAAGTAAGCGAAAGGAAATATACATAATTTTTCTATTCTACTTTATTTCTCAATTATTCTTTTGAGGTTTTCTTCCTTAGTTGTTAAATAATGTGTTAAAAATGATTGAATCTTTGGAATATTACAATATTGGTGGATTTCTTCCTGCATCTGTGTTGATTCATTTACCACTAAGATTCTCTTGCAGCAGAAGCTTAGTGTATGATCTAGTAATATTTTAAAGTTTTTAGGTGGCTTCAAAAAAAACTCTATTGTTACATGGAAGAATGCTAATTCAATTGGAGGCTTGCAGGATTACACTGTTTGGTTGTCAGATGAGTTACTTTTGGAACCCTGCTGCTAAGATGCCGGGTTTTAGAACTGTCGTATTTTGCGATGATTTCCTTCTCAACGAGCAATCACAAATTTTATTTTAGATTTGAAAGGGCTCTTTTTAACTTGTTTCTCAACAGTATAACTATACTAATCTCAAATCATTTACTTTAAGCACGTTGGAGCCTGTTTTCCTTTTTGTAAAACCTGGATCTAGGACCATGGGGCTTTATTTGTATTTTTTTATAAAATTAACCTTTTTCCATTTTACAGGATTTATTATGCCAAATCTCTGTTCATGTTTATCTTCATTTTTTACAGATTAAATGAAAACATGCACCTGTCCATTCAGTTACATCCTCTGTTCCTTATATGCATTTGAATTTAAACTTCAATAGATGTCTTTTCAAAAATCATTCTACATTTCACAACTGTAGCACTTGTCCTAACTATGATATATTATCATGTAGGTATGTGGAGGCAAAAAAGAAGCACAAAAAGAACAATAAGGAAGAAGTGCAGGACTTTCCTGGACATGAAAAAATAAAATTTGGAGACATTGTGGAAGCCCCACCAAAGTTCAATGTTATTCGAAGGTAGATTCTTGAACTTTTTGCATTATCAGTAATGAACCTTTCAGTAATCAGATTTCAAGAGAATATTTTTTTCATGTATAATAAAGGCATTTAAGAACCCCCAAGCTGCTTCACAAGAGAGACTTAGACTCCAAGCTGTAGAGCAATACCGAAGTCGTAAGGGTTGGGTTTCAAGACCAGGAAGTTACCTGCCTCCACCAGTGACTGCATCAACATTATAAACCATTTTCAGCATCTTGTCACACATTCTCTGCTTAAATGAGGTATTGATGTCTGCTAGCCACGTAGCGTAGCTGTTATGTGTTGTACACTGGAATGCTTTAGGGGAAAACTAATGCGGCTTTTCCTTCTTTCAGGTTGTTTTATTCTTGTAATGAAAATTTATGCTTTTCAATATATAGTGAAAAAGGAAGAGTAGATTGAGAGAACAATTAACATATAAAGTAGAAAAGGACGTGGACTAGTCCAACATTGTTTTGAGACCTCTATTCATCAGATCAAATTTGAATCCTGCAACCCTCTTTTAGTAAATGACATGCATCTATCTCGATTGTTTCCCTTTGAATGTCTTCGTCCCTTCCAGCGTTAAGCATGCCACCCACTTCCTCTTTCAACATGTAAATTGCAAATGAAAATGTTGATGGATAAAAGATTATGTCTATCTGTAACAACCATTTAATGATAGTCCTGATTCCTTTGAGTGCTTCTTGTTGCCTGTCATTTTGTGGAGAGTATCTGGAGAAGAAATGATAGTATGAGAAGAGTAATGAGTGTGTTGAAATCACTAATCACTCTCAGATATTACAGCCAGGGCTATTTACATTCTAATCCCCCATTCTAACCACTAACTTGCTATCTAAAAAATTTGGTTAGAGCCACTTGTATCTTTATTAACAATTAACAACCCTCTTTTATACAATTGACGTGTAACAAGTAGTGTCTGACCAGTGTTAGATTGAAAAAGCTTTTGGCAGTAAGTCATTAAAATTGCTTGTATTAGTGATAAGGGTCCATACAAAGTGGGGGGTAGTTGAGATGGATGTGTGGTAATATAAGGAAAGATAAGATTTTTAATGAACTTAGATGAGGAAGGGTCAGAGTGACACCTATTGAGGAAAAAATGGTAGAATATTGTTTGAGGGGCTTTGGACACGTACAGAGAAGGCTATTGGATCTTGTAGGAACTAGGAAGAGAGTGAATTGATTTTGAATATTTGGAAAGACACCTATTTGTGAGGAAGCCTGAAATTACTGTTCTGTTTCTGGTCATTATTTTTGAACCTGCATTTATGAGCACATTCGTCTGTCCCTGTGGTATAGGAAAAGGGGGGACGGAAAGAGAGAAAAGGGATTCAAAAGGAATTAGAGAGAGAGAGTATATATAGGAGAAAATGAACATAGCTCTGTCTGTCATTATTATCTAAGCCAGATAAAAACCTAACAAGCCATCTATTTATAGCCATAGCCTTAACCCCAATCAACTAAGCCAACGCCCATTAACCCCCTTAACTAACTATATTTATTACATCCCATTCAAGGAAGGTGCTAGTTTAGAAGGTAAAATTAGTTGCCTGAAGGCCTTTTTCTTCAATTCCTCGTGGTGTATACATTGTGCCATCTCTGCACGATATAGCAAGGAAAGAACTCAGTATGCCTATGTTTGGATTGATAGAAATAGAAGTAGCTTTTTTCAATTTGACTGTTTGGAAACTTATGTTAGGACAAAAGTTAGATAATGCAGTCCAACCCTTTCCTAATTTTTATTTATTTTATATAAAAAAAAAAAGTTAGATAGTGCAATGTGATTTATGCTTAAATTAGCAGCAACAGTAGTGTTGTTTTTTTAAAAAAAAAAAAAAAAAACTGAAATTTATTTGGATGATTATTCAAAAAACAAGTTTAAATGAAAAATTACTTAAAAGTACAGGAATTTTATTAAATAATATATATATATATATGGGTTTAATGTTTCTGCATTTACTGCAGCACTCACATAAAAGTGAGTAGGTCCTACTAATATTTTCTCTCATCTCTTTATAATGGGACCCACTCACTTTTATGTGAGTGCATAAAGAAATGCAGAAACATTAAACCCTATATATATATATAATGTGATCATTTAAGAAAAAAATAGTTAATTTATTATTTTTAAAAAAATTGATACTAAAATACTTAATTAAATATATTTGATTAATGGATAAAAGTGTGTACATATTTAGTTAGATGTATTCAATGACTATGAGTGTTTGTAAACTTGGTACTAAAATTTGACCCCAAAAAAACTTGATACTAAAATACTTTATTAAATTAATGGATAAAAATGTGTGTGTACACATTTAGTTAGATGTATTCAAGAATATGTGTGTGTGTTTTAAAATTAATCTGCATCAAAATAATTTGATTAGGATATTGTTTCATATTGGACAACAAAAATTATAAATGAATGTAAAGGACAAAAGATAAAATGGCCAAAAAAAAAAAGGAGGGGGAAAAAAAAAACACCACTGCAAGAGCATCATAGGTTTTTTTTTTTTTTTTTCAAAAGCCACTTTAGTGCTAAAAAAATAAAAATCAATCTTGCCCACCACTTTCCCAACCAGATGCTACATGACTAGTATGCTTTTTTTCCACCCAACTCCACTCAAATAGAACCTATAACACTCATGTGGGTTATACTCATTCCATCTCTCTCTCTCTCTCTCTACTGCTACTGAGCCTAGAACATAATTAGGGTATGTGGATACATTGCTTGACTTAAAAATAACAATGGTGTGAAGTCTAGAGCATAATATGATTCTCATTATTATTTATTATAATCAGATTGGTTATTGAGTTTTGTAGAGGTATTTCTTCAAGCCTTTGGTATCCTCTACTCTTTTAGGGGTTCCCCCTTTGTTTGGTTCCTTAATACCACTCTGATCCTACTTTATAAGTCCCTTTTAACCAAAAAATTTGGTCCTATTTATAAGTTCTCTTTGAGGAAATATATGAGATTGTGACAATTTTACCCATATTAATTAGGGAAAATCCTTTTGAGGGTCCTTTTTGGTGTAAAAATCCCAAAAAAGGCCCTCAAAATCTAACAATACCTGAAAAAGCCTAAGGCCCCGTTTCAGGTATTTTCAGAATCTTAAGGGAGTTGTTAACGGGGCTGATATAGTTGTTAACGAGATCGATATAGTTGTTAATAAAATGATGATTTAGTTGTTAAAAAATTGTTGTTAATGGGGTGATATAGTTGTTAACTAACAACTATATCGCCTAAATTAACAACTTGCGTAGATTCGAAAATACCCGAAAAGCGCCCGAGGTCTTTTCTGGATTATCGATTAAGTTTTTTTGCGATTTTTACACCAAAAAGGGCCCTCAAAAGGATTTTCCCTATTAATTATACCAATAAAGATAGAGAGATAAGAAAGAGTTGAAAGATGTTCAATCATAAATGAGGGCAAAGTTGAAATTTTACTCCATAATCATTAAGCTAACTACCTCTTATTAGTATGTGTGTTTTGGTCAAAAAAGACTTATAAATAGGACCAGAGTTGTACACCTTTCTCGAAGCTTCCCACCACTCTACGGCTGTGCATCCCTCAAAAACCCACTAGTCTGCTAATTCATTGGTCGAATTGAATGTAAAGAAGGAACAATATTTTTTGCTAGCAAATTCTTTTTTAAAGAAATCATTTTAGTGCCGGTTTGGTTTGAAGAATCGTAGGGAATGTGATGTAATAGAATGATTACAGAACATTTGTTTGGTATGTTTTATATTTTATCTATAAAAAATAAAAATAAAAATGAAATGCTTTTTTAACTATATCAAAGCCAAAACTGAAGGGTATAAATGTCTAGATGTTGATTCAAGGAAGGTGTATGTCCTATGATACATCGTTGATTTATGTAAGCTTAAATATGTATATATGTCATATATGTCACGATGTTGGACTACACCTCCCAAAATCCGTGTCAGGCTCCCTTAACTTGATCACTCCTCCTAATCTTGGTTAAGTCAGCTGAACCACAAGAGTAGACACACAAAAAAACCAGAGACTAAGAGAACTTTGAGAGAGAGAGGTTCTTGAATGAGAATTGCTTGAATTTCTTTTGATGCTTTATAACCCATATTTATAACATATCACCTCTTCAATGAACAGTCAAGATCTAAACCATCCTACAGTTGAGACTGGTTCTCTAGAACCTTCTTCTAAAATATATAAGTATTTATGAAAATTCTTGTTTACCTAAGAGTTTCTAGAATTCTTTATGCAATTCTACCATTATGTATACATATCTACAACATGTGGGAAGTTTCTAGACTAAAGTCTAAACCTCCATCTATGCAGAGTGTTTTTGCATGCCAAAGCGTGACATATAGCTATGTAACGGAGTTATGTGATTTGTTATTTTATTTTATTTTTGATATAAAAAGGTTTTGGAGGGGTTCGACATCGGTTCACTGCTGCAGGAAGACGCCCCATGCCATGAAGACATATCGTGACTTGCGGGCATCACCTACCAAAGTCCCAATGACTACAGAGGGATCTAACCCACGCACCCAAGCGCCTAATCCCTGATCCCTTTACCATCTACGCCAACTCACATTGGTGTGATTTGTTATTTATATGTAGGGGCGGAGCTTCTCAAGAGACGAGGGGGCTTCCCCAAAAAAAAGTGTTCAGATTTTTTTAACATACTATTACAATGCCCCCACCCAAATTCATTTTTATCCCTTATAAGTTATAACTACATTTATTTTCAATGTTGGACCTTGTGAGGCCCAATATTTGTAGAGCCTACTGCGGGCCCTTATAATTTGATTATCAGAATATTTCACATTATTGGGCTAACAAATTGGGAGTCCACGTTGGCATGGCAATCTAGTAACTGAACCATTGATTCCTTTGTTGTTATACAATCCAAGCCAATTTCCACGAATCCACTCATTTTATTCTTCCATACCCATTTGCCCCAACTGCAACCTATTGTTAATTTCTACTTTTCTGGTTTGTTTTGTCCCTGTGGGCTAAGTTTAGCGACGCCCAAAAAAATGTTTGGTTATAAAATATTATTTGGACACACATAACAACATAGGGAAAGTTGTGTCCCATCCCTTGTGAAATTTAAGATTTAAATAACTTATTTTGTTTATTTAAATCTGGGAGCGTCTAGTGGGTGGAACGTGATGGAGATCATCTCCTTATCTTTTTTTTCTCATTTTCTTTCATCAGCCAATCTAAGCCGTTGATTGGGAAAATGAAAGAAAAGTTAAAATAGTATTGTATTAATTGGACGGACATGATTTAAAGATTATGAGAGAAACTCAACCCAAGTGGGACGTACCTGCCACTGCCATCCGGCGAGACCATGAGGATCGGAATTATTTTGAGGTCAAAACACGTGGCAATGCTAGAATAATTTGTAATTGATATGACATCCATATTAAAGAAATGTATGTTATCTTATACATAGAAGTTTTAACATTTTTTTTATTATAAATCTGAATACTTTAAACATGTTATATAATCATAAAAAAATTTAATCAGTTAATGAGTATACATTTAACTCCCAAATATTTATCCTAAGATCCCACGTTTATTTGTCTATATGTAATCAGAATTACATCAGACTACTTTATTGTGCAAACCAAATACTTGAATCAACATAATGCATCGGGATTTGTCCCCATGCTCGGAATTGAACTGAACGTGTAATGGAAAGACTTTGCTTATGACTAGGCCTAACTTGGGATGTAAAAAAAGTAGGCCCACTTAATTTTTTGGCTCAGGCTCATCCGACTCCAAGTTGCCTTATTGTTTTTTTAAAACTATCATATGCATTATGAGTTCCAAAGGAAGAACCAACCGTAAGTGGTAAGTGACTTATATCGTTTAAATAAAGTTTTGAATTCAAGTCTATGAATTCAAAAAAGTCACTATTGGAGACTCACCCACCATATCGGGTGTGTAACACGGGTCAGATTCGGATTAGTCGGAAAACTCTAGATCTTTGGATGAACAACAAAAAAAGTAGTTCGAAAAGAAGAAATCTCTCACATATTTTTGTTCTTTTATACAGTATTTCTTAAATAATGATTACTGATAGATTGTTTTTTATTCATTCACAAAAATCAAGAAAAATAGGTCACATTAGTTTATTATCTTAAATTTTAATTATTTATAATTTTAATTATATGCAATAACTTCTAACCACGTCTTTTATAAATTTGGGTTACTAATAAATTCATTATTTGTTAGAAATTAATTCAAACCGGGGGAAAATGTTGAACACGTACATTATGGATGGGGAAGTACAATTAAATAATTATGATATTTTCAATAATACATAGATATCATGACATAATGAATTGGAAAAAAGTAGAATTAAGGATGCAAAGCTTGTGAATAGAATGTGGGCTTGTTGCAATGAAATGTCCTCATTGCGTGCTTTTCTTTTTTATGCGCTTTTCCTCAACATAAAGAAATTCACACACACACACACATATATATATATATATATAAAGAATGTAAAAAAATATTGATACATTTTTTTTTAAAAAAATAATATATTTAATATATTTAGATTAAATTATATATTGCATGCTGAAATTTTTTTTTACATTCAATATCTCAAATTAATTAATTTTCAGTTTTACATTAAAAATATTTTTCCTGTAATATTAGTCTTCTGTAAATTAATTAATTTAATATAGTGGGTGAAAAAATATTTCAAGATACAATACATAATTTAATCTAAATTTCTAAAATATATATAAAAAAAATTATCAATATTTTTTTTATGTGCTTCTTAGATCTAAGAAGTACATAAAAGAGAAGCATGTAATGAGGATTGAAAACAAAAGCTCGTTGGTTTTTGAAGTTATATGACATGCATCCTGTTTGGTATGAGTATTGGAAAGGTTTGTATCGGGCTTAGCACTACCCATCTTACAATGTTTGGTACGATTACGAAGGACTGAAGATAATTTGGGATTAAGAGTACTACAAAAAGTGAGATTGTAGAAAACCACCCACCCCTGGGTAATGGTGGAGCAGTTCTGAGCTGAGATTTAAAAAATTTTGAGTATTTACAATAATTTGTGGACAGAACTGTCCTTCTAAAATTATGCTTTAGGTTCAAATTCACTTTCGTCATTCCCCAGCCGCAAGCATCTCCATCAATGCAAAGCAAGTTCTCATCGTCCCTTTCGTTGAAGCTCTCAGCATCGCTCTTGTCAGTCATGAAAGTCGCATAGTTCTATTGGTGAATTAGAATGAATGAGTAATTGTAAAACTTCATTTGCGGTAACAGTTTTACAAGGGCGCCAAAATCCAGTGATTCCTAAAACTAAGTCATTTTGAATTAATAAAAGGTGTATTTGTAAGTTTAGGTGAATTAATGAAGGGTGTTTGGTAAAATTTATATAATAAAAAATAAAAAAAATGAGTAAATACCTTTTTGGGTCCCTGGAAAAAAACACGGACCCCAGGGACTAAAATGAGATTTTTTTATAGACTAAAAAAGTGTTTTTGGAAATTTACAAGGGACCAAAATGTTCACCAATCAACTCTTATTCGCCTTTTCGGGACTAAAAAGATATTTCTTTTTGTGAGGGACCAAAATGGGGTTCGTGTTTTTTTTAGGGACCCAAAAGGATATTTACTCTAAAAAAATTACATAAACACCCTTCATTAATCTAAAACGATGTAATTTTGGGGGTCACTGGAGATTACCAGTGACCGGAGAAATTCTCTACCAATGCCTCTTTCAGATTTTTTTTTTTTTTTCCTGGTCAGCGAATTGGAATAGTTGAGTAATTGTAACCAGAATTTTAAAGCAATCATATACTTTGGATGGTAGAGATGATGTACGATGTTTGGGGAGAAATTTTTTTTTAAAAAAAAAATATTCTTAGGGGTGTTACACTCTTCTTTTAATTCATTACTAATAATTAAATTAAATTTAGCACTCCCTCTAATTAAATTAAATTTAAATCACATTACAGAATGTGATGTAATAGAATGATTACAGAACATTTGTTTGGTATGTTTTATATTTTATTTATAAAAAATAAAAATAAAAATGAAATGTTTTTTTAACTATATCAAAGCCAAAACTGAAGGGTATAAATGTCTAAATGTTGATTCAAGGAAGGTATATGTCCTGTGATACATTGTTGCTTTATGTAATCTTGAATATGTATTACACAACTAAAACTACAGCTATGTAACGAGAATTATGTGATTTGTTATCTATATGCAGTCAGAATTACATCAGACTACTTTATTGTGCAAACCAAATACTTGAATCAACATAATGCATTTGAGCAACCAAAAAAAAAAAAAAAAATCAACATAATGCATTGGGACTTGTCCCCATGCTCGGAATTGAACTAAACGTGTAATTGAAAGACTTTTTTTTTTTAATAAAAATTTTAGAAAAGGCCGGGCCACCTACGATTCAATAAAGCACAAAATCTCTCTTCCTCCTAGGTGATACCAATATTGGGCAGATCGAGCCGTATATTATCTTGAGGGATTTACCTTGGCACCCAGGAGTTAAGTGTTAGTATATAGGTGTCCTAGAGACAATCCATAAGGACAGATCAGCACATTTTTCCACGTTGTAGTATTTCATAAATGAGCATATTTTATCTTTATCATATTTATGTCTCACCTTTATTTTAAAGTAAATATGTATTTGAAGATAAAAGCCCTAGGAGTAGAATATGTGTTAATCTTGAGGATCAATGATAAGAGATCATGATCGTGAGGACTCGAGAACACTGTATATCTATTACCTAAAATTTGTTCCTAGTCTTGAATCACCAAGAAAGGGTATTGATGATCTCAATAAGACTAGTACGACATCGTCTACTTGTATAGAGATACAAGGTAGGGACCTCATGGAATCTGAGGCATGTTGATGCCTTAGTGATGTCGTGGGTGGATCTGTTGGAGAAGCAGAGATAAAGACCGAATTGACCACCGAGAGACTCCACAAAGATTCATTGTAGAGAAAATCATTGGATATATAAAGTCTCTCATCGTTTGGTAATGCGGATCGTCCTTGACTTAAAGATGTCATCGAACATTATGTCTTAGGGTTATACTTTGACTGTACAACTCTATCCACCTGAAAATGGGGAGAATAGTGTACTTTTGAGTGTAACTCGAATACATGAGTATAGATGGACATGCTGAGAGGACTCACAATCCCCTACAAGGGATTAGTCATTCATAAGATTGATAGAGCTTGGATAGCCACAGCAAGTGATCATGAAGAGTCATGATCCGTTATAGAGTTAATATAAGAAGATTCTTAGTTCTGTGAATTAACTACATTTAGTCAATTAAGAGAGATGATACTCTATCTTTGCTCTCGACTAAATGGGAATGAAGATGTGAGGGATGATGTCAAGACAAAGGTGTCCAAATATGAAAGGTAGATCACTTGATCAACTCAATTAGTTCCTGGGCCAGAAGAGCATTCTAGTGTCTTATGAGATCATTAAATAAATTGGGCCCGTTAAAGGAGTTTTAATTGGTTCAAGTTTATTTATGTCATTGACTAATTGGGCCTAATGGGTCACACACAAAGGTTATTCTCGATTGTTTAAAATTAGCAAACTTGGACCAATAATTGTTATTGGGCTTTATCAAGAGTAAATATTGAGTTAGAGTAGGACTCCAAGCCCAATGAGGAGATTTGAATTTTAATTCAAAAAGGATAGGTTATAAAAGATAATTTTGAATTATCTAATACACACACACACACAAAGATCCAATAATGATTGGATGAAGATAGGAAAAATAATAAATGATAATTGATTTAAAATGATTTTGAATTTTAGTTTAAGAGATGAATGTGATTCATCATCTTAAATTATTATTCAATATTCAAGATATAAATTTAATTCATTACGATTTGGATTTTCCAATTCAAGTTTGGATTGAGCTTTTCTTAAGCACTTAAAATAGGGTTAGACTCTTATAAAGTCTTGATTTTTTATGTGCCATTTTTATGGACGTTTTTTGAAGAAAAAAATGGAAATTTAATGTGACTTGGTTGACAAGATATGAATATGATTCATCATATTAAGTTCAATCAATCAAGATGTGAATTTAATGTGACTTGGTTGATAAGATATGAATATGATTCATCATATTAAATTCAATCAATCAATCAAGATGTGAATTTAATATGACTTGGTTGACAAGATATGAATATGATTCATCATATTAAATTCAATCAATCAATCAAGATCTAAATTTGATTCATCATCTTAAATTCAATCAATCAATCAAGATATGAATTTAATTAATTATGAATTGGATTTTCTAATTCAAGCTTGGATTGAGCCTTTCTTGTAAGCACTTAAATTAGGGTTAGACTCTTATAAAATGCTGATTTTTGGTGTGCCTTCTTCTTGCACGTTTTTCTAGGAGAAAAACAAGAACCTTTATACTCTCTAAATTTAGGTCTTTACCAAAGGTTTAGAGAGGAAAAGGCACCATCCATAAAAGGGTAAGGTTCCAACCTTGTTTATCCTATCAATAACCTAATTCCAAGAAATCATCACCTTCTTGAAAAAGAGTAAAACCCAAGGAAACCAAACATCAACATTGTCTTCGCCTAGCAAGCATTCAAGGAATGAGAGGTTTCAGGAGAAGGAGTTCTCGTTGCAATCGGGGGTAGCTGTGTGGATCAACGTTAGAGGACATCAACAACATTGAGGTCTTCAAGGGATCTAAGGTAATCCTAATTTCTAATAGTCGTATTATCAAGTTATCCTAATCCCCAATAGTTGTTTTAACGAGTAATCCCAAAGTTCATGAATATTATAAATTGTTATAAATTCTCATGAGCGCCGTAAAGAGTTATAGATTAATAATAATTAACTAATTAATGTAATGAGTTAAGGTTAATAACTCATGAGGACCGTAAGGAGTTACGAGTTTTCGCAACGATTAAACAAAATTTTTGTTTTCAACCTCATGAACTTTTACATGAAAGTCATGTAATAGGAAAAATTAACTATCATTAAGATGTCTCCCTTAGCGTTTTGACCAACTTCGGGATCGAATCCTTTTTCTTTAGTGAGAGTGTTTAACCCTTTTTACCAGGTTGAACTAAGTACAAGGACAAGAGGTGTAATTAAAAGACTTTGCATATGACTAGGCCTAACTTGGGATGTTTGCTTTTTCTTTTTTTTTAAAAAAATAGGCCCACTTTATTTTTTGGCCAGGCTCATCCGATTCCAAGTTGTCTTATTGTTTTTATTTTAAACTATCATATGCGTTGTGGAGGAGGCAGAGGAGTGGGCTGTGTTAATGGGGTTGAAAGTTGCTTGGGATGAAGGTTATAAGAAGATTATCATTGAGTCCGATTCAAAGATCTTGATTGAGAGACTTCTGGATGGAAAGGTTGCTGTCAACAGCAGCTTGGTTTTGATTCAGATCAGATCATTGCTGCTGTGGCACTGGGAGGTGAAATTTCAATTTGTGTCTAGACTACAAAATTCTTTGGCTGATGCATTGGCTAAAGAAGGAATTTCAACTTCTTCTATTTCAAGTGTTTGTCCTCATAGTTTGAGGCCAGTGTTGCTAAATGATTGTATGGGACTTGATCCCCTTTTCCAGTTTATTTAATATATGGCTTTATGCCTCTCTTTTAACCAAAAAAAAAAAAAAAAAAAAAAAAAACTATCATATGCGTTATTAGTAGTTGGAAAGGAAGAAATCTCTAACATATTTTTGTTCTTTGATACGGTATTTCTTGAATATTGATTACTTATAGATTGCTTTTTATTCATTCACAAAAAAAAAAACAATAAAAAGAGGTCAAATTACTTTATTATTTTAAATTTCTATTTTTTTTAATTATATGCAATAACTTCTAACCACATTTTATAAATTTGGGTTACTAATAAATACATTATTTGTTAGAAATTAATTCAAACCGGAAGAATTTGTTGAACACGAACATACATTATGGATGGAGAATCCCAATTAAATAATTATGATATTTTCAATAAAACATAGGTCTCATGACATAATGAATTGGGGAAAAGTAAAATTAAGGATGCAAAACTTGTGAATAGAAAGTGAGTTTGTTGCAATGAAATGTTCCTAAAGAAAAACTCGGTGATTTTAGAAGTTATAGAGAGACAATAACCCTTTGTACTCTAAGATCATATTTGGTATGGATATTGGAGGTAGGGATGTCCAAAAATTCCGACAGTCCAGATGGTTTGGTCTGACGAAAAAAAAAAGGTCTAGAACAATATTATGCAAACCAGACTAGATTAGATTGCTCAGCTCAAATTTGGATTGGACTTCAGTCTAGGAGCTAAAACTCCTTGGACTGGTCCGGTTTGGCCCAATATATATATATATATATATATCTCAACTTAACCTAATCTAGCCCTCTGACCTCTGTGACTCTGTCCCTCTTTACTTGCCTAGCTTTGTTTGGGAGTTTAGAGGGGAGGGGATGCAAGGAGAAGGGAGGGAGGGGAGGAAGGGAAATGGATGATATTTCCTTCCTTAATTTGGGAGTTAAAAAAATAGTAATGGAGGAAGATGGAGGATTAATGAGTTATTTTTACCATTTTGTCCTTTTCTTTAAAAATTAATATAATTATTATACTTTACAAATAAATTTAAATTTTCTAAACAAATTATTTATGTAATTTTTATATTCAAAAAAATTATTTATGTGGCGGTGGTGGTGGTGGTGGTGGTGGGGTGGTGGTTGTGGTGGCGGTGGTGGTAAACGAGGGTAAAAAAGTAATTAACCTATCGTCCTCTTAAAACCCCTTATATTGGGGGAACTTTATTTTTTAGAAGAAAGAGGGTTTTGAGGAATTTGTAAAAATCTTTGATTTCCTCCCCTCTTATTTTTTAAACTTTCAAATAAGGAAATGGACATGGATTACCAAAACCCTCCCTTCCCTTTCTTTTCCTCCCAAACAAGAGACTGAGGGCCTGTTTGGTACGGGGAACATTTAAGGGGGAAAAGAACTTAAAGAAGGGAAAGGAAAGGAAGGGAATATAAAAAGAATTAAGTGTTGGTTAAGTGGGAACTTTAGGTAAAATTCCCACAATGCCCTCCCACAAAAAAGCCAGAAAACTTTTTTTTTTTTTTTTTTTTTTTTTTTTTTTTTTTTTTTTGGTTTTGCGAATTGGACAGAAAAGACAAAGCCAAATTAAATCGTGTCTTGGTGGAGAAAAGTTTGCAAACTTCAGTATAAAAACCAACCTTACTGATGTTACAAAGCAACATGAAGAGGAAGCAGGCCCTAGACAACAAGTAAACCAACCCTAGGCATGTATGTGGCAATAGACAGTTGCTGCACTAGATCAGCAAGTACTAGACCCAACCAAATAGTGTAGAAAGCAATTAACAAGTCTCAGTAAAATTAGATGTGAACCATAAGGTTAAATGACATAAAACAGACATAAGATATGCCAAAATTGCCCACAAATAATATACAAAACCAGTTATACACTGAAGTTGGTAAAAGAAGACATTCAAGTTCGAACCAAGTAGTCAAGTCCGAACTCGCATTACAAAATGTCAATCAATACAGTAAACAAGTGAGTAGGAGTAATGACGTTCAAAAAATCAAATACGGCTTAACAATGATAATAACAACAATTACCCAGCAAAACCAGATCTCATCTCTACCTCACTCCCTTTTCCTTTGTCACCATTACCCAACAACCCACACACATAAGAGAAGAAGAAGAAGAATTTTCCGCCACTGTACACCCATGGCTTCACCATTTTTACCACGTGCAGCGCAAAATTAACAAAGAAAAGTTATTCACACTCTTACCTCGATTGATCTTCCTTGCCTACTCCTTCGATTGAAACTTTTTCGCTGTTGTCTCAAGCTTCTTCTTCGTCTACTTCTTCCAACTCGAAGCTCGATTTGATTCTGGTTTATAATTTCACAGGAGCTTTTTAGTCAAAATAATTCACTGTCCCGGAGAGTTTTCAAGATCCCGCCACTTTTTGAGGGAGCCCACTTTCCCACGTTTGTGGAAGCTTGGAGGTTGGCAGGAATCGAGTTCCCAGGACTTGGCGCACCAAACACGTCGAGAACTGTTAGTTCCCATTCCCTCTCCTAGGTTCATTGTACCAAACGGGCCCGAGGGTTAGTTTGGTTTGAGGGAGGGAGGGAGGGAGAGGAGAGGAGAGGAGAGAGGCCGTCTTTGGCCCCCACTTTACACAATCGCCCTAAAAACTTTTCAATATTCCAAAAATATACTCTCAACAAAAAGGAATATTCCTTTCATTAATGGTGATTTGGTCATTTCCCTACTTTCCACTCCCTTCCTCCCACTCCCTCCTCAAACCAAACATACCCTGAGTCTTCTTCTTCCGGCAAGAAAATCCGTGAGACTTCTTCTACGAGCAAGAAAGTCCGTCTCTCGTCATCCCTCATCCCCGCCCTCGTCCTCCTTTTCTCGACTCTTCGTCTCTCCATCTCTCGTCCCTCGACCGCAAAGCAGGACATTCTCAGAAGTTGGACCGTGTCTCGTTTCTCGTCTGTCTCTCAGTCCAGGACATTCTCAGATTGCAGAGCAGGAGAAGAGCACGACGGAGACCAGCCCATGGGTTTTTTCATTAACCCCAAAATACCCTTCGCCCTTTTATACACTTCGTTCTCAGCTTGGAAACCCTATCGGCAGCTGATCTGGGTTGGTGCGACGAGAGCGATCGACGGAGAGCACGATCGAAGTTAACTTTCGTCCGGTAATACCTTTCGGTGAGATTTTATTTCTCGTCCCTGACCCGTTGTTCTCTATTTCTGTGTTCATCATATATCACATTGTTTTTGCTCGTCCCTGCTCTGTTTCTCTCGTCCATAGTTCTTGCATTTCATAACGAAGCCGTGATTCTATTGAGTTACGATTAGCATTGGTGATTATTAGGTGACTTCATTTTTTTTCCAGAGAACAAAGGGAAGTTGCTGTTCTCACTTTCTGAAGTTTGCCTGAATGTTTTGGTAGGAGTTAACTTATTTAGCAAATGTCTGTGGCAATGGGCTCGGACGCTTTTTTGTTTTTTAATCATTATCATCATATAAAGAAATTTTTTTGTCATCAGCATTATTTGGTCTGTATTTGTATAAGTCTTTCATCCTTCAAATTTGTTGTTTTATCCCATTGGTGGTCTTTTAATTAATTGTTTCTGTATGTATTTGGCCATTGAGGTTGTAAAACATCTGATTGCAAGTTGATTGTTTAGGTTTTAATAGTTAAAGGGCATACATCGCCGTCGCTACTGACCTCTGTTTCCCGCAGACCCTCTCCTCTAGCCTCCCCTTCATTTGTAATTTCTCTTATGCAAATCGTTTTTCAATTGGCGAGAGCAGAGTTAAAGGAGAAGATATCGAGTAACAAGAGAGAAGAGATCAAAGAAGGCAGAGCACTAGTTTTTGAAGGTGGTCTGCAAGAAGAAATTGAAGAAGAAAGTTCAGCGGAAATAGCAGAGTACTGGTTAGTATTTCCGTTTCTGTTATCTTCTAATCTAATATAAATAAGTATATTTCAAAATGGAAAGAACAAGAAACCATAAACTCAAGGTCTACTTGGAAATTTAAAAAACTATTCAGAACCCTTAATCTCTACTTTATACAACCTCTAGTTTTGTTTATTTTTTTAACCTATAGCAAGCACTTGTGGGAAACTTGCACATGCCATCTATGTAATGCTTGTGTGATAATACAGATAAGCTTACTATAATCCACTGAATATTTCAGCTGACGACACTGGGATTATCTGACCTGACCTGTCTTATCTGCGAGTTTAGCTTGAGATGGGAAGCCACGTGAACAACCCAGAAACTCAGAAGCTTCCTATTCCGGGCAAGCGCAACATCCTCATTACCAGTGCCTTGCCTTATGTCAACAATGTCCCTCATCTCGGCAATATAATTGGAAGTAAGTTGTCTATCTTATCTCTCATCACATAAAAAACGCTTTTTTTTAATGTTTTAATTACATTTCCTGATAATCTGCCTTTTTTTTTGTAATAAAAATTTATTTGGTCTTTCACTTGTGTTCATGCTGGAATTGGGCATAAATTTTGATATTATTTTGACCAGGCGTGTTGAGTGCGGATGTCTTTGCTCGATATTGTCGAATCCGTAGTTACAATGCCATTTACATCTGTGGGACTGATGAGTATGGAACAGCAACCGAGACTAAAGCCATGGAAGAGAAATGCTCCCCTAAAGAGATTTGTGACAAGTACTTATTTCCTATGAAGTCATTTTTTGTATTTATTTTTCAGAATTCAACCTAGGTTCGAATTATTCCTGTGATATTTATTTGGTTTCTGAAAGTTGGTCCCCTGGAGTTGTTATTCTTGGGGTTTACAGATTAGCCGAGTCAAGCTTTTAGTATTAACTGTAAAGGTTTACTGGCCCAGAATCAAACTAGTCAATGAATCAAAGGAGCATTGCAAGTGTATAGTTGATTCTATCTAGATTATATTTTGCTAATAGCATTCAACTTTGTTAATTTTGGATGATTCTGTTTGAAATTCAGAAAACAACCAAGTCTTTGTTCCATCTAATTGTATTTCTTTAAGGCATTTTATGGCTGTAGAGAATTCAGTAATACCTCAAGCAAAATTTTGATGATTTTTCTTCTTTTCCTATTTGTAGATATCATGTTATTCATAAGGAGGTCTACGATTGGTTCAATATTAGTTTTGATAAATTTGGAAGGACGTCAGCCCCCCAGCAAACTGAAGTTTGCCAAGCAATCTTTGAGAGACTATGGGATAACAACCGCCTCTCAGAGAATACAATGCAGCAGGTATTCAATTTTCTCATAAATTTATGTAACATGTGCATCTATATGATTTCTTGTCATTTGTAAGTCCTTTCTTTTCCTATTCTTGTTTGGTTGATGATTTGAGTGTTATTTCCTTATGTAAAGATTTAAATGATGAGTTGAGACTGGTTGCTTTACTTTATGTGCCTTTCATATTGCAGCTTTATTGTGACAAATGCCAAAGGTTCTTAGCTGACCGTCTTGTGGAAGGTACTTGCCCAACTCCAGGATGTGAGTATGATTCTGCACGAGGTGATCAATGTGAAAAGTGTGGGAAGCTTTTGAATCCAACTGAGTTGAAAAGTCCCAGGTGCAAGGTAGAACCCTACCTTCCCAGCGCTTCATTGGGCTTTGATTTCATTTGACATTATATACTCTCTCTATTGCCTTTCTCATTATTCCTCTCTCTTTTGTTGAAATTTGCTGATACTTGTCTTTCCCTGATGTCATGTCACATGTGGGAGAGAAATGGGGTCAAGGAGAACCTATCTGCGCATGTCAATTATCGCTTTAAATCTTTAACATGAGTGACTAGTTTGGGCTTTCTAAATTATATCTCACATGATTAGTGACACCTATGTCAATAGTGCTTATTTATCTCCTTTCGAATGGGAAAATAATAAATGGTCTTGCTTATTCATTCTTGCAGCCCCAAATCTTCATCTCCTTCTATTCTTGTTTTACCATAAAATCTGGTCTTTGAGAGTGTTTTTACTTGTGTATGCTTGTTCCTTTTGTAAGGAGTGATTGAAATCTCAGGGATTGGGGTCTTTTTAGTGGATTGAGAGTATAACCTCATGGAAAAGGGGTGCTCTGCAGTGATATTGGAAAAATCTCAAGAGTGGCCTTGGACATTGGATATAGGCTTAGATTGGAGCCAAATGTAGCTAGGTTTCTTGTGTTTGATCTGTCACATACTCTCTATTTATTTTCACCGTCATTTGGATATTGCTGCCAATTCATTGATCTGTGCTATATCTTTATGTGGTAAACTCTGCCAAAATTTCTTTTAATTTTACATTAGAAGAATACAAGATTATTTTACAAAACAGCATCCACGTTTTGATTATTTAGCATTTCTCCCCTCTTCACCCTCCTCTTTGGCCCTTTGTCATTCCCAACAAAATCAGAACATTTGGGTTAGATTTTTTACATAGTTTTTCTTGGATTTTTTTGGCCAGGTATGTCAAAATACTCCACGCATTCGTGATACAAACCACCTATTCCTTGAACTTCCTCTATTGAAGAATAAGTTGGAAAAATATATAAATGACATGTCAGTGGATGGAAATTGGAGCCAGAATGCTATCCAGACAACAAATTCGTGGCTTAGAGAAGGATTGAAGCCACGATGTATAACCAGAGACCTGAAGTGGGGAGTTCCAGTGCCGCATGAGAAATACAGTGACAAGGTCTGTTTTTGGTCATCTTTTGGCTCTCATGCAGGGTTTTAAAGCTTAATTTATAATACTTGATCTTTGACTCATTATTTAATGATTACATTTTTCAGGTTTTCTATGTCTGGTTTGATGCACCAATTGGATATGTCTCAATCACTTCATGTTACACATCTGATTGGGAGAAATGGTGGAAGAACCCAGAGAAAGTGGACCTGTATCAGTTTATGGGCAAAGACAATGTGCCATTCCACACTGTAAGTATGATTTTTATTTTTATATTTTTGGATGGGTTAAAATCAAAGTAGTTTGTTTATTATTTTTAATTGAAGGGTTTTTTGGTATTAAGAGCTCTTTTTGTTCTGCTTGGGGTTATATCTTTAATGTGAATGGAAGTGGATCTCTACAACTTATTACCATCTCCGCATAGTAGCTATTTTCTTGGTGGAGTTCTGGGAGGAATTAACATTGACATGGATATGGCAACATGACATAAAATGAAGTGTCCATATGTAATTTAAAGTGAAATGTTGCATCTAATATGGGTGTCTAACCTGTGTTATTTGAGCTGCCTTTGCTTCATAGGTGGTATTTATAATCGATGTACTAAGTTCAAGCATAGTTTAGGCAAATAGTTGTAACACATATATTAAATCTTGTTTTTCAGGTGATGTTCCCCTCTACTCTACTTGGAACTGGTGAAAATTGGACTCTAATGAAGACTATTAGTGTTACTGAGTACTTGAACTATGAAGCAGGTAAGCAATCTGAATTATGATAGCTTTCATTTTGTAGTTGAAGATGATGGATAAATATGTGTGGCTGAACTTCTTTAAAAGTGTTTATCATTCTGAGTCTTCTGTTTTAATCAGTATTGATAAACTGGATTTTCATTTTTTTGTTTTCTAGGAAAGTTTTCTAAAAGCAAAGGCGTAGGTGTGTTTGGTAATGATGTTAAAGATACTAACATTCCAGTTGAAGTTTGGAGGTATTACTTGCTAACCAATAGGCCTGAGGTAATTCTATTCTTAGCTTACTAAAATTATGTTATTTCTCTTCTGAATATTCTTCTCTGTACTATTCTACTTACATTGAATGTAACATGCAAATTAGGTATCAGATACGTTATTTACATGGTCTGACTTGCAAGCAAAACTAAACAGCGAGTTGCTGAGCAATCTGGGCAACTTCATCAACCGAGTTTTGAGTTTTGTTGCTAAACCTTCAGGTTGGTTGAATTATTGGATCATTGGTCCTCAAACTGTTAACTGATTAGTGCCTTTGAGTCATTTGAAATAAAATGCATCAAGACTATATGTTTTGGAACAACCGTCTAACATATATCCTGATCCCACTATTTAGCGAGTAAAAGGTTGCATTTTGTTGCTTTCATCATTTCTCATTTCTGAAATATAGTTCTTCCCATTTTTCTATTGTTAATTAAGTAAAAGTTTCATAATTTTTGTATTATGTTTTAAACTAACCATCTTAGAACCTTGTTTTTTAACTAGTCCATTCAATTGCACTATTTTTTATACTTTCCTGTCACTCCCAGTTTTTTTTTGTTTTTGGTGGGAGCAATGAATGTTTTGCTTTGTCTATTTTGGCCTTTCTGGTAATATTCAGTTCTTTGTCTTATTTAGGTCTAGGATATGGTTCCATTATCCCCAGCATTCCTGCTGATGTAATAGTTGACTCCCATGAACCAACAAAAAAATTGGCCGATAAAGTTGCTGCATATGTGGAGCAATATATAGAAGCAATGGAGAAGGTTGGTTATGCTCTTTTTGGTTGGCTATTGGAATTTGTAACATCACCATGTGTCACATTCCTTTTTTAATCCAATTTTTATTGCATTTTGATGGCATCTCTTCTCACAATCTATGAAGGTTAAACTAAAGCAAGGATTGAAACTAGCGATGAGCATATCTGGTGAGGGTAATGGGTACTTACAGGTAAATGTGGAAGTTATACCTATGTTCCCCCTCCCTTCATGCCTTTTTTATTCTTAGTTTTTGTTGGATATCTAACCATTTTGGAATGTTATATTTCTTTACCCTTCTACTTTTGCGGTTGTACCTGCTTATTCTTGGTTGTTGTTTGATTGATACCAGAAGACACGTGACTTATCTTCAATTAAATTTTGTAGGAAACTGAATTCTGGCGTCTTTACAAGGAAAACCAACCTCTTTGTGCCCTAGTTATGAAGACTGCAGTTGGGGTTGTATATCTTCTTGCATGCTTATTGGAACCTTTTATGCCATCTTTCACTCTTGAGGTAAATTAACTTCACTGTATGTCCTATTATCCATTTTTTAATGCTGATTGCTTCTTTGAAAACGTTCTCATTATTACTCTTTGATGGGAATTTAAGGTATTTAAGCAGCTAAATTTGCCTCCTGTGGTCCATGATTCACTTTGTGATGAAAAAGGGGATGTCGATAGGGTAAAAAGGCCTTGGGAGATTGTAAGTGCTGGTCATAAAATTGGGACACCTCAGCCTTTGTTCAAGGAGCTGGTATGTCATGCTCACTGAAATATATATAATGGGATAATAGTCCTTTTGGAAGAATTTTACTGATGTGGTTGGTACGTATTTATTAGAAAGATGAAGAAGTGGAATTCTACAGGAAGAAGTTTGCGGGAAGTCAGGCAGATAGGATTGAGCGGGCAGAGGCAGAGGCAGAGGCTGGAAAGCTTGCTGATCAACTGAAGAAAACTAAAGTTTCAGGTTATATTTCACTTTTCATGGTAGAAGAGCTATTGTTAATGGTCGTAGGAGAGAGACAATAAGTACTAAATAGAGAGGGTTATCATCCTCTGAAAAAACTGAAAATGGAAAGAAATTAGAAGGAAGCAAGAATATTGAAGCTGTAAATTTTATTGTAGGGAAAAAGAAAGGATAAGTATATGTGGCATTTTATGTTTAATTGTGTAATATATTGGTCTAATATGTGAAACAGTCCAATGCAGATACATTTCACGGTGTTTGAAACTTAACATCTCTTGACAACTTCTGGTGTTATCTCAGGCTTTGGCTTGATTATTAAGTATATTGCTTGAGATATTTTGAAACCTTGTTTAAGCATACAAATGTTCCATTGCAATTATCTTCTCTTTTGGCCCGTCATTCTTAGAAGCCAAAAAAATTGTGGAAGATTGCTTATAGAGAGTTGGGTTACTGTTTGTAACAGAGAGAAGTGGAAAGAAAAACCAATCAACTAAATCTTTGAAGGAAGGCAAAACCAAGGCTTCTGCTTCTTCTGCTGAACCGGAAATTTCCATAACAAGGCTTGACATTCGAGTTGGTCTCATAAAAAGCGCTAAAAAACATCCCGATGCAGACTCACTATATGTAGAAGAGATTGATGTGGGTGAAGAGCAACCCAGAACTGTTGTCAGTGGGCTTGTTAAGTATATACCACTTGATGAAATGCAGGTATTTGTCAATGTTAGAAACATACAATTCATTGTAAATTTTGCTACTTTGGAAGGCATTAATCTGTGTACAAGTTCGTTCACAATTAATGACATTACAGAACCGGAAGTTGTGTGTCCTCTGCAACCTAAAGCCAGCAACCATGCGGGGCATTAAATCCCAAGCAATGGTTCTTTGTGCCTCCAATGATACCCAGGTAAGAAAGAACATGATGCCTTTACATGTAATATTAGGTTTGGGATCTGTCGCTCCAGTGCTTTAAATTACTTGTGTTGTTTAACAAATGGTTACCTCATCCATGACCATATGCTGTCAAATTGACCAGAAGACATTAGAGTGCTCTAAGATTGATGTGATCCTCTTGTAATTCTGTCCATCATCAGTCCCTCCTTTTTCTATCTTCCTTGCAGTAATAGTCAAAATTCACTATTCTGCTTCTATGGGTTTGGAGTCTTTGGATAAAATGAGACATTATGTTATCTTATAGTCATAAAATGGTGCAGTTTTTGTCATGAGTTAGGTCACCATCATCTACTGCCATTGCTGTTTTTGGTCAGAAACGGTGAAAAACAGATGATTTCAGAATCTGTTAATTTTCCAAGCTTTTAGAATACTTCGTTCACTTGATCTCTTGCCCCTTTAAGCATTTCTTTTCCTTCATTGTTTTTGTAACATCTATAAATGCCTTTAACATTTGCATTTTCTTTCCTCTGTGCCACGTGTCTCATGTGATTTTACTCTCAGGTTGAACTGGTCGAGCCACCTAGCTCTGCTAATGTGGGAGAGCGAGTTACATTTCCGGGACATGAGGGTGTTCCCGATGAACTATTGAACCCAAAGAAGAAGGTATGGGAAACATTGCAGGTGGATCTGCACACCAATGAGGAGTTAATTGCATGCTATAAAGATGTTCCATTCACCACATCAGCAGGCGTTTGCAAGGTTTCATCCATTGGAAATGGGACAGTTAGGTAAACTAGCATAGGCTTGGGAGTTTCACAACAAAGAAAGCATCAGAAAATGCCAAGAAAAGGCCTTCAGGAGTCTGGCTTACAAATTTTTGAATTTTTTGTAACGTTTGTTTTTAGAATAATTAAATTTAATTGCATCTTCTACATTTGTAGATCCAGAAAAAAGAACACAATATAAGATGTGTGGGGATTCCCATTTCATATTTATACTCCTTTTGTCGTTAACTTTTGTTTTAAATACACTTATATTCAATCTCTTCTATGAATATAGAGAATTGGGATTTGATTATTGAGTAATATAACTTTTGCTAGTGGTGTTTCATTTTAGCAAGTTAAATGTTTGTTGTAGGAGGAGTTCCATAAGGACTTTTAGGGGCTTCCTTACCGTTCCATTATTATTTTTGTATTTCTCAATTGTTAGTGTGGATCGCTCTTGGCCGTTGGATATCATCAACGTATCATGTGTGCCACGTGAGCCAACTGCTCCACATGAATTTTGAGAACTTTAAGAATTTAAGGATGTGCAGCCAGAATGCTTTTTGCGTCAAATAATTTCAAGGCAACACACAAACACGAATGGCAATGTGAAATAAAATGACAATAAATAAATAAATCCTATCCACATATGGTCAACTGGATAATTAACTAATAAAATAATACCCATCCGGTTCTAAATATATAATGTAGTTTGTCGTGTAAATTGCATGACAAACTATGTCATATATTTGGGACCGGAGGAATAAACATTTTTAGTTTTATGTTAACTCATCTTTAGCTAAGGAGGTCAAAACTAGAGTTATCAAACTTAAGTCGAGCTTATAGTTTACTGGGTATAAAAAGAAATCGGATTTAAAAATGTAAGCCTTTTTAAGCCTGTAAATAAAAGGATTGGCCATTTACGGCTGAGTGCTAGCCCATTTAAGCCCGCAATAGTTTTTCAATAATATTATAAAATATTATTATTGATGTCAACCTGATGACTTTATTATTATTATTATTGGCATTTTTGTGATTCAAAAATTTGGGAATTTGGAAAGAAGGGTGAAAAATATCTAGAGGTTTATGCTTAAGTAGTAAAAGGGGGGAAATTGATATAAATTCATGAGATGTTTAAAAGTGCACATTCATATCAAAGTGTTACTTCTTATTATTTTCCATCCATCCATCCCTTCCCACACATTGATTTGAATTTTTGAATATGTACAATTAATTCTTGTGTGGTAATTAATAATCAAAACAATCTTTTTGTTTATTGAACAAGATGAAAATAAGTTGTTTCATATCTGTTTTTCTCTAGTTTTTTGGTATATGATTTGTGTGACTTTTAGTTTGATAGTTCTTTTGAAGTTAGGGAAATAGTTTATTGACATCAATGTTGCTGACAATTATTTGATTTAGTTTAGTTTTATAAGTTTAATCAAAACAGTTATTTTGTTTCTTGAACAAGATGAAGTCAAGGTGTTTGTTTTTCGTTTTTCTTTAGTTTTTGGGTATATGATTTGTCTAATTTTTAGTTTTATAGTTGTTTTGAAGTTAGGGCAATAGTTTATTTATAACTTATATCAATATTGCTGGTAATTATTTGAAGTAGTTTAGCTTTATAAATTTGAAGTCTTTATTTTGATAATCTTTATAATTTGAACTAGAAACTCCATAAAATTTATCTTCTTATTTTTAGATATTTTAAAATAGGAAAATAAAATTTTAAAAAAGGATTTTAAAACCCACGGGCTAGCGCTAAAACCTCATGTTTAAGGGCTGAGTTTCAAAAAATAATCAGATTCTAGGTAGGGAGATTTTTTAAGCCTAGCCCGTTAAGGGGCCGACCCTTATTGATGACTTTTAACATGACAAATATATAACCTCTTAGACACAAGAAGTATCTTCCTATATCACTACATAAAGTAGATATTAGTTTTTTTAAAATAAAAATATTTCCTATTTTCTTTATTTCCAAAATAGCTCATTAAAATGGCATTATCTAATAAATTTTTAAATTATCAATTTTGTTCTTTTAGCTATGCACAGTATCCTCCTATTAGAGGTAATCCTGTTTGAAGCAATTCCGAACACTAAATGTGTACACCTCTCCCAGTAGATATTCAAACCTTGATTCACCATGTTATGAGGAACTAATTTACTCCACTAAACCCAATTTTTAAATTAGTTATTATTTCTGTTTCATAATAATCATTCCCATACAAATTCATGTGCGTTTGTAATATCTTTTTCTTTCTCCATGTTTGTTACTGATTCACTAGAAGATCGATGAGTTTATTTTAGTTAATCATAAACTAAAAGGGTTATAGTATGGATAAGTACTATTAATACAAATTTGTGAGATTGGAATTCAAACCACCCAATATTTTCTCAACATTTTTAACACTTGACAATATAGTCTTTTCGTTTGCATTGATTTGAAAATGCATGGTTTGAATTCTCTCCACTCCCCATCTCAACTGTTGCATCAAAATTTGAGTGAACCATATTTAATGTGCAGAGATAATCCAAGTCTGCTAAAACCAGCATAAAATAAAGGGTTTAATGTTTCTATTTTTGTTGCAAAACATTTTTTTCTGTCACACTCACATAAAAGTGAGTGAGTCTCATTGTAAAGAGAAGAGAGAGAAAATATTAGTGGGACCTGTTCACTTTTATGTGAGGGTGGAAGAAAAAATGTTTCTGTAGCAATAAAATAAAATAAATATTTCATTGAGATTCCTCATATCTCAATCTTATATTTTAATTACAGCTATACTAATGGGCTTGCCTATACTTCCTCCATAATTGAGCCTCTTAGAAATAGAAAGAAGCCGGTTGATTAATCACAGTGATCAATTATGGCTTAGGCTCGTGTGAAATCTTAAATACAACTAGAGTTGTAATTAAGAAACTTAATTAATTGTTAATTTTTTCTCATCATTGTTTTGATAAATTAATTTTCATTTCGTCATTTTAGGGTGAAGGGAGAATGTTTTTCTTTTAACATCAATTGCGACCATCGATCTTCGAAAAGCTTTAAAGAGTCCTCCATAATTGAAACGCCACTTAGCCAAATCCATATATCTACTTCTTATAGATTCAATCCTCTAGATTTTGCACAATATCTCGTAGATTTAATTAACACATTTTAGAAGAAAAAAAATTAGTTCAGTTTATAAGGTAAAGAATAGTAGTCAAGTTGTTTAATGTTCCCTTTAATAATGACCTCAATCGATGGAAATTCACTTTAATATGTACAATTAATAAGGAAAGCTTGAAAACAAATTATATATTCTTTTTATTTTTATTATAAAGCACCAACTAACAAGCTTATTTGGTCATTTTTATAAGGCACTTGCTTGTTCCCAAAGAGTGTTAACTATTTTTTTTTCCATATATGCCCATAATTAATAAGATTAGTGGGTGAGAGTAATAATTAGTACTCCCTCTGGTCCTTATTATAAGGCACCAATTAACAATTCTCAGAAACCAATAAAAACAGTTAAAGTCAATAAAGTTATCCTACAATTTAACTAACTTCTAATATTGCCCTTACTAATTGCACTAAACTCTAACATTATATTAATTATTACTCTCACCACTACCCTTATTAATTAGGGGCATACATGGAAAATAAATAATTAAGACCCATTGGGAAGAAGCAAGTGCCTTATAAAAATGACCAAATACACTTGCTAGTTGTTGCCTTATAATAAGGACCAGAGGGAGTATAATATTCGAGTTTAGTGCAATTAGTAGGGGTAATATTGGAAATTACATAAATTATGAGACAACTTTATTGACTTTAACTGTTTTTATTGGTTTGTGAAAATAGTTAGTTGGTGCCTTAATAATAAGAACCAGAGGGAGTATATTAGAAAATGTCAAGATGTAAAATTGAATTCCAGAGTAAAAAGTAGCCGCTCGTACACGTTGGGTAAAGCTCTATAGATTACCCCTATCTACACATATATAGATTTTGTCAAAATCATTACTTTTTTAGTAAACTGGAAAAACTCGTTGGAAAATTCATAAGCTTGTTGGAAAATTCATGAGCTCACCGGAAAATTGCAAAATTGTCGAAAATTGGTTTTTCGGCGTTGTAATGATGAAAGCGAAGTGAAAGAACAAAGTTGAGTGGAGAAGAAGAAGATAGAAGTGAAGAGAAAAAAGTTCATATTAACACAAGTGAGAGTAGGGAGGAGCTTCAGTGGAGAGAGTAAGGCTTCGATCAATGCATTAGTGAGAGAAGAGAAGAGCTTCAGTGACCCGGGTGAAAGGAAGGAGGGTCCGGCACAGGCACAAGGCGGGGGTGAGAAAGAGATGAAGAGAGCGAGAGGAGAGAGAAAGAGGAGTGTGATTTTATATTATGTGAAAGACATTTTAGTAAAAACACTTAAATTTCAAAATCTCATATTATTCTCAACCACCTCTATATCTTTTTTATTTTTTAACAAGGTTTTAAAATTTTAAATGAGATTTTCTCTATATACAATACAATGTTTTTTTATAGGTAAATTTACCGTAAAAAAACACAAACAAACAGTGCGGTGTCTCAACTCTCCCACGGCGCAGTGTATATAGTGGAGGTGTTTATTAAAAAAGAGCATCAACCCTGCAGCTCGACGAAGTTGAAATCGAAGATAGGAGCTGAATGAAGGACCTCTCACCTGAAATCGACGACATGGCAGTAGGAGACGCAGCACAAGTTCAACGCAGGTGCATATACAGGTGAGTTTCGAGGATTCGGCTTTGGTCCGATTCATTATTCCTCCGCTGCAGTGAAAACGCCACCGTTTTGTGGCAAAAACACACTGTCCCTTCTTTTCTTTTCTTTTTTTGAAAAATAGTATTTACCATCCTGTAATATTTTTTAAGTACCAGTCAGTATTCTGAAATATTTTTAAGATCCTAAAATACTTTGGGATACTTGAAAAAATATTTTAAGATCTTGGTACTAAGAAGATATTTTATAATATTGACTGGTATTGAAAAAATATTTCAAGATACTGATAAGTACTTCAAAATACTTTATGATCTTTAAAAATTATTTTACAATCTTAAAAAAAATAGTATTCTATTCTTTAAGTGCGAGTATATTTTTTCAGTACCATTCATTATCCTGTAGTATCTTCTTAGTACCCGGTTAAGAGTCTCGAAATATTTTTTCAACTTGAAAAAATATTTGAGTCGATTGATGTACTAAGAAGATACTACGGGATAATGAATGTGATCGAAAAAATATTTCGGTGACACTAACTCGCACTTAAAAAATGCTAGAGGATGGTAAATACTATTTTTCAAAAAAAAAAAAAAAAAAAAGGGACAGCGTGTTTTTGCCACAAAATGGTGGCGTTTTCACCGCAATGAGGAATGATGAATCAGACCAAAGCCGAATCCAAGTTTCGATGGGTATTAGTGATATGTTTTCTATTTTATCCGTTGTCCGATGCCTTGTGTTCATTGTCTGGAATATATATATTTTTTTATTAGGGTCATTCTGGAGAATGCCCATAGCATTCTCCAGAATGCTCAAGCAATTCTCGGCTTAAGCATTTTGGAGAATGCCCATAGCATTCTCCAGAATGCTAAGTCAATTCTTGAGAATGCGAGGTAAAGTCGCTGATCTTAATTTCACTTTGCTGATTCTCGAGAATAACAACATGATTCTCGAGTATGGTCATTTCTTGGGTTTCGCTGGGTGATCAATATCTTCTTGAAGAAAACAAGAAGACATAAAATGAATTGAATCTGTGCGCAATCTGAGACTGTTTTTAATTTAGGGGCATTTTTGGTATTTCACCTCACATTCTCACTTAACTAACACTCAATTCTTCATACCAAACCATTCATTTTCCCTCAACTTAAGTTTCCTTCCCATCTCTATCAAACAGCTCAATTTTTTAATTTCTTTCACAATCTTCCTTTTCATTCTTTTCCTTCTTTTAAATTTCTTTCCTTCTTTAAATCTTTCCCATACGAAACGGGGCCTTAGCCTTTCACCCATTCATCATCCACTCTAGTCGTCATTTCTTCTTGCCTCCTGGCTAAGACGACGAGAAATCGACGAAGTCCAAGGTATTTGTATTGAATTTTGTAAATGTTCGTTAATTGATCATTTTGATTTCTCGCGAAGTTTTTGATTTCAAGTTTTATCTGATAAACGAAGGAAAATGGACGAAAGTTCTCTAGTCTTTCACAAATACACCTGTCCTTCGTTTTCTTGGGAATCAAACAGAATGTGACAATTTCTTTTTCTTTTTTTTTTTTTTTTTTTCGTTTTTTTTCAAATAAAAACTGTGGATAGTCTAAGAAGCTGTCAATCAATTGGATATGGCGAGCTCTGTGGATGCTGCTGGGAATCCGATCCCGACATCGGCTGTATTGATGGCTTCATCGAAGCACATTGGAATAAGATGCCAATCGGAGAATTTGGAGTTCCTGAAATGCAAAAAGAACGATCCAAATCCAGAAAAATGCCTCGACAAAGGTCGTGATGTTACTCTATGCGTCCTTGGCCTGTGAGTACTTTTATTTTTAATTTTTTTTTTTTTAAGTAATGATCATTTTCACTTAAACTTTTTAAAGTATTTGATTTATTGGATATCTAAAATAATATGTGAAAGAAATTATGAAATTGATTTATTTGTTTGCTTTTTATATTTTCCCTAAACAGTGTAAGCTTGTGGGAGTAGTAATGCTACCATTTCTGGTTCAAATTAGGTTTCAGAATGTAAATCGTAATATTCAGGAAGATCAAATTACAGGAAAAGTACTGTTTACTAAGACTAAAATGACTTGCGTATATAAAATTAATCCGAGTGTGGTACTGTTAAAGTTCACTGAACTATGAATCTTCATCATATATCTGACAAAAAAAGTAAAACAATCTTCATCATCTGTGTACAATCTTATCTCCCACAAGAATTATTGTTGGCATTTAAGTGCCTATGCAAAGTTGTACATGAAATTTCTAACTTAATCTGTATGTGTAGGGTTCTTTTTCCAGCTTAAAAGAGGCTGAATGATGGCTTCTCGTAATAAATTTCAGTATGACATGCTTCAGCCTTCAGATACTAATATTAGTGTAGTATATACATATTGCTAGTCAGCCTGAAAAATCCCCATCACATGAATAACCTCCATTAAATTCATTCGATACAATTTTGGTCAAAAAGCTTCACTGTTTCTGGTTTATGATATTTGAAATTCTAATTCAAAGTTTATCGGCCATCCATAATGCATCTTGTCTGGACGGATGCATATTTAGTAGTGCATGATGAAGTTAGTTTGGATCCACATTGTAATTGAGATGCTTCAAAGTGCAGTATGCTACTGGCATATCTCTAATAAAAATTTGCTTATCTAATTTTTCTGAGGCAACTAACTACATAGTATAGAGAATGGGTAATTGAATAGAAAAACTAAGCTGTTTTACAATGCATATGCATGGGTGAATGAATTCATCTTCATGAAGAAATAATAATTTTTTTCCTTTATCCCTGATCAAAACAATAAGGAAGAAAGTGAAAATAGATCATATGAGAAGGTACTCATGTGAAAAGACATATAGAACAGTAAAAGAGGATTCATCTTTTATAATATTTATTATGATTTAAGATTCTGTAAATTGATTTCAATAATACTAGTCATGAGGACTATAGTCTCTGTTTATTCTGGTTCTTTCCATTTTGCATTAACCTTCTTGGATCTTATATGGTGCTTGTATTTGGTGCCTGTCAAGTGTCGTTAGATAATGGCAAAAATGAATGGCTACAATAGAACTAATAATAATAGTTATAAGTAACAATGGCGATTAAGTGTTATTCTTTATGTTTAGATATTGCAGACCATAAAGCTGTTTATTTTGGACGATGTCTACTAAAAATGCAATGGGCACCTTCATAAATTAGGTGATTTATTGGCTTGGTAGTAGAAGTATTTATGGCTATTACTGCTTGATGTATTCTAGCCTACATAGTTTCTCCTGAGGAATGCTTGAGTGAAAGTTAATGTCGAGAATACATTAAGGTAAACATATAGAGAAAAAAAGTGGATAAATGCAATTGAAAAATGTGTATTCCATATATAGTTACATTCTTTTATGTTGATCTTTTTTGAATTATATGAATAAAGAGGTGTCAATTTGGTTGTTCTTGAGGATGCAGTATGTTTTATTTCTAACTGATAAAAAATGCTTTGCCCTGCAGGCTCAAGGATCTACACCAAAAGTGCACAAAGGAGATGGATGAATATGTTGGATGCATGTACTACCACACAAATGAATTTGACTTGTGCCGCAAAGAGCAGCAAACTTTTGAGAAAGCATGTTCCTTGGAATGAAACTAAGCATTTCCCTTGTTGACAATAAACACCCATGCCAGCAAACTGTATTAAGCTAATGCTCTGGATTGAACGAATTTGTTGGTTTGAACTTTTAATTGCTATTATCTTTTG
Organism: Acacia melanoxylon; assembly: GCA_019022615.1. Lineage (NCBI taxonomy): Eukaryota > Viridiplantae > Streptophyta > Magnoliopsida > Fabales > Fabaceae > Acacia > Acacia melanoxylon. Next base: position 7,305,447 of record JAFJYJ010000027.1, read on the forward strand.
ATGGTTGTTTAAGATATTCTTCAGAAATGCTTTCATGCAGGACATTCTCTTCAAACATAATAAGATTGATAAGAATTAAGAAGCTCTGGTTAGGTCTTGTTTTTTTATTTGATTTCAGCGTTTGGGAAATTCATGGGAATTGATGGCAGCTGGTTAAACCATCCAATATTTTTGGTTCCTGACTCCTGAGGGTAGTGTTGCAGTTAAGCTTTTTTGTATATTCAAGGATTTGTTCATTAAATTTACATCTTTTAGTGTCATTCCTTCCAGAATTGGTTTTCTTGGCCATAGCTCATGTCAATCAAGAAAAGCAAGGCCCCATTTGGTCACAAGAAAGCTGGAAAGGAATGGAAAAAATGCTTTGGTTCCCTCGCTATTATCATACATTTGGCAATGGTAATTCTTCCAAAAAAAAGGAAAACACAGGGACGAATGAATTCTCCCACTCAAGAATCGGGCATATCTGTAAAGTGCCATTAATCTATTTCCTGTTCTCCTCCTTCGTTCACTGTCCTCTATTGTTGAGGGAACAGTTGAATGAAGAATTCCAAATACTTGTGTTTGAGCAATGATTTCATCTTATCTCACCTTTTTGCTATGGTATACTATATTTGATTCCTTACTTTCTTATGTGTGTGAGCTGTTTAAAGACACAGGTTTCTCCTTAACAAAAAAAACTATTGAAGTGTTGGGCTCCACGTTGATTTGGTTAAACGATAACACAGATATACAATGACCCAATAAGATACATCAGAGTAAGGTATGTGCGAAGCCCATTATGGACAAACACTTCTTTTTTAGTAAAAGGCAAAAGAATAGTCTCTCCTTCGGCGCCTGACAGAATTTCAAAGTGATTGCATACTTTGCCACCATTTTACCAGTGGAAGTTGGCCTGAGTGGAAGGGGCTTTGATCGCTTAAGCAAGAGGTCTCGGTTTTGAGCCTTTGTGAATGCAAAAAACTTCCTTGTGAGAGGTCTCTGCTTCGGCGCCTGACAGAATCTCGGAGTAGACAAACACTTCTTTTTTAGTAAAAGGCAAAAGAATAGTCTCCCCTTCGGCGCCTGACAGAATTTCGAAGTGATTGCATACTTTGCCACCATTTTACCAGTGGAAGTTGGCCTGAGTGGAAAGGGTTTTGATCGCTTAAGCAAGATGTCTCGGTTTTGAGCCATTGTGAATGCAAAAAACTTCCTTGTGAGAGGTCTCTGCTTCGGCGCCTGACAGAATCTCGGAGTAGTTGCACACTTTGCCACCATATTTATTATATATATATATATATATATATATAAAGACTAGTTCGCTCTGTGCTCACTGCGTGGCTGCATAGGACAAACACTTCTATTAATCCAAAAATGGAGTCAATCTCATCTTCTTCCACTTCTAGCTTTCATGCTCCACAACTCGGAAACGTGAGTTCTCAGGTACCAAAATTTCAAATTCCTTTCAATTTCACACTTTTTGACAACCAAATGTTTACTAACATGGAGGTGGCTATATATGAGATGGATAGAGTTTGTAAAATTTTCTGGCTCTGTATCTTCATATTTTAAAAATATGAGCTAATTAATAAGGAATAGATCCGTTGCTCTTTCAATATCCTACGGGATAAATATGTCCTGGCTTCTGGCAGTAGTGATGAAATCGATTGGCCTGTGCTCCGCCCCCCTGCAGGTGCAACGGAAGCTCACTGTCATCATCTTCTATTCTACCTCAGCATCTGAGTGCAAGTTTATAGTATCAGGGTTGGCGTTTTATTTCTTGGTCTTAATGTTGTCTCCTGTACTTGGGCTGTGTGTTTCTGTTGTTTTTTTAGCTGACATGGTTTGTATGTGATGTGGGCTTCACTAGACTTGGTGACAATTTGTAATGATTGGGGCTCATTATCTTTTGTATAATATTATCTTGGGTTAAAGTAATAAATTTGTTCCGAAAGTTTTCGCTGAGAAGTAATATTGTCTTAGAAGTTTTTTTAGGTTTAATATCGCCCAGAAGTTTTAAAACATATCAATGTTGCCCCACACCGTTAAAAACCTAACGTTGACCGTTAACTTTTTAATAGAAAATAGCAACATTGCTCCATTTTAACATTTTCGGGATCCTAAAAAGACTTTCATGGCAATGTTGCTCTCAGCTAATACATTCGGGGTAAATTTGTATCTTAACCCTATTATCTTTCAATGAAATTGCCTTGATATCAACAAAAAATATTACTCCCTTCTTTTTCTTAATATAAGACATACTTGAGAAGTTGTTCTTAATTTTAAATATAATACTTATTTTTTATATTTGTCAATTTTTTTCTCATTTATCTTTACTGATAATCCAACAACAATAATTAAGGGAAATAGGGAACAAAAAAATTAAGAAAGGGGCTAGGGTGTTTTAAAAAATACATGTCTTATTAATAAATTTAATTAAGTAAATTGATTTTATATTAAGGATCAAATGGAGCATATAACTAAAGAGGTCGTAACCTGCCCACCGGAGGAATCTATGTTAGGGAACCAGGGGAGTTTCAAACGGGCTAGGGGGTTTATTAGTGTAATGAGCCTGGGCCTTGATTATTACCAAAAAACAATTATATAACTAATAAAAATATGAATATTTGTTATGAATATACTAATTATGTGGATATCCATTGACTCTTGATCCTCAATATTATTTGTATATGGATTCACTTTGTTCATACGGGGTTACTATTCATATATACATATTTACTATTCACGTATACGTATTACTATTCATGTACTATTCATGTGGGGTCCACGCGAATTCTCAACTTCTCCAGAACACTCGGCGGCGCAGAAAAGTTTGAAGAAGTTTGTGATTTTGGGGAAAATTACAAACTAATGACCCAGGTGAAATAATTACACTTAAGGACCCATTTTCCTTCTATAAATACTTCTTCTGTAAACATTCAAAACACACTTGAATGAAGAACTTCTCTCCTCTCTCTCTCTCTAGAATCTCTCTACTCTTATTCTTCTTTATTTACCTTATGATTTTTTTAGTTTTATAACACGTTATCAGCACGAGAGCTCTAAGAGTGTTATGATTTTCTCATCTTCTTCTAAATGTTCATTATATCAATCTGGGATAATCTTAACCACTATATGGAATTATAGATATACTTTTACCGATTGTTTTGAACATCGGGTTCCATGGTTAAGATTGGAGATTATTTACTATTCATTTTTGATCCAATTATTTTACATAATATTTTATTCTTATGCACAATATACATATTGTTGTTACCTCCTATATGGATGGTTCTACTTTCAAAGTTTAATTTTATTGCTAACACTTTATTATTGTTTTAATTTGACTACATGGATGGTTCTACCTCCTACATATATGTTTAAGTATTTACTCTTATGCCAAAGCATTTATTTATTATTATTTAATATTTAATTTATGTGTCATTTTATAATTTGTTAATTTAACTCTTACATGGATGGTTCTACCTCCTCCTACATGGAAATCTTGGTTACTAACTTTAACATAACATTTATACGTTATTATTGCTAACTTTAATGTTATGTTATTCTATTCAAATTTTTATTAATATTATGTTCGGAAGCTATACACTTTGTTTTCTCATTATAAAAAAAAAAAAATGACCGGAAGTCATATCATTTTAACTTTTTATGTCCTAAACCGCCTAAATCTATTATTTAATTAATTCTTTAAACCGACTTGTAAACTTCGTTGCATCTTCAATTACTTTCTTGTTTTTGAGCAAAAAAAAAAAAAAAAAAAAAATTACTTTCTTGTAGCTTCAGGATGTCTCCATAATTTTCTTGTCCCTTCCACACTTTTAATAACTTATCAATTACGTAGCCTTATTCTGCATATTCTTTTCTTTATAGCTAAGCCACCCTTTTTTTGACTTTTCTTTGACAACTCATCACCAAAGACATTTCTTCAATTCTTTTTCTTCACGTGTAGAACCTTTCACTTTGGATCCTGATGCTTCTAAGTGATAATTCAAACTTCTATATTATTCCGGTGGCTTCCACATGCTTTGGTGGATGAGATAAAATTGAGTTTGAATTTTTCATACCAATCATATATTTGAGCTTGTTGAACATATCTGCCTTCAATGGTTTTGTGAAGATAATATTATATTGTTTTAACTGTATGTTAAAAAGAAAAGATGGAAGCTTTTGGGTTCATTTGGCTCTTAAATTCAAATGAGTTTGATGCGCTTCTTTCCTTTCTATGTTTGTATCTTGACTATGTGATGGAGCAAATTTATGCGAGTGTTGAGCGAGAGAATATGACATTTATTTTGAAGCCAAAATGAGAAAAATTAGCTGAAGTTTTATGAGATGACACAAATTGACTTAGTCTTATAAGAAGACACAAATTTGCCTCGAAGCAAGGTGATAATTTGGCACGAAGCCATAAGACAAATTGGAGTAAAGCCAGATCCATAAAGTTGAATATTTGGCCGAAGCCACAAGGCATATTGAAGTGAAGACGGATCCATGTTAAATATTTGGTTTGAAGTCATAAGGTAAATTACCACCAGAAGATGGTTGTTCCACTAAAAATTTATTATAAATTGGTGTATCTAATTTGCTCCTGAAGTAGCAATATTATGAAAGAGATCTTCAAAAATATTATGAATTAATTTTATTGACCTCAGGTAGCTAAACAAAACAATGAGTTACAAGAATTATGAATATTGTATTGGTTGTCATTCCCAGAAGTGAATGAATTTATGGTTATGGATACATATGTAAATATGATGACTATTGACATTTTTGTGATCATATTTGATCTAAGTTCCCACCGAAAGTGGAGAAATATTTTATTATAAATTACGAACCAACGATATATGAAAAAAAAAATTTGCCTGGTTACTATTTGCACAGTAACTATGCGGGACCCACGTCAAAATTTTCTTCACCCCATACGCGTATTCACGTGAAGGTTTTGAAATTTTCTGCCTGGTTACTATTTGCACAGTAACTATGAATAGTGTCGTACGGTACTATTCATAGATACGACACTATTCATGAATACGGTATTTTTATGAATACTTTTTATCCGTGCTAGGTGCTTCAAAACCAAAACTTTCATGGCAAAATTTGTATTTATTCCTTAATATTAAGGCCTTGAAGGCTTATGTTTCAAATATTGTATGATACATATTTTAATAGTTTTGGAAAAGTATTGTCCGAAGACAATAAATTAGAGATTTATGTTATAATATGTATAAAGGTTAATAGTCCCGCAAACTAATTAGCATATTTTGAGGAACTAATGTTTAGACTATATATCTATATGACAAATTATAAAATGCATTTTACTATAAAGTATATGTTTTATTATTAGCTTAGTTTCAATGATATTTTACCGATGTTATAGAAGTATATATCATGTATAAAATACATGTTATCGTAAACCATAAGTTTACAAATAATAATGCAAATTGGAAGTTTACAATAAACTAGAAAGTTTACTGAGATAATCAAGAGATTGGAATTGTAAACCAGAAGTTTACAATTGTAGCAAATCAAAAGGTTGCTAATACAAATCAAATTTTTACCAATGTAAACTAGAAGTTTACTACCAATGAAATATTCAAGAGGAAATGAGCTATAGAGATTTATTGAAGCCGGGGCTCAACATAAAGAATAAACCTACAAGGTAATACGATGTTTAAATTTGTTGTTATTATTATTTACATTTATTATGATTACATATCATAAATTTATTGTCATGAACATTTTCTGCTAGAAAATTATCATATGTATGACTCTAAATCTGTGTAATTCTATGTCATTTCAACATGAATATCTTCACATGTGATAGACTGCATATAGTTTATGCATATATAAATTAATTGAAGCATATTAATCATGAATCATGAGACTAGTGATGCAATATTATATGTTTATTCCTGAAGAATTAACATAAATTTTTCCTTTCAAAGTTTAAAGAATTTGAAAGTGATTTTGAAATACAAATATAAAGAAAGTATGTTTACATAACTCACACTTGAGGGGAGATTGCAGAAAAACAAGTGTGAGTTAATATTTGAAAAGTTATATAGTTTTCACATAAAGTTTGATCTCCCAAAATGCATGTCGGATTTTGATCGATATGTTATTGAAATTGAAAAATTTATGATTGTTTGAAATATATGTTACGAAGAAACCGTAAGTTTCTGATCCAAATAAATGTATTGTTGGCATGACTTGTTTGATCATCCGAGTCATATAAGAACCAGAAGATTCTTCATAAATAACCAACATATTGTTCAAGAATAATTATGTGTGTTGCTTGTTCTCAAATAAAAATGACTATGTGAATATCATAGATCATGATTGGTAATAGATCTCTGGAAATATATCAAACATATTTATATGGGCCCATTACAACCAGAAGTTTGTAAGAACGCAACCTGAAGTTGCAATAATGTTTGAATAAATTAAGTGCGCTATTTCCAGATTATATGATCCAGAAATCATGAATGCTTATGAGAACAAAGTTTTCTATGTTGGTATATTTGATTATTGCAGCATTTATATAAGCCAACAAAATTCTCCCTATAAAATGTCTTTTGGTCGAGCGAGACAATTCCATCCGGAAAGTTTTTGAATGTGCAATGCTTATAAATCCACCACAATGCACATAAATGGATATAGAAAGAAAGTTGGGATAAATGTTGTGCAAGAACCTCCTTCTTCTTGTTTGTCTCTAAATAGAAATGAGAATGATGTTTCTAAAGATAACAAATGGATTTAGGAAACTTACACGCATGATTAGTCAATTGTGATTTGACATTGTTTTCCCAATATGAGGGGAGAAAATAAGTAGATGAGTAAAGAGATTAGCTATAATAAATTATCATTGGCTCATTTTGATCCTCATACAAAATAATGTGTTGGAAGTTCAAAAGATAACTCATGTACGAGTTTAGCTAATCGAATGACGAAGCATTTACTGATCCAAAGAAAGTGACAAAGTCATATGTACCATCTCGCTAATGCTCCTATTGATGTCCCGAAGAAGGACGAGTCTATGATAAATGAATTGATAGCACGCCTGAAGCGTGATAGGTCCATCGGTTCCAAAGAAAATCCTCGAAAGAGAAAATGAGCTAAGAATATAGATGATTAAGTTGAAAATAATCAACATAAATTAGTAGCTCCAGAAGAGCCATCTCCTGAAGAGATATTATCTCCAGAGAGATATCTCCGAGGAAGAGAATGTTGTAAGTCCCAAAAGAGACCAAGGTACCTGAAATATGTGTAAATAATGAGATCTCAATAAATTGTTATGAATAGAATCCGATGGGACCGAAATGAAGTCAACGTTGACGACATCTTTGCTTATGATATAGCATATGATGTAATGAATGATGATGAGGATCATGAGCCACAATTCATTAGTGAGTGCCAACAGTAAAAGTATTGGCCCCTATGGAAAGGTGCCATTGATGCAGAATTAAAATATTGGCAAAGTTCAACTGATGATGTAATACCAGTGATATAAAAAGTTGGATACAAAAAGGTTTTTGTACGAGAAGAAATGAAAAGGGTGAAATCACAAGATATAAGGTACGTCATATAGTTCAAGGTTTTAAACAAAGACCGACATTGATTTTGAAGAAACATATGTAGATGCAAATACTTTTGTTATTTGATAAAGCCTAGCGATAAATGAAGGGCTTCAGATCTAGTGGACGTTGTAAATTGTAATCGTCTATTTGTATAATTCACTTGATAGTGATATTTATATGAAAAGTCCCCGAAGGACTCATGGTGCTAGAAGCACATGTCCCGAAGGACTTAAGGTGCCGAAGCACATATCTCACGAAAGACTTAATGTGCCGAAGCACAAATCCCCGAAAGATTCAAGATGTTAGAAGCATCGATTCAAGTTCTCAAGAACAATACTCAATTAAGTTAAATACGTCCCTTGGCTACGAAGCTATTAGGGCGCATGTGATATAATTGTTTCAAAGAATATCGATGAAAAGAAGGGTACAAAAAATAACCCAATATACCCATGCATCTGCATGAAAATATCGAAATGAATTTGCACTAATTGTCGTTTATGTTGATAATATCAACATCACTGTAACTCCTGAAGAGCTTCAAAAGACAAATAATTGTTGAAGAACTAATTGGTCCAGAAGTACCATATCTTAGTGCTATTGGAGTACTATTGCATAATGCTTATTAGCAAGATATAGTTTCTCTTCAACACAAAGACATTGGAAGAAATTTTGGCATTAGAAGAAGCAATATTGATCTTGTCATCGGGAGGAATAAACGATGTCATCAAGAGGGAGTCGATACACGCCGTACTCTTTTTCCCTATCTAGGTTTTGTCCCACTCGGGTTTTCCTAGAAAGGTTTTTAATGAGGCAAAGCATTGGAAAGTGTATCAATGAATGATGTACTCTTTTCTTTGGCTAGGTTTTTATCCCACCGGGTTTTTCCTAGTTAAAGTTTTTAACGAGGCACATTCATAAATGGACATCCAAGGGGGAGTGTTATGAATATACTAATTATGTGGATGTCCATTGACTCTTGATCCTCAATATTATTTGTATACGGATTCACTGTTCATACGGGGTTACTATTCATATATACGTATTTACTATTCACGTATACGGGTACTATTCATGTGGGGTCCACGCGAATTCTCAACTTCTCCGAACACTCGGCGGCGCAGAAAAGTTTGAAGAAGTTTGTGATTTTGGGGAAAATTACGCCTAATGACCCAGGTGAAATAATTACACTTAAGGACCCATTTTCCTTCTATAAATAGACTTCTTCTGTAAACATTCAAAACACACTTGAATGAAGAACTTCTCTCCTCTCTCTCTCTCTCTCTAGAATCTCTCTACTCTTATTCTTCTTTATTTACCTTATGATCTTTTTAGTTTTATAACAATATTGAATTAGTACAAAAAAGAAAATGAGACATATATAATATAAATTAGAAGTTAAATTTGTATTTTTTTTTTTAAAAAAGCCAATTAGGAAATTAAAATGTCAAACTGACCCCTAATCATATATCAAATCCCTTTACAAAGTTATTTTCTTGGCTAATTATTCTTTTTTCCCCCTTGCCAAACCAAGGCAGATTTGACTACTACGCTAGTGATATCAGACAAATCAGCTGCAGTCATAATTAGAATATTCAAAATCAATAAATAATACTCTACTATTTTTGACCCAATTACAAGGTAGTTAAAATTTATTAAAGACTGTGTGTGTGTGTGTGTTTCCCCCTCTAATGATACCCTTATTGAGCAGAAAAAAAGATATCCTTATTTTACGGAGAGAGGGAGAGTAAATGAGTAAAAACAAGGGAAAATTAGGGAGAAGGCTTAAGGAAAAATGATATTTATTGTAAAGGATATTTAAAAATATAATTACTTATAAGAACCAAATTTCAATATATTATTTTAATAATACTACATTACCTTGGTCAAAACCTCCTATAACCTCTTTCAATCTTGCCCATGTTTTATTTTAAAATTAATTGTGTGTGTGTTTTTTATTTTCTAATGATATCCTTATTTATAGGGAAAATTACGCACAGGTCCAAAGGAAGAAAATTTATTACAATAAAATCCCTTGAAATCATGAGATTACACAAAAGTCCCAAGGGACTTGTGTGTAATTATTTGTGAATGTACAATTACCAATCTGACTTTTTCCAATTCCACTCTCTCTTCGTTTTCCTTCTTCCTTCTCCTCTCTCTCTTTGTTCTTCTCTCTTTCAGAAATGATTCAACCCACAGAAAGACTTTATCCGACCTACTCAACCCAAAGTTATACTCTTTATCGGCTATCTAATGAATATATATATATATATATGTGTGTGTGTGTGTGTGTGTGTGTGTGTTAAAAAAAATTCAAACCAAAATTCAAACCGACACGGCCCAATGACTTGCGACTTTTACGATTTATCAGAAGATTATCATACCTTTACGAAGCCGAGAGTGGTCAGATCTGCGATTTTGCCACAGCCCAACGACTTGCAACTTCAGTGAGGCAATTTGCTACTTGAGACTTAAGACGAGGTCGAGAAGGCGAATGCTTTTGAATGGTTCAAATACTTCAATCTTTAGGTCGACCATAATTACAAGGAAAGGGAGCAGCAATAAGCACTTTGTAAATTGTAATGAACAAGTAATATAGCATTTTTTTTTTCATTTTGAAATGATATTCACTTCTTAAGCTAGCCTTATATAGCTGTTACAATTCTCAGAAGATGTTGTGAATATATGCTTTTTCTGTTGTAAATATAGCATTTGTTGTTGTAAAGAGCCTCTGAATGTGAGAAATGAAAAAAAAATCCAAGTTTTCAAATGTTGTTGTTAATGTATGCTTTTTCTGTTGTAAATATAGCATTTGTTGTTGTAAATAGCCTCTATCCCTGCACATTGTTTATTTGTGTGACCCTGCCTATCTGTATAAGTTCGAACGGGTAAGTTATAATACCTGATGTTTGTACAACAAAAAAAACATATATTTACAACAACCTTTGAAAACTTGGATTTTTTTTCATTTCTTACGTCCAAAGGCTATTTACAACAACAAATGCTATATTTACAACAGAAAAAGCATATATTCACAACATCTTCTGAGAATTTTGACAGCTATATACTATTAAAAAAAAATCCAAGTTTATAGCCGTGAGTCACGCGAAGGTGGTGACTTGTCGAAGATTCATGGAGTGCTATCAGAGCATTCTATGGAGAAGCCTTCGGATTGGCCAGAAAAGTCAGATCCCGAACCTTTGGAAGGAGATTTCGAGTTTCGGCTTGAAGATCCAGTCACCATGCTCCTGGCTGATGAGCTCTTCTCCGATGGGAAGCTCGTACCGCTTCAACTCTTCGCAGTTAAGCCTTCTTCCATGAACGAGTCGACTTTGCTCGAGGTGAGGTCACCAGAGGCAGCCAAGGCTGGGCGCGTTGCCGATATCTCCAGTACGGACCCTTACTTGTTCTCGCCGAAGGCTCCGAGGTGTTCGAGTCGCTGGAAGGAGCTCCTAGGTCTAAAGAAGTTGTATCTAAATTCTCGCTGGAATAAATATTGGAAGAGAGAGAAGAAAAAGGGAGAGAGGAGAGAGAGAGGAGAAGGAAGAAGGAGAACGGAGAGAGAGTGGAATTGGAAGATATGAGAGGGAAGGTCAGATTGGTAATTTAACATTCACAAAATTTCATGATTTCCAGGGACTTTATTGTGATAAATTCTCTTTCTTAGGACTTGCGTGTAATTTTCCCTTATTTATAAGGGAGAGTAAATGAGTAAAAACAAGGGAAAATTAGGGAGAATGCTTAAGGAAAAACAATATTTATTGTAAAGGATCTTTAAAAATGTAATTATTTAGAAGGACCAAAGTTTAAAATATTATTTTAATAATACTAAATTACATTGGTCAAACTTCCTATGACCTCTTTCAATCTTGCCCATGTTTTATTTTAAAATTTACTTTTCACCAAAATTAAAATTGCCAAAATCATCCATGGATTTTTTTTTTTTTTTTTTTTTTTTGTAACTTTTAGTTTTCACTAACAAGTACTCCCTCCGGGTTCTTATTGTAAGACACCAACTATCATTTTTCTTAAACCAAGGAAGGGCGATTTAGTCATTAAAAAAGTGTTCAGTGAATAAATATTTCCATGTTTACCCCTACTTTAATGCTACAAATTTTAAAATATGAAAAAAAATTATTTGTTAGATTTACCATATGTCTCTCACTTCTCCTTTTTTCAGCACCGTGCAAGAAGTAGATTTACTATGTGTCTCTCACTTCTCCTTCCTCTCTCCCCATTCTTTTTTTTTTAGCATATTCTACACAAGAAGCAGTTGGTAGTCCAAACGATTATCATAGTGGCGCCATATTTTTACATAGTTTTTTTGTGTGTGCAAACTTTCATATTTTTGTAGTACTCCATTTTTTTTTTGAAGCTCTGATTATCTCAAGTGATATTGGCAGTGGTGCCAATTTTTTTCAATCAAAATGTTGGAAGAGGGAGGGGAAGAGAAACATTGGAAGACAGAGAGTCGAAAAGGTTGAAACCATCAGAGAAAGAGATGAGAGAAATGAAAAGTTAATTTTCGCTGGAGAGAGAAACATGCCTATTGCCTATTGGGAATGAAAAAGTAAGTGAGAAAATAATATTGTACATGAGGAGGGTTCTTATGCCTATTGGGGGAGAGAGAAACATGCCTATTGGGAGTAAATGTTGAGTATAGCAGATGATGATAAATGAGGGTAAAATGAGAAAAACTTAGATATAAAGGTAGTTGGTGCCTTATAATAAGGATCAAAAGTATGTTGGCAATTACTGCTTTATAATAAGGACCAGAGGGAGTAACATTAGCATAACCATATGATCAATAATATTTATTTTATATCAGACTATATAAGTGAGAAAAAATTTTAATGTAAAATAATATATATACGTTAATAATTAAATGATATGATTAATTGATTATGTTGATGTTAGTGGATTTTTTTTTTGGTTGGAAAAATATCCTTTTTGTGTGAAAAAAAAGATACTGCAATTTGGAAATTTTAATTTTGGTAGAAAATAAAATTCAGATTACTTTTAAAGAGTAATTTAATATTTTGAAATATTGTTAAAAAAATTAATATTTTGAAATTTGGTGCTTCTAAATAATTACATTTTTTAAAATCATTTACAATAAATAATTTTCTTTGATCCTTCTCCCTAATTTTCCCTAAACCCAAATGTATTTAAGAAATAATTAATGTAGTAATATAACATGTAATTAACGAGGAAAAATTAAAAAAGTTTAGGGAGAATAGGAGTAAGTCATCTTGAAAAACTAAACTCTATACACACACACACTTGAGGGAGAATATTTTTTTTACCTTAATTTTTCTTAATCCACACACACACAAATTATATGAAGATAATCTCTCAAGGAATAAATGGTTCATATTTTTATTAAATTACAGAGATCAATATTTTTAATGGAAATAAATTTTAGGGATTAAATTGTACATAATTTGAAACTTGAGGGCCAAAATAAAAGTAAACTTGATGTATTGGGTTAACTTAAAATGATTATCCCAACTAAAGTTGCAGTTTGCAGGCCATTATGAAAAAAAAAAAAAAAAAAAAAAAAAAGTCACAGGCCGTTGCAAAATCCATAAATTAGTTAAGGCTGTCTAAAGTTAACTTTTCTCTTGGGTCAGTTTTTAAAATGAAAACAAAAAGACAATCACTTTTAGGGCTCCTAGTGGCTTGGGCGTTAGAGATTAAGAAGCTGGAGTTGGAGTCTGATGCGCAAGATGTGGTCAATCTGATTTTGGAAGGAAATCATAATACTGGGAGTGTAGCGGTGTTGAAGATTAGAGAAATGATTTCATGGGAATGGCAAGTTATTATACGGTATATTCCTAGGGCTGCTAATAGAATAGCTGATGCTCTAGCTAAGTTTGGAATTTCTAATTCTGTTGTTTTTAATGTTTGCCCCTCTCATTTGAGATCTTGGGTGGAACATGAGTGTCTGGGATTCGTTTCCCCTTTGGTTTAACTATTTACTTGTAATTTAGGCTTATAGCCTCCTTCTTATCAAAAAAAAGAAAAAGAAAAGACAATCACTTTGGTGGGGAATTGGCTACGTTGTGTCCTTTCCATTTCAGCTATCAGTTTGGGTCCAAAATCATCCAACACCACGATGAGTACTGTTTTTCGATTTGGGTCTATATTTTTTTGATATATAGGCAATAGGGGAGGGGGGGTTCGAACCCAAGACTAAAGGGGGGAAACAATTCCCAATACCACTACACTACTAGGAGTGCTGGTGATTTGGGTCTATATTTGATTATACATAACTTTTTTTGTTTTTGGGTGTTGTTATATCATCTAATCATCTAATCCCTCCTCTTAAATTTGAATCACTTTTAACTATCTTGCACATATTTAAAAAATGGTTAAAACCAATAAGGGTTGGGTCTAGCAGAAAGGAGGCGGCTTTTGTCCAATGCACTTTGCCTCCGCTGCAGTCCGCTATGCCCTTTTTGGTCCAAAACGATTGATCATTCCCTCTTTTCTCTCCTTTTTTTTTTTGAAAAATATTTTAGGCATTGATTGGTACTTAAAAGATACAACCGTACTAAAAAAATACTTCATGATCTTAAAAACCTATTTTAGGATCTTAAAAAAATATTTCAGGATACTGACTGGTACTAAAAAGATACTTAAGGATACTGATTGGTACTGAAAAAAATACTTTATGATCTTTAAAAATTATTTTAGGATCTTGAAAAAAATATTTTGAAGTATATTTTTAGTACTAATCAGTACCCTGAAATATTTTTTCAAGATCCCAAAATAATTTTTCAAGATCATGAAGCATTTTTCAGTACTAGTCAGTAACCTCAATTATCTTTTTAGTATCAGTCAGTAACATGAAATATTTTTTCAAGATCATGAATTATTTTTCAAGATGAGTATCCTAAAATATCTTTTAGTATATTTTAAATACCATTCCGTGCCTAAAATATTTTTTCAAAAAAAAAAAAGAAGAAAGATGGAAAGCTCAGTCGTTTAGGACCAAAAAGGGCGCGTTTTGTGTGTAGTGGACTGCAGTGGAGGCAAAGTGCATTGGACAAAAGCCGCGTCCAGTAGAAGGGGCTAATCCCTTATAACGTGACGAGTCAATGTTCGAATCCTCGTCAGTAGATGTGCCCACATTTAGTGTTTGACAGTACTTCGAATATGATTGTTTTTAATCAGAGGATACATATACTTAGCGAAAAAAAGTTATAAGTAAAAGCTTTTGAGTGGTCTTAAAATTTAATTAATTTCTAATATTGTTTTTATTACCTACACTAAATTTCAACTTTGTATTAATTTTTACTTCATTTTACTACAATTACTAATTTGCATATTTCTCCTAGATGAGAAACTTGAAATGCTTAAACGACGCTGAAGCTCCTCGAACTACTCTAGAAATTGAATTTTTATGAAATGACTTAATTGTACGTGTTCATGTAAAAAAAAAAAAAAACTCCACCTCCGCTGGTGGCTCACAGCTAGGATCTCTAACACTTGGGGCTATAGTACTGGCCATTAAATATCTTATTATGTTCACACACAGAAGAGAAATTTAAACGTTACATAAAGCAAATAGTAAAACCCTTCAATTTAGGGATATATGGTATGATGCCATGTAATATTAAAATCAAATTAAAGTTTTAATCTTACATATCATGAATGTTAATATATTTAAATTTCTTGATTGCAGTTTGTGTAATGAGTCGTGTCAGTAATTGTATATCAATAATTCTGACGTGACTCATTTTTTACCTTTCAGATTTAATTAGACGGATATGATTTAAAGATTATGAGGGATAATGAGAAAAGAGACAATGAGAGAACCCAGACCCTTCAATAAGCATCTATGATATATATTATATATATGTTCTTTTTTTCAAAATTCAAAATATGCACCCATCCGAATTAGGGATTCAGATTTTCTACCTATCCAAAGATGCCGCAGGGAGAGCTCCTCCTTTTTGCATCATGGCCCAGATCTAATCTGAATGATCTAAATTTATTTTTTTTACTTTCTATTTTTTCAAAAAAATATTTTAATAGGTAGATCATTTAAAATAAAAATAATATTTCAACTAATATTTTTTTTAAAATGATATTTTTATTTAAAAATTATTAAATAAAAAAATTAAATTTGGACCGTCCAGATAAGATCTGGACGATCCACAAGGGAGAAGCTCTCCCTCCCTATCCAAAAGATAGAGAGGGAAACCAAGTCCTCCGAATTACCGGCTCTCACGTAGGCAGTTGCATGACCATGTCCACGTGGCCCTCCACACACTCAACCCAACTACAGTTAAACCCCCTCAGTTCTTAACTATGGTTATCTTATTCCTCTTTTCACCTCTCAGTCTCGCACTCTCGCCATCTCCAATTCATTCGTCCCACTTCTTCTCAACGTCTTCCCAACAACAATGGATGCCTCTCGAGCTATACTTCTCTTTTCACTCTCTCCTCACTCGTCGCCGTTATCTCTGCCCACAATATCACCAACATTCTCTCTAACTTCATAGAATATAGCCAGTTCAACTCCTTCCTCTCCCAAACTAAGCTCGCCGACGAAATCAACAGCCACCAAACCATCACCGTCCTTGTCCTCAACAATGGCGCTTTATCTTCCCTCACAGCCAAACACCCCCTCTCCGTCATCAAGAACGCCCTCAGCCTCCTCGATTACTACGATCCTCCCAAGCTTCACCAGATCTCTAAAGGCACCACGCTCACCACCACACTGCATCAGGCCACCAGAAATGCTCCCGGTAACTTAGGTTTTGTCAACATCACTGACCTCCAAGGCGGCAAGGTCAGCTTCAGCTCTGCCGCTTTTGGTTCCAAGCTCGATTCGTCGTTCACTAAGTTCATTAAGCAGATTCCGTACAATATCTCTTTTCTTGAGATTAGTGAGCCAATTATCGCTCTGGGAATCTTGACGGCTCCTCCTCCGACGGCTGATGTTAACATTACGGCGCTTCTTGAGAAGGCTGGGTGTAAAAAAATTTCTTCGTTGGTTGTAACAAGTGGCATGATTAAGACCTATCAATCAGCCATTGACAAGGGTTTAACCATTTTTACGCTGTCCGATGAGGCGTTCAAGGCTCGTGGAGTTCCTGATTTGAATGAGCTTACCAGTGTTGAGGTGGTTTCATTGTTGCAGTATCACACCGCCGCTAGGTATATTCCGGTTGGGACGTTGAATGGGGACAACCATAAACCTCTAAACGAATACGATTAATAATATCCGGAAAAAACTTAGAGTCATTTTTTTGAGTGAGGATTTTTATGTGTGTATTTCTAGTTTTTTACTTACTGTTTTCCTTCCAGGGTAAGAGGATTTAAATTATGGTGGTCTAGATTTTTTTTTAAAAATTTAAGGCATTGTTGTAAATATTAAACTTTAATGAAAGTTCAGTTATTCGTTAAAAAGACAAATTTAACATATTTTTATTTTGTTCAATTTGCGTGCTTCAGTATATTTGACTCTTTCTTGTGACACAATTAGTCAATTACTCTTTCCCGAATGAAAAACGCAAACTTTTTTGTTCAAGGAAGGCACAATTACTTATTTTGATATTGACAAAAGTGCATAGGGGGAACGTTCACTCTCTCATGCCTCCCTCCTATTTTGGGTTGTCCAAAAAATCCGACGGTCTGGTTGGTCCGGTCCAACCCGGTTCGGGTAACAAAAAAAATTGGTCTAAGATAATTTGACCGGACGGACTGCATAAAACTGCTTTCGGATTGGTGGACTTGATCAGGAAGGCTTAGACCCATTTGGTCGATTCGACCCAAGTTTTGTTGTTGTTGTTGTTGTTGTAAATTACCACTACACTGAGCCACTCACTGGAGTCTGCACATCCCAATATACTTTTTAATTTATAGGAATCACTTTTCACTTAGTTACTTTTTATTACTTTTGGAAGTCAAGTGAAATCAGAGTTAAAATATTACCTCCCAAGAAGACAAAAAAAATGGAAAAAAAAATTGGGGCCTGGGGACTCGTCCAGCCCACCTCGCCTCAGTGTCAGGATCGAACAGCACTCGAGCTGATTTTTTCAGCCCGAGGTCCTATCGGACTAGACCTCGAGTTGACCTCCAACCCGGTCTAGCCCAATCCTTGGACATCCCTACTCCTATCCTCATCACTCTCGCCTCTCAACTCTCGTGTATTGCTCCCCAACGCTCGGTTGACGCAGAGAGTCATACACATCAAACCCATATTTATGACTTTCCTCTCCGATCATCACAGACATTAGCCCGTCACCTCTCGTCTTTTCCCGTTCGACTCTCTTTCATGGGCATTCATTTCTCTTTCTATGGCCCATTAGTTTGACACTATTAGTTAATTTTCCTATATTTTAACATGATTCTTTAATATTCAGGCAAAAAACGCGATTCTTTAATCATTATCCTTTTTTACTTTTTGATTTGGGTGTGAGTTCCAAGAATTAATGAAAAAAAAATTAGGATCCAGCTTCTCTCCTTTTATTTCCGTCAGTTCACATCTTTTCCCTCAAAATTAAGTAGATTTATATAAACAAAGTAAGAGAAACATTTGTTTTTAAAAAGACCATATAATACTTTAAAATATTTTTTCAATAGCATTTAATATCTTAATTTTTTTTAGCACATTCAGAATCATAAATTAATTTTTATCGATACCCTATATATATTGGAAATAGAGGCAGACCTAGGGGCTAGGGGTGTCCCCTGTCCCCTACAATTATATAATCAAACCCAGAGTTTTAAGAAATTACATTTCAGCCTCATAAAATTTTAATATTTTCACTTTAGTCTCCACTAAAAGTTTTATGAAGGGACTAAACTGAAAATATTGAAATTTTTATAGAGCTTAAATGTACTTTCATAAAATATTGGGTTTATTTTGTAATTTTTACCCTCCCTTAATTACACTTTTGGTTCTGTCTCTGATTGGAAAGCACTTCAGAGTAATGAGTGCTAGATATTGTGCCTGTTTGGTGTGCACGTTTTTGGTCCATTTGCAGTGTTTTAGAGCTGTTGGGAGAGCTGTGACAAAAAAGCCCAACGCAAGGTGTTTGGGTTGGCATTAGGATTAACGGGCCTTTCCCAAAAACTCCCATTAATCTCAAAGCTGAGGATGGGAGCATTTGCCTCGTCCCGTCTCTTTCTCTTTCGCGCGCAAGGGCTCTGAAAAGCTTAGAGCTCCAGAGCTCAGAGTTCAGAGATTCCTCCCAAAGCACTGGCTCCCTCATCGCGTCTCATCCTCCCAGATCTGAAGCTCAAAGATTCCTCCCAAAGCAGGCTCAAAAGCGTCGAGCCTCGTCTTGTCCTCTCAAGGCCAGAGATTCCTCCCGTCGTGTCGTCTCGTCCTCTCAAGCTCAGAGATTCCTCCTGTTAGCGTCTTCAAATAGTAGGTCTAGTGAACCATTCGAAGCTCACAATCAGTTGATCTGTGAAAAAAATCCATCATCTCGGCTCTCTCACAAGTGGAAGCCGCCGTACCCATCAGCCATTGCCGCCTCGCCAACCGCCGCCGTGTGTTCGTCAGCCTCACTTCATCACCACCGTCAGTCACCACCCTTAGTCCAAGTTGAAATTGTGAGTTTGATTAATCTCTTTTTGGTTTTCAGTTTGATTTTGAATAGGAGTCAAAGTTGGGATAAGTGGTAGCTGAAGCTCGATTTGATTTTTTCTAGATTGTTGCTTCCTGTTGTTGCTCTATTCCTGTTCTTATCAATGATTTTTGTCTGATTTTTTCACAAGCTCAAAGAAAGCATCTTCGTGTTCTTCCATCTGTTATCTTTGTTTTCAGCTAGTTCATTCGTTTGTGTACCTCCTTCAATACAATTGATATGTAGTTATTCTCTTAGTCCTGTTACCTCTTTAATCGTTGAAAAATGGTTGGATAATTTTAATGTTTTAGTATTTAGTTCGGTTGCCAATCATGTGCCGTAGCAGACCTTTCTGGGATTTTAGTTGATTGTAGTATAGATCTGTATAGGAGATGATAGGTTCTGCCAATTATACTGGTTTTCTCTTGTCATAGTGATGTTCACAGGATATTTTTTTTTCTACTCTTTTTATTTTGGTGCTTTTCGTGGGCAAAGATTTAACAGATCTTTGGTCCAGGTTGTAACAAAGCTGGTCAAGTTACCCTGTATCAAGATTCTAGTCTAGTAAAGATCAGTATTCTAGATCTACTAGCGCCTGTAGTTGATGAGATCATATTAATCTGTAGAACTATTGTTTAGATGAATGCTAGTGTATTAAATTCACAAACTTATATTTAAATACTGTAGTTGAATTTTTATTTTGATAATGAATAATATCATGCATCTGTGCTTGATAATTTCTTGATTTCAAATTGTACTTGTATTTTAAAACTATAATTTCGAAGCAATTTGATGTGTTTCAAAAAAAAAAATTGAAATGATGATCATGCTTGTTTCCACAAGTTCTCTTTGTTGTTCCTCTCCAAATTGTTAATTACTTTGATTTTTTGTTCAAGATTTGAAGCGTGCGTATTCTTCTTCTGCTCTGTGTTGTTTGGCGGTATGTGTATAGTGTGTTTTTTCTCTGTAATATGCCCATAATATAATGAGCATGCCGATTTTGAAATTTGATTACTGGATTACTTGGTCTTTTAGCTATGAGAAAGGGGGCTATTGTTGTGAATGAAGAGTTATTTCTTGCATGTTGCTTGTACTCAAATCCAAATCTTCTTGTTTTAACCCGAATGTATTGGTAACCATATGCAGCTCTTAATTGAATTTGCAAGCCAATGTGCACGTGTCCAAATGGTTTTTCAGCTCTGTCTCTATACGCACATGTTAGAGAGCATTATATGCTCTGTATATTGTTCTGTATATGTATATTGCTCTGTACCTGTTCTTAGATGTTAATCCAGATGTATGTTGCTCTGTATATTGCAAGCCTCTTTGAACAAGGAAACAAAAGAATGTTCTATTGGATTATGCATGTTTTAGTACTTTTGTAATTTCTCAAGACTCCTTAGTTGTATTTTAATGGACATTTTTTAATGGAATCCCGATTTATTCAAAAAGGCTGAAGTTGATCTTTTATTAAAATATTTTACTTCCAACAACAACAAAAACAAAAACATGGGAATAACATTTTGTTTAAGCTAAATTAACTTACTACCTGGAAAAAAAAGAGTATGAAATTTGGTGCATTTATGAATCCCAAATTACATTTGTTTAAAATATTGCCCCAGTAAATTAAATCCAGTATATTATATTTGTTTTATTATATTGTTATTTTTTATTATTACATTTAAATTCGGTATACATTTTCCACTATTTTTTATTATAAAGTAAGTATATATTTTTGTTAACTTACCGATTATTGGTATAGCAATATGAGCACGGACAAAAGTAGAACAGTTTGGGATGAAAGATGCACAAGAATTTTCCTCGAACAATGTATTGACCAAATTCTAAAGAAAGAACGACAAGGCGGTTCATTCTCACCTAATGGATGGAAAAATATTTAGTGCGGATTTAATAAAAAATCAGGAAAATCCTAGGACAAAAAACAACTGAAAAATAGGTATGACAATTTGAAGAAAGAATGGAGGGTATGGGACAAGCTATTTGCAAAAGAGACCGGTATATCATATGACAGTGTTAACCATAAAGTGATTGCAGAAGATGAGTGGTGGGATAGGAAAATCCAGGTATAAGATTGTTAATTTTGTATTTTTTATATTCTTATTATTCTTATTTTTTTTACACTTATAGTTATTATTTTTTTAATGCAGGAGAATTCGAACTATGCAAAGTATATGTACAATGGCATAAAGTTCGCCAATGAATTAGAGATCGTCTTCAAGGATGGTAGGGCATCGGGTTCTTTACAATTCTCACCATCTGCAACACAGCAAATGCCACCGCGTGATGACGAAGATGATGTGTACCGGCCCACAATGGATCTAGAAGAAGGCTTAGGTGATAATGAGGAAGAGCTTTCAGGTGCAACTACTGGAGTTAGTGTGGATTTAGAAGGCCTAAATATGACAACAAACACACAACCTAGTGCGTCTAGTGGTTCAGGATCCATTGAGAAGAGAAAGAGGGGCCAAGGGTCAAATGCAGGAAGAAGGAAAAAAATTTCTGCCTCGAAACAAATAGCTGATTCTCTTAGTGCGATAGCTACTGCAACTAAGGATAGAACAGAACAACTTAAAAATATCAACCAGGAGGTTTCAATGAGTTACGTTGTCGGAGAGTTACGAAAAATTCCAGAAGTTGCAACTGACCATGACTTTCGCCGGCGATGTTATAACATGATGATGCATGACAGATGTCGGGATGTGTTTGCAGCATTACAAGAGGACAAAGATGACTTGGTAGAGTGGTTGCGGAACCAAGCCTACAACACCCCATCATGGCAGGAACCCCCGGTGAAATGAACCATAATTGATTATGCTACAACTTTTGTATTTTTTTTGTCTGATGCACCGGTTTATGTGATGCTTATTATTGTTGTTTGACGCTTATTATGGTTATTTTATGTTTAACTTTATATGTTTGTATGTTTGACATAGCTATTATATGATGCACCTATTATTACACCTCCCTATTTATGTTTTTCATTTAGTTAAGTCTTCACCTTGACACAAGTCTTATTCTCCATGGAAGGACGACGTTTGTCTCGTGCCCAAAAAAAGGCCCTACAAGTTTTTGTTATGGAGGAAGAGCTAACAAATAACGTACAGATCGTTGCCTTGGTGGCTCAACATATGACATCATATATTTGCAAAGAGCCACGTAGAACTAGTAGCCTAACAAGAGCAATGTGGGTGCAAGAGATTTTGCAAGGCCATGACATAGTATGTTATGAAAATTTTCGAGTTGAAAAACATGTCTTCTATCATTTATGCTCTAAATTGGTAGACCATGGGTTACAATACACGAAGTACACAAGAATAGAAGATATGGTAGCAATGTTCTTATATATAGTTGGCCATGGTTTAACAAATAGAATCGTACAGGAATAGTTTCAACATTCAGGAGAAACTGTTAGTAGGTTATTCCACAAGGTTTTAAAGGCCTGTCTTAGTCTATCAACTGAATAAGTCAAACCACTTGACCCTACGTTTCCCGGTTGTCACCGTAATATATCAAAAGATCGCCGCTACTTCCCATATTTCAGGAATGCAAAAAATATATATACATGCATTTTTTTTTTTAAAAAAAAATACTCCCAAAAACTGTGTAGTCTTGGGCAAAATTATGGGAGTGGATGTGAAAAGAAAATGAGATATGTGAGATGTGAAAAATGAACCTCATTTGTCCCTTTAAAGATAATGGAGTTTCAACAATGGGGTTTAAATATATATACATGCATTTTGCTACCTTGATTTCTCCGCTTGCATTCGGCATTTTTAATCAAAATACTTGAAACAATAATTTTTTTTTTTACCTAAATTATACTCCCCGTTCCTCATTATAAAACTAAGTTGACTTTTTTGGAGAGATTAAAGAAACTAATTAAATTACTTTCGAGTATTTTTATTTTTATTTTCTTCAAACTAATTAATTTGATTAATAAACTAATATATAATTTAAAGATACATAATATATAAAGTGATTAAGTGATTTATTTAACTTTTTTAATCTCTCAAAAAAAGTTAATTAGATCTTATAATTAGGATTGTAGGTAGTTTAGGGTTGAAACTATTGATCGAAATACCACAAGAAAACTCGTCCAGCCTGAGAATGATGAGTCTGAATTTCGAAAAAGTTAAAATCATTCTAACTTTTTTTTGTTAGAATGATTTTAACTTCTCTACTCCACCGTACAATGCTCTTATTATCTTTCAACCTTTTCTTCCTTCCTTTTTTTCAGCTATTTTTACAATTTAAGACCCCAATTTCTGGCCTACTCTCTTCCCCTTTCAATTATGTAGATAATTACAATTAATGCCCCAACTACTTATATTCTTTTTATTATGTTATACATATAAAATAAAGAGAGAAGAAGGTACTCCTCCGGTCCTAAATATAAAACAGAATTGACTTTTTTTTAGATATTAATAAACCTAATTAAATAAATTTAAAATATTTATATTTATCATTTTTTTCTCCAAATTATTTTACTTAACATATAAACTGTTATATAATCTAATGATACATAACATATGATATAATTAAGTAACTTATTTTACCTTCTTTAATTTTTTTCAAAAAAAGTCAACTTTATATTCTATTTAAGACCAGAGAGAGAAGTAGATAATGAAAAGTTGGGGCATTAATTGTAATTATCTCAATAATCAAACAGGGAAGACAAAGACGGGAAAATAGGGCATTAAATTGTAATAATAGCTGCTAATAAAGAAAGAAAAAAAAGGAAGGAAGAAAAGACTGAAAAACGCGAAGAGCGTTGTATGATGGAGCAGGCAAGTTAAGATCGTTCTAACAGAGAATGGCTTCTTGCATATTATTTCAAACTCGTTCTCAAGCTGAACGAGTTCTCTTGTAGTATTTTGAAAATAATTTCAACCATTTAGCATTTAGGTTTTTTTTTTTAATTATTGTTTCATGTATTTGATAAAAATGCCACCTGCATTCTAAATGACATCACTTGAAACTTTAATGTGCGTATGAGTTTGCTAAACAAGATCAGCTTCTCTTGGTGTAAGAAAGTTCTCTCTAGTTCTTACATCTTCTCCATTTTGAATCATACTCTTGTGCTTGGCTTTGCCCTTCACTACCCTTCTCTTAATATGCTTGTGCCTAATTTCCATGAACTATTTCCACTTACGTCTTGCCCTTCTCTCTCTTTGTGAAGATGATGTGTTATGATTTAATCTTGAATTGGACTTCAAAACGTTACACAACAATCAAGAGATAAGTGCATCTAGGTTATTTGTTTTTGTGCATCACATTGAGAGCAATGTGAGGATTGAGTTTTTTTTTTTTTTTTTTGGGGGGGGGGTGGGAGTGTGCTTCTTCTCATGAAGGATTTCATTGTGATGTCATATGCTTATGTCTACTACTTCTGTCCTTTGTTGTTTTTGTCCAATCATTGAAATTCTTGAGGTCTCCTCAAGTGTCTCAATTACTCCTAGATAGATTTGTTGTTGAAACTTGTTTTAAATGGGTTAATTTCCATATAATTTAAGTTCTGTAAATGATGCATGGCTTAATTTTGATGAGTTTGGTGGGGAACAAAAAGCCAATTTGGAAGGTATTTTAGGCTTAATTGTTCGTTTTATCGTGTGATTTATCCACTTGGGCTATTGCTCTCTAGAACTTGTTTTGTGTCTTGTTTGAGGCTATGTTTTGCAATGGCTTGGATAGAGATGACATGGGCATTCATTTTTAAACCTTCTTACCCAAACACAAATCAATCATTGGTTTAACCTTTATTTACCCCTTTGAGCCCATCATTTTTATTTCTATTTCATCATACAAATACTTTGTTTGCATCTTTCATCAAGTTCCTTTAGCATTAAGATATGTAAATAGGAATGTTGATCTTGTAAATAAGATGATAAGTGCCATGTGAATAGTCAAAAAGGAAAGAAAAAACAATAGAAAAGAAGAAAATGAGAAAAAGTGTAAATAAATAAAAAAGTGAAACAATCAAAATAAAGGAAAAAAAGATAAAAAACAAGCACTTCATCTTGAAAAAAAAATATAGATGAGTTGAAATAGAAAATTCTTGGTAAAAGATGTTAGTTCTCGGAGTTTTGATGATAACAAAACTTAAATGATTAAAGTTTTATATTGAAAATGGTTGAGTTTTTGATATAGTAAATATTGATTATGTTACTCGAGTAACCCCCATCTGATGAGCTTGTTAAGTGTTTGTAGGATATCATTTGATCTTATCAGAAGAAACATTACTCGAGTAAACCTTCTCTTTACTTGAGTAATGTCGTTTCAAAGCCAAGATCAGAAGATGCCATCCATGCTACTCGAGTAATATAATTACATACTCAAGTAAGCTACTCGAGTGAGAGGTAATGAGTTACTTAAGTAATATGTTTCAACTTGTTCATTTTTTCTCTGTATGAGGACTACCCGAGTAAGTCTCATTATTACTCGAGCAAGTTACTTGAGTAAGATATAAGAATTACTTGAGTAAGTTAGCTTCAAGTTTATCTCTACTCTCTATCTGATTGTTACTCGAGCAATGTTATTTTGTTACTCGAGTAATATTTACTAACGTCTTCACTTAGCATTTTATTTAGCAGAGAACAAAAATTACTCAAGCAGAGGATTGAGTTACTCAAGTAGGTTACTCGAGTAATCACGTTCCAGATGCTTTTAAATTGAATCTCTGTGAAGTTACTCAAGTAACATAGAAGTGTTACTCGAGTAAGGATCTTCAAGATACTAGACTCCTCCTTTGTAACGTTAATCTCAATCTTAAACATTCTGGGTTATTATCTATTTCTATTTAATCTCACTCAAACTAATTTATATCATTTCTAATAATATTTTGAGTGGATTTCAGTTGATTAACGAACGCTTAAGTTGTGGTTAGCCAGAAAAAAGTCCGATGTGTTAGAAGCATTTAATGCTCGCCCTAAATAAAGCATACAATCAGAATGTAACTTCGTAGCAGAAGAAATCATTCCTTCAAGGCATACTTATTTCGGCAATTATTCTGAGTCAACTTCTGTGCATAAGTACATTGACAGCGAGCGAATTAATGAAGCAATGGCTGACTGTACTAACGGAATTCATCTGTGCCTAACGGAAGTTCGACGTGTCACAACGGTTACACTCAAAGCTTCACAACAACATTAATGGAAGATTGGTATACAAACTCATCACAATCAATTCCATCAACTACCGAAACTCTACGCAATCAATTCGACATTATTTCAACTTATTGTTTCATTCACCTCATTTAATATCTTCAGATATTGTCTGTACTTCAGTGATTATCACTTATCTACTCAGTGAGGAGTTGATTAAACACTTATAATTTTTTTTTTTAAAATCTCAAGGTTGAGGAACCTTAAGTGTGGGTATTCCATTACAACTTGTAAGGGGAAGTGGGTCCTAGTGTGAAAGGATCATCTCAAGTACAATGTGTGTAATTGTAACCGTGATTAAGAGATAGTAAAATACCCAGAGAGTTTGGAGACTGAATGTAGGTCAAAGATTTGGATCGAACCAGTATAAATTTTCTGTGTCCTTTTTCCTTTGTCTCTGTCTCAAAATTTTTTGTTCATCTTTACTTCCAAAAAAAGATTTTCGAAATCCCTTATTCACCCCCTCTAGGTGATATTCTCTCTTCAAAAGAAAGTTATACTCTTGTGGTTAGTACAATTGGTTCTATTAATCGAATTTGCACCTTGTTTTATTTTTCCATCATTTGGCCTATTCAACATTACAACCCTACAAAGTCCTTTAGATCTATTTAAGCCATTGTTACAAGTAGTAGAGAGTCTAGAAATATTACAAGCTTATGGTAAAGTGTGGTCAAAGTGGATGCGAGTGAAAAAGTTATACTATTGAGAGAAGAGTGCAAACATTTATCCAAGTTAAGTATTGAGCTTGATGTTTGCCCCAGAGTACAATGTCCGAGTGAAGGGGAAATTGATAAGTGATTAATTTGGTATATAAATGCCATGATTTTTGCTGGAATTTTTAGGATTATTAGCTTGAAAATAATAGATTCTAACGCAGAATTGGACATTTTACCATTGTGATTTTATATATCTTGGGACTAAATTTCATTTTCTAAAATTTCCGGGACTACAACATCATTTATTTGTGAACTAATTAAATCACAACGAGGACCAAAAGCTAAACACCCCGTTTGATCATTCAGCAAAGGGTTTTTGATGAGCAAAGAAAAAAAAAAGGAATAGCAGAAGAAAAGGTAGAGGGCGTTCAGATTGGGGGAGCTCGATCACGTTTCTTAGGATGGAGGAGACGAAGAGCATTGATTTTCTATAGATAGGAACTTGTGAGCCTCATCTTCTAGATTCAGCGATTCTTCTCACCATTGCTTCACCCGTGGCTGACTTTCTCCATATGCGGCGAGCTTCTTCTTCCTCTGTCATGAGTAGCTTAGCTCCGATGATTTCCTTGAGTTGGGTAACAATTTGAGCTCAAGCCCTCTTTTTAGTTCATGATTATATGGTTTGGTTAAGTAATGCAATTGTGAATTAGATTTGTTCTCAGTGCCAACTGCCAAGTGATTAAACTTAGTGGTTGAGCAAAGAGTTGACTGGTTAAACTTTGTATGATTCATATTAAGAATAGGTTGAGTTGTTTTAATTAGACTTGATTGAGTGGATTTTGAATGACTAAACTAAATGCTTTAATTTTTAAAATCATAATTACAATTCGGAATTGGAAGTTAATTATTCATCTCATTTGAGTCATATTTATTGTACTAAATGGTGGTGCTCATTTAATTGCTTCAGTAGAATGAATTAAATGAGCATTGCAAAATATGGATGAATTCTTATCATTAATAAATAAGGAAGACTAAAATCTCAACTCAAAGGAATCATATTTTATCATTATATTAGTTTATTAGAATCTTCCTTGTCATTATTATTAATTTCGATTTCGATTTCTTCTTTATCTTGAAAACCAAAAATACAAAAACATTGAGTTAGATTAGATTATTTCATTTGTTTTTGAAACAATTTCTCAAAATGACTTCTTGTGATTTTAAATTATCTATCACTTAACTATTTAGAAGCTTGGAAATTAATCTCCTCACAAGAACAACCTAAATTGTGCTACTAAGCTACATTCACAAACCTAGTTTTTGAGAACTCACACGACATGAGTTTATCAAGATCCAATTTAAGGTAACATATTTTAGAAAGAGATGGAGAAGATCGGAGGATCTGAGAGAGAGAGAGAGTAATTATACTCCAGTGAAGCGAAAGAACACTATCGACGGCGAGAATCTTTTGGCGAAAAGTTTCCACCTTAGGAGGATACGTGCCGTTACTCTTAAGATCAGTGTTTTTTTTTTGAATTAATAAGACAAGAGTTACCTCTTGGGATGTATCATAAAGATACTACACAAACAAAGAAATAATACATCAGGAATGAAAATAACCTAGATCGACTAATATTTGATCCAAACAACAAGTTGGAGGAGTCTGTAATAAACCCAGCTCAGTATTCGCCACATGTGCCATTTTGGCCAAAAGATCTGCACATTTCAATGCCTCTCTATTCGAATGAATTATTTCAATATCCCAAGTAGAAAAAATTAAAGATCTAATTTCTGAAATCTCTTGAGACAAAGGATGATAGGGTCCATAATCAGATGTTAATAAGCGAATAGCCTCGTAGAATCCGAGTACGAACTTAATTTTTTGAAACCAAGCCGCCTACAAGTCATCATACCAAGCTTTAATTGCTTGTAATTCTGCGATAACAGAATTGAGTTGTAGCCAATTTTCGTTGAAATCCCGCCAACCACACCCCATTGCTATCTCTAATAATGCCACCACAAGCTCGCAACATTATTGTTGATTACCGATCCATCTACATCCACTCTAACATAACCAAAAGGTGGAGTATTCCATTGGGACTCCGCTCTATCGAACTCGGTAGATCTGGTGAATAAATTTTCCATGCTCCACACCTTCCATTAATTGATGAAACTGACTATGAATAATGCACCGAGGTTGAGCACCTTCGCCATCAAAAACCTTTCGCATCTATTCTTCCAAATTAGCCAACAAGCCAATCCAAATATCCGCATCCAAGACCGGCGCGACTTTGTTTCCACCCACTTCATGTTTATTATTCCATAATAACCAATCCGCAAATTACCACTAAAAAAAGTACTATAGTATATAGGGTTAATCAAATCAAGCCACACAGTACAAGCAATCTCACAATCTCTCAAAATGTGCAGAATTGTTTCCTCACCAAAACATTGAAAGGGACAATCATTATGATCACTCAAACCACGCTTCTTCCTCATAGAATTAGTAGGTAATTTTCCATGAAAAACTTGCCACATGAAGAATTTAGCACGCTACGAGATAGGCCAACGCCAAATATTATGCCGAGAGAGGTTCCCTTCTAGAGTCATTATTTTTTTCCAACATCTTATAAGCCGATCTAATGCTAAAATTACCATCATTAGAGACTCTCCAATAAAAAAGATCATTTCCCTCCATGGTTGGAGGTTTAATCATCTTAATTTTATCGATCACCCATTACGGTAAGAAGAATCTCCATTTTGTAAGATCCCAAGAACCATTAAGAGAAACAAAAGCCCTCACTTTCTCATCATGACTAACCCACTCATGATTTTTATCAACATATTGAATCAAAGGTTGATCAAGAGGGGACCAAAGCTCCCACCAGGCATTGGTATTATTGCCACTTCTAAGTTTACTTCCCAAATTACTTTTAAACTTATCCCAAACTTTGACAATGGCAGTCCAAACGGAAGATTGTTTTTTCTTTTTCGTTATGCTAGGAATTTTGTCACTTCCACAAGCATATTTACTTTTCAGACATTTAACCCAAAGAGCATCAGGCTTGGTTATAAGACCCCAACATAACTTCATTATGAAAGAATTATTTTGTATTTGAAGATCCTTAATTCCAAGCCCCCCATCATCTTTTCCTAACTTGATAGTGTCCCGAGTCTATAAGATGGAGTTTTTTTGTTGTCGATCCTTGACTCCAAAAGAAATCTCTAATCAACTTCTCAATATCCATGAGGATCCCTTTGGGAATTAACGAGTTTGCATTTGATAGAATGGTAATGTTGACAAGACCGATTTAATCGTATCGATTTACCCACCATACTCAAATGTCTTCCCTTCCAACCGAGAGCTTTTTATTGACCTTTGCAATGAGAGGAGCAAATGTTGACTTAACCAATTTCTTATGCAATAGAGGCACCTCAAGATACTTTCCAAGATCGCGGTAATACCAATGCCTAGAACTTGACTAAGTTCTAGTGCCCTGTTAAAATGGACCTTCGGTGAGAAAAAACATTTAGATTTAGGAAGACTAACTCTATGTCCCGAAATTTTACAAAAGGTAGTCATGATATCTCTAACCCGTTCCACTTGAATTCTTGAGGCTTCACAAAATAATATGAGATCATCGGCAAAGAATAAGTGGGAGATAGGCTGGGCCATCGAGCTCATTCTCGGTGGTTTCCACCTCCCATTTCTCGCTTCACGATTAATTATTTGTCCTAGTCGCTCCATACACAAAACAAAGAGAAAAGGACTTAAAGGATCTCCTTGTCTAAGTCCTCTAGAGGGAAGAAAAGAATCGAAAGTTCCCATTCCAAGACACCCTCATTGAAGTTGATGAAATACATTTCATGATAAGTTGCACAAATTGATCTTGAAGTCCTAGACTTTGTAGATTGAATTTAATAAAATCCCAATCTAATCTATCATAGGCCTTTTCCATATCTATTTTAATGGCAACATATCCTTTACCTCTCTTATTGGTTCTCATAGTATGAATGGCCTCGGGCAAGAATAATGTTATCACAACTTTGACGTCCACTAATAAAACCACATTGAGTAGGGTGGATCAAGTATGGCATAACCCTTTTCATTCTATTTGTAATAACCTTGCTTAGGATTTTGAAACACACATTACACAAGGCAATAGGCCGAAATTCCTTAATAGATGTTGGAACATCCACTTTAGGGATTAAAACAATGTTAGTGTGGTTCATGTCCTTAATTTTATCAGGATTAGTCACGAAACTTCTAAAATAAAGTCACACACTTTAGTTCCAATTATATCCCCCGAGATTGGAAAAAATGTGGATTTAGACCATCGGACCGGGAGCTTTGAAGGCACCCATTTCAAACGCTGCATTTTTTATTTCAACTATTGAAATATCCCTCTGAATGGCATGTAATTGAGATTGATCCAGCGTGGGAAAATTTGTGGGCCATTTTTGCACAGGAGTGATCTCATTATCACGAGTGTTTAAGATCAGTGTTGAACATAAGTTGGGGAGAGATATTGATGTACTCAATTTCCATGCCTTTAATGTCTCCTTTACTCAACTCGATTGCTATGGAACTGTATGATATTATTGAAGGGAGAATCCAACTGATAACTTGGAGATAGGAAGGAGCCCGACATTCTTAAAAAAAGAAGAGCAGAGACTGAGATAAGAAAAAGCGGAGACGAAGGGAAGGAGTTGGAGGGAGACAAGCAGAGCACCACCATCGATTCAAAGTCTTCCTCCGTCCTCAGTCCCTCCATCTAATAGCCACCGTTCATCAACGGACTTGAGAGCTTTAATTTTGAAGAGAGGCCAACACTTTCACCTGGGATTTGGATGACATTTTTGGTGAAGCAAAGAAGGAAATCAAACGGAGGAGACCAAGGAGGAAATTGAAGGAGACTGGTCACCACGTCCTTCACAATCACCTAAGCCACCACAATCGTCACCTCCATGTTCAGCCCACATGGCGGGTTGACTGTAGACGAGAGAACAGAGGTGAAGGCCATGGAGGGTGGGGCAGACGATGAGAGAGTGTGAGAAGAGGAAACAGAAAGAGAAGGAAGAGGAAAATTGGAAGAGGAAGGAGGAGAGAGAAATCAAAAACTTAACACAGGAACATAATGACTTTTTGGACACATTTCCTAATCTTAGATTCCTCCATGAGCTAAATTTGAGTATTGATCTCGCATGTTTATCTTTTTCCTATTTTAAAAGTATTTTTTTTTTTGAGATTTTTCCTAATAAATATTATTATTATTCTTTTTATTTAGGAGTAAAATAAATTTTTAGTACATTAAAAAATAATATTTCATCTAATTTTAAATATAAGATAAAATTATTATTTTTTAAAAGATTAAAGAAACTAATTAAATTATTTTATAGTATTTATATTTATATTTTTTTAAAATTAATTAGTTTATTTAATAAACTGATATATAATATAATAATATATAACATATGATATAATTAAATAATTTATTTAGTTTCATTAATTTTTTTTAAAAAATTGAGTTATATTTATAATATGAGGAAGTACTCTTGTCTTTATTATACGAGATCAACTTATAAGACATTTGATCTTTTTTTATAAGACACTTATTTATTTTTAGGAAGCATTAATTATTATTTTTTCATGTATGTCCACCATTAATAGAAATAGTGGAGGAGAGTAATAATAATAT
This sequence comes from Acacia melanoxylon, assembly GCA_019022615.1. Classification (NCBI taxonomy): domain Eukaryota; kingdom Viridiplantae; phylum Streptophyta; class Magnoliopsida; order Fabales; family Fabaceae; genus Acacia; species Acacia melanoxylon. Next base: position 7,338,151 of record JAFJYJ010000027.1, read on the forward strand.
AATATTACAATTTAGTAGAACTAGTAAGAATAATATTAAAAATTCCTTAAAATAATGAGGACCATTTTATTGACTGTCTTTATTTTATTAGTTTGTTGCTTCACGGTGGCGATTGGCTTACGAACTAGCGTTTCATATCCCAATCTGCCAATCATGATTCGGTTCAGTATAACTGCTACGCGCCGCCCAAACTTGCATCAGACTGCTTTCGACGGCTATGGCGGCGGACGATCTTCCTGCTCAGAGTGTAGCTGGATCGACGGCGGCAAATTCCTCGGAGAAGCGACACCGTTCCTTATTCGAACTTCCACCCGACTTTTTTCACTCCTGCCGCCTCCTTGCTTCTCCTCAATCGTCCGCTTCCGACAACCTTCAGAATTGCAATGACTCAGTCCACGAAACCCTTGACCTTATTGAGAACGACGCTAATGGATCCCAAGACGTCGTTGTTTCAATGCCCAGGTGGACTTGCAATACTTGCAAGGATCAATTTGAGTCCCTTCAATACCAGCGTTTGCATTTCAAGTCGGATATTCATCGGTTCAATGTAAGAATGATTTTAATTGTATTATTATTTTCGAAAATTTTAATTATCAGTATCTACTTCCAGAATATGTTTTTTCCTATAAGTTTTTTTTTGCTAAAATCTACATTTTCGTTTTAAAAAAATACAAATCTACATGCTTCCCCCCTGAAGAACATAATTCAAAACTTATTGATTGGTGTATAGATTTACAACTTGTTTCTATATGTTTGTTTGGGAGCTTAGTAGGTATTTGTTAGTTCAAAGTGATAAAGTTGCCCTTTTTCTGGGGAAAAATTCCCTCTAATTTTGTGTTAAAAGACGATGACAGTTTTTCTGCTGCAATGTACTGTTCATTTAACGTTTATGTTTGGCTGCATTGAATGTTGATTATAGGTGAAGTTGACAATGGCTGGAAAGAATATTGTTAAGGAAGAAGATTTTGAGCTGTTGACATCTGATTCTATTAGAGACTATGATGTTTCGAGTATATCAGGATCAGACGAAGATGATGATGATAACAAAATTGAAACTCAGAGACAAAATGTTCGTAACAAATCAAGTGAAAGTTTTAGGCAAAAGTTATTTATCTGCCTTACGACAGGGGAGAGAGTCTCTGTTTGGAAGTGCTTAATAATGAATATGGGTGAGAATGTACTGAATGAGAATGAAGTGATCGAGAGGTTGAAGTCTTTGACTCTTGAGCCCAGGAATAATTCTCGCATGAGAATTGTGCTGCTTGCATCTGGTGGGCACTTTGCAGGTTGTGTGTTTGATGGTGATGAGCTTGTGGCTTACAAGACATTCCACAGGTTAGAAATTTAGCATACATGTCTCTTAATTCTTAAATGATATGGAAACATAATTACAATTTTTGGTCTATTCTTCCTCAAGGCAGTGGTATAGCTTGTATATTGTAATTTTCAAAACTAAGCTTCTGCCTGACATGTATATGATGTAATGCAAATTAAGATTGTAAAGCTTGTCTGAATGTGAACCCATTATACCATTGTGTATTAGTGTATGGAGATATGCTAGGAGTTTGATCAGTTAGTGGCAACCAGTTATGTGTGCCATTTTTTGTGACACAACACCACATCTGCATTCTTATTTCAGAAAGCCATGTGGGAGCGCTATGCTATCCCTTGAGAAAGAAAGAGAAATCTTTGAAACTCAGGGTTAGTTATAGTCCATGTTAATTGACTGATTCGTATTCCATGGCCCAGTATGAAAACTTCCACTCTGCACTATTGCAGTTTTGCCTTCTCCATGTCTATATAGCTTTTAGCATTCATCATTATCTTTGTGGTATTTTGATTGATTTCTAGTAGAAATAGATCTTTAGGACTTTGCTTTATTTGGAGAATTGAAGTTATCTTTCTATTAGCCATCATTTTGTTATGTTCCCTCACCCCTTTGGAACTAATAAAGTGATACGTAGACATAATAAATAATTGAAAAATATAGCTGTTAGGCTAATTACAGTTGCAAAGTCAGTTAGTTAGGGAATTAGAAGGGTTGGTTGGTTAGTTTGTTTTAGGCTTTTAGGCTTAGCTTGGTCATTAAGTCAGTCTAGCCTATAAATAAGGGTCTGATCCCTATTGTAATGCAGATTATGATTGATGATGGAATAATAGATTTCTCTTTGTCTCTCTCTCTCTCTTGATCTCTCTGTCTTCTTCAACCCCTCTATTTCTGGTTTCTTCCCCTCTTTTTCTCTCTTTCTTTCTATACAGAATTACAATTCTGTAACATGAAGCCTGTTAATCCATCATTTTCACCACTAAAATCACTAATTCCAGTCATGATTCTGCCAACCCACCTATCAAACCTGAACCTACATTTAATTTCTTAACATTTTTATGTGTTGCTACCAAATTAGAAATGCTTTATGCTTTAGCTGCCAAAGTAGCTGGCCCCAAAGCTAATACACAATAGATTGGAAAATCCAAAAACGGTAGAAACCAGTTTCAGATTGTGATAAAACTCAACTTTTTGGCATCATTGCAAGTCATCCTTCTGTACTCCCTGGAGGATTGAAAGAGTCGAACCTAACATATGTACATTCTTTAACCTGAATGGAAAGTGTTAAAACTCCAATATGTCCATTTCATACCATTGATGCCACTCAAAATATACTAGGGCTTTTTCAATAACTAGAGAGTTATGTGAATTGTGTAAAGAAAGACAAGCATAGGCTAGAATTAAATAGACAGTTGGAGCCAACAATATGACACACAGTTTTATGTTCTAGAAGGGGCAAAAATTATTAAAAATAAAATAAAAGACAGGTTAGACCTATAAATGGAAAACGTCTACAATATGGTGGCTGATATTTTCACGTAATCAGGAGATAAATTAAGGGTATTTGATTGAGATATAATATCATTTGGAGAGTAGATAGAGAAATCCTGCTAGATCTGGAAATGTTTCCAGATCTGCTCATGCTAAATATTTTCTCAATTTATGCTCATTTATTAATACCACTATTCATTCATTTAGCAAGATGCCTTGTGCAGAAGACAAATCAAACTCAAATTCCTGATTCCACAGACATTTCGAAGCCTTATTTTAATTGAAGGACAGTCTATATTAAAGGTAAAATGAGTTAAATCTATAATCATTCAGCCTAAAATATTACCCTCACCTGTGTCACCACATTATAAGCCTCCTAAATTGATATTATTTCTCTCTCACACTTGATCCGAAAACAGAAATTTGACCTAGTTAAACTCCATTTTCTTGTCGCTTTTGCTGGTTAGAGGACAATTCCCAGAGGTTTTGTCTAGATAATCAGAGTCTCAATCATATCATTGTATTTGATAAGTACCCAATTCGTAACAATGATGAATGGCTGAACTATACATGTAGCTACCCTGTTTTCATTGGTGGATATCATATGTCATTCGCGAGACCACATCCAAATCTCATTCCAGCCATTACAAATTTTTAGCCTTCCCATAGGCCTTACCAACGCTCCCTCAACATTTCAGGGTGTTGTAGAGCCTGTGACCAAGCTGATGTTCGTATATGTTTCCAGTACTCCTTTTTCTTTCCACTTCCTTTTTTGATTTAACCAAACAGAATTTGTAATTAGCAGTGATTTGATTACTTGTTTTGTACTACAACTTAATTGAGTTGTCAAATGAGCATTAGGTCTGGTTACTGATTTGGCTGCCTGTTTTATTTCTACTGCTGGTCACTTAGAAACTGGATTTGGATTATGAATATTAGTTTGTGCTTGTGTAGATATGTTGTGAGGGCCAAGGCAGGGAAAAAACAGTCTTCAAAAGATGCTACAGGCAGAGCTGCTCATTCTGCTGGGGCTTCACTCCGTCGCCACAATGAACTTGCATTAAAGAAGGTATTCTAATCAAAGCTATATTTTTCTGATTGTCAATTGTTGATTTCTATTTCAGCGAATTGTTTTTGTGCAATTTGGTGTCTCAAATTGGGCTGATATAGTGATCATGTTGCCCCATATTGAGTTTGTAAAGAATACATCAGTGAATAATGTGTGTATGTGCTTTTTTCTCCTTATTTGAAAATGTCATCTCTGTGATGAGTAGTGGGAAACTTGAGGTTAGCAAGGTCAATGATTCTATAAACTGCTGAGGATATTTTTTCTTTTAAATTATATTGGTTAGAGAAATTAATTTTGTATTTAAGACTTTTTCCAATATCAAAAAAGTAATTTATATATGTATATTTAAACAAATGGAGAATTTATCCCTCTATGAATGCCAACTCAAAGTGGCTTATGACTTTAGTAGCCACTAAAGTTTAGTCCATTGAGATGTTAGCGCTCCTAGTATCATTTGTATGGTTATTGATTTGCAATTAGGTTATAAAAAAGGGCTAATGAGTTAACAATCTTGTGGCTATATCTCATAATTTGACTTTGATTGATCCTTTTAGTCATAAATTTTTAACAAAATGTTTTTTCCCTGTGAAAAGATTTATTCTTCCCATTAAATTCACAGTTTGCCTCCCTAGAACATAAATGGTGATGCACAAAGGTGTTTACTTTATTTTCCGTTTACCTTTTCCCTTTATTTCCTTGTATTCACTCATTTGTTCTTGTGCAAAATAACTCTTGACTCACTATTTCTGAGCCAACCTTTCCAGGAAATTCAAGAGCTGCTTACTGGTTGGAGAAATTATTTTGATGCTTCAAATTGTATATTTCTACATGCTCCCTCCAGTAGTCGTCAACTGCTCTTTGATGGAGAGAAACCGTATTTTAGCAATAATCATAATGTTATTAGAAAAATTCCATTGACCGTTCAAAGGCCTACTTTAAGAGAAGCAAAACGTGTATATAACCAGTTGACTCAAGTATCTTATGAAGCAGAAGAGGATTTAGGGTCAACACCCATTACTGTAAGAAATGCCAACCCAGTCATTGGCAAAGAGACCTTTACAAACTTAGATAGCAAGGATAAAAGTGAGGCTTGTTCGAGTAAACAAGATAATATTGAACTCCTTATTTCAAGCGCTAGTGAGAGTGAAGATGGGATAGTAGGTAAATCAACTCCTTTACATCAAACCTCACAATCTGGTGACTCTCACAAGGTTTTGGAGCTACTGGAACAGGGCATGGATCCCTGCATCAAAGATGAAAGAGGAAGGACCCCTTATATGTTGGCACATGATAAGGAAGTGAGGAATACTTTCAGAAGGTTCATGGCATCAAACCTTGAAAAATGGGATTGGCATGCAGCAAAAGTGCCTAGTGCATTGACCAAAGAAATGGAAGAATCACAAGCAGCTAAGCAGGTGATTGTGATCTATCTGGTCTGGTTTAATTGATTTTGAAATCTGATTTATTTTAAAAAGTAGTGCTATATCTGGCTGGTTTAATAGATTTATTTACTATATGTGGTTTTGCTATCTACTTTGTTTGCTTACTGGCGCATTATTATTATTGTTGTTGTTACTTTGGTTGTGTGGTGGATTTGGACTCATTCTTAATGGGCCTTGTAAAGATAATGTGGAAGAATATGAGAGAAAATATAACACGAAAATGTATTCAGATTGAATATATCAAATGGTCTGATACAACACTTATTTATACATCAAACTGGAAGGATTTAATAGGAAATACACACACAAACATTAGTGGAGGTGTAGGCTGGACAATAGCCTGGCAGATAAGTGGAAAACAGAAAAGAGGGAAAGTAGACAGCTAGATAGAGGAAAGTAGACAGCAAGGTAGGAGCAAATGGGTTACAGCCTCGTAGATGAATAAGAGCATTAAGAGGAAGAATAGTGTGAAATATTAATATAATATTCCCACAGATAATATAGTAGGAAGTAAACAGATAAAACAGAAGAGAATGTTAGAGTGGTTCCTGATGAGTTGTCCTGACTCCTGAGGTAACTAATGATGAGTTGAGTGGGTGAGCTGGAGAAGGGGCTGGGCAGTTAGGAAGATTTAGGTGAAGTTGCTGTGAGGACAAAGTTAAGGAGAACATCAGAATGTTGGGCAGAGACTGCCTCTTGAAAGTACAAATCACATTTTCATTATTCACACATGTTTTTTCTTTTCTTTTATCTTTTAAGCACCCTTCTACTCCATTGTTGCTGTGTGGTAAGATTTATCCTCGAAATTCAATAAAACGGCTCGGTTACAAAATTGTGTCAGAGAGAATAGATGAGAAGAGAAGTCTAGGAGGGAAATAAGTGAATTTGATTGAAAGTCCTTGATGTAAAACTCGCACACACTCACATATAATGTAGAACAGAGATGATTTAGGAGAGAAATAGACAGAAACAGTGAGGACTAGGGGGAACAGAACAGAAACAGAGGAGGAAGGGGGAGAAACTGAGAGAGCTTCAGGGGGAAAATGATTAGAACTGCAGAGAACAGAACCAGGTGAGGGAGAGATAGAGATCACATAGCTCAATATTTTGCATTCATCAAAGTCTGAAAAATATAAGTGTTTCCAATACCCTATTTAAGGCTATGTTTTCCTTCCTTATGAAGAAAGCTTCAAAAAATTCCAACTTGCAAGGTCCACTTGGACAAGGACAAAAAGTAAGCAAGCACTTACAAATAAAGTAATCTCATTAATCCCACTTGTTCATCCCATTTAATACATGTAATGATTAAACAACCCACTTCCTAAATAAACTAAAAAAATAAAGTAATAAAGTATACAAAGTAAGATAGATTTCCTTCCATAGGAAGTTATCTCAAAATATATATAGTTTGTATATTTCATCAGTGCTTCTGTCATATTAGAGAAGCTTGGTTGAGAACTAGTCCTTTTGGATCATTAGAGTTCATACATCTATGTTTCTTAGGTTTTGCTTGTTTGCCTTAATATGCTAGCAGGTAGCAACATCCAGCCAATGATTGTTGGTTCTTCTTCTTTTTTGTTTTTTGGGATGACAAACAATCAAGGCAAGATAGTCTTTCATATCTTTAGGAACTTTTGAATGAAGCATGTTCAAAGGAACACAAGATAATCAGGATACTGATAATTTTGATCATCACTAGAGTAGCCAAAGTACAGCTTTTTGAGCATTTGAGCAGTTGAAGTTTGAATTGATTGTATCCGTCATCTATTTTCGTGTAATACATAGCCAATAATGTGAATATTTTGCTCATACAATCTGGCATTCCATTAGCTTAATTTACCACTAATATTTTGTTTTAGGAAAATGTTTTTTCTTTGGTGACATATTAGAGTTTGAGATCTGTTTCTTGATTTAAGTTTTAATGGTCGAACTAACCACTTTCATGACACAGTAATGATTGCCCATTTTTGTCTGTGCAGGCTGAAAAAGATGCCAAGAAAAAAGCCAGAGCAAAAGAATTAAAAAAATTACGTAAAGCAAAAGAAAAAAAGGCTCAGGTACATCTTAGTTGATTTTTGTCCCAAATGTTACATACACTGACTATAACTTCATTAACATGGTTTTTCTTAAAGTTCGATATTCTATTTGGTGGAGTGGAATAGTTGGTTTTGGTGAGAACAATTTACCTCATTAAGATGATACGTATTGTCTTACTCCATTGGCTCATTTCCCTCACAGATATGTTGTGGTTGAGGTCTGATCAACTGAAAACTACAGTTTTTTGCTGATTTTTAAGTAGGGTTACTGTCATTAAATACTGATGTAGCCAAACCTAGGCATCTGCTTACGTGGTAAGCTACGCCTACCTTCATTAGGTTATTTTATAAACTGAAACCTGAAGGTTATATGACCATGTCAGATGTTTTTGACATAGTTTAGATTCCCTTGCCCATTCCAATCTGGTACATCACCAGCAATGGAAATAAAAAAAAAAAAATCACCAGTCTATTTCCAGTTTCATTTATGTGCATGGAAGGAGAGGATAATTGGCGAGTTACCGAATCCTAGTCCACTGTAGATAACAAGAACCTAGAAGAAGAGAACGGCAATGGAGAGGGAACAAGGAAGAAGGGGTTGTGGACGTTGGAGAAAAGTGAAATTTTAATCAATGGCCAACATTTGATAAAATGTGACGGCTAGGATGAACTTTAGATAGTGGATGGCATGGACTGTTCGAATCTGGATCCTTTCACTACTTTTTTTTCTTCTTTTTTTTCCACCTCAGTTGAAAGATTATTATTGATTCTGATTAATGTTCAATGTGTTCAGGCTGAAGCTGCTAAGAATGCTTCGAAAACTGTGGAAAACCAAGTGAATGCTTCAACATCTTATCAGAAAGGACAATCTCAACCCAACAGTAGGTTGAAATTATCTAAAGAGGTTAGATACTGAATTAATTTTTTTTTTCTTCTTCTGGCTAAAGGGACACATCTTTTGGAATCTTAATGCCTCAAAAATACTCCTTCAATCCTAAATGTAGAACATAGTTTATGATGGATTTTGGTCCTAAATGTAAGACATCTTTCCATTTTATTTCTCATATTTATCATTTTTTCCTAAACTAAATAAGCCTAAATTATAATATGATATACTACGTATAATATAATATTACACAGAAGTATTTTAGAGAGATTATGTTAGACATATTATAATTAACTAATTTATTTAATTTTCTTAATATATCCAAATTAAAAAAGTAGATTTTACATTAAGGACCAGTGGAGTATCATGTTATGCTTTTCTCAGATCCCCAAACTCCTGAACACCATACATGCTGAATTAACGTAAATATATGCACCGCGGTCAATTTATCACTTCTGCTTCATGTCAATTAGGAGGAATTGAGAAGAGCTCAGGCTGAAGAAAGAGAGAAGAGAGCAGCAGCTGCAGAGAGAAGGCTTACTGCCCTCAAGATCCAAGGTGGCGGTATGACCACCGTCCCGGGCACTTCGGAACCAAAAAGTGGAGCAGCCAGCGATATATATTGTTCCTGTTGTAATACCTCACTTGCCGGTAAAGTTCCATTCCACAGGTATAATTATAAATACTGCAGCACTTCATGCATGCATGTCCACAGGGAGATCTTAGAGGATGGGTGAGAATGTTGTGATTATTATGTTTTTGATGATGTGGTGGGGATGGGAAGAAGATTTGAGAATTGAGAGGAACTTTGAGCCATTTGTCTAAAGGAAACAAAATATAGGTGTCAGAATTGGCGCTAGTCAAAGTAGCGTGATAAAATATATGTGGAGAAATTGCTTCACTTTTCAACTTGCAAGGTACTATTAACTAGACCATATTCTATGTTCGTCATTTACTCATGTTGGGTCCAAAAGAAGGATTTGGATTCAGTCCTCTGACCCTTACCGTTCTCTTCCGTCCACTGCACAAAAAAACAATACTGATTCCTCTTTTTTTTTTTTTTTTTTAAACAAATATTTTAGGATACTATAGATACTAAAAAGATATTTTAGGATACTGACCGGCACTTAAAAAATACTAACGGGTACTTCATGATTTTTAAAAGTTATTTTAGGATGTTGAAAAAATATTTCGGGTATTTACTAGTACTAAAAAAATACTTCAAGAATCTTGTTGAGGATGGTAATTGAAAAAATACTTATTGATCTTGAAAAATTATTTTTGATCATTAAGTATTCTAAAATAATTTTTCAAGATCATCAAGTATTTTTTCAAGTAGTAAAAAGTATTCTCGATCAAGATATCCGAAGTATTTTTTTAGTAACGATAAAAATCTTTCGAAATATTTTTTCAATATCCTAAAATAATTTTTAAGAATCATGATATATTTTTTAAGTATCGGTCGTATCCTAAAATATCTTTTTAGTATTTACAGTATCTTAAAATATTTGTTTTTTTTTAAAAAGGAATCAGTGCTGTTTTTTTACGCAGTGCATGGAAGAGAACGGTAAGGGCCAGGGGAAGACTTGACGTTCATTTATGGCGGTGGTGAAAAAGACATGCAATAAAAAAATTATAAACAGATACAAGTTGCCTGGAATCGCACGTGTCTGAAACTTACCATGTTAAGGAAACATGTCCCCCAACATTGATCATTTTTTTTTTTTAAAAAAAATGTTTTTTCAGGAGCACTCATTTTGTTCCAAAATTAAATTTTTGTCATTCCAACGGTCTAAAATGTTTTTTCAGTAGCAGTAATTATTTTGGAATAATATTTTGTTCATCCCACACGTACTCACTTTTTTTTTTTGGGTACATCTAACACACCAAATTAGTTTAGTTTTTTAGTAGCAACCAATATCCTAATCTTTTTTCATCTATCGTTCTAAATTTTTTTTTAGTAATACTCAATATCTTTAATTAATTTTTTGTGCATCCAACATCCAAAATTATTTTTTTAGGTCCTACATCCTAGGTTTAGGATGTTTATTACTACTGAAAAAAATACTTTGAGGGAATGTAGCAAGTGCATGCCCCTGAGACACGCTGTCCAGTAATAATTATATTTTAATTTCATGTGTTCATTTTAATTTGACTTCAATTTGATTATATTTTAATAAAATTCTTATATAATTATAATTGAGATAATGATTATATTATAACTATAAATTACAAGTGGAATAAACAGAGCTTGAGTTTTTTTTTTTTTTTTTAAATGATTTTGATAAATCATGAGATAAATATCTTATTATCATACTAACAGATGTTGGTCCTAGTGAAATATGTTCTAACCACTTAAAATAGAAAGTCTTGATTAGAGTTCATGTGAATGTAATGTGGAAAAAACGCCTTGACAAGAGTTACCCTAATTAAACTTGATAGTGCTTAAATATGACACAATCACACGGTCAAATGAGAAAAATATATTATTAACATTTTGACATGCTTATTTTATAATTATTTTTACAGTAATATATTTTCCTTAATATTTTTTTTAAAATAAAATATAACATTTTTAATTTGAGTTTAATCTTTAAATTGATTGTGTTAATAAATTTATGGAAGCGGTATTAGAAGAAATGTGACGAGTTTTACAACAAATTAATCAAATACTTAACATTTCATGTCATACTCTCTCTGTTCTCTATTATAAGGTACTAACTACCAATTCTCACAAACATATAAAAATAGTTAAAGTCAATAAAGTTATCCTACTATTTAAGTAATTTCTAATATTACCCCTATTAATTACACTAAACTCTAATTTATATTCATTATTACTCTCACCCACTACCCTTATTAATTATGAGCATACATAGAAAAAATAATCAATGTGTCTTGGGAATAAGCAAGTGCCTTATAAAAAACACCAAATACATTTGGTAGTTCATGCCTTATAATAAAGACCAGAAGAAGTATATCGTAATTTATTTTAGAGAGAAAGTGTTATTACTTATTAGTATTAGAGCCCAGTAGAGTGATTTATTTGGAAGCGGCTACGGTCCTCTGCCCTTAGTGTCCACTGCAATCCACTTCGACTTATGCGTCGACGGATAAGCCAAAGTGGACGCATTGGTCCTTTTTTTTTTTTTAAAAAAAAAAGATCATTACGTCCACTTCAGCTTATACATCGTTGATAAGAGCGCAGTAGACGCTTGTAAAGGATCATAACCCGATTTATTTCTCTGCATTCACTAGAGATTGGTCAATTTGTTGATAAACCCTAAACCACAACGTCTGTGCCCGTAAATGTGAGAACATATAAATGCACATGGACTTCCCAATGCATTTGGAACCTTGTGGGACTGAAAATGACATGCTTAGCTCATCATATATTAAGTAATATATACAAAGCTGTCATGTCGCTTTTACTTACTTTGACAAGGAATAGTACACTATTGAAAGTGACTGCTTCTTGACCAAAAAAAAAAGAGTGACTGCTCTGCCTCTTTGCTATTTTCCTCGCAATGTCGAACCTGAGACTGAGAAATCAATTTCTCTTAACCAACCATATGGCACTCTAACGTTGACTGACTGCTCTGCCTCTAACCATATCTTTCAATTAAATTCGGCTTTCATCATTATTAATTAGACGCGTTCATCACTTGGATTATATATTCTAATTAAATAGCTAACTATAATTATTAGTTTCACTTCCACATTAATTCGATCATATTAATTAAAGTATACTGAGTACATAAATCAGTTATATATAAATTCATTTTTTGAGGGAAAAAATAGTACCACCAGCCATAAATATAATGTGAGTTAGAGAGTTAATGTGAGTGTATACTTTTATGTGAAAAATGCCTTTACAAGAGTTACTCTAATTAGACTTGATAGTTTTTAAAAATGACACAATCACACAGTCAAAAGGGGTAAAAAAATATATTAAAATTTTGACATGCTTATTTTATAATTATTTTAATAGGTAATATATTTTCCTTAATATTTTAATATTTAATTTGATTGTGTTGATAAATTTATTTATCACGGTATTACTTGAAAACATAAATTAAAAATTGAATAAGAAATAATATTATCTCTCCACTTTTCTCTCCTCCCTTAATTATCTCTCCATCCAAAGATAAAGTTAAAAAATAAACGAGGTTATATGTAAATGTAATTAGTCCAAATACTTGTACTTATTTTGGCCTTAAATTTTAAAAAAATGGTATTATATTAAAGACCAATAATAGAGCGGGGGTGAGCAGACAATTAATGCGTTCGTTTACATAAGTGCACATGGTATAGTATATTGGATCTGTCTATTTTGGGGAAGTGCTGAGAATGCATTTGGAACTTTTGGTACTGAAAATGACATGCTTTGACTTTCTCTTCATCATCATAAATAATTTCAATGAAGGTGTTGAAGGTAAATGAAGGTGTTGAATTTCAATTAATCTAAAATCAACTCCAATATCACTAGCAGTCATTATTTTAAAATAATTTTTTTTCATCCATCCAACGCTCCAAAGTTTTTTTTAGTAGCACTCACTTAATTATGGGCTGAATTTTCTTGGTTCCAAAAATCAACATCAACAAATTATTATTTTTTATTGTGATTAATAAGGGAAAAAAAGTATATAAAAAAAGCATTCATTATTCTAAAACTAGACTTATAATAAGGACTGAAACTTTTTGTCAAAATAAACTTATAAATAAGACTATAGTAGTATTAAATAGTGATAAAGTTGGAAAGTAATTGATTTTATAGTAAGTGTTAAAGTTTAAAATTTTTCTTGATCTACATGAAACATGATAGAAGTACTCTATAAATAAAATTAAAGAAGCATTGAATAAAGTTTTTTTTTTTTTTTAAAAAAAACTTCTATTTATAATGATGAATTGAATATAAATGAGTGAATGTCCCAGTCTATGTACATTAATTAATGTAAATAATGTAACATAAGTTTGGCAGTTCGCTGGTGGGAAAGCATTGTGGAGCAATAGATTCTTAATGTATAATACAAGATCAACAAAATGAGATATTATTGGCAACAAAATACATTAATAATTAATTAGCGTTACTCATGCAACCATCCACTTCCGTCATCATTTCACGTTTTGCCACGTGTTTCCAGATTCAACGAACTCTCTCTTATCTATTTTAAAGCGCTTAAAGATCTTTTTTTCTTTTAAGTTTACATGAGGTATACTTTTAATCCCTTAAC